>JASAUF010000446.1:3473333-4798750 GCA_030180095.1 Magnolia changhungtana
ACGAGTGCAGTGACCTCGAAGGCCATAGGTGCTGAAGGTGCGGTCTCTGGCTCCTCCGCAGTAAGTGCATGAATGCATGCCTGCTGAGGTCAGTTGGGCTGAGGCACCATAGGTCTCTGTGGCGGCCTAAAGTGAGGTGCATGTGGTCTGAAGGATGGATGTGCAGGTGAAGTCTGTAGTGGTGGAGCCGATAAGGCCTGGGGACGAGGCCGATCAATCTTCTGCGGCAGTGCAAACTCGTTGTTTCTCATCCCAGCAAAGCAGCTCTCTGCAGGGTGACCCGATCTCCCGTAGTATGTACAGGTCACGCCTGGACGCCTCATCGGAATTACTGGCGCCGTGATCTTGGGGGGAGAGTCGACGTGAGGCCTCTTACCTAGGAACGGCCTGCTCTGAATATCTGGTCGTGGTCTCGTAACCATAGCATAGCAAGAACGTGTCAACCGATCAACATCCTGCTCTGCCCTCGTAGACGTATGTATTAGCTCAGCATAGAAGGGTATATTGATACAGCACATCTTCGACCGGATGTCAGGTCGCAAGCTCTTAGAAAAACGTCTAATCCACATCTGCTCATCAGCAAGTATAGTCGGAACAAAATGGCCCAACTCAGTGAATCGATGCTCATACTCCATAACTGTCATGCCTCCCTGCCTGAGGTGCAGGAACTCGTTCTCCCTCTCTTGTTGGTAGGTCTAAGGGTAGTACTTCTCATGGAAACAGAACTCGAAAGCTGCCTAAGTCCATGCATATCTAACTGCCACTGTCTGTAGGACACTGTCCCAACATAAGCTAGCCTCCTTCTCAAACATGAAAGTGGCCAGCTCAACCTACTCCTGCTCCGTACAATGGAGCATCTGTAACATCTTAGAAATGTGGTCTAACCATTATTCAGCCTCCTCAGGTCTGTGAGAAACCGTGAAAGTAGGAGGCCTCAAGCGCTGAAATCGCTCGAGAAGACCGCGAGTACCCACGTCCCCTGTAGGGTACGCAACAGGTGTGGGTGGAGGCACATCCTCAACCTGAGTAGGACGCTCTATAGTCTCAGCAGAACGTGTAGATGGTGAAGGTGGAGTCGCACTTTCACCCTGAGATAAGGCCCCTGCAATAGTGGCCATAAGCTACTGGTGCTGCTGCTGCTACATCTGCTGCTAATGCATCATCATCATCAACTACTCAAACCTATCAGTAGGTGGACAGCCTGTGGCTCATACTGTGTCGAAGATGATGCCCGGTTCTGCTCTCGAACCGGTGGTGTAAAAGGAGGCAGTCCAGCTGTAGGACCAGTAGAAGGCTAAGACATAGGTCTAGTCTCACAATCCGAGCCCAAGCCAGGGCCCATACACCATCTCCATAGGAAGGAGTCTGGTCCATCATATCAGTGAGTAGGAGGTGTGCCGTGCTCCGCATATATTTTCATGGCATGTCCTATATAACATAGGGTACAATGCATGTGAGATGAAGCATAGCAACACAATACATAATTACTTAAGCATTCCACACACTTCATAGCAAAAGGGGTTGTATGCATTTCATTACCAAAATTGTCATAATACATGGAATACAGAGTTACAAGAATCATGACAGGAGATGTATGGGAGCTAATACAACCAAAATCTCAAACATCCAAAACATTTTACCAACTACTACACCCAACAACATGAAAACATAAGCATCCTAAGGCAGCAACTAAAGCTAAATACAAGACAACAGTATGGATGACTAGACATCCGAGTTTGGCGATGGAGGAGGGGCACCCTTATCTTGCAGACAGCACAGGATAGTCTTCAAAGTGCTAGTCACCTTCTTGAACTTGTGTTTCACAAGGTCCCGAAGGTCCATAACATCCTGTCGCAGGACCGCCTGACCCTATCGTAGCTCAGCACGATCCTCCTCCAGTCGAGCTATGCGAGCATCCCAAGCAGCCCGATCAGTATCTTGCACTGGTGCCATAGGAGGGGAGCTCTCCTCAATATCTTGGGCCTCTTCTTCTTCTTCATGTTCCTCCTCTATCCCATCACCACTTCTTTCCTCACTCTCCTCCTCTAGATCGACGCTTTCCTCCCCATCGCTACCAGACTCCTCCCCATACTCGTCGAGTCGGGCTTGGAGTTGTCAAGGGCCAATCCCCATGTTATTAAGGGTAACATCGCTTATGACCCGAACCGGTGCAATTTCATCCATATTAAGTCTATAACCGACTTCTCGAGCCAGCTTACATACCATACGGCCGAACGGGAGGGAGATGTCACTTCTGACAGACCGAGCGGTCTGGACTATTTGGAATAGGGCGAACATGGGCAGGCACAACTTATCCCCATGTCTAACCCTGCACAGGAAGTCTACTATCAACCGAGTACATTCAGTGCGGTTACCCCACCGTAGATACACATTATACGTGAAAATGTAATGAAGCAAGTGAAAATCGTTTGTTAATCTCGTCGATGGGAGGCAGTTGCCACTGGTCCAGGGAACCAGTTGGCCACAAAGGTATCGCATACGATGGTCTCTTTCTCGTACACTCTTGAAATAATCCTCATCAGCATATACTTCACCACATGGAATTCCCATGACCCGAGACACTAAGTCCACGTTGATGGTGTAATTCCGCCCCCTAATAGAAATAATGAACTAGAGAGGATCAAGCGATGGGTCTCGGATGTGAGCGTAGAAAGCACGAACCGTATTCTAACATGCGGGAGTCTTACCTTCAAACATAGGACCCCACTCAACCTCCACCAAGCGGTCCATAATCGGGTGTAGTCCAAACAGCCTGTCTTCTACGTGAGCTTCAAGTACAACCCTGCTGCCACCAAACCGACCATATTCAAAGCCTATCAGTAGCGCTCTTTCGATGGAAACTTGGGGATCTAGGTCCCGCTTCGACCTATACTCACGGACGGCACTTTACTAGCCCCGGCGTCAGTCCTTCTCCTTGGACGAGTTGGGCGACTAGGCCCAGCTTCATCCACGGCACTCTTCCTCTTTCCCATGAGAGAAAAGATGGTGGAGATGGAGAAAATGGCCGTAAAAAACTCAAATAGGGCCATGGAAAGCGACGAAAAGTGATGGAAAGAGAGAGAAACGGCTAGAGTTGCTAATCCTCCACGGGTTTGAGCCTCAGCAGAGGTTGTAAAGGCACAAAGAACAGGGATTTGAGAAGGAAAATGGAAAGATGGAGTGGGGTAGGGAGTGTGCACAATTTTAGCTACAAATGGGGCATGTAAGGGCCCAAATGAGAGAGAATGAAGAGAGTAAGGAGGTAGAGAGTGTGTCTGGTCACCAGTCATGTGTCTGGAGCATCCACTCTCCAGATACCACTTTGAACTATTTCCAACTTTCAAGGCTGTATGGATTACCAGGCAACTATTCTGGTTTGTTACACCCTCTTGGACGCTTTTGAGCATGATTCCAACTTCAATCAAGATCACTCTCTAGGCGGTGAAGCCCTTAAAGAGAAACCTGGCTTTGAACCAATTGAAATGGCGGTAAAGACCGCACTAGTTGAAGTTGGAATATATCAATATGTCCTAGAGGGGGGTGAATAAGACTTTTTAAAGATTTACAAGTTATTAAAAATCCTATCACTCTAATCCTAACATGTATACAATTTTTAGGATTACTCAAATGTAACTCTACTGGCTTCTAAGCCTAGTAGAGGATCCAATCACAGAACTATTCAAATAATAAGCTTGAAGCAGTTATAGTCTATGATGGATGTGACTGTGTGTGAAGTGTGAGCAGATATGAATTCAATTAACATAATCACACAAATGATCAAGCATGAGAATCAATCACAGATACAGTCATTTTTATAGTGGTTCGACTACTTGTCTACTCTACTCTTGGCTGCCGCACTCAACCCTTGAGTGTATTGGATTTCACTAAGGAGGTTTCCAAGGGTTCACCTCAAACCTAAGGTTTTAAATCAGGTTCACCTTCAACCTTTACACGAAGGTTTCTACTCGGTTCACCTCTAAACCTGGAGTTTTACTGGTTCACTCTTAACCAGATGTTTATGCTCTCCATAGAGTAAGGTTCCACACAACACACCCGGGAGTTTTACTAGTTCACTCCTAACTAGATGTTTATGCTCTCCACAGAGCAAGGTTCCACACAACGCACCCACCACGTACACTCCTGCCGAAGGCCTCCTTGATGACTTCAAAGGGTGAGAACCACTTAAGACCCAATCCTAGAAAGGAATGATCACAAGTGTCCTCTTGGACTCTGGGTATTTACAAATAAGCTTATGAGTCCCGTTAAGCACAATGCTAAAGATCTCCTCCTCCTTGTTGATGAAGAGTCTTCTTCTCCCTTGATCCGTAACAAAAGATAATATACCTATACTAGGCTTTGGGTTGGGTCAAGGTGAAGATGGAATCTTACTCTCAGAATATTTTCCTATCAGGAATGTAGAGAGATCCCAATCTTATGCATTCAAGGCATCTTAACTTAATGATTTGCCATTAAGGTAGTTGCTGGAGGATCCTTGAATGCGGAAGTTCATTCCCCAATCCACTCTATTGAATGTCAATGGTGAGGGTGGATTGGAGGATGAACTCTCTTGAGAGAAAGGGCTTTAAATTTATGATATAAGTTGAAACATTCAAAAGCTCTCTCCTCTATCTCTCACATCAACAAAAGACAAGTCCTCTATATATAGGCAAAAAGTTCCAATGGATATAAAATGGTTACATTTATGACGGAGTTTGATATCATCAAGCGTATACTCTCAATAGCATCGATGGTCTACTCGATGACTCGGACTCAATGTCATACACTTTTAAAACTCTTTGCCAAATGGTCGATGAATCAAAACAATTGTCGATGTCATCGGATTTCAAACTCCGATTCCATTGATGAAAAGATCGATTGATTGACACATGAAAAATGAGAGAGACTTGACTTTGAGATATTTCAGGTTTTCATGAATGATCGGGGGAACCGTCAATATCATCGAAATTTAAATATCGATGATATCGAGATCAGAGTCGATGCATCGATAAATCCAATGGATTTGTCTTTAAGCTTGCTGGACGATTTATGTCCTAGTTCGATACAATCGACCTGGTGCCGATATCATCGATATTTGAATATCGATTCAATCGAAGGGCCCCCAATCATAGTTAAAAAATAACCTGAAATATCTGCTGTAAGAAATGCCCGCCCACTATTGATATCATCGATGGACCTCTGATCTTATCGGTACTTGAATTCAGATCATATCGGACGGTCATTAATATATTGAAGAATTTTGAGATTTTCATTAAAAAACAGGGGCGCTGAAAATCTTCCTGTCGATCTTATCGATGATATCGTTCATGTATCGATAACATGATATCAATATGTGTATCGATACATCGATGGTATACTCGATGACTCGGACTCAATGTCATACGTTTTTGAAACTCTTTGCCAAATGGTCGATGAATCAAAACAATTGTCGATGTCATCGGATTTCAAACTCCGATTCCATCGATGAAAAGATCGATTGATCGACACATGAAAAATGAGAGAGACTTGACTTTGAGATATTTCAGGTTTTCATGAATGATCGGGGGAACCGTCAAGATCATCGGAATTTAAATATCGATGATCTCGGGATTTGAATATCGATGATATCGATATGTGTATCGATACATCGATAATTCATCCAGTTATGTTGTGAAGTTGCTGGACATATTTAGTACTTTTATCGATGATATCGATTGGTGTATCGATACATCGATAAATCCGTCCGGATGATCATTTAGTCGCTAGACATTTTGGTCCTCTTATCGATAATATCGTTCATGTATCGAGAACATCGACAGTGCAGGTCGATCATATCGAGGGTGCATCGATAAAATCGACAAGGCGAGAAAAACATACAGATTTTTTTTTTTGCAAAAAGTTTTCTTACCATAAAATCCTATGATTTTTAACTTATTTTTAAGGGTTTTTCTTTACCTGGTGTTTTGGAACCTGGGATGTGAGGCTATGATTTACCTATGGTGAGCTTCCACACATTCGGATGAGGTAGACGCTTGAATTGATCTTCCTATCGAGCTCTGTAGACAGTCTGACCTATTATTCACATAACTTGACAAACCAGGACACTAGTAGGTGTACTTTCAAACTGCACTCAACCCTTAATTGTACCAGATTTCACTAAGGAATTTTCACACGGTTTACCTCAAACCTAAGGTTTTAAATCAGGTTCACCTTTAACCAGTAAAACCTACACCTAGGCTGACAGTTTATGCTCCCACGAGCAAGGGTCAATACATAGCACCCGATTTTAGGCACACTAGCCAAGGATCCACTCTTGGAACCTAACTGTTTATGCTCTCGATAAAGCAAGGGTCAACACAACGCACCCACCATGTACACTCCTGTCAGAGGCCTCCTAGAAGACTTGTAAGGGGTGAGAAACACCTTAAACCCAATCCTACAAAGGAATGATCACAAGGGTGTTTCGACAAGAAAATAAATGCATTTGGTTTGGAGGATTTATTCAATGTTAATAAAGAATGAATGAGAGAACATTGATCACATTTATTCTGAGTTCATTTACATCCTCGAATTCCCTTGATTCTAAAAATAAAGTACAATTAATCAAAGTAGACAAAATAGTCTGATAGAAATTTCGGCAACATTCTGACGCTATTTTGGTCATCTCCTAAGACTTAAGAGGAATTGCTAAATCGATCAGCCAATCTCGGGCTTGAAATCAGTCCTGAGCATCCTTCCAGTCATTCTTCCTTGAATCCTCTTTGAAATGTGGAGTGGTGGCGTAATGGAGTTTCCTCCATTTCTGTTGCGGGGGTCGCACGACAACATCTTTCCTTGCGCGGTTGGCTCAACTGCAACTTTCGTTGCGCGGTCCGTGCAACTATATTCTTCCTTGCATGATCCGCTCAACTACTAAGCTCCCTTGAGCGGTTGGCGCAACTACAGACTTCCCTTACGCGATCCGCACAACTACCAAGCTCCCTTGCGCAGTTGGCGCAACCGCAACTTCCGTTACGCGATCCACACAACTACCAAACTCCCTTACGCGATTGGAGCAACTGCAACTTTCGTTGCGCGGTCCGCGTAACAATATTTTTCCTTACGCGATCCGGCAACGGCATTCTCCCTTGCGTGGTCCACGCAACTGCACCACTCTCTCTCTCTCTCTCTTCACTTCTTCTTCTCTATGTCCCGGTCCACTAACTGATCCAACCCTCCAAATGAAGAGGGGAGGGGTATTTATAGGCCCCACAAATCTTACAGAGTGGTGATCACCACTACCTATCTCTTCACATATGGATATCTTCTTTTCTTAAACCATGATGTCCACCAAGCTCTCTTAAATGGTGGTGTATAGTCTCTCTCCATTAAAATGACACTTGTGCACCCTTTTTTACCAAAATACCCTTTTTCAATGCCTTTTACCAAAATACCTAAACTAGCCCTAGACTTGGATTTTTACCAAAATACCTAAACTACCCTTGGATATGGAGTTTTACCAAAATACCTAAACTACCCCTGGAGACTGATTTTTACCAAAATACCCCTAGACTTAGATTTTTACCTAAACTACCCCCGGAGACTGATTTTTACCAAAATACCCCCGGACATGGATTTTTACCATAATACCTTCGACATGGATTTTTACCAAAATATCCCTAGACCTGGATTTTTACCAAAATACCCCTGAACTTGGATTTTTACCTAAATACCCCAGGACCTGGATTTTTACAGAAATACCCCCGGACCCGGATTTTTACCAAAATACCCCCGGACCTGGATTTTTACCAAAATACAGATTGCGCAACCCTGGAAAAGATCTGTATCATGGAATTCTCTGACCACTGCAATGAGATATTTTTTGTGCCTCAACAGATGTCCCCTCGATCCTTCTTTGATTGATTCCTGAAATCAAATGGAGGAATGATCTTCCTCCGCCCAAAGAATTTGAATGAATTGCAACTGAAGGATGACTAGATGATCATGTTTGCATGAAAGACTGGCTGATCATTCTTGACCAGAAGATCGAATGATCGCATTCTACCGGAAGACTTGAATTCTCATACTTGACCAGAAGACTGGAATGCTCATATTTGACCAGAAGACTGGAATGCTCATATTTGACTAGAAGACTTGAATGATTGCGATCGAATGGAAGACTTGAATGATTGCGCTCTAATGGAAGACTTGAATGATTGTGCTCAAATGGAAGACTTGAATGATTGTGCTCGAACGACAGATTTGAATGCCCCCTGCTAGCAGTGTTGAGCGGATGCTTCACTAGAGAAGATGAAATTCTCTTTTCATCGAAACTCACCACCGTAACAGCTGTGACGACTTTATCTTTGAGCAATCTTAATCAGAGAGCTATCTTTCAACACCGCTACTGCTACAACGGTCTCTTTGATCAACTCCAATGACTTTTTTCCTTCAATTCTGCAACGGTCTCTTTGATCAACTCCAGCGACTTTTTCCTTCAATTCTGCAACGGTCTCTTTGATCAAATCCAGTGACTTTTTCCTTAAATTCTGCAACGGTCTTTTTGATCAACACTAGCAACTTTTTTCCTTCAATTCTGCAGCAGTCTCTTTGATCAACACCAGTGACTTTTTTCCTTCAATTCTGCAACGGACTCTTTGATTAATACCGTTGCTCCTACTGCCGTAACCTTTTTTTATTGTTTCCTTTATTCATGATCTGCATAATCTAATCTTTCAAATGATGATCTTTCCTACCAAATTAATCGGAATTAGTATCTCAAGACAATATAACTCTTTTAATTTAGCCTTAAGAAGCGTTAATAATTTTGAAATATGTATTGAAAACTTCTCTTCTTGTTTAGGCTGATTGTGATATTCGCACTGTTATCGTGCTTTGCATTGTATTCTTTTGCTCATTATATCATACTTTTGGAAATATCATTTCCAACTCCAAAGATTCAACCGCTGAGTCTTTTGTCAAGTCTTTTCTAGTTTGTGTTTGCATTTCTTCATAAAATTTTCCTAGGATCTTTGCTTATTCTGAAAAATAGACAAGACTTCCTTCAATTTTTTGCTTATTAGCTGTTCAAAGGACATAGAAGTTACTGATGATGATTCTGTTTGTTCTTTGTCTTCATCAGATCTGGTACTGGGAGACTTGCAATATCATTGCTCGATCAATGAGGAGTTAAGGCATCGGACCATATAATTGGGCTTTTATATAGAAGCAACTTTTGAATATTCACACTGAATCATGCTTCATAATTCTTGGTATATGAATTCATCCACCGTACATGAGAGATTATCAGAAAGACCAAGCATAGATTACTTTTGAAGACATAAATCCTGCCCCCTTTCCCGGTCATTGTCGCATAAAGATTTCTTTAGAAGATAATATTTATGAAGTGAAGCCTGCAATACTCCTGAAGGATGGATAATTTTTTGCTGCTCCTTTAATAAATCTAAAAAATATATCTGAATCTTTATATTGTCTGGGAGAGAATAATAATCCTTCACTAGTTTATTCTCTGTCGCCTTTTTAAGAATCTTGTGTGATAATATTTCTCTATTATTTAAGAAGGCGAGAAACGAAAAGACCTTATGGCTTTTGTCAATATATTAATCGCCCTTGAAGAGTTGAACTTTTTAAATAGATAATCTTGAAGGCATTTACTGTCGCTGTAATTTGAACCTGATTCCAAAGAAACGCATTTTTTCATATATTGCTTACTCAATATTTAAAATTTTCATCAGTCAATTGCATATTTGAGCATATCTAAATTGAAATGTGCATCAGCAGCATTTTGAATGCTACACGTAGTTAATGCTTTTGAGCATATTTGATGCTTTTGAGCAATGGTGCAAGTGTACTTTTGACTGACCATACTTTAACTGGACAAGACTAAACTTGACCTAACTTGACTGGACTTGACTAGTCTAGATTGAACTAAACTAGACTAGTCTAGATTAAACTAGACTGGACTAGACTAGTCTAGATTGAACTAGACTGGACTGGACAGGACTACTGGACTGACACCTACACACACAGTTTAGGCTCTTGAGTAGTGGAGCAACACACAGTTTAAGCTCTTGAGTAGTGGAGCACACACAATTTAAGCTCTTGAGTAGTTGAAGCAAGCAGTTTCTTAGACTCATGCAAGAGTCGGGTCTCACGTGATGGTCTCTGTAACTCTTATGAGTTTGCTGGACTTCTCACTACCTGGTGAGTTCACAAATTGCGATACATCAGAAGGGCCCAGTGAAGCTATCGAGGCCGTGAACTCGGTTGGAATTACGCACAGGGTTGGCTATGGTAACTCTCTAAAGTTCACAGAGCTCACAAGGCGACCTTTGGGGTACCAAATCTCGGGCCACTAGTCCGTCAATGAGTAGGTTTAATCCCTTCCTCATGAGTTAGTACTAAAATTGAGCCAAAGATCTGGAGGGTCTTACGCATGGTTGGTTTATCTATGGACATGGCCAAAGAGCTCACACCACGGCCCACTTTTTCTTCGTCTACAAGGTCGAGCCCATTCACGGGAGGACATTTTCCTCCATTCCCCATGACGCTACCAGAAAGCTATATAGACGGCATCGGTCTTACGCGTGATTGGCCATTGAGGACTTTTTTTGGCCTTTTAGGCTTTTAGTCACTGGCTCCGTCAGCTGCCTGTATAGGTATACGTACGATGGCCTTCATGGGCTTTTTAGGGCCACTAGCTTCTCGCTGTTGCCCAAACGGCGATCTTGATAGGCCTTATGTGTAGTTGGCCATATAGGCTTGGCTAGGTTGCCTTAAATGTTAAGTTACCATCGTTATCATCAACTTTATATATGTGGTTGGCTGTATAGTTTATTCCACTGCCAAAAGATGGTGATCAATAATTGATATTTCGCCGCTGCTAATAATACTTTGTGAATATTCATATCATGTTTAAAATAGCGTATCAGCTTGGCGATTATAACAATTTTGATAAGCAATTGATGGTGACAGTGATAGTTACTAATTTTTTGTGATAATCATCGGTACCTGGCGATTCTGACGGAAATCTTTGGTGTTGACGACAATCATCAATGTTTGACAACAATCATCAATGCTTGGCTGCAATCCTCCATTCTCGGCAGCGATCATCAATGCCTTTTCATTTAGCGATCGTCATTAACGCTTCGCATTTGGCATTGACTTGATATACTTGAAAGCCTGCATTTCATTCATATACATAAAAGAAATACATTCTATGGTGAGAAATATATTTCATAGTTCTTACTCACCTGTCTTGCTTTGGTGATGACTTAATATGCTTGAAAGCCTATCTTGCTTTAGCGATGACTTGATATGCTTGAAAGCCTACATTTCATTCATATACACAAAAGAAATACATTCTATGGTGAGAAATATATTTCACAGTTCTCACTCACCTGTCTTGTCCCCCTTTTGATTAGGAAGCATTGCTCTAGAAATCTTCATAATCAAAATCATGATGTTGCAACCTTTAACAAATATGCTGATGCCGCATCATTTCATACTTTTGTTGAAGATTATCTTTGCCCCTGGTCTCAAACTAATCAGGCCTATGTACTCTTATCGCTTCTTTTATGTCGTACATCTTAACAATTTTGCTTTTATCAACCGTCTTCTATAACTTGTTACTCAAGCCATTCACCTTTCTTTCTTCTTTAGTTATATCTCCTGAATTTTGAAGTCAATTGACAATTTGCACTTTTATTCATTTGCGTAAGGGAGAATACATGACTTTGTCTTTCACAACCCTTTTGCTCCTCGAATTGTCGGTGACAATCGTCAATGCTTGATAACAATTATCAATGCTTGCTTTTGCCCCAACTTTAACCTGCAAAAATTGATATAAACAATTATCATAAGCAACTATCATCTCGAGGAATCAACGATTACCTCATTTGGGATTCTAAGATTTTGTCATTCTGAGACTTTACTCATTTTGCCCCTTTTTCTTTTTTCTTTTTTTGAGAGAACATTAAAACTGTAGTTTATCTTCAAGAATAACATATTTCGTATGCCTTTGTCTGCCCCTGAATAATTACACCGTGAATCTTCTGAGTCAACATGTTGTCTCACTTTCTTCTTGCTTGTTCTTCTTTTCTTCTTTGCTTTATTTCCTTTAATACTTTAGTCGTTGCAATTGTACTTCCTCTGTAACTAGCAATCATAAGGAGTATGTCATCTTCCTCAAATGTATATTTCATGCAGTATTTGAATTGTCTGAACCCTTTCTTTACCCTCTTATTTGTAAAATCGCCGATGTTCTCTTTAGCGAAATTTCAACTATTTACCTTTGATAATCCTCTGTTTTGCTTTCTTTCTTCAGCAATATCTGCTGCTACTCTTTTAAGACTTTCAAGGAGCTGATTCATATGAGAATTGAGCAACTTACTCTTAAGTCTTTTCTCTTCTATTCTAGAAAGTTGTGGCGATGCCCCCTGGCTTCTCTATTGGCTAATGAATTCGTTAATTCATTAATTAATTCGTCTACTTTTTGGTGAGCAGTGTCTGATTCAGTCGAACTAACTTCTCATCTGAAGGTTTTCCTCAAGGTTTACTATTGCTCACAGTGGTTGCTATTGGAAAGTTGGGGATTTCTTTAGTAACATGCTCATCTGATGCAAACTGATCAACATTTGCTGAAAAATTCTCTCTTTTCTATATGCTTCGAATATACTGCTATCAAAGGAGGAAGTGAAAACTGCATTGCTGATGCCATTGAGGAGGATGAACTGAGTGAGTGAGGTAAAACCGCACCTCGTAACATTTCACATGATTGACCTATTGTCCATACTCGGCAGATCGAACCCTTTCATTCAATTTTTTTAAGATGTTGCTATCATCCGTTCTTCATTGTTTGGTTGCGCTACTAGTGAAGAAGAAACTACTTTGGACATTACCTGACATTGTTTGTCCTTGATCACAACTGATTTGATCTTCTCTGATACTTTTTGGTGGAAATCCGTTGAATGAGAGTAGACAACCACGGTAGTCGGGAGAAAGGTCGTTACGGTATACCTGTCATTTATAACAAAATGTTAGTTATTTTATTTAAATAAAATTGTACTTTGCTTTTAGAGATGAAGGGGAGGATGTTCCCACTGAGAGTCGTCATTTTGGCGTCTATACAGACGCTAAAAAGTGATAAATGTTCTCTTAATATTTTCTAAGTCATCATCGAATAATAATTTCCCAGTTGAGTCGCCATTTTGTTTCGACAAGAAAACAAATGCATTTAGTTTGGGGGATTTATTCAATAATAACAAAGAATGAATGAGAGAACATTGATCCCATTTATTCTGAGTTCACTTACATCCTCGAACTCCCTTAATTCTGAAAACAAAGTACAATTAATCAAAGTAGACAAAATAGTCTGATAGAAATTTCGGCAGCATTCCGACGCTATTTTGGTCATCTCCTAGTACTTAGGAGGAATTGCTGAATCGATCAGCCAATCTCGAGCTTGAAATCAGTCCTAAGCATCCTTCCAGTCATTCTTCCTTGAGTCCTCTTTGAAATGTGGAGCAGTGGCGCAATGGAGTTTCCTCCATTTCTGTTGCACGGGTCGGGCAACAACAACTTTCCTTGTGCAGTTGGCGCAACTGCAACTTCTGTTAGGCGGTCCGCGCAACTATATTCTTCCTTGCGCGATCCGCGCAACTACTAAGCTCCCTTGCGCGGTTGGCGCAACTGTAGACTTCCCTTGAGCGATCCACGCAACTACCAAGCTCCCTTGAGCGGTTGGCACAACTACAACTTCCGTTGTGCGATCCACGCAACTACCAAACTCCCTTGCGCGGTTGGCGCAACTGCAACTTCAGTTGCGCGGTCTGCGCAACTATATTCTTCCTTGCTCGATCCGCGCAACTACATTCTCCGCTACACGGTCCGCGCAACTGCACCAATCTCTCTCTCTCTCTTCACTTCTTCTTCTCCATGTCCTGGTTCATTACTTGATCCAACCCTCCAAATGAAGAGGGGAGGGCTAGTTATAGGCCCCACCAATCTTACAGAGTGGTGATCACCACCACTTATCCCTTCACATATGGACATCTTCGATTCTTAAACCATGGTGTCCACCAAGCTCTCTTAAATGGTGGTGTATAGTCTCTCTCTCCATTAAAATGATACTTATGCACCCCTTTTTACCAAAATACCCTTTTCAATGCCTTTTACCAAAATACCTAAACTACCCCTGGACTTGGATTTTTACCAAAATACCTAAACTACCCCCGGAGACTGATTTTTACCAAAATACCCACGGACATGGATTTTTACTAAAATACCCCTAGACATGGATTTTTACCAAAATACCCCCGGACCTGGATTTTTATCGAAATACCCCCGGACCTAAATTTTTACCAAAATACAGATTGTGTAACTCTAGAAAAGATCTGTATCATGAAATTCTCTGACCACTGCAATGAGATATTTTTTGTGCCTCAACAAAGGGTCCACTGGACTCTAGTAACTTACAGATAAGTAGATGAGTCCCTATCAACACATTGTTGAAGATCTTCCTCCTTTATCGATGAAGAATCTTCTGCTTCCTTAAACCGTAACTCAGGAGATGTACTAATGCATGGCGACAGGTTGGGTTAAGGTTGTAACGGATTCCTACTTTATTGAAGGTTTTCCTATAAGGGAAATAGAGTGATTCCAATCATTCATGCATTCAAGGCATCCCAGCTCAATGATTTACCATTAAGATGGTAGTTAGACGATTCTTGAATGCGGAAGTTCATTCCCCGATCCACTAAATAGCGGTGAAGACTGCTTTAGTTGAAGTAGGAATATGCCAATATATCCTAGAGGGGGGTGAATAGGATTTTTTAAAGTTTTATAGTTTATTTAAAATCTTATTACACTAATCCTAACAATAAGCACATATTAGGATTACTCTCAAGTAACTCTACTGGCTTCTAAGCACGGTAGAGGATCCAATCATAAACTATTTAAAAGATTAACAATATGTAAACTAGTTTATGGTGGATATGACTATGTATGTGTGTGAGGTGTGATCGTAGATATTCAGATATGAAAGTATTAAAGTCAATCACACAAATAGAAGAATAACAATCTCAAACACAGTCATTTTTATAGTGGTTCGACTACTTGTCTACTCCGCTCCCGGTAACTGCACTCAACCCTTGAGTGTACCAGATTTCACTAAGGAGGTTTCACAGTGGTTCACCTCAAACCTAAGGTTTTAAATCAGGTTCACCTTTAACCTTTACAACCTACACTGAGGCTGACTGTTTATGCTCTCACGAGCAAGGGTCAACACAACGTACCCACTTTTAGGCACACTGTCCAAGGATCTTCCATAAGACCCTAACGAAGGTTTCACTCGGATCACTTCGAACCTAAGATTTTAGACAGGTTCACCTTCGACCGGAAGTTTATGCTCTCCATAAAGCAAGGGTCAATACTACGTATGATGTTTTATTTAAACCAACATGATTTTAAATGATATTTAAATTCGCAAGTATACGAATCAGATGCAGATACGGTACGTATTACAAGATCGTTCCCACGAGGACTGGACGTCACAATTCAAATCTATGATTCTTCTTAACTAATCCAACAAATAATGGAACTAATTACTAAGCACAATTCTATGAAAAAAACAATAAAGAACAGGGAAGAAAATTCAATCAGAGAAAGAGCACTAGGACTTTCGAATCCACCCCTAATTATCCTAACCCTTGTTTTGTCTGTTGATTCACCTTAATCTAGATTGATACCACTTAAATAGAGAAAGCACAATCTGTGTCCTTAATCGGGCATACAGAATGTCTAATTCCTTTAAGCAATGCCATGAATAACAAATCCCATGTCCTTGGTCGGGTACATGGAATGTACATTCATTAAAGCACCCTGTTTCTTCCTCTATAGGAAACCTGTTCTTGATCAGACCCAAGCACCTATAATAAGCATCCATACAACATCCATATATATACTTTAATCAAGTTCATAGATGGAGAAGTATAGAATTTAAACCAATTAAGCCCACTTAGAGAAAGAAACAAATTAATTAATATTTAAAGTAAATCAACCAATACAAGAGCTAATCAAATTAGGGGCTTCATCTCAGCCCTAGCTGAGAGATTAGTGACCCATAAAATCCGTAAAAAATATTAAATAAAATTCATAAAAATTAAACACCAAACCAATCGATCTCTCTCTCTTCCTCATCTTTCTTCTCTTTCTTCTCTCCCTGGCTCTGGATCTCGAATTCCCTAGTTCTGAATCCATTTCCTACGTCCATAACCCCTCTTTTATAACTGCTGGATGGCTGGGATCGGTGGCAGAGTCGTAGAAGGACTCGGAGTACAAATTTTCGCAGCCGTGATCGGTGGGCCCCACAGAGGCATTTTTTGGAAAATCCACCCCATCCATTGGATTCAGGACGAAATTTTAGTTAAGAATGGGTGGTTTTGAAGGTCCATTGGCGCGGCCCAAAGAAGAAAATACAAAAAGATCAGTTTTGAACATCGCCGGATAGCCCTTTTGTGGCCTCTGTATCACGCACGTGTGTACGCATGGGAGTGGAATATCATCATGATTTTGTAATATTCGTGGCCCTCTACACGATGGACGGATCAGATCAACCGTACAGGTGACGGGTGAGACCCACTGTTCTTCGCAAAAACGGCTAGCGGCCGGGTTACGCGGACGTCAAACCGGCGCTGTGATGATGATTGGGTCCCACATTGATGTTTATTGTGGAATCCAAACCGTTCACCGGACGGAGGACGGAAAAACGGTCGGAAATGACCAGTTTTTCCTCTGTTTTGGTGTGTCCCACCTGATCTTTACTTCCGTCGTCAATCTGATGTTTGAACGACTGAGATCTGATCTCTGCTTTCATTTCAATTTTTGCCACCTAGGCGAGGGTTATTGCTACCCCAGGAAGCGGATGGACCGCTTGGATTGTCCATTTGGACAACGTGTGGGGTCCACAACCGAAGACCGCAGTCGGTGCTTGCGGACGCTGGACGGCGGATGCCGTTTCGAGAAGACGGGCGCGGGTCAGGGCTTCGCTGACCCGTCTTTGCATTCGGTGCACCTCTAGTGCACATGTGCTGTGCACGCTCAGGTCATGTAAATGGGTCCCACCGTGATTTTTCAAGAAATCTGCTCTGTCCATCCTCTTTATCATCTTATTTAAACAGTTGAGACCAAATTTGGGGCATATCCAGATATCAGGTGGGCCCAGAATCATGATTCTGAGGGCTGATCTGTCCGTTGGACCACTTCCCGAGATCCTCAAGGGCTGAAATTTAATATGTACGGTTAATTTACGGCCCTCATCCCATGTATGAAGTTTCGAACTGATCGGATAGCGGGAACCTTGTGATCTTGCATTCTGGACGTCCTTCGGGCCCCTTTGGCTTGCTTTCCTCAAATCCCAGGCGTGTAAAATCTTCACTATTGGTTTTCTGGAGTCCATCTCGTTCTCTGGAGACATTGAATTATGAAATCCATGCCTTTAACATCAATTTCTAATTAATGCTCCTAATTTCCTCCTGTAACAAAAATACAATTAAAATCCGATGTTAGGCCTTATCATGTACATTAAATAGGGCAATAATCGGGGTCTGATATGCAATATTTTACCCTGATCACAACCCCCAACCAGCTTTTTGCTAGTCCCGAGCAAAACATGCGAAAAATAATTTCAGAAATAAAAGATAATTCCTGTAAACTCAAGTGACTTGTGAACAGATAGCTGAGATGTGAAAATTCTAAGATTCATGATTGGTGTGTAGAGTTTTTCTCTTGGAATCAAGCTCTCGGCAGATTTCATAATCAAGTTTAAAATATTAATCCATTAATTTGAACAATTTTAAACATTGAGTTCCATGAGTGTAAAGTATAATCTTGACTTACAATCATTAAGAGATCCAATTGTCAATTTCATGTTATCATTAGTAATTCGTGACAGCCAAACTTGAAACCAACACTTATCTCACAGATTAACTTTTCATTTTACCAGCCTTTGATTTTCTTTATGAGTAGTAACGCAAATGAGGGGAATCAAATTCTCACCTATAGGGAGCAAACCTATGGCGAAAACTTGTCGCCTAACTCTTTTTTTTTTTTTTTGCATATGTCAACTATGGAGAATCAAATCTACACCTATAGGGAGCAAACCTATGGTGAAGATTATGTGACTTAGCCTTGTAATTCTTCTTTTTACCAAGTTAATCATTCAGTTATCGAACTAAAACTTAATGTGTAAGCGAGATGTGATATGTGAAATCATGGCTCAATCAATGTTTACAATTTCCAATCATGGATTAACAATTCAAAATTGACAGTGAAATCAAACAGATGGCCGAATCCAAGAGTCATAAGTTACCAACCTCACATATCTTATAATGTTACAATCACAACTATCCTTCAAAATCACTTTGAATTCAATAGAAATTCCAGAAAAAAATTTAAAATTTTCACAAATTTTGCTCAAGACCAAGAAAATACTGATTAGGTAACCTAATCTCCCACCCCCAACCTAAAATCTACATTGTCCACAATGTAAAAGAAAATAAGCAAGGAATGCACATGGGACAACGAATAATAAAAGAGGAATGAGGGAAAGATAGTACCTGGATGGAGAATCAAGAAGCTTTCTCAAAAAATTTCATCATAAAAGCGAGTTAGCACAAGAGAGAGATCAACAGAAGTAAAAATAACAAAAAGAAAATAAAAGAAGATCCTATCTATACCACTTTCGCAGGTGCTCTCGATTGCATTTAGCGCATGCAACAAGCCTTTAAACCCCTAGGTTACCCCTAGTGGACGAGTTGTAGTCTCGTGAGGGTTTGCAGTAATGTTACCCACAAACATTGAACTAACTAACTAAGAAAAGTAAATGGAATGAAAAGCTGGGTTGCCTCCCTGGAGCGCTAAGTTTAACGTCTTCAGCCAGACAAGAGCGAACCATAAAGGAGCTAATCTTTATAACCAGGGTCCGCCAAAGAAATTACCTCAATACCTTAATTAACCGATCCCAGACAAGTGATGAGGGTTCCAATGAGCTGTGCTATCTGCAAGGAGGTAACTGACACTGTCGTCAAATAATTTAAGGACTTCTGCTCGAACGACTTCTTCCATGTTAGGATCACGCTTCCTTTACATTTCACACGACATTTTCACAGCATGATCCATACATACAGTGGGGCATACTCCCTGAATTTTTGCTATCTTCCGTTCAATTGCTGCCTTATATGCTCTAAGAACATTAAGCAGCCTGCTCGCCTTTGTCTTCTCAGAGTTCGAAGCTGTGCTGTCAGGAGGCGTCTCAGAGGGATGAAGAGGTTCCACTTTCACTCTTCATTTTTCAGTCTCCAATATAGGAGTAGAGTCGAGCAGTGCATTGACTTCGTGGATGGGACTATCGATGTCAAAGTCCATGCCAGATTGTGCTAAGCAGGTCTCAAGTGGATCTTCAAAAGATGTACGGAAGGAGTCCTGCACTAGACTCTCGATCATGTCCACTTCAGATATGTCATCCAAATCGGCGGATTGTTGTCCTGCATTAAAAACATTGAGTTTAATATTCATATTACCAAAGGATAATTTCGTAACTCTATTCCGACAATTTATAATAGCATTAGATGTGGCCAAAAATGGACATCCCAAGATGGCTGGGATCTGACTATGAAGATTCTGGACAGGCTGAGTATCTATAACTATGAAATCCACTGGAAAATAAAATTTATCAACCTGGATTAACACGTCTTCAATAACACCCCAGGGCACCTTGACAGATCTATCGGCTAGTTGTAATGTTACCTTAGTCGGTTTCAACTCACCAAGTCCTAGCTGCTCATAAACCGAATAAGGTAACAAATTGAAGCTCGCCCCTAAATCAAGCAATGCCTTCCCGATCTTATGATCTCCTATGCCGCAAGAAATGGTGGAAGCTCCTGGATCCCTAAATTTAGGAGGGGTGTTATGTTGAATCATGGAGCTGAGTTGCTCTGCAAGGAAGACTTTCTTATGAACATTCTGCTTACGCTTTTGAGTGCATAAATCTTTCAGAAACTTAGCGTAAGCAAGGACTTGTTTGATAGCGTCAAGCAACGGGATGTTGACTTGCACTTTTTGAAACACATCCAAGATTTCATCAAAGTTATTTCTTTTCTTTATTGGTGTCAGACGTTGAGGAAAGGGTGCTTTGGGCACGTAAGGTGGCACATTAGTGGCTCTTGGAGAGTCAGAGAGCTTTTGAACTTTGGATGCATTGGTGTGACTCTCTGCTTCATCTTGATCTTCTATTTTAGAATTTGATTCATCCCTAGGCATCTCTATTCTGTTATCAATCTGCTTGCCTGACCTAAGGGTAGTGATCAATTTGGCCTGTTCATGATATTGCCCTTGGTTAGAATTAGACCCAATCTCATATTGTCCCTTTGGATTAGCCTCAGGTTGGCTAGGGAACTTGCCCTTCTCTCTCTCATTCAATGTGGCAGCTAGTTGACCCATTTGTATTTCCAGCTTAGCAATGGATTGTGCATTTGCATGTAAGCTTTGCTGGTTAGCCAGTAAGGTTTGTTGGGTGTCTTTTTGGAATTGGAGAGAACGCTGCATAAAAAGATGAAGTGTATCCTCAAGAGATGGTTTCCTTGATTGTGTAGGCAGTTGTTGATATTGTGGAAACTGTTGAAGTTGTTGACTGCCAACTTGGAGGTGTGGTTGCATGGGAGGATTTCCAGATGGTCCTCCTTGTTGTGGTCCTTTTACCCAAGAAAAATTTGGATGTCTAGCCCACCCTGGGTTGTATGTGTTCGAGTAAGGATCATTCCCAGGTTTTTGAAAAGTGTTCATAGCATGAACTTGTTCAGAGAGAAGTTCTGGGGATGCTGCCCCAGATGGACAAGACTGGGCAGGACTAGAACATGTGGCACATGCCTCCACTTGAGCTGTTTGTGGAGGTCCATTATTTAATACCAGAGCATCAACTTTCTTTGTCAGGTTATCAAGCTTGGCGCATAGCTCTGGCACGACTCCTATCTCATATATACCACCTCTCTTTTGTGGTTGGGGACTTCTGTCACCTCTATTTGAATAGTCCCATTGCTGGAAATTTTCGTACAAGGTTTCAAAGAAGTTCCACGCTTCGACTTCACTTTTGGTCATGAATGACCCTCCACTGGTGGCATCAACCATGCAACGGTTCTGGGGTGTCAGTCCGTCATAGAAGTATTGAACTTGTTGCCACTTCTCAAAACCATGGTGAGGACATTTAAGAAGCAAGTCCTTCCATCTTTCCCAACATTCATGAAAGTGCTCGCCCTCTTTTTGTGTGAAGTTAGTAATTTCTCTACGGAGGGCATTGGTTTTGTGAACGGGGAAGAACTTGTTTAAGAACTTCTTAGACAGTTGGTCCCATGTAGTGATAGATCCAACTTCTAGAGAATTCAACCATGCTTTCGCCTTATCCTTCAAAGAAAAAGGAAACAGGCATAGGGGGATCGAATCGTCTGAGAAGTTTTGGAACTTAAAAGTGGAGCAAATGTCTAGGAATTCTTTCACATGATGATATGGGCCTCCTTGTCCAATCCATAAAAGGATGGCAACAATTGTATGACTCCAGGTTTCAGTTCAAAGTGTGTTGCCGTAGTGGTTGGCAACACTATGCATGAAGGCGCATTAAATTGGACAGGAGTTGAATAATCTTTGAGAGCCTTAACTTCAGTCTCATTCGCCATTTCAACAGAATTGTTTCTCAATCTTTCATGAAGTGTTCTTTCTATTTCAGGATCAAACGGCGCTAGTTCTATATTCAGAGATCTACGTCCTAGCATAAACTATGTTATTGCAATGGAAGAAAAAAAAACTAAACTAAGAAGCAACCTAAGAGAAATAAAACTAGACCTGAACTATGAGATTTTAAAACAAGTTAAAATTATGTAAGTAAGAATGGGAAGAAAGAACCCAGAAAAGGAGATGAATGATGTCAGAAATTTTAAGATGTTCCTCCTTCACTTAGTAGCTTCCTTCCTCAATTCCTGTAAACCAAAAAAAAAAACCAAATTAGGTTTCCTAAAATAATGATAGAAAAAATCCTAAGCAACGGTTAATTTCTAAAAATAAAATTAAAAAAAAAACTTTAACCTAAGTTAGTAAAATCCTAAGACTATGAATTATGATAAGAGAGAATCCTAAATTCAATTTGGAACGAAACAGTCCCCGACAACGGCGCCAAAAACTTGATGTTTTATTTAAACCAACATGATTTAAATGATATTTAAACTCGCAAGTATACGAATCAGATGCAGATACGGTACGTATTACAAGATCGTTCCCACGAGGACTGGACGTCACAATTCAAATCTATGATTCTTCTTAACTAATCCAACAAATAATGGAACTAATTACTAAGCACAATTCTATGAAAAAAACAATAAAGAAAAGGGAAGAAAATTCAATCAGAGAAAGAGCACTAGGACTTTCGAATCCACCCCTAATTATCCTAACCCTTATTTTGTCTGTTGATTCACCTTGATCTAGATTGATACCACTTAAATAGAGAAAGCACAATCTGTGTCCTTAATCGGGCATACAGAATGTCTAATTCCTTTAAGCAACTCCATGAATAACAAATCCCATGTCCTTGGTCGGGTACATGGAATGTACATTCATTAAAGCACCCTGTTTCTTCCTCTATAGGAAACTTGTTCTTGATCAGACCCAAGCACCTATAATAAGCATCCATACAACATCCATATATATACTTTAATCAAGTTCATAGATGGAGAAGTATAGAATTTAAACCAATTAAGCCCACTTAGAGAAAGAAACAAATTAATTAATATTTAAAGTAAATCAACCAATACAAGAGCTAATCAAATTAGGGGCTTCATCTCAGCCCTAGCTGAGAGATTAGTGACCCATAAAATCCGTAAAAAATATTAAATAAAATTCATAAAAATTAAATACCAAACCAATCGATCTCTCTCTCTTCCTCCTTCTCTTTCTTCTCTTTCTTCTCTCCCTGGCTCTGGATCTCGAATTCCCTAGTTCTGAATCCATTTCCCACATCCATAACCCCTCTTTTATAGCTGCTGGATGGCTGGGATCGGTGGCAGAGTCGTAGAAGGACTCGGAGTACAAATTTTTGCAGCCGTGATCGGTGGGCCCTATAGAGGCATTTTTTAGAAAATCCACCCCGTCCATTGGATTCAGGACGAAATTTCAGTCAAGAATGGGTGGTTTTGAAGGTCCATTGGCGCGGCCCAAAGAAGAAAATACAAAAAGATCAGTTTTGAACATCGCCGGATAGCCCTTTTGTGGCCTCTGTATCACGCACGTGTGTACGCATGGGAGTGGAATATCAGCATGATTTTGTAGTATTCGTGGCCCTCTACACGATGGACGGATCAGATCAACCGTACAGGTGACGGGTGGGACCCACTGTTCTTCGTAAAAACGGCCAGCGGCCGGGTTACGCTGACGCCAAACCGGCGATGCGATGATGACTGGGTCCCACCTTGATGTTTATTGTGGAATCCAAACCGTTCACCGGACGGAGGACGGAAAAATGGTCGGAAATGACCAGTTTTTCCTCTGTTTTGGTGTGTCCCACCTGATCTTTACTTCCGCCGTCAATCCGATGTTTGAACAGCTGAGATCTGATCTCTGCTTTCATTTCGATTTTTGCCACCTAGGCGAGGGTTATTGCTGCCCCAAGAAGCGGATGGATGGCTTGGATTGTCCATTTGGACAACGTGTGGGGTCCACAACCGAAGACCGCAGTCGGTGCTTGCGGACGCTGGACGGCGGATGCCGTTTCGAGAAGACGGGCTGTAACAACCCGTAAATTTCCGTACATTGGGTCGAGTACCACCTCGACCAGAAATCACCTAGGATTAAATTCTTTAGAAATTTAACAAAGTTAACGTACTAAACTCGATTAGCCATGAAATTCGTTAGGATCGCTTTAAATACGATATGCAAGACCCAAAAGTTGCAGAATCATTGACGCTAGGTTACCCTAAAGTCTAGAACCAAACCCATTTCCCGTCTGCTCTCGGGAATGAAACGAAACTTCGTATTAGGTCTAGATCGCACATCGGGAGTCCGATTAACCCGAAGCTAAGGAACTAGGACCGCCCCACTGGGCTTAACAATCATCTCAAAAATCAGCTCCATCCGATGTTTCATGGCCATTCGCTTCGATCCGGAGCGAGGGTGTGTGAAAAACACTATTCCCATTCCAAAATAAATATCTGGAATAGTGATCTGGCATCATTCGTTGACGCGTCAGTATTAAGCAACCTGACCGTCAGAATCAAACCAAATTACACCCTCGGATTAAGAAAATTTCAGAACATTTACATGTACTTGGAATTTCTGATCGTGGCCCGCTGACCGTCGAACTGAAAGTGGTCCGCCACGTGCGATCTGGGAATCTGATCGAGTCAAAAACGTAATCCCACGTAGATCCATAGATGGTGAGCTTAAGTCTGACGTTTGGTTCAATGAGGGCCACCAGAACCTCCCTTTTGAGATTGGAAAAGTGGCGAAATGCCTATATAAGCAGTCACCCTTGAAACTGAGTCTAGTTTGGGAATGATTTTGGCTATAAAAGGGGCTTAGAACAGCCCCTCTCACAGCCATACGAATTTGGGATTTTAACCCTAGAGAGAGAGAGAGAGAAAAGAGGGAGAATAGTTTGGGATTTGTGGGAGATCTTCCTCCTACTGCTTTGGATTGTTACACGGCCTACACCGCTTCATTCCAAGTGTTTTCCCGGCGGTATCCATCCCATTTGAAGGTAAGAAACCCTAACCCTAGGTCTGATTTAAGGTAGGATCGATGTGGGTTGTGTAACGACTAACCAATTCCACTCTTTAGGCTAGAAAACTCCCGTATACGGAAGATTTACTACCCTTGCTGATTCGTTGCATTTCAAAAGGCAAAGGTGAGGACTTTAAGTGTATAAGTTACGGTTTTCAACGCTTTCAATGTCAGATAATGATAGATTCATGATCTGCATGTAAATGCACATGTACAAAGTGCTTTAGTTTCTGTTTCGATTAACGTTGTAGAAATTGAAATTTCACATACTCTAGGTATACGTTGAAATACCGTATACGTATTTTTTTTGGAAAAACGTTTGACATGTTTATTTAATGTATGATTATATGATATATGGATAAAATACTAATTTGGCGAAAGGAATCGCTAAAATACATGTTCATGTGTAAATGCTACGTATGTTGAAATTGTGTATTCTAGAAATACCGTATATGTATTTTTTTTGAGAAAATGTATGACATGTTTATTTAATGTATGATTATACAATATATGTATAAAATACTAGTTTGGCGAAAGGAATCGCCAAAATACATGTTCCCTTGTAAATGTCAAGTATGTTGAAATTGTGTATTCTAGAAATACCGCATATGTGTAAAATTTGGAAATGTAATTGTCATGATTATTTGTTGTATGAATATGGTATACGCGGGTAAAATAACCGCTTGGCAAGAGAATAGCCCTAACACGCGATTTGCTAACATACGTCATGTATGTTGGAATGGCGTACTCTAAGTGTCGTGTAAGTGCTCGTGTGTGTAAAGGCTTATGTATTAGTGCCTTGGAAAGGTGCTGATATGGAATTCCTGACTCCCTTAGAGACATGTAGGATCTCCTCCATGCGGTGGTTCGCTAAAACCACTCCCTTGTAATGTGTACGTAATTGTATCCCTATGTGGATAGTGCTTTACTACATGCTTCACAACATGCTTTACAACATGCTTACATCATGTTTTACTTTATGCTTTATAACATGCCTGCTAACATGCTCGTATTGCTTGTTTATCATGCTTTACTCCACATGCTATTGATGAAAACTGTTTGAGTTTGGGACTATGACTATAGTCCAAACATTCGGTACCAGACTTGCGGTTGTGGCTGAGATTTATATCGCCACAACGGACGTGTCTGGCAAACCCGAGTCGTATTTTGGTTGGCGATAGTGGTTGGCCACACAGAGTGCTTTTGCGCTCCATATCGCTCAACTTGTGGTGAGCTCGAGCTAGTCAGGCTCGTCAAGTAAACCGGAGTGTATATGTATGTTCACCATATTTGGTCGCTACTGCTTGAACCTAGGGTACCAAACTTACCAGTGGCGATCCCGTTAACCATGGTACCTCGATCCGCTAAGACGCATGAGCCGGGCATGGTGGTATGGGACACCGTGGTCGAGTTGTCGGCCTACGCTGGGGTCATGTGCCTCCCCGTAGTGACCATTGCGCAACCAAACTCGTGTGCCGATTATGGTGGTATGGGACATTATATTCGAGCTGTCGATACTTACGGCGAGAGCCGAGTACGGTGAGACCTGTGCTGTCGTGCTGACGGGCGACGAGTCCTCCGTAGTATCTTCGAGTATACTCCTAGTGTCTGTGATTGGCGACGAGTCTTTCACGGTAACTAGAGTATGAGTTGAGCCGAGTACGGTGAGACCGTACTTGAGCCGACGGCTAGTGATTGAGCCAAGTACGGTGAGATATGTACTTGAGCCGACGGCCAAGAATTGAGCCGCATACGGTGAGATCTCAGATCCGCGTTGACGGGTGACGAGCCCTTTGCGATGCCTTCACTACGCTTCTCAAACCATAATATCGTATGAGATTAGCTAGGATTGACGACCCTAGAATGGATCATGGGAATGATACAAGGAGGTACCTTAGTTTCCCAATACTCTTGGTTGAAATGGATTAATAAAAACTTGGTAATCATGAGCATCATCGCACGCATGTGCTTTGTAGATGTGGCGCGTACCGAGGGAGTAAGCATTCGCGAACGTAAGATGATGTCGCTTGAGGGTGGTTTGGCAAGGGCATACGACATCATGTCATATCATTTTTGCACTTAACAAGAGTAATTAGAAATGTTTGATTTGTACTGCATTATCATTACTGCTTGATTGATTTGATAACATGTTAACCTATGCTTTATTGTTCCACTGAGTTAGCTACTCACTCCCACGTTACGGGACGGTGTTTGCAACACCCACCAGACTGTCGCAGTGTAGATGGCGCCTCTGTTCGGGAGCGGAGCTCGACTTCGAGGAGGATCGGGAGGAGTTCTCCTTTATGCAAGACTGACGGCTATGCTTAGGCCGACTGCATCGCGGGGATTCCAGGGCTTATCTACAGAGTTGTATTTTGATTTTTGACTTAGAAACAATACATGTATATTGGTACTCAGTTAGTACTCATACTCTGGAGTTCACAAAATTTTGATACTTTACATATTTTGAATATAAAAATTTGGTCTTCCGCTTGCCTTTATACAATTGAACCTGGAGTATGAATTCTTGTTTTGGTATAATCTCATTCATGTTTATTGCGCTAACTCAGACAACATTTAACCATCATTGTGTATGTTGCATAAGTGATGCGTTGGAACTCGGGAGTTGAGTTCATACTCGACCCCCGAATTTCAGGGCGTTACAAGTTGGTATCAGAGCATGATTTTGATTAAACCGGACCTGAGTTATGTCCCCACTACGTACGCTGACGCATTATACTTAGGAGGGTGCGCAAAATCTAGCAACAGTCTTAGGGTCACCCGATTCCGCCGTTCAGCGAAGTTCATTGCAAATGGACAGGTTGATCGAGTCTGTACTCGGTCCTGACTGCACATACGTACCCTAAATCATCCTAGATCGTCTAATGACGTGTCCAGGTCACAATCCACTAAAAATTAGATGTTAAAAATCAGAAAAAATCAGATTAGATCAGAAATTTACCGGAACTAACCGTTCTGGAACTGAAATGAGTCCGTGGGCCCCCCACGATTAATCCATCAAGGGTTCAGACCAAACCAGGGTGCATTTGGCACCCTGGGAATGTGGGAAACAAGGCCCCACCGCGGCGGCGCGGTTCTGGCCAAGTCCGACCTCTGCGACGCCCCGGCACCGGCGGCGGACCGCGGTCCGGTCAGCTTTCCGGTGGGATTTCAAACACGAGGTTGGTCGGCCTGACCCCCTCTACCCCCTGGCACGTGCGGAATTCCCTTAGGTTTGGGTTTTAAGGGGCTGGAACACCCTTCTCCCTCATTTCTTCCTTTCCAAGCACACCCAAACCCTCATTTTCGATTTTTCTCAAAATCCATCCCTCCAAACCTTCAAATCTTTCATTTCCTTTCATAACTCACACACCCCTACCTTCCACAACAGCCCTAGCTTCCTCTTTTCCCCATTTTCACAAGTTGGAGCTCTCATACCCCTCCTTGGAGCTCAAAATCGGGTAATCCCCTAACCCATTCCATTTTCTTCTTGGTTCTCCTTCGTTTCCTACCTCTAGTGCCCCCTCCACACCTATTGGATCCTTGTTTGTGGGGATCAAAGAGATCAGCCCCTTGTTCCCCCATTTTCGCAATTTTTCATGGCCCTCCTTAGTGTGGTGGCTACCATTTTCTCCATTTTCTCCATCCTATCTTTCATGGAAAAGAGGAAAATCGTGGCCGATGACGTCGGCCCAAGTAGGCCAGCCCATTCCCGAAGAAGATCCGATGTTGGGGCCGGCACAAGCACCATGCGGGAGTTTAGGTTGAAGCGAGACCTGGATCCTGACCATCCCACCAGAAATGCTTATCCGATAGGCATTGAATATGGGCGCTTCGCGGGCCGCAAGGTTGTGTTTGAAGCTCATGTGGATGAAAGAATGTTCAGGCTACACCCGATGATGGATCACTTGGTGGATATCGGATGGAATTCTATTTTTGAAGGTGAGTCTCCCTCATGTGAGAACACGGTTCGCGCTTTCTACGCTCACATCGTGGACTCATCAGTAGAGCCTCTTCAGTTTACTGTCTCTGTGAGGGGCATAAGGCGCACAATCACTGTGGATGAGGTGGTTCGAATCACGAAGATCCCGCTTGGTCAAGTGCATCCTAGTGATGACTTCTCTAGAAGTGCGCGGGAAAGGGATCGTCGCACGCGATTTCTCTGTGGTCGCCGGGTTACTTGGAAGCGAGGAAATTGTATTGCGGCGACAAAGATGACCGAAGACTTCCATTTACTCCATCACATTTTTACATACAATGTATACCCACGGTGGGGTAACCGCACGGAATGTACTAGGGTGATGGTGGACTTTCTGTACAAGATGGGACGCGGGGACAACATATGCCTGCCTACATTCATCCTATCCCAGATAGTTCATGTTGTTCGTTCTGCCAGGAACGATCTTTCGCTCCCATTTGGTCGCCTGATCTGCAGGATGGCTCGTGATGTAGGCTACAGATTGAATATGGAGGATCTTGCACCAGTAATAGTCATAAGTGAAGCGACACTCAAGAATATGAAGATCGGCCCTCAACAGCAGCAAGCCCGACTCGACGAGTCTGGAGATGAGTCGGATAGCGCTGGCGAGGAGAGTGTTGACCTCCAGGCAGAGAGTGATGAGGAGCGTGGTGATGACATACAGGAAGAAGAATCTGAGGCTCAGGACACCGAGGAGAGTCCACCCCCTACGGCTCAGGAGCAGGGTGTGGATCGAGATACTTTTGATGCGCGATTGGCCCGTCTTGAGGAGGGGAAAGCCGCCCTGCAGTAAGAGATTGGTCAAGTTCGAACCAAGCTTGAAAAGAATGAAGCCTACATGAAGAAGAGTTTCAAGAAGATGTCCCGTACGTTGAAGGCCATCCTGTGCTGTTCGCAGGATAAGAATGCTCCTCCTCCACCGCCTACTTCGGATGCTTAGTCATCCATGTTGTTGTATGTTGTGTTTGCTTTGGTTACCGCGATAGGCGGTTTATGTTTTCATGTAGATGAAGTAGTAGATAGTAACATGTTTTAGGTGTTTGATGTAGTGGATGTGTTGGCTATGATGTGAATTCTGTCGTGATTCATGTAACTCTGTATTCCATGTATTATGACAATTTTGGGTAAATGAAAAGCATATAGCCTCTTTTGTTTTAATGATGTGTGGAATGCTTAAGTGCTTTATGGAGTGTATTATGCTGTATCTCACAAATGTTGTACCCTATGTTGTATAGGGCATGCCGCGATAGTATACGTGGAGCACGGCACATCTCCGTCTGACTAGCTCTATGGACCAGACTCCTTCTGGTAGTAGCGGTCCTACGGTCCGAGGGTTGGGATCTGATCAGCCTCCTGTTGGTCCTATCGGTGGACAGCCACCTTATACGCCCCCTGTCCGTGAGCAGTATCGGCCGTCTTCTTCTGCGCAGCATGACTCTCAGGCTGCTCCGTCGACTGATAGGTTTGAGCAGCTGATGATGATGATGATGCAAAGAAGAAGAGATGCAAGAAGAAAGAGAGTGAGATACAACAAAGAAGAAGACTAACGGCTTATGGCCACTATCGCTGAGGCCTTGTCCCGTGGTGGTAGTGCGACTCCACCTACGACATCTGCACATCCTGGTGCGCATTCTGAGCCTCCTGCTCAGGTTGAGGATGTGTCTCTGCCCCCATCCGTCGCACCTCCTACTGGAGAGGTCGGTACACGCGGTCTACTCGAGCGATTTCAGCGCTTGAGGCCTCCCTCATTTATGGGTTCTCTGCACCCGAGGAGGCGGAGTTCTGGTTAGACCGCATCTCCAAGATGCTACGGATGCTGCACTATTCGGAGGCAGAGCAGGTCGAGCTGACTTCCTTCATGTTTGAGAGGGAGGCCAGTTTATGGTGGGACAGTGTGCTGCGCACTGTCGCAGTAGATTTCGTGTGGACCTGGGAGGCTTTCGAGTCTCGGTTCCACGAGAAGTACTACCCGCAGACGTATCGGCATGAGCGGGAGGAAAAGTTTCTGCGCCTCAGGCAGGGAGGCATGACGATCACGGAGTACGAGCACCGCTTCACAGAGTTGGGCCGCTTTGTCCCGACTATACTGGTGGATGAGTAGATGCGGATGCGTCGTTTCTCCTTGGGTTTGCGACCGGAGATACGGTCGAGGATATGCTGCCACAGTATTCCTACATATGCGGCGTTGGTCCACATGTCTATGACAGCCGAGCAGGATGTGGACCGTTTGGCCAGATCACGTGGTACTATGGTTGCGAGACCGCGGCAGGATTTACAGAGTAGGCCTATCTTAGGCAAGAGGCCTCGGGCTGATTCTCCCCCTAGGGCCGTAGCGCCAGTTATTCCTATGAGACGCCCGTTGGTGACCCGCACATTTTGCGGGAAACCTGGACACCCTACTGAGAGCTGCTTCTCGCACATGAGGGCTAGCGGATTTGCGCCACTGCAGAGATTGGGTCGCCCTTATCCACAGGCCATATCGGCTCCGCCGCTACAGACCGTTCCTGCACATCCTTCATTCCGACCTCCCGTGCCGTCCTTCAGGCCGCCACAGCGACCTTTGGCTCCTCAGCCGAACCGCCAGCAGCAGGATCGCGTTCATACGCTTGTGGCTGAGGCACCTGAGACGTCGGTTTCAGCTCCGACGGCTTTCGAGGGTACGGCTTTTATTCATGGCACTCCTGTTTCCTTATTAGTGGACACTGGGTCCACCACTTCTATTGTTTCTTATGGGGCGGTTAAACGCATATCTTTGCATACGATTCCCACAAAGGGAATGAGACTCACTACGGCTACTGGGACCTGTTCGGATGTCACACGGTTATGCGAGGGTTGCTCGGTAGTTTTGGGTAGCAGCACAGTACTCGTCGACCTTATTGTTGCTCCGTTATGGCACTACGACGTTATACTTGGCATGGATTGGCTCGCCAAGATGAGGGCGGAGATAGATTGTGATGCTCGGATCGTGACTGCCTATGGACCTGACGGCACAGCTTTCACGTTCCCAGTGCAAGTCAGTTGGCCCTGCCGTGTTGATTGTTACGCTGCTTTACTTATGCCGATTGATGGTCCGACAGTAGATGGTACGCCGGTGGTTCGAGAATTTGCAGGCGTGTTTGAGACTATCCCTGATTTACCTCCTCGGCGTGAGATTGATTTTACGATTGACCTTACGCCTGGTGCGATGCCCATCTCGTTGCCGACTTATCGTATGCCTCCATGTGAGATGGAGGAGCTGCGGAAACAGATTGACGAACTTGTAGAGAAAGGTTTTATTCGACCTAGTGTGTCTCCTAGGGGAACACCTGTGTTGTTCGTGAAGAAGAAGGATGGGTCGCTACGGTTGTGTATTGATTACCGTAGGTTGAACCAGGTCACGGTGAAGAACAAGTATCCTTTGCCCAGGATTGATAATCTGTTCAATCAGTTGAGGGGGGCGAAGTATTTCTCGAAGATTGACCTTCAGTCAGGGTACCACCAATTGCGCGTGAGAGAGGAGGACGTGCAGAAGACAGCCTTCAGGACGTGCTTTGGGCACTATGAGTTCTTGGTGATGTCGTTCGATCTGACGAACGCACCAGCTGTGTTCATGGATCTGATAAACCGGGTATTTTGGCCCTTCCTTTACCGATTCGTCATCGTCTTTATTGATGACATTTTGATATACTCTACGAGTCGTGAGGAGCACGAGGAGCACTTGCGAGCGGTATTGGATACACTGAAGAAGAACCAGTTGTTCGCGCAATATAAGAAGTGCGACTTCTGGCAGGAGGAAGTCAAGTTCCTGGGACATGTAGTGTCCAAGGATGGGATAGCAGTGGACCTTGCTAAGGTAGCTGCGGTTCAGGATTGGCAGCAGCCTGAATCGGTTACTGAGGTGAGGAGTTTCCTTGGTCTGGCTGGGTACTACAGACGCTTCATTCGGGATTTCTCGAAGATCGCCAGGCCATTGTCTCAGTTGACTCGGAAGGACTTGAAGTTCGCATGGAATGAGAAGGTGGAGGCAGCTTTTAAGGAGCTGAAGGACAAGTTGACGTCCGCCCCTGTGCTAGTATTGCCAGAGCAAGGGGTGAAATACACGGTGTATACTGACGTGTCTCGCGTTGGTTTGGGTTGTGTGCTGATGCAGAAGGATAGGGTGATTTCGTATGCCTCGAGACAATTAAGGAAGCACGAGGAGAATTACCCTACACATGACGTGGAGTCGGTAGCTGTCATCTTTGCATTGAAGCTCTGGAGACATTACCTCTACGGTGAGGAGTTCGAGCTTTTCTGCGACCACAAGAGCCTTAAATACATATTCACACAGCGGGATTTGAATATGAGACAACGCCGATGAATGGAGACCTTGAAAGACTTCAAGTTCGAGGTTTCCTACCATCCTGGCAAGGCAAACCTTGTGGCAGATGCGCTGAGCCGCAAGAAGGCGATTGCATTTGCGGCACCGCTGATGATAGCCGAGTGGGACATGATGGAGTTTGTACGGGACTTCGAGCAGAGACTCACTGTCGAGGAGCCTTTTGAGTGTGTTGCGCACGTTCGGGTGCGGCCACTTATTGACGACAGGATTGTTGAGGCCCAAGAGGGCGATATACGGTTGTCTGAGCTTCGAGAACAAGGCTAGCGACGCCGTGGACTCCGAGTGGAGAGTTGGTTCTGATGGGGGTTTACGATTCCGTGGCCGCCTATGTGTTCCTGATGTGGCTGACTTGAGACGCGAGCTTCTCGAGTCCGCCCATAACTCGAAGTTTGCGATGCATCCTGGTAGCACGAAGATGTACCAGGATATGAGACGGACGTATTGGTGGGATAACATGAAGGCCCACATTGCTGAGTATGTGTCTCGATGTCTGACGTGCCAGCAGGTCAAGGAAGAACATCCCCGACCTCCTGGACTACTTCAGCCCATGCCTATAGCGGAGTGGAAGTGGGACTTCATCTCCATGGACTTCATATCAGGGTTGCCGAAGACGAGGAAGGGGCACGATTCCATTTGGGTGATTGTGGACCGGTTGACCAAATCGGCCCATTTCCTCCCTATCAGAGTTACGAACTCTGCAGACGAGCTAGCTAGATTATACATCAGAGAGATCGTCCGTCTGCACGGGGTTCCCTTAGAGATCGTGTCGGACAGAGACACGCGGTTCACATCCATCTTCCGGACTCGTATCCAGGAGGCGATGGGTATGAAGTTGAAGTTCGATGCGGCGTTTCATCCTCGGGACCGATGGGCGACGGAGCGGTGAATCAGATTTTGGAGGATATGTTGCGAGCATGTGTGTTGGACTTCAAGGACAGCTGGGATGACTGTCTTCCGTACGCAGAGTTCACCTACAACAACAGCTTCCAGGCGACTATTAGCATGGCCCCATATGAGGCTCTATATGGTCGACCTTGTAGGGCACCGCACTGTTGGGCAGAGGTTGGAGAGCGTAGTCTAATTGGCCCGGAGTTGGTACCGGCGACTACAGAGAAGGTAGACATTATCAAGCGTCGATTACTCACAGCGCAGAGCAGGCAGAAGAGTTACGCCGATACGAGGCGGCGATCGCGGTAGTTCGAGGTCGGTGATCATGTGTTCCTTCGGGTTTCCCCTATGAAGGGAGTCCTTCGGTTTGGGAAGAAGGGGAAGCTCACACCGAGGTTTATCGGTCCATTTCAGATACTGGATCGAGTGGGTGATGTGGCGTATCGTCTCGCCTTGCCTACACCACTTGCTTCCGTACACAACGTATTTCATGTATCTATGCTGAAGAAGTACGTTCCTGATCCTTCGCATATCATCAGATGGGAGCAGGTACAGTTGAGTGAGGATGCTACGTACGAGCTGCGCCCGACGCGTATCCTTGATAGGAAGGAGCAGGTACTACGTAGCAAGGTCATCCCACTTGTGAAGGTGCTTTGGACACATCATTCCGAGGAGGAAGCTACCTGGGAGACTGAGGCCGAGGTCAGGAAGAACTACCCTCAGCTTCTCGAGGAGTACGAAAAGGTATAAATTTCGAGGACGAAATTTTTGTTTAAGGGGGGTAGATTGTAACAACCCGTAAATTTCCGTACATTGAGTCGAGTACCACCTCGACCAGAAATCACGTAGGATTAAATTCTTTAGAAATTTAACAAAGTTAACTAAGTACTAAACTCGATTAGCCATGAAATCCGTTAGGATCGCTTTAAATACGATCTGCAAGACCCAAAAGTTGCAGAATCATTGACGCTAGGTTACCCTAAAGTCTAGAACCAAACCCATTTCCCGTCTGCTCTCGGGAATGAAACGAAACTTCGTATTAGGTCTAGATCGCACATCGGGAGTCCGATTAACCCGAAGCTAAGGAACTAGGACCGCCCCACTGGGCTTAACAATCATCTCAAAAATCAGCTCCATCCGATGTTCCATGGCCATTCGCTTCGATCCGGAGTGAGGGTGTGTGAAAAACACTATTCCCATTCCAAAATAAATATCTGGAATAGTGATCTGGCATCATTCGTTGACGCGTCAGTATTAAGCAACCTGACCGTCAGAATCAGACCAAATTACACCCTCGGATTAAGAAAAATTTCAGGAACATTTACATGTACTTGGAATTTCTGATCGTGGCCCGCTGACCGTCGAACTGAAAGTGGTCCGCCACGTGCGATCTGGGAATCCGATCGAGTCAAAAATGTAATCCCACGTAGATCCATAGATGGTGAGCTTAAGTCTGACGTTTGGTTCAAGGAGGGCCACCAGAACCTCCCTTTTGAGCTGGAAAAGTGGCGAAATGCCTATATAAGCAGTCACCCTTGAAACTGAGTCTAGTTTGGGAATGATTTTGGCTATAAAAGGGGCTTAGAACAGCCCCTCTCACAGCCATACGAATTTGGGATTTTAACCCTAGAGACAGAGAGAGAAAAGAGGGAGAATAGTTTGGGATTTGTGGGAGATCTTCCTCCTACTGCTTTGGATTGTTACACGGCCTACACCGCTTCATTCCAGGTGTTTTCCCGGCGGTATCTATCCCATTTGAAGGTAAGAAACCCTAACTCTAGGTCTGATTTAAGGTAGGATCGATGTGGGTTGTGTAACGACTAACCAATTCCACTCTTTAGGCTAGAAAACTCCCGTATACGGAAGATTTACTACCCTTGCTGATTCGTTGCGTTTCAAAAGGCAAAGGTGAGGACTTTAAGTGTATAAGTTACGGTTTTCAACGCTTTCAATGTCAGATAATAATAGATTCATGATCTGCATGTAAATGCACATGTACAAAGTGCTTTCCGTTTCCTGTTTCGATTAACGTTGTAGAAATTGAAATTTCACATACTCTAGGTATACGTTGAAATACCGTATACGTATTTTTTTTGGAAAAACGTTTGACATGTTTATTTAATGTATGATTATATGATATATGGATAAAATACTAATTTGGCGAAAGGAATCGCTGAAATACATGTTCATGTGTAAATGCTACGTATGTTGAAATTGTGTATTCTAGAAATACCGTATATGTATTTTTTTTGGAAAAATGTATGACATGTTTATTTAATGTATGATTATACAATATATGTATAAAATACTAGTTTGGCGAAAGGAATCGCCAAAATACATGTTCCCTTGTAAATGTCAAGTATGTTGAAATTGTGTATTCTAGAAATACCGCATATGTGTAAAATTTGGAAATGTAATTGTCATGATTATTTGTTGTATGAATATGGTATACGCGGGTAAAATAACCGCTTGGCGAGAGAATAGCCCTAACACGCGATTTGCTAACATACGTCATGTATGTTGGAATGGCGTACTCTAAGTGTCGTGTAAGTGCTCGTGTGTGTAAAGGCTTATGTATTAGTGCCTTGGAAAGGTGTGATATGGAATTCCTGACTCCCTTAGAGACATGTAGGATCTCCTCCATGCGGTGGTTCGCTAAAACCACTCCCTTGTAATGTGTACGTAATTGTATCCCTATGTGGATAGTGCTTTACTACATGCTTCACAACATGCTTTACAACATGCTTACATCATGTTTTACTTTATGCTTTATAACATGCCTGCTAACATGCTCGTATTGCTTGTTTATCATGCTTTACTCCACATGCTATTGATGAAAACTGTTTGAGTTTGGGACTATGACTATAGTCCAAACATTCGGTACCAGACTTGCGGTTGTGGCTGAGATTCATATCGCCACAACGGACGTGTCTGGCAAACCCGAGTCGTATTTCGGTTGGCGATAGTGGTTGGCCACACAGAGTGCTTTTGCGCTCCATATCGCTCAACTTGTGGTGCGCTCGAGCTAGTCAGGCTCGTCAAGTAAACCGGAGTGTATATGTATGTTCACCATATTTGGTCGCTACTGCTTGAACCTAGGGTACCAAACTTACCAGTGGCGATCCCGTTAACCATGGTACCTCGATCCGCTAAGACGCATGAGCCGGGCATGGTGGTATGGGACACCGTGGTCGAGTTGTCGGCCTACGCTGGGGTCATGTGCCTCCCCGTAGTGACCATTGTGCAACCAAACTCGTGTGCCGATTATGGTGGTATGGGACATTATATTCGAGCTGTCGATACTTACGGCGAGAGCCGAGTACGGTGAGACCTGTGCTCGTGCTGACGGGCGACGAGTCCTCCGTAGTATCTTCGAGTATACTCCTAGTGTCTGTGATTGGCGACGAGTCTTTCACAGTAACTAGAGTATGAGTTGAGCCGAGTACGGTGAGACCTGTACTTGAGCTGACGGCTAGTGATTGAGCCAAGTACGGTGAGATATGTACTTGAGCTGACGGCCAGCAATTGAGCCGCATACGGTGAGATCTGTATCCGCGCTGACGGGTGACGAGCCCTTTGCGATGCCTTCACTACGCTTCTCAAACCATAATATCGTATGAGATTAGCTAGGATTGACGACCCTAGAATGGATCATGTTAGGGAATGATACAAGGGAGGTACCTTAGTTTCCCAATACTGCTGGTTGAAATGGATTAATAAAAACTTGGTAATCATGAGCATCATCGCACGCATGTGCTTTGTAGATGTGGCGCACTGAGGGAGTAAGCATTCGCGAACGTAAGATGATGTCGCTTGAGGGTGGTTTGGCAAGGGCATACAGCATCATGTCATATCATTTTGCACTTAACAAGAGTAATTAGAAATGTTTGATTTGTACTTGCGTTATCATTACTGCTTGATTGATTTGATAACATGTTAACCTATGCTTTATTGTTCCACCGAGTTAGCTACTCACTCCCACGTTACGGGACGGTGTTTGCAACACCCACCGGACTGCCTCGCGCAGTGTAGATGGCGCCTGTTCGGGAGCCGGAGCTCGACTTCGAGGAGGATCGGGAGGAGTTCTCCTTTATGCAAGTACTGACGGCTATGCTTAGGCCGACTGCATCGCGGGGATTCCAGGGCTTATCTACAGAGTTGTATTTTGATTTTTGACTTAGAAACAATACATGTATATTGGTACTCAGTTAGTACTCATACTCTGGAGTTCACAAAATTTTGATACTTTACATATTTTGAATATAAAAATTTCAGTCTTCCGCTTGCCTTTATACAATTGAACTGGAGTATGAATTACTGTTTTGGTATAATCTCATTCATGTTTATTGCGCTAACTCAGACAACATTTAACCATCATTGTGTATGTTGCATAAGTGATGCGTTGGAACTCGGGAGTTGAGTTCATACTCGACCCCCGAATTTCAGGGCGTTACACGGGCGCGGGTCAGCGCTTCGCTGACCCGTCTTTGCATTCGGTGCACCTCCAGTGCACGTGTGCTGTGCACGCTCAAGTCATGTAAATGGGTCCCACCGTGATTTTTCGAGAAATCTGCTCCATCCATCCTCTTTATCATCTTATTTAAACAGTTGAGATCAAATTTGGGGCATATCCAGATATCAGGTGGGCCCAGAATCATGATTCTGAGGGTTGATCTGTCCGTTGGACCACTTCCCGAGATCCTCAAGGGCTGAAATTTAATATGTACGGTTAATTTACGGCCCTCATCCCATGTATAAAGTTTCAAACTGATCGGATAGCGGGAACCTTGTGATCTTGCATTCTGGATGTCCTTCGGACCCCTTTGGCTTGCTTTCCTCAAATCCCAGGCGTGTAAAATCTTCACTATTGGTTTTCTGGAGTCCATCCCGTGCTCTGGAGACATTGGATCATGAAATCCATGCCTTTAACATCAATTTCTAATTAATGCTCCTAATTTCCTCCTGTAACAAAAATACAATTAAAATCCGATGTTAGGCCTTATCATGTACATTAAATAGGGCAATAATCGGGGTCTGATATGCAATATTTGACCCTGATCAACGTACCCACCACGTACACTCCCGCCGAAGGCCTACTACAAGGGCTTGCAAGGGTGAGAAACACCTAAGACCCAATCCTAAAAAGGAATGATCACAAGTGTCCTCTGGACTATAATAACTTACAAATAAGTGGATAAGTCTCATTCGGCATGTTGACGAAGATCTCCTCCTTGTTGATGAAGAATTTTTGGCTTCCTTGATTCACAACCAGATGATGTACCAATGTAAGGCTTGGGTTAGGTCAGGGTCAAAATGGAAACCTACTCTATAAAAATTTTTCCTATAAGGAAGATAGAGTGATTCCGATTATGCATTCAAGGGATCCCAGCTTAATGATTTGCCATTAAGGTAGTAGTTGGAGGATCCTTAAATGTGGAAGTTCATTCCCCAATCCACTTTATTGAATATCAATGATGAGGGTGGATTGAAGGATGAACTCCCCTGAGAGAAAGGGCTTTAGGTATAAGATCTAAGGTAAAACACACTAAAGCACTCTCTTCTTTCTCTACTAGTAATAATAAACAAGTGCTTTAAATATATAGGCAAAAGGTTTCAACAGATATAAAACGGTCACATTTATGACAAAGTTCGATATCATCGAGCGAGTTCGATATCATCGAGCATATATTCTCAATGGCATCGATGGTCCACTCGATGACACAAACTCAAATATCATACGCTTTTGAAACCTCTTGCCAACTGGTCGTTCAAATCAAAACATGTGTCGATGTGATCAGATTTTGAACTCCGATTCTATCGATACCAGTGTTGATTCATTGACATTTGAATAATGAGAGAGACTCGCTATAAAATATTTCAAGTTTTCAAGAATGATTGAGAGACCATCGAGATCATCGAAATTTGAATGTCGATGATATCGATATGGTGTCGATGCATCGATAAATCCAGGGATTTTTCTTTAAGCTTGCTGGACAGTTTATGTCCAAGTTCATTGCAATCAAGGCCGTACTGACATTATCAATATTTGAATATCGATTCTATCGAGAGACCCCAGATCATAGATAAACCATCCTGAAATACATTGTTGGAAGAACTTGTCGCTCGAGATCGATATCATCGAGAGCCTTCCTATATCATCGAGATTTGAATTTCGATGGTATTGAGGAGGCTTTGATATATTGATACATATATGATATTCTTAAGAAAAAATAGGGGCGTCGGGGATCTGCCTGTTGATATTATCGTGTCACCTTTGATGGACTCAAGATTCAAATATCGATGATATCGATAGGTATATCAATACATCGATAAATCCATCTAGATATATATGTGGTTGCTGGACACTTTTATCCCCATTTTGATGATATCGTTTATGTATCGAGGACATAGATAGCGCAGGTCAATCATATCGAGATGTGTATCGATAAAATCGACAAAGTAAGAAAATTTAGAGAATTTTCCTATTTTGAAAAAAGTTTTCTTAACTTAAAAACCCTATGATGTTCTAGTTTGTTTTAAGGGTTTTATATACCTAGTGTTTTGGGACAGGGGATGTGAGGCTATATTTACCTATGGCGAGATTGGACACATCCGGTTGAGACAGACGCTTGAATTGATCTTCCTATGAGGGGTCTGCAGTCTAACTGACTCAACACTCACATTAATTGACAAACCAGGGCACTTTCAATCTCCCCCTTTGTCAATTATGTGACAAAATACCAAAACACCCTAGAATAATATTTAGACAAACAAATCCTAAATTGTGTGTACATGCATTTTACGCAATTTTACAATATCTAGTGAAGACATGTACATAACCTAGTATCTGCTCCCCCTGACTTTAAACTCCCCTTGTCTTGGTGTGGCTGCTCCCCCTAACACCTGCAACACCATTTAAGCAGATATATAATTTTTCGTTCGGGTTTTTTAGATTGTTATCCCCCTTTTTGTCAGTCATTAACAAAGATATAGCAGTTGATATTGACTAAAGTTAAAATAACGTGTGAGAACCAACATCCAGAGGAATATGCATAGAACAGATAGATGTATAAAGATTAAACCAGTTTGAAGCATACATCATTTTCAGACAGTATGGATGCATATCAAATTAGATAAAATAGTAATAAAAGCAGATAGAATAATCAGTAAAAACATCACTTGCATTCCATATCAGATAAACCAGAGGATCTATGAGACATAATCATGGCAATAAAGGTGTGAATTATATCCAGCCATATGCAACAATATCCAAAAAAACATACTGCCACAGACAGCAGTAGATTAACAGTTATCCCAATAAAAATCACCAAGCCCATTTAAGGGCACAAAAAAAATCAGCAGCAAACCCACTCATGGGTATATACAAAAAAAAATAAAAATGATCGGACGCTAGAGTGTGCCAGTTAAGGAATAGGGAGATATATATATATATATATATATTTTTAAAGTCGATCACAATGTTCATGACTGGACACACTTATGCTCCAAAGTTGTCATCTTTTTAAAGTACAGTAGATCCGCCAATCATTTAGTAGCTCCAGAATCTGTTGACCGAGGGTTGGAGAGCTTCCATCTTGTCCTCTATCCCTGACAATCATTGTTCGCAGTTATGAAGCCGCTCGTCAATTCCAGCGAGACTATTCAGCAGTTGACGTTTAAGTATATGACGTCGACGATTAGTGATAGAACTAAGACTACAGAGGGGTGTCTGATTAGATCACCAAGGTGTTTCTTCATTAGGTTGTTGACTGCTCTCTCCAACCTGTGGAGGATTCTTAGTATGAGATGAGACCGAGGCATATACTTGTTGAACTGCATCATGGTCAAACCAAACTTTAGGATATACCTTGTCTGCTATTTCCAGTAGTCTTACCCAGTGTGCAATCTTGCAGATAAGGGGCGAAAATGGAAGTATTTCAAGATGGTTTCCCTTGACTACCATAATCAGTTGATCCAGAATAAGAGTTGGCAAACACACAGGGACCTCTTGATATACATCATACAAGAAATTGAGTACAAAGGGACTCAAGTCAGTGTCGTTGGCGTCACATGGGTATACATTTGTATTGAAGATACTATGGAGGATTTTGAATAAGATTCCTAGATGTTTCACCGGAAGGACATTTCATCATTTCTAGGAATTGTTGCACCCTGGCGTAATGCTTGAGTGATTTCCCCCCACCTTCCTAATTCATTTTGACTTCTACCAGTGACTGGGATCTGAGTCACACCAATGTTTAGAACATGACCAAGGACTGTTGGAGTAATTTTTTTGGTGTGTTGGATGAATTCCAGACGAATACATGGTGGATAATCCCGAACAACATGGCAACAGTTGAAGAACTGCTGAATCATTTCAAACTGGTATGAACCACCCATGTTAAGCATATTCTGCTAGCCAATAGTCTCTAACAAGAGATCTACCCCCATAGGGCTCAACAACACTATTGAGAACAACATGATCGACAATTGCAACTGTTCCAAATCAGATTTGTTTTGAGGTGATCTAACATTTTTCCCTTTCTTAGCCTTGGAAGAGAGATCCTTACCTTTCCCTTTAACCATCTTCCATGCTCCGTTTGGTATTTGGGATCTTCCCGACGAGGCACCGAGCAGGCAGACCAAAGAAAATGAGCACGAAAACAAAGCAGGACCAGTAGCCGTAAAAAGTAATTTTTCCCACTCATCAGCCTTTTATCGGGCGGTGATCTTCGATGTCATCGACCAATGTTCCGATGTTATCGAGATGCTCTATTCGATTTTATCGAAGTTGATTTCGATAACGTTTTCAACTTCATGACTTTTCAACTTCCGAAGAGATGTCGATGGAATCGACCTTTATCAATTTAATCGAGAATCCATGTGACCTATCGTTGGACATATCAAAGGTATATATATTTTTCAGTTTTTCTTCATTTCGACAAACTTTCTTGTGTAATGAATTATATCTTTGAGTTGATCAGTATACACAACAAAATTTAGTACAAGTTTTGTACAACCCAACACTTATAAACAAAAAGATTAAGGTGAGGAACCTCAGATATAATATTGAGAGCTCAGCAAAATTGCATCATTTCAGCAAATATCCAGATCTCGATGTAAGACCTAGACATGTCTTTGCATGCTTGACATTACTAGTCATAGGAATCAGCCCTGCCCTTGATGACATAGCAGTGGTTATTTGTGCGACAACCCTTCATAACTGTTTTTCTAATAAGTCTAAGATTTCGCATTCATCTTTGTTGAATGTAACCACATGCTTATTATTACAAATTTGAGATATGCTTAGTAGATTATGTGTCAATCCTTTTATGCAGAAAGTATTGTTATTTTTGAGTGAATTAATTCCTCTTATGATTCCTTGTCCAATTACTTTGGCGATGGTTTCGTCTCCGTAGGTGACTATCTCATTATAAAGATCTGTATAGTTTGAAAGAAGGGATTTGTCACCTGTGACATGTCTTGAACAACCACTATCTAAGTACCACTTAGTATTTTTGCCTATTAAAAGATTTGTGTGAGTAGCAAGGCAATTTTTCTTTTCTTTAATTACCCATTTTGTGGCAGAATTTTTTGTTTTAGTAGTTTTAGTTTTCGCATTTGATTCACCCACTTGATTTAACAGTTCCTTCATCCTGTTAGTTCTTGTATTTCTTTTGGAAGCACCAGATTTTTCTATTTGTGTTCCATATCCATTTTTTGCTTTAACTTGTTCATATCCTAACCCATTTTTGTCCTTTTCAGATTTTCCCAAACCTAAAAGTTTTCCTAACTTCTCACCATTTTGGGAAAACTTACAGTTTAGGTTGGAAATTCTTCTGGACTCTTCTAGATCAAACAGGAGTGTATGATTTTCATTCTGAAGGAGCATATTTTTGTCTTTTAATTGCTTAACCTGTTTGTTTAGGTTTTAAGAATCAGATTTAAAGGAGTTAATTCTCTTGAGTCTATCATTATCTGAGTGATATTGCTGTAAATCATTGATTATATGGGTATTAATTTCTAGAATTTTATCCTTTGCAGCAATTCTGTAAGGGTTATGGTCTCATACTCCTTTGGTTGTCAAATTTTGATGTGTCAAAACATCTATCTGTGTCTTGTGCTGGTATGATGATTTTTATTCAAGACACTGCTTAAATACTTCAAAAAGCTACAAGTTGAAGCTCAAGATGTCAAAGCTCAAGATGTCGAAGTTAAAGGTTCAAGCCTGATATTGTTCAAGACTTCAAGCCTGATATTGTTCAAGATTTCAAGCCTGATATTGGTTCAAACAATCTACATTCGTTGAATGGTTGAAGTTCAATGTCCATACGACATATTTCAAGTTTGAATGACCTTAGGTTGACCCTTTAAGTAGGTCATTTTGGATACATAAATCAAATGTTTATTTTACATAAGCTTGGTCTGTTCCAAGACCAGTCCTAGCTCTTGTTCGACCAGTCCTAGCATTGGTTCGACTAGTCCAAGAAATTCCACGACGGTCACCCTAATTAGTTGAAGATTTTTCGAATTTTTTGGAACGCCCACGACCAGTCCTGGAGGTCCTTCGACCGGTCGTAGGTTGGCTTCGACTCGTCCACGATCAGTCGTGGAGCTACGACTGAAAATCCAGCAACCTATTTCATGGTCCTACGACCAGTCGTAGGTGACCCACGACCAGTCGTAGGTGTCCCACGACTAGTCGTAGGGTACACACGACCAGTCGTGGAACGGCTTTCAAAGATCGCACTCAATTTTTCAAAAATCTGTTAGAGCTACGACCAGTCCTAGGTTTCTAAGACCAGTCGTAGGAACAATTTTTCTTCTATAAATTGAACACGAAATTCAGAGTTTTTACATCCAGGAACTCCATTCCATTCAAGAATTTTCAAGTAATCACTCGAGATAAGTCTCGTGTTTATTTTAAGCTAAATTGTGCTTATTTAATATTCCTTTTGCTAGCTTATTTAATTTGATTTTGTTTCTCTATTCCAATCTTATTTGAAAAGAGGAATTATATTATTCCTTCTTCTTGGAATCAAAATCAAATATAGCTACGCCCAACAAGTCAAAATCTAAAATCTATTAGAATTTAGAACCCTATGAATGTGAGTATTGGAAATTGAACTTTGATATTCAATCATCTACTCCGATTGGTTCTCTAAGGGCCGCTAAAGGAGAAATCCAGGTATTTTACAATTCTGTAAAATTCATTTATTTTTGGTTTTGTTTGAGGTTGAGCCAGAAAAATCTCATTGTATTGGTTGTCTGAGGAAAACCAGAAAACTCAGAAAAAGGGGTTTTTGAATTGTGTAAGCCCAAGTGAAAAGACACAATTGTAAAGGTTTTGGTGAACCCGTGAAAACCTATTTGATAGTGAACGCTAATATCCCCTGTGTGAGGATATTAGGAGTGGAGTAGCATTCTGTGTGGCTGTTGTAAAACAGTTGGTGTACACACAGGCGAACCACTATAACTCTTTGTCTTGTGGATTGAATGCTTGCTTAATTTTCATATCTTTTATCATTCGATTGTGTGGAATGTACAAGTGGATGAGAATGTTGTAACTATTTACATTTTCAAGCAAGTGTGGGAATTGTTGTAATAATTTAGATCTTTACTTCTGCATTTATTTTCAATTCCTTGCTATTTCATTTACTTATATTAACATTGAGTTCTTGATTCAAAAGAGGTTCTAGAAATAAGGTTGTCCTACCATAAAGCCCTTGTTTATTATGGTGTAAGGTTGTCCTTAGAACTGAATTTGTATCAATCTCTCAATAATTATTTATCAAGGTGATTTATATTTAGCATTGTGAATTGATTCATTATTGTAAGGGTATTGATTTATTTTAGTTCCGCTGATTTATTTTTAAATTTGGCATAGTCCTATTCACCCCCCCCCCCTCTAGGACATATAGCTTGGCCTTTTCAAGTGGTATCAGAGCCTAATAGCTCATTTTTGTTGCTTTTTATTTGGATTTAATTCCTGAGCTAACGATCTAAGCTATATAAAAAGATGTCAAATTTTGATAGCCTTTCAGTTACTAGGCCTCCACCTTTTGATGGCTCCAACTATGCCTATTGGAAAGCGAATGAGAATCTTCCTCAGATCAATGGATGAAAGTGTGTGGCTAGCCACAGGATCGAATGGAATCCTCCTACCATGGAAGTAAGCTGGTGTTGATGGTTCAAAATCTATGAAAATTACACCATATTTCCAATGGACCACACTTCGAGAAAAATGAGAGTAGTGCTAATGCTAAAGCACTAAATGCAATCACTTGCGCACTATCACCAGGATGAGTTCAAAAGAATCATATCTGTGATACTGCAAAGTAAGCCTGGGATATTTTAGAAATGACACACGAAGGTACATCAATTGTCAAGAAATCTAAAGTCCAACTCCTCACAACTAAATTTGAAGAAATTCATATGGAGGAAAATGAAATGTTTATGGACTTTTACACTAGATTGAATGACATTGTAAACTCTATGTGGGGTCTTGGCGAAAAAATCTCAGAAAGTAAAGTGTGTGCAAAAATACTACGCTCTCTTCCTGAACGGTTCAATTCAAAGGTAACCGCAATCCAGGAACTTCGTGATACGGACAATATGAAGGTAGAAGAATTAGTTGGTTCTTTGCAAACCTATGAATTAAGTTTTAAAGCTCCTAAAGGTAAGTCTATTGCTTTAAAGTCATCTAAAAGTATTACTCAAGAAAATTCAGATTGAGAAAAGTCGAAGATGATATGGCCCTTTGCGAAAAAGTTTTATAAGATTTTCAAAAGTAAGAAAAGAGTCGACTTTCAAAAGGCAAATGAAAAGAAACGTTCTAAACCTAAGTCTAAAACTTGGAAATCATTGAAAGATAGTCAATGTTACAACTTGTCAAGAATATGGGCATTTAGCAAACAAATGTCCTAAAAGGACAGATCCAAAAGGAAGGGTATGTTGGCTACTTGGGATGAATCATCGATTCTGAAGCCTCTTCGAATCGTAGAAAATTGTAAACCGAAGTCGGGCAAATGAACTTAAGGCCCTTATGACTCTAGCCAAGTTTACCTTTTCAGATCACGATGATTCAACAAGTGAAGAAAATTTGGATAGTGATCATGAAAATGATGAAGATCTTCAAGATGCTTACAATGCCTTATATAAGGAAAGTTGTAAAATTGCTGTCAAACTTAAACTTCAAAAAGAAAAGTTCTTTAAACTTAAAGAATGTTTTGAAACCCTTGTTTTAGAAAAATCTCAAATTTCAGATTGTTTTGAAAAATCAAAGTGTGATTTAGAATACAAAACCTCCCTAATTGAAAATTTGAAATCTGAAAATGAGAAACTTAAAGATGAAGTATCTTCTCTTTTGAGTTTGAAGGACACATGGAGATATGCCCAAGGTGATCCAAAATTAGAGAAATTATTATCCGGATCAAGAAAATGTGGTGATCGATCCGGGTTGGGCTTTGATAAAAACACATCTCCTAAACAGAAGAATGCTCCTTCCATTTTTGTGAAAGGAGAGACTTCTAACTCAAAAGGAAAAGGTACTAATCAAGTTTTTTCTAAAAATACAAAAACCTTTCAAAAACACAAAAGCAGCTATATAAATTTCAAAAATCAGATTCGAAACCCGCTAGCTGAAAAAATTGTTGATTTACTTAAGGAGCTATTAAAATCTAACTCAGTAGGTCACTCTTATAACTATAAACAAAAGAAGACCAATTACTCTCCTAAACCCAAAACAATACTGAAATGGGTTCCCAAGGTTACTTGTTTGGTTGCTCACTCGCTTTCAAAGCTACAAGCCATTCAAAATGGTACCTAGACAGTGGATGCTCCGGACATATGACAAAGCGACAAAGCTCTATTCACCGATCTTAAAGATATGACTGATGGGTCAGTCACATTTGGTGATGGTAGCAACTGCAAGATAATTGGCAAAGGTACGGTCCAACTCTATAACCTTCCCTTATTTAAAAATGTGTTATATGTTGAGGGTTTAAAACACAACTTGTTGAGCATATCTCAAATATGCGATAACAACCATAATGTTAAATTTTCTAATCAAGGTTGTGAAATTACAAATGAAAAGGGTTCTCGTAATATTAACTGGTCGCAGAACTTCTGAAAACTGCTATATAGTAAGCAATGGTAGCTCATCTAATCAAACGTGCTACATGGTCCATACCAATGAGACAGATTTATGGCATAAACGCCTTGGACATGTACACTACCAAAATTTATACAGATTGAGCAAAAGTGAACTAATAAAAGGTCTACCGAAAATGCAAAAAGTAGACAAGATCTGTGGTGAATGCCAGTATGGTAAACAAACTAGGAGCTCTCACAAAAAGGTGAACTCCAATATCACCACAAGACCACTCGAGCTTCTCCATATGGATCTTATAGGACCAACAAGAACGGAAAGTCGAGGTGGCAAAAAGTACATCTTAGTTATTGTAGATGATTATACAAGATACACTTGGGTTTCATTCTTGAAAGATAAATCAGAAACCCTTGATGAAGTGAAAAAGATTATAAAACGGATTCAAACTGAAAAATGTTCTCAAGTCAGCAAGATCCGTAGTGATCATGGTTCCGAATTCGAAAATAGCGGTTTTGAGAAATTTTGTAGCGATCAGGGAATATCGCATGAATTCTCTGCACCTAAAACTCCTCAACAAAATGGAATTGTCGAGAGGAAGAATAGAGTGCTTCAAGAAATGGGAAGTGTTATGTTAAATAGCATGAAGCTACCTAGGAATCTCTGGGCTGAAGCAGTGAATACAGCCTGCTACATTATTAACCGTGTTTATATTTGTAAATCTAATAATAAAACGGCTTATGAAATGTGGTTTGAGAAAAAGCCTTCATGTCAAATATTTTCGAATTTTTGGCAAAGAAGTGCTATATTTTGTGGACCGTGAAAATTTGGGAAAATTCGACACTAAAAGTGATGAAGGGATCTTTTAGGTTATTCTTTAAACAAATCGTGCTTATCGTGTTCGAACAACAGGACCGGTGTGATTCAAGAGTCAATAAATGTTGTGATTGACGATCTTTTGAAGACACTGTCCCTAGTTTAGATAATGATGAAGTTCTTATACTTGAAAAACAAGAAACTTCATCAAGTGAAACTAATCCTGAATTAAGGACTGTTAAAGATCATCCAACCTCTCAAATACTTGGAAACCCTCTCACCGGTGTGCGCACTCGTAGATAATTAGAGGACATATGTAACTACGTATGCTTTACATCCCAGATTGAACCGGGTAACGTAAAAGAAGCACTTTCTGATGAAAATTGGATTCTTGCGATGCAAGAAGAACTTAATCAGTTTGTCAGAAATGATGTCTGGCAACTTGTTCCTAGACCTAAAGATAAACATATTATTGGAACAAAATGGATTTTCAAAAACAAATCTGATGAGCTTGGAAATATTATTCGAAATAAAGCAAGACTAGTTGTACAGGGATATACACAAATTGAAGGAATTGACTATAATGAAACATTTGCCCCTGTAGCTCGTCTTGAGTCAATCAGACTTTTTATCTCCATAGCATGTTTTAAGAAAATTAAAATTTATCAAATGGATGTAAAGAGTGCCTTTCTGAATGGTGATTTACATGAAGAGGTATATGTTGAACAACCTACAGGGTTTGAAGATCCTAAATTTACTGATCATGTGTATCGTCTTAAGAAAGCTCTCTATGGTCTGAAACAAGCTCCCAGAGCATGGTACGAAAAACTGACTAAGTTTTTACTGAGTCATAATTTTCAGATGGGGTGTGTTGATAAGACACTCTTTGTTAAGAAATATAACGATGATATTCTAATGGTTCAAATATATGTTGACGATATTATTTATGGATCAACCTGTACTAACATGATTTCATTGAGTTTGCAGATTTGATGAAGTCTAAATTTGAAATGAGCATGGTTGGAGAATTAAACTATTTCCTAGGATTGCAAGTAAAACAACAACCTGATGGAATTTTTATTTCTCAAACCAAATATGCTCAGAGTTTAATTAAAAAATTTGGATTTGAGAAAGGTAAAAATTTTGATACTCCAATGAGTACAACTGTAAGACTCTCAAAAGACTCTACAGTAATGATGTGGATCCTAAATTGTATCGTAGTTTGATTGGTAGTTTACTTTATCTAGCGCTAGTAGACCGAGATATTGCTTTGAGTGTTGGTATTTGTGCTCGTTATCAATCAAATCCTAAAGAATCTCACTTAACTCTTTGTTAAGCGGATTATGCGTTATGTCGCAAGTTCTACTAAATTTGGTCTCTGGTATCCACATGAGACTAATGTTCAATTAGTAGATGTACTTGATCTTGTCGAAATTTGGAAACATTGATGATAGGAAATCAACCAGTGGTGGTTGTTTCTACATTGGAAATTGTCTTGTTTCTTGGTTTAGCAAGAAGCAAAGTTCTATATCGCTATCAAGCTATTGATTTGAATACATTCTTCTTGGAAATGCATGTACTCAACTTGTTTGGATGAAACGAATGTTAAGCGATTATGGAATTACTCAAGATTCTATGATTTTATTTTGTGATAATTCAGTGCAATAAATATCTCTAAAAATCATTCAAAGCATTCACGTACTAAGCATATTGACATTAGATTTCATTACATTCGTGAATTAGTGGAAGAAAAATTAATAAATTTGGATTACATTCCAACCGAGATTCAACTTGCGGACATTTTCACTAAACCGCTCGACAAAAGCCGGTTTAATAAATTAAAATTTGATCTCGGTATGTGCAATTTAAATTGAGTTTGCATGATTTTGTGTATCATAAGTTTGATGTTTTATTTGCTTAAACTTGAAATTATTTTTAAAAAAAAAATTGCAAATTTTTGTCATACTCGACCTGTCGTGAGAATACACGACCGGTCGTGCCACGACCGGTCGAACACGTACACGACCTGTCGTAAAGCACGGGATTTCACTTAAAATTGGGGATTTTAGTCTTCTTCTTCATTTCTTCATTTCTTTCCAACCGTCCTAGCTACGGCTGCCCCAACCCATCTTCATTGTTCTTCAAGGTTAGTGATTCTTTTACATTTTTCTTGTAGATTCTTACTATTAGTGCTTCAAAACTCATGTTTGTGGAATCTATTTGATCATTGATTGCAGGATTTGGGGTTTTCTCTTGAAAAATCTGTTCTATCTATATCTCATTTCTTCTATCTTGCATCTTGTTGTTTCCTTGAAATCTTTCTTTGAAAATGGATGCTAGAGGTAAAAAGAAAACTACTCGAGGTCCATCTTCTTCTAGATCAACTTCTATTGTTCAACGTCATCTTCGTTCTCCTGAAAATGATCCTACTGATGCTCGAGATTTGCGTATGCGTAATGTAATTGTTGAACGTCATGTTAATGTCAATCACATTGCTTCTTTTGGTATTCCTTCTTTGTTGGAATCTGTGGGATGGGATAACATCTTACATTGGAGTGGAGCTGCATACCAGTCCATTGCCCAATCCATGTTTGCATGTATCTGCGATTTTTCTCTTGAGAATTTAACTTTTAAAGTTGATACTCAAGAAGGTTTGTTTGTTGTAGATCGACATTTGATTGCAGATATTATGGAAATACCTATCAATGATGAAAGCATTCCAATTAATATTTTACATGATAGTCTCTCAGAATCTGAACGACGAATGCTTACTAGAGATTTATGTAATATGGATGTTCATTGGACTCATAAAGGTCATGTACTTCCCTCAAGGTATTTGTTACCCGCATTACAGAGTACTTCATAAGATATTCATTTCAAATCTTTATCCACGTTCTGGTAACAAAACCGAACTCACTGCTTTTATGGTTCGTGTTTTGCATTCTGTTGTCTCTGGTGCTAAAATATGCCTCCCTTCTTTAATCTGTCATTCCATTATTCTGTCGCGTCACCATCCTGGACATAGTGATATACCCTTTGGTTATTTACTGACTATGTTAGCAAATCATATGCTCATAGCCATGCCTACTAGAGAAAAACCCATCCACCATCTCCCTTTTAATAATTCCAATCTTAATAAGATGACTTTAGATTTGGCTAGAGGCCAAGTGGATGCTGGTAGCAGTGGTGGTGAAGCAGGTAATGCTGAAGCTAGTGATCTTCCTGAGGACGTGAATATGGATGACTTGTTTGAAGAACTTGATCAGACTCGACTGATGATCCTGATTTTCAGCCTTCTGATTTTGAGGAAAGATTGAATTCTCTTCAACAGCAGGTGGCTCAAATTCGTGTTACTCAAGACACACAATTTTCTTATATGCGTAAATATATGAGGCGAATTGCTAAGGGATTACACAAAATTGATCCATCTAATCCTGCACCCTCTTCTGGTTCTGACTGAATTTTTTTTTGGTCTGTAATATTTACTGATATTAGCTTGCATCTCAAAACCTTTTTGTTGGTTATGGACTATTTTTTTTGCTTCAACTCCTAATTGGTTATGCACATTTACTGTTTTTCTTCCTTTGTCATTTTGTGTCAAAAAGGGGGAGAAGTTTGGTGAATGTTATTGAATGTTATTAATTTTGTTGTGCTATTACTCAGGGGGAGTCCTATTACTCAGGGGGAGTTAAACTTCTCAAGAGTTATGGGAAAATGATTATTGCTTATCATGTCTATATATCTGTGCATGTTTCTCACCTCTTATGTCTCTTGGAAATATTATTACTTGGTGTTTTGTCACAAATTTGACAAAGGGGAGATTGTAAGGGTTATGGTCTCATACTCCTTTGGTTGTCAAATTTTGATGTGTCAAAACATCTATCTGTGTCTTCTTGTCTTTGGTATGATGATTTTTATTCAAGACACTGCTTAAATACTTCAAAAAGCTACAAGTTGAAGCTCAAGATGTCAAAGCTCAAGATGTCGAAGTTAAAGGTTCAAGCCTGATATTGTTCAAGACTTCAAGCCGATATTGTTCAAGATTTCAAGCCTGATATTGGTTCAAACAATCTACATTCGTTGAATGGTTGAAGTTCAATGTCCATACGACATATTTCAGGTTTGAATGACCTTAGGTTGACCCTTTAAGTAGGTCATTTTGGATACATAAATCAAATGTTTATTTTACATAAGCTTGGTCTGTTCCAAGACCAGTCCTAGCTCTTGTTCGACCAGTCCTAGCATTGGTTCGACTAGTCCAAGAAATTCCACGACCAGTCCTAATTAGTTGAAGATTTTTCGAATTTTTTGGAACGCCCACGACCAGTCCTGGAGGTCCTTCGACCGGTCGTAGGTTGGCTTCGACTCGTCCCGATCAGTCGTGGAGCTACGACTGAAAATCCAGCAACCTATTTCATGGTCCTACGACCAGTCGTAGGTGACCCACGACCAGTCGTAGGTGTCCCACGACCAGTCGTAGGGTACACACGACCAGTCGTGGAACGGCTTTCAAAGATCGCGCTCAATTTTTCAAAAATCTGTTAGAGCTACGACCAGTCCTAGGTTTCTAAGACCAGTCGTAGGAACAATTTTTTCTTCTATAAATTGAACACGAAATTCAGAGTTTTTACATCCGGAACTCCATTCCATTCAAGAATTTTCAAGTAATCACTCTGAGATAAGTCTGTGTTTATTTTAAGCTAAATTGTGCTTATTTAATATTCCTTTTTGCTAGCTTATTTAATTTGATTTTGTTTCTCTATTCCAATCTTATTTGAAAAGAGGAATTATATTATTCCTTCTTCTTGGAATCAAAATCAAATATAGCTACGCCCAACAAGTCAAAATCTAAAATCTATTAGAATTTAGAACCCTATGAATGTGAGTATTGGAAATTGAACTTTGATATTCAATCATCTACTCCGATTGGTTCTGAAATTTGCTAAAGGAGAAATCAGGTATTTTACAATTCTGCAGTAAAATTCATTTATTTTTGGTTTTGTTTGAGGTTGAGCGAGAAAAATCTCATTGTATTGGTTGTCGAGGAAAACCGGAAAACTCGAGAAAAAGGGGTTTTGAATTGTGTAAGCCCAAGTGAAAAAGACACAATTGTAAAGGTTTTTGGTGAAACTGTGAAAACCTATTTGATAGTGAACGCTAATATCCCCCTGTGTGAGGATATTAGGAGTGGAGTAGCATTACTGTGTGGTACATTGTTGTAAAGCAGTTGGTGTACACAGGCGAACCACTATAACTCTTTGTCTTGTGGATTGAATGCTTGCTTAATTTTCATATCTTTTATCATTCGATTGTGTGGAATGTACAAGTGGATGAGAATGTTGTAACTATTTACATTTTCAAGCAAGTGTGGGAATTGTTGTAATAATTTAGATCTTTATACGCATTTATTTTCAATTCCTTGCTATTTCATTTACTTATATTAACATTGAGTTCTTGATTCAAAAGAGGTTCTAGAAATAAGGTTGTCCTACCATAAGCCCTTGTTTATTATGGTGTAAGGTTGTCCTTAGAATTGAATTTGTATCAATCTCTCAATAATTATTTATCAAGGTGATTTATATTTAGCATTGTGAATTGATTCATTATTGTAAGGGTATTGATTTATTTTAGTTCCGCTGATTTATTTTTAAATTTGGCATAGTCCTATTCACCCCCCCCTCTAGGACATATAGCTTGGCCTTTTCAAATTCTTTTTTGTTCTCAGATATTCTAAGTCTTTTAACCACTTTGATGCTATGGATATAAAGTCGATTGTAAGCATCTTGTAGCTTGTTTTGTTGTTGTTCTTCTTCTTCCTTTTTAGTTTCCTCATTATCTGACGAAAGTGATTCAGTGGCTTGCTGTTCTTTCTCGTTCTCAGATTTGTTGGGAATGATTGGAGTAGTGGAGACCATAAAATTTTCAAGGATTTCTGGCCCCAATCACTCTCTAAGTCACTGGATTCTGAGTTTAACTCTTCTATATCATCCCATGTGGCAGCCAGCGCCTTGCCATTAGTTTTTCTGTTTGGGCATTCAGTAGATAGATGGCCATATTTTGACAGGCATAATATTGTGGTTCTTTAGTCTTTTTACCAAATTTGCCCGTAGAAAATCTGTTGTCCATCTTTCTTCCTCTAGTAGGACAACCACGATTCTTCTGAAAGAATTTCCTGAATCTTTGTGCCAGCAAAGACACTTCCTCATCTTCATCATCTTTTTCACTTTCACTATCCTTGTTTGTTATTTTCTTTGAAGTTTTTAAGACAGTTGTTTTGGATTTAGGGATTTGTTTGAAGTGTAGTTCAAAAGTTTGTAGGGAACCTACCAGTTCTTCTACTTTCATTTCATCAATATTCTTACACTCTTCAATGGTTGTTACTTTGGGATTAAACCGTTCTGGCAGTGATCTCAGTATTTTCCTACAGATTTTAGGAACCGAAACTTTTTCTCCCCCTGGACTTGCAAATGATATTCAGCTTAGTGAAAAACTCCATAAAGGTCTCGTGCTCTTCCATTCTGAGACTTTCGAACTGTGAAGTCAGGAGTTGAAGTTTAGATCTCTTCACAGTACTCGTGCTTTCATGGGTTGTTTCTAATAGATCCCATGCCTCTTTGGATGTCCCACACATACTTATTTAATTAAAAATTTCTTGGGACATGGTACAGTAGATGGCGTTCATAGCTTTAGCTTCAGCAGTTTGTCTTTCTTTATCGAACGTCGTCCACTTCTCTTTGGGTTTGGGTTTGGGTTTTGTGATGGTTGTGCCACTGTCAAGTACAATTTGTTCACTTGGTGGCACATATCCACTTTCAACTATATCCCAAACATTGTAATCGAAAGATCTTAGAAAGTAGTGCATCCTAGCCTTCCAGTATGCATAATTTGATCCATCAAATACTGGAGGTCTAGTGACTGATGAGCCCTCTCCTTTGGCCATATTCCCAACTTCAGTCAAGATCACTCTCTAGGCGGTGAAGCCCTTAAAGAGAGACCCGCTTTGATACCAATTGAAATAGCGGTGAAGACCACTTTAGTTGAAGTAGGAATATGCCAATATGTCCTAGAGGGGGGTGAATAGGACTTTTTAAAGTTTTTATGATTTTTTAAAATCCTATTACACTAATCCTAACAATAAGCACATATTAGGATTATTCTCAAATAACTCTACTGGCTTCCAAGCACGGTAGAGGATCCAATCATAAACTATTTAAAGGATGAACAATATGCAAACTAGTTTATGGTGGATATGACTGTGTATGTGTGTGAGGTGTGATCGTAGGTATTCAGATATGAAAATATTAAAGTCAATCATACAAATAGAAGAATAGAAATCTCAAACACAGTCATTTTTATAGTGGTTTGACTACTTGTCTACTCCACTCTCGGTAAGCGCACTCAACCCTTAAGTGTACCGGATTTCACTAAGGAGGTTTCACAGTGGTTCACCTCAAACCTAAGGTTTTAAATCAGGTTCACCTTCAACCTTTACAACCTACACTGAGGCTGACTGTTTATGCTCTCACAAGCAAGGGTCAACACAACGCACCCACTTTTAGGCATACTGGCTAAGGATCTTCCATAAGACCCTAATGAAGGTTTCACTCGGATCACCTCGAACCTAAGGTTTTAGATAGGTTCACCTTCAACCGGAAGTTTATGCTCTTCACAGATCAAGGGTCCACACTATATATCCAGCACGTACACTCCCACCGAAGGCCTCCTACGAGGGCTTGCAAGGGTGAGAAACACCTAAGACCCAATCTTAAAAAGGAATGATCACAAGTGTTCTCTGGACTCTAATAACTTACAAATAAGTGGATGAGTCTCGTTCAACACGTTGATGAAGATCTCCTCCTTGTTCATGAAGAATCTTCACCTTCCTTGATCCGCAACCAGATGATGTACCAATGTGAGGCTTAGGTTGGGTCAAGGTCAAAACAGAATCCTACTCTATAAAAAGTTTTCCTATAAGGAAGATAGAGTGATTCCGATTATGTATTCAAGGCATCCCAAATGATTTGTTATTAAGGTAGTAGCTGGAGGATCCTTGAATGCAAAAGTTCATTTCTCAATCCACTCTATTGAATATCAATGATGAGGGTGGATTAGAGGATGAACTCCCCTGAGAGAAATGACTTTAGGTATAAGATCTAAGGTAAAACACACAAAAACACTCTCTTCTTTCTCTACCAGCAATAATAGATAAGTCCTCTAAATATATAGGCAAAAGGTTCCAACGGATATAAAATGGTCACATTTATGACAGAGTTCGATATCATCGAGCGGGTTCGATATCATTAAGCGTATACTCTTAATGACATCGATGGTCCGCTCGATGACACAAACTCAAATATCATACGCTTTTGAAACCTCTTGCCAGCTGGTCAATGGAATCGAAACAGGTGTCGATGTCATCGAATTTCGAACTCCGATTCTATCGATACTAGTGTTAATTCATCGACATTTGAATAATGAGAGAGACTTGCTATAAAATATTTCAGGTTTTCAAGAATGATCGAGGGACCATCGAGATCATCGAAATTTGAATGTCGATGATATCGATATGGTGTCGATGCATCGATAAATCCAAGTTCGATACAATCGAGACCATACCGATATTATTTGAATATCGATTCTATCGAGAGACCCCCATTCATAAATAAACCATCCTGAAATACAATGCTAGAAGAACTTGGCGCCCGAGATCGATATCATCGAGAGCCTTCCGATATCATCGAGATTTGAACTTCGATGGTATTGAGGAGGCTTCGATATATCGATGCATATATGATATTCTTAAGAAAAAACAGGGGCATTGGGGATCTGCCTGTCGATATTCTCGAGTCACCTTCGATGGACTCGAAATTCAAATATCGATGATATTGATAGGTATATCGATACATCAATAAATCCATCCAGATATATATGTGGTTGCTGGACACTTTTGTCACCATTCCGATGATATAGTTTAGGTATCGAGGACATCGACAGTGCAGGTCGATCATATCGAGATGTGTATCGATAAAATCGATAAAGTAAAAAAAACTTAGAGAATTTTCCTATTTTGAAAAAAGTTTTCTTAACTTAAAAATCCTATGATGTTCTAGTTTATTTTAAGGGTTTATATACCTAGTGTTTTAGGATAGGGGATGTGAGGCTATATTTATCTATGGCAAGCTTGTACACATCTGGTTGAGACAGATGCAGTCTGACTGACTCAACACTCACGATAATTGATAAACCAGGGCACTTTCATCCACTTTATTGAATGTCAACGATGAGGGTGGATTGGAGGATGAACTTCCATGAGAGAAAGGACTTTGGGTATACGATCTAAGGTTAGACACTCAAAAGCACTCTATTCTTTCTCTACCAGAAGTTAAGGCCAAACTCTCTATAAATAGGAAAAAGGTTCCAACAGATATAAAACAGTCACATTTATGACAGGGTTCGATATCATGGAGCAAGGTCGATATCATCAAGCGTATACTCTCGATTGCATCAACTGGCTGCTCGATGACACAAACTCAATTGTCATATGCTTTTGAAACATTTTGCCAGCCGGTCGAGGGAATCGAAACACTCGTCGATGTCATCTTTCACTCTTTCTCCCTCCTTTCTCTCCTTCTCTCTCTCTTTCTCTCTCTCACTTTCTATGGTGCAAATCCCAAGATGAGCGCCCTCTTTTTATAGCCGAGCGAATTGCTTGCATGTTTCATCCAATGGTTAAGATAAACGGTTGTATTCTCACACCTATCTTCATTTCCCAGATGCATGGGATCCATCCATCATGAGGGATGTGATCTAGCTGATCTGGCCCATCAAAAAAGTATATTTTTATCTATTATGGGGTCCATCTCGTCAGAGTGGGTTGGATGAGTTAACGAAGAAGATGAGATGGCCCTTAATGGCCAATCTTCGCCTACGGTATTTCAGCGAGATCTGGTCTGTTTGAACGGACCAGATGGGACTACTGATCACTGCGGGGCCCACTTTTTGGGCCATTCATCTGCGGTGCAAAACATCTCCTAAAATATCCTTATTCTCACCATCTTCTCGTGAAATGAGATGATCTCCACTCTCAGACTGTGTCACCGTAGGAGGGACGATCGGAACTTGTCCACGTGGCCTAGGGAGGGCTCGGATCGAGCCAGCTACCCTTGCTAAAAGTGGCACTGTCTCCTCTCCCTTTTCTTGTTGCAGGCAGCTACCTACCATTTTTGGCAACAGAAGAAAGGATGATTCGATGGCTGAATGGACGGCTGGGATGCAATGGTTAGGGCGGTAGAGGATCAACCACGTGGCAACAGGACCCACAATCCTTGGACATAGCCAATCTCATGGCTTTGATCGGCACCAACTCGAATTCGTGTGTCTTTGCATGGATCCAGACAAACCACTAGGGTTTGGTCATCCAGGGTCCACATGACTGATGGACAGTTTGGATATACCGGACAGTGGCCCGAGGTGGGCCATTACGAGATCAGACGTCCGTCTGTTTAAAAATAGCTTGGGCGAGAGAATTTCCCAACTTTTTAAAAAATGGTCGGGTCCAAGCTGGTTTAACCAGCTCAAACTGTCCCGTAAACCTCGTGCACAGAGACTAGGGTGCACGCGCACCCTGTTTGGGGTCCACCGTGATGTTTGTGATAAATTCCCTCCATCCATTCTTTTAAGGAGTCCTACTTTGGGATCTTGGGTTGTTGATCAGGCTGACCCAAAGTCCAGGTCGGCCATTCGTCTTTCGATCATGAGTTTTTAACTGATCCAAGGGTCGAATCATTCTAGATTCGAACATGGATGGTTGAAAAGGGTTCCAAGGGCCGTTGGTGTGGTTAGGCCCAATTATTTCCATCATGGTGACTATCAATAGCCCTGTCACCATGCAGGGATGTATGTTTGTTTACCTACCCATTTGTGGGATCTTACCTCTGATCAAAATAATCAGTGTGGGCCACCTACCCAAGCTCATGCACTCCCATTCCTTGAGGAGTCTATGGTTGGATCTAAAATCCATTGGTTGGTTTAATCTCATAGGAAGTGGTGGATCCTAAGTCGGTGATTCGATAGTTAAAGTTGTTAGTGGACGTCCCGTTGTTCTAAGACCAGATGATTTGAAAACTACCCTAACTCCTAGCTCCTAGGGTCATTCTTAGCTCCTAGGGTCTCTGATGGACGGCTTCAATGATGAGTGGAGGCCCCTTCCTGTATGAGTTAAATTAAAATTGTTTGTTAATAGAGTTTGAAATTCCACTGGTATAGGTTTAAATAGTAACACCCGCGTACCAGAGGTGCGGGGTGTTACAGTCTACCCCCTAAAAGAAAATTTTTGCCCTCGAAATTATTTGTGGTGTGTTGCTGAATAGGTGAGGGTACTTCTCCATAACTTCTGCTTCCCTTTCCCAGGTTGCCTCTTCTTCGCCATGGTGTGACCAAAGAACAATGACCAGCAGTATCGTTTTCGTTCATAGAACCTGCTCCTTGCGATTCAGGATGCGGATAGGTTCCTCAATGTAGGAAGCATCCTCGGTGAGCTCGACCTGCTCCCAGCTGACAATATGCAACTCATCTGGCATGTACTTCTTTAACATGGATACATGGAAGACATTGTAGATGTTATCCAGCGCGGTAGGCAGTGCCAAGCGGTACGCCACGACTCCCACATGATCTAGGATCTCAAACGGCCCAATGAATCGTGGTGCCAACTTCCCATTCTGTCCAAACCTCATTAAACCCTTCAAAGGTGAAATCTTCAAAAACACATGATCACCGACTACAAATTCCAAGTTGCGTCATCGATTATCTACATAACTCTTCTGCCTACTTTAAGCAGTGCGTAGTCATTTTCGAACCACATCGATCACCTGAGTAGTAGCTTGGACAAGCTCAGGCCCTAGTAGACTCCTTTCTCCGACTTCTACCTAGCACTAGGAGCTCAGCATGGGCAGCCATAGAGAGCCTCATAAGGTGTCATGCCTATGATGAATTGGAAACTGTTATTGTACACGAACTCCGCTAGATCCAAATGATCATTCCAATTACCCTGGAAGTTCAGAACGCATGCCCGCAACATATCTTCCAGAATCTGGTTTACCCTCTCAGTCTACCCGTCTATCTGAGGATAAAAGGTCGTGGTAAACTTGAGCTCTGTGCCGATCTCTTCCTGTAACCTCTTACAAAAAGTGGAAGTAAACCTGGAGTCTCAGTCTGATATGGTTTCCCGTGGGACTCGATAAGACTACACGACTTCCCAAATGTATAACCTTGCTAGACTATTGGTCAAATCTGCCATACGAATCGGAAGGAATCAGGCAGACTTTGTCAACCTGTCAATGATAACCCAAATCGAGTCATGCTTTCTCTGCATTCTAAGAAGGCTGGATATAAAGTTCATGAAGATGTTGTTCCACTTCCATTCAGCTAGTGGAAGTGGTTGAAGGAGGCCAACGAGCTTACGATGATCGACCTTGATTTTCTGACACACCATACATTTTGCCACAAAGCCTGCTATGTCTCTCTTCATGTTGTTCTACCAATACTACCTCTTGACGTCGTTATACATCTTAGTGCTACCCAGGTGGATAGCCATCCTGGAATGATGATCTTCTATCATTACCTCCATTTTCAGGTTGACATTGTCGGGTACACATACTCACCCCTGGTACCGTAGACCGTCATCGCCACCATCCTCCAATTGGGATTTCCTCGCTCCTACACCTCTCTTTCATCTTGTTAAGCCATTCATCCTGGTCTTGGGCAGAAATTACATGGCGAACCAAGGTCGGCTCGACGGTCAAAAGAGCCACATAAGCATCTGGCTCGTCGAGGGTAAGCTCGATATCGAAGTCTTGAACGAACTCCATCATCTCCCACTCCGTGTTTCTTCTTTCAGCTCAAAGCGTCTGCCACGGAGTTTGCCTTACCGGGGTGGTAAGATATGTCGAAGTGGAAGTCTTTGAGTGTCTCTATCCACCGACGCTGGTGCATGTTCAAGTCCTTCTGCATGAATATATATTTCAAACTCTTGTGATCACAGAACAACTGGAATTCTTCCCCATAGAGATAGTGCGTCCATATCTTTAGGGCGAAGACCACTACTGCCAATTCTAGATTGTGCGTCAGGTAATTCTCCTCATGCTTCTTCAACTATCTCAAAACATAAGCGATCACTCTATCATTCTACATCAGCACACTTCGATGCATCGCTATACACCACAAACTTCTCCCCCTCCTGTGGAAGAGTGAGTACTGGTGTATAAGTCAGTCTCATCTCCAGCTCTTGGAAGGCCGCTTCCACGCTCTCATCCCTTGTGAATCGGTTGGTTTTCTTCATCAGTTGGGTGAGTGGCCGCGAATCCTGGAGAATTCCTTGATGAAGCATCTGTAATACACTACCATGCTCGAAAAACTCTGAACCTCAGTGACTGTGGTGGGTTGTTCCCATTTAGACACTGCTTCCACCTTGGCGGGATAAACTGTTATGCCTTCTACTTTCACTACATGTCCCAGGAACTTCACTTCCTCTTCCCAGAACTCTCTTCGTCATCTTGGCGTACAACTGATTTTCTTTCAGGGTCTTCAAGACCATGCAAAGGTGTTGTTCGTGCTCTTCCTGGCTCTTCGAGTAGACTAAGATATCGTCGATGAACACGATTACAAACTGATTTAGGTACAACATGAATATCCAGTTCATCAGGTCCATAAATACAGCCGGGGCATTGGTGAGGTCGAAAGACATTACCAAGAACTCGTAGTGCGCATAACAAGTTTTGAATGCCATCTTAGGGATATCCTCATCCTTGATCCTCAACTGATGGAACCCTGATCGTAGATTGATCTTAGAGAAATATCTGGCACCCTTAAGCTAATCCAATAAGTCATCGATGCAAGATAAAGGGTACTTGTTCTTTATCGTCACTTCATTCAGTCTCCGGTAATCAATACAAAGATGCATTGACTTGTCCTTGTTCTTTACGAAAAGGACTGGCGCCTTCCAAAGAGAAGCGCTGGGGCGGATGAACCCTTGGGCTAGCAACACATCTATCTGGCTCCTCAACTCCTCCATCTCACAAGGAGGCATGTGAAACGGAGACAGCGATATGGGGGTGGTCCCTAGCTTGAGGTCTATATAGAAGTCTATCGCTAGCCTAGGGGACAGTTCGTGTATTTCTTGAAACACCTCGGGGAAGTCTTACACTACTGGTACCGGACTTGCTTCAATTGTCTTTGGTTCACCTAGAGCCAGTAAACTTTTGAACATCTCGCGCCTACCTCTCCCCTTCAGGGTGAAGGACGCCTATCCGGGAACGGATATAATGACTATCTTGTCGCGACAGTCCATGACTACTCGTGCTAACGTCAGCTAATCCATCCCAAGGATGATGTCAAGCCTCTCAGGTGATGACGTAGAATTCGGGAGGGATGGATAGGGAAGAGAGTCTTATATACCCCAGCACTCCTAGTGCAAGTCGTTGAGACTCGGAATTAAGAGCGGAAGTGATCCTATCACCTCATACAACTCATATGGAAAAGACTTCGTCCATTGAGGCCCAGACAGGGGCTTTGACGCAGGACGCATGGGAGTAGATGATTACTTTGCTAAGCCAGTAGTAAGCCTTCATACGGTAGCAGTAAGCCACCATGGAGGCCGCAGTTAAGGCATTGAATTAGAGACCTCATGTATCAGCTTTGCACCCAGTAGTAGGAAAGGAGATTGACGTATTTGAGAGGTTTTAGAAGATGCGACCCCCAACCTTCTCTGGGATGACTGATCCCATCATAGTTAAGCACTGGTTGAAGCGTATGTTGAAGTTGATGGAGCCCTTGGGATGTTCGGATGCTCAAAAGGTGACCCTTGCCACCTTCGTACTATAAGGGGAAGCAAACAAATGGTAGGATTCGACCTGCAGGCTCACATCGGCAGGATACCTATGGACATGGAAGGGATTCTAGACCAAGTTCAATGAGAAGTATTTTCCAGAGTCGTTCCACGATGAGAAAGTTTCACAATTCTTCAAGCTCGAACAAGGAAATATGATGGTCTCTCAGCACGAAGCCCGCTTTACTGAAATTTCTCGATATGTGCCTACCATCGTAAGTGAGGAGAAGGTTAGATTAAGGAAATTCAGGGATGGTTTGCGCCTAGGAATAATGTCGAAATTATGCTGCTTCGATTTTCCCTGTATGCGCAAGTGAAAGATAAGGCTACTCGGGTGGAGAAGGATATTGACCAAATGATGAAAGCATGGCTCCATTTAGAGACTCGGGTAGTCGAGTTAGACCTACGCCCCCTAGCCTCCTTATGATAGAGAAGCGAGCTAAGGTTTCTCCTCATCTACCTATGCATTGCGATTATTGTGGGAAGACGGGACATACAACCAAATTCTGTTTTAAAAGGGCACAAGACGAGGGCAGCAAGCCTAAGGTAGCAATGACTCACTGTCATCCACCACATTTAGTGGTTAGGCCACCAGTCAGCAACTGATCTCAGTTTTAGAGGCCAACAGCTTCGCCACAGAACAAAACTCCCATTAGTTGCGTGTTCACTATATCTACTGAGGATCGGAATGAGGATGCTCCACGAGTTGTCCAAGGTACAACTTACATTAAGAATATTCCAGTATCTTTTCTATTCGATTCGGGTTCCACCATATCTCTTATAAATTCATCCATAGAAAAAGAGTTAGACCTAAAGATGATTTGTCTATAAAGACCTTTGGTCATAACATCTCCAATGGGAGGATTTGTAGAAGCTACAAAATTTTGCCCCGCTTGCTTAGTCATATTGGGAGACCATGAAACACGTATAAATTTGATTGTTATGAATATTAAGCAGTTCAATATCATTATTGGTATGGACTGGCTTACCTAAGCTCATACAATATTGGACTGTCATGCCTAGATGGTTACAGTAACATTACCCGGGCAATCACCCTTTACAATACAAGGAATGTGTCAATTCGAGACCTACGAAGGTTTACGGGCCCTGAAAGAGGCGAAATCGGTAAAGATTATGATCGACTAAATACTAGTGGCTGGTGAATTCCCAGAATTGTTTCGGGAAATACCAGGATTATCCCTAGGGAGAGGTAGATTTTACCATTGACCTCCTACCTGTACCACCCCAATATTTAAAGCTCAGTATAGAATACAATCATGTGAGATGGAAGAATTGAGGGTGCAGGTTGATGAATTATTGGGGCAAGGTTTCATCCACCCTAGTGTATCTCCATGGGGCGCACATGTATTATTCGTGAAGAAGAAGGACGGATCGCAGCATCTTTGTATCGAATACAGGAGGTTGAATCAGGCTATGGTGAAGAACAAGTATCCCCTACCTCATATCAACGACTTATTCAATCAGCTCAAAGGCACCAAATATTTCTTGAAGATTGATTTAAGGTCTAGGTATCATCAGTTGAAAGTCAAAGAAGAGGACATTCCTAAAACAGCGTTCCGCATAGATATGGGCATTACGAATTTTTTGTGATGCCATTCGGACTCACTAATGGACCTGCGGTATTTATGGACTTGGTGAATTGGATCTTTATGCCATATCTTGATCGATTCGTCATAGCCTTCATCAACGACATCCTGGTTTACTCCAAGAGTCATGAGGAGCACTTGAGAACCATTTTGAAGACCCTTCAGGAAAGGCAGTTATATGCAAAATTATCAAAATGTGACTTCTGGAAGGAAGAAGTAAAGTTCTTGGGTCATGTGGTGAAGAAGGAAGGTATCGCAGTCGATCCAGCCAAGGTCGAATCAGTAGTGAAATGGGAACGACCTGATATTATCACCGAAGTCAAGAGCTTTTCAGGAATGGCCGGATATTATCGGTAGTTCATAAAAGAATTCTCTCGTATCGATCGACCCCTAACTCAACTGACAGAGAAGAATGTGAAATTCAATTGGAATGATGAAGTAGAGGCATCTTTTCAAGAGCTTAAGAAAAGACTTACCATGGCCCCCGTGCTTACACTTCTAGAAGAAGGGGCTAAATACGTGGTATACAATGATGCTTCACAGATAGGGCTAGGATGTGTACTCATGCAGAATGAGAAGGTGATCACTTATGCTTCCAGACAACTGAAGAAACATGAAGAAAATTATCCTACCCATGATCTTGAGCTCATCGCCGTAGTCTTCGCCTTGAAGATCTAGAGGCATTACCTATATCGGGAAGAATTCAAATTATTCTACGATCACAAGAGCTTGAAGTATATCTTCACTCAAAAAGATCTAAACATGTGGCAGCGTCAATGGATGGAAATGTAAGTGTTATGGTCTCATGCTTCTTTGGTTGTCAAATTTTGATGTGTCAAAACATCTATCTGTGTCTTGTGCTTGTATGATGATTTATATGAATTCAAGACACTGCATAAACACTTCAAGAAGCTACAAGTTGAACTTTTCAAGAAGTTACATATTGAAGTTCAAGAAGTTACATGTTGAAGTCTCAAGAAGCTACAATGTTGATGTTCAAGTCTTAAGAAACAACTCATGACTTCAAGACTAATAAGCAATGCATGAAGTAGTTGTTATGCTGATGAAGATCTCAAGTTTGAAGCTACAATAAGTTCAAGATCTCAAGCCTGATATGGTTCAAACAATCTACATTCGTTGAATGGTTGAAGTTCAATGTCCATACGGCATGATTCAGGTTTGAATGACCTTAGGTTGACCCTTTAAGTAGGTCACTTTGGATACATAAATCAAATATTTATTTTACATAAGTTTGGTCTATTCTACGACCAGTCCTAGCTCTTGTTCGACCAGTCCTAGCATTGGTTCGACTAGTCCAAGAAATTCCACGACCAGTCCTAAGTAGTTGAAGATTTTTTGGAATTTTTGGTACGCCCACGACCAGTCTTGGAGGCCCTTCGACCGGTCGTAGGTGTGGCTTCGACTCGTCCACAACCAGTCGTAAGGATCTACGACCAGTCGTAGGTGACCCACGACCAGTCGTAGGCTACTCACGACCAATCATGGAACGACTTTCAAAGATCGCGCTCAATATTTCAAAAATCTGTTAGAGCTACGACCAGTCGTAGGTTTCTAAAACCAGTCGTAGGAACGATTTTTGCTTCTATAAATTGAACACGAAATTCAGAGTTTTCACACTTCAACTCTATTCTATTCAAGAATTTTCAAGTGATCACTCTGAGATAAGTCTGTGTTTATTTCAAGCTACATTGTGCTTATTTAATATTCCTTTTTGCTAGCTTATTTAATTTGATTTTGTTTCTATATTCCAATCTTATTTGAAAAGAGGAATTATCTTATTCCTTCTTCTTGGAATCAAAATCAAATATAGCTACGCCCAACAAGTTAAATCTAAAATCTATTAGAATTTAGAACCTTATGAATGTGAGTATTAGAAATTGAACTTTGACATTCAATCATCTACTCCGATTGGTTCTACCGGGCTGCTAAGAAAAGAAGAAATCCACGTATTTTACAATTCTGTAAAATTTATTTAGTTTTGGTTTTGTTTGAGGTTAAGCCAGAAAAATCTCATTGTACTGGTTTTGTTTAAGGTTGAGCCAAAAAAATCTCATTGTATTGGTTGTCTGAGGAAAACCAGAAAACTCAGATTGTGGGGGTTTTTGGATTGTGTAAGCCCGAGATAAAAAGACACAATTGTGAAGGTTTTGGGTGAACCTGTGAAAACCTATTTTGAGAGTGTATGCTAATATCCCCTGTGTGAGGATATTAGGAGTGGAGTAGCTTTTTGTGTGGCTGTTGGAAAACAGTTGGTGTACACACAGGCGAACCACTATAACTCTTTGTCTTGTGGATTGAATGCTTGCTTAATTTTCATATCTTTTATCATTCGATTGTGTGGAATGTACAAGTGGATGTGAATGTTGTAACTATTTACATTTCAAGCAAGTGTGGGATTGTTGTAATAATTTAGATCTATACTTCTGCATTTAATTTCAATTCCTTGCTATTTCATTTACTTATATTAAAATTGAGTCCTTGATCCAAAAGAGGTTCTAGAAATAAGGTTGTCCTACCATAAGCCCTTGTTTATTATGGTGTAAGGTTGTCCTTAGAACTGAATTTGTATCAATCTCTCAATACTTATTTATCAAGGTGATTTAAATTTAGCATTGTGAATTGATTCATAATTGTAAGGATATTGGTGTAATTTATTTCCGCTAATTTTATTTTAAATTTGGCATAGTCCTATTCACCCCCCCCCTAGGACATTTAGCTTGGCCTTTTCAGGAAACATTGAAGGATTTCAAATTTAAAGTATCCTATCATCCTGGCAAGGCAAACATCATAGCAGATGCTTTGAGTCGAAAGAAGAATCATGAAATTATGGCTGGCCTCATGATAAGGGAAGGGGAAATGTTGGATTTCATTTAGGGCTATGGTGCGCAATTTTCTTTCAATGAACTGAGTTTATTAGTAGCTTCATTGGTCATAGAACCAACATTGATTCATCGCATCATTGAATCTCAAGAATGGGATGAATCACTGAAGAAGTTGAAGCAGAGGTGTGAAAGTGAAGGAATGCAGGACTGGCATAGTAGCTCGGATGGCAGCCTGAGATATCGGGGCCGTATTTGGGTACCGAAAGTGCCTGAATTGAAGTAGACAATACTGGATGAAGCACATAAATCCCATTTCACCGTTCACCCTGGTAGTACAAAGATGTATCGAGATGTCAGACGTCAGTACTGGTGGGAAAATATGAACCGTGATATTGCAGAATACGTTGCAAAGTGCCTCACCTGCCAGCAAGTAAAGGTAGAACACCACAAGCCACTAGGCCCCCTACAGCCATTACCCCTCACTGAATGGAAGTGGGAATGCATCAGCATTGACTTCATCTCAGGACTCCCAAAGACATGTAGGAATAATGACTCCATTTGGGTGATAGTTGACAGACTAATCAAGTCAGCTCGATTCCTCCCTATACGTGTGAATAATTCAGTTGACGGCTTAGCTAAGTTGTATATATAGGAGATTGTTCGTGCTTATGGCATTCCATAGGAAATTATGTCTGATCGTGACACTAGGTTCACCTCCACCTTCTGGAGAAGGCTGCAAGAAGAACTAGGCACCGAATTGAAATTTAGCATGACATTTCACCCCTAGACGGACGATCAAACTGAAAGGGTAAATCAAGTGCTACAAGACATGTTGAGAGCATATATGCTTGACTTCAAGGGCAGTTGGGATGAGCACATCCATCTTACAGAATTCGCATATAACAACAGTTTTCAAACCAGCATTGGTATGGCACCGTTCGAAGCTCTATACTGACGACCTCGTCGAGCACCGCACTACTGGGCTGAAGTTGGAGAGAAGAGTTAACTGTGACCAAAGATAGTCCAGGAGACGACAGAAAAGATAGACATAATTCAAAGATGCCTACGTACGGCTCAAAGCAAGCAGAAGAGTTATGCAGACAATCATAAGTGGGATCTCGAATTTGCAGTTGGGGATCACGTATTCTCGAAGGTCTCTCCTATGAAGGGCATTATGCAATTTAGGAAGAAAGGAAAGTTGTCCCCTCGATTCATTGGGCCTTTTGAAATCATGGTCAGAGTTGTAGCCGTTGCCTACCGTCTCGCTCTACCACCAAAGTTCACCAACGTTCACAATGTTTTCCACATATCTATGTTGAAGAAATATGAACCTGATGCATCTCATATCATCAGTTGGGAGAAGGTGGAGTGAAACAACGATGCTAGCTACATTGAAGCCCCAGTTCGCATACTAGATCGCAAGGAGAAAATCTTGCGCTCAAAGACCATTCCATTAGTGAAGGTCCTTGAGAAGTACCCACACTCAAGTACAATTTAAAGGACGAAATTTCTTTTAGGAGGGAAGATTGGAACAACTCGTGCTTTAATCTCAATATATATATATATATATATATATATATATATATATATATATATATATATATATATATATATATATATATAGAAGAAAATTTAGTAGCTAACATCTTTAGACATTAAGCAATGAGATCAACCCACCTAAGAACATAAATCTGTCAAACCCTTCACCAAAAACACTTGAACAGGCCCTTCAAGAGATCTTACGGTGAGGAATTCTCATATCATCATTTGGGCCCTACTTTAAAATCACGCTCGTGCACAGATCCATGTACACCTGCTGTGCATGGGAACGAGTATTGGGTCAAATAAGGTCTGACCCGACAAAACCTAATAAAAATGGTATTTTCCCGCTTTTCGTGCTGAGCTCGGATTTAAACGGACTCGTCCGTTCGTCATCTTGAAATGGCCCACCATCATGGACCGTTGGAGCTTGTCTCGACAGATCTGAACCATTCATCATGCTCAGCAGGGACCACCGACCATAACCTTGATCGAACATGGTACCAAGAGGATCGACAAAACGCTCAAACTAAGGAGCTGCGTGCGCGACTAGACACAACCTCTGGGATGAGGAGACCTCCTTGATCACGCATCTAGCTGGCAATCCGGGCAGCCAGATAGCCCTGAGATCACTACCATATCAACCGTGTATATCCCAGTCATCACCCCATTTCCGGAAATGCCACAGCGTCTGCAAAAAAGGTAGAAGGAATAAATACCATTTCGGGCTGGAGAAATCTCGACCCTTCTTCACCATCTATAAGCTTCTCTCGAGAGATCCTAAGCGTAGAACTTAGGGCGGTGCGAAAATCTCGTAACAAAATGAGATTTTGACGAGATGTCGCAGCGGTGCGAGTCATCACCATTTTCAAAAAAGAGATGAAATCAACGGTCCTTACTCACTGTTGAGTGGACCCCACATGCGTCCCAAAAGTCATCCGGACCATCCAAGTGGCCCAGATCGTTGGATCGTCTGACTAGAGTAAAACCGTCATGGCCAATGGGTCATCTTCCCCAATCTGATCGCTTATGACACATCTCGTGAGGTGGGTCCTTTCTCTAATCCAAGACGTTCATTGTGTGGCCCACCCCACCTAAAGCTCGCCAGGAATGATCGCATAGATCCATGCATACGATCAGATAATTACAAGGACCTGATGATGGATTTTCTCGGCCTCCTTATGTTAAGATTGCGCTAATCCCTACGATTAGCCATGGAAATATCTATAGAAGGAAAGACTATAAATAGTCAGGATTTAGGGCATTTTTCGAGGAGGATAAAGAAAGAGAAAGAAAGAGATAAGGAGAGAGAGTGAAACCAGCCGTTGGAGCGAGTTGTCAACCTCTGTCGCAACTCGACTCAGTCCTATTGGGCGAGTCAGTAATGGGTCTGACTTGTTCCTTTGCTGAGAGAGAGAGAGAGAGAGAGAGAGAGAGAGAGAGAGAGAGAGAGAGAGAGAGAGAGAGAGAGAGAGAGAGAGAGAGAGAGAGAGAGAGAGAGAGAAAGAGAGAGAGAGAGAGAGAGAGAGAGCTCCATCTGAGATTCCTATTCGGCCAGTTACAGAACCGCTGACTTAGCATCTACTCAGCCCTTCAGAAAACTGACCAGACTCGCTTGATCAGTCAGCTCCAGCAATGTCTATCTAGCGTGGATAGGAAAGGTCCAACCTACCCGAAGACATTCTCGGTCAACATGCCACAGAAGGTGACAGATTGCTGCCCAAACCGAGTTTTAACTCTAAACTGTTAGTGAGTTAATTGCTCATGAACTCAACCAAACTTGGTATTGCAGGATGGAGTTTTGAGTTAGCAAAATCATTCTGAATCTACTCTACACCACCAATTGTATCGGACGCTACTCAGGTATAAGACTCAACTCGGCTGCCTGTTTTAGAAGGTATCTCAACTCAGTGGCGAGTTGACTCACCCAGTTCCCTAATCAGACTAGAATCTAACCCGACGTTGGCTGAGTATTTCGAGACATTGCTGGAGATCTGAAGTGCTATTACAGATCCAGGGATCAATAACCGGTTGCTTCAACCGGTAGTTTCTCCCGAACTCTCAACTCAACTAGCCTATTGGGTAGCGATCTCAACCGAGTCATGAGCAATCCATACATGTAATGGGAACAAGAATTAATTGATTATGGCTTTAATTTTAGGATTCATAAACCCACAAGCATATAATCAAACAAGGAAGACCTTCACCTAAGGTGAGGAACATCCCCCATTGTTTCTTTCATTCTTAGATTTCCATGGTAGCATAAACCTCAAATGTAGAAAATTCTAGAAAAATCATAAATTCTAATTTCATTCCTCTTATTCCTAGTTGTGTTGATTTTCATGAAGTAACTCTTTTAATCCTTATTTCGTAAATTCTATATTCATTAATCATGTGTATGAAGTATTGTCTTATAATTTTCATGCCACATTTATGATTGTTTGCCTATGGGTACATCTCTACTAGACATGACAAGAAATGGAAGTTTTCATACTAAGTTATCTGTAAATTGTGTAGTGAAGAATTACCTTCATTGCTTTCTATATTCTCCAATTTCCAATTTAGTTGACTCTATCATGTGGGTAGATCTTACAGTATGGTGAATCAAAATTTGATTCTAAGTCGTAAACAAAGCAATGTTTGGAATCCCATCTTTCATAATTATTACTAATTAACCATGGGACTAAAATTTCTCTTCTCATCTCTACATTATGGATATATTTCTAATGATATGACTTGACCCTTGCAACTCTTGTTTCATCATACATTGTGAGTTGTATAAAGAATGTACATGGGACGTCTTTTTAAGGAATGAAGAAGGACTCTTAAATAATACAAATGATATGACCCCACTTGGGAATCTACATGACACTTAGTGAGCCCTCCTTTGAGTATAAAGAAATTATAGAAGTCAATATTAGACTCATGGATGGATGCTTAATCTCTTGTTAAGAATCTTATAACTTGATGACATCTACAATTTGAAAAGCATTCTTGTCCAACCAAAGAAATGTACATAGATGTCATGGTGCATAACATCCATGCATGACATGTAAGCTTTACCAAGTGTTCATCGTAAGTCACATCCTGTTGGGTTTGCTAAAGGTTTTATTACCTAAGTTTGACCATCAGAATATGTGTATTTACATCACTATGGGCCGCTCACCCTTTACATGAGGCTTTTTCGGGTTTATAACCTCCTCGGGTGTATCCTGAATATTTTTCCAGGAGGTTAGATATCCTTGGGTGCACTCACCTACATGGTCTTTTCCAGGTAGTCTGTCTACCGTGGGTGACCTTTTCTTTTAATAGCTGGATGTGCATCCCCAGATCTGTGACTCGAGCATACATTCATACTAAAAAGGGTGAGCTCTCAGTCTTAGAGGGAGGGGTGTGAATAGAACTATGCCAAATAAAAATAAATGCGAAAAATAAATGCAGATAAGAGAAATAATTATCAACCTTAAATGCTCTAGTCTTGAGAGGTTGATACAAACGTTGTTCTAAGGACAACCTTACACCAAAAACCCAGGTTTATGGTAGCACAACCTGATTTCTAGAACTTTGGTAAGTATCAAAAACTCAAGCTGATACAGAGGTAAAAGAAATAAATCTAGCTATTACAACATTCACCACAAGCATATAAAAGAGATACAAGCATTCACATACATATAACGAATATAACATTCACCACAATCCAAGAATTATAGTGGTTCGTGTGTGTAACCAACTGTTCGTAAACAGCTACACAACTACTCCACTCCCAATATCCACATCCACGGGATATTGGCTTTCACTAAGAAAGAAGGTTTTCCAAGGTTCACCTTAAAACCTTTACAGATGTGTTTTTCAATGGGCTTACACAATAAAAAAACTCCACGCTGAGATTTTCCTGGCTGATCTCAGTCAAAACCACAAATAGAGTTTTTTTGGTTGAATCTCACAAAGTAAATACAGAAAACTGAAAACAATAGTTATTTGAAGAATGCTCTTCGATGTAGCCGGTAGAACTGCTTCTTTGTAGATGAAGATGTTCAGTGTTCAATCTCACAAATGAAGGGGTTCTAGGTCTATATGAATTTTAAATTAAATCCAACCTTTGGCTACTTGGATTCAATTTCTTGGATCTCAAAAAGGGTTAAAGCAAAATCCCCTTTTATAAAAAGTAGAATGAAATCAAGAGATCAAGAAATTAAGAAACCAAAACACTATATAAAATAAATTTTCAAAACCTTACGATAGCTTCACAATAATGGGGACTAATCTCTCAGAGTAGTGGCTTGACTTGGCTTGGAATGAATGATAAAATCTAAGAAATGTCCTCTATTTATAGGCTACAATTCGGTTTCCTCGACTGATCTAAGGTTCATGTAACGCCTCGGATTTCGAGGGTCGATCAAAGCTCTACTTCCGAGATCTAACGCATCACTTATGCAACATGGATAATGATGTTTAGATGTTGTCCATATTAACGCATTAAACATGAGTGGGATTATACTAAAACAACATATCATACTCCAGATATAATTAAATTGAGCAAGCGGAAGACTGAAACATATATATATATATATATATATATATATCTGAACAGGTACATGTTTTACAACCTCCAGAGTATGATTATGTAGCTGGGCTGAATATGTACATGTATTGTTTCAAAATAGATAAAATATCAAAACGTAAGTGTCCAGCTAATCCATGTGTCCTTGTAATCCCGCCGAATCAGTACAAGGTCTACGTAAACCTACTTGATAGCTGAACATAGGAGAATTCCTCCTCCTCGTCTATGAAGTCTAATTCAGCTGCATAGACTTCGTCATCACCTACATCTACAACAGAGTCTGGTTGGTGTTTTAAAACACCGTCCCAGGGTGGGAGTGAGTGATCAACTCAGTGGTACTATAAGGCAAAGGTTAACATGTTATCAAGTCAATCAAGTAGTAATGATAAAGCAATACAACAATCACTTCCTACCTACTCTTATTAATGCAGGAATAATGTGCAGTAATGATGCATGCCCTCGTACAAAGCTCCCTTACAAGCAACTTCGATAACCAAGTTCTCGCATGACAAACTCCCTAAAGTGCAACTTCCTCACCAAAGCACATGCAATACAGTGCATGGTTGTGTTAACCGAGTACTTAATTAGGCTCATTCATACAGCAGATTTGGGAAGCTAAGGTAACTCCCTTTATATCATTGACCTAACCGAAGGATCCAGCTAGGGTCATCAATCCTAGTTATTCACATACGATAGGCAAGTTGTATGGCATCACCCCTAATGAAAAGCAGTGGATAGGCAAATTCAAGAGTTTATACTCGCAGTCACTACGGGGAGGCTCGTCACCTCAGCTTAGGCCGACAGCTCGAACACGGTGTCCCATACCACCATTTCCAGCTCGCGAGTTTGGGTTGCTCACTGGTCACTAAGGAGAGGCTCGTCACCCCAACGTAGGCCGACAGCTCGACCACGATGTCCCATACCATTATGTCCGGCTCATGAGTCTTAGCGGATCGTGGTACCATGGTTAAAACGGGTCTTTACATTGGTAAGTGGTATCTTAGATTCAAGCAGTGGTGTCCATACATGGTAAACACACAATAGGCCAATCGGTTTATTTGACAAGCTCAACTAGTACGGGCGCATGCTAACTTAATCGACATGGAGCGCATAAGCACTCCACATAACCTAACCACTGTCGATAATCGTCGTATGACCCGGATTCATCGAACGAATCTACTATGGCGAAGCTAGTTTGGCCACTCAAACGAAAATTATTACCGATTGCCTGGACCACATTGTAGTCACAATCTTAATCAGATGTAGCATGTAAATACATGTGATAATCATATCAGCATTTGACAAATAATTCAAGTGAATTTCTCATTTAAGCATTTCGCCAAACACATTGAGCGTGTTACCAAATATTTGCATTTGATCCATAAATCATGCAGTCGAACTTAAGATTACATGAAGGAAACTATACATATGAATAAGGTAATTGAGAGTCTTATCTCAATACCCTTATTAAATACAATTCATCAACAATTTCTCATTCAAACATTTTGATCAAACACTTAAACTACACATTACCAAATACATAGACTATATTAGTTACGACATATATTATGGCAAATCCTTACACAAAGAGATCGTCCTACATATGACAAACATGAATCCTAGATTTACAGTCATGACAAGCACAATACACAATTTCATGTTCATTGAAACATTTCAACAAACACATGGAATGCATCTTGTATTCAACATAGTTCGCACACGTATAATATATCAAAAATGTCGTAACTAAGATCATATGGCAGCAATCAAGTTAGACATAAATCATTAGCTGACATTGAAAGCATTGAAAACTATAACCTAAACGTTTATAGTCCGTACCTTTCGTCAGAATACTCGATTCAGACTCGGTTCGAATCCTACGTTCCCAAAAACAGAACAACGGGTACCTAAACCATGAAATAGGTTAGCTAGTTTATCGATTACTCAATCTGGATTTCTAAATCAAGATTAGGGTTAGGATTTCTTACCCAAATCGTAACCGAAACATATCGGTTAGCTAGATAGAAAGGCGATTTAGTGCATGTACTTGTGGGAGAGAAACACTGCAACAATCTCCCAACCTTTCATTTCTCTCCTCACTCTTTCCTCTACTTTTCTCTCTTCTCTCTCATAGTGTTTAGAGCAAATTCGTATGGTATAGAAATGGGGTAGTTTAAGGGCTTTATATAGGCCCAGAACTGATGTAAATGGGGGCCATGGTATACCTAGTTTGTATCCAAAGGGCACCTGTTTCGGGAAAACAGGGCTCATATGGAGGTCCACTACTCACTTATGTCGTAGGGTAAGTTCCCTAATAATGGATCCATGCTAGGATGTGATTTTGGCCCGATTGGATAGGCCGATCGACCATGGAGGACCCGTGTCTGATCAACGATCATGCTTACTCGATCAGAGCCATGAGTATACAGATATGAGTAGAGAAATTTCTTTTTTTCCTGGGTGAAGTTTGGTCAGAAACTGATGGTCCGAAATCCTCAAATTCGCGCGTAAGTAAACGGCCCAATTCACCTAACTTTCTTTATGTTTTCTAAAGATATTCACGTTTCTCACACTTTACTCAGGGCTCAAGTTGTGCGTTTCTGGATACATCTGGGCTCGATTCCCACGATGGTTGTCAAGCCCAGTAAGACAAACAAAATCCTATAGTTTCGTGGTCATCGGATTTTCGACGTGCGGTCTAGGTCCGATATGGAGTTTCAATGTATTCTTGAAAGTGACACGCTTGTGGGATATTTTCTAAGTTTTTAAGCAGTGTTGAGTTAGCAATTTTGATGGTTTTGGGTCTTTCATTTGTGTAAATGGTGGTTCGAGCTAAATTCACCGATTAATTTAGTTCTGCACTTAACCTATTTTCACCTAAATTTGTACGGGATACGATCCTTAGGTATTTCTACCTGAGGTAGTACTCGGGTCTTTATACGGATTTTTTTGAGACATTACAGTTCGGCTCGAATGGTCTTGGGAGAACTAATTTTCAAATTTTCAGGTGTGATCGGATAAAACAAACCCTCGACTGGTCGAGTGGCCAATTCGACTGGTCGAGCACAGCACTCGACTGGTCGAGTGGGAAAAATTCACATTGCTGGAGTTCGAGTCGAGTCCTGCTCGACTGGTCGAGCTAGACTCCATGACTGGTCAAGCAGGGTACACGACTGGTCGAAGACCAAATAACCTTATTCAATTTTCTGAGTAAAACCCTGGACTGGTCGAGCCAGTGCCTGAACTAGTCGAACAATTACTAAGACTAGTCGAAGCAAAGCCTAAATTAAGTATTATGACTGAAATTAAATATGCAATATTAATGACCTAAACTTAAGGTCTTTCTAAGGTCATGTATACCTTAAATGTGAGTATTGAATTTGTAACATTGGTCGTTTCGGTAGATAGGTTACTTTGAAGTACATGAAGCTTGACCTCATATACTTAAGCTTTCATCTTGAACTTGTGTCATGAACTTGTGTTCTTGAGACTTAAGCTTGAGCTAGTGTATTTGAGCTTGAGCTTGAACTTTAACTTAAGTTTGAGCTTAAGATGCACTTGAACTTGAGTACTTGGACTTGAACACTTGGACTTGGTGAACTTGAACTTGAACTTGATCTTGAAGTTGAACATGCACACTTACTTGAAGTAGTCATAGCATTTGATGCTGATGTAGATGACTTTGAAACTCATCTTCAAATGAAGGTGAACTTTCCATCTATCAAAACAAGTCAATCACTCCAAAGTGGTTTGGCACAACAAAATTTGACAATACAGGGTGCTAGATTTACAACTTAGCACTTACAATCTCCCCCTTTGTCAAATTTCTGACAAAACCAACTTATAGAAAATTAACCTATTATAATACACTGATTCACACAGTTCAAAAACTCCTTCATGTCGAATCCAACAATCACAACTCCCCCTCAATCTACTCTCCCTCAAATTAAGCTGAGTGACTTGTAGAGACCTGTATTAAGATATACATATCCAAACAAAAAAATTCCACATACATGCCTATATGCTACATGCCACATGATGTGCATTTCCATTTCTCTACATCCACCATTCATACAGAACCACATCATAATAAACAAATTAAAGCATCATACACACAATTTCTCCTCCTTTTTGTCACAAAATGATAAAGGATGAATGCATTTCCATTAAAAAAAAAAAAATAAAAAAATAAAAAAATCTAATCAAAACCAGATGAAGAAGGAGGTGGAATGGATGGATCAATCTGATGTAATCCCTTAGTTATACGTCTAAAATACTTACGCATATACTTCATTTGATTATCCTGGGATATTTGTAATCCATCCACCTTCTCCTCTAGGGAGCGAAGGCGCTCATCAAAGTCAGAGGCTGAAAGTTAAGATTAGACTCATGATCATCCTCTTCTAACTCATCAAAAATGTCATTCATCATAATGTCTGTGGGTAATGCATCTTCCTCTCCAACTTCCTCAACTTCCCCATCGTTTTGACCAGGAGCTAGCCTCAAATTTATCTTATTGATGTTTGAGTTGTTGAATGGGAGAAGCGCAATAGGGGCTTCACCAGGTGGCATGACCAAATTACAGTGCAAAGCAAGTGCACTCATCAAATAAGCAAATGGGAAATGGCTATGACCTGGAGGAAGTCAAAATTGGATTATGCTATAACAAATTAAGGAATGAAGGCACACAACATTACCAGATATGACCAAATGAAAAATACGAACCATAAAAGATGTCAACTCGACTTTGTTTCCGGATCGGGGATAAACATTGGAAAAAAAAGATACGATGCAACACTCTGTATTTGGGCAACATTTAGTTGGCCCGGAGTGCATTCCCAGAATTCCATTCTGAGTCCTTGTTGCACAGTTTGCGAGTCAAGAGTCATTTTTTCGATTCAATTATATTCTCGGCTAAAACCGGTATAGGTATACCATCGTCATTAACATTGACATGTAGTAGGTCAGCAATAATAAATCAATCAACTTTATATAAACCTTCTCTAAATGTAATTGTGAATGTTAGTTCTTCAATCGAGACATCGCTTATATAAGCGAACATGGCCTGCGCAATGGAGCGGTATGCAGGTCCGCCCCAATTCAGAATATTTTCCCATCCTACAACAACAAGGAGAGGAATAATCTGAAATTGAGCAAGATGATTTGCATTTACAAGCCGCTCAACAATGACCTCTCTTTGATGGAAATCCCTCACATATTCAGGATCATCATCGGGAGGCAGTAGGGTTCTCATCCTAACAGGAGGGGTTCGAGAAGATTATGCTCTAGTTTTCTTCGGATAGCCTTCCATAGCAAAATTAATCAAGAAAATCTAACAAGGAAAGCAAGGGTTTCAAACCCAACAGATTTTACTGTAAAATACCCATTAAACCACAAGGAAAGATGAAATAAAAGCAAAATTCAAGCAAAGCAGGACTCAAGGATCCTGAATCCAAAAGGAAATTGAAAATGGAGCACTTACTTGCATGAATCAAAGATGGGTTTGACGAGTCGGAGAAGGGACGAGTGAGGAAGATGAGATATTTGAAGAAAAATGAATTTTTCTCACTAAAAAGTGATTTTTGCCCGAGCACCACAACTAGTCGAGTACATGCTCGATCGGTCGTGCCACAACTAGTCGAGTATGTGCTCGATCGGTCGTGCAAGCACAAAAATTGCATATTTTGACAATTTTAATTCAAAAATAAATTACAAAAAATATACAAAAATACAATCATGTAATCATAATAATCTCAATTAGAATTACACACACCAATATCCATTTTTAATTTAGAAAACCTATTTCTGTCAAGTGGTTTAGTGAATATGTCCGCAAGTTAATTTTCTGTCTGCACATAGTCCAATGAAATAACTTTTTCTTTTATTAATTCCCGAATATAATGATACCGAATGTCAATATGTTTAGTATGGGAATGTTGGATGGGATTCTTAGAAATATTGATTGCGTTGGAGTTATCGCAATATTGTATCATTGTGTCTTGCACAATATCGTAATCATTTAACATTCTTTTCATCCACACAAGCTGAGTACATGCATTTTCGGCTACTATATATTCAGCCTCAACTGTGGATAGGGATACGGAACTTTGTTTCTTACTATGCCAGGAAACTAAACAGTTCCCAACATAAAAATAACCTATCATCTATATTCCCAGCCCAGTCAACATCTGCATAACCAGCTAATCGAACATTAGTATCATGTGGATACAATAAGCTTACATTAACCGAACTTGCGACATACCTAATAATCCTCTTGACAGCAAACAGGTGAGATTCCTTAGGATCTGATTGATATCTAGCATAGATACCTACACTGAATGCTATATCAGGTTGACTCACAGTAAATATAACAAACTACCAATCATACTATGATACAACCGAGGATCTATACTCTTACCCATTGTATCTTTAGAAAGCTTAAGAGTTGTACTCATAGAAGTATTAAAGTTCTTACCACTCTCAAACCCAAACTTCTTAACCAAGTTTAGAGCATATTTGGTTTGAGAAATGAAAATACCGTCTTTAAGTTGTTTCACTTATAGACCTTGGAAGTAATTCAGTTCTCCCACCATGCTCATTTTGAACTTGGATTTCATCAACTCTACAAACTCAGTAGATAGGTTAGAACATGTAGAGTCATAGATAATATCATCAACATATATTTATACTATAAGTATATGTTCATTATTTTTCTTAACAAATAGAGTTTTATCAACACTCCCCATAGCGAAGTCATGACTTAGTAAAAACTTAGTTAGTTTCTTGTAACATGCCTTGAGAGCTTGTTTTAAACCATAAAGTGCCTTTTTCAGGCAATACACATGATCAGAGTTTTAGGGTCTTCAAAACCCTTAGGTTGTTCAACATAAACCTCTTCATGTAAATCACCATTCAAGAATGCACTCTTGACATCCCTTTAATAAATTTTAAACTTTTTGAAACATGCAATGGATATGAATGATCTGATGAATTCAAGACGAGCTACTGGGGTAAAGGTTTCATCATAATCGATTCCTTCTATCTGTGTATACCCTTGTACAACCAGCCTTGCCTTGTTTCTTATTATATTCCCTAACTCATTAGATTTATTTTTAAAGATCCACTTAGTTCCTATGATATGTGTGAGACTCGTATCCTAGCCCGCACCATTCTGTAGGCTTCTGTGGTCCTCCCGGTCGAATTTCGATGACCCTCGACCTGTATCCGATGTTTGTGCATGATCCTAAGTCGAGTCCTGCATATCGGAGTCAACTCGACTCGAAACTTATACGCTAGCGATCGTGTTGTTGCTGAGGTTCCAACGCCGTGACTCACGAATCGATCTGATACCCGAACTAGGAGATGTGGGCTTGCGTATTTTTCCGATGAAACGCTGCGCATTGCAGATTCTGAGAGAATCTCTACGTAGGTCACATCAATCCTTCAATAAATGTCAAGTACAACAACCTATCCCTCCTTTTCCATAAGTCAACTCTCTCTCACCCCTCACCATTCCTCTTTTACCAAAATTTCAACCCAACTCATACCTCTCCTTACAACACCCATTCCACCCATCCCATATCAATCCATCACCTCACTTTTTCTCTCATTTTTCCAAGCAACCTCCCAAATCCCATGAAAGCACCACACGTCCAAACCTTTCTAAGCTCCCTTCCACAACAATAAGTGTGGCCCACCCTCTCATCTCTCATCCCCACCATCAAAACCCCATCAACCACTGTCAAAAGTGAAGGCAAGGAGCATAGGAGCCCAAGGGATCAAGGAGAGGCCGATAGGTGGGTGATCCACCGTTGATTTCAACTTTAGGGCCACTTGATGTGGGACCCAAAATGATGTATGCAATGTAGAGAGGGACCCATAGTGGCGAGGTCCCTCTATCACCGTCTCTCTCTCTCTCTCTATCCTTTCCCTATAATGAAGTGGGCCCCACCGAATCGTGTTAAATCTACCCCCTTCCATCAAACGGTGTGGCCCACCACAGTTTAGGTGAAATGTTGGGACGGTGAGAAGTCCCACATGTTGGATTTTAATTATATATATATATATATTATATTTATATTAATATAATACATATATATATATATATATGTACATGCATGGTGGGCAACGTACATGTGGGACCCACCATGATGCCTGTGTTATTCCACACCATCCAGCATCTAGAGACGTTAGACATGGCCACTATGTTGTGGCTAACAGTGAAAGTGTGAACTGATGTTGGGATGTACTAGCTAGCCAAGCCTTGGGTGGATCGCTCATGTAGGCCTCATCTTGATGTTTGTATTTAATCCAAGTCGTCCATCCTAATTCCCAAGTCATATTAGGCGTTAAGTCGAAAAATAAAGCTGATTCAATTTTCTGGCGAGCCATAATATAGAAAACTGTATTTTCACCATTGAACTACACCCTGATATTATTGTACACCAAAACCCATCGAATATTGGGATTGATGGGTTTGTATTAAGCCATAAAGACCAATGGCTGGGTTGGATTTTTCTGAGGCGGGCCCCACCTAGAAAAAAACCATCAAAAAAATGCAAATAAAAAAAAGGCCAACCGTCAGCAGCATACAGCATAGGATGCTGCCACGTGGTGTGAAGAGGCACCGTGATGGGTGTTGCCATCAACACCGTGCATTAGGTGGGCCCCTTATGGCATTGGGTCCCCCTTCCCAAAAATCAACCGTATATAACTCGGGTGGCCCACACGACTGAAAACAGTGTGGATTAAACGTCTGCCATTGAAACCCTCTTGGGTTAGGGAAGTTTTGAATTAAAATGATATTGGTCTTCCTCTTCATACAGGTTTATGTGACCTTACCCACAAGTTGGGTGGGAAATGAACATTATGGTGGGCCCAGGTCTGTGTGACCTTATCCATAGGTTGGGTGGAAAATAAACATTATGGTGGGCCCCACATGAGACCCACTGATGTATGTATAGTACCCACATCTCTCATCAATGTGGACCTCCACCATGAGGTATGTGATTTATCTATGTCATCCATCCCTATGAGACACCATGATGCATGTATTACATCCTAAACGTCCAACCATTTTTAAAATAAAATTTTAGGGCTTGAGACCAATATATATATATATATATATATATATATATATATATATATTAATAATCAGACAGATCTAGGATCAAGTGGGCCACATTTCAGGAAACGGTGGGTTTGAACGTCCACCATTAAACCCTTGGGAATTCTAATGGTGGAAATCCTTATCACCACTTATATTTGGTTGTGGCCCATTTAATATACATGTGACCCATGTGATTAGGCTCATCTTGACGTATTTGTGGCCCGTTGTTGAGGCCCACTTTGATTTATATGAGGCCCATGTGATTAGGCCCATCTTGGCGTATTTATATCCTGTTGTTGAGGCCCACTCTGATTTATATGAGGCCCATGTGATTAGGCCCATCTTGACATATTTGTGGCCCGTTGTTAAGGCCCACTTTGATTTATATGAGGCCCATGTGCAGGGCCCACCTGTTGTGTATTTGAAGACCATATATTCTAACCCTTGAATGAAGCCCGACTTGATGTATTCATGGCCCATTGTGATATATTTTTGGCCCATAGAATAAGGCCCATTATGTTGTGTATATGGCCCTTATGAGAGGCCAGGGGCCCACTATATGTTTGGCCCTATGTGGGCTACTCCTTGGTAGCAATGTTGGTTAAATGTTTACATTGATGGGCAATGATGGTTTAATGTCCACATTGTGACCTCCCCTTAAGCCTTAATTGACCGATCATCGAGGTCGATTCCGATTGTCGTGGTCGATTGCCGATTAGCGATCGAGGCCGATTTCATGACCGATTGCCGATTCTGATTGATGTGACCAATTTTTCAATTCTGATTATCAATTGATTCTGATTATCATGATCGATTGCCGATTCTGATTGACGTGATCGATTTGCCAATTTTGATTATCGATCGATTCTGATTGTCTTGATTGATTGCCGATTTAGATTACCATGATCGATTTACCGATTCCGATTGTCGTGGCCGATCGCCGATTCCGATTACCGTGACCTATATGATGTATATGCGACCCGTAGTTGGGGCTCATTGTGATGTATTCATGGCCTATGGGCAATGCCCATTGTGATATATATTAGGCCCATGATGCATGGCTCATTTGATGTATACGAGACCCATGTGTAGGGCCCACATGTCATGTATTAAGACCGATGAACAGGGCCCACCTGTTATGTATATGTGGCCCTTGGGTAAGGCTGACTGTGTTGTATATTAAGCCTTTGTGTGAGGTCATGGGCCCATTATATGTTTGGCTCTATGTGGGCCATTCATTTGGGCAATGTTGGTTAGATGTCCACATTATCAAGGCCGATTGTTGATGCCGGTTATGGATACCGATTATGAGTATGTGACAACATAGCATCATGATACATGCCCATATGCATCATCTGCATATTTATTATGAGATGTGGTTGACCATTACATATGACATTGGGCAGGTTATTATGAGACTCCCAGATAGGCGGAGGTTATCTCACATGAGCGCACGGTATGCATAGGATTGATGCATGACTGGATTGTATGACTCCTGCATCTTCCATTGTGATTACTGTATGCCCTAGAAACATCAGGGCTATAGCCTCCACAGGCATATCGTGTATGGCCAGATGGGACACCAAAAATCTGTTACTAGAATTGGGCTGCCATAGATGGCCCTGGGTGAAAATCCTTAAACCTTCTTAGTACTAGAGGACGCGCCAACGTCAAGACCCAGTGGACACATGAGCGCCCAAGTGCCAAATACTAAGAAGCCGCGTCTCTCACTGTGTCGTGGTCGGTTGGGAGGGGGTGTGGCCTCACCCGCCCGAACGTAGGGGGCATTGTTAGGTTGAGTTTGACTAGCTCGTGAATGGGTCCACTATCGACGTGACGAATAGGTATTGACAGACTATTGACTAGGAGGATAGTGAGGTTTCTTACGCTCACTTGGACTGTACGGCTAGGAGAGCGACAGTGCCATTTGGAGTGTACTAAACCCCGGTGACAATCCCAGAGATTAACAGTACTGATATGTGGACTTATTGGGTAGGAGTTGTATATTCATTCATTCATTTATTCACTATCCACTCGGGCTGATGGTGCATAACTATTTCTTACGTGTGCCTTTGTAATGGCCAGGATTTCGGTTGGGGCGTGCCACTAACCTGAGATCAGGAGTTTACCACATTGAGTCTGACTATCCAAATTTAGTATGGGACTGGTTTGGATAGAAGTTCCTTGTGATGGACCCCATAACCTGCGATACTACATACTATCATCCTGACTTCACACTCTAGCATGGTCATTCTATTCGCACTGCATATTGCATTACATCCGTGGCATATGGCATTTTGGGTTACTATGTTTCTGCATTTATATGGTCTATGTACGGTTGACGTTATTCGTGAACTCATCAGGAATTGTATATTGCATTGCATCCTCGGCGTCTGTTATTTGGCTCTTTATGACTCTTCATGCGCATAGCTGATCTGTTTTGCCTACTCTAATATGGTTTGACTTATAGACTTGTCAGTATTTCTGCTTACTCTGATACAGTACGATTCATGATCTTACTAGCATTTTTAATGTTGTATGATTATGGTATTATATTAATTACTTGGCACTTACCTTGTGCACACACTTACACCACCTTCTAAGCTTTCTATAAGCTTATGCATGATAGATGCGTGCAGGTAATGTTAGGTTGCGCAGCGAGGAGCCTGGAGCATTTAGCTGACTTATTGAGATTTGATTTTATTTTAACATATGTATTTCTCTTTCGGCATTATACTCAAATGTTTATATTAGTGGATATGAGATGATGATGTTACTTTTGTGATTTGGGTAAACTTGTGGTTATGTTTCTTACGAGATAAATGTATGTTGAAAAAAAAAATCCTCCTTGTAGGATCCCAAGATCAGAACCTGGCATATGAGCGCTGGAAGCCAAGAATGGGGTACTATAGAGGCTATCGGCACTAGATTCGGTGATCGAGATTCCTGTGAATCAGATTTTCAGGTTTGGGGTGTGACAATATGTTTATCAGATGGTCTTGGAACCAAATACCATACATCATTTTGAATAAATTGATTCAGTTTATCTTGCATGGCAACTATCTAGTTTTCGTCAGTAAGTGCCTCTTTTACATCGGCCGGCTCAATTTGGGAAGTAAAACACACATAATTACATATGTTTTCTAATTGTTTTCGAGTATGTACACCACTGAGAGGGTTACCATGAATTTGATCAATAGGATAGTCTTTAACTGATCGTAGTGATGAGGAGTCGGGTTTGTCAATTATATTGACTTCATCATCTTCTAAACTAGTAGTCGGTGTATTCAGGTGATCATCAATAACCACATTTATGGACTCCTAAATCACACTAGTTCTCTTATTGAGAACTCAATAAGCTTAACTATTTAGAGCAAACCCTAGGAAGATCCCTTCATCACTTTTAGTGTCGAACTTCCCTAAATTTTCGCGGTCACGCAAAATATAACACTTAATTCCAAAAACTCAAAAAGTATTTAACTGTGGGCTTCTTGTTAAACCATAGTTCAAAAGTTGTTTTATCTTTCGATGTTCTGATATAAACTCGGTTTATTATATAGCATGCAGTGTAAAAAGCTTTAACCCATAGATTTTTAGGTAACTTCATGCTATTCAACATAACATTAGCCATTTCTTAAAGCACTCGGTCTTTCCTTTCAACAACCCCATTTTGTTGAGGTGTCTTAGGTGCAGAAAAATCATGCAAAATTTCGTGATCCCTACAGAACTTCTCAAAATTACTATTTTCAAATTCCGATCCATGGTCACTTCGGATTTTAGAGATATTTGTTTCTTTTTTAGTTTGGATACGCTTAAGTATCTTTTTCACTTCATCGAGAGTTTCAGACTTTTATCTCATGAAAGCTACCCATGTAAATCTGGTAAAATCATCAACAATTACCAGAAAGTATTTCTTTCCACCTCGACTCTCCATTCTAGTTAGTCCAACAAGATCCATGTGGAGGAGTTCAAGAGGTTTAGATGTGGCAAAGGAGTTCACTTTCTTTTGACTACTCCTTGATTGTTTCTCGATTTAACATTCGCCACAAATTTTATCCATTTTCTTCAATTTGGGCAGACCTTTGTAACGCCCTGAAATTCGAGGGTCGAGTAGCAACTCAACTCTCGAGTTCCAAAACATCACTTATGCAACATAGAGAATGATGATTGAATGTTGGCTGCGTTAGTGCAATAAACATGAGTGAGATTATACCAAAACAATAATTCATACTCCAGATCCATGTATAAACATAAGCGGAAGACTGAAAGATGAATATAGATGTGTATAAAACAAAATAATCTCGATCTCAAGAGTATGAATACCAACTGAGTCACCAAGTTTGGATACGCTTAAGTATCTTTTTCACTTCATCGAGAGTTTTAGACTTTTATCTCATAAAAGCTACCCATGTAAATCTGATAACATTTCATACTTACACTAACAAGAGTACATAGGATTGTTGATTATACTGCTTTGTCATTACTGCTTGGCTGTTTTGATAACATGTTAACCTATGCTTTATTGTTCCACTGAGTTAGCTACTCACTCCCACGTTACGGGATGGTGTTCTGGACACCCACCAGACTTTGTTTTAGATGCAGGTACCGATGATACTCAGGAGGCTGAGCCTGATTATTATGATGATCAGGATGAGTTTTCCTTCATGCAGTTCACTGGAGGCTTCACATAGGCTATCCAGATTTACGGGGCTACAGGGTTCATGATTATAGTTGTACCATTTTGACATTTTGATTCAGGAACAAATAGATGTATATGGTGACTCAGTTGGTATTCATACTCTTGAGATGGAGATTGTTTTATTTTATACACATCTATATTCATCTTTCAGTCTTCCGATTGTATTTATACATGGATCTGGAGTATGAATTATTGTTTTGGTATAATCTCACTCATGTTTATTGCACTAACGCAGCCAACATTCAATCATCATTCTCTATGTTGCATAAGTGATGTTTTGGAACTCGAGAGTTGAGTTGCTACTTAACCCTCGAATTTCAGGGCGTTACAGAGGTCTACCCAAATTGAAGAAAATGGATAAAATTTGTGGCGAATGTCAAATCGAGAAACAATCTAGGAGTAGTCAAAAGAAAGTGAACTCCTTCGCCACATCTAAACCTCTTGAACTCCTCCACATGGATCTTGTTGGACTAACTAGAATGGAGAGTCGAGGTGGAAAGAAATACTTTCTGGTAATTGTTGATGATTTTATGATGCATGCCCTCACCAACATACTCCCTTATGCGACACCATCTTACGTCCGCGGCATGCTTTCATCCCTCAATGCTCCACATCTTCCAAGCACATGTAGTGCGATATGAACATGATTACCGGGTTGTTATTAATCCTTTTCATACAACAGTATTGGGAAACTAAGGTACCTCCCTTATATCATTCCCAAACAATGATCCCTTCTAGGGTCATCAGTCCTAGATAATCGCATACGATAGTGTGGTTCTAGGTCGCTACAAGGGCTGTCAGGGCTATTACACGGAATCGTTAAACCACTTCCCCATCACCTTATCAATATAGGCCTAGTTTGTACTCTTTTACTACGGGAAGGCTCATCGCCTCACCGTAGATTTAGAGTATGCTCGAGGTCACTACACCGGGCATGGTTAGGGCTGTCAGGGCTGTTACACGGAATCATTACACCACTTCCCCATCACCCATCAAAATAGTGTAGGCCGATAGCTCGAATACAGTGTCTCATACCACCATATTCGGCTCACGAGTCTAGGCTGCTCACTAGTCACTACGGGGAGGCACGTGGCCCCAGCGTAGGCCGACAGCTCGACCACGGTGTCCCATACCACCATGTCCAGCTCATGAGTCTTAGTGGATCAAGGTACCAAGGTTAACGGGGTTACACTGGTAAGTTTCGTACCCTAGGTTCAAGCAGTAGCATCTAAACATGGTGAACATACATTAGACAGATCGGGTTACTTAACGAGCCTGACTAGCACGAGCGCACAACCAACTGAACGACATGAAGTACGACTTGGGTTCGTCAAGCACATCCTATGTGGCGAATGAAACTCAACCATGAACTCAAGTTTGTTACCGATTGCCTAGACTATAATCATAGCCCCAATCACAATCGATCCTTATTCAGAAGCATGTAGAGTATAGCAGAATAAACAAAGTAATTCAAGCATGTTAACAAGCATGTCATAAAGCATATTATAAAGGACAATATAGATAGGAAATACAAACACATATATTTCATAAGTAAGCGGTTAGATTAAACAACCAACATGAAGGAAATCATATACATCTCTAAGGTAGCTGAGAATCATATCTCAACACCTACCTAAAGCACAATCCTCTAAGTACTTACTCTTACAAGCATTTTCACAAACACTTAGGATACACTCTTTCAACATACATAGCGTATACTAGCAAAAACATGTATTAGGGCGAACCCTTTCGCCAAGTAAGTATTATACACATATATAGCATGTTCATACAGTAATTAATCATAGCAACCACACTTTCAAAATTTATACGTATACGGTACTTTCTATAAATACGAGGAATACAATATATTTAACATAGTTAATGTATAACCGAAAAATGAAACGGACAGCACTTTTGTAACACCCTGAAAATCGGGGGTCGAGCATAAACTCAACTCCCGAGTTCCAGAACATCAGTTATGCAACAAAATGAATGATGATTGAATGTTGACTGTATTTGTGCATTGAACATGAGTGAGATTAAGCCAAAACATAATATCATACTCCAGAGACAGTAAATTAGCAAGCGGAAGACTGTGATAAATATATAAAATATATAAAATCTGTGGTGAGTCTCCAGAGCGTGATAACATTACCAGGTTATAAATTACAAGTACAGTTCAAATTATACCAATGTGTAAGTGTAATGTCTTTTATCCCATGTATTATAGCCCCGTCAATACAGTACCAGGTCTTCAGAGACCTGTCAGAGAGTTACATGTAGGAGAACTCCTCCTCAACATCATAGTAGTAGTCCGGCTCTGCTTCAGGAGTAGCGTAGCCATCTGCAATCAGATAATGTCTGGTGGGTGTTCGAAACACCGTCACATAACGTGGGAGTGAGTGATCAACTCAGTGGAACAATAAAGCATAGGTTAACATGTTATCGACTCAGTCAAGCAGTAATGATAAAGCAGTAAAATCAAACAATGCTAAGTACTCTTATTTATGCAAGTATGAAATGACATGATGAATGCCTTTGCCAAACCACCCTCATACGACATCATCTTACGTTCGCGAATGCGTCCATCCCTCAGTGCTCTACATCTACTAGGCACATGCAGTGCGATGATGAGCATGATTACCGAGTAATTATTAGTTCATTTTAAACAGCAGTATTGGGAAACTAAGGTACCTCCCTTGTATCATTCCCAAACATGATCCATTCTAGGGTCGTCAGTCCTAGTTAATCTCATACGATATTATGGTTTGAGAGGCGTAGCGAAGGCATCACAAAGGGCTCGTCACCCATCAGCACGGATACAGATCTCACCGTATGCGGCTCAACTGCTGACCGTCAGCTCGAGTACAGGTCTCACCGTACTCGGCTCAACTCATACTCTAGTTGCTGTGAAAGACTCGTCACCAATCACAGACCCTTGGAGTATACTCGAAGATACTACAGAGGACTCGTCGCCCGTCAGCACGAGCACAGGTCTCACCGTACTCAGCTCTCGCCGTAAGTATCGATAGCTCGAATATAGTGTCCCATACCACCATAATCGGCTCACGAGTCTACTTGCTCACTGGTCACTACGGGGAGGCACGTGGCCCCAGCGTAGGCCGACAGCTCGACCACGATGTCCCATACCACCATGCCCGGCTCATGAGTCTTAGCGGATCGAGGTACCATGGTTAAAAGGGATTTCACTTGTTAGTTTGGTACCCTAGGTTCAAGCAGTAGCGTCCAAACATGGTGAACATACATTAGACAGATCGGGTTACTTGACGAGCTCGGCTAGCTCGAGCGCACAACAAGTTGAACGACATGAAATGCATAAGCACTTCCCGTGGCCAACCACTATCGCCAACCGAAGTACGACTCGGGTTCGTCGAACACATCTCACGTGGCAAATGAATCACAACCACGAATTCATTCTGGTACCGATTGTCCGGACTACAATTATAGCCCCAAACATGATAACTTGCGGATAGATAAAGCAAGTAATGGATCAAGATTCAACTCATACTATCAAGGTATGGTATTATCCGTTTAGAGTCGCTTGCAAGTACATTGCACGCACTCATTGCTCCGCTCCCCCATCACCCATGACGGATCATACAACGTAAATATAAATTTAAACATATGCATTACCTAGTTATAATCATAAAGTAGTTGAGCATGTTATGAATCACAACACAAGCATGAGTTTATACATGTTCAATTCCTAATCACACAACAATCCAAGTAGATCATACACATAGTTAAAAGAGGTTGAGAATCATATCTCAACACCCTTATACATTACAACTTGCTAACTACTACTCATTCAGACATTTCAAGAAACACTTAAACAAACATACATCAACATACATGACATATGTCGATCACATAGGCATTAAGCCAAATCCTTTCACTAGGGAGTTGCCCCAATCATAACACGCGTACACCCACAACGGATAGTCATGGCAAGCAGGAATCCAAGTTCCATATTCATTCAGTCATTTCCACAAACACTTGGGCCACACATTTTAGCATATATGGTGTATATTGGCCGTGGCGTGATTTAGGGCAAATCCTTTCGTCAAAGGGGTATCGCCAATACAACAATCATGAATCCATGACAATTAGTCATGGCGAGCACGAATGAGAATTCTATACTCATTCAATCATTTTCACAAACACTTAGAATACACTATTACAACATTCATGGTGTATGTTAGCAAAACATGTATTAGGGCTATCCTTTAGCCAAGTGAGTATTTTATCCATGTATAATATATTACTACAGCAAATAATCATGATAAATACATCTCCCAATATTTATACGTATACAGTATTTTCTAGAATACGCATTTTCAACATACATAGTGTATACAAACAAACATGTATTACGGCGATTCCTTTCGCCAAATAAGTAATTTATCCATATATTATATAATCATACGACAAATAATCATGGCAAACACATTTCCAAAATATACATGTATACGGCACTCCTTACAATACAATATTTCTACATACATAGTATTTATTAGTAAACATGTATTTAGGCGAATCCTTTCGCCAAATAAGTATTTTATCCATACGTGATATATCCATACGATAAATAAACATGTCAAACACATTTCCATAAAAAATACGTATACGGTATTTTATACGAATACCTATAGTATGTGAAATTCCAAATTCTACAATTTTAATCGAAACAGAAAACGGAAAGCACTTTGTACATGTGCAATTGCATGCAGATCATGAATCTACCATTATCTGACATTGAAAGCGTTGAAAACTGCAACCTATACACCTAAAGTCCTCACCTTGTGTCGTAGAATCGTAACGGAGTCGGTAGGTTTGCTAAGCTTCCGTATCTGGCAGTTTGACAACCTAGAAAATGAAATAGGTTAGCTATTTCCTAACCTACAACTGTCTAAACCCCAAAACAGATTAGGGTTAGGGTTTCTTACCTAGAAACGGAGCTGGAATCGCCGGAAAAGCGATGAGAATCAGGCGGTGGAGCCCGAATAGCGGCAGGGAACAGCAGCAGGGAGTTCCTCCCACAACTCCCACACTTTCTCTCTCTTTTCTCTATCTCAAATCCAAATTCGTATGGCTGCCATGAGAGAGGGTTTAAGGTCCTTATATAGCCTAAAAATTTACCGAAATAGACTCCTGTTCAAAGTATACTTAGGTTGTAACCAAAGCGGGACTTTTTCAGCTCAACGGAGGACTTCTGGCGGGCCTCCTTGAGCCAAAGGTCGGACTTAAGCTCACTAACACTGGATCTACGTTCTATTAAGTTTTTGTTTCGGTCGGGATTCCAGATCACACGTGGCGGACCAGTTTCAGTTCAACGGTCAGCGGATCTCGATCGGAGATGCCGAGTACATGTAAATGTGTATGAAATTTCTCCTGATTCGAGGGTGTAATTTGGTCTGATTCTGACGGTCTGGTTGCTTAAAACTGATCCGCAAGCGACGAGTCTTAGATTACTATTCAAGATATTTATTTTTAAAGAAAATAAGTGTTTTCACACTCTCTCGCTCCGGACTCAAGCGAACAGCCGTGGGACATCGGCTGGATTTGATTTCTGAGATGGTTGTCAAGCCCAGGAAGGCGGTCCTAATTCCTTAACTTCGTGTTAATCGGACTTCCGACGTGCGGTCCAGATCTGATACGGAGTTTCGATGTGCTCCCGAGAGCAGCCGGGTAATGAGATTGATCCTAGATTTTAGGGTAACCTAGCGTCAATGATTCTACAAGTTTTGGGTCTTGCAGATCGTATTTAAAGTGATTCAAACGGATTTCGTAGCTAATCTGGTTTCACACCTAGTTACTTTGTCTCATTTCTAAAGGATTTAGTCCTAAGTGATTTCTGGTCGAGGTGGTACTCAGGCCTTTGTAGTTTGTATATAAAGTGATCCAAGTTATACTACTTAGCTAGTTTAAGATAGTGTCTAGGGTGAAAGTTCTTAGAAAAATTGGAAGATCAAGGTGATGAAGGGTGAGATTTGTGAAGGAAATGAGTTCAAAGGCGGCTTTAGACTTTGGGATTTAGTTTTGACAAGTTAATGAGGTATTAGGATCGACCCATTACCTAAGGACGTCCAATCCCAGGTTGGCAAAAATCTAGAGCGTTACAATCTACCCCCCTTAAAACAAAATTTCGTCCCCGAAATTGCCTAAGGGTAATAAGGAAAGATTTCTATTATTTCATTTGCCTAAGACTTATTGATTTCGAGTTCCTACGCGTGGTAGGGTATATACTAGCCTGGTTCATTGTAGTCTACCCCCTTTAAAATTTTATTTTCACCCTCAAGGCTCAAGGTTTATGTCCTACTCCGTACATCGGAACAAGGTGTAATTTAGGACCTATCCTTGACATGAAATGGGATGCGATCTCCCACTACGTTGGTCTTCTTTTCATCAATGATGTGTATTATGGCATTGATACCTATGGTCATAGAAAGGAGCTAAAGATGAAGGGTATTGTGGTTGATTCGGGGTCAGGTGTGAGTTTGTGACGAGATGCCTAATTCTACCAAGGAATTTTATCGCGGTCCAGACTTATCATATTTAATCATGTCTAGCTTAATAGGCAGGCTATCTTTTTACGTTCATAAGCACAATACGTATGCCGACATGGCATGCGATTTGGGACCTAATTCCTAACTGTCAGTTGCCCATTTGGGCAATTTCCTTAGGCCTAAAAGACATAGTCTCTACCAGCTATATACTCCTAACACTTTTCAAGGATAAAATTATAAACTTTTAGTTGTAAATGGTTAGGCCAACACGGAAAGAAAATTATGTAGTGGGTCTGAGCCGGATACATAGACCTTCTGCCTCGCGAAGACAGAAAATCGTCGTATCAGTCCTTAATCCTAGCTGATCCCAACCTTCTGCTTAATCAGAGCATAGGGTTCATTGGTCACAACCAGGATTGAGAATTCGATCCAAACCGCGAATACCTCGCTAATGTGTAGTTTCTTTGCCCCGTGTTCCCGATTGTACTAAGTCCTTGAGAAGGCAATTCTGAGGGTGTATTGATTTGATCTAACATTAAATCCAATGGATATATAAGTTTTATATGAGTGTGAATAGTTTCTATGTCGTACAACATTCCTATGAGTTATTAAAGGAGCCTATGAGTATTAAGAGGATTTCAACAAAGGAACGGGGTCTCGCTCCTACCTAATCAAACCGACTCACTAAGTATATCACTCAATTATCTTAGCATTTTTTTGTCATTTACATTTCTTAGCCTAATCAGTAGCCTAGGCTCAACTGATGAGTAGCGGTAATCCACCAGTTGTAATCTAAAGTCTATGCTTATACACCAGATGATTTTATATCATTTCTAATAAAGAAAATTGTTTGTTCATTTGGAATTGAGTTGCCCGAACATGAATGTAGCTACGCTTGGGCACTTTACATATGCTCAAACAACAAAGGGGGTTCTAGAGTTTACGTTCTCAATTGGTTGGATTTCCTATACAGTCAGGTCTGTCGAAATCTAGGAGCACCGCTTTAGGTCCAAAACTCTAAGGGTCTATTCGGCCAATGGTCTTAGGTTGTATTAAATGGGACTGTATTGCTAATCCCACCTCGGGATTGGGAATGACATGTTTGGTAGGAGGGCGGGTGGGGATTAAAATTAATGTCATAGGCTTTGGAAAATGAGTCTGGTGTTGGAAAAGTGTGAGATGGGATTTCCAAACCCCATGATGATGAATTTATAAGTGTAATTTGAAAGGAAAACATGGGATTTACGTTTAACTGCCTACATCCCAAACATAGTATAGATGATTAGGCCTCCAAGAAAATGGCCGTACACGCTCGGATAGAGCCATGGAAAATGAGGATAAGGGGAAATGGGGGGCTGGAGTTTTTGGTTCTCCACGGATTGGAGTCTCGACGGACGTCGTAGAGGCCCAATAGATAGGGTTTGAAGAAGGAAAATGAATAGATGGGATGGGTTGAGAGCTTACCCGAATTTGAGTTCCAAATGGGGCATGTAAGTGATCAAAAGAAAGAGAATGGAGAGGGTAGGGAGTAGGTTATGTTGTAAACGTTGGAAGAGGATGAGTTGGGCAGGAAATGATGAAATGAGTGATTAGAGGGAAGGTTTGAGAGGTAAAAAAACAAGTCGAAAGAGAAAGGTGGGCTTGGAGGTGCGTTTGGGAGAGAGGGGGCAAAAATGATGTGAAAAAGGGGTCCCCCAGAAAATTTGGTAGGCACCATACGGGCCTAGGGAAGTTCTACGCCCTTTCTGGCATTTCTAGTTGGTTTATTTTTTTAATTATTTTTTAGTAGTTCATCATCAAGTATACTTCATCTCCACCAAATTTTATTAGATTTTGTCTTGTAGAAAAATTCTAAAAACTCTAGAAGCAGCAGCTGTCCAAACTAATAACTTTCAGACAGTTGACACAACGATCCATATTAAACTATATTAAATATTTTATTATATTTTTCACTTATTTTTATATGAAACTATACTTATCAAGCTTAAATTTTTCTTTTGAATCACCTTAATCGGATTATAACGAGAGAGATATGACTTTTTGAAGTCGGACCAAAATTGCAGAAAAATTGTGGCCGAAAACGGGCCAGCCAATGAACTGCGGCCCACCCGAGCCCGCTGGACCGCGGTCCACTGCGGTAACCGCGGTTCCACCGGGGTCCGCCTTGTCCGGTACCATGTCGCCGTAGCTCGGTGGTGTTCTCCACCCTCCTAAGAGGCCAATGGTACCCCGGGTCAGCCCCGGGTCCCCCCGGATTGACGCGTGTGGCCCACGACTCCGTTTCGAGTCGTTTCGGGTCAAATTGGACGTATCTTGCAATCTGAAATGAGTTATCTGATATATAATATATGATTTTGGGGTAGAACGAGCTAATCTATCCAAATAACTTATTTAATTGGTTAGATTCCAAAGTTTGAATGGTCAAAAGTTCAATTTAGACATATATTTACTATTTATAATAACTTTTTGTTTAAGTATTATTCTTCATCATTTATATGTTAGAATTTATATCTGGTATGAAAGGATTTAGAAAAAATTGAAGAATGAAGTGGTGCAAGGAGAGGTTTCGAATGAATTGGGTAAAAAAGGGGTTTTAGGCTTTGGTGTTGTGGTTGACCGACAACCTAGGAACATTCATTTCTAGGGAACGACTCAAACCTATCAACTGATGGCCTAGAGGCGATTCGAGATCGTTTTGTGCAATCATTGAGGCCTACGGGTCCAATCTCTACGGTTGGTCTCAACCAATTGTGTTATTTGGCGAAATAAGAGAACCTAAGTCTGTTTCTACATTCCGTTGTTCCCTCCTAAGTCAGAGTGCGTTATAGTGCATCGTGTGACCATAACCCAGGTTCAGTTTAATCCAAATCATGCTCTGATACCATCTTGTAACACTGTAACGCCCTGAAAATCGGGGGTCGAGTGTAACTCAACTCCGGAGTTCCAACGCATCACTTATGCAACATATTTAATGATGTTTGAATGTTGTCTGTGTTAGAGCAATAAACATGAATGAGATTATACCAAAACAGTAATTCATACTCCAGATCAATTGTATAAAAGCAAGCGGAAGACTGAACTATATATATATATATGTATGTAAAGAAACAAAATAAACGTTTCATTCTCCAGAGTATGAATCCATCTGAGTCTCCATATACATTTCTGTTTATAATCAAAATGTTAAAAATAAACTAGGTACAATCCCTGTAGAACCCGTCGATCCTGGCGACCTAGTCGAAGCCGCCAGAGAACTGCATATACGAGAACTCCTCCTGGTCCTCGTCATAATCAGGCTCCGCCTCCAGAGTCGTCGGATCGCCTAAACCTGAGACAGAGTCTGGTTGGTGTGTGCAACACCGTCCCGTAACGTGGGAGTGAGTAGCTAACTCAGTGGAACAATAAGGCATAAGCTATCATGTTATCAATACAGTCAAGAAGTAATGATAAAGCAGTAAATCAAACACTCCTAGTTACTCTGATTAATACAAGTATGAATGCAGGCATGATGAATGCCCTCACCGACATACTCCCTCATGCGACACCATCTCACGTTCGCGGCATACTTACATCCCACAGTGCTCCACATCTTCCAGGCACATGCGATGCATGATGAGCATGATTACCGAGTTTTTAATTAATCCATTTCAAACAGCAGGATTGGGAAACTAAGGTACCTCCTTGTATCATTCCCAAACATGATCCATTCTAGGGTCGTCAGTCCTAGTTAATATCAGACGATGGTGTATTTTCTAGGTCACTGCAGAGGCTGCCAGGGCTGTTATCCACAAAGGTTGCACCACTCCCCCATCACCCCTTAAACGATTCATCACTATACAGAAACAGGCCTAGTTCATACTTTATATATCACGGCGAACCCTAAGGCGCACTGCGACTTCAGAATATGCTCGCGGTCACTACAAAGGGTCATTTGTCGGTGGCATTACGCACAAAGGTTGCACCACTCCCCCATCACCTTATCAATGTAGGCCGACAGCGCGAATATAGTGTCCCATACCACCATAATCGGCTCACGAGTTAAGTTGCTCACTAGTCACTACGGGGAGGCACGTAGCCCCAGCGTAGGCCAACAGCTCGACCACGGTGTCCCATACCACCATGCCCGGCTCATGAGTCTTAGCGGATCGAGGTACCATGGTTAACGGGATTTTCACTGGTAAGTTTGGTACCCTAGGTTCAAACATTAGCGACCAAACATGGTGAACATACATAAGACACACGGGTTACTTGACGTGTTCGGCTGGCTCGAATGCACAACAAGTTGGGCGATATGAAGCACAGAAGCACCTCGTGTGGCCAACCACTATCGCCAACCGAAGTACGACACGGGTTCGCCAACACATCATGTGTGGCGGAACGAATCCCAACTACAACTTCAAGTCTGATACCGGATGCCTGGACTATGGACATAGTCCCAAGCTCAGTCAAGTCCTAACCATAGCATGTGAAATACAGCATGATAACATGGTAATTCAAGAACACTAGCAATCATGTTATAAAGCATATCATGAAGCATGTTAATAAACAAGTTACAAAGCATGTTCAAAAGCATGTTATAAAGCATTATGCAATTAGGGATACAAATACATATATTTCATAGGTGAGTGATTAGAGTGAATAACCACATGGAGGATGTCATATGTGACTCTAAGGTAGCTGAGAATCCCATCTCAGCACCTACCTAAGGTTCTAACACTTAAGCACTTACACTCACAAGCGATTTCACCAACACTTGGAATGCACTATTTCAACATACATGACGTATGCTAGAGGAAAGTGCACAAGGGTTGTCCCTTTTACCAAACTAGTATTTTATACATATACATCATATTCATACAGCAAATAAACCTAACAATTACATCAGCAAATTTTATACGTATAGGGTATTTTCTAGTATACCCAATTTCGACATACATAGTGTTTACAAGGGAACTTGTAATACGGCGATTCTTTTCGCCAAGCAATTAATTTATATGCACTTAATATATTTATACAACAATTAATCATGACAAACACGTCGCAAAAATATACACATATACGGCACTCCTTACAATACCGTATTTCTACATACATGGTGTATATTAGTAAACATGTATTTAGGCGAACCCTTTCGCCAAATGAGTATTTTATCCATACATCATATGTCCATACGACAATTAAACATGTCAAACACATTTCCATAAAAAATACGTATACGGTATTTTATACGAATACCTAAAGTATGTGAAATTCCAATTTCTATAATTCTAATCGAAACAGAAAACGAAAGGCACTTTGTACATGTGCAATTGCATGCAGATCTTGAATCTACCATTATCAGACATTGAAAGTGTTGAAAACCGCAACTTATACACTTAAAGTCCTCACCTTTGCCTTTGGAATCACAACGAATCAGCAAGGGTCGTTGAGCTTCCGTATACGGGAGTTTTCTAGCCTAAAGAGCGGAATCGGTTAGCCTTTACATAACCTACAACGATCTTACATCAAATCAGACCTAGGGTTAGGGTTTCTTACCTTCAAACGGAATGGATACCGCCGAGAAAACACCTGGAAAGGAGCGGTGTAGGCCGTGCGACAACCGAAAGCAGTAGGAGGAAGATCTCCCACAAATCCCAAGCTCTTCTCTCTCTTTTCTCTCTCTCTCTAGGGTTTTAATCCCAAATTCGTATGGCTGTGAGAGGGGCTGTTCTAAGCTCCTTTTATAGTCAAAAACATTTCCAAAATAGACTCAGGTTCAAGGGTTACTGCTAATATAAGATATTCGTCACTTTTCCAGCTCAAAAGAGAGGTTCTGGTAGTCCTCCTTGAGCCAAACGTCAGACTTAAACTCACCACCTATGGATCTATGTGGGATTACGTTTTCGACTCGATCGGATTGCTAGATCGCACGTGGCGGACCACTTTCAGTTCGACGGTCAGTGGGCCACGATCAGAAATTCCAAGTACATGTAAATGTTCCTGAAATTTTTCTTAATTCGAGGGTGTAATTTGGTCGGATTCTGACAGTCAGGTTGCTTAATACTGATGCGCAAGCGAAAGGTGCCAGATCACTATTCCTGATATTTATTTTGGGATGGGAATAGTGTTTTTCACACACCCTCGCTCCGGATCGAAACAAATGGCCGTGGGACATCGGATGGACCTGATTTTTGAGATGATTGTCAAGTCCAGTGAGGCGGTCCTAGTTCCTTAACTTTGTGTTAATCGGACTTCCGATGAGCGGTCTAGACCTAATACGAAGTTTCGTTTCATTCCCGAGAGCAGCCGGGAAATGAGTTTGGTTCTAAACTTTAGGGTAACCTAGCGTCACTTGTTTTGCAAGTTTTGGGTCTTGCAGATCATATTTAAAGCGATCCCAACGGATTTCACGGCTAATCGAGTTTAGTACTTAGTTAACTTTGTTAAATTTCTAAAGGATTTAATCCTAATTGATTTCTGGTCGAGGTGGTACTCGAACCAACGTACGGAAATTTACGGGTCGTTACAATCTACCCCCCTTAAACAAAAATTTCGTCCTCGAAATTTATACCTTTTCATATTCCTATAGAATCTGAGGGTAGTTCTTCCTGACCTCGGCCTCAGTCTCCCAGGTAGCTTCCTCCTCGGAATGATGTGTCCAAAGTACCTTCACAAGTGGGATGACCTTGATATGCAGTACCTGCTCCTTCCTGTCAAGGATGCACGTAGGGCGCAACTCATATGTAGCATCCTCGCTCAACTGTACCTGCTCCCATCTGATGATATGCGAAGGATCAGGAACGTATTTCTTCAGCATAGATACATGAAATACGTTGTGTACAAACGTAAGTGGTGTGGGCAAAGAGAGACGATACGCCACATCACCCACTCGATCCAGTATCTGAAATGGACCGATAAACCTCAGTGTGAGCTTCCCCTTCTTCCCAAACCAAAGGACTCCCTTCATAGGGGAAACTCGAAGGAATACATGATCCCCGACCTCAAACTCCAGCGGTCGCCGCCTCGTATCGGCGTAACTCTTTTACCTGCTTTGCGCTGTAAGTAATCGACGCCTGATAATGTCAACCTTCTCTGTAGTCGCCTGTACCAACTCCGGGCCAATCAGACTACGCTCTCCAACCTCTGCCCAACGTGCGGTGCCCTACAAGGTCGACCATATAGAGCCTCATATGGCGCCATGCCAATAGTCGCCTGGAAGCTGTTGTTGTATGCGAACTCTGCATACGGAAGAGAGTCATCCCAGCTGTCCTTGAAGTCCAACACACATGCTCGCAACATATCCTCCAGAATCTGATTCACCCGCTCTGTCTGCCCATCAGTCTGAGGATGAAACGCCGTACTGAACTTCAACTTTACACCCATCGCCTCCTGGATACAAGTCCAGAAGATGGATGTGAACCGCGTGTCTCTGTTCGACATGATCTCTAATGGAACCCTGTGCAGATGGACGATCTCTCTGATGTACAATCTAGCCAGCTCATCTGCAGAGTTCGTAACTCTGATAGGGAGGAAATGGGCCGATTTGGTCAACCAGTCCACAATCACCCAAATGGAATCGTGTCCCTTCCTCGTCTTCGGCAGCCCGGATATGAAATCCATGGAGATGAAGTCCCACTTCCACTCTGCTATAGGCATGGGCTGAAGTAGTCCAGGAGGTCGGCGATGTTCTGCCTTGACCTGCTGGCACGTCAGACATCGAGACACATACTCAGCGATGTGGGCCTTCATATTATCCCACCAATACGTCCGTCTCAAATCCTGGTACATCTTTGTGCTACCAGGATGCATCGCAAGCTTCGAGTTATGGGCAGACTCGAGAAGCTCGCGTCTCAAGTCGTGCACATCGAGGAACGCATAGGCGGCCACGAATCGTAGACCTCCATCGAACCAACTCTCCACTCGGAGTCCTCGGCGCCGCTAGCCCGCTCTCGGCTCGATGACCAGTATATCGCCCTCTTGGGCCTCAACAATCCTGTCGTCAATAAGTGGCCGCACCTGAACGTGCGCAACACACTCATATGGCTCCTCGACAGTGAGTCTCTGCTCGAAGTCCCGTATGAACTCCACCATGTCCCACTCAGCTATCATCAGTGGTGCTGCAAATGCAATCACCTTCTTACGGCTCAACGCGTCTGCCACAAGGTTCGCCTTGCCAGGATGGTAGGAAACCTCGAACTTGAAGTCCTTCAAGGTCTCCATCCATCGATGTTGTCTCATATTCAAGTCTCGCTGTGTGAATATGTACTTAAGGCTCTTGTGGTCGCAGAAAAGCTTGAACTCCTCTCCGTAGAGGTAATGTCTCCAAAGCTTCAATGCAAAGATGACAGCTGCCAACTCTAGGTCGTGTGTAGGGTAATTCTCCTCGTGCTTCCTTAATTGTCTCGAGGCATACGAAATCACCCTGTCCTTCTGCATCAGGACACAACCTAAACCAACGCGAGACGCGTCAGTATATATCGTGTATTTCTCCCCTTGCTCTGGCAGTACAAGCACAAGGGTGGACGTCAACTTGTCCTTCAGCTCATTGAAAGCTGCTTCCGCCTTCTCGTTCCAGGCGAACTTCAGGTCCTTCCGAGTCAACTGAGACAATGGCCTGGCGATCTTCGAGAAATCCCGAATGAAGCTCGTAATACCCAAACGGACCAAGGAAACTCCTCACCTCGAATCGACTCAGCTCCGCTGCCAATCCTGAACCGCAGCTACCTTAACAAGGTCCACTGCTATCCCATCCTTAGACACTACGTGTCCCAAGAACTTGACTTCCTCCTGCCAGAAGTCGCACTTCTTGTATTGTGCGAACAGCTGGTTCTTCTCCAGTGTACCCAAGACCGCTCTCAAGTGCTCCTCGTGCTCCTCCCGACTCGTAGAGTATATCAAGATGTCGTCAATAAAAACGATGACGAATCGGTACAGGAAGGGCCGAAATACCCGGTTCATCAGATCCATGAACACGGTTGGTGCGTTTGTCAGGCCGAACGACATCACCAAGAACTCATAGTGCCCAAAGCATGTCCTGAAGGCTGTCTTCTGCACGTCCTCCTCTCTCACGCGCAACTGGTGGTACCCCGACTGAAGATCAATCTTCGAGAAATACTTCGCCCCCCTCAACTGATCGAACAGATCATCTATCCTGGGCAAAGGATACTTGTTCTTCACTGTGACCTGGTTCAACCTACGGTAATCAATACATAACCATAGCGACCCGTCCTTCTTCTTCACAAATAGCACAGGTGCTCCCCAAGGAGACACACTAGGTCGTATAAAACCCTTGTCTACCAGATCATCAATTTGTTTCCGCAGCTCCTCCATCTCACATAGAGGCATACGATAAGTCGGCAGTGAGATGGGTGTCGCACCCGGCGTAAGATCAATTGTGAAATCGATCTCGCGTCGAGGAGGTAAACCAGGAATAGTCTCAAACACGCCTGCAAATTCTCGAACCACCGGCGTACCCTCTACTGTCGGACCATCAATCGACACAAGTAAAGCAGTGTAACAATCAACACGGCAGGGCCAACTGACCTGTACTGGAAACATGAACGCTGTGCCATCAGGTCTATAAGCAGTCACGATCCGAGTATCGTAATCTACCTCCGCCCTCATCTTGGCGAGCCAATCCATACCAAGGATAACGTCGTAGTGCCATAGTGGAGCAACAATGAGGTCGACGAGCACTGTGCTGCTACCTAAAACTATCGGACAACCCTCGCACAACCGTGTGACATCAGAACAGGTCCCAGTAGCCGTAGTGAGTCTCATTCCCTTTGTGGGAATCGTAGGCAAAGATAAACGTTTAACCGCCCCACAAGAAATAATAGAAGTAGTGGACCCAGTGTCCACCAATAAAGAAACGGGAGTACCATGGATATAAGCCGTACCCTCAAAAGCTGTCGAGACCGCAAGTGACGTCTCAGGTGCCTCAGCCACAAGCGTATGAACGCGCGCCTGCTGCTGACGGTTCGGCTGAGGGGCCAAGGGCCGTTGCGGTGGCCTGAACCGTGATGCAGGAGGTTGAAAGGAAGGATGTGCAGATACAGTCTGTAAAGGTGTAGTCGATAAGGCCTGCGGGTAGTATTTCTCATGGAACCGGAACTCGAAAGCCTCCCAGGTCCATACGTAATCTGCTGCGACAGACCGCAACACGCTATCCCACCATAAACTGGCCTCCCTCTCAAACATGAAAGCGGCCGGCTCCACTGCTTCCGCCCGAGCAATGCAAAGATCCGAAGCATCTTAGAGATGCGGTCAAGCCAAAACTCGCCTCCTCGGGCCTATGAGTGCCCATGAATGAAGGAGGCCTCAAGCGCTGAAATCGCTCGAGTAGACCGCGTGTACTGACATCTCCAGTAGGAGGCACCACGGGTGAGGGCAGAGGCACATCCTCACACTGAGCAGGAGGCTCTGAGTGCCCGACAGGACAAGCAGATGTCGTAGGTGGAGTCGCACTACCACCATGGGATAAGGCCTCAGCGATAGTGGCCATAAGCCGCCGGTGCCGTCTTTGGTGCCTTCGCATCGCGCTGATGCATCATCAACATTAGCTGCTCAAACCTATCAGTCGGTGGAGCAGCCTGGGAGTCATGCTGCGCAGAAGAAGATGGCCGATACTGTTCACAGACCGGGGGCGTGTAAGGTGGCAATCCACCGGCAGGACCAGCAGGAGGCTGATCAGAACCTAACCCACGGTCCCGGCAGACCGCTACTACTGTAAGGAGTCTGGTCCATAGAGCGTCGACGGAGATGTGCCGTGCTCCGCGTATATTGTCGCGGCATGCCCTATACAACATAGGGTACAACATTTGTGAGATACAGCATAACACACATCATAAAGCACTTTAAGCATTCCACACATCATCAAAACAAAAGGGGCTACATGCCTTTCATTTACCTAAAATTTATCATAATACATGGAATACAGAGTTACATGAATCATGACGGAAATCACATGATAGCCAATACATCCACAACATTAAACACTTAGAACACGCTACTATCTATTACATCAACTACATGAAAACATAAACCGCCTATCGCGGCAACCAAAAACAAACAACAACCACAACAACGTGGATGACTAAGCATCCAAAACAGGCGGTGGGGGAGGAGCGTTCTTGTCCTACACACAGCACAGAATGGCCTTCAATGTACGAGACACCTTCTTAAAGCTCCTCTTCATGTAGGCTTCGGTCTCTTCAAGCTTGGCTCGGGTCTCACCAAGCTCAGCCCGAACTTGTCCAACCTCTTGCTGCAGGGCTGCTTGACCCTCCTCGAGACCGGCCATACGTGCATCAAAAGCATCCCGATTCACACCCTGTTCCTGAGCCGCAGGAGGTGAACTCTCCTCAGTGTCCTGAGCCTCAGGTTCTTCTTCCTGTATGCCATCACTGCGCTCCTCATCACTCTCAGCCTAGAGGTCAACACTCTCCTCACCGGCGCTATCCGACTCATCTCCAGACTCGTCGAGTCGTGCTTGCCGCTGTTGAGGGCCGATCTTCATATTCTTGAGTGTCGCCTCACTTATGACTCGGACTGGTGCAAGGTCTTCCATGTTGAGTCTATAGCCGACATCACGAGCCATCCTGCAGATCAGACGGCCAAATGGGAGTGAAAGATCGTTCCTGGCAGAACGAACAACCTGAACTATCTGGGATAGGATGAATATGGGTAGGCATATGTTGTCCCCGCGTCCCATCTTGTACAGAAAGTCCACCATCACCCGAGTACACTCCGTGCGGTTACCCCACCGTGGGTATACATTGTATGTGAAAATGTGATGGAGTAAACGGAAGTCTTCGGCCATCTTTGTCGCCGCAATACAATTTCCTTGCTTCCAAGTAACCCGGCGACCACAGAGATATCGCGTGCGACGATCCCTTTCCCGCGCACTTCTAGAGAAGTCATCACTAGGCTGCACTAGACCAAGCGGGATCTTCGTGATTCGAACCACCTCATCCACAGTGATTGTAGGCCTTATGCCCCTCACAGAGACAGTAAACTGAAGAGGCTCTACTGATGAGTCCACGATGTGAGCGTAGAAAGCGCGAACCGTGTTCTCACATGCGGGAGACTCGCCTTCAAAAATAGAATTTCATCCGATATCCACCAAGTGGTCCATCATCGGGTGTGGGCCAAACATTCTTTCATCCACATGAGCTTCAAACACAACCTTGCGGCCCGCGAAGCGCCCATATTTGATGTCTATCGGGTAAGCATTTCTGGCGGGATGGTCAGGATCCAGGTCTCGCTTCGACCTAAACTCCCGAACGGTGCTAGTGCCGGCCCCAATGTCGGATCTTCTTCGGGAATGGGCTGGCCTACTTGGGCCGGCGTCATCGGCCGCAGTTTTCCTCTTTCCCATGAAAGATAAGATGGAGGAAATGGAGAAAATAGTCGCCACCACACCAAAGAGGGCCATGGAAAATTGCCAAAATGGGGGAAAAAGGGGCTGATCTCATTGATCCACCACAAGCAACAATCCAATAGGTGTGGAAGGGGCACTAGAGGTAGGAAATGAAGGAGAAACAAGAAGAAAATGGAATGGGTTAGGAGATTACCCGATTTTGAGCTCCAATGAGGGGTTATGAGAGCTCCAACTTGAGAAAAATGGGGAAAGGAGGAGGCTAGGGCTGTTGTGGAAGGTTAGGGTATGTGGGTTATGGAAGAAAATGGAAGATTGTAAGGTTTGGAGGGATAGGTTTAGAGAAAATCGAAAATGGGTTTGGAGGTGTTTGAAAATGGGTGAAATGAGGAAGAAGGGTGCTCCAGCCCTTTAAAACCCAACCCATTGCCAAAATGGCACGTGCCAGGGGGTGTAGGAGGTTGGGCCGACCAACCTCAGCCTTGGACTCACCCCGGAAAACCGACCGGACCGCGGTCCACCGCCCGAGCCGCAGCGCCGCCGCGGTCGGACTTGGCCGGAACCGCGCCGCCGCGGTGGGGCCCTGTTTGCCATGTGTCCAGGGTGCCAAATGCACCCTGGTTCGATCTGGACCCTTGATGGATTAACGTGGGGGCCCCCGAACTCAGTTCAGCTCCAGAACGGTTAGTTCCGAAAATTTTCTGAACTAATCTGATTTTTCCTGATTTTTTAAGATTGATTTTGGGTGGATAGTGACCTGGACACGTCAATAGACGGTCTAGGAGTGATTTAGAGTCCGTATGTGCGGTCAGGATCGAGTACAGACTCGATCAACGCGTTCGTTTTTAATGAATTTCGCCGAACGGTGAAATCGGGAGACCCTAAGACTGTTTCTACATTTTTGTGCACCCTCCTAGGTTGTAACACGTCAGCGTACGTAGTGGGGACATAACTCAGGTCCGGTTTAATCAAAATCATGCTCTGATACCAACTTGTAATGCCTTGAAAATCGGGGGTCGAGTGTAACTTAACTCCCGAGTTCCAACGCATCACTTATGCAACATATTGAATGATGTTTGAATGTTGTCTGTGTTAGAGCAATAAACATGAATGAGATTATACCAAAACAGTAATTCATACTCCAGATTAATTGTATAAAAGCAAGCGGAAGACTGAACTGTATATATATGTATGTAAAGAAACAAAATAAACGTTTCATTCTCCAGAGTATGAATCCATCTGAGTCTCCATATACATTTCTGTTTATAATCAAAATGTCAAAAATAAACTAGGTACAATCCCTGTAGAACCCGTCGATCTTGGCGACCTAGTCGAAGCCGCCAGAGAACTGCATATACGAGAACTCCTCCTGGTCCTCGTCATAATCAGGCTCCGCCTCCAGAGTCGTCGGATCGCCTAAACCTGAGACAGAGTCTGGTTGGTGTGTGTAACACCGTCCCGTAACGTGGGAGTAAGTAGCTAACTCAGTGGAACAATAAGGCATAAGCTATCATGTTATCAATACAGTCAAGCAGTAATGATAAAGCAGTAAATCAAACACTCCTAGTTACTCTGATTAATGCAAGTATGAATGCAGGTATGATGGATGCCCTCACCGACATACTCCCTCATGCGACACCATCTCACGTTCGCGGCATGCTTACATCCCACAGTGCTCCACATCTTCCAGGCACATGTGATGTATGATGAGCATGATTACCGAGTTTTTAATTAATCCATTTCAAACAGCAGGATTGGGAAACTAAGGTACCTCCCTTGTATTATTCCCAAACATGATCCATTCTAGGGTCGTCAGTCCTAGTTAATATCAGACGATGGTGTATTTTCTAGGTCACTGCAGAGGCTGCCAGGGCTGTTACGCACAATGGTTGCACCACTCCCCCATCACCCCTTAAACGATTCATCACTATACAGAAACAAGCCTAGTTCATACTCTATATATCACGGCGAACCCTAAGGCGCACTGCGACTTCAGAATATGCTCGCGGTCACTACAAAGAAACGCTGTGGTCGTTACGCACAAAGGTTGCACCACTCCCCCATCACCTTATCAATGTAGGCCGACAGCGCGAATATAGTGTCCCATACCACCATAATCGGCTCACGAGTTAAGTTGCTCACTAGTCACTACGGGAGGCACGTAGCCCCAGCGTAGGCCGACAGCTCGACCACGGTGTCCCATACCACCATGCCCGGCTCATGAGTCTTAGCGGATCGACGTACCATGGTTAACGGGATTTTCACTGGTAAGTTTGGTACCCTAGGTTCAAACATTAGCGACCAAACATGGTGAACATACATAAGACACACGGGTTACTTGACGTGTTCGGCTGGCTCGAACGCACAACAAGTTGGGTGATATGAAGCACAGAAGCACCTCGTGTGGCCAACCACTATCGCCAACCGAAGTACAACACGGGTTCGCCAACACATCATGTGTGGCGGAACGAATCCCAACCACAACCTCAAGTCTGATACCGGATGCCTGGACTATGGACATAGTCCCAAGCTCAGTCAAGTCCTAACCATAGCATGTGAAATACAGCATGATAACATGGTAATTCAAGAACACTAGCAATCATGTTATAAAGCATATCATGAAGCATGTTAATAAACAAGTTACAAAGCATGTTCAAAAGCATGTTATAAAGCATTATGCAATTAGGGATACAAATACATATATTTCATAGGTGAGTGGTTAGAGTGAATAACCACATGGAGGATGTCATATGTGACTCTAAGGTAGCTGAGAATCCCATCTCAGCACCTACCTAAGGTTCTAACACTTAAGCACTTACACTCACAAGCGATTTCACCAACACTTGGAATGCACTATTTCAACATACATGACGTATGCTAGAGGAAAGTGCACAAGGGTTGTCCCTTTTACCAAACTAGTATTTTATACATATACATCATATTCATACAGCAAATAAACCTGACAATTACATCAGCAAATTTTATACGTATAGGGTATTTTCTAGTATACCCAATTTCGACATACATAGTGTTTACAAGGGAACTTGTAATTCTGGCGATTCTTTTCGCCAAGCAATTAATTTATACGTACTTAATATATTTATACAACAATTAATCATGACAAACACGTCGCAAAAATATACACGTATACGGTACTTCTTACAATACCGTATTTCTACATACATGGTGTATATTAGTAAACATGTATTTAGGCGAACCCTTTCGCCAAATGAGTATTTTATCCATACATCATATGTCCATACGACAATTAAACATGTCAAACACATTTCTATAAAAAATACGTATACGGTATTTTATACGAATACCTAAAGTATGTGAAATTCCAAATTTTACAATTCTAATCGAAACAGAAAACGGAAGGCACTTTGTACATGTGCAATTGCATGCAGATCATGAATCTACCATTATCTGACATTGAAAGCGTTGAAAACTGCAACTTATACACTTAAAGTCCTCACCTTTGCCTTTGGAATCACAACGAATCAGTAAGGGTCGTTGAGCTTCCGTATACGGGAGTTTTCTAGCCTAAAGAGCGGAATCGGTTAGCTTTTACATAACCTACAACGATCTTACATCAAATCAGACCTAGGGTTAGGGTTTCTTACCTTCAAACGAAATGGATACTGCCGAGAAAACACCTGTAAAGGAGTGGTGTAGGCCGTGCGACAACCGAAAGCAGTAGGAGGAAGATCTCCCACAAATCCCAAGCTCTTCTCTCTCTTTTCTCTCTCTCTCTCTAAGGTTTTAATCCCAAATTCGTATGGCTATGAGAGGGGCTGTTCTAAGCTCCTTTTATAGCCAAAAATATTCCCATAATAGACTCAGGTTCAAGGGTTACTGTTAATATAAGATATTCGTCACTTTTCCAGCTCAAAAGAGAGGTTCTGGTAGCCCTCCTTGAGCCAAACGTCAGACTTAAACTCACCACCTATGGATCTATGTGGGATTACGTTTTCGACTCGATCGGATTCCCAGATCGCACGTGGCGGACCACTTTCAGTTCGACGGTCAGTGGGCCACGATCAGAAATTCCAAGTTCATGTAAATGTTCCTGAAATTTTTCTTAATCCAAGGGTGTAATTTGGTCGGATTCTGACGGTCAGGTTGCTTAATACTGACGCGCAAGCGAAAGGTGCCAGATCACTATTCCTGATATTTATTTTGGGATGGGAATAGTGTTTTTCACACACCCTCGCTCCGGATCGAAACGAATGGCCGTGGGACATCGGATGGACCTGATTTTTGAGATGATTGTCAAGTCCAGTGAGGCGGTCCTAGTTCCTTAACTTTGTGTTAATCGGACTTCCGATGAGCGGTCTAGACCTAATACGAAGTTTCGTTTCATTCCCGAGAGCAGCCGGGAAATGAGTTTGGTTCTAAACTTTAGGGTAACCTAGCGTCACTTGTTTTGCAAGTTTTGGGTCTTGCAGATCATATTTAAAGCGATCCCAACGGATTTCACGGCTAATCGAGTTTAGTACTTAGTTAACTTTGTTAAATTTCTAAAGGATTTAATCCTAATTGATTTCTGGTCGAGGTGGTACTCGAACCAACGTACGGAAATTTACGGGTCGTTGCAAACACCCTGAAAATCGGGGGTCGAGCATAAACTCAACTCCCGAGTTCCAGAACATCACTTATGCAATAAAATGAATGATGATTGAATGTTGACTGTATTTGTGCATTGAACATGAGTGAGATTAAGCCAAAACAGAATATCATACTCCAGAGACAGTAAATTAGCAAGCGGAAGACTGTGATAGATATATAAAATATATAAAATCTGTGGTGAGTCTCCAGAGTGTGATAACATTACCAGGTTATAAATTACAAGTACAGTTCAAATTATACCAATGTGTAAGTGTGATGTCTTCTATCCCATGTACTATAGCCCCGTCAATACAGTACCAGGTCTTCAGAGACTTGTCAGAGAGTTACATGTAGGAGAACTCCTCCTCGACATCATAGTAGTAGTCCGGCTCTGCTTCAGTAGTAGCGTAGCCATCTGCAATCAGACAATGACTGGTGGGTGTTCGAAACACCGTCCCGTAACGTGGGAGTGAGTGATCAACTCAGTGGAACAATAAAGCATAGGTTAACATGTTATCGACTCAGTCAAGCAGTAATGATAAAGTAGTAAAATCAAACAATGCTAAGTACTCTTATTAATGCAAGTATGAAATGACATGATGAATGCCCTTGCTAAACCACTCTCATGCAACATCATCTTACGTTCGCGAATGCGTCCATCCCTCAGTGCTCCACATCTACTAGGCACATGCAGTGCGATGATGAGCATGATTACCAAGTAATTATTAGTTCATTTCAAACAGTAGTATGGGAAACTAAGGTACCTCCCTTGTATCATTCCCAAACGTGATCCATTCTAGGGTCCTCAGTCCTAGTTAATCTCATACGATATTATGGTTTGAGAGGCGTAGCGAAGGCATCACAAAGGGCTCGTCACCCGTCAGCACGGATACAGATCTAACCATATGCGGCTCAATTGCTGACCGTCAGCTCGAGTACAGGTCTCACCGTACTCGGATCAATCACTAGCCGTCAACTCGAATACAGGTCTCACCGTACTCGGCTCAACTCATACTCTAGTTGCTGTGAAAGACTCGTCGCCAATCACAGACCCTTGGAGTATACTCGAAGATACTACAGAGGACTCGTCGCCGTCAAGACGAGCAGCATAATGTCTCACCATCGGCTCTCGCCGTAAGTATCGACAACACTCGAATAAAGTGTCTCATACCACCATAATCGGCTCACGAGTCTAGTTGCTCACCGGTCACTACGGGAGGCACGTGGCCCCGGCCAGAGGCCAACGGCCGACCACGGTGTCCCATACCACCATGCCCGGCTCATGAGTCTTAGCGGATTGAGGTACCATGGTTAAAAGGGATTTCACTGGTAAGTTTGGTACCCTAGGTTCAAGCAGTAGCGTCCAAACATGGTGAACATATATTAGACAGATCGGGTTACTTGACGAGCTCGGCTAGCTCGAGCGCACAACAAGTTGAACGACATGAAATGCATAAGCACTTCGCGTGGCCAACCACTATCGCCAACCAAAGTATGACTCAGGTTCGTCGAACACATCTCACGTGGTAAATGAATCACAGCCACGAATTCAATTCTGGTACCGATTGTCTGGACTACAATTATAGCCCCAAACATGATAACTTGTAAATAGATAAAGCAGTAATGGATCAAGATTCAACTCATACTATCAAGGTATGGTATTATCCGTTTAGGGTCGCTGTGGTACATTGACGCACTCGTTGCTCCGCTCCCCCATCACCCATGACGGATCATACAACGTAAATATAAATTTAAACATATGCATTACCTAGTTATAATCATAAAGCTGTTGAGCATGTTATGAATCACAACACAAGCATGAGTTTATACATGTTCAATTCCTAATCACACAACAATCCAAGGACATCATACACATAGTTAAAAGAGGTTAAGAATCATATCTCAACACCCTTATACATTACAACTTGCTAACTACTACTCATTCAGACATTTCAAGAAACACTTAAACAAACGTACATCAACATACATGACATATGTCGATCACATAGGCATTAGGCCAAATCCTTTCACTAGGGAGTTGCCCCAATCATAATACGCATACACCCACGATGGATAGTCATGGCAAGCAGGAATCCAAGTTCCATATTCATTCAGTCATTTCCACAAACACTTGGGCACACATTTTAGCATATATGGTGTATATTGGCCGTGGCGTGATTTAGGGCAAATCCTTTCGTCAAAGGGGTATCGCCAATACAACAATCATGAATCCATGACAATTAGTCATGGCGAGCACGAATGAGAATTCTATACTCATTCAATCATTTTCACAAACACTTAGAATACACTATTACAACATACATGGTGTATGTTAGCAAAACATGTATTAGGGCTATCCTTTAGCCAAGTGAGTATTTTATCCATGTATAATATATTACTACAGCAAATAATCATGATAAATACATCTCCCAATATTTATACGTATACAGTATTTTCTAGAATACGCATTTTTAACATACATAGTGTATACAAACAAACATGTATTACGGCGATTCCTTTCGCCAAATAAGTAATTTATCCATATATTATATAATCATACGACAAATAATCATGGCAAACACATTTCCAAAATATACATGTATACGGCACTCCTTACAATACAGTATTTCTACATACATAGTATTTATTAGTAAACATGTATTTAGGCGAATCCTTTCGCCAAATAAGTATTTTATCCATACGTCATATATCCATACGTCATATATCCATACGACAAGTAAACATGTCAAACACATTTCCATAAAAAATACGTATACGGTATTTTATACGAATACCTAGAGTATGTGAAATTCCAAATTTTACAATTTTAATCGAAACAGAAAACGGAAAGCACTTTGTACATGTGCAATTGTATGCAGATCATGAATCTACCATTATCTAACATTGAAAGCGTTGAAAACTGCAACCTATACCCCTAAAGTCCTCACCTTGTGTCGTAGAATCGTAACGGAGTCGGTAGGTTTGCTAAGCTTCCGTATCCGACAGTTTGGCAACCTAGAAAATGAAATAGGTTAGCTATTTCCTAACCTACAACTGTCTAAACCCCAAAACAGATAGGGTTAGGGTTTCTTACCTAGAAACGGAGCTGGAATCACCGGGAAAGCGATGAGAATCAGGCGGTGGAGCCCGAATAGCGGCAGGGAACAGCAGCAGGGAGTTCCTCCTACAACTCCCACACTTTCTCTCTCTTTTCTCTCTCTCAAATCCAAATTCGTATGGCTGCCATGAGAGAGGGTTTAAGGTCCTTATATAACCTAAAAATTTACCGAAATAGACTCCTGTTCAAAGTATACTTAGGTTATAACCAAAGCGGGACTTTTTCAGCTCAACGGAGGACTTAAGCGGGCCTCCTTGAGCCAAAGGTCGGACTTAAGCTCACTAACGCTGGATCTACGTTCTATTAAGTTTTCGTTTCGGTCGGGATTCCAGATCACGCGTGGCGGACCAGTTTCAGTTCAACGGTCAGCAGATCTCGATCGGAGATGCCGAGTACATGTAAATGTGTATAAAATTTCTCCTGATCTGAGGGTGTAATTTGGTCTGATTCTGACGGTCTGGTTGCTTAAAACTGATCCGCAAGCGACGAGTCTCAGATTACTATTCAAGATATTTATTTTTAAAGAAAACAAGTGTTTTCACACTCTCTTGCTCTGGACTCAAGCAAACAGCCGTGGGACATCAGATGGATTTGATTTCTGAGATGGTTGTCAAGCCCAGGAAGGTGGTCCTAATTCCTTAACTTCGTGTTAATTGGACTTCCGACGTGTGGTCCAGATCTGATACGGAGTTTCGATGTGCTCCCGGGAGCAGCCGGGTAATGAGATTGATCCTAGATTTTAGGTAACCTAGCGTCAATGATTCTACAAGTTTTGGGTCTTGCAGATCGTATTTAAAGCGATTCAAACGGATTTCGTAGCTAATCTGGTTTCACACCTAGTTACTTTGTCTCATTTCTAAAGGATTTAGTCTTAAGTGATTTTTGGTCGAGGTGGTACTCAAGCCTTTGTAGTTTGTATATAAAGTGATCCAAGTTATACTACTTAGCTAGTTTAAGATAGTGTCTTGGGTGAAAGTTCTTAGAAAAATTGGAAGATCAAGGTGATGAAGGGTGAGATTTGTGAAGGAAATGAGTTCAAAGGCGGCTTTAGACTTTGGGATTCAGTTCTGACAAGTTAATGAGGTATTAGGATCGACCCATTACCTAAGGACGTCTAATCCCAGGTTGGCAAAAATCTGGGGCGTTACAACTTTGTACATGTGAAATAACATACAGATCATGAATCTATAATTATCTAACATTGAAAGCGTTGAAAACCATAACCTATACGTCTAAAGTCCACACCTTACGCCGTAGAAGCATAATAAATTTTGTAGGAATGCTAAGGCTTCTTCCGCGACAGTACAACAGCCTAAAGCACAAGTAGTGTTAGCTATTTCACTAATTAAATCTATTGAAACCCTAAAACAGGTTAGGGTTAGGATTTTCTTACTTAGAAATGAAGCTGGAATCACCGGAAGAGCGATTAGATCACGAGGGTTAAGCGTGTATAGTAAGAGGATAGAGTATTAAGAAGGTTCTCCCACAACTCTCACACTTTCTCTCTCTTTTCTCTCTTCTCTCTCCTAGCGTTTTTCTCAAATTCGTATGGGCTGAATGAGAGAGTGTTTAAGGTCCTTATATAGCCTAAAATATCACCGAAATAGACCTAAGGTCAAGGTATACTTAGGTTATAACCAAAGTGGGTCTGTTCCGTCTCAACAGAGCACTTCTGGCGGCCCTTTTCTACGTGTGGTCGGACTTAAGCTCACCAACCTTGGATCTAGGTGGACTTAAGTTTTCGTTCCAGTCGGATTCTCAGATCACGCGTGGCGGACCAATTTCAGTTCAACGGTCACCAAATCTCGATCAGAGTTACTAGTATACGGACATGTGTTGGGAAATATCCCTGATCTGAGGGTGTATTTAGGTCTGATTCTGATGGTCTGATAGCTTATATTTAGCCCGCAAGAAACAAGTCTCAGATGACTTAATTTTGATTTAATTTCTAAAGAAAACCCGGTTTTCTCACACTCCTCGCTCCGAGCTCAAGCGAATAGCCATGGGACACTGTCTAGATTTAATCCCTGAGATGGTCATCAAGCCCAGCAAGGCGGTCCTAATCCTGTAACCTCGTATCATTCAGACTTTCGATGTGCGGTCCAGATTTGATATAGAGATTCAATGTGCTCCCGAGAGCAATCGGGTAATGAGTTTGATCCTATATTTTAGGGTAACCTAGCGTCAATGATTCTACAAGTTTTGGGTCTTACAAATCGTATTTAAAGTGATTCAAACGGATTTCATGACTAATCTAGTTTATCACTTAGTTAACTTTGTCTAATTTCTAAAGGATTTGATCCTAAGTGATTTCTGCCTAAGGTGATACTTGGGCCATTGTACAGAATTTTTCGAGTCGTTACAACCTTTTATTAGATCTGCCTTGCTCAGTCTATATAAATTCTGGTAGTTTACATGTCCAAGCCGTTTGTGCCATAACTCGGTCTCATTGGTTTGGACCATGTAACAAGATAATTTAGATGAGCTAGAATCACTTACAATACAGCAATTTTCAGATGTTCTTCCACCATTCAATATCATACAACCTTTCTCATTTGAGATCTTGCATCCTTGATTAGTGAATTTAACACTATGCTTATTATCACAGATTTGAGAGATACTTAAAGACATTTTACAAATAAAATATTTTCAAAAGGAGGAAGGTTGAAAAGTTGAATCGTACCTTGGCCAATTATTTTGCAGTTGCTTCCATCACCAAATGTGACTGACCCATCAATCATTTCTTTGTAGTTGGTGAACAAATCTCTGTCACTTGTCATGTGTCTAGAGAAACCACTGTCTAGGTACCACTTTGATTGACTTAAAGCCTTGAAGGCGATGTGGGCAACCAAACATGTAACCTTAGGAACCCATTTCATTATCGTTTTAGGTTTTGGAGCACTGTTGGTTTACCTTCGCTTATAATTGTTATTAACACTCACATTTGAGTTAGATTTCAGAAGCTCCTTGTGTAAGTCCACAATCTTCTCAACTAAAGGGTTATAATTTTGATTTCTAAGATTTATATGGTTGACATTAACTTTGGGACCTTGAAAAGTTTTAGGATTTTTAAAGTTATTTTGATTCAAGCTTTTCCCTTTTGAGTTGGATGACTCTCCTTTAACAGAAGAAGCTTCCATGCATTTTCTCTTTGGTTTGTCCCTTTTTGGACACTTATTTGCCAGATGCCCATATTCATGGGAGTTGAAGCACTAACTGTCTTTTAATGATTTCCAATTTTTAGTTTTACCCTTTTTCTTCTGAGAGGGTTTTAAAAAATTAACTCTCTTTTTACTTTTAAAAATCTTATAAAATTTTTTAGCTAATAAGGCCATATCATCCTCTGAGTTTTCACAATCAGAATTACTATCTTAAGAAATACATTTAGATGATTTAAGGGCTATAGACTTACCTTTTGGAGCTTTAAAATTCAACTCGTAGGTTTGAAGTAAACCAACAAGTTCTTCCACCCTCATATTAACAGTGTCTCTAAGTTCTTGAATGGCAGTCACCTTGGAATTGAATCTCTCAGGAATTGATTACAATATTTTTGCACAAACTTTGCTTTCTGGGATGCTATCTCCAAGACTACACATTAAGTTGACTATGTCATTCAGTTTTATATAAAAGTCCATGAATGATTCATTTTCTTCCATACGTATTTCCTCAAACCTAGTGGTGAGGATCTGAAGTTTTGACTTTTTGACAGTAGTCGTACCCTCGTATGTCATTTCCAGGATATCCTAGGCTTGGTTTACAGTATCACAAGATATAATTCTTTTGAACTCATCAGGTGATAGTGCACAAGTGATTGCATTTAAAGCTTTGGCATTAGCACTGCTCTCATTTTTCTGAGGTGTGGTCCATAAATAATAAGGCAATACTTGCATGGACTTGGTTCCATCACTGCCTAGAACTTCAGTCATTGGTGGTTTCCATTTGGTAATCGTTGCTTGTCACACACTTTCATCAATGGATCTCAAAAAGATCTTCATCCTGGCTTTCCAATAAGCATAGTTGGAGCCATTAAATGGTGGTGGCCTAGTAATAGATAAGCTAGCAACATTTGACATATTAAAAGCTCGAGATCGATTAGCTCAGGAAATAAATCCAATTGAATAAGCTATTAGTCTCTGATACCACATGGAAAGGGCGAGCTCTCAGTCCTAGAGGGGGGGGGGGTGAATAGGACTATGTCAAATAAAAGATAAATGTAGATAGCAAAAATAAATAGCAACCTCAAATGCTCTTGTCTTGAGAGGTTGATACAAACGTTGTTTTAAGGACAACCTTACATCAAAAACCAAGGTTTATGATAGGACAACCTGATTTCTAGAACTTTAGTAAGTATCAAAAACTCAAACTGATAAGAGATCAAATAAACAAATATAGTTATTACAACATTCACCACAAGCACATAAAAGAGATATAAGTATTCACACACATATAACAAATACAACATCCACCACAAGTCCAAGAATTATAGTAGTTCGTGTGTACACCAATTGTTCGCAAACAACCACACAACTACTCCACTCCCAATATCCACACCCACGGGATATTGGCTTTCACTAAGAAAGAAGGTTTTCCAAGGTTTACCTTAAAACCTTTACAGATGTGTTTTTTAATGGGCTTACACAATAAAAAAAAAAAACCCCACGCTGAGATTTTCTTGGCTGATCTCAGTTAAAACCATAAATAGAGATTTTTTTGCATGAATCTCACAAACCAAATATAGAAAACTGAAAACAATACTTATCTAAAGAATGTTCTTCGATGTAGCTGGTAGAACTGCTTCTTTGTAAATAAAGATGTTCAATGTTCAATCTCACAAATGAAGGGGTTCTAGGTCTAGATGAATTTTAAATTAAATCCAACCTTTGGCTACTTGGATTGAATTTCTTGGATCTCAAAAAGGTTTAAAGCAAAATCCCCTTTTATATAAAGTAGAATGGAATCAAGAGATCAAGAAATTAAGAAAATAAAAAGCTATATAAAATAAATTTTAAATACCTCACAATAGTGGGGACTAATCTCTCAGAGTAATGGCTTGAATTGGCTTGGAATGAATGATAAAATCTCAGAAATGTCCTCTATTTATAGGATACAATTCAGTTTCCTTGACTAGTCTAAGGTTCGGCTTGACTGGTCCTGTGAGAACCAATTTTTAAATTTTCTGGCGCAATCGGATAAAACAGACCCTCGACTGGTCGAGTGGCCAGTTCGACTGGTCGAGTGGGAAAAATTAGTATTGATGGAGTTCGAGTCGAGTCCTTCTCAATTGGTTAAGCCAGACTCCATGACCGATCGAGCAGGGTACTCGACTGGTCGAAGACCAAACAACCTTATTTGATTTTCTGAGTAAAACCCTGGACTGGTCGAGAAAAACCTTGGACTGGTCGAGCCAGTGCCTGGACTAGTCGAACAATGACTAGGACTAGTCAAAGCAAAGCCTAAATTAAGTATTATGACCCAAATTAAATATACAATATTAATGGCCTGAACCTAAGGTCTTTCTAGGGTCATGTATACCTTAAATGTGAGTATTGAAATTGTAACATTTGTCGCTTCGGTAAATAGGTTACTTTGAAGTACATGAAGCTTGAACTCGTATACTTGAGCTTGCAAATTGAATTTGTGTCATGAACTTGTGTTCTTGAGACTTAAGCTTGGGCTAGTGTATTTGAACTTGAGCTTGAGCTTGAACTTTAACTTAATTTTGAGCTTGAGATGCACTTGAACTTGAGTACTTGGATTTGAACACTTGGACTTATCGAACTTGAACTTGATCTCGAAGTTGAACATGCACACTTACTTGAAGTAGTCGTAGCATTTGATGTTAATATAGATAACTTGAAACTTATCTTCGAATGAAGATGAACTTTCCATCTATTGAACTTGAAGGTGAAGTTTCCATCTATTAAAACAAGTCAATCACTCCAAAGTGGTTTGGCACAATAAAATTTGACAATATAGGGTGCTAGATTTACAACTTAGCACTTACACATACATCCATGCATATGTAAACATGATGTTACTATTTTATGAAATGGATATGCTGGTTTAATCTACATTGGAATGATTTGATATGCTTGAACCTTTGAGGAAAATTTCCACTGAGTTTTCACTCATCAAATAGTGCGGTTGCACCAAATAGACGTAGGTATGATGGTCAATGGTGACCTGTTTTACAGAACTCCAGGGATGGCTGAGGAGTATGGCAAGGAGGACCTGTATGCGGATGTAGTCGAGCCGTTGGAGCTCCATTAAAATCTTAGGATTTACCGGCTTTCATATTTCAGACTTTATACTTTGCTTATATTTTGAAGATTGTAACTAAAATCCCCTACTGAGGGATTTCACTTTTATATCTTATCCTCCATTTACATATGTTGAACTCTTTTAATTTTGTTTTTATTAGTTTATACAATAGTTACCTTTCTGAATATTATGAGAATTGCTACTAGTTAAATGAATGTTAGATTAGTTCATAACGTAACCCAAGGGTTCTCGTACTCGAACGATCATCCTCAGGTTATGAGAACCAGGGTGTTACACATTGTTTGGCACACATCTCCATAAAATCTAACCCAAGCAATATTTAAATAAATAAGGATCATCCCAGAAGAATTTGCATACCTCAGCGAAAAATTTCTTCTTATCTCGTGTTCACAACCCCAAGTGTAGGGTCGCAATGTAGTAATAATCTCGGTGAGATCAAGGTCAAATCCACAGGGACTGAACTTGTGTGTCTTTTGAAGGTAACTAGAACTAGAACTAGAAGAAGATGTAAACCTAATTCTGAAATATTTGAGAGAGTAATTGTGATTAAAGTAATTGAAACTAGTGAATTTAAAGGTGGGAACTAGGGTACCAAGGATCCACTTGTAGCAATTGGGAGGCTACCTTGCTTGATTCAAGGACACAACTGGAATCAGAGTCTTATCTTATCCAATTGGTAAGAAGAGATTTGTCAGATCTCTGAACTTCTCATGAATCTAATCGTCAATGGATGAGAGTTGTGACGATTTGGAAGTGATTCCTTCACCTAACCATGCCCAGGGGACAAAGCAAACAACAGGATTTACCAATCCCACAACCAATCATAAGAGAATTGTGAAAGTTAGGAATGATTCCATCATCCTACCATAGCCAAGGGACGATGGTGAACAAAAGGATTTCCTAATTTCATAATCTCAATTCAGGAAAAGAAGATATCTCAAGCTATCGCAGATCTATTGTAATTTGTCATAACAAACCATTAAAAACTCAAAATATTCCTTCATAATCAAACTAGAATCTAAGAGAGTTCAACAAAACATGAATCAAAATAAAGAAAACATCTTAATCAAGCTGCAAGCTTCACCTCTTAGCCTTAGTTAAGAGGTTTAGCCAACCATAGACATGATTGAACTAAAGACCCTTAAATTTTATTTTAAAAAAAAAGAAGAAAAAGATCAACTAAGGAAGAAGATTAAAAACTCCCTGACGGCGGCTCCACCTTTTTGCTCCACTCCTCAAACACTAGAAGATACCTAGGAATGCCCTGGGGACCCCTATTTATAATTTTGCAACTCCAACTTTCGCACTGAGTTGGAAAAATCTGGAAACCGCTTCAATTTTCTGCAATTCATGTGTTGTCTGTGTAACCTTAGACTGGTCAAGGACATCCATCGAATGGTCGAGGGTCACTTTCGACTGGTTGAGGGTTTCCTTCAACTAGTTGAAGATGACAGGATTTTTGAGAATTTTGTCATTGGAGTTTGAGTCGAGGAACCTTTGACTGGTCGAGTAGGATCCTTCGACTGGTCGAGGATGGGCTTAAACTAGTCGAAGGATACCGATTTTTACGGTTCCTTTTCTTCACTTCAAGTCTTCAATGCTTTTCATGCCTCACTTGGTCTTCTTAGATCTTTGGCATGTGAATTCTTCATTCTTGGTCCCATAAGATCCATCCTTGGCTTTGGTGATTCTTGAGTGTTAAATCCATGATTTTAGCATCCTTTTTAATCCAAGCTCTTAAATTCACCTTGCAATACAAACATGATTAAAATAGAACATTAAGCATTATCATGTTCATAAAACTTAGTAATAAATGGGGGTCCAATATGCAATATTTGACCCTCAACACAATCTCCAGCCATCATTTTGCTAGTTCCGAGCAAAGTATGCGAAAATTATTTCGAGAACTACAGGACAGTTTCTATAAGCTCAAGTGGTTTTTAAAAACAATCCAGATAGTAGAATTCTAAGATACAACAATATTGAGCATCACCTTTTCATCAACTCTTTCACTCAGTAAATTTCACAATCTAGTTCAAAGTATTAATCCTGTAATTAGAACAATTCTAAATATTGAATTCCATGAGTGTATGAAGCTTAAACTTTTCATAATAAAAGGTTCAATTCTCCATTTTCATGATAACGTTGATAATCAAAATAGCATTCAGGACAACTAAAACTAAAACCAAAACTTGTCTTTTTTACGACAACTTTTGATTTTTCCATTGATGGCTTTCACGCTATGTCAACCTTTTTAAAGATCTTAAATAGGTAGCCATTTTTTACGACAACTGTTTTTTAGCTAGGTATTTATTTATTTTTCTTTCTTTTCAATTCTTTTCATTGAACATGATGGACAAATTTCCTAAGTTGGTTCCTTCCATGCTTAATAATCACCAAGTTAACAATTCAATATCAAACTGACACCTTAATGTGTAAGCTAGATGTGACATGTGAAATCATCACTCAATCAATGTTTAAAACTTCTAATCATGGATTAATAATTCAAACTTAAATGTGAAATCTAACATGTAACTGAACTCAAGAGTCATTAATCACTAACATTAAGTATCTTATACTTCTAAATCATGGATGAACTTAAAAATTGCTCGAATTTATCAAATTTCAAGAAAATTTTTCACGATTTTTGCTCAAAGACTAAGAAAACACTAATTAGCGCTTACCTAATCCACGCCCCCAACCTAATATCTACATTGTCCTCAATGTAAAAGATATAAGCATGCAATGCACATGAGACAACGAAAGTAAAGGAGAAGTGATGGAAAGGTAGTACCCGAAGAAGGAATCTAGAGGCTTTTCCAAGGGTCTCAAAGTGAAGATGGGTTAGCAGGATGACTCAATAGACGATAAATAAACTATCCTAAAATAGCAGAAGAAAACTACCCTAGTCCTATGAAAGAAATAAATTAATCTTAAACTAAGAAAGCAAGGGAAAAACTACTTAGTCATGCCACAAGGTTCTTCCTCCGGCCAATATCTTGATAAATTTCTCAGTAGGTTTCTCAACAAGATCATCCAAAAGCCCTTTTTGCAATAGGCTTGGATTCCCTGGAGCGTGAATTTTTAAAGAAATTTATGGACCTCGGCGTAAGGTTTCCTTTTAATCTCCCGAGGTGTCCAAAGTATATATGATTCACCTGTGACATAAAAAGTTTCAAAGTTAGTACCTCATGGTGAATCAGAGACTACAAGTAGATAAAATTTAGAAAAATTCTTAGCAAATGATGTACTCTCAACACATTCTGAAGTTTCAGACTTCGATTCAATTGTCAGCTCTCCCTCCTGTGATTGTAAACATTCAGGATCTGTGGAGGGAAGGGTTTTAGAATAAGGATTCTCTCGGTCAGTAATAACTACTGAGATGTTGTATTGCAAGACATTTACTATGTCTTGTATCATGGGATCATTTGAATCTGCACAGTGTGCCAAGCAATATTCTGAAGAGTTGGAAAATTCAGCTGAGAGTGACTTATTTTTCACATTAAAGTTTATGATGATCTGTCCAAGGATTCCGTCATCTTTGAAAGTAAATGGACGCATGCTCTCTTACTCTTGCCCTTCACAGACAGATTGAGGATCAATAGGTGAAGCATTAATGTGAATACTTTATTAATTGAAGCTTCTCAATAGAGGCATTGAATTGTCAAAAGTGTACAACTCAGATGGTGGCCTCAACTGGGTGGTTTCAAATTCCAGAGTCATGTCGAGCAACTCGTTCATCTCTTAAATCATATCATCAGTCAATTCAGGGGAGTGGTCTAAACATACCTCACAAAGGTTGGAAAGGTTAGCTGAAAGTGGTTCATCCTCCACATTTAAATTGGTCATGTCGATGGGTGGAGTAGATCACTATGGTCGACAACTTCATGAACCTCTTAAACCTCTTGATCATTGATATGGGCCAAACTTAAGATTGAATCTAGGGGGATTTGAGCTATACATTCATGATTCTTATCCCAATACTCATCATCTTCCAATTCATTGCAGTACACATGTGGAATAGGATCACTTTCCTCATATTCTGTTCCTAGATTGGGTTGAGGTTCGAATAAACTAACATCTTCCTCATCATTGGAACCAAGTGTGTCATGTGAGTGAAGTGTGTCAGTATCATTATATTTGAAAGACATCCACATCTCTTGATCATTCCTTTGGACTGTCATTAAGATCGACTCTTAGGGAAATTGAATCATATGCTCATTAACATAATCCAACTCTTCCTTCTCAATTTTAGTATTCTCCATAATCGCATCATGTGAACTCCACTATTGTATATCTTTTATAAGTTCTTGAAATGTTTAGAGTGTGTTTTGTTGGATGAGCTCCAGAGTTTGTATAGAATTCTAAAGTGAATTCTCTTAGATCGTTTCTTGTTGGATCTCAAAGGTATAAGACCCAATAGAATTGTCACTATGATGCATTATTGATTCAACTTCCCAATCTTGATGTTTCCACTGATCATAAGTAGGGAGTTGGAATGAAGAATTGGATTGGGTTGAGGCTGGGGTCAACTAGCCTTCATTAACTTATCAAGGCACAATTCAAGCATTTTTATCGTTCTTTTAATGCCAGCAAAATCGTTTGTGTAACGGTTAAGTGACTCCTCTTGGATCGTTTCTGATTAAGTTTCAAATGTAGAGGATCCAAGAGAATGTTCACTATGGTATATTGCTAGTTCATCTTCCCAAAATTGATGTTTACACTGATTATAGTCATACAGGTCATAGGTGGGAGAATTTGATGGTTGTTGGTATATATTATCACCTATAATATAATCACGCATTGTTTTCTTCTTGTCTGATGGGTGATAATAATTCTCACTCCCATAGTTACGATAACTCCAACAGTCACATACTGTTTTCTTAATCCGTGGGGCGTACTTATTCTCCGGCATATGATCGCGGAATGACTTCTTAACTGGTGGAACATTGTATTCCATTTGGTTCTTGATTAAATTTCCAAGAAAAAAAATTGAGACATAGGTTATTTCCTATCATGATCATCATACATCCCTTCCCAATGTCTCTTACCTATCTTAGCATACTGACGTTCCCACTCTTGCATGGTGAAACCCTAACTCTAAATCTAATCCTAAAAAAGAATAAAAGAAAAATCCTACAGCAATATGAAAAGTAAATAGAGGAGAAGTTAGAAGGAAGTTACCAGATTGGGAGGTTCTATGTTAGGATCCTGCAGAACAAAAAAAAAATCAGTTTTTAAAAATAGAAATTCTAAAGTTAGAACGTTTCCAAAAATAAAAATAGAAAGATGAGTTAGTTTCTAAAAATGAATTAGGAAAGTAAACTAGTTTCTAAAAAGGAAAGTTTCTAAAAAAAAAAAAAAAGTAACCTAGTTTCTAAAAAAGAAAAAAGGAAACTTTCTAAAACTAGAAAAGGAAAATTTCTAAAATTAGAATTCGAAAGCTAAGTTAATTTCTAAAATAATTCAAAAAAAACCTAATCCTAAAAATAGAAAATAGAAAAACCCTAATCTTAAACTAATTTCAAAATTAGCTAATCTCAGAAAAACGCAATCGTTAGTCCCCGGCAACGACGCCAAAAACTTATTCACAACCCCAAGTGTAGGGCCGCGATGTAGTAATAATATCGATGAGACCGAGTTTAAAACCACAGGGACTGAACTTGTGTGTCTTCTGAAAGTAACTAGAACTAGAACTAGAAGAAGATGTAAAACTAATTTTGAAATATTTAAGAGAGTAATTATGATTAAAGTAATTGAAACTAGTGAATTTAAAGGTGCGAACTAGGGTACCAAGGATCCACTTGTAGCAATTGGGAGGCTACCTTGCTTGATTTAAGGACACAACTGGAATCAGAGTCCTATCCTATCCAATTGGTAAGAAGAGATTTATCAGATCTCTGAACTTCTCATGGATCTAATCATCAATGGATGAGAGTTGTGAGGATTTGGAAGTGATTCCGTCACCTAACCATGCCCAGGAAATGATGGTGAATAATAGGATTTCCTAATTTCACAATCTCAATTCAGGAAAAGAAGATATCTCAAGCTATCGCATATTTATTGTAATTTGTCACAACAAACCATTAAAAGCTAAAAATATTCCTTCATAATGAAACTAGAATCCAAAAGAGTTTAACAAAACATGAATCAAAACAAAGCAAACATCCCAATTACGCTACAAGCTTCACCTCTTAGCCCTAGCTACGAGGTTTAGCCAACCATACACATGATTGAACTAAAGACCCTTAAACAAAACAAAAAGATCAACTAAGGAAGAAGAAAAAAAACTCCCAGATGGTAGCTCCACCCTTTTACTCCACTCCTCAAACCCTAGAAGATGCCTAAGAATGCCCTAGGGACCCCTATTTATAGTTTTGCAACTCCAACTTTCGTACCGAGTTGGAAAATTTAAAAACCTCTTCAATTTTTTGCAATTCATGTGCTATCTGTGTAACCTTGGACTGGTCGAGGACAACCTTCGATTGGTCGAGGGTCACCTTCGACTGGTCAAGGATGACGGGATTTTTGAGAATTTTGTCGCTGGAGCTCGAGTCGAGGAACCTTCGACTGGTCGAGCGGGATCCTTCGACTGGTCGAGGATGGGCTTAGACTAGTCGATGGATGCCAATTTTTAGGGTTCCTTTTCTTCACTTCAAGTTTCAATGCTCTTCATTCCTCACTTGGTTTTCTTGGATCTTTGGCATGTGAATTCTTCATTCTTGGTCCCATAGATCCATCCTTAGCTTTGGTGATTCTTGAGTGTTAAATCCATGCTTTTAGCATCCTTTTCAATCCAAGCTCTTAAATTCACCTTGCAACACAAACATGATCAAAATAGAACATTGAGCGTTATCATATTCATAAAACCAAGCAGTAAATGGGGTCCAATATGCAATATTTGACCCTCAACATCTTGCGCGGTCTAATGTGTTGGAGTGAAACCTGTGGCAAGATAATTAGCAATATCAGCGAACCAAGGTGAGTGGGAGACTTTAAACAATTGTTCATTAGGGAATGTGTCGTTTATGGGTGCCGTCTCAGGGGAATCAGGGAGGTCAGGCCTTGAAAGGTGACCAGCCATTACATTTTCTACTCTCTTTTTATCTTTTATTTTCAAATTAAAATTTTAGTGTAGGAGGATCCATCTTATCAAGCGGGGCTTAGCATCATTCTTTGAAAGAAGATACTTGAGGGCTGCATGATCGTTGTAGATAATGATCTTAGATCCGATCAAGTAAGATCTAAATTTGTCCAAAGCAAATACTACGGCCAAAGTTCTTTTTCCATATTAGAGTAATTCACTTGGGCCAAATTTAGCGTCTTACTTGCGTAATGAATAACATAGGGCTTATTTTCTTTTCTTTGGCCTAACACTGCCCCAATAAAATAGTCAAACACATCACACATAAGTTTAAAAGGAATATTTCAATAGAGTGGTTGTGTAATAGGTGCGGTAGTCAACATGCCCTTGAGCTTAGAAAAAGCTTCTTGGCATTACTCAGTCCATCATATGGAATATCCTTTTAAAGTAGATTGCATAAAGGACGAGAGATGTGACTAAAGTCATTTATGAATCTTCTGTAAAATTCAGCATGTCCTAAGAAGGATCGCACGTCTCGTATGCTTTTGGTTAGGGGTAGGGTAGAGATAAGATCAATTTTAGCTTTATCTACCTCAATTCCCTTGGACTATTCCCTTGTGAACCATGAAATGACACTTCTCCCAATTGAGTACCAAATTCCTTTCTTCACATCTTTTTAACACACATTTAAAAAATTTTAAGCAATCGTTGAAAGATGGACTAAAGACAGAGAAGTTGTCCATGAAGACCTCTAGATATTGCCCTACCATATCAGAAAAAATACTCAACATGCATCGATGAAAAGTGGTGGGGGCATTTCATAATCTGAATGGCATCCTTCGGTAAGTAAAGGTGCCAAAGGGACATGTGAACGTGGTCTTTTCCTGATCTTCAAGAGCTATCTCTATCCGGTTGTAGCCTGAATACCCGTTAAGGAAGCAATAGTATGAGTGACCAGCTAGCCTTTCCAACATTTGATCAATGAAGGGCAAAGGAAAGTAATCCTTCCCAGTGACGGTATTCAATGCACATTCTCCATCCAGTAGTTACCCTAGTTGGCACGAGTTCGTTGTTGGCATTGGCTATTATGGTGATTTCGGACTTCTTGGGAACCACCTGAGTTGGACTCGCCCATTGGCTATCCGATATAGGGTATATGATACCCACATCTAATAGCTTAAGGAACTCGGCCTTAACCACTTCCTTCATATTTGGATTTAGTCTACATTGTGGTTACCGAGAGGCCTTCGCATTATCCTCTAGATAAATGCGGTGAGTACGAATCGAAGGGTCAATTCCCTTGAGGTCCGCAATCGACCATCCAAGGGATTCCTTGTGCTCGATGAGAGTAGAGTTGAGCATACTCTCCTATTCTTGCTCGAGGTGGGAAGAAATCACCATCGGGTATGTCTCATCTCGACCTAAATAAACATATTTCAAATTAGAGGGTAAAGGTTTTAGGTCAAGCTTCGGTGCCTTGAGGTTAAACGATAGAGGCACTACATCAATTTGGGGCAATTCTTCGAATTATGCCCTCCACCAGTTAACTTCAAGTACCGACACAGTATCCATCATGGTCCCCATCTCCCTAATCATGTCATCATCAAAATCATGGGAGTGGGCTAGGTTCATCTCTAGAGAGTCAGAGGATAAGGTCAGAAGTGCTCTATCTTCCACGAAAGAATCAATCAGGTTAATATCATGGGAATCATCTTCATCCTCTAACTGTTTACCTATGTTGAAAAACATATTCAACTCCAATGTCATATTCTCGAAAGACATACTCATGACTCCATTCCTGCAATTAATGATTGCGTTTGAAGTGGCAAGGAATGGGCGACCAAGAATGACAAGAATTTGAGTGCTCATGTCCACGATGGTTTGAGTACTCGAGATGATAAAATCTACTGGATAGTAGAATTTGTTAACCTTGACCAACACATCCTTAATTATTACTCTCGGCACACGGACTGAGTGATTGCCAAGTTGTAAGGTAGTCTGGGTGGGTTTTAATTCACCTAGACCCAGTTGCTCGTAGACCGAGTACGGGATCAGATTCATGCTTGCTCCTAAGTCAAGAAGTGCTTGCTCAATCCGGTAGTTCCGAATTACGCAAGCGATGGTTGTGATACCGAGATCTTTGTACTTTTGTGGCACATCTTACTTTAGGATGGCACTCACTTTTTCAGTTAAAAAGATTTTCTTTTGGATACTTTGTCGTCTTTTGGTTGTACACAAGTCTTTCAGAAATTTAGCATATGAAGGTATTTGCTTAACGACATCTAGTAGAAGAATATTGACCTTCACTTGCTTAAGCACCTTTAGAATGTCTTGAGAGTTAAAGAGAGGTTTTGGTGCTATCAACCATTAGGAAAATGGGGCAATCGGCTTGCCATAAAGTTCTGGTCCTAATTCCTATGGAGCAGTGCTAGGTCTATCATTGTTGTCCTCTTTCAGGTCCTTATGCATTTTAGCCCTAACCGGAATGGTTTTGTCAATGGTTTTCTGACTTCTAAGAGTGGTGATAGATTTAGCTTGCTCCATCTGATTTAAAGAGCTGGGGTCGCTAACTTCATATTGTGGTTTTGGATTGGGAAGAGATTGAGCTGGAAGGCTCCCCTTATTCCCAATTGCATTCCTTGTGTCAAGCTCTTGTATGGCCTTTGTAAGGTCTTGGAAGGCTTGTAGCATCCCCTGATTAAAAAGCTCTTGATTTTCAAGATGTTTTAGAACCGGATCCTCTTGAGGTTTCCCTTAATTTGGAATTTAATTAAAGAATCCTTGAGGGGTAGCAATTTGTCCATTCCTCCAACTGAAGTTTGAATGATTTCTCCAACTATGATTGTATGTATTGGAGGTAGGTCCATTGAAAGGTCTTTGGTAATTATTCACGGCATTGGATTGCTCATTCAATAACACTTGAAAGGCAGGTATTGTTGGACAATTTTCAATTGTGTGAATGTTGCAAGCACAAATATCGCAAACAGTTTTCTTAGCCTTATCCTTCTTTAGTTTCATGGCCTCGAATTTCCGTATGAGACTAACCACTTTAGCATTGACATTTCATCCTCTTTCAAAAGGTATAATCCACCTGTAATGACTCAAAATTTTCCGTACAATGGCTCGAGTACCACCTCGACCAGAAATCACTTAGGATTAAATCCTTTAGAAATTTGACAAAGCTAACTAAGTGCTAAACTAGAGTAGCTATGAAATCTATTTGAATCGCTTTAAATATGATCTACAAGACCCAAAACTTGTAAAATCATTGACGTTAAGTTACCCTAAAATCTAGCATCAAACTCATTACCTGTCTGCTCTCGGGAGCACATTGAAACTCCGTATCAGGTCGGGACCGCACATTGGGAGTCCGAATAATACGAGGTTAGGGACTTGGGACCACCTCGCTGGGCTTGACTACCATCTCGGAAATCAAATCCAGCCAGTGTCCCACGGCCGTTCGCTTGAGTCCGGAGCGAGGGAGTGTGAAAACACTTAGTTTTCTTTCTAAATAAATATCTTGAATAGTGATCTGAGACTTGTTACTTGCGGTCATTTTGTAAGCAACCAGACCGTCAGAATCTGACCCAAATACACCCTCGGATCAGGAAAAATTTCATAAACATATCCATGTACTTGAAATTTCAGATCGGGATCCGCTGACCGTTGAACTGAAACTGGTCCGTCACGCATGATCTAGGAATCCGACTAAAACGAAAACTTAACTTTACCTGGATCCAAGGTTGGTGAGCTTAAGTCCGACCTTTGGCTCAAGGAGGCCCGCTAGAAGTCCTCCGTTGAGCTGAAAAAGTGTCGCTTTAGTTATAACCTAAGTATACCTTGACCTTAGGTCTACTTTGGAGAGTTTTTAGGCTATATAAGGACCTTAGAACTCTCTCTCTCATAGCCATACGAATTTGAGAGAAACCCTAGAGAGAGAAGTGAGAAAAGAGAGAGAAAGAGTGAGAGAAGTGGGAGAATCTCCCTACTACCATTCCCTGTCGCTACACAAGCTGCACCACCCGATTCTCATCGCTTTCCCAGCGATTCTGACTTCGTTTCTAGGTAAGAAACCCTAACCCTAATCTATTTTGGAGTGGTAGAGGTTGTAGGTTATGAAATAGCTAACTTATTTCATTCTTTAGGCTACTAAACTGCCAAATACGGAAGCTTGGCAAACCTAGCTGATCCGTTGCTATTCTACGGTATAAGGTGAGGACTTTAGGTGTATAGGTTACAGTTTTCAACACTTTCAATGTCAGATAATGATAGATTCATGATCTACATGCAATTGTACATGTACAAAGTGCTTTCTGTTTTTTGTTTCGATTAAAGACGTAGAATATGGAATTTTACATATTCTAGGTATTCATAGAAAATACCGTATACGTATATATTTTGGAAGTGTGTTTGGTATGATTATTTGTTGTATGAATATATCATATGTGTGTAAAATACTCGCTTGGCGAAAGGACTCGCCCTAATACATGTTTGGTTAACATACACTAAGTATGTTGAAATAGTGTATGCTAAGTATTTGTGAAAATGCTTGTGTGAGTAAGTGTTTGGATGATGATGCCTTAGGTGGGTGTTGAGATGGGATTCTCAACTACCTTAGAGACATGTATGATTTCCTCCATGAGGTTGTTTACCTAAACCGCTTACTTGTGCAATATATGTGTTTGTATTCCTATTTATGTAGTGCTTTATAACATGCTTTATAACATGCTTATGACATACTTGTTAACATGCTTAAATTACTTTGTTTATTATGCTTTACTCCACATGCTATGAATAAGGATTGATTGAGTTTGGGACTATGTTTATAGTCCAGACAATCGGTACCAGACTTAAGATCGTGGTTAAATTCATTTCGCCACGTAGGATGTGTTTGACGAACCCGAGTCGTATGTCAGTTGGCAACAGTGGTTAGGCCACGCGAAGTGCTTATGCACTTCATGTCATTTAGCTGATTGTGCACTCGAGCTAGTCAGACTCGTCAAGTAAACCGATAGTCTAATGTATGTTCACCATGTTTGGTTGCTACTGCTTGAACCTGGGGTACCAAACTTACTAGTGGATTCCCGTTAACCATGGTACCTCGATCCGCTAAGACTCATGAGTTGAGCATGGTGGTATGGGACACCGTGGTTGAGCTGTCGGCCTACGCTGAGGCCACATGCCTCCTCGTAGTGACCAGTGAGCAACTGATCAGGGTCAAATATTGCATATCAGACCCCGATTAGTGCCCTATTTTATGTACATGATAAGGCCTAACATCGGATTTTAATTATATTTTTATTATAGGATGAAATCAGGAGTATTAATTGCAAAATAATGTTAAAGGCATGGATTTCACGTTTTGAAGTCACCAGAGCACGGATGGACTCCAGAGAACCAATGGTGACGATTTTACATGCCTGGAATTTGAGGAAAGCAAGCCAAAGGGGCCCGAAAAGGGTCTAGACTCCAAGATTACATGTTTCCTGCCATCCGATCAACTCGAAACTTCATACATGGGATTAGGGCCGTAAATTAACCGTACATATTAAATTTTAGCCATTGATGATCTCAGGAAGTGGTCCAACGGATAGATCAGTCCGTTAATCTCCAATTTGGGGTCCACCTGATATCTGGAATTGCCTAAACTTTGGTATTGATGGCCAAAAGTACATGAGAAAGAGGATGGATGGTGTAGATTTCTCGTAAACATCACGGTAGGCTGTATGTACAGCGTGTGTATACTTAGTACACGTGCGCCGACTGCGCACCGGACCGCCCGGACGGTCAGCGCGGGCGCTGACCCGCGCTCGTTCTCATCTTCTCCAGCGTCTCCGCAAGCCGACGGCTGTGCTCAGTTGTGGACCCCACTCGTCACATGTACGGATGATCTGGACCGTCCATTACATCTATGGGGTAGGCGTAATCCTTACCTAGGTGGAATTTTGGTCCATGCACAGGGACATGTGTAGATCTCAGCCGCACACAAGTTGGACGGTGAGTTCAAAACTCTGTGGGCCACCACAAATTTAACTTGAAATTGGGCATTCCTAACCGGTTTTCCGTCCTCCACGCAATGGACGGAGTGGATTTTTCATCTGATCAACGGAATGGGCCCCACCATTGTCAGCGGATGGAGATTCGCGTCCACGTAACCCGGCCGCTGGCCGTCTTTGCGAAGGACAGTGGGCCCCGCTCGTCAACCTTCCGGAAGATCTGATCCGTCCATCGTGTAGAGGGCTATGAATACTATAAAACCATGCTGATAGTTCACTCCCATGCGTACACACGTGTGCGGTACAGAGGCCAAAAGTGGACTGCCCCGGGACGTTCAAATCTGATCTTTTTGAGATTTCTTCTGTGGGCCAGGTTAATGGACCTTCAAAACCACTCATTCTTGACTGAAATTTCGTCCTGAATCCAATGGACGGGGTGGATTTTCCAGAAAACACCTCGTGGGGCCCACCGATCACGGCTGCGAAAAATTACACTTGAGTCCGTCTACGACTCTGCCACCGATTTCAGCCATCCAGCAGCTATAAAAGGGAAGTTTTGGACGTGGGAAAGGTATTCAGAGCCAGAGAATTCGAGATCCAGAGCCAGGGAGAGAAGAGAGAGAAAGGAAGTTGAGTTGTATTTTTCTTTGCTTTTAATTTATTTATTCTATTTCGAGAGATCTAGTCCATTCATGTTAGGCTAAACCTCTTAGCTAGGGCTAAGAGGTGAAGCTTGTAGCGTGATGGGAGGCCTCTTTGCTTGTGCCTTTGTTTAGACTGAATTGATGTTAATTTGAGTTTTTATTAAGGGAATATTTTTAGTCTTTAATGGTCTGTTATGACTGAAATTACAATGGGTCTGCGATGGCTTTGAGCATGTTCTTTTCCTCTTTATGCTTATGACATCAGGAAGCTCTGTTGTTCACCATCGTCTCCTGGGCATGGTCGGATGTCAGTACCCTTTCCTGATTTTCATGGCATGTTGATTGGTTGGTAATTAGATTAATTCTGTTGTTTGCTTTGTCTCCTGGGCATGGTTTGGTGATGGAATCCATTCTAATTCATATACCTCTCATCTCTTGAAAACCATATCAACGGTAGTTTAGTTAATTTTCCTGATTTTTAATCTAGGCATAAGATCTCCCTGATCTCTACAAGTGGATCCTCTGAATCCCTAGTTTCCCTTTCTCTAAATTTTCTTAAGTTTTAGATAAATATTTCACCATTATTCCTCAAATCATAATTGGTTTAGATTTCATCTTAGCCTAGTTCTAAATCTGGTTATTTTCAGATAACGAACAAGTTTCAGTCCCTGTGGATTCGACCTCGGTCTTACCGAGTTTATTACTACATCACAACCCTATACTTGGGGAGTGAACAAGTTTTTGGTGTCGTTGCCGGGGACTGACGGCTACGATTTTCTGAAATTAATTAGTTTTAGAGTTAGTTTAAGATTAGGATTTTACTAATTTTAAATTTTTAATTTTGTTTTCTATTTTTCATAGAACTAACATATTTCTTATTCTGTAGGTTGTTAAGATAGAACTTCTAATTTGGTAAACTCTTTCTGATTTGCTAGATTTCCTAACTCTTTAGAATTGATTTGCTCTAGAAATTTCTTCTATTTTGAACTAACTTATTTTGTTTTATTTTTGTGTCTTTAGCTTAGGGACTCCAATTTGGTAACTTCCTCCCAACCCTCTCTTTCTTTCTAGATTTTCATTTTCTTTCTTAGGATTAGGTTTAGAATTTAACTGAGGGCTGCGAGTGTTTCATGCCCAAGTGGGCCCGTGACGACACTCGACGTCTCTTGACTGAAGGAGGGTTAGTTGAGGGGTTGATTGTCCATCGCAGGATTAGACACCGCTCGAATTCCCCTGAGTTAATTGAGGTTATGGTTGAAAATCAACCTCAAGCACTACCTCAACAGATGGATGAGGAAGTACATGATGAGAATGAGGTGCTTCAAGCACCCCCGCCTCGTACCTTACGGGATTATTTACAACCGGCGGGGGTGAGCACGCCCTCATGCATGATTTTTCCTGAAAACACAGGACATATGGACATCAAGCCAGGAGTTATCCAACTCCTTCCTAAATTCCATGGGCTTGAATCAGAAAGTCCATACTTACATTTGAAAGAGTTCGATGAGATTATAGCCACCTTATACTTTCCCAATGTATCTGAGGATACAATCAGGCTGAAACTCTTTCCTTTTTCCTTGAAAGAGAAGGCTAAGACGTGGTTACATTCACTGCGTCCTAGATCCATTGGCACATGGAATGATTTGCAGAGGGAATTCATAAAGAAATTTTTCCCACACCATAAAACAATTACCCTCAGAAAGGCAATCATGAACTTCGCCCAAAAGGAAGATGAAACATTCTACCAATGTTGGGAAAGGTTCAAGGATCTTGTCAGTTCATGCCCACAACACGGTTTTGAAATGTGGCGCATTACAAATTTTTTCTATGATGGACTGACATCTTCCATGCGCCAACTGGTCGAGACAATGTGTAATGGTGAATTCATGAATAAAGAGGTCAACGAGGTATGGGATTACCTCGATAGACTTGCCGAGAATGCACAATCATGAGACCATTACCCAAAATCAAACACCACGCCTAGGCCAACTCAATCTAAGGAGAAAGGTGGAGTATATCTCCTGAAAGAAGAGGACGATGTAAATTTTAAAGTGACTAATCTCACTCGAAGAGTCGAGGCCATGGAAGGAAAGAAGGAGAAGGTTAATGAAATTGTTTTGCGGCATCTGTGATTGCAACATTCACACAACCGAAAATTGTCCTACCATATACGCCTTTCGAGGAGTGTTGAATGATCAAGCCAATACTAGTAAATAACTATCAAAGACCTTTCAATGGATCTACCTCCAATACATACAATCTGGTTGGAGAAATCATCCAAATTTTAGTTGGAGGAATGGACAAACTGCTACCCCTCAAAGTTTCTTCAATCAAAATCCAAATCAGGGGAAACCTCAAGAAGAACCGGTTCAAAATCCCATACAAGAGCTGACTCAGGTAGTGCGTGGACTTACAGACTTTATGCAGAAAATAGATTCACGTATGACGGTTATAGAAAAGGGGATGCTTCCTGCACAACCGCTCCCCAATCCTAAACCGCAATACGAGATAAATGATCCCAGCTCTTCAAATCAAATGGGGCACGCTAAATCCATCACCACTCTTAGGAGTGGGAAGATCATTGATAAAACCTTTCCGGTTAGGCCCGAAAAGCCTCAAGAACCAGAAGGAGACAATAATGATGGATTTAATGATATCCCATAAAATTTAGAACCGGAACTTCTTGAGAAGCCAGTTGCTCCGTTCCCCCAACGGTTGGTTGCACCAAAACGTCTTTCTAACTCTCAGGATATTCTGGAGGTGTTGAAACAAGTGAAGTCAACATTCCTCTACTTGATGTCGTAAAACAGATTCCTCTATATGCAAAATTTCTGAAAGACCTATGTACGACCAAAAGACGGCAAAGCATTCAAAAGAAGATCTTCTTGACTGAGAAAGTGAGTGCCATCCTGAAGCAAGACGTGCGCAGAAATTCAAGGATCCGTGCCCAACCATATCATGTGTAATCGGGAACCATCGAATTAATCATGCACTTCTTGACTTGGGAGCGAGCGTCAATCTAATCCCCTACTCGGTATACAAACAGTTAGGATTGGGTGAGTTAAAACCTACCCTAACCACACTACAACTTGCCGATCGAACTGTTCGTGTACCAAGAGGGATTATTGAGGATGTGTTAGTCCAAGTCGATAGATTTTACTACCCTGTAGATTTTATCATCCTGGACACTGAACCCATCAACAATATGAGCACTCAGATTCTCGTCATTCTTGGTCGCCCATTCCTTACCACGTCAAATGCAATCATCAATTGCAGGAATGGTGTCATGACTATGTCTTTTGGAAATTTGACATTGGAGTCAAACATCTTTTTCAATAACAGCTGAGAACGCAGAGGATGATGACGATGTCCACGACATTAACATGATCGATACTTTCGTGGAAGATAGGACACCCCTTACCTTATCCTCTGATCCTCTAGAGACGTGCTTGGCCCACTCCCATGAGTTTGATGATGATATGATTAGGGAGACGTGTGCCTTGCTTGATCGAACCGGTGACTTGAAGTTAACCGGTGGAGGCCACAATTTGAAGAATTACCACAAACTGATGTAGTGCCTCTACCGTCTAACCTCAAGGCACCGAAGCTTGACCTAAAACCATTGCCCTCTGATTTGAAATATGCCTATTTAGGTCAAGATGAGACATACCCGGTGGTGATCTCGCCCCCTGGAGAAAGAACAGGAGAGTATGCTCATATCTACTCTCATTGAGCATAAAGGAGCCCTAGGATGGACGATTGCGGACCTCAAGGGAATCGATCCCTCGATTTGTACTCACCACATATATCTTGAGGAAAATGCGTAAAAGCGCTCGGCAACCACAACGTAGACTAAATCCAAACATGAAGGAAGTGGTTAAAGCCGAGGTTCTTAAACTATTGGATGTGGGTATCATATACCCTATATCTGATAGTCAATGGGTGAGTCTAACTCAGGTGGTTCCTAAGAAGTCCGGAATCACCATCGTAGCCAATGCTAATAATGAACTCGTGCCAACTAGAGTCACTACTGGTTGGAGAATGTGCATTGACTACAGAAAGTTGAATACCGTCACAAGGAAGGATCACTTTCCTTTGCCCTTCATTGATCAAATCTTAGAAAGGCTAGCTGGTCATTCCTATTACTGTTTCCTTGACGGGTATTCGGGCTACAATCAGATTGAAATCGCCCCTGAGGACCAGGAAAAGACCACATTTACATGTCCCTACGACACCTTTGCTTACCGAAGGATGCCATTTAGACTATGTAATGCCTCTGCCACCTTTCAGCGATGTATGTTGAGTATCTTTTCTGATATGATGGGGCAATATCTAGAGGTCTTCATGGACGATTTCTCTGTCTATGGCTCATCTTTCAGCGAGTGCTTGGAAAGTCTTAAATGTGTGCTGAAAAGATGTGAAGAAAAGAACTTGGTACTTAATTGGGAGAAGTGTCATTTCATGGTTCATAAGGGGATTGTCCTTGGACATATCATCTCGTCCAAGGGAATTGAGGTAGATAAGGAAAAAATCGATCTTATCTCTAACCTACCTCCACCTAAGAACATCAGGGACGTGCGATCCTTCTTAGGACACGCAGGATTTTACAGGCGATTCATAAAGGACTTTAGTCTCCTCTCTCGTCCTTTATGTAATCTTCTTCAAAAGGATGTTCCATACGAGTGGTCGGAGCAATGCCAGGAAGCTTTCACCAAGCTTAAAGGCATGTTAACCACTGCACCTATCATGCAGCCACCCGACTGGAGCCTTCCTTTTGAGCTTATGTGCGATGCCTCTGATTATGCTCTTGGAGCGGTTCTAGGCCAGAGAAAAGATAAGAGGCCCTACGTCATCCATTACGCGAGTAGGACTTTAAATCCTGCCCAAGTGAACTACTCGACTACAGAAAAGGAACTTTTAGCCGTAGTGTTCGCCTTGGACAAATTTAGGTCCTACCTGATCGGATCCAAGATCATTATCTATACAGATCATGCGGCACTGAAGTATCTCCTTTCTAAGAATGATTCTAAGCCCCGCTTGATACGATGGATCCTTCTACTCCAAGAATTTGATTTAGAAATTAAAGATAAAAGGAGTAGAGAACGTAGTGGCCGATCACCTTTCTCGCCTTAATACCTCGATTCCCTTGAGGCGACCCATATCAATGACATGTTCACGATGAACAAGCTGTTCGAGTCTCCCATTCACCTTGGTTCGTGATATTGCTAATTATCTTACTACGGGTTCTATCTGACACATTGGCTACAGAAGATAAGAAGAAATTTTTCACCGAGGTGCGCAAATTCTTCTAGGATGATCCATACTTGTTTAAATATTGCCCAGACCAAATCTTGAGGAGATGTGTGCGGACGATGAGCATCGAGTGTCATCTCCTTTGTCACTCACAGAACTGTGGTGGTCACTTTCACCGCAAAAAGACCATGGCCAAGATTGCCGGTGTGGCTTCTATTGGCCCACTATGTTGGGGACACTCATGAGTTTTGCAAAGCTTGTGAGTGTTGTCGAAATTGGGAGCATTGTCCGTCGAAATATGATGCCCTTGAATCCCATTCTTATCATAGAGGCATTTGATTCTTTGGGGCATCGATTTCATGGGACCATTCCCCCAATCTTTTGGGAATTTATATATTTTTTCTTTGTAGACTATGTCACTAAATGGGTCGAAGCGATTAGTGTCGGAATAATGATCATCGCACGGTCATTAAATTCCTAAAAGAAAACATCCTTCCCGATTTGGAACGCCTCGAGCTATTATTAGTGATGGGGGCTCACACTTTGTAATAGGCCATTCGAGAGTTTAATGAAGAAATACGGTATCTCTCATAAGGTGAGCACCCCATACCACCCATAGACAAGTGGGCAAGTGAGATTTCTAATAGGGAGATCAAACACATTTTGGAGAAAACGGTTAACCACGATAGTAAGGATTGGTCAATTCGATTGACCGATGCCTTATGGGCGTATCGCATCTTGCTTTTAAAACTCCTATTGGAATGTCTCCCTTTAGACTTGTCTATGGGAAGGCTTGCCACTTGCCTGTGAAGTTGGAACATAGAGCCTACTGGGCAATCAAAAATTTGAATTTCAATCTGAACAACGCTGGCTCGCTACGCAAACTTCAATTAAATGAACTTGAAGAAATCTGGAACGATGCATACGAGAATTCAAGAATTTACAAGGACAGGATGAAGGCGTTTCATGACCAACATATTCTACGAAAATCATTCACGCCAGGTCAGAAAGTCCTTTTGTATAATTCTCGATTACATCTCTTTCCGGGTAAGCTTCGATCTCGTTGGACCGGCCCTTACATTGTTGTTACTGCATATCCTCATGGGGCCGTCGAGATAAGAGATCCTGACAATGGCAAGGAGTTTAAAGTAAATGGTCATCGCTTAAAGCCATTTGTCGAGAAATTTGATTCAGAGGACATGTCCATGCCTCTGACTGATCCTGTCTACCAGGACTGATCTCCTAGTCTGATGGAGGTATAGGTAGGTTTATTGCTTTCATAGGACTAGACTAATTGCTTTTAGTCCTGGTGAAGACGTTAAACTTAGCGTTCTGGGGAGGCAACCTTGACTTTTCCATTTATTTCATTTTCCTAGATAGTTCAATGTTTGTGGGTAACATTACTGCAAACCCTCACGAGACTACAACTCGTCCACTAGGGGCAACCTAGGGGTTTAAAGGCTTGTTGCATGCGCTAAATGCAATCGAGAGTACCTGCGAAAGGGGTATAGGTAGGATTTTATTTCTTGTTATTTTTGTGTTGCTTTTTCTCTCGTGCTCACCCGCTCTCATGCTGCGATCTCTTGGAAAGTCTCTCCCGATTCATCATCCAGGTACTATCTTCCCATCACTTTTTCTTTACTGTCGTTGTCCCATGTGCATTCCATGCTCATATCCTTTACATTGAGGACAATGTAGATTTTAGGTTGGGGGTGGGAGATTAGGTTACCTAATCAGTATTTTCTTGGTCTTGAGCAAAATTTGTGAAAATTTTTAAAAAAAAAAAATTGGAATTTCTATTGAATTCAAAGTGATTTTGAAAGATAGTTGTGATTTTAACATTATAAGATATGTGATGTTGGTAACTTATGACTCTTGGATTCGGTCATCTGCTTGATTTCACAGTCAATTTTGAATTGTTAATCCATGATTAGAAGGTGTAAACATTGATTGAGCCATGATTTCCCATATCAGATCTCACTTACACATTAAGTTTTCAGTTCGATATTAAATGGTAACTTGGTAATCATTAGGCATGAAAGGAACCAGCCTGAGAGATTTGTTAACGTCAGTTTATAAAGAAGAATTGAAAGAGTTAGTCACATAATCTTCACCATAGGTTTGCTCCCTATAGGTGTAGATTTGATTCTCCATAGTTGACATATGAAAAAAAAAAAAAAAAAAAAAAAAAAAAAAAAAGAAAAAGGGAAGTTAGGTGACAAGTTTTTGCCATAGGTTCGCTCCCTATAGGTGAGAATTTGATTCCCCTCATTTGCGTTACTGCTCATAAAGAAAACCAAAGGCTGGTAAAGTGAAAAGTTAATCTGTGAGATAAGTGTTGGTTTCAAGTTGTGGTTGTCACAAATTACTAATGATATCATGAAATTGACAATTGGATCTCTTACTGATTGTAAGTCGAGATTATACTTTACACTCGTGGAACTCAATGTTTAGGAATGCTCTAATTGATGGATTAAAATTTTGAACTTGAGTATGAAGTTTACTGTAAGCTTGATTCCAAGAGAAAAATTCCACACACCGATCATGAATCTTAGAATTTTCAGATCTCAGCTATCTGTTCACAAGTCACTTGAATTTACAGGAATTATCTTTTATTTCTGAAATTGTTTTTTTCACATGTTTTGCTCGGGACTAGCAAAATGCTGGTTGGGGGTTGTGATCAGGGTCAAATATTGCATATCAGACCCCGATTAGTGCCCTATTTTATGTACATGATAAGGCCTAACATCGGATTTTAATTATATTTTTTGTTAAGGATGAAATCAGGAGTATTAATTGCAAAATAATGTTAAAGGCATGGATTTCACATTTGAAGTCACAGAACACGGGATGGACTCAGAGAACCAATGGTGACGATTTTACACCCTTGGAATTTGAGGAAAGCAAGCCAAAGGGGCCCGAAAAGGGTCCAGACTGCAAGATCACATGTTTCCCGCCATCCTATCAACTCGAAACTTCATACATGGGATTAGGGCCGTAAATTAACCGTACATATTAAATTTCAGCCATTGATGATCTCAGGAAGTGGTCCAACGGATAGATCAGTCCGTTAATCTCCAATTTGGGGTCCACCTGATATCTGGAATTGCCTAAACTTTGGTATTGATGGCCAAAAGTACATGAGAAAGAGGATGGATGGTGTAGATTTCTCATAAACATCACGGTAGGCTATATGTACAGCGTGTGTACACTTAGTACACGTGCGCCGGCTGCGCACCGGACCGCCCAGACGGTCAGCGCGGGCGCTGACCCGCGCTCGTTCTCATCTTCTCCAGCGTCTCGCAAGCCGAAGCCACTGTGCTCAGTTGTGGACCCCACTCGTCACATGTACGGATGATCTGGACCGTCCATTACATCTATGGGGTAGGCGTAATCCTTACCTAGGTGGAATTTTGGTCCATGCACAGGGACATGTGTAGATCTCAGCCGCACACAAGTTGGACGGTGCGTTCAAAACTCTGTGGGCCACCACAAATTTAACTTGAAATTGGGCATTCCTAACCGGTTTTTCATCCTCCACGCAATGGACGGAGTGGATTTTCCATCTGATCAACGGAATGGGCCCCACCATTGTCAGCGGACGGAGATTCGCGTCCGCGTAACCCGGCCGCTGGCCATCTTTGCGAAGGACAGTGGGCCCCGCTCGTCAACCTTCCGGAAGATCTGATCCGTCCATCGTGTAGAGGGCTATGAATACTACAAAACCATGCTGATAGTTCACTCCCATGCGTACACACGTGTGCGGTACAGAGGCCAAAAGTGGACTGCCCCGGGACGTTCAAATCTGATCTTTTTGAGATTTCTTCTGTGGGCCACGTTAATGGACCTTCAAAACCACTCATTCTTGACTGAAATTTCGTCCTGAATCCAATGGACGGGGTGGATTTTCCAGAAAACACCTCTGTGGGGCCCACTGATCACGGCTGCGAAAAATTGCACTTCGAGTCCGTCTATGACTCTACCACCGATTCCAGCCATCCAGCAGCTATAAAAGGGAAGTTTTGGACGTGGGAAAGGGATTCAGAGCCAGAGAATTCGAGATCCAGAGCCAAGGAGAGAAGAGAGAGAGAAATGAAGTTGAGTTGTATTTTTCTTTGCTTTTAATTTATTTATTCTATTTCGAGAGATCTAGTCCATTCATGTTGGGCTAAACCTCTTAGCTAGGGCTAAGAGGTGAAGCTTGTAGCGTGATGGGAGGCCTCTTTGCTTGTGCCTTTGTTTAGACTGAATTGATGTTAATTTGAGTTTTTATTAAGGGAATGTTTTTAGTCTTTAATGGTCTGTTATGACTGAAATTACAATGGGTCTGCGATGGCTTTGAGCATGTTCTTTTCCTCTTTATGCTTATGACATCAGGAAGCTCTGTTGTTCACCATCGTCTCTTGGGCATGGTCGGATGTCAGTACCCTTTCCTGATTTTCATGGCATGTTGATTGGTTGGTAATTAGATTAATTCTGTTGTTTGCTTTGTCTCCTGGGCATGGTTTGGTGATGGAATCCATTCTAATTCATATACCTCTCATCTCTTGAAAACCATATCAACGGTAGTTCAGTTAATTTTCTTGATTTTTAATCCAGGCATAAGATCTCCCTGATCTCTACAAGTGGATCATCTGAATCCCTAGTTTCCCTTTCTCTGAATTTTCTTAAGTTTTAGATAAATATTTCACCATTATTCCTCAAATCATAATTGGTTTAGATTTCATCTTAGCCTAGTTCTAAATCTGGTTATTTTCAGATAACGTATAGGTTTCAGTCCCTGTGGATTCGACCTCGGTCTTACCGAGTTTATTACTACATCACAACCCTATACTTGGGGAGTGAACAGCAACCAGACTCGTGAGCTGATTATGGTGGTATGGGATACTATATTCGTGTTGTCGGCCTACATTGATAAGGTGATGGGGGAGCGGTGTAACCTTCATGCGTAATAGCCCTAGCAGCCCTTTGTAGTGACCTTGAGCATACTCTAAATTTGCGGTGAGGCGACGAGTTTTGCCGCAGTGTATAGAGTATAAACTAGGCCTGTATCTGTATAGTGATGAATCGTTAAAAAGGTGATGGGGGAGTGGTATAACCTTTATGCGTAACAGCCCTGGCTGCCTTTGCAGCGACCTAGAAACACACCATCGTATGAGATTAACTAAGATTGACGACCCTAGAATGGATCATGTTTGGGAATGATACAAGGGAGGTACCTTAGTTTCCCAATACTGCTGTTTGAAATGGACTAATAACTACTTGGTAATTATGCTCATCATCGCACTGCATGTGCCTGGTAGATGTGGAGCACTGAGGGATGAACACATTCGCGAACGTAAGATGGTGTCGCATGAGGGTGGTTTGGCAAGGGCATTCATCATGTCATTTCATACTTGCATTTAATAAAAGTAGTTAGGATTGTTTGATTATACTGCTTTATCATTACTGCTTGACTGAATTGATAACATGTTAACCTATGCTTTATTGTTCCACTGAGTTAGCTACTCACTCCCACGTTACGGGACAGTGTTGTACATACCAACCAGACTCTGTCTCAGGTATAGATGATACGTCGATTTAGGAGGTGGAGCCAGACTACGATGAGGACCAGGACGAGTTCTCATACATGCAGCATTCTGACGGCTTTGCTTAGGCCGACTGGATCGCAGGGATTTCAGGATCTATATTTTAGTTGTATTTTGACCTTTTGATTCAGAAACAATACATGTATATGGATACTCAGTTAGTGTTCATACTCTGGAGATTATGATGGTTTTGTTTCCTTACATACCTTATATATACAGTTTCAGTCTTCCGCTTGCCTTTATACAATTGATCTAGAGTATGAATTACTGTTTTGGTATAATTTCATTTATGTTTATTGCACTGACATGGACAACATTCAATCTTCATCATCTATGTTGCATAAGTGACGTTCTGGAACTCGAGAGTTGAGTTACTACTCAACCCTCGAATTTCAGGGCGTTACACCACCCCTCTCCTCTGATTGAGTAGGCTTAGATGTGGTGTTAGGTATTGGGGAGATGTCCCACGATTGTGCAATTTTAGTGAGTTTGTCATAGTAATCCCGCACTTCATCGACATTTTTATTCATGAATTCCCCATTGTACATCGTCTCAATGAATTGATGCATGGAAGATGTCAGTCTGTCATGAAAGAAACTTGTTATTCGTCATGTTTCAAAACCGTGTTGTGGGCATGAACTGACGAAATCCTTGAACTGATCCCAACATTGGAAGAATGTTTTGTCTTCCTTTTGAGCGAAGTTCATGATTAACTTCCTAATGGTGTTCGTCTTATGATATGGAAAGAATTTTTTTATGAACTCCTTCATCATGTCATTTCATGTGCCAATAGATCGCGGACGTAGTGAGTGCAACCACGTCTTAGCTTTTTCTTTTAAGGAGAAAGGAAAGAGTTTCAGCCTAACCGTGTCCTCGGACATGTTAGGAAAATATAAAGTGGTTATAATCTCGTCAAACTCTTTCCAGTGTAAATATGGACTTTCAAATTCAAGTCCAAGGAACTTTGGAAGGAGTTGGATCACTCCTGGCTTGATATCCATATTTCCTATATTTTCTTAAAAAAATATATAGGAAGGTGTGCTCACCCCCACTGATTGTAAATAATCTCGTAGAGTACGAGGTGTGGGTGCTTGATGCACCTCATTCTCATCCTGGACTTCCTATCCCTAGGTTGAGGTGGATTTGGAGGTTGATTAGTCAGTTGATTGGCAGCTATAACTTCAATTAACTTTGTGGATCTCGAGTGGTGTCTAATCCTGTGATGGATAGATAACCCCTCAACAAATCCTCCTTCACTCAAGAGATGTCAAGTATTGTCATAGACCCACTTGGGCATAAAACACTCTCAGCCCTCAATTTCAAACTCTAACCTAACCCTTAAAAAATAAGCCTGGAGGGATAAGAAATCTGGAAAAAGAGAGGAAGAGAATTAGAAAGGAGTTACCAAATTGGAAGTTCCTAATTTAAGATCCTGCAAAACAAAATAAAAGAAATCAGTTTCTAAAAACAGAATTTCTAAAATTAGAAAGTTTCTAAAAACAGAAATAAAAAGATGAGTTAGTTTCTAAAAAAATCTAGAGAAAACCTAATCATAAAAATAGAAAGTAAATAAATCATAATCTTAACCTACTTCTAAAACTAATCAATCTCAAAAAAACACAGTCGTTAATCCCCGGCAATGGCGCCAAGTGTAGGGTTGCGATGTAGTAATAATCTCGGTGAGACCGAGGTCGAATCCACAGGGACTAATCTTGTGTGTTTGTTCTAAAAGTAATTAGAATCAAAACTAAGAGAAGATCTAACCTAAATCAGGAAAGTAGGGAATAATTATGAGATGATAAATTAAGAAACTTAAGAATTTAAAGGTGGGAACTAAGGTTTCCAAGGATCCAATTGGAATTGGAGTCCTATCCTATTAAGATGTTTCCTTATTTAAATTAAGGCACTCAATTGAAATTAGAGTCATATCCTATCCAATTGGAAGATATTCAGTAAGATCAGATCTTAACTTCCATTGACCTAATTCTCAACAGATGAAAGTTGTAAAGATTAGAAGTGATTCCATCACCTAACCATGCCTGGGAGACTATGGTAGACAACAGGATATAGCAATCCAACAACCAACATAGGAGAATTGTGAAGAATAGAAGGGATTCCATCACTCAACCATGCCCAAGGGACGATGAAAAACAACAGGATTTCCTATTTTCACAAACTCAAAACAGAAAAAAGAAGATACTTCAAGCTATTGCAGATCTATTGTAATTTAAGTCACAACAAACCATTAAAAACTAAAAGTATTCCTTAAATATCAAACTAGAATCAAAGGAGTTTAACAATAATAAGAATAAAATAAGAGAAACATCTAAACCATGCTACACGCGTTACCCCTTAGCCTTAGCTAAGGGATCCAGCCAACCATAGACATGATTGGATTAAAAACCCTAGAAGAAAGCATTAAAAAATAAGAAGGGAAGAAGAACTCTTGGGAAGTAGCTCCGTCCAAACCTAGATATCCCAAAAAGTGCCTAGGAAACCCCTATTTATAAGCCAAGTTTCACAAAATGACCAAATTGGATCAAATTTACATAGTTTGCGTAAACACTGCATAACCCGTTCGATGTCATCGAAGGGATTTGAATCCGGAAGTCGCGCCTTTTCACTCTTTCGCACTATATAAGTCTCTGTGTCATCGAACCGTCCTTCAATGTCATCGAGCGAAGCTTTGATCCATCGAACAGGTCTTCGAGTCATTGAGAATATGTCCAAAACAGTCTAGTCAGTTTCTCCAATTTCTACAATAAATTCGATGCCATCGAGCAGTCTTCGATGTCATCGACCACCTTCCTTTGAGTCATCAAACATGTCTTCGATTGATAGAGAAAAGCACCCAATATGTTCAACAACTAACTTGATTTTCCCTCATAAATTCGATGTCATCGACCAATGTTCGATGTCATCGAACAGATATTCAATGTCATTGAACGGTTCTCGATGGCACAATCTTTGTAATTTCTGCACTTGTTTTTTCGACTTCCTTCCTTCTCCACTTGGTTTTCTTGGATCTTGGGACCTTGAATCTTCAATCTTCATCTCCACAGGTCCATTCCTTGCCTTGGTGACTTTTGAGCACTAAACCCATGCTTTTAGCATTCTTTTTTATCCAAGCTCTTAAATTCACCTTGCAACACAAGCACATGTAAAATATATCATTAACCCATATTATGTTTGTAAAACCAAGAGATAAATGGGGGATAATATGCAATATTTGACCCTCAATAGTCATCGACCACAGTTCGATGACATTGAAGCCATGGTTCGATGACATCGAACACAGGTCAATGACATCAAATTTTTACATGAAAATCAAGTTGGTTGCTGGACAAATTGAAGAAATTTTTTGCTGGCTCGAGGAACTGTTCGATGACTCGAAGAGTTGTTGGACTGTTTTAGACACATATTCGAGGACTCAAAGACAATTCGATGACATCGAAGGCTGTTCGATGACATTAAAGGTTTGTTCGATAACATGAAAAGTTACGCAGTACAAAAAAGTTACGCAGTGCGTAAAGGCGCAACTTATGGAATTCAATTTACATTCGATGACATCGAAGGTTGTTCAATGTCATCGAACACATTACTCAGAGTTACGCGGACCGTGTAAATTATAGTGATTTTGCGAAACCAACCGAACTAGGCTATAAATATGGGGTTCCTACGGACTTTTTGAGATATACAGGGTTTCAAGGAGTAGAGCCAAAGGGTGGAGGAGCCTCCCAAGAGTTTTTCTTCTTTCCTAGTTTGTTTTTAATGCTTTCTTCTAAGGTTTTGGATTCAATCATGTCTATGGTTGGTTAAACCTCTTAGCTAGGGATAAGAGGTGAAGCTTGTAGCATGTTGGGATATTTTTATTACTTTGATTTTTATTCTTGATGAACCTTCTTGAATCTAATTTGATTTTAAAGGAATATTTTTAGTTTTTTATGATTTATTGTAACTCAAATTACAATAGATGTTGTGATTCCTTTAAATATCTTCTTTTCATATTTGAGATTATGGGATGGGTAAATCCTGTTGTTTGCCATCATCCCATGGGCATGGTTTGGTGATGGAATCCCTGCCAATTGTCATAATTCTCCTCCTTTGAGAATGAGGTCAATGAAAGTTCAAATTTGATTTAATTGCTATATCTTCCAATTTGATAGGATAAGACTCCAATTCCAATTGTGTTCCTTGAATCAAATAAGGAAATATCCTGATAACTACAAGTGGATCCTTGACACCCTAGTTCCCACCTTTAATTTCACAAGTTTTAGTTACTTTATTCACAATTACTCTCTCTATAATTCCATATTTAGATTTAGATCTTCTTTTAGTTATAGATCTTCTCCCTATGGATTCAACATCGGTCTTACCGAGATTATTACTACATCGCGACCCTACACTTGGGGTTGTGAACACTTCGCCAATGCACCAATTTATAGAGATGATATGTAACGGTGAATTTATGAACAAGGAGGCAGATGATGCATGTGATTACCTTGATCAATTAGCAGAAAATGCGCAATCATGAGACACATCCCCAAGACCCACCACTTCTAAGCCTACTTGTTTACAACCCCAAGTGTAGGGTCACGAAGTAGTAATAATCTCGGTGAGACCGAGGTCGAATCCACAAGGACTAATCTCGTGTGTGTTCTGAAAGAAACTAAAAGTAGAACTAGAAGAAGATGTAAATCCAAATCAGGGAATAAAGAGAGTAATTGTGAGGGATTTAACTAAAACTTGTAAATTTAAAGGTGGGAACTAGGATATCCAAGGATCCACTTCTAGGTTCTTAGGATGCTACCTCGCTTGATTCAAGGACACAATTGGAATCAGAGTGCTCCTATCTTATCCAATTGGTAAGAAGAGATTTTTCAAATCTCTAAACTTCTCATGGATCTAATCATCAATGGATGAGAGTTATGAGGATTTGGAAGTGATTCCATCTCCTAACCATGCCCAGGAGACAAGGCAAACAACAGGATTTACTAATCCCACAACTAATCATAAGAGAATTGTGAAAGTTAGTAAGGATTCCATCATCCTACCCTGCCCAAGGGATGATGGTGAACAATGGGACTTACTAATTTTACAATATTAATTCAGGAAAAGAAGCAATTGCAGATCTATTGTAATTTATCACAACAGACCATTAACAACTAAAAATATTCCTTATAATCAAACTAGAATCCAAGAGTGTTCAACAAAAATGAATCAAAACAAATCTAACATCCTAATCACACTACAAGCTTCACCTCTTAGCCCTAGCTAAGAGGTTTAGCCAACTATAGACATGATTAGATATAAAGCCTTAGAAGAAAACATGAAAAACTAAGGAAGAAAGAAGAAAAACTCTTGACGATGGCTCTCTGCCCTTGTGCTTCACTGCTCCAAATACTAGATTGATTGATAGAGGCCCAGGGATGCCCTGGGGACTCCTATTTATAGTTATGCAACACCTCCTTTAGCACCACTTTGGAAAAATCCAAAAACTACCTCAAATTTGCACACTCTGCATAACTTTGCGTAACTTCACGAGATTCGTTTGATGACATCGAACTGCCTTCGATGTCAGTGAAGGTGCCTTTTGTATGTATTTTTTCCATGTCATCGAACCTAGCTTCGCTGTCATCGAAGAGGCCTTCGATGTTATCGAGAGTTATTCAAGGAATTGATAATGCGTCCAAAACAACTTAGAGAGTTAGTCAAATCTTTTCATTAAATTTGATGCCATTGAAGAGACCTTCGATGTCATCGAGCAGGTTTTCGATGTCATCGAGGATTTCTCGAGTCATCGAAAAACGTCTTCAATTTGTCCAGCGACCAACTCAATTTTCTTTCATAAATTCGATGTCGTCGACCTGTGTTTGATGTCATCCAATGTGTCATCGATGTCATCGAACGGTGTTCAATGACACAGTCAATGTGACTTCTGCACTTGTTCTTTCAACTTTGTTCCTTCTCCACTTAGTTTTCTTACATCTTAGGACCTCGAAATCTTTAATCTTTGTCTCCTAAGATCTATTCTTTGCATTGATGATCTTTGAGTTTCTAATCCATTCTTTTAGCACCTTTTCAAATCCAAGCTCTTAATTTCACCTTGCAATACAAACATGAGTAAAATAAGACATTAAGCAATATCATGTTCATAAAACCAAGATATAAATGGGGTTCAATATGCAATATTTGACCTTCAAAACTACTCAATCAAAGGAAATGGGAGGAATGTATTCCCTAAAAGAAGAAGATGACATGAGTGCAAGGGTGGTCAATCTCATAAGAAAAGTCGAGGGCTTGGAAATTAAGAAGGTGGAAGCTAACAAACCAAGGGAAGTCATGGAAGTTGTTTGTGGTATTTGTACTACCAACATACATGCGATGCAAGATTGTCCCACAATCCCTGCTTTACAAGATTTATTAAATGAGCAATCAAATGCTGTAAATAGTTACCAACGACCATTCAGCAAACACATACAATTCCAATTGGAGAAACCATCCAAACTTCGGTTGTAGGAACGGACAAACGGCCAATCCTCAAGAGGCCCTTACTCACACTGCCAAAAAAAAGGGGCAAAGGCTACGGATAAAAACCTTAGCTAAAGACCTATGGCTACGGTTATAGTCCGTAGCACGACTGTAGTCGTAGGTGCAGTAACCATAGGTCAAAAATCTATGGCTACGGATTTAATCTGTAGCCATAGACACCAATAGCTACTGATTAAATCCGTAGCTATACTTTTTGTAGCAAAATCTACATACATCTATGGATAATATTCGTAGCTAAAAGTATGACTATATCCGTAGCTATTGGCCGAAGTGAAAAATGGCTACGGTGTTTTGATCTAAGGCTACGGCTAAAAGTATGACTATTAACCGCAGCTAGTTTCTATTTTAAAATAATATTAATAAATAATGGCTTACTGTTGCTAGGGCACGCCCTGATAGATGAAATCATCTAAAAATTCCAAATTCAACAATAAAAGAAACATGCACAACAAAGAATACACAACAATGCTTCTATGTACAGAGTACCAAAAGCTTAAGCTTAAGAGATCTTTCTCCCAACAATAACCCATTCCTTGATTCTTGAAAGTCTGTACAAAATCACTTAATCTTTGTGTAGGAGAATACCCACTGTATTTGAAAACATATTATACACAATTCATGAATCTGATTGTCGATCTGCAACAACCAATTCATGTCACATAGCTGAATCATGTACAAGATCATAACCACCCATCAAGGGCCCTTCACTGTATATGATGGCGCCTTGAATTCAAATGATGCACTTGGGAGTCCTATGTTCAATTCAATCCATCTAACTTCTGTTAGTTGGGATATACGATAATGGCCTAGATGGAACTTCTGTTAGTCAGATACAACAACAAAACAGTGAATTTTGGAGCACAAAGTGTTACATCTGCTGAGGAAGATGTGCTCTTGCGTCATGCGAGTTCTAAGCTGTTCATTAGTGGGCCCCATCAATGTTACATGTTGCAGTATGATCATTAGATGGTCCACATGTGTAGCCATTGATGAGTTTCTAAAACCATCATTTTTTTCATATATAATGTCGCCCACCTGATGACAACCGACCTAATTTTTGGTTTGCCGATAATTTGTTGGGGTCCACCGGGTGAACAGCCTAGATCTTGTTTGTAGGTTTGGAAAAGGAGAGCTACCTGTTGCTGGCGCCTGCGATGAATTGCAGTCAGTGCTCTTGTCATTATATAAACTGGAACAAGAATTCCAACGGTCCTCAACCACAGCAGTTGTTTGTCGGAGAGAAAAAATGAATCAAAACATTATAATACAAGGATGAATGCATTTCCATCAAGTGGGTCCCATCACTAACATGCCCTGGCCCAAAAATCAGGCCACTCAGCTCATCAGGTGGGCCACACATGCAAGTGAAATGTGGATTGTTGCTTAAACATGCAGACCCAAATGCTGAGAAGAAAATCCTATTTCCAGGCAAGGGCCCATTGATGGCGGGCCCTCATTCATGATTCCCTAGACGTGCCACATCAGTTTTCTCAAGGAATGATTTCTTCAGATAAAATTGCAATCAATCATACTAAAAAAAGAAATGATGTTTCTTAGATCCTTACAACGAATATGGTGACTGAATACTCTTCGGCTCCACTAACTGTGATTGGAAGCATGTGTCGTAGGACCAAAAGAACCATGAACTACATTAACAAGTAACCAAAAAATAGAAAAGAAAAGAAAAACCACAGCCCAAAGAATCGATATCAACCAGCTTAAATGCTCCATTTCGTCAATACACAAGCTCAAAACAAGAATTTACAATTATAGAAACAGAACGGCAACAAATCATATTTCTAACACTCTAAGACGAATACTCATCGTAATCGGCATCCATGAAATCATGGTCTGTCGCAACCATTGCTATAAACCGAGGATTGTGGAAGTCTCTTCGAGAAATCTCCCAGTTTCTCCTGACAGAAACACCTTAAGAACAAATTTAGAAGGTTTCTAGGAAAATGAAATATCTCTATGGGGTTGTGCAAATCCAATATAAATATCATCCATAGGTGGTTCAAAGGAAAACATGCAATCATGTGTCACCATAACGTGCAATGGCGTTACTCTCAAATATGGGACCATCGGGTGTTTCTAGCACTGGAACCTGCACACAGAGAATGTTTAAGCAAACAAAAATAAGATGGGAACTAGACAACGAAAGAACTTCTAGACAAAATAACCATTTACCTTCCCTAAGGGGTTTATCTGAAGAAACTCAAGAGTTTTATTAGATACTCCCATCTCAAAATTCTTAGCCAGTTCGACCTTGACCCCAGAATACTCAGTTGTGATGAGACCCTTGAAACCATTTTTGTTCGTACTTGAGGCATGTAAGATCTAGAGAGTAGTGACGAAGATCAAGATTAACCACATATACATAATCCAATGAAGACATGAGGCATAAACTGAAGAAGGCTACATTCAGATGCCCAACTCAATCAGACAGCAATAAGAGAAGAAACAATCAAAAAATGATTGAAAAAACCACAACCACATCTTCCCTGTGCACACATCGGTCCAGACACTTCAAATCGTGGGACCATTTTTATGAACCATATTAGGTAGGAAATCATAATCGCCTGACAATCTCAACCAATCTAGGCTAGATGACTCCTAATGCTATCTGGATAGAGAAACCAAAAAAAAAAAAGCATCTATTTAACTTCTCTGAGTGGGGGGCATAGTAACCAGCAAAAGAAAACTAGGGCATAGTAACCTGATGGTCCAAATCTATTTGAAAGGAAGAACAGCTACCATTTTCCATGATCTAGTATGATGGTGTGGATGGGTTATTAGGTTGAGAATCACATGATTGGACAATAGTCAGTCCCTGTTTCAGTTGCAGGGCTGAGATTGGACGGTGGTTTTTGGTTCATCTTGCCTATTCGTGTTATAATAACCCTCACTAGAATCACTCTTTAAAATTAGACAAGGTCAATAACTGCTAACCATTTTCACCTTATCGGCACTGGGAAATGGTTAAAATGAAAGCGACCTACTAATAAACTTGCTGCAGAAACATCATTTAAAGATAGGGGAAAAGAAAAGAAAAAATAGGAATGTACAAGTAAAACCTACTAATACCCTTTTCCTGGACTCATTCCACTCGCAGCTCTAATCCTCCCACATGCAACATCCACCTGAAAGAATGGACATAATCGTCATGCTTGAGCAATCAATATAGGAATGTACAAGTAAAACAATAAAACCAAAGATACTCACTGCACTTTCAGGATCAGCAAGCATGGAAAATGTCACATCGCAAGAAGAAGCAACTTCTGTTGGGGAAGCTTTATATTTATGGAATAAATGATAAGAATATGTCACAAGAAAAAATATATGAATTTCAATAAACTATAGTTTCAAAGCAATTATGTGAGATCAAATTTTCAGATCAATTGACAGTTTACTATCAAAACTGCTGGGATGAATTCAAGTTCTCCACTTTAGGTTCAAATTTTTAAGATTTCAATCATGTGTTTAGTAACTTTTGGGTCTATATTTCTTTCTCGAAGACATGGCTTTCTAACTATCATGGTTAAGGTTCCTTTGAACATAGTGCATCGAATTCTAAGATCTAAAGAAATTGTAGAAGTTGTTTCATATCAATAAATGGAAATGAGTTGCTTCTCTGAGTTTCAAACTAATAGTAGAAATATTAAAAACTTTATACAGGTTCTAATTCCTCCACAAAGCATATGCTCTTTATAAAGAATAAAATCATGTAGGATTATTGGAATGGCTCTTACCTCTATGATATCATAACTGTATCTCCTCCATAGTTAATAATCTCATTCTAAAGCCCTTCTCCCTCCTCCTTTACTCGGGCTTGGGACAAACAATGCAAGGAGTTGCATTAGCAGAGTTAAAAAAGGGCTTAGGCTCCATTTGGTTTGAAAAGAAAATGTATTCATAAATACTAATGTGATGATCAAATGGAGCCTAAGACTATAAATAAGTTCAAATATAGAGTACAAAATTCATTCAATATTTAAAAAAAAAAAAAAAACAAAAACAAATCAAATAAATATAGTGTAACTAGAAAGAACATGCAGACTCTAACTATGTTGAACTATAAAGTGCCAAATTAGTTCAAAATTAAGAAACAAACAAGCCAAACATCATATAGAGTAATTAAAAAAAAATGCACACTACACATGTTCAATTATAGAGTACCAAATTTGTTTAAATTATTGAATTCTCAAAGACTCCTTCCCCCATTGCACAAATGAAATGGTATGCATTTTCTATCAAGCTTTTCAACAAATAGTTACTGGCCATTTTAACCTAAGGTATAAATTAATGTGATTTTCCCCACATCAAATTTTCATAAATAAGAAACAAAAGAAAAATCAGCAAAGAAGAAACAAAAGGCAAAATCGCAAAATTGTAACTATTTATGGTTTTTGATGATTCTAAAAATTTGATTAATGATGCTAACCCCCAAATGTCAGTGATTCGACATAAAATCCATATGGTAAAAGACTAATCTAACACAAATCCAGTGAACACAATGAGGGAACTGCGATTTAAAACCTAATTCATCAATATGAATGCTGGGGAAGTTGTAATTTGATTCAATGGCGCATCCAAACACAACAAAATCCTTCAAGGGCTTGTGAAAAAGAAAAAAATGCATTGGGATTATTGGTGTGTATGAATGGAAAGAACCCACTCCACAGATTTCAAAAACAGAGAGAGACTAACCATTCTTCTTCTTCTCCTTCTCCTTCTCCTTCTTCTTCTCCTTCTTGCGTCAAAATGGGGTTTTGAAAATGCTAGCAAGAGAGAGAGAGAGAGAGAGGTTGGGAAACAGAGAGAGGGGAATGGGGCCAAGAGACAGAGAGAGGGTGAGGAAGAGCGGGAGATCGAGAGAGGGCAAGGGAAAGGGAGAGGCTAAGTGTGAGAGAGAGAGAGAGGGTGAGGGAGCCTGAGAATCGATAGAGGGCATTGAAAAGGGCGGACGTAAATGGTATGTGGGTTTTGGGAGGTCCGCGCATAGGAGAAAAGGGCAGACACAAATGAAATGGATTTTGTTTAGGGGAGGGCGTATGACGAACGGTACTTTAAGAGTGTCTGGTTGTAGGACCATGGGGCCCACCGTAATGTATGTTATTTATCCACTCCCTTCATTAATTTTAAAGTATCATTTTAAGGGTTGATACAAAAATGAGTCAGATCGAAGCTGTAAGCAGACCACACAACATATTAACAATAGAAATTTAATTTTTATTATTTCTTATGGTGTGGTCCATTTAGACCTTCAATCTATATAATTTTTGGGTTCATCTACTGAAATTATATATCAGAATTGATGGCCAGCTTAGATCAAACACATATATTCCAATGGGCCCTATGGATCCCCTTAAGCACCATCAATCTCTAATAATGTTCTGGTGAGGATGTAGGTTTTAGCTATGGATTAATTAGGTTTTAGCTACGAATTAAATCTATAGCAGAATAGCTACAGATTTAATCCATAGCCAAAAACTTTCAAAGTCCATATAGCCTTTGCTCGATTTTTTGGTAGTGTCAACTTCTAAATAAAAGTAAACCTCGAGAGGATCCGATTCAAAAATTCATGCAGAATCAAGAGCTCTTCAACCAGAACATAGTGCAAGTATTCCAAGATCTTAAAACAACAATGGAAATGTTTGCATCGTCAATTCAAAGGATTGAGTTACACTTAGTGACTGGGGAGAAAGGGATTTTTCCAGCCCAACCTCTCCCCAATCCAAAGCCACAATGTGAAATTAATGACCCAAGCTCTTCCAATCAACATGTGGAACAAGCTAAGTCTATCACCACTCTTAGAACGAGAAAGATAATTGATAAAACCATTCGGCGAGGGATGAAAATCCTAAAGACTCGGAAGAGGTTAAGGACGATGGACTTAGCGACATATCACATAGGATAGAACTAGAATCTTAAAATAAGCCGATTGCGCCATTCCCCCAATGGTTGATTGCACCAAAACCTCTATCTAACTCGTAAGATATTATAGAGGTGCTTAAGGAAGCGAAGGTCAATATTCTTCTACTAGTTGACGTTAAACAAATCCTTTTATATGCCAAATTTTTTAAAGATTTATGTCAAAGTGCACCTGCTTGTGCCCTGGTTTGTCAAGTTACATGTGTGGTGAGTCAGACTGGCTACAGAACTCGATAGGAAGATTATTTCAAGCGTCTGCCTCAACTGGATGTGTGGAAGCTCATAATAGGTAAATCATAGCCTCACATCCCATGTCCCAAAACACCAGGTGATTAAAAACCTTAAAATAAGATAGACATCCTAGGGTTTTATGGTGAGAAAACTTTTTCAAAATAGGAAAATTTCTAAGTTTTTCTCGCCTTGTCGATCTTATTGATGCACCCTCGATATGATCGACCTGTTCTGTCGATGTCCTCGATACCTTAACGATATTATCGATAAGAGGACTAAAAGTGTCCAGCAACTAAATATTCATCTGGACGGATTTATCGATGTATCGATACACCTATCGATATAATCGATATAAGCACAAATATGTCCAGCAACTTCGTAATATATCTGGACGAATTATCGATGTATCGATACACATATCGATATCATCGATATTCAAATCTCGAGACCATCGAGAGTGGCTCGATAAGATCGACAGGCTGATTTTCGGCGCCCCTTGTTTTTTAATGAAAATTTCAAATTCCTTCGATATATCGATGACTGTCCGATATGATCTGAAATCAAATATCGATAAGATTGGAAGTCCATCGATGATATCGATAGTAGGCGCGTATTTCTTATAGCAGTTATTTCAAGTTGTTTGAACTATGATCGGGGGCCCTTCGATCTAATCAATATTCAAATATCGATGATATCGACACCAGATCGATTGCATCGAATAAAGCCATAAACTGTCCAGCAAGTTCAAAGATAAATCAGCTAGATTATTGATGCCTCGACTCTGATCTCGATGTCATCGACATTCAAATTTCGATGACCTCGACGGTTCCCCCGATCATTCATGAAAACCTGAAATATCTCAAAGTCAAGTCTCTCACATTTTTCAAGTGTCAATGGATTGATTCTGTCATCGATGGAATCGGAGTTCGAAATCCGATGACATCGACAATGGCTTCGATTCATCGACCAATTGACAAAGAGTTTCAAAAGCATATGACATCGAGTCCGAGTCATCGAGCAGACCATCGATGCTATCGAGAGTATACGCTCGATGATATCGAGCCTGCTCGATGATATCGAAATCTATCATAAATGTGACCGTTTTATATCCATTGGAACTCTTTGCCTATTTATAGAGGACTTGTCTTTTGTTACTGTGAGAGAAAGCAGAGAAAGCTTTTGAGTGTTTCAACTTATATCCTATACCTAAAGCCCTTTCTCTCAAGGGAGTTCATCCTCCAATCCACCCTCACCATTGATATTCAATAGAGTGGATTGGGGAATGAACTTCCACATTCAAGGATCCTCCAGCTACTACCTTAATGGCAAATCTTATGCTGGGATGCCTTGAATGCATAAGAGGGGATCTACTCTATCTTCCTTATACGAAAATCTTTAGAGAGTAGGATTCCATCTCACCCTTGACCCAACCTGAAGCCAAGCATTGGTATATCATCTTGTGTTGCGGATCAAGGGAGCAGAAGACTCTTCATCAATAAGAAGGAGGAGATCTTCGGCGTTGTGCTTAACGAGACTCATCTTCTTATCTGTAAGTATCTAGAGTCCAAGAGGACACTTGTGATCATTCTTTTCTAGGATTCGGTCTTAAGTGGTTCTCACCCTTTGAAGCCCTCGTAGGAGGCCTCCGGCGGGAGTGTACATAGTGGGTGCATAGTGTGGACCTTTGCTCTTATGTAGGGCATAAACTATTAGGTCCTTGTGTAGGTCCTTAACCTGTGTGGTCTAAAATTCGGGTGCGTTGTGTAGACCCTTACTCTATGGAGAGCATAAACATCTGGTTAGGAGTGAACTAGTAAAACTCTGAGTTTGAGGTGAATCGCGTAAAACCTCTGTAAAGGTTGAAGGTGAACCTGATTTAAAACCTTAGGTTTGAGGTGAACCCTAAAAAACCTCCTAGTAAAATCTGGTACACTCAAGGGTTGAGTGCGATAGCCGAGAGTGGAGTAGACTTATCGTCTAACCACTATAAAATGACTGTGTCTGTGATTTCTTTCTCTATGTGTGATTCATGACAATGCATTCATAATCATATATCTGATCACATCTCACACACACACAGAGTCACATCCAACATAGACTAAGTTACATATTGCTATATCTTGATTAGTTTGTGATTGGATCCTCTACTTGGCTTGGAAGCCAATAGAGGTACATTTGAGTAATCCTGAAAATTGTATACATGATAGGATTAGTGTGATAGGATTTTTAAATAACTCATAAATCTTTAAAAAGTCCTATTCACCCCCCTCTAGGACATATTGGCATATTTCGACTTCAACTCAAGCGGTCTTTACCATTATTTCATTATGTACGACCAAAAGAAGACAAAACATACAAAAGAAAATCTTTCTGATAGAAAAAGTGAGTGTCATCCTTAAGCAAGATGTGCCACAAAAAATACAAGATCCCGGTAGCCCAACTATCATTTATGTAATTGGGAACCACCAGATTGAGCACACACTTCTTGACTTGGGGGCGAGTGTAAATCTGATTCCTTTATCGATTTATAAACAATTGGGTTTAGGTGAATTAAAACCCACCTGGACCACATTACAACTTGTTGATCGATCAATCTGTGTACCAAAAGAAATGATTGAGGATGTGTTAGTCCAGCTTCATAAATTCTACTATCTAGTAGATTTTATTATTCTAAATACTCAACCCATCGTGGATGTGATGACTCAAATATCCATCATTCTTGGTCGTCCATTCCTTGCTACATCAAATGTCATCATTAATTGTAGGAATGAAATTATGAATCTAACTTTTAAAAATATGACATTAGAGCTCAATATGTTTTTTAATATGAGCAAACAGATAGAGGATGAAGACGATACCCATGAAATTAACATCATCGACTCTTTCATGAAAAATACAGCACTTTTGACTCTATACTCTGACCCTTTAGATATGTGTTTGGCCCACTCCCCTGATTTTGATGATGACATGATTCGGGAGATGAATGCCTTGCTGGATGAGACGTCGGTACATGAAATTAATTGGTGGTGGCCATAATTTGAGAAATTGCCCCAAACTGATGTAGTGCCTCTATCGTCTAATCTCAAGGCACCAAAGCTTAACCTAAAACCCTTGCCCGCTGATCTCAAATATGTTTACTTAGGTCAAGATGAGACATACCTAGTAGTGATTTCTTCCCACCTTGAGAAAGAACGAGAGAGTATGCTTATTTCTACTCTCATTGAGCATAAAGGAACCCTTGGATGGTCGATCACAGACCTCAAGGGAATTGATCCTTTAATTTGTACTCACCAAATTCATTTAGAAGATAATGCAAAAATCTCCTGACAACCACAATGTTGATTAAATCCAAACATGAAAGTGGTGGTTAAGGGAGAAGTGCTTAAGTTGTTGGATGTGGGTATCATATACCCTATATCAAATAGTCAATGGGTGAGTCCAACTCAGATGGTTCCTAAGAAGTCCGGAATCACCATCGTAGCCAATGCTGATAATGAACTTATACCAACTAAAGTCACTACTGGTTGGAGAATGTGCATTGACTACAGAGAGTTGAATACCATCACAAGGACCACTTTCCTTTGCCCTTCATTGATCAAATTTCGAAAAGGCTAGCTGGTCATTCTTACTATTGCTTCCTTGACGGATATTCGGGCTACAATTAGATAGAAATAGCCCTTGAAGATCAAGAAGAGACAACATTCACATGTCCATTTGGCACCTTTGTTTATTGAAGGATGTCATTCGAACTGTGTAACGCCCCCGCCACTTTTCAGCAATGTATGTTGAGTATTTTTCTGACAAGGGCATGTTGACTACCGCTCCTATCATGCAGCCACTGTTCATAGCCCCAAGTGTAAGGTCACGATGTAGTAATAATCTCAGTGAGACTGAGGTCGAATCCACAGGGACTAATCTCATGTGTATTCTAAAAGTAATTAGAAGTAGAACTAGAAGAATATGTGCATCAAACCTGAAATTAAAAAGAGTAATTGTATAGTGTGTAATTAGAAACTTAAGAATTCAAAGGTGGGAACTAGGGTTTTCAAGGATCCACTTATAGTAATTAGGGAGATCTATCACTTGATTCAAGGACACAACTGGAATTGGAGTCCTATCCTATCCAGTTGGAAGATATCTCAATAAAACCAAATCTGAATTTCCTCTGACTTAATTCTCAACGAATGAGAGTTGTGAGAACTGAAAGTGATTCCATCACCTAGCCATGTCCAGGAGACAATGGCAAATAACAGGATATACCAATTCCACAATCAAACATAGGAGAATTGTGGAGGTTAGAAGGGATTCCATCACCCAACCATACCCAAGGGACGATGGTGAACAACAGGATTTACTAACTTCACAATCTCAATACATGAAAAGAAGATACTCAAAGCTATTGCAAATCTATTATAATTTAAGTAACAATAAACCATTAAGAAATGAAAGTATTCCTTAAATATCAAAGTAAAATCAAAGAGAATTCAACATAAACATGAATCAAAGTAATAGAAACATTCTCTCATGCTACAAGCTTCACCTCTTGGCCCTAGCTAAGAAGTTTAGCCAACCATTGACATGATTGGATCTAAAACCATAGAAGAAAGCATGAAAAACTAAGAAAGAAAGGAAGAAAATGCTTGGTGACGGCTCTTCGCCCTTGTGCTTTACTCCTCCAAATCCTAGATAGATGCCCAGGGATGCCCTAAGGACTCCTATTTATAGTTGTGCAACACCTCCTTTTGCACCTCCTTGAAAAAATTCAGAAATTGCCTCAAATTTATGCACTCCACGTAATTCTGTGCAACTCTACGTAAGTAGTTCGATGACATCGAACTACCTTCAATATCATCGAAGGTGACTTTTATACATGCTTTTTTTTCACGCTGCATAACTTCATCCGGACTGCATAATCGAACCTACCTTCGATGTCATCGAGTGTTGTTTGAGGAATCGATAATGGGTCCAAAATAGTCTGACAAGTTTTGCCGAAAATCTACAGAAAATTTGATGTCATCGAACTGGCTTCATTGTCATCGAACAAGGCTTCGTGTAATCGAACAAGTCCTTGAGTCATCGAAAAATGTCTTCAATTTATCCAGCAATCAACTCGATTTTCTTTCATAAATTCGATGTCATCAACACGTGTTCGATGTCATCGAATGTGTCTTTGATGTCATTAAATGGTGATCGATGACACAGTTAATGTGAATTCTGCACTTGTTCTTTCGACTTCTTTCCTTCTTCACTTGATTTCCTTGAATCTTAGGACCTTGAAATCTTCAATCTTTATCTTCTAAGATCCATTCTTTGCCTTGGTGATCTTTGAGTATCAAATTCATGCTTATAGCACCTTTTCCAATTTAAGCTCTTAAATTCACCTTGCAACATAAACATGAGTAAAATAAGACATTAAGCAGTATCATGTTCATAAAACCAAGATATAAAAGGGGGATAATATGAAATATTTGACCCTCAACACAATCCCCAACTAGCATTTTGCTAGTCCCGAGCAAAATATGCATGAAATAAATCTCAATGCTTAATGTCTAAAAAGGCCTAGCTATATGTCCTAGAGGGGGGGGGGGGAATAGGACTATACCAAATTAAAACTTTAATAGCGGAATTTAACTAAATAAGATAGCCTTGAAAGATAGAACATTAAACAAATCACAGTATTGAAATGTAAAACAATCTTCAAATAATAAAATAGAGAGGTTCTAAGGACAAACTTGCTCCATAAAAACCAAGGGTTTATGGCAGGACAACCTTACTAGAACAATTTGAATATCAAAAACTCAAACTGAAAGGAAATAGCAAGAAATTAAATTCTAAACTATTACAATATTCCCCACAATGCCTGAAATGTAAAAGATTACAACATTCACATCCACATATACATTCCACAGCTTTGAATGATAAAAGATAGAAATTAAATAAATATTCAAACCACAAAACATAAAGAATTATAATGGTTCGCCTGTGTGTACAACAACTGTTAAACAACAGCCACACAGATTGCTACTCCACTCCTAATATCCTCACACAGGAGATATCAGTGTTTACTATGAAAATAGGTTTCACAGGTTCACCCAAAACCTTCACAATTGTTTTTTAATGGGCCTACACAATTCAAAAAACCCCACTTCTGAGTTTTCTGGCTCTCCTAAGATAACCACAAGATTGAGATTTTTTTGGCTTAACCTCAAACAAAAACCAAATTGAAGGAAATTTACAATATAGTAAAATACTTGGATTTCTCCTTTCGTTGTAGCTCGGAAGAACCAATCGGAGTAGAGGTTCGAATATAGAAGTTCAATTGTCCAATACTTACTTTGAAATGGTTCTAGGTTCTAATTGATTTTAAATTAAACCAAATGGGCTAGCTCTATTTTATTTTGATTCCAAGAAGAAGGAATACAACAATATCTCTTTTCACTTTAGATTGAACTGCAGAAACAAAATCAAATAAATAAAGCTAACAAAAGAGAATATGAAATATGCACAGTGTAGCTTAAATTAACACAAACTTATCTCAAAGTGATGCCTTGATTTTACTTGAATTGAATTCTTGAAAAACTCTAAAATTCATGTTTTATTTATAGTTGCAGAAATTGCATCTTCGACTAGTCGTGTGGCCACCACAACTGGTCGTAGGTCGAACTGCATTTTGAAATTTTAAGCGCGATCGGATAAAACTATTTTACGACTGGTCTTAGGGTGTCCACGAGTGGTCGTGAGGCCTCCACGACTGGTCGTGACCATCCCATGACTGGTCGTGAGAAACCAAAAATGGTTGCTGGAGTTTGAGTCGTAGTTGCAGAACTGGTCGTGAATGAGTCGGCACTGTTCCTACGACCGGTCGAGCAGACTCCAGGACTGGTCGAAGCTTAACCAAAAAATTCTGAAAATTTGCAACAACTTAGAACTGGTCTTGGAATTTCTTGGACTGGTCGAGCTAGTTCTAGGACTAGTCGAACAGAGTCCAGGACTAGTCTTAGAACAGACCAAACACTTATAAAAATATTCTATATGAATGATGTATTTAAAATGACCTACCCTAAGGTCAAACTAAGGTCATGCAAACCTTAAATGAGAAGTATGGACATTGAGTCTTCATTTCTTCAGATGTTGGTTGACCTTTGAAGATTGTGAAGCTTGAGATCTCTGATGTAGCTTGAACTTGAGATCTTCTGAAGCTTTGAACTTCATCTTGTAATATAGTCTTGAGTTGTACTTGAGACTTGAACAAGAACTTGTCTTCTGTTGTAGCTCTTGAAATATTCTGATCATTGAAGCTTGCAGAAGTTGACAAATAACTTGAACTTGAACTTCTTGAAGTAAATCACCGATCTTAGCTTGTAACATTGATGCAGTGACTTGAACATACAAATCAACATGCTACACAAGACATAGATTGTGTTTTTGGCACCACAAAATTTGACAACCAAAGGGGCAAATAACAATTGCACTTACAATCTCCCCCTTTGTCAAATTTGTGACAAAACACACTTAACAAAAATATGATCATTATGAATACAAAGAATCATACACTAGTTAATTATAGCATGATTAAAGAATCATGCACCAGTTGACATTCACAAATACTTTCATTACTTACTCCCCCTGAGTAGCATACATAAATCCTTCATAAAAAATGAAAATGATGCTTACTCTACTCCCCCACAATCCATATTCATCTCCCCCTCCCCCATATAACCATTAAATTATTCCCCCCCCCCCCCCCCCCACTTTTTGTCACAATATGACAAAGGAAGAAAGGAAGAAATGATAGTGGAAGACCAATAAGAGAGTAAAGAAAGGAATAACGAGTTGAGATATGCAAGTAAAAATAAGCAAATTTAAAGTTTACATAGCATTAATCAGCTGAATCAAACGTCAGTCATACAAACTGAAGTAAAATCAAAGTCCACACATAAACAAAAGTAGTATAAAAGTTATTACAAATCAAATATTAAAACACTTAATCAAATCCTGAGGAAGGAGCAGGTATGGTAGGATCAATTTGATGAAGGCCCTTGTTTAAACGCCTAAGATACTTGCGCGTATATTTAAATTGCAAATCATGGGCAACATTCATGTTCTCTACCTTCTCCTCAAGAGCACGAAGACGAGCATCAAACTCAGATTGCTCATATTCAGGATCATTTGTAGAATCTAATTCAATCTCATCAAAAATATCATCCATATTGATATCATCAGGAGGAAGATCTCCACTTTCTTCATCATTCCCTGCTTCAACACCACCACCACCCACATCTCTTTAACCAGGTGCCAGTTCCAATTTCATCTTATTTAAATTAGAATTGTTAAACAAAAGATGATGAATAGGAGCCTCTCCGACAGGCATAGTGAATATATCCTAGAGGGGGGGTGAATAGGACTATGCCAAATTTAAAATAATTACAACGGAATTTAAATAATAGGATAGCCAAATAAAGTAAATCAATTCACAATACTAAAATAAATAGTAATCTCAATAAATAAGAATTGAGAGATTGATACAAAAGTTGTTCTAAGAACAACCTTACACCAAAAACCAAAGTTTATGGTAGGACAACCTGATTTCTAGAAAGGTCTTTGTATCAAGAACTCAAACTTTAGAGGAATAAATTGAAACTATAATGAGGAATAGAATACAATCTCAAATATTGATTGTTCTCAGGACAACCATGCACCATAAAAATAGCAGGGCAACCTTACAAGAACAATTAAAGAAACTAAAGCTCAAACTTAATAAAGGAATAGCTAGAAATAAATTGTTGAAATTTAAATCTAAACTATTACAACATTCCCACTGAGCTTGAAATAAAATGATTACAATATTCATAACCACATATACATTCCTCAACTGAATAATTAATGATATGAAAATAAAGCACACATCCACACAACACAAAAAGTTATAGTGGTTCGCCTGTGTGTACACCAACTGTTCAACAACAGCCACACAGAATGCTACTCTACTCCTAATATCTTCACACGAGGGATATTAGCGTTCACTATCAAATAGGTTTTCACAGGTTCACCCAAAACCTTCACAATTGTGTATTTTTCAAAGGGCTTACACAATTCAAAAACCCTCTTTTCTGAGTTTTCCTGGCTCTCCTTAGATAACCAATACAATGAAATTTTTTTGGCTTAACCTCAAATAAAACCAAATAAAGTAAATTACATAAATTGTAAAATACCTGTTTTTCTTCTTGTTGTAGTAGCCTAAAAGAACCAAGTCGGAGTAGAGATTTGAATGTCAAAGTTCAATGTCCAATACTCACTATATAATGGTTTTAGATTCTAATATATTTTAAATTAAAACAAACGGGCTCGCTTGAATTGATTTTGATTCCAGTAAAAGGAAAATAAAACTTCCTCTTTACAGATTAGATTGGAATACAAGAAATAAAATAAATTAAGAAAGCTAAAGAAAGAAGATATTAAATATGCACACTTAGCTTAAACGGAGCACAGATTTATCTCTCAGAAGGCCGAATAAAAATTGCTTGAATGATCTATTTTATTCTGAGATTCGTGCTCTATTTATAGGTGAATAAATCATGTCTTCGAGTGGTCTAAAGACCTCTATGACAAGTCGTAGGTCCAACAAAAGTTTAAAAATTCGGGCGCGATAAGATAAGACGGTTTCACAACTGGTCGTAGGGAACCATCGACTGGTCGTAAGACACCTTTGACTGGTCGAAGGTCACACACGACTGGTCGAAGCTAAGGGTAATTCATCGCTATAGTTTGAGTCGAAGGTCTATGACTGAACGAAAAACCAGTAGACATTGTTCTTACGACTAGTCGAATAGTCCCCGAGACTAGTCAAAGCCTAACGGAAAATTTTCAAATTTTGTAAAAAAAACTTATGGCTGATCCAAGAAATCCTTAGACAGGTCGAAGCAGTGCTAGGACTAGTCAAACAAAGTCCAGGACTAGTCTTAGAACAGGCCAAACTCTCTTATATAAAATATATGAATTATGTATCCAAAATGGCCTACTTTAATGGTCAACCTACGGTCAGTCATACCTCAATAGTGAAGTAAGGACATTGGAACTTAAAGATACGTGACCTTGAAAGTAATGAAGCTTGAAGTCTTGATGTAGTTCAAACTTGAGATCTTGAAATTGAACTTGAAAGCTTCTTGCATTATCCTTGTCTTTGAATTAAGTCGAACAAACTCACTTCCTCGAGTCTTGACTTGTGAGCAGTGCTTGTCCATCAAAGCTGATCTTGAGTAGAGCTTTGATCTTCACAGAAGCAAGCTTCCTAATAGTGTCTTTGGCACCATAAATTTGACAACAAAAAGGGCTATAAACAATAGCACTTACACATAGCAACTAGCATGTGAGTAACTGACATAGTCATAAGATAAGCAAAAGGAATATCACTATGTCCTGGATGGAGATGAAATTAAATGATGAAATGACATATGAAAGAAGGCAGACAGACTTTAGTACCAGTGACTATAGAATACAAAACTCGAACCATAAAAGAAGTTAGTTTTGTTTTGTTACCAAAGCAAGGATACACATTTGAAATAAAAATTCTATGGAGAACTTTGTATTTAGGTAACAAATACTTTGCGGGGAGCGCATTCCCTTTATGAGTCCATTGAACGTTCATATTACATAAATCTCTGGTTAACATCCGTTTTTCTGATTCTGAAGGTTTTTCCATTAGAATATGAATAGGGATGCCCTCATCATTAACAGGTATTTCCATTAAATCACAATCAGATGACGGTCTACTGTAAATGGACCTTCTCTAGTATCAATATTAAAAGTTAAATTATCAGATGAAAATTCAGAGATACATGCACACATAGCCTGTGCAATGGATTCGTATGCAGGCCCATCCCAATGTAGGATGTTATCCCAACCTACAGATTCGAGAAGAGGAAGGATACAAAAAGGAGCAATGTGATTAATAGACACAGCTTTTTCAACAATGACATTGCGCATACGCAAATCCCAAACATGAGCGGGATCATCTTCGAGTGATCGAAGATGGAACCGACTGATAGGAGAAGATCTAGAGGATGATGGACCATGGACAGTTTTCTTTTTCCCTCTAGCATCCATTTATTTAAAGAAAATTAAAGTACCAAGAAATCACAAAGGAAGTAGAGATGGGTTTTCTAAGATCAGCAAATGGAGTAGAAAAACCCCAAAATCTCAAAAAAAAAAGCTTGAAATCAAGTACTCAAATGACAAAAATGAAGAAAATAGAACTTGAATCTACAAGATTGACCCAAAAAATGCACTAACCTTGACGAATCAAATGGTTGGGTACGACCAGTCGTGCTTATGCCCGTTCGAGAAGAAATAGGAAATGAGGAAGATGAGATTTCCCCCCAAATTAAAAAGGTCCAGCAGGCTACACGACTGGTCGAGGACCGTTCTCGACCAGTCGTACCACAACTGGTCGAGCACGTCCTCGACTGGTCGTGAACCAATAAAAATAGCATTTTTCATTAAAATTTAAAATTTAAACCAATAAATTTTTAAATATATATACACTATGATACACAAATGCGTGAATAATCAATTTAAATTGTACATACCAAGATCAATTTCCAATTTATTAAACCTACTTTTGTCAATCGGTTTAGTGAAAATGTCAGCAAGTTGAGTCTCGGTTGGAATGTAATCTAAAGATATTATTTTTTCTTCCACTAATTCACAAATATAATGATACCTAATGTCAATGTGCTTGGTACGTGAATGCTGAATTGAATTTTTTGAAATATTTATAGCACTAGAATTATCACAATATAATATCATTGATTCTTGTGCAATTCCATAATCGGTTAACATACGTTTCATCCAAACCAGCTGAGCACATGCATTTCCAACTACGATGTATTCAGCCTCAGCAGTGGAGAGCGATATAGAACTTTGCTTCTTGTTAAACCAAGAAACTAAACAATTTCCGATATAGAAACAACCACCACTGGTTGATTTTCTATCATCGATATTACCAGCCCAATCAGCATCTGAATACCCAGCAAATTGAACACTAGTATCATATGGATACCAGATAACCAAATTAACAGAACTTGCAACATATCGCATAATCCGCTTAATAGCAGTTACATGAGATTCTTTAGGATTAGACTAATATCTAGCACAAATATCAACACTTAAGGCAATATCAAGTCTACTTGCAGTTAAGTAAATTGCCAATCATGCTACGATATAATTTAGGATTTACATTTTTAGCTGTAGAGTCTTTTAAAAGTCTTAAGGTTGTACTCATAGGAGTATCAAAACTCTTACTATTCTCAAATTTGAACATTTTAATCAAGTTCAAAGCATATTTGGTTTGAGAAATAAAAATACCATCAGGTTATTGTTTTACTTACAACCCTAGGAAATAATTCAATTCCCCAACCATGCTCATTTCGAACTTAGATTTCATTAAATCTGCAAACTCAACGGTCATGTTAGCACAGGTAGATTCATAAATAATATCATCAACATAGATTTGAACCATTAAGATATGATCGTTATGTTTCATAACAAACAGAGTTTTATCAACACTTCCCATTAGAAAATTATGACTTAGTAAAAACTTAGTCAATTTTTTGTACAATGCCCTGGGAGCTTGTTTCAAACCATAGAGAGCCTTTTTAAGGCGATAGATATGATCAGTGTTCTTAGGATCTTCAAAACCCATTAGTTGTTCCACATACACTTCTTCATGTAGTTCACCATTTAAGAAGGCACTCTTTACATCCACTTGATAAATTTTAAATTTTCTAAAGCAAGCAATGGATATGAATAGTCTGATTGATTCAAGGCGAGCAACTAGGGCGAAGGTTTCATCGTAATCAATGCCTTCTATTTGAGTGTACCCTTATACAACTAGTCTTGCCTTCTTTCGAATAATATTACCAAGTTCATCAGACTTATTTTCAAAAATCCACTTTGTTCCGATAATATGTTTATCTTTAGGTCTAGGAACAAGATTTCAGACATCATTTCTAATAAATTGATTAAGTTCTTCCTGCATAGCAACTATCCAGTTTTCATCAAAAAGAGCCTCTTTTACATAACTGGTTCAATTTGGGATGTAAAGCACATGTAATTACACATGTCTTCTATTTGTCTATGAGTACGCACACCAGTGAGAGGGTTTTTAAGAATTTGAGTGGTTGGATGATCTTTAACAGTCCTCAGTTCAGAATTAGTTTGATTTGATAAAGTATCTGGTTTGTTAATTAAAAGAACATCATTATCTGAACTTGGGGCAGGTGTATTCAAGAGATCGTCAATGACCACATTAATGGACTCTTGAATAACACCGGTCCTTTTGTTCAACACTCGATACGCATGACTATTTAAACAATACCCTAAAAAGATACCTTCATCACTTTTAGTGTCAAACTTCCCCAAATATTCACGGTCACGTAAAATATAGCACTTGCTGCCAAAAACTTGAAAGTATTTGACAGTGGGCTTTTTATCAAACCACATTTCATAAGCAGTTTTATTATTAGATTTACAAATATAAACTCGGTTGATAATATAGCACGCAGTATTTACAGCTTTAGCCTAAAGGTTTCTATGGAGCTTCATACTATTCAGCATTACATTTCCCATTTCTTGAAGCACTCTTTTCTCCTCTCTACAATTCCATATTGTTGTGATGTTTTGGGTGTAGAGAATTCATGCAATATTCCCTGTTTGCTACGGAATTTCTTAAAACTGTTATTCTCGAACTCAGATCCATGATCACTACGGATCTTACAAACTTGAGAACTTTTTTCAGTTTGGATTCGTTTGAGCATCCTTTTTACTTCATCAAGGGTTTCTGATTTATCCCTCAAGAAGGCTACCCAAGTGAATCTAGTAAAATCATCCACGATTACCAGTACGTATTTTTTACCACCTCGACTCTCCGTCCTGGTAGGTCCTACAAGATCCATGTAGAGTAGCTTGAGTGGTCTTAATGTGGCATTGGAGTTCATCTTTTTGTGAGAACTCTTAGTTTGTTTACCAATCTGGCATTCGCCACATATTTTGTCTACTTTTTAAAGTTTAGGTAGACCTCTTATTAGTTCCCCTTTGCTCAATCTGTATAAATTACGGTAGTGTACATGTCCAAGGCGTTTATGCCATAATTCTGTCTCATCGGTATGGACCATGTAGCACGATTGATTAGATGAGCTACCATCGCTTACAATATAGCAGTTTTCAGAAGTCCTGTGACCAGTTAATATTACTGAACCCTTTTTGTTGAAAATTTCACAACCTTGATTAGAAAAGTTCACGTTATGATTGTTATCGCATATTTGAGATATGCTTAACAGGTTGTGTTTTAGCCCCTCAACATATAAAACATTCTTAAATAAGGGAAGGTTATAGAGTTGAACCGTACCTTGGCCAATAATCTTGCAATTGCTACCATCAGCAAATGTGACTGACCCATTAGTCATATCTTTAAAGTCGGTGAATAAAGCCTTGTCGCCTGTCATATGCCTAGAGCACCCACTATCTAGGTACCACTTTGTATGGCTTGTCGGTTTGAATACAGTGTGGGCAACCAAGCAGGTAACCTTAGGAACCTATTTCATAACTATTTTGGGTTCAAGAGTATAGTTGGTCTTCTTATGTTTGTAGTTGTTGTAAGACTGACCCACTGAGTTAGATTTTAAGAGCTCCTTAAGTAGATCAACTATTTTCTCAGCTAAAGGGTTTCGGTTTTGATTTTTGTAATTGGTATGATTACCTTTAAGTTTGAATGATTGAAAACTTTTAACATTTTTAGAAAACTTTTGACTTAAACTTTTCTCTTTTGAGTTAGAGGATTCTCCTTTCACAAACTTGGGAGGAATATTCTTTGTTTAGGAGGAATATTTTTATCGTAGTCCAAACCGGATCAGTCGCCACATTTTCTTGATCCAGTTAAAACTTTTTTCTAATTTTAGATCACCTTGGGCATAGCTCCATGTATCCTTTAAACTCAAAAGGGAAGAGACTTCAAGTTTAAGTTTATCATTTTCAGATTTCAGATTTTCAGTAAGGGTGGTTTTGAAATCTAGATCATATTTGCATTTTTCAAAACAATCTAAAATATGAGATTTTTCTAAAATAAGAGACTCAAATCTTTCTCTAAGCCCTGAAAACCTTTCTTTTTGAAGCTTCAGTTTTACCGTAATCACACAACTTTCCTTATATAGAGCATTATAAGCATTTTGAAGATCTTCTTCATTATCATGATCACTATTCAGATTTTCTTCACTAGTTGAATCATCATGATCTGAAAAAGTGAACTTGGCTAGAGTCATAAGGGCTTTGACTTCATTGCCTGACTCGGTTTCAGAATCTTCTGATTTAGAAGAGGCTTCAATGCCAGAAGATTCATCCCAAGTAGCCAACATTCCTTTCTTTTTAGGTTTGTCCTTTTAGGACACTTGTTTGTTAGATGCTCATATTCTTGGCAGTTGTAACATTGACTATCTTTCAAAGATTTCCAAGATTTAGATTTCTTCTTATCATCTAATTTTTGAAAGTCAACCTTCTTTTTACTTTTGAAAATCTTATAAAAAAATTTCGCTAAGAGAGCCATATCATCTTCAAAATTTTCAAAATTAGAATTTTCTTGAGAAATACATTTGGAAGACTTAAGGGCTATAGATTTACCTTTAGGAGCTTTAAAGTTTAACTCATGAGTTTGTAAAGGCCCAACTAATTCTTCTACCCTCATATTATCCATATCACGAAGTTCCTGGATCGCAATCACCTTTGAGTTGAACCGTTCAGGTAGTGAGCGTAGTATCTTTGCACACAATTTACTTTCTGGGATTTTATCGCCAAGACCCCACATAGAGTTTACAATGTCATTTAGTCTTGTATAAAAGTCCATGAACATTTCATTTTCCTTCATATGTATTTCCTCAAATTTAGTTGTGAGGATTTGGACTTTAGTCTTTTTTACTGAAATAGCGGTGAAGACCACTTGAGTAGAAGTTGGAATATGCCAATATGTCCTAGAGGGGGGTGAATAGGATTTTTTAAAGATTTATGAGTTGTTTAAAAATCCTATCATATATGCAATGTTTCAGGATTACTCAAATGTAACTCTACTGGCTTTCAAGCTAAGTAGAGGATCCAATCACAAACTAATCAAGATATAGCAATATGCAACTTAGTCTATGTTGGATGTGACTGTGTGTGTGTGAGATGTGTTCAGATATATGAATATGAATGCATTGTCATGAATCATATATATAGAAAAGTAATCGCAAACACAGTCATTTTTATAGTGGTTCGACTACTTATCTACTCCACTCCCGGCTGTCGCACTCAACCCTTGAGTATACTAGATTTCACTAAGGAGGTTTTCCAGGGTTCACCTCAAACCTAAGATTTTAAATCAGGTTCACCTTCAACATTTACAGAGATTTTAAGCGGTTCACCTCAAACCCAGAGTTTTACTGGTTCACTCCTAACCAGATGTTTATGCTCTCCATAGAGCAAGGGTCCACATAACGCACCTGAATTTTAGACCACACAGGTCAAGGACCTACACAAGGACCTAATAGTTTATGCCCTACACAAGAGCAAGGGTCCACCCTATGCACCCACTATGTACACTCCCGCCGGAGGCCTCCTTGAGGACTTCAAAGGGTGAGAACCACTTAGGACCAAGACCTAGGAAGGAATGATCACGAGTGTCCTCTAGACTCTGGATACTTACAGATAAGTTGATGAGTCCCGTTAAGAACAACGCCAAAGATCTTCTCCTCCTTGTTGGTGAAGAGTCTTCAGCTCCCTTGATCCACAACATAAGATGATATACCAATGCTTGGCTTCGGGTTGGGTTAAGGGTGAGATGGAATCCTACTCTCTAAAGATTTTCCTATAAGGAAGATAGAGTGGTTCCTCTCTTATGCATTCAAGGCATCCCAGCATAATGATTTGCCATTAAGGTATTAGCCGGAGGATCCTTGAATGCAGAAGTTCATTCCCTAATCCACTTTATTTGATATCAATGGTAAGGGTGGATTGGAGGATGAACTCCCTAGAGAGAAAGGCTTTAGATATAAGATACAAGTTGAAACCCACAAAAGCTCTCTCTTTTCACTCTTACAGCAACAAAGAACAAGCCCTCTATATATAGGTAAGAAGTTTCAACGGATATAAAACGGTCACATTTATGACAGAGTTCGATATCATCGAGCAGGTTCGATATCATCGAGCGTATACTCTCGATAACATCAATGGTCTGCTCGATGACTCAGACTCGATGTCATACGCTTTTGAAACTCCTTGCTAATAGGTCGATGAATCGAAACAGTTGTCGATGTCATCGGATTTCGAACTCCGATTCCATCGATGACTGGGTCGATCCCTCAACACATGAAAAATGAGAGAGACTTTATTTTAAAAATATTTCAAGTTATCATGAATGATCGGGGAATCGTCGAGGTCATTGGAATTTGAATGTCGATGATATCGAGATCTAAGTCGAGGCATCGATAATTCCAGCAGATTTATCTTTAAACTTGTTGGACAGATTATGGCTTAGTTCGATGCAATCGATCAGGTGTCGATATCATCGATATTTGAATATCGATTAAATCGAAGGGCCCCCGATCATAGTTAAAAACATCCTGAAATATCTGCTGTAAGAAATGCGTGCCCACCATCAATATCATCGATGACCCTCCAATCTTATCGATATTTGATTTCAGATCATATCGGACGGTCATCGATATATCGAAGAATTTTGACATTTTCATTAAAAACAGGGGCGCCGAAAATCTGCCTGTCGATCTTATCGAGCCACTCCTGATGGTCTCGAGATTTGAATATCGATGATATCGATATGTGTATCGATACATTGATAATTCGTCCAGATATATTGTGAAGTTACTGGACATGTTTGTGTTTCTATCGATGATATTGATATATGTATCGATACATCGATAAATCCGTCCAGATGAATATTTAGTTGTTGAACACTTTTGGTCCTCTTATCGATAATATCGTTAAGGTATCGAAGACATCGACAGTGCAGGTCGATCATATCGAGGGTGCTTCGATATAATCGACAGGGTGAGAAAAACTTAGAGATTTTCCTATTTTGAAGAAGTTTTCTCACCACAAAAACCCTAAGATGTCTATCTTGTTTTAAGGGTTTTAATCACCTAGTATTTTGGGACATGGGATGTGAGACTATGATTTACCTATTGCGAGCTTCCACACATCCGGTAGAAGTAGACGCTTGAAATAATCTTCCTATCGAGTTCTGCAGCCAGTCTGACTCACCATACACGTAACTTGACAAACCAGGGCACTAGCATGTGCACTTTCATTTACAACTGACGTACCCTCGTGTGTCATTTCTAAAATATCCCAAGCTTGCTTTGTAGTATCACAGGATATAATTTATTTAAACTCATCAGTTGATAGTGCACAAGTGATTGCATTTAGTGCTTTTGCATTAGCACTACTCTCACTTTTCTGAAGTGTGGTCCAAGAAAAATAGGGTGATATTCTCATTGATTTTGATCCATCGATACCAATCACTTCAGCGGTAGGAGGGATTCATTCAGTCACTATGGCTTACCACACACTCTCATCCATTGATATGAGGAAAATCCTCATTCTGGCTTTCCAATAGGTATAGTTAGAACCATCAAATGGTGGAGGCCTAGTGACTGAAAGGCTATCAAAATTTGACATCATATCAATAGCTTAGATCGATTAGCTCAGGAAATAAATCCAAATAATAACAATTAAAATGAGCAATTAGGCTCTGATACCACTTGAAAAGGCCTAGCTATATGTCCTAGAGGGGGGGGGGGAGAATAGGACTATGCTAAATTAAAACTTTAATAGCAGAATTTAACTGAATAAGATAGCCTTGAAAGATAGAACTTTAAACAAATCATAGTATTAAAATGTAAAGCAATCTTCAAGTAATAAAATAGAGAGGTTGATACCAATGTTGTTCTAAGGACAACCTTGCACCATAAAAACCAAGGGTTTATGGCAGGACAACCTTACTAGAACAATTTGAATATCAAAAACTTAAACTGAAAGGAAATAAAGGAAATAGCAAGAAATTAAATTATAAACTATTACAACATTCCCCACGATGCTTGAAATGTAAAAGATTACAACATTCACATCCACATATACATTCCATAGCTTTGAATGATAAAAGATAGAAATTAAATAAACATTCAAACCACAAAACACAAAGAATTATAGTGGTTCACCTATATGTACACCAACTGCTAAACAACAGCCACACAGATTGCTACTCCACTCCTAATATCCTCACACAGGGGATATCAGTGTTCACTATGAAAATAGGTTTCACAAGTTCACCTAAAACCTTCACAATTGTGTCTTTTAAATGGGCTTACACAATTCAAAAAACCCCACTTCTGAGTTTTTTGGCTCTCCTCAAATAACCACAAGATTGAGATTTTTCTCGCTTAACCTCAAATAAAAACTAAATTGAAGGAAATTTATAATATAGTAAAATACCTAGATTTCTCCTTTCGTTGTAGCCCAGAAGAACCAATCGGAGTAGAAGTTCGAATATAGAAGTTCAATTGTCTAATACTCACTTTGAAATGGTTCTAAGTTCTAATTGATTTTAAATTAAGCTAAATGGGCTAACTCTATTTGATTTTGATTTCAAGAAGAAGGAATACAACAATTCCTCTTTTCAAGTCAGATTGGAATATAGAAACAAAATCAAATTGACAAAAGCTAACAAAAGAGAATATTAAATATGCACAGTGTAGCTTAAGAATTAACACAAACTTATCTCGGAGTGATGCCTTGATTTTTCTTGAATTGGATTCTTGAAAAACTCTAAAATTTGTGTTCTATTTATAGTTGTAGAAATCGCGTCTACGACTGGTGGAGTAGGCCACCACGACTGGTTGTAGGTCGAACTGCATTTTGAAATTTTAAGTGCGATCGGATAAAACCATTCTACGACTAGTCGTAGGGTGCCCACGACTGGTCGTGACCATCCCATGACTAGTCGTGAGGAACCAAGAAAGGTTGCTGGAGTTTGATTCATAGCTGCAGGACTGGTGGTGAATGAGTCGACACTGTTCTTATGACCGGTCGAGCAAACTCCAGGACTAGTCGAAGCTCAATCAAAAAATTCTGAAATTTTGTAACAACTTAAGACTGGTCTTGGAATTTCTTGGACTGGTCGAGCCAGTTCTAAGACTAGTCGAACAGAGTCTAGGACTAGTCGAAGAACAGAACAAATACTTATAAAAATATTCAATTTGAATTATATATACAAAATGACCTACCGAAGGTCAAACTAATGTCATTCATACCTTAAATGTGAAGTAAGGACATTGAAACTTCATTTCTTCAGATGATGGTTGACCTTTGAAGATTATGAAGCTTGAGATCTCTGATGTAGCTTGAACTTGAGATCATCTAAAGCTTGGACTTCATCTTGTACTGTTATTCTTGAGTTGTACTTGAGACTTGAATAAGAACTTGTCTTCAGCTCTTGAAATATTCTGATCATTGAAGCTTGCAGAAGTAGACAAATAACTTGAGCTTGAATTTCTTGAAGTAGATCACCATTCTTAGCTTGTAGCATTAATGCAGAGACTTGAACATACAAATCAACATGCTACACAAGACATAGATTGTGTTTTTGGCACCACAAAATTTGACAACCAAAGGGGCAAATAACTATTGCACTTACACTCCCAATAACCACAATGTAGATTAAATCCAAACATGAAGGAAGTGGTTAAATGTGAGGTACTTAAACTATTGGATGTGGGTATCATATACCCGATATCCGATAGTCAATGGGTGAGTCTAACTCAGGTGATTCCTAAGAAGTCTGGAATCAACATCATAGCCAATGCCAATAATGAACTCATGCCAACTAGAGTTACTACTGGTTGGAGAATGTGCATTGATTATAGGAAATTGAATTTTGTGACAAGGAAAGACCACTTTCCTTTGCCCTTCATTGATCAAATTTTGGAAAGGCTAGCTAGTCACTCATACTGTTATTTCCTTGACGGATATTTGGGCTACAATTAGATTGAGATAGCCCTTGAAGACCAAGAAAAGACCACGTTCACATGTCCTTTTAGTACCTTTGCTTATCGAAGGATGTAATTCGGACTGTGTAATGCCCCCGCCACTTTTTCAGCAATGCATGTTGAGTATTTTTTCTGACATGGTAGGGCAATATTTAGAGGTCTTCATGGAGGACTTCTCCATTTTAGGTCCATCCTTCACCGAGTGTTTGAAAAGTCTAAAAAAGGTGCGAAGCGATGTGAGGAAAAGAATTTGGTACTAAATTGGGAGAAGTATCATTTCATGGTTCCTAAGGGAATAGTTTTTGGACATATAATTTGGTATAAGGGAATTGAGGTAAATAAGGCCAAAATCGATCTTATCTCCAACCTACCTCCACCCAAGAGCATACGTGATGTGCGATCCTTCTTAGGACACCAATTTTTATAGACGATTCATAAAGGACCTTAGTCACTTCTCTCGTCCTTTATGCAATCTACTTCAAAAAGATGTACCATACAAGTGGACTGAGCAATGCTAAGATGCTTTCATTAAGCTCAAGGGCATCTTAACAACTGCACCTATCATGTAGCAACTCGATTGGCAGATCCCTTTTGAAATCATGTGCGATGCATCCGACTATGCTATTGGGGCGGTGTTAGGCCAGAGAAAAGAAAAGAAGCCTTACATTATTCATTATGCAAGTAGAACTCTAAATTCTGCCCAAGTGAACTATTCAACAACAAAGAAGGAACTCTTAGTTGTAGTATTCGCTTTGGACAAATTTAGGTCCTACTTGATCGAATTTAAGATCATCATCTACACTGATCATGCAGCGTTGAAGTATCTTCTTTTGAAGAATGACGTTAAACCCCACTTGATAAGATGGATCCTCCTACTCCAGGAATTTGATTTAAAAATAAAAGATAAAAAGGGGGTAGAGAATGTAGTGTCTGACCATATTTCGAGGCTTGATCTTCTTAATTCCCTTAAGACGGCATCCATAAATGACATATTCCCTAATGAACAATTGTTTAACTCTCCCAATTACCTTGGTTTGTTGATGTTGTTAATTATCTTGCCATAGGTTTCACACCGACACATTGGACTGCGTAAGATAAGAAAAAGTTCTTCGCCGAGGTACATAAGTTCTTTTGGGACGATCCGTAGTTGTTTAAATATTGCCCAGACCAAATTCTAAGGAGATGTGTGCCTGACAATGAACATCAAAGTGTCATCTCCTTCTGTCACTCTCAGGCCTATGGTGGTGACTTTTCTGCTAAAAAGTCCACTGCCAAAATTCTACAATGCAGCTTTTACTGGCCCACTATGTTTAAAGATACTCATAAGTTTTGCAAAGCTTGTGAGCATTGTCAGAAATCGAAATTATTGTCCCATCGAAATATGATGCCTCTGAACCCTATTATGATCATTGAAGCATTTGATTGTTGGGGTATGATTTCATGGGACCATTCCCCTAAGCCTTTAGGAACTTATATATTCTACTAGCAGTAGACTATGTCACTAAATGGGTCGAAGTGGTCTCGTGCTGGAATAATGACCAACGAACTGTCATTAGATTTTTAAAAGAAAACATCCATCCCCAGTTCAGAACACGTCGAGCCATCATTAGTGATGGAAGTTCACACTTCTGCAATAAGCCATTAGTGATGGGAAATTAAACACATTCTGCAGAAAATGGTTAACACTAACCGTAAAGATTGGTCAATTCGCTTGACCGATGCTTTATGGGCTTACTATACTGCCTTGAAGACCCCCATTGGAATGTCTCCCTTTAGACTCGTCTATGCGAAAGCTTGTCACTTACCTATGGAGTTGGAACATAGAGCCTATTGGGCTATTAAAAATCTGAATTCAATCTGGACAACGTTAGCTCGCTACTCAAACTTCAATTGAATGAACTTGAGGAAATCTGAAATGATGCTTACGAGAACTCGAGAATTTACAAGGACAGAATGAAGGTGTTCCATGATAAGAACATCCTTCGTAAATCATTCTTGACTGGCTAAAAAGTCCTTCTGTACAATTCTCGGTTACACCTTTTTCCAAGTAAACTCCGATCTCGTTAAACCATCCCTTTCACTGTCACTAATGTTTATCCTCATAGGGCCGTCAAGATAGTAAATCCAGGTAGCCCAACCATTGCTTGCGTAATTGGGAACTACCGGACTGAGCATGCACTTCTTGACTTAAAAGTGGGCGTGAATCTAATCTCGTACTCGGTCTACGAGCAACTAGGTTTACGTAAATTAAAACCCACCCGAACCACGTTACAACTTGGCAATCGCTCAGTCCGTGTACTGAGAGGGATAATCGAGGATGTGTTGGTCAAAGTTGACAAATTCTACTATTTGGTAGATTTTATCGTCTTAGATACTCAACCCATCGTGGACATGAGCACTCAAATTCCCGTCATTCTTGTTCGCCCATTCATTATCACTTCAAATGCAATCATTAATTGCAGTAATAGAGTCATGAGTATGTCTTTTAAGAATATGACATTGGAGTTGAATATCTTTTTCAACACAAGCAAACAGTTAAATGATAAAGACGATCCCCACGATATTAACCTGATTAATTCTTTCGTGGAAGATAGAGCACTTCTGACCTAATCCTCTAACTCTCTATAAATGTGCCTTGTCACGCCCCAAACTCAAAAAATGAGCTTACAAAATTCCCGATCGCCGAATCCGGTGCCGACAGCCTCCGTAGTACCCCATTCTCGGATCCCAACGCCCATACGCCAGATTTTCGATCCTGGGATCCTACAAGGAGGATTTTTAGTATGAAAATTTTTTTTGTAATGGAGCATAACCACAAGCATAACTAAGTCATAAAGGCAACATCATCATCACATATTGACTAATATAATCATTTGGATACAATGCTAAAAGGAAAATACATATATCGAAATCAAAGCTCCAAAGGACAGCTGCACGCTTCAAGCTCAACGCTGCTACAACTTAATGCCACCTACACACATCTATTGTGCATAAGCTTACAAAAGCTTAGAGGGTGTGAAAGTATGTGCACAAGATAAGTGCCAAGTATACCATAAAGTCCATAAACCATACGTCATCGGAATAAGCGGAAATACTAACAAGATCATGAATCATACGATATTAGAGTAAGCGAAAATATACTAGTAAGTCCATGAGTGCTATCAGCCGTACTAAGGCTATGCGATGCAAAACATAATAAGACAATGACAGGTGCTGAAGATGCAATGCAATATACAAATCCTGACAAGCCATGAATACCATCATCCTCATCTAGGCCATATAAGTACAAAAACATAGTAACCCAAGATGCTAAGTACTGCGGATGCAATGTAATATGCGGTGCGAATGAAATAACCATGCAGGAACGTGAAGTCGGGATGATAGTACGAAGTATCACAGGCTATGGGGTCCATCACAAGGGACTTTTATCCAAACCAGTCTCATACCTAAATTTGGATAGTCAAACATAATGTGGTAAACTCCTGATCTCAGGTTAGTCGTGCGCCCAACCGAAATCCTGGCCATGCGATGGTACACGTAACAAATATTTACGCACCACCAGCCTGAGTGGATAGTGAATGAATGAATATGCAATTTCTACTCAATAGGTCCACATATCAGTACGGTTGCTCTCTGGGGCAATCACCGGGGTCTATTATACTACACACCGACTGCCTCCTCCCTAGCTGCACAGCCCCGCGAGTAGAAAAGACCTCACTATCTGCCTAGTCAGCAGTCTGCTAATACCTACTCGGCTCGTCAATAGCGGACCCATTTAAGAGCTGGTCATACTCAGCCTAGCTTATAGCCCCCTCATTCGGGCGAATAAGGCCACACCCCCTCCTAACCAACCACGACACAGTGGAAGACGCGGCCTACTGGTATTCGGCACTCAGGCACTCATGTTGCACTCGGTCTAGACGTTGGGGTACCTCCTGGCCTCGAAGATTCTGGGACTTTTACCCAAGGACATCCTAAGTGCCCACAGTGCTAGAATCAAGTATTTTTAGTCTCCCATTTAGCCGTCCACGAAGTGCCTGTGGAGGCCACGGCCCTGATGTCATTAGGGCATATAATAATGAAGTCACATATATGCGAGATGCATGAGTTACACTATCCAGTCATGCAGTAATCCTGCACGTACGACGCGATAATGTGGGCACTCCGTCTCATAAGGAGTCCCATAAATAGTCTACCCAATGGCGTATGCAATGATCAGTCACTACTCATATCAAGCATGCATATGATGCTTATGGCATGAGTCATGGAATTATACTAAGCATGTTATAAAGTAATGAACTATCCTTACAATGCATATGGGCCTAGAGGGCCTATACTCAATAAGTATGGGCCTATCAATGGACCCTAAGGAGAGTTACAATGTGGACATTTAACCAACATTGTACTTACAATGTGGACATCAAACCATCATTGCTCCTCAGGCATAGCCCGCCATAAAGGTCAACACATAAAACGCGGTGGAATTACATTCAATGGGCCTTATATATACCTTATTGGGCCTTAACCCACGGGCCTCCAATACGGGCCTCACGACATAGGCCTCATGTATATCAAGGTGGGCCTAAATAGATTGGCCATAACTACATCAAGATGGGCCTCCTCAAATGGGCCCGATATATATCAAGGTGGGCCTCAACAACGGCCTCATACACATCAAGGTGGGCCTAAACAACGGGCCATAAATATGACAAGTGGGCCACATCGCATGGCCCATATGTATATACCAAGGTGGGCCTCAACGGATAGCCATAAGTACATCAATGTGGGCCTCACCACATGGGCCATATGCATATCAAATGGGCCACACCAATGGGCCATAAACATATCAAAGGTGGGCCTCACTGATGGGCCATAAACATATTAAAGGTGGACCTCACAGATGGGCCATAAACATATCAAAGGTGGGCCTCACAAATGGGCCATAAACATATCAAAGGTGGGCCTCACTGGACGGCCATAAATAAATCAAGATGGCCTAATCACATGGGCCCCATGTATATATCAAGGTGAGCCTAAGCAGCGGGCCACTGATACATCAAGGTGTGGCCCACCTTAATGTATTAGAGATCCAACCTATTCATAAACTAACATAGGGATAGATGAAGTGGAAACACATATTAGCTTAGTAAGGAAATACTGTGGCCCCTTAGAAATTTTGAACGGTGAAAGTCACTATCTCCAATATTTTCGAGGGTGGGGTCTACTTGAACTATAGATCTGTCCCATTCTCTTCTCATGCCATAAAAATGATCTCTCAAAATGATTAGAAGGTATGGATACAATACATGCATCATGGTAGGGTCCACACGTGGCCCAGCATGTGATGGATGGTTTGGATATAACACAGACATCAAGGGTGGGGGTCCACATGAAGGCCCACCATCATATATACTATATATAATATAATATAAAATCTATAAATAGTATATATATACAATATAATATATAATATAATATTATATATATACACACACACACCGTCCCACACATGGAGGTGGTTCCCACCGTCCAGTGTGGACGGTGTGGATAAAACACATAAAACATGGTGGTTCCACCATCCACCGTCAGTGGACGGTGTGAAAGAAACACATACATCACTGTGGGTCTCACGTGGGGCCCACCATAATGCTTATATGCCATCCAATCTGTCCAAAAGGTCATGTAGACCTAGATGAAGAGTAAAAACAAATTTCATCTTGATCCATAACTTCTGTGGACCCAAAAAGGGTTTCAATGGTAGCCACTCAATCACTGCTATTTCCTATGATGTGGGCCACCTAAGCCATATATGGGGCTAATTTTTGGGTGGCCCACTGTCCCACAGGGGACCCAACAAATGCAAGGTGTGGATGTGAAAAACACATCACCATGGGGCCACATATGGGACCCACTTCCCTGCCTTCCAGCGTCAAACGTAGGACGCCGTGCGTCCTGGCGTCAGCAGCAGCAGCAGCAGTGCTGCTGCCTAATTTAATTTATTTTATTGAAACTGGTTTTTCGCAGGTTTTTCCTATGTGGGGCCCGCATCAAAAAAATCCACCCCAGCCATTGGTCTCTACAGACCATAACAAATCCATCAAGCCCAATATTGGACATACTTCAGTGTACAGAAACAGCAGGGTGTATTTTAATGGTGAACACCACCGTTTCTTATGCTATGGCCCACCAGATACTCAGATCAGCTTCATTTTTTGGCTCAACGCCTAAAATGACTAGGATAATGGAATGGACGGCTTGGATTAAAAACATACGTCAAGGTGGGGTCTACATGGACCGCCCTCTCCAAGGCTTGAGAACCAAGCTAACATTTTTTTTATTTTTCTCAGTTCACGTCCAAACGCTAGGCGGTTCTGGGCTTAACAAATGCATTCAAGGTGGGCCCTGCTTAGGTGAGCCACCACATGGCTTAGTAGTGTCGAACAACACATATAAAGTGGGCCCCACCTATAGATGGCTTGGATGAAAAATATGCTTCATGGTGGGGTCCATCCGGGTGGGCCACGCGGCCACATTATCACATATGATAGGGAAAAAGAATATGAAAGAGAGAGGGAGAGAGGGAGGGAGAAAGAGGGACACGTGTGATGGAGGGCTCCGCCACTATGAGCCCTCCCTTGCATTCAATCATACATCAAGTGTGTCTCAATGCATGTGGGCCCACCAAATCAAAGATCAATGGTCGAGATCCCTTCTCCACCCAAAATGGACAGTCTAGATGACCTCTTTTCATGCAAGGAAAATAAACATCATAATGGGGTCTATGGAGAATAGCCCTATCATGGAATGATCATAAGCATCAAGGTGGTCCATCGGCCACATAAAGGGTCCAAAGTGAGATTCATACCATCAATCGGTAGGCCTCACTTGGCCCATCATCAAAACATGAAAAATCTATCCTAATGAGCACCCACCGTTTGATCTTTTCGGTTCGTTGGAAAGTCAATCTCTTTGTGTCTCACTTTGATGGTGGAAGATGAGGTTTGAATGGTTAGGATGATGGATTTAGGATGGGAAAGTGAGCTATACACAAACTCACTTTTCTCTCTTACATGTAATGCTTGGACGTGTGGTGCTCTTGGTGTTGCTTGGAATTGTGTTGGAAAATGAGAGAGAGAGAGGGGGTTGTAAGAGAAGTGAGGGATGGATGTGATGGGTGAAAGGGTGAGTGATGTATGATGTGTACTTGACATGTATGGTTGAGTAAGAGAGAGGGTGAGAAAGAGTTGACTTGGTGGTTGTTTGGGGATGGGATGAAAGGTGATGTGTACTTGACATGAAGTGATTGATTGATTGATTGATTGATGGGACATGTTGTAGAGATTCTCTTGGGATTACAAAAGCACAGTGTTTTCTCGAAATAAATGCCCGTTCACATCTTCTGACCTGGGTATCGGATCGGTGCGCGAGTCGTGGTGTTGGAACCGCAGCGACGGTGCAGTCATAATGGTACAAGTCTCAGTTTAAGCCTACTCAATTCTACAGGATCGACTTAGGGTCGATCACAAACGTTGATTATACGTCGCAGATTGCCGGACTTCGACGGCAAGGATCGCGGAAGTCGACGGAACAGTACGGACTAGGATACGGGTCTTATATGCCTGGTCCACTCCCATAATTTTGATGATGACATGATTAAGGAGATGGGGACCATGCTGGATACCACGCTGGTATTTGAAGTTAATCGGTGGAGGCCACAATTTAAAGAATTACCCCAAACTGATGTAGTGCCTCTACCGTCTAACCTCAAGGCACCGAAGCTTGACCTAAAACCTTTGCCCTCTGATTTGAAATATGTCCACTTAGGTTAAGATGAGACATACTCGGTGGTGATTTCTTCCCACCTTGAGCAGGAACAAGAGAGTATGCTCATTTCTACTCTCATTGAGCATAAGGAAGCCCTTGGATGGTCAATTGCAGATCTCAAGGGAATTAACCCTTCGATTTCTACTCATTGCATTTATCTAGAGGATAATACGAAGACCTCTCGGTAACCACAACGTAGATTAAATCTAAATATGAAGGAAGTCGTTAAAGCCGAGGAACTTAAACTATTGGATGTGGGTATCATATACCCAATATCCGATAGTCAATGGGTGAGTCCAACTCAGGTGGTTCCTAAGAAGTCCGGAATCACCATCGTAGCTAATGCCAACAATGAACTCGTGCCAACTAGAGTTATTACTGGTTGGAGAATATGCATTGACTACAGGAAATTGAATACTGTCACAAGGAATGACCACTTTCCTTTGCCCTTCATTGATCAAATTTTAGAAAGGCTAGCTGGTCACTCATACTATTGTTTCCTTGATTGATATTCGGGCTACAATTAGATTAATATAGCTCTTAGAGACCAAGAAAAGACCACGTTCACCTGTCCTTTTGGCACCTTTGCTTACCAAAGGATGTCATTCGGACTATGTAATGCTCCCGCCACTTTTTAGCGATGCATGTTGAGTATTTTTTCTAACATGGTGGGGCAATATTTAGAGGTCTTCATGGACGACTTCTCCATTCTTGGTCCATCCTTCAGCAAGTGTTTGAAAAGTTTGAAAAAGGTGTTGAAGCAATGTGAGGAATAGAATTTGGTACTAATTTGGGAGAAGTGCCATTTTGGGGTTCCTAAGGGAATAGTTCTTAGACATATAATTTTGTACAAGGGAATTGAGGTATATAAGGCCAAAATCAATCTTATATCTAACCTACCTCCACCCTAGAGCATACGTGACGTGCGATCCTTCTTAGGACATGCCGATTTTTACAAACGATTCATAAAGGACTTTAGTCACCTCTCTCGTCCTTTATACAATCTACTTCAAAAGAATGTACCATACAAGTGGACCGAGCAATGCCAAGAAGATTTCATTAAGCTCAAGGGCATGTTAACAACCGCACCTATCATGTAGCCACCCGATTGGTAGATCCCTTTTGAAATCATGTGTGATGGATCCGACTATGCTATTGGGGTGGTGTTTGGTCAGAGAAAAGAAAAGAAGCCTTATGTTATTCACTATGCAAGTAGAACTCTAAATTCTGCCCAAGTGAACTGTTCTACTACGAAAAAGGAACTCTTAGCTGTAGTATTCACTTTGGACAAATTTAGGTCCTACTTGATCGGATTTAAGATTATCATCTACACTGATCATGCTGCGTTGAAGTATCTTCTTTCTAAGAATGATGTCAAACCCCACCTGATAAGATGGATCCTCCTACTCTAGGATTTTGATTTATAAATAAAAGATAAAAGGGGGTAGAGAACATAGTGGCCGACCATCTTTTGAGGCTTGATCTTCTTGATTCCCTTCAGATGGCACCCATAAATGACATGTTCCCTGATGAACAATTGTTTAAACTCTCCCAATTACCTTGAATTACTGATATTGCTAATTATCTTGCCACAGGTTTCACACCGACACATTAGACTGCGTAAGATAAGAAAAAGTTCTTCGCCGAGGTACGTAAGTTCTTTTGGGACAATCCATACTTGTTTAAATATTCTCCAGACCAAATTCTAAGGAGATGTGTCTCTTTTCTACTAAAAGGACCACGACTGTGGTGGTCACTTTTCTACTAAAAGGACCACGGCTAAAATTCTGCAGGGAGGCTTTTACTGGACCACTATGTTCAGAGATACTCATGAGTTTTACAAAGCTTGTGAGCGTTGTCCGAAATTGAGAGCATTGTCCTATCAAAATATGATGCCTCTGAACCCTATTTTGATCATTGAAGCATTTAATTGTTGTGACATCGATTTCATGGGACCATTCCCCCTATCCTTTGGGAACTTATACATTCTACTAGCAATAGACTATGTCACTGAATGGGTCAAAGTGGTCCCATGCTGGAATAATGACCATCAAATGGTCATAAGATTTTTAAAAGAAAACATCCATTCCCGGTTTGAAATGCCTCGAGCCATCATTAATGATGGAAGTTCACACTTCTGCAATAGGCCATTTGATTTAATGAAGAAATATGGCATTTCTCACAAAGTGAGCACTCCATACCATCCACAGACAAGTGGGCAAGCTGAAATTTCCAACAGGGAAATTAAACACATTCTGCAGAAAATGGTTAACACTGACCATAAAGATTGGTCAATTCGCTTGACCGGTGCTTTATGGGCTTATCGTACTGCCTTTAAGACCCCCATCGAAATGTCTCCCTTTAGATTCGTCTATGGGAAAGCTTATCACTTACCTGTGGAGTTGGAACATAAAGCCTACTAGATTATTAAAAATCCGAATTTCAATCTGGACAACGTTGGCTCGCTACATAAACTTCAATTGAATGAACTCGAGGAAATCTAGAATGATGCTTACGAGAACTCGAGAATTTACAAGGACAGAATAAAGGTGTTCCATGACAAGAACATCCTTTGTAAATCATTCTTAACTGACCAAAAAGTCCTTCTGTACAATTCTCAGTTACACCTTTTTTCAGGTAAACTCCGATCTCGTTGGACCCGCTCTTTCACTATCACTAATGTTTATCCTCATGGGGCCGTCAGTAAATCCAACAAATGACAATGCTTTCAAAGTGAATGAACACCGTTTAAAGCCATTTGTTGAGAAATTTAATTCAGTGGAGATGTCCATACCTCTGACTGATCTTGTCTACCAGGATTGATCTCCTGGTTTGATGGAAGTGTAGTAGGTTTACTACTTTCATAAGATTTAGCACTAGGATAGTTTGTTTTCAGTTGTTTAGTCTGTGTGCTAACCCATTTTATGCTTAGATCCGTACTAAAGCCTCAAACTTCCTTCTTCAGATACTACCTTTCCATCATTACTCCTTGTCTTTTCGTTACCTCATGTGCATTGCATGCTTATCTCTTTTACATTGAGGACCAAGTAGATTTTAGGTTGGGGGTGTGGATTAGGCAGGCTAATCAGTTATTTCCTTAGTCTTTGATCAAAATTGTGAAAACTTTTCTGAAAAATTCTGGAAATTATGTGAATTCAAGTGATTTCGAAGTTAATCCATGAATTAGAATTATAAGATGCTTAATGTTGATGCTTTATGCTTCTTGAATTTTAGTCACTTAGGAGATCCCAAAATTAAGTTTGAATTATTAATCCATGATTAGAAGTTTTAAACATTGATTGAGTCATGAATTCACATGTCACATCTAGTTTCACATTAGAGCTTCAGTGTGATATTGGAGTGTGTTTCAAACAAGAAACAAATGCATTGGATTTGGGGAATTATCTTATTAGAACATAACAAAGAAAGAATATACAAAGCAATCATTGTATTAATAGTGCTGAGTTCATTTACATCCTCTAATATCCCTTGATTCTAAGATAGATCATTTGAAATACATGAATTGAAATTAACAAAGTTTGAATGTCGAATCTCGAATTCGACAGCATTTTAACATCTGCTTCGGTCATCTCCTTAGGAGGAATGTTGTGCTGATTTGATCATTTAATCTTTCCCCCTTTTTGAGCTCATTCCTTGTGCAAAAGGAGAGCTTGGAGTGACGAAGATCAAACTGAATGATTTCGGCAACACTTTGGCCCTTTTTATAACTGGCCATATAATGGCCTGGTTGCGCGACCCGCGTAACAAGTTGTTGATTATGTGGCCCGCGCAACCAATAACTGCTTGCCCTTCTCACCTTCAGTCTTCCTTCAGAGCTCTGCTCCTCTTCTGAAATTCTTCTCTTCTTCTAATGAGAGGGGGAGTGGGGTATTTATAGGCCCCCACACGTAAAAACCTTTGATTTTTGTGCCACGGGGCCCACCTTGCATCAGATCTAACCGTCCATAACAATCTATATCTGATCTTGGTTGCGGGACCCACACAACGGGGAAGTCAGTTGCACGGTCCGCGCAATGGAGGAAATCCTTTGCGCGGCTCGTATAATGAATTAAGTTGTTTGCACAGTCCACGCAACCAACTACTAATTGCGCGACCCGCGTAACTACTGAACATGATGCTTGATCTTCTTCTTTCTTCCTCATTCTTCTAACTCCCTTTTGATCTTCTCCTTTTTCAATCTTTCTTCATTATTTTATGCTCCAACATAGTGTTAACTTAGTGATTATTAAGCATGAAAGGAACCAACTTGGCGAATTTGTCCATCATGTTCAAATGGAAAAAAAAAAAGTAATACCCAGCTAAAAAGAAAACAATTGTCGTAAAAAATGACTACGTATTAAAGATCTTTAAAAAGGTTGACATAGCGTGAAAGCCATCGATGGAAAAATCAAAAGCTGAAAAAATGACAATGAATGAAAAGATGAACTGTAAGACAAGTTTTGGTTTAGGTTTTGGTTGTCCTAAATGCTCTTCTTGAAAGGGCCAAGATATATACCCTAGAGGGGGGGTGAATAGGGCAATGCCAAATAAAACTTAAAACAGCGGAATAATAAAAGATATAAATAATAATGCTAAAATAATAACAATCTCAAAGCATATGAAATATGAGAATGATACTAAATCAGTTCTAAGGACAACCTTACACCAAAAACCAATGGCTTATGGTAGGACAACCTTATTTCTAGAACGATCTAGAAAACACAAATGATATGGAAAATAAATCAAGAATAACTTAAAGAAATAAATCCTAAGTTATTACACCATTCAACGACACTTGCTTGAAATGAAAATTACAACATTCATCCACAAAAGCAATTCACAATACTGAAGGAATAAATGAATAAAGAAATTAAGCACATCCACAACACAATGATATATAGTGGTTCGCCAGTGTGTTCACCAACTGTTAGCCAACAGCCACACAGAATGCTACTCCACTCCTAATATCCTCACACAGGTGATATTAGCATGCACTATCAAAATAGGTTTTCACAGGTTCACCCAAAACCTTCACAATTGTGTCTTTTTTTCTCGGGCTTACACAATCCAAAAACCCCCACAATCTGAGTTTTCTGGCTCTCCTCAAATAACCAAAACAATGAGATTTTTCTGGCAAATCTCAAACAAAACCAGAGAAAGTAAATTACAAAGTAAAATACCCGGATCTCCTTTTGAAGTAGCCCAGTAAAACCAATCGGAGTAGATGAATGATACGTCGTTCAATGTCCAATACTCACATAAAGAATGGTTCTATGTCTAATTGATTTTAGATTAAATCAAGAAGAGCAAGGTCTATTTGATTTTGATCCCAGAAGAAAGAATATCACAAATTCCTCTTTTCTAAATAAGATTGGAATATGGATCAAAAACACAATAGAAAAATGCTAACAAAAGGAATATTAAATATGCACAATAGCTTAAAAAAATAATCACAACTTATCTCAGAGTATAGCCTTAAATCGCTTGAATTGAATGGAATGGAATGAATAAACTCTGAAATTCGTGCATTATTTATAGCCTGAAAAATCCCATCTTCGACTGGTCTTAGGATCCCTAGGACTTGTCGTAGCATCAAAGATTTTGAAAGATTTCCACAGGATAATATTTGCTGTACTCACGACTGGTCTTAGGTAGCCTACGACCGGTCGTGGACCACCTACGACTAGACGTGGGACTCGAGATAGGTCGCTGGAGTTCGAGTCGTAGGACTACGACCGGTCGAAGGATGAGTCGTAGGACTTCCCAGGACTGGTCGAAGCAAGTCCAGATCGGTCGAAGGACAACGGGAAAATCGAAAATCAGAATAACCTAAGATCGGTCCCGAGAAACCTAAGATCGGGTCATAGCAGACCTAGACTCGGTCTTAAGATTTCTAGACCTGGTCTTAAACGATCACACCAAGTAAATTAAAATATTCGGATTATGTATCCAGAATGACCTATCATACAGACCAACCTAAGGTCAATCTAAGGTCAAACAAACCTTGAAGTGAGATGGACATTGAAGTCTTGAAGGTCTGTATTCTCAGATGATCTTGAAGTAGAAGCTTGAGTCGAGTTGATGGCATTCTAGAGCTTGGTACTTCTTGACTTGTCTTGATGAAGTCTTCTAATCTTGAACTTGTTAGAAGCAAACTTGGAGTCTTCTATTCTTGTAGACTTCATTCATGACATGTCTTGCAAACATTCTTCATTTCTGATCTTGTCTTGAAAACATTCTTCATTCATGATCTTGTCTTAAAGCAGTGTGTAGTCACAAACAAGAAACACAAGAAATACAAGACATATAGGTTTTGGCACTACAAAATTTGACAACCAAAGGGATATGAAATCATAGCACTAACAATCTCCCCCTTTGTCAAATTTGTGACAAAACACATTTATAAATATAAGAGTAAAATGAAGAAAGAATCATGAGCCATCAGAGTGAAAAAAAATACTCTACTCCCCCTAAGTGAGTAGAAACAATCAACCATATTCAAGTACTTACTCTCTCCCTTTCTCCCATTCTCCCCCTTTCCATACTACTCCCCCTTTTTGTCACAAAATGACAAGGGAAGGCCAAAGGAGAGAAGAGAACACCATATGAAGAGTCAAGATTTAATTATCAAATTAGTACAACACTTCAATGTCATCAATCCAAAACATACAACCAAAGTCATCAATCGTAATAATAATATAGAATCCATCATATTCAAACCAAAAAAATAATAATTCACCTAATCAGATCCAAATGAAGGAGCAGGGATGGTTGGATCAATCTGATGTAAACCCCTATTAATGCGACGAAGATATTTTCGCATATATTTAAATTGCATATCATGGGCTACACTCAAGGTTATCAACCTTCTCCTCCAATGCACTTAGATGTGCATCATAACCAAGATGGATCAATCGAATCATTTTGGGAGTCAGTTTCAATTTCTTCAAATATATCATCCATATTTATATCAGCCTGTGGAGGAAGATCAGCAGCTTCCCCTTCATTTCCTGCTTCAGCACCTTCACCACCATCCTCATAGAATTGACCAGGAAGCAAATCCAACTTCATCTTATTTAAATTAGTATTATTGAATAAAAGATGATGAATTGGTGCCTCATTCTCAGGTAAAGCAACGAGCATATTTGTAGCTAAACAAGTCATAAGATAACCAAATGGAATATCACTATGACCCGGATGAAGACGAAACTGAATGATAAAATGACATATCAAAGAAGGTAAACAGACAACAATGCCGGACACAACAGAGTGCAATACCCGAACCATGAAGGCAAAGTTAACTCGGTTTATTGCCTGATCGAGGATACACGTTTGAAGTGAAGATCCGGTGCAAAACTCTGTATCTGGGTAATAAAAATTTTGAGGGGAGCACATTTCCTTTGTGCGTCCAATGCACTTCCATATTGCATAAATCTCTTGTCAACATTTGTTTTTCCGATTCTAATGGTTTGTCATGTAATGTATGAATCGGAATACCTTCATCTTTGACAGGTATATCCATAATACCAGATATCGAATGTCGATCTATCAAAAAATTCCCTTCTCTAGTAGCAATTGAGAACGTTAAATTATCAAGGGAAAAATCAAGGATACATGCAACCATAGATTGTGCAATGGACTGGTATGCAGGCCCACCCCAAAACAGAATGTTAGTCCAGCCAACAGATTCAAGGAGAGGTGTAATTTCAAATTGTTCAATATGACTGAGACTTACAAGATGCTCAACGATAACTTTACGGTTACGTAAATCCCGTACGTCATTGGGATCATCTTCGGGTGACCGAAGGTGCCGTCTTGTTATAGATGTAGATCTAGATGAAGATGGACCACGGGATGTTTTTTTTTCCCTCTAACATCCATTTTCAACAAGATTTACCAAGAATCAAGCATAAAGAACACTAGAAGTGGTGGGTTTCTCTAGATCAGAATTTTAGAGAGGAAACCCTAAACAATCAACAAAAGACGAGATATAGCTTATGGAATTTACAAATCAAAGCATAGAAGGCATAAATCTTCAATAAAAATGAAGAAAAATGACTTATCTTGAAGAAAATCACGAACTCTCAAGACTGGTCGAGCCACGACTCGTCGAAGGAAGAAGAGGAAATGAAGAACAAAGTGATTTTCCCCAAATTATATGATGCTCACGATCTCTACGACCGGTCGAGAGCAGTCCACGACCGGTCGAGTCAGGACCGGTCGTGTATGGCAAGGGCCGGTCGAGCATCAACAAAAATAAATATTTTTATGCAAAAATTAAAATTTATACACATAAAAATTTAAAATATAGCACTATGATACATGCAGACAAGTATATTCAATTTAAAATGCACATACCAAGATCAAATTTTATTTTAGTAAACCTGCTTTTGTCGAGCGGTTTAGTAAATATATCAGCAAGTTGGACATTGGTTGGAATATATTCCAAAAAGATAGCTTTTTCTTCAACTAATTCACGAATGTAATGATACCTAATGTCAATATGCTTAGTATGCGAATGCTGAATTGGATTTTTGAAAATATTGATAGCACTGGAATTATCACAATGTAAGATCATTGAATCTTGATTAATTCCATAATCGCTTAACATGCATTTCATCCATACGAGTTGTGTACATGCATATCCTGCTGCGATATACTTAGCCTCAGTAGTGGAAAGCGACATTGAACTTTGCTTCTTGCTAAACCAAGAAACCAAACAATTTTTAATGTAAAAAACAACCACCACTGGTTGATTTTCTGTCATCAATATTACCAGCCCAATTAGCATCAGAATACCCAGCTAATTTAACATTAGTATCAAAAGGATACCAAAGACCCAAATTAGTTGTACTTGCGACATATCTAATAATCCGTTTGACAGCAGTAAGATGTGAATCTTTAGGATTAGACTGATATCTCGCACAAATACCAACTCTAAAATCGATATCAGGTCTACTAGCAGTTAGATATAATAAACTACTAATTATACTACGATATAGCTTAGGATCTACATCTTTACATGTAGAGTCTTTTGAGAGTCTTAAGGTTGTACTCATAGGAGTATCAATTTTTTTACCATTTTCAAATCCAAACCTTTTAACCAAGTTTGTAGCATACTTGGTTTGAGAAATGAAGATTCTATTAGGTTGTTGTTTTACTCGTAACCCTAGGAAGTAATTTAGTTCACCAACCATACTCATTTCGAATCTTGATTTCATCAACTCTGCAAACTCAATAGACATGTTAGAACAAGTTGATCCATAAATAATATCGTCTACATAGATCTGAACCATTAAAATCTCATTATTATGTTTCTTAACAAATAGCATCTTATTAACACTTCCCACTTGAAAACTATGACTAAGTAAGAATTTAGTCAATTTTTCATACCATGCCCTGGGCGCTTGTTTCAGACCATAGAGAGCCTTTTTGAGACGAAATACATGATCAGAAAGCTTGGGGTCTTCAAACCCTGAGGGTTGTTCTACATAAACTTTTTCATGTAAATCGCCATTTAAGAAGACACTCTTTACATCCATCTGATAAATTTTAAACTTTCTAAAGCAAGCGATGGAAATAAAAAGTCTGATAGATTCAAGGCGAAGCGATCGAGCAAAGGTTTCATCGTAATCGATGCCTTCAATCTGAGTGTACCCTTGTACAACCAGTCTAGCCTTGTTTCGTATAACATTTCCAAGTTCATCAGACTTGTTTTTAAAGATCCATTTTGTTCCAATAATGTGTTTATCTTTAGGTCTAGGAACAAGATACCAGACATCATTACGAACAAATTAATTAAGTTCATCCTGCATAGCTACTATCCAATTTTCGTCAGAAAGAGCTTCTTTTACATTGACCGGTTCTATTTAGGATGTAAAACAAACATAATTGCATATGTTTTCAAGTTGTTTGCATGTACGAACTCCAGTGAGAGGGTTTCCAAGGATTTGATTAGTTGGATGATCTTTGACAGTCCTAGGTTCAGATTGAGATGAAGAGGTATCTTGATTTTCGATTATAAAAATTTCATCATCATCTGAACTCGGAGCAAGTGTATTCAAATGATCATCAATGACCACATTGATGGACTCTTGAATCACACCTGTTCTTTTATTTAGAACCCTATAGGCTCGATTTGTTTAAGGAATATCTAAGGAAAATACCTTCATCACTCTTCAGTATCAAATTTTCCCAAATTTTCACGATCTCGTAAAATGTAACACTTATCGCCAAAAATTTGAAAGTATTTGACAAGAGGTTTCTTTTCGAACCATAAATCATAAGCAAATCTTATTTTCGATTTACTAGTATAAACACGATTAATAATGTAGCAAAAAGATTAATTGCTTCGGCCCAAAGATTTTTGGAGAGCTTCATACTATTTAACATGACATTACCCATATCCTGAAGCACTCTATTTTTTCTCTCAACTATACCATTTTGTTGAGGAGTTTTGAGCGCAGAAAATTCATGTGATATTCCCTGATCGCTACAGAATTTCTCAAAACTGCTATTTTCGAATTCAGAACCATGATCACTACGGATCTTATAAACTTGAGAACCTTTTTCATTTTGGATTCGTTTGATGATCTTCTTTACTTCATCTAGGGTTTCAGATTTGTCTTTTTAGAACGATACCCAAGTGAATCTAGTAAAGTCATCTATAATAAACAAGATGTATTTTTTCCCACCTCGACTCTCCGTTCTGGTTGGTCCAATGAGATCCATGTGGAGAAGCTCGAGAGGTCTAGATGTGGTATTGGAGTTCACTTTCTTGTGAGAGCTCCTAATCTGTTTGCCCAACTAGCATTCACCACATATTTTGTCTACTTTTTGTAATTTGGGTAGACCTCTTATAAGTTCTCTTTTGCTCAATCTAAATAAGTTTCGGTAGTGTACATGTCCAAGGCATTTATGCCATAATTCAGTCTCATCAGTATGGACCATGTAACACGATTGAGTAGATGAGCTTGCATTGCTAATGATGTAGCAGTTTTCAGATGTTCTGCGACCAGTTAATATAACAGAACCCTCTTTATTAACAATCTCACAACCTTGATTAGAAAACTTTACATTATGATTGTTGTCGCATATCTGAGATATACTCAGTAGGTTGTGTTTCAAGCCTTCAACATATAATACATTTTTAAATAAGGGAATGTTATGAAGCTGAACCGTACCTTGGCCAATAATTTTGCAATTGCTTCCATCACCAAAAGTGACTGACCCATCAGTCCTGTCTTTAAGATCGATGAATAAAGCTTTGTCACCTGTCATATGTCTGGAGCAACCACTGTCAAGGTACCACTTTGAATGGCTTGTAGCTTTGAAAGCAGTGTGGGCAACCAAGCAGTTAACTTTAGGAACCCATTTCAGTACTGTTTTGGGTTTAGGAGTGTAGTTGGACTTTTTCTGTCTATTGTTATATGAATGACCTATAGAGTTAAATTTTAATAGCTCCTTGAGAAGATCAATAATCTTTTCAACCAAAGGATTTTGGTTTTGAAGATTGAAGTTGGCATGGCTATTTTTAGATTTTTGAAAGGTCCTTGAATTTTTTGAAAACCTTGATAAGTATACTTTACTTTTGAGTTCGAAGACTCTCCTTTCACAAACTTAGGAGTAGTATTCTTTTGTTTAGGAGAAGTATTCTTATCATAGCCCAACCCGGATCTATCGCCACATTTTCTCGATCCGGATAACAATTTTTCTAATTTAGGATCACCTTGGGCATATCTCCAAGTGTCTTTTAAACTCAAAAGAGAAGCTACTTCATTTTTGAGTTTCTCGTTCTCGGTTTTCAAATCATCAACTTGGGAGGTTTTGATTTTTAAATCACATTTGGTCTTTTCAAAAAAATCAGAAATATGAGATTTTTCTAAGACAAGAGACTCATAATCTTCTTTAAGTTTAGAAAATTTTTCCTTTTGTAATTTAAGCTTGACAGCAATTTTACAACTCTCCTTATAAAGGGCATTGTATGCATCCTGAACATCATCTTCATTGTCACAATCACTATTCAGATTCTCTTCGCTAGTTACTTCATCATAATCTGAAAAAGTGACTTTGGCTAGAGTCATAAGGGCTTTAACATCATCTCCCGACTCGTTTTCAAAATCTTTTGATTTCGAAGAGGATTCTGAATCAGATGATTCATCCCAAGTAGCCAACATACTCTTCCTTTTTAATTTGTCCTTTTTAGGACATTTGTTAGCCAAGTGCCCATACTCTTGACAGTTGTAACATTGACTGTCTTTCAAAGATTTTCGAGCTCTAGGTTTAGATTGTCTCTTATCGTTTGATTTTTTAAAATCTCCTTTTTTCTTATTTTTCAAAATTTTATAAAACCTTTTTATAAAGAGTGTCATATCATCTTCAGAATTTTCAAAGTTTGAAGTGCTCTCTTGTGGAATATTTTTAGATGACTTGAGAGCAATTGATTTTCCTTTTGGAGCTTTAAAGTTCAATTCGTAGGTCTGTAAAGAACCAACTAGTTCCTCAACCCTCATGTTATCCGTATCACGAAGTTCCTGAATCGCGGTTACTTTTGAATTGAACCGTTCAGGAAGTGAGCGTAGTATCTTTGCACATACTTTACTTTCTGGGATTCTATCACCAAGAGCCCACATTGAGTTTACAATGTCATTCAATCCAGTGTAGAAGTCCATAAACATTTCATTCTCCTCCATATGAATTTCTTCAAATTTAGTTGTGAGGAGTTGGACTTTAGATTTCTTGACAATTGATGTACCCTCGTGTGTCATTTCTAAAAGATCCCATGCTTGTTTAACATTTTCACACGAGATGATTCTTTTGAATTCATCTGGTGATAATGCACAAGTAATTGCATTTAGTGCTTTTGCATTGGCACTACTCTCACTTTTCTGAAGTGTGGTCCAAAGAGCATAAGATATTACTTTCATTGATTTTGAACCATCTTCATCAGTTACTTCAGTGATAGGTAGTTTCCATCCGTTCACTGTGGCCAGCCACACACTTTCATCCATGGATTTGAGAAAGATTCTCATCCTTGCTTTCCAATAAGCATAGTTTGTGCCATTAAAGGGTGGTGGCCTAGTGACAGATAGGCTATCAAAATTTGACATCTTAATATAGCTTAGATCGTTAGCTCAGGAAATAAATCCAATAAATAATCAATAAGCACGAGCTATTAGGCTCTGATACCACTTGAAAGGGCCAAGTTATATGCCCTAGAGGGGGGGTGAATAGGGCAATGCCAAATAAAATTTAAAGCAGCGGAATAATAAAAGATATAAATAACAATGCTGAAATAATAACAATCTCAAAGCATATGAAATATGAGAATGATATTAAATCAGTTCTAAGGACAACCTTACACCAAAAACCAATGGCTTATGGTAGGACAACCTTATTTCGAGAACGATCTAGAAAACACAAATGATATGGAAAATAAATCAAGAATAACTTAAAGAAATAAATCCTAAGTTATTACACCATTCAACCACACTTGCTTGAAATGAAAATTACAACATTCATCCACAAAAGCAATTCACAATACTGAAGGAATAAATGAATAAAGAAATCAAGCACATCCACAACACAACGATATATAGTGGTTCACCTGTGTGTTCACCAACTGTTAGCCAACAGCCACACAGAATGCTACTCCACTCCTAATATCCTCACACAGGGGATATTAGCATGCACTATCAAAATAGGTTTTCACAGGTTCACCCAAAACCTTCACAATTGTGTCTTTTTTTCTTGGGCTTACAAAATCCAAAAACCCCCACAATCTGAGTTTTCTGGATCTCCTCAGATAACCAAAACAATGAGATTTTTCTGGAAAATCTCAAACAAAACCAGAGAAAGTAAATTACAAAGTAAAATACATGGATCTCCTTTTGAAGTAGCCCAGTAGAACCAATCGGAGTAGATGAATGATACGTCGTTCAATGTCCAATACTCACATAAAGAATGGTTCTATGTCTAATTGATTTTAGATTAAATCAAGAAGAGCAAGGTCTATTTGATTTTGATCCCAGAAGAAAGAATATCACAATTCCCCTTTTCTAAATAAGATTGGAATATGGATCAAAATCACAATAGAAAAATGCTAACAAAAGGAATATTAAATATGCACAATAGCTTAAAAAAATAATCACAACTTATCTCAGAGTATAGCCTTAAATCGTTTGAATTGAACGGAATGGAATGAATAAACTCTGAAATTCGTGCATTATTTATAGCCTGAAAAATTCCATCTTCGACTGGTCTTAGGATCCTTAGGACTGATCGTAGCATCAAAGATTTTGAAAGATTTTCGCGGGATAAGATTTGCTGTACTCACGACTGGTCTTAGGTAGCCTACGACCGGTCATGGACCACCTACGACTAGTCGTGAGTCACCTGCGACTGGTCGTGGGACTCGAGATAGGTCGCTGGAGTTCGAGTCGTAGGACTACGACCGGTCAAAAGATGAGTCGTAGGACTTCCCAGGACTGGTCGAAGCAAGTCCAGGACTGGTCGAAGGACAACTAGGAAAATTTGAAAATCTGTAACAACTTAGGACTGGTCTTAAGAAACCTAAGACTGGTCGTAGCGGACCTAGGACTGGTCTTAAGATTTCTAGGACTGGTCTTAAACAGTCACACCAAGTAAATTAAAATATTCAGATTATGTATCCAAAATGACCTATCATACAGACCAACCTAAGGTCAATCTAAGGTCAAACAAACCTTGAAGTGAGATGGACATTGAAGTCTTGAAGGTCTGTATTCTCAGATGATCTTAAAGCAGAAGCTTGAGTCGAGTTGATAGCATTCTAGAGCTTGGTACTTCTTGACTTGTCTTAATGAAGTCTTCTAATCTTGAACTTGTTAGAAGCAAACTTGGAGTCTTCTATTCTTGTAGACTTCATTCATGACATGTCTTGCAAACATTCTTCATTTATGATCTTGTCTTGAAAACATTCTTCATTCATGATCTTGTCTTGAAGCAGTGTGTAGTCACAAACAAGAAACACAAGAAATATAAGACATATAGGTTTTAGCGCTACAAAATTTGACAACCAAAGGGATATGGAATCATAGCACTAACACTTCTGATTATCAATGTTATCATGAAAATGAAGTATTAAACCTTTGATTACGATAAGTCTAGACTTCACTATGCACCCATGGAACTCAATGTTTAGAATTGTTCTAATTGGAGGATTAATGCTTTGAACTTGACTATGAGATTTACCGTGCTAGACTTTAGGAGGAAAAACTGCTCAATACTAATGTATCCTAGATTTTTATGGAATGGATTATCTTCATAACCGCTTGAGCTTATAGAAATTATACTGTGGTTTTCCAAATATCTTTCGCATGTTTTGCTCGAAACTAGCAAAATGCTAGTTGGGGTTGTGTTGAGTGTCAAATATTGCATATTTCCCTCATTTACATCTTGGTTTTATGAACATGATGCTACTTAATATTATATTTTATACATGTTTGTGTTGCAAGGTGAATTTGAGAGCTTGGATTGAAAAGAATGTTAAAAGCATGGATTTAATGCTCAAGAATCACGAAGGCAAGGGATGGATCTTAAGAGACCAAGAATGAAGATTTTAAGACCTCAAGATCCGAGGAAACCAATTAAAGAATGAAGAAAATCAAAGATTTGAAGTGAATTTACGTATGCTTCGACTGGTCTAAGCTCCGGCTCGACTAGTCGAAGCTTCGACTAGTCTAAGCTCTGCTTTGACTTGTCATGCCCCAAACTCAGAAACCAGGCTCACAAAATTCTCGATCATCGAATCCGGTGCCAACAGCCTCCGTAGTACCCGATTCTCAACTTCGAGTGCCCATACGCCAGATTTCTGATTCTAGGATCCTACAAGGAGGATTTTCAACGTACATTTGTTTCATAACAAGCATAACCACAAGTTTACCCAAATCACAAAGACAACATCATCATTACATATCCACTAATATGAACAGTTGCATACACTGTTGAAAGGGAAATATACATATATCGGCCCCGACAATTGGCCTATATAATCGGCCTCGATAATCGGCACCGATAATCGAAATCAATAATCGGCCTCGATAATTGGCCTAAATAATCAGCATCGATAATCGGCCCCGACAATTGGCCTATATAATCGGCCTCGATAATCGACATCGATAATCGGCCTCGACAATTAGCCTCAACAAGCGGCCTCAACAATCGGCCTCGACAATCGGCCTCGATAATCGGCCTCGACAATCGACCTCAACAATCGGCCTCGATAATCAGCATCGTTAATCGGCCTCGACAATCGGCCTCAACAATCGGCGTTGATAATCAACCCATATGCAAGGCGAGGTCCATAGATGAACAGCTGATCTAAACTAAAACATAAAGATCGGCCCTCGGTCGTGGATATGCCCAATCCAGTAGCATGGAGACATCCGTCTACCACGATGATGAACCATGCAACATCAATGAGGCCCAATGATTTGGGTTGACCCAGAATAATGAGAATGGGCCTAACAAAGGCCTAAGGGAAGGTCACAATGTGGACATTTAACCATCATCGCCCATCAATGTGGACATTTAACTAACATTGCTCCCAAGAAGTGGCCCACATAAAGCCAAACGTATTGTAGGCCCCACACAAGGGCCTAATATACATCACCATGGGCCTCACTCGAGGGCCTAATACACATCACGATGGGCCTCACTCATGGGCCACATGTTCATCACATTAGGCCTCACTCATGGGACACATATACATCAAGTGGGCCGCATCATATGGGCCTCATATGCATCATAATGAGCCACATAACATGGACCTCACTAATGGGCCTCATATACATCAAGTGAGGCGTATCACATGGGCCACACCAATGGGCCTCATATACATCAAGTGGGCCGCATCCCATGGGCCTCGAATACATCACGAAGGCCTCATGCCTGGGCCTCAAATACATCACATTGGGTCACACCAAATGGGTCACACATACATCATATTGGGCTGCACATATAGGTTATAAATACATCACATTGGGGTGGGCCCTGCATATTCCAAATGGGCCACAAATACACCACAATGGGCCTCGCCAAATGGGCCATGAATACACCACAATGGGCCTCTCCAAATGGGTCATAAATACATTACAATGGACCTCGCCAAATGGGCCATAAATACATCACAATGGGCCATGCTAAATGGGCCATAAATACATCATAATGGACCACATCACATGGGCCGCACCAATGGGCCTCATATACATCAAGTGGGCCGCATCACATGGGCCTCATATACATCAAGGTGGGCTATAACAATGAGCCTAATATACGTCAAGATGGGCTGTAACAATAGGCCTCATATACATCAAGGTGGGCCGCAACAATGGGCTTAATATACATCAAGATGGGCTCATAATCCTAGTTGGACCATCTACACCATTCATCTATTATTTAGTGATTATTTTAGAGCATTACCCACAACAATGAATCATATCGGAAGATCATCGGGACCATACCACAAATAGCAGTGGAGATAATGATTTTCACTGTTTAAACCTCACCGGGCCCACCATCACTTTTATTTCTATCCAATCTATTCATATGGTCACAAAGACCTGAATTAAGAGGAAGAACAAACATGATATTGATCTAGAACCTCTGTGACCCCCAAACAGCGTCAATGGTGGACGTTTAATCTCCACTAATTTTTGCAGTGTGGTCTACCTGATAGATGATTAGATATAACATGTACATCGCGGTGTGGATGGTTGGTGTGGATGTGAAACAGATGCATAGTGTGGATGTAAAATATATACATCATGGTGTGGCCCACCGTCTAGCCATCTGGACGGTGTGAACCGAAATACATACATCATGGTTATGGCCCACCGTCCTCCAGATGAATGGTGTGGAGAAACACATACGTCAATGGGGTCCACCATCCTGGACAAATGAACGGAGTGGACATAGAATAAATGCATCAATGTGGGTCTACGTCCCACGTGGATAGCCACCACGTGGCTGACCTCACGCATATCCACCCTGGATGGATGGCCAGGATATAAGGCACATACATCACCTATCCCACCGTCCAGCAATGGATGGTGGACAGCAGAGGTGAAATACCTCCATCAGAGGTGGGTCCACATGTGTGGCTCACCTCAACTATGGAGCTTATATATATATCTATATATATATATATATATATATATATATATACACACACACACACATACATATATATTACATATTATATTATTTATATCAACGTCCTGCCTCTGGACGTTATGTTATAATATTATTATTATATTGCTTATATCAAGTCCAGCCTCTGGACGTATGTTGACGGACGACTTGGATATGACTCCAGGTGGGACCCACCGTCCTTGATGCTGGATGGTATGGTGTGCCACACATGCAGATCAAGGTGGGTCCACACCATCTGAACGGTCCAGATATCACACATACAATCATGTGGGCCCCACGTACGGATGACTTGGATAGAACATGTAATCATAGGTGGGGTCCACAAAATGTTGGAAAGGGAGAGAGAGAGAGAGAGACGCGTGTGATGGAGTGACCCGGGCACTATGGGGCCTCCCTTCCATGTATTACAACATACATCAAGTGGGTCCCATTACATATGGGCCCACCAATCAAAATCAATGATGGAGATCCCTTCTCCACCAAAATGTAAGGTCTAGATGACCCTTCCAAACTAGGAAAATAAACATCATGATGGGGTCCATGGAGAATGGCCCCATCATGGGATGAACATATGAATTATAGTGGGCCATCGTCCACACCTAGTGTCAAAAGTGAGATCCGTACCATTAATCGATAGGCTCCACTTGGCCCATCATCAAAATAATAAAATCTAAGCTTATAAAACACCCACCGATTGCAAATCTTCTAGGCTCTTGATCTCCCAAGCTCTTAAGCTTCCTCTTTGATAAAGGATGATAAGAGTTGAAGGGTTGGATGGTGAGGATCTTAGGGTAGGAATTGGGCCACACATTAGGCTCTCTCTTTGGAAGCTTGGACGTCCACTCTCTCATGGTTTTTTTTTGAAAATGCAAGAGAAAATGAGAGAGAGAGGGGATATAAGGAGAGAGGGATGGTTGTTGTAAGGAAGGGATGGGTGAGAGTTGACTTTGGGGATGGGAGAGATATGAGTGCCATGCTTTGTTGGTAAGAGGGATGGGTTGTGTACTTGCTTGTACTTAATTGATTGATGTGATATTTAGGGTAGAGATTCTCTTGGGATACACAACGCGTGGTGTTTCTTTGAAATATATGTGGGCCCACAACTCCTGACCTGGGTATCGCATCATCGCGCGAGATGCGGCGTTGGAATCGCAGCGACGGCACGGTCGCTAGAGTACAAGTCTCGGGTCGAGTCGACTCGGGTTAACAAGGTATAACTCAGGGTATACACAAATACTATCTACGTGTCGGGGGTCATCGGAATTCAACTAATAGGACCGCAGAAGTCTACAGAATAGTACGGTCTAGGGTACGAGTCTTACACAACTCATCTAAGCTCCTACTCGACTAGTCAAGGAAACTTCGACTCAAACTCCAACAACATGATCTTTTTAATTTGTGCGATCTTCGACCAGTCGAAGGTGGTCCACGACCAGTCGAAGGTAACCCTCGACCAATTGAAGGTGGTTCTCAACCAGTCGAGGGTTGCACACATTTTATGTGAAGTGAGTAAATTTGAGGTGGTTTTGCGATTTTGCAAATGAAAGGCTATAAATAGGGGTTTTCATGCAATTTTTAGGATATCTAGGGTTTCAAGGAGCTGCGTCAAAGGGTGGAGAAGCCTCTCAAGAGCTTTTCTTCTTTCTTAGTTTGTTTTTAATTTTTTCTTTTAGGGTTTTGATTCCAATCATGTCTATGGTTGTTTAAATCCTTTAGCTAGGGCTAAAGGGTGAAGCTTGTAGCATGATTAGGATATTTTCTTTGATTTGATTCATGTTTTTATTAAACCTCATGGATTCTAGTTCTTTATTAAGGAATACTTTTAGTTTTTAATGGTTTGTTGTGACTTAAATTACAATGGATCTACGATAGCTTTGAGTATCTTCTTTTCCTGTTTTGAGATTGAGAAGTTAGGAAATCCTGTTGTTCACCATTGTCCCATGGGCATGGTCGAGTGATGGAATCCTTCCTAATGTTCCCAATTCATGAGATGATGGAATCACTTCCAAACCTCACAACTCTCAATCGTTTGGATTAGATTCATGAGATGTTCAGAGATTTGATTATCTCTCTTTTCCAATTGGATATGATAGGACTCCAATTCCAATTATGATCCTTAAATCTAGCAAGGTAGCATCCTAAGAACCTACAAGTGGATCCTTGGCACCCTAGTTCCCACTTTGAATTGATAGTTTTCACAATCACTCATAATTACTCTTTTATTCTAGATTTAGGCTTAGATCTTAGTCTACTTCTAATTCTAGTTGCTTCCAGAATACACACAATAATAGTCCCTGTGGATTTGACCTCGATCTCACTGAGATTATTACCACATCGTGACCTTACACTTAGGGTTGTGAATAGTGTCCCACCATGTGTGGCCCACCATAAAGTTTCTTTTTTATTTATCTTTGTTAATGCACTCATTCCTGCACACTTGTTTGTCAATCACATGAACCATTGTGTCAAGTAGTCCGGTGAGCCCTTGGAAAATGAAGACCAAAGACGCAATTGGAGCAGAAGCATCAAGTAACACTCACAGGGTACAAAGATGCTCCTATGATTCCAACCCTCAAAATAAAACAAACATATACCCTCCAGATGATCCTGACCAAAAAAAAAAAACCTCATTTAGATCATCCTTTAAGCCATAAAAGTTCATATTTCCTATCTCCTTAGATTTGACCTTAGAAGTTTGATGTTGTTGAAATAGACATGCAACCTTCGGTTCGATCGATCATAGCATCGGTCTGACCAAACATGGCTATTGCAAGAGAAAAACTTAAAACAGGAAAATTTGGTCTCTACTTCAGTTGGAATTGGTCCGACTAAATGGCACCTTCAATCCAACCGAAACAGCCCAAAACTGTCCAACAAGGTTTGAAGTTAACTTGGTTCGACCGACTATAGCCAAAGATAGCCTCGTTCTAACCGAAAGTAAACAAAACTATCCAGCAACGTTTAAAGTTAATTCGGTCCGACTGAGTTGTAATTCGGTCCAATCAACTGCAACCGAAGATAGCCTCAGTCTAACCGAAAGTGACCAAAAGTGTCCAGCAACCTAAGGACCTTATTCGGTCGGACTAAGCATTAATTCGGTCTGACCGAAGAACCTCTTAGTAGGACCGAAATATAGCCATTAGAGATTCATTGCAACCTTTTTCTTATAAAAAGAACATCCAGATCTTTGCAGAAATTATGGATTAAGGCATCCTAGAGTCCCTAGTGCATCCCAAGCTTAACCAAATCATCCTAGACTTTATTCCTATGATATTCATGTTCTTATCATTATGATTCCTCACCTTTATAAGCATTCAAAGCTCCTATTAGTGAAGAACATGATCTCAAGCCTTCTTTAAAGCATTTAGACCAAACTTCTTGGTATATTCATAGTCACTATGATACTCTAGAGCATCCATGAGTTGAATCCTCTAGGAAATCCACTTACCATCTAGTTGTAGGAGATTCAACCCACTCCCATTACCTTAATTATCCTAAAGGAGCATCGTATGCAAGGGAATTGATCATGAAGCTGAAGCATCGGAACAAACACACCATCGTGATCGGGGGAGCATCCAGGAGCTGATTAAAGCTCAACAAAGCAGAAATCAGGTAACCCACAAGCTGCAACAAGAAGGGCTCATCCACTTACAAGTAAGTACAAGAATCCAAAGAGTCTAAAACATCTTCCTTGTGTAGGATTTGGTTTCAGAGTTTGTTTCTCAAACTCACTAAGACCTTTTATTGACATCCGATGGGAGAATACGTATAGTGTCCTTATGTAGGACTTAGGGGTGCACACGGGTTGGTTCGGTCCGGTTCTAGGGTGAAACCGGAACTAAACCATTCCTAATAGTTCTACCATTTTTGGAACCGGAACCGAACCGTTGGTACCCTAGAACCGAACTGGAACCAGACCGTTAAAAATGGTTCGATTCCGGATCAGTTCTACGGTTCTGGCCTAAAAGGAGTACTGATCCAACCATGCAATACCAGGTCATTGTATCATTTCCCGCACGAGAATAGCCTCTCGCATCATAGCCTAGCTCCATAGATGTTATACTCCTTAGTTGGGGAAGATCTAGAATACATGAAAAAGGACAAAATGCATGTTACTAGGAACTTGCCCTTCGAGATGGATTGAATCGACCAAGAGAGAACTCTATTTGTCCTTTTTTTAAAAAAAATTGTCAATGATTACAGATATACTAACAACTGCTAACTTTTTCTAGCCATAAATCTTGCTTCCATAAGTTGATAAAGCATCATGGAATCAATATATGTTAAAAGAATAACAAACTATCACAAAAGTCCTACTTACATATAAATAAAAAAGAGGGTAGATGGCTACAATAAGCAATCCGATAATGTCAAAAGGAATCTCTATTTGTTACTTGTTTAGTGCAGACTGAATCCATTCATGAAACTAAGCTGCTACAAGAGACCATACATATTGGTCCAACACTCATGCAGGTGCTAATGCAACTTAGATGGATATGCATTTATCAGTGACGAACGGTCAGAAACTGACCTAGCTCCATATCAGTCAGAGAGGGTGGGCGTCGCATGATGATTGGGCAGGGACTGCCGGTGATTGGGCAGGGGCCTGGGCCACACAGTGATTAGGCAGGGACTTCCCGTGATATGGCAAGGGCCTGGGCTACCGATGATTGGCCTGATTTGCCAAATAGAGACGGCGAGAGAGAGAGAGAGAGAGAGGGCAGAGGTAGGGCCAGGGGCGGAAGTCGGCGAGAGAGAGGGTAGGGGCAAGGCAAGGGCAGCAGGGGTTTAGAGCTTTGGGTAGGGATTTAGGATTTTTTTTGTTTTAAAGTAAAGGTTAGGATCGGTGGTTCGGATCCACGGTTCTGGTCATAGTTCGGATCAACGATTCAGTTCATGGTTTGGTTCGGTTCTACAGGGCCCTAAACCAGAACCGATCTGTATCCAATGTTTCAAGAAATTTTAGAACCAGAACCGGTGCTGTCTATAACCGAACCAAACAGGACCGATCCAATGATTCTTGTCCGGTTCTACGTTTCTACAGGTTCGATGTACACCCCTAGTAGGACCTAATGCCTTGTGTAGGTATGTGTGATAGCCTTGTGTAGGCTTGAATGAGTGCCTTGTGTAGGTAATACCTTATGTAAGTTGTAAAGGTTTGAGGTATACCTGATTTAAAACCTTTTTCATAGTGAAATCCAGCACACTCTAGGAGAGAGTGAGTCCGCCGAGAGTGGAGTAGGCACATAGCCGAACCACTATACATGCTTGTGTTTAGGATTGACATTTGTATATCTATTTAATTCATGCTTATATGTTTGAATGCTTAGATATGCATGCATGATAAGATGAATGCTTAGGATTAATAAGTAGCATATTCCATTCACACATGTTCACCATGTTATAGAATAGATGATTGATTGATATATCTTTAGAAGTCTATGAGATTGGATCCTTTATTAGCTTGGAAGCCTTTAGAGTTAGATTGCTTTGCCTAGTTTAACTGGAGATTAGTTTAAGCTTTGCAATAGGGATTTTAAATTGGCATAATTATTGAAAACTTCAATTCAACCCCCTCTAAGACCTTAGTCATACATTCATACTTCAATAGCAGCGGTCTAAACCACAATTTCAATTGGTATCAAAGTGGGTTCCTCTTAAAAGGGTTTAACAACCTAGAGAGAGATCTTGACTGAAGTTAAAATTTATGTCCAAAAGAGAGGGAACATCCATCTCTAGACCTCCTATATTTGATGATTCAAATTATACATACTGGAAACCAAGAATGCACTATTTTCTACAATCTCTAGATTATGATGTTTGGGAAATAGTTGAGAATGGATATGTACCACCAACCGAACATGTGGTACTCGAAAATGGCATAACTATAACCAAACCAAAATTAAAAGAGATGTGGACTGCCTTTGATAAAGAGAAGAAAACTTCTGAAGTCAAAGCTATGAATGTTATTTACTGTGCAGTTTCACAAGAAGCATTTAATCATATTAGCATCTATGGCACCTCAAAAGAAGCATGGGATCTATTGGAAATAACCCATGAAGGAACTAACACAGTAAAAAGATCTAAGCTGCAACTCTTGACATCACAATTTGAACACATCAGGATGGAGGAACATGAGACATTTACAGAGTTTTTCACAAAACTAAATATCATATGCAACTCCATGTGTGGACTAGAGGAGAGAATTTTGACATCTAAAATCTGTAAGAATATTCTGAGATCTTTACCAGAACGTTTTAACTCCAAAGTTACCACCATTGAAGAATGTAAGAACATCGATGAAATGAAAGTAGAAGAACTAGTAGGTTCCCTACAAACCTTTGAACTACACTTCAAACCACCCACAAAATCCAAAAGTAATACGCTCATGGCATCTAAGAACATAACTAAGATAGAGGAAGAGGAAAGTGAAAATGAAGATGTTGATGAAGAAGTGGCTCTCTTGGCTCAACGGTTCAAAAAATTCTTCAACAAGAATCGTGGAAGACCATACAACAATAAGGGGAAACAATTGAACAACAAACGCTAAATAGGCAAATCTTTTAGGAAGTCCAAAGAACCTCAATGTTATAATTGCTGGAAATACATTGAATAGTCCAATTCTGAAATCAGTAATTCTAAAAGTGATAGAGACAAAAATTCTTTAAAATAAATGAGCAAGAAGCCATTCCCACCACTATCATTCCTAATCCAAAGGACAATGAGGAAATAAATGAGCACGAAGCCATAGAAGCACCATCCTTGGATGATGAGAAAGAACAAGAACAAGAACAAGAAAACATACATGAAGCTTATGATCAACTTTACAACCATAGCATCAGTGTCCTTTAAAAAACTTGGGATTGCCAAAAATAAGAACAAACAATTGCAAAAAGATATGGATAAAATACTAGAAATAAATACTCACTTGATAAATGATCTTCAGCAATATCATACGAATAATGACAAGCTTGAAAGGACAACAACATCCCTTACATCTGAAACACAAAAATTAAACAAACGGATTGAACATTTAGAATATGAAAATATGCATTTAAAAAATGAAAATCATAAACTAAGATTAGATGCTGAAAAATCAAAACAATCGGTTGAACTTAGTCATAGGTTCTCCCAAAAGTAATGAAAAACTAGAAAGACTTCTAGGAATGGGAAGAAATCAAAAGGATGGGAGAGGCTTGGGATATGAAATTTTCAAATCAAGCTCCCTTCCTACACAACCTGTGACTAAGAAAAATGTTGCATCTGGAAGCAACACAATAAACACCCCTATTTGTCATTCGTGTGGAGACTTGGGACGTTACAAGTTCGAATGTCTTACATTTCTAAGTCTCACTCCACTTTTGGGTTGAACTTTTCTAGTAAATTCAAACCAACCAGAAGAACAATACAAAATACCAAGATTCAGTCAAAATACACATCAAACGAAGGAAGGAAACATCCTACTCCATCCAAGATGACAAAAAGGATGGAGGAGTTATTAAATCAGGTGACTCAACTGAATCAGAAAACCAAAGAATTTATGAGATAAGGGAATCTGGTTCAATTGCCTGAAAAATCCAAACAGGCCCATGGTGAAAACCAAGCACCATCTCCAAAGAAGATTGTCACCAAATGGGTAATAAAAATAAGAACAATTGCCTTGTAATTCATACCGCTCTTAAGGCAGGCAATAATTCTAAGTGGTATCTTGACGGCGGTTGCTCCAGACACATGATAGGTGACCTGACCCATTTTTGTAATTATTCATAATTTGATGGTGGGTTGGTTACATTTGGAGATGGGAGCTTTCCTACGATAACTAGGCAAGGAACAATAGATAGCCCTGGTTTTCCCAAGATTGAAGATATTCTTTGTGTAAAAGGGCTAAAACACAATCTTCTTAGTATTTCGCAAATCTGCGACAAAGAATACTTGGTCACATTCTCCAAAGATGTGTGCAAGATATCAAACCTTACAGGAAAATTCATTATGAAAGGTCTTCGCACAAGTGATAACTTCTACGTAACTGAAAGTAGTGGGGAGAATGTTCTATCTAAAAGATATCACATGGCTCTAAATAATGAGTCCAAATTATGGCACCAAAGACTTAGGCATGTACACTACCGGAACTTAGCTAAGCTAAGCTCTCAAAAATTGGTGAGAGGACTCCCTACGATAGGGAAGGAAGAAAAAATTGTATGTGGTGACTGTCTCAAAGGAAAACAAATTAAAGTGGGACATAAAAAGACAACCACCATAGCAACTTCCAAACCACTTTACTTATTTCACATGGATTTAGTGGGTCCAACCAAATTTGAGAGCCATAGTAGAAAGAGATACTTTCTGATAGTGGTAGATGATTACTCTAGATTCACTTGGATCGCTTTTCTTCGGAAAAAATCTAATGCATTTGACGAATTTCAGAAGATGGCTAAACTACTCCAAAATGAGAAAAGATATTGTATAAAATGTATACAGAGTGATCATGGTGTGAAATTTGAGAATGATCAATTCCAAAAATACTATGAAAATGCTAAAATACACATATTTGCATATTTAGATCATTTGTAGCCTATGTAATTGGATCCTCTGAGGCTTGTGTAGGCTCCTACTTGTGTCCTTGTGTAGGACTCATTGCCTTATGTAGGCTCCTACTTGTGTCCTTGTGTAGGACCCATTGCCTTATGTAGGCATTGGTTGCCTTGTGTAGTCTCCTAGTTTTGTCCTTATGTGGGACCTGTTGCCTTGTGTAGGCACCTAAGGATGTCTTGTGTAGGCTCTTTAGTTTAACCTTGTATAGGTTGTAAAGGTTCATGGTTAACCTAATTTAAAACTGTTTGATAGTGAAATCCGGTACATTCATGGGTTGAGTGCATCCGCAGGGAGTGGAGTAGGCACGTAGCTGAACCACTATATATTATTGTGTTTGAGATTGTCTTTGAGCATCTATTTAATTATCCTAATATGCTTTGAATGATTAGTAATGATGCATGATTAGAAAGATTGTTTGAGATTGAAATGAAACACAGCCCACACACTCTTATAAACTATATCTTTAAGCTAGTTATTTTATATGTAAATCATTTGTAGCCTATGTGATTGGATCCTCTGAGGCTTGGAAGCCGTAGAGTTACATTGCCTTACTTAGTTTAAGTTAGGCATTGTTTGTTCTTAATAAGTAAATATTGTTGAAAAGTCTTATTCACCCCTTCTAAGACACTTGGACAGTATTCCATACTTCGATTAGCGTTCTCAACCACAATTTCAATTTTGACTTTAACTGGAAGAACAGCCTCCATTTCATGTGTGAGTTCATATGGAGTGGCGTCCATTGTAGTGCGCATGAATGTTTGATGAGCCCAAAGCACGTATGGGAGCATTTCTAACCAATCGTAGTATGTTTTCACCATTTTTTTTCAAGGATGCAAATGAGCATTTAGTTGGCAGCTTCCACCCCTCCATTCATTTGTGAGCAATAGGGGCTTAATCGATGCCTTTTGACTATAAATTGCTCAACCAAGTTATCCACATTTTGGTTCACAAAGGGTGTCCCGTTCTCTGTGATGATGGCATGTGGGATGTCATACCGCTGATAATGTTGTTCTTTAGAAACCGCACCACATGAGAGGTTTTAATAGTGGTAAAAGATGTTGCTTTCACCCACTTGGTGAAATAGTCGATTGCTACCAGGATATATTCATGGTCGTTAGTGCCTTGGGGTTGATTTTCCTAATGATGTTAATGCCCCACATTGAATAAGGCCAGGGTGTGGTCTTGCTATATAACTCAGAAACAGGCGCATGGATCCATTCACATGTTCTTGGCATTTAAAGCACATCCTAACATGTCAGCAACAGTCAGTTTCCATAGTTAACTAGTAGCATCCTAGTCGTAGGATTTTCTAGGCCATCATATGTCCATTCATGTGTGGACCGCAAATTCCATTGTGAACCTCAAACATAATTTTTGCAGCTTCTACCTCGTCCACGCATCGCAACAAGACCTGGTTTAAGGACCATTTGTATAAGATATCGTCGTTAATTGTAAACTATGTAGCTAATCGTTGGATCGTACGACGGTCCATTGGCATGGCATTTTTCAGGTATACCCAGTCTTCTAGGTATTTCTTAATATCAGTATACCAATGGTGCTTGTAAGGTGGCGTTTCAGCTTATTCGATCTGCAGGCAGAATGCTAGATCTTCTTATAATTCGATTATGAGTTCCCATTATGTTGTTCCCTTGGGAATGTCTAGCATAGATGCTAATGTGGTCAGGGCATCAGCAAATTGGTTCTTGACACATGGCATGTATGTAAAGGTGACTTTGTGGAATTCGTCAATGAGATTCTCGAGATAAACATAGTATGGAATCATCTTCTCATCCTTCATCTTCCTGTCTCCATTTGTTTGATTGATGATGAGCCGAGATTCACCTAAGACCCTGATTACTTCTTTTAAGCCTGATATACATGCCTCGTACTCAACTACGTTGTTCGTGCACCCAAAGGCTAGCCTTCTTGAAATGGGGATGGGGATATCATATGGAGAGTAAAGAATTGCACCAATTCCACTTCCTTTGGCATTAGCTACACCATCGAAGTATAAGGTCCATTCATCTTCCTCCGGTCCTTCTTCTCCCTCGAGGAATAGGATGTCTTCATTGCGGAAGAAGGTCTTCAATGACTTGTAATCGGGCAGGGAGTGTGTTGCGAGATGGTCGGCCAACACTTGTCCCTTGATTACTTTTTTAGTAAAATAAGTGATGTTAAACTCGGAAAGCAATAATTGCCATTTTACAATTCTTCCAATTAGAGTCAATTTCTTAAACAGGTACTTTAATGGATCTATTCATGTGAGCAGGAGGATTGGATAAGCGATCATGTATTGGTGTAGGTGTTGGGTGGCCCATACAAGAGCGGGCATGTCTTTTCGATCAGTGCATATTAGGACTCCTAATCGGTAAATTGATGTGTAACATCTTAGCAAAATCCGTACAAGGACCCGAGTACCATCTCAGGTAGAACTACCCAAGGATTGCATCCTGTCGTATAATTTAGGCATAATTTAGTTAAGTACTGAAATAAATAATCGGTGGATTAGGCTTGGGCCACCATTTTCACAAATGAGAAGGCCTAAAACTATTAATACCACTAACTCAACGTCACTTAAAGACCTATGAGAAATCCCAAGAGCCTGTTGCTCTCGGGAGTACATTGAAACTCCATATCGGACCTAGACCACAGGTCGAGAGTCCGATGACCGTGAAACTATAAGGTTACGTCTGTCCTACTGGGCTTGACAACTATCGTAGGAATCAAGCCCAGATAGTGACCAAAAACGTACAACTTGAGCCCTGAGTGAAGTGTGTGAGAAACGCGAATATCTTTAGAAAATGTAATGAAACTTAAGTGAATTGGGCCATTCACTCACATGCAAAATTGAGAATTTTGGACTGTCAGTTTCTGACCAAACTTTACCCATAGAACAGGAAAATTTCCCTACACAGATCCGTATAACCATGGCCCCGATCGAGTAAGTATGACCATTGATCTGACACAGGTCCTCCACAGTCGATCAGCTTATCCGATCGCATCGAGATCACATCCTGGCATAGATCCATTGTCAGAGAGCATACCCTATGACGTAAGTGAGTAGTGGGATTCCCTGTGAGCCCTGTTTATCAAAAACAGTTGCCTAAAGGGTATAACCTATGTATATAGTGGCCTTGGGGCCATTTGCATCACTTCTGGGCTTATAAATATCCCTTATATCACCCCACCTCTCTCATATACGAATTTCTCCAAAACCCTAAGGGAGAGAGAGAGAAAAGAAGAGAAGAGGAAAGAGAGAAGGGCGCTTTTGGGAGACTGCTACAGTAACTCTCTCTCACGACTCCACACACCGAATCACCTCCCCGTTACTCTACATAATTTGTTTCGACTACGATTTTGGATAAGAAACCCTAACCCTAATCTTATTATAGAGATCCAAGCTGATTATTTGTTAAACTGGCTAACCTATTATGTCATTTAAGTGCCTGACGTTCCGTTTCGGAAACGTAGAGTTTGAACCGAGTCCGAATCGAGTATTCCGATGAAAGGTACGGACTACAAATACTCAGGTTATCGTTATTAATGCTTTCAATGTCAGCTAATGATTTATGTCTGACTTGATTGTTGTCATATTGTCTTAGATACCCCGTTTTCGATATAATATACATGTATGAACTATGTTGAACAAAAGATGCATCCCATGTGTTTGTTAAAATGTTTGAATGAACATGTAAACATGATTTGTGCTTGCCATGACTACTAATCTAGGATTCATCATTGTCATATGCATGCTGACCTCTCTGTATAAGGATTTGCTAAAATATACATTGTAACTAACTTAGTCTATATATTCGGTGAAGTGTAGTCTAAGTGTTTGATGAATTGTCTGAATGAGAAATTGTTGATGATTCGTATTTATTAAGAGTATTAAGATAGGATGCTTAATTACCTTATTCATATGTATAGTTTTTTTCATGTAATCATATTTGCAGCTACACAATTTATGGATAAAATGCAAGTGTTTGGTAACATGTTCAATGTGTTTGATGAAATGCTCAAATGAGGAATTCACTTGAATTGTTTGTTAAATGCTGAAGTGATTACACATGTGTTTACGTGCTACATCTTAGTAAGATTGGGACTACAACATAGCCCAAGTAATCGGTAACAGTCCCTGTTCAGGTGGCCGAATTAGTCTCACTATATTGGGTAAGCTCGACGAATCCGGGTCGCACGATGATTGTCGACGGTGGTTAGGCCACGAGGAGTACTTATGCGCTCCATGTCAATTAAGTTAGCGTGTTCCCGTACCAATCGAACTTGCCTAATGAACTGATTAACCCATTGTGTGTTTACCATGTATGGACACTACTGCTTGAATCTAAGGTACCCCTCACCAATGTAAAGGCCCATTTTTAACCATGGTACCACGATCCCCTAAGACTCATGAGCCAGGCATGGTGGTAGGACACCGTGTTCGAGCTGTCGTCTACGCTGGGGTGACGAGCCTCCCAGTAGTGACCAGTGAACAACCAAGACTCGTGAGCCAGGCATGGTGGTATGGGACACTGTGTTCGAGCTGTCGGGGAGCCTCCCAGTAGTGACCAGTGAGCAACCAAGACTCGTGAGCCGGGCATGGTGGTATGGGACATAGTATTCGTGTTGTCGACCTACACTAAGGTGATGAGCCTCCCCGTAGTGACAGCGAGTATAAACTTTTGAATTTACCTATCTACTATTTTTCATTGGGAGTGATGACCCTACAACTTGCCTATCGTATGGCTTGACTAGGAGTGACAAACCTAGATGGATCCTTCGGTTCGGGTCAATGACATAAAGGGAGGTACCCTAGCTTCCCAAATCTATGTATGAATAAGCCTAATTAACTACTTGGCTAACATGACCATGCATCGCACCGCATTAGTTAGGACGTGCTTTAAAGGCGTTGAAGTCTCACCGGAGGCAGTGATGTCATATGCGAAACAGGTTGTCGGAATCGCTTTTTGAAGGAGCTTTGATGCGAGGGCATACATCATTACTTGCACTCCATTCCTGCATTAACAAGAGTAGTTAGGAAGTGATTGTTATGTTGCTTTATCATTACTGCTTGATTAACTTGATAACATGTTAACCTTTGCCTTATAGTACCACAGAGTTGATCGCTCACTCCCACCCTAGGACGGTGTTTTAAAACACCAACCAGACTCTGGTTTAGATGCAGGTGTTGATGAAGTCTATACAACAAAAAAGGACTTTATGAATGAGGAGTTCTCCTATTTTTAGCCTCAGGCCGTCTATGTAGACCTCGTACTGACACGCAGGGAACACTGGGATATTTAGATTAGTTGGACACCTTACATTTCCACATTTTGTATATTTTGAAACAATACATATATATATATATATATATTCAGCCCGGTTACATACTCATACTCTGGAGGTTGTGAAACACTTACACACTTAAATATATATGCTTCAGACTTCCGCTTGCTTAGTTTAATTATATCCGGAGTATGATATGTTGTTTTAGTATAATCCCACTCATGTCTAACTCATTAATATGGACGAAATCTGAACATTATTATCCATATTGCATAAGTGATGTGCTAAATCTTGGGAGTAGAGCTTTGCTTTACCCTTCAGGGCGTTACATGATGGCTGAGATAGTATATTGCTCGCTCCTTTCTTCCCATGTCATCATGCTGGCTGAGGATGCACCTAATAATGTCAGTGGCTACTAAGATATATAGTAGCAGGGGTTGTACAGGCATTAGCGAGACTAGCACTAGCGGGTCTAGTAGATACTTCTTGATTCTGTCGAAGGCTTCTTGATAATCCTCATTCCATTCCTTTAGCATGTTCTTGCAAAGCAGCTTGAATATGGGATCGCATATGGGTGTAAGCTAAGAAATGAAGTGACTGATATGCTAGACTCTACACAAGAAACCCCAAATTTCTTTCTCATTTTTTAGAGGCGGCATCTCAAGAATTGTTTTTATCTTTGATTCGTCGATTCAGATGACATCCTCTCTGACAATGAAACCGAGTAACTTTCCCATGGTTGCCCCGAAGACACTTTTATGGATTGAGGTGAAACTTGAACTTTTTCAATCAGTCGAAGAGTTTTTCGAGGTCTTTAAAGTGCCCCTTGATGCTTTGAGACTTGATGATCATATCATCCACATAGACTTACAGCTCTTTGCTCATCATGTCGCGGAATAGTGTCATCATGTATTGCTAGTATGTTACTCCAACATTTTTCAACCCGAATGGCATGACTCAATAGCGAAAGGTTCCCCACGGTGTGATGAATGATATCTTTTGACGATCTTCTGCGGCCATTTTGATTTGGTTGTAGCCAGAGAAACCGTTCATAAAAGAGAAGATTTTGTATCATACGGTGTTGTTGACCAAAGTGTCGATATAGGGCAGTGGGAAGTCATCTTTCATACTAGCTTTATCGAGGTCGCAAAAGTCAATACACATCCTGACCTTGTCATCTTTCTTGGGAACGAGAATGATGCTGGCAAGCTATTTCGAATAGTTGAATACAACCAGGAAATCGGCGTTGTATTGCTTGATTACTTCCTCCCGTATTTTCATGATCCATTATGGTTGCATTCTCCTCAACTTTTGTTTGATCGGCTTGATTTCAGGCTTCATGGGTAGACAGTGTATCACCATATCTTCGTCAAGTCCAGGCTTATTTTTGTAAGAGAAAGCAAAATTTGATAACCATGGTTTCAAAAACTCGATCATCCTCTTCTTGTCGCTAGGAGACAAATATTTCCTAACACGTAATTCCTAAGGATTCTCGGGGGTTCTAAGATTGACCACTTTGAAATCATCAGGTGCTACGTTGGCTTTTGAATTGAACTTATTGAGGAGATCCTCATGTTAAGGAGTTGGGTCATCATTTCTCTCGTCCTTGACCACTTCTAAACCCATGAGTTCGAAGTCTAGTTCTATGTCAAAGTCATTGATGTCAACCTCGGCTTCATGCAGCTCTTCAGATGAGTCTAGCACTTTATTGCATGTGGTTTTTTGAAAAGCTTTCTAATTTTTTGGTATTTTGAAAAACAATATATGTTTTTGGTTTTTGTAGGTTTTCTTCTATTTTTGGGTTTTATGGATTTTCTATTATTTTTGAGTTTTGAGAATTTTCTATTGTTTTAGGATTTTGAGGATTTTCTCTTCTTTTTTTTTGAGGGTTTTTTAGATTTTTTATTTTTATGTGTTTTAAATTTATCGAACATCGAGCAAGTAGGCGTTTCGAACCAGTGTCTATCCTGGGCTTACCTGGGTTGCGAATGTTTATTTACAGGGACATTTTTTTTCAAAAAGGCACTCTAAGTGCCCCTTGCCCATTTGTTGCTTAGACAACTCAGTGAGGGTGAGGCTATTATCATGACCTGGTGGGTCAAAATCTGGATCTTGACTTGGATGGATAACTCTGACGCTAACAAATTGGATTGGTGTGAAAGGGGAGGGATGGCTTATCTCTTGGCCCTTCCAACTCCTCTTAGTATTTGTCTTCTCTGGTTCTTCTTATGAATGAGACTCATATCCCAATCTTGCCTTTCCTACTCTTTCTTAAACTTTAATTACCTTGGCCATATCATGGTGTTCAAGACAGTAGCTCAAGATCGCTCAGCAGCAGTGAAAACATAATTTAATTTTAATGGACATTGAAATTGTGGTAGGACCGCTATTTACCAAAGTATGGATATACGACCAAATATCCTAGAGGGGGGTGAATAGGACTTTTAAAATTTTACTTTTTCTTAACAAAGGAATCTACCAATTTTAACATGAGTTAAGAAGACAACAAGAATAGTGAGAGATTAACTACTGCATTTCATCAAACATATATTGTGCATAATCTAAGCATCTAATCAATCAATATATATAGGCACAAATAATCATCACAAACACGGCAATATATAGTGGTTCAGCTATGTGCCTACTCCACTCCCGGGTAATGCACTCCCCCTTGGAGTGTGCCAGATTTCACTATTGAATGGTTTTAAATCAGGCTAACCATTAACCTTCACAACCTACACAAGGTTACTTAAGGAGTTTACACAAGACAACCTTAAAAGCCTGCACAAGGCAATCAAGTCCTATACAGGGACATAACTAGGAGCCTACACAAGGCAACATATGCCTACACAAGGCTAACAAGTCCTACACAAGAACACAATAAGGAGCCTACACAAGATAACCTATGCCTACACAAGGCAATCAACACCTACAAAAGGCAAAGCCTACACAAGGCTAACAAGTCCTACACAAGGATTTGACGTATTCTCCCACCGGAGGCATATAAAGGTTTTAGTATGTTAACCACTGAATACCAGTTCTACACAAGGAAAGATCTTCAGGGTCACTGGACTCTAATGACTTGTAAGGAGATGAGCCCCGTTGATTAGTACATGCTGAAGGTGACCTTCCTTGTTGATGAAGTATCTTCAGCTCCCTTGATCGGCAACTATTGTAGATGCTCCAATACAGGTCTCTAATATTGGGTCAGGGTATTATAATGAATCTTCACTATTAAATATTGGTCATTGAGTGAAGGAGAGATTCCATAATATTATCCATTCAAAGGATATCAGATTAATAATTTCCCATTAAGAGTGTTGTTGAAAGATTCCTTAAATGGTGGAGTTCCTTCTTCAATCCTATCTATTGATTTCACAATTATTGTATTTAAGAAGGAATTGAAAGATGAACTCCCATGAGAAAAGACATTTAAGGAGGGTAGATCAACTGTATTAATGACTCTTTTAAATCTCACTCTTTTTTTCACTATGGAACCTAAGGAGCAAGCCTCCTTAAATAGGCAATAAAGTTCAAACAGTAAAAAAAATGGGCAAAATCTGTCTGTGTTTGATGTCATCGGAGGTCATTCAAAGTCATTGAAGTTTCTTTCGATGACTCAGACTCCGATGTCATTGAGTTTTTTAACCTGGAGAACCTGAGGTTTGCTTGGAGAGTTATGGAATTCAAACATCGATGCCATCGAGACTACATCGATGTCATCGAAGTTTAAATTTCGATGACATCAAATGAGGTTCGATGACATCGAATAATTCCTGATTTTTCTTTGCAAACTCTCTAAACAGATTGGTCCCAATTTTGATGACATCGATCTTTCCTTGATGTCATCGAAGGCAGTTCGATGTCATTGAATAAATCATGATTTTCCTTTAAAGCTCACTGGACATTTTGTGCCCATATTTCGATGTCATCGAGTCTTCCTCAATGTCAACGAAGTTTGAATTTCAATGACATCGAATGGAGCTCGATTTCATCGAATAATTCCAGAGATATGTCAAATGGTTGCTGGACATATGTGGGCACAAACTCGATGTCATCGAACCATGTGTTTCAATGTCATCGAATCAGTGTTCGATGTCATTAAATAGTTACAGAAGAACTTTATATAATTTCATCTGTTCTTGCAACTATGTTTTCCATTTTCTAATCTACCAGAGATGTATTTCAAGATGATTTTAGGTTAGATTAGGGCAATTTTTAAGTGGTGATTTTACCTGAGGTGTTTTGGTCATGGGATGTGAGGTTTTAATTTACCTTCGGAGACTTTTGCATACATCCACTTGTTGAGTCTTCAGCTTGTAGTCTTCATATGGGGCTCACTGGACTCTATGACTCATGTGTCACGTTAATTGACAAACCAGGGCACTTTCAAACATACCATTGGAACGTGATCTACCGCTTTGAACTAGAAGCTGTAATATGGGTTGCCTCTGTCTGGTTGCCATGCGTCAATAACTGGGATGTTAGGCTCCCCTAGAAGATTTGTTTTGGTGGGAAAAAAGTGGTTCTGGATTTGCCTAAATGCAGAGCACTTTATTCCCAAGGATACTTAACCCTCTGGTGGAGAGTTGATGGTACGGCCCCAACTTTGTGAAGCTAAGGCCGAACGAGGAGAAGGTTGAATGATGAAGGGATGTCCAAAACCTTAAAAGAGATGGTGGATGTATCTGGGATAATTTGTAGTTTACGATTAACCTCTCCTTGTGCTTCTCTTCGGGAATTATTGAATGCTCTCACATTCATATTACTTGGCCTGAACAAAGATGGATTCAGTCCCAAATACAAGGTAGTCCAAAGTGGGCAAACATTCAAACTTGAACAATTATCAATTAGTACAAGTAGAATGTTGTTATCCTTATGACGGATGGTTATATTTAATGACCTTGCATGGTCGCAGCCTTCTGGTGGCAACTCGTCATCTAAGAAAGTGATAGCTCGGGGTGCAAGGAGTTGGCCTATCATGTGTATGACCATTTCAGGTGGAGCCTCTCAAATGATATGCGCATCATTTAGAGTTTTAACAAAAATCTCTTGGGGTGCTTACGATGTACAGAGGAGTTCTCATTTGGATATTTGGGCTAGGATGGTTTTAAGTTAGGTTGCTACATTGTATGTGGTGTCAGCTGTTGTACTGCTCCGGCCAAAGGTCCCTTGGGATCTCCTCTGACTCCTTTTCAAAAGCATCTCCCATTAGGATGCATGTTTCCCACCTCAAAGCATTCTAGCTAATGTCAGGGGACTACTTTGTTGTCTAAGACCGGTTCCATCCTTCCTTGAAGAACCAAAGGAGACAGATTCTAGAGGGAATAAAGGGTTAGCAATAGAAATCATGTGGTTCGATTGGGGAGTTAGCAATGCCCCTAGGAGTATTAGGAGTTGTGTAGAAGGGCCTTCCTGGAAGGTCCCCTGGGATCTCCTCTGAGTCCTTTTCAAAAGCATCTCCTATTAGGATGCATGTTTCCCACCTCAGAGCATTCTAGTTAATGTCAGGGGACTACCTTGTTTTCTGAGACCAGTTTCATCCTTACTTGAAGAACCAAAAGAGACGAAGATTCTAGAGGGGATAGAGGGTTAGCGATTGAAGTTGTGTCGTTCGATTAGGGGTTGTGTAGGAGGGCCTTCCTGGATTATCTGGCTAGACCTGATGAGTTGTGCAGCATGCAGAACGGGAGAGTACTTCTTTCCTATGCAGTAATGGGTAGATGGTATGGGGCCTGACTGGGGACAGGGAATGGAACCTTCCCCATAAGGACCACTGGCTAGTAGGCTCCTGACTGGTGGTGCTTGTTAACTGGTGTTGATATAGGGGCTCTTCCTTGTAGGACCAATCGTTGATCCCATGTCTGTTGCATGTGATGATTAGGACCGGGATGTTGTTCAAGGGCCTTCCCTTAAAGGACCAACAGAGGAGGGGGTGACACCCCTTGCAGAATGAGTGGGGGAAACTATCATTGTAGCTTTTGGCCAAGAATGCTTGGAAAAACATGGGAGAAATAATCTCCCTGGATGGCATTGACGGTGGGGGTGCTGGAAGTATTAGGGCATGCTTGGTGCTGCTGTAGAGGATTTTGAAGTATATTATTATTGTTAGTAGCAGCTATTTCAGGGGACATGACCATGATCTTGTTCTGATCGATCAAATTTTGGACCACGTGTTTCAAGGAGAAACAACGTTTTATGGTGTGACCCCGCCCCTAGTGGAATGTGCAATGCTCATTCTCGTTATAATTTGGAGGCAACGGGTTTGGCGGTGGTCTAGGCTGGAGAGGTGACAAGAGTTGCCTTTGGACGAGTGTCGTCAAAATGTCTGTGTATGACTGGGCCAAGGGTGTAAATTACCTAGGCACCCGCGCCACACCCGTTTATCTATTCTGATTTGTGTATCGTGGATTCCACCTAGGTTGTTACTGCTAAGGTTGGGGTTGTCATTCCTACAGAGGAGCACTTGGCACCCCTTGTGCAAAGGCAACAACATTGTTTGTTTCCGCTGGGCCAGGAGCGACCATATCTCTGTTTCTAACACCGTATTTGCCTGTCTTTTCTTTAGGTTTCACTTTTGTGCCGAGGTATACTGGTGGGGCCATGGTGCAATTGTACCATCTCTTATTCTGGCCTCCACTTATTCCCTTGCACGGATTCGCTGGGTAAAATTGGCATAGGGGTATGAAATCAGATATCCTGATATATTTGGATTGGCTGAATGGACAATCATAGATATATGTTCTTCTTCATCGATTAGTGTTTTCATTTGTGCAGCCATGGCTCTCCATCGCCCTATGTATGCAGACAATGTTTCCTCACTACTTTGCCTAAGGGGTGCCAAGTTTGACCTTCGAGGTATTGTATTTAGATTATGAGCAAAACGAACTATAAATGCTTAAGACCATTATTCACAGGTTCTAATCTTGTGATAGTCAAGAGATGTGTACCAATCGAATGCATCACCCCTTAAGGATTTTTAGAACAAATGGATCAATGTACTATCATCTTCTGTCATGGCATCAAGTTTACCACAGAAAGCCTTTAAATGCATGGTTGGGCATCCCATTCTATCATATCGTTGAAATTTGGGCACTTCGAAGTTTGCAGGGACCTTAGCATCAGGGAATGGGCAAAGATCCCTGAATTTTATGGACGGGAGTTCCACCCCATATTATTTTTAAAGCTCATTTCGCATGGCCCTTAGCTAGTCCTTGAAGTGTTACCGAAGTCAATCAACTTCATTTGGTTGGGCCAAAGGAGGTTGTGCCCCTTCCGGCATTTGGTTAGCCTCTTCTTCATTATGGTTGACTTCTTCGATGTTCCTGTGTTCCTTAGTCAGAGGGATTGAGTGCATAGCGGGGTGAGAGAATTGGAATGCGGTCCTACCGAGAGGGCAAACTTGGTTGGATGGATATATATATGAACAGATGGTATTTGTTGTGGTTGACTGGGTTAAAATTAAAATAAATTCCCGTTGGGAGAAGGTTGTTGGAATTAACTGAACTGTGATTGACTAGAATGTGTTGGTTAACTCCTGTTAGGGGGACGAATGTGGGCGGGAAATTGGCCCTCTATCAGCGTCTGTCGTTATCTCCCATCAAGGGGAGGGTGTGCTAGAATTTGAATAGCTCTGACTAGTGGGTTTTAAAAGTGAACCCGATTTTCGTTAAGGGGAATGGGTTGAAATTGATTGATAGTTGGGTCTAATAGACCTACATGGATGCTCGGTGGTTGCATGTTATGGATGAGTGGTACAATTTCCACGTTAATGTTGTTCACAATGTCCTCTAACTTGTTCAAGCCGCGGGTGAGATCGGTTGTCGAGGGAGTGGATGCAGCCGATTGAGAGGCTTGCAACCTCTGTGATTTTGGAGGAGTTGGAGGATTATCATCTTGGGCTGACATTACCGCTTCTACAAGGGTTCAAATGATGCTTTGGTAAGTTCATGATGATTGTGCAAAGCGGTGAACCCACAACTAATTTTTGGGCGTAATGGTTGCAGGATGGCCTACTACTTCCTCACAATGGGTTTACTTTACAATAATTTTTTCGTATTTTCTTTTTCTTTTCTTTTTTGTCTTTTTTTATTTTTTTCCTGTGCTTTTCTTTTTTACTTTTTTCCTTTTTATAAAAGGTAAACGTACAGCATAACATAAATGTCAGAAAAATACAGGAGGACCCGTACACACTAGATTAACAGAAAGGTAAATAAACAAGTGTGAACTAGATTGCAGGAACATAAATGGACTAGTGACAACTAGAATACTGGCTACTCGTGAGAAAGTAAAGGGACCAGTTTACACTGGAATGCAAGATGCAAAAAGAAAAATAAAATGAACCAGTATATATTGGAATGTAGGATGCTTGCAAGAAAGTAAAGGACCAGTTTGCACTGGAATGTCAAATTCATGCAAGAAAGTAAAGCAGACAAGTATAAAGTGGAATGCAGGATGCTCGCAAGAAATTAAAAGAGACCATTTTTCACTGGAATGCAAGATGCAGGCAAGAAAGTAAAATAGACCAGTGTAGATTGGACTGTTAGCAAGTTATTGTGTTAGTGGGAGACCAGTATTTACTGGAATGTTAGAAAGCATGATATGGAAAGTAAATAAGACCAGTATTCACTAGAGTGCAAGAAAGTAAATGTGCCGAATTTATATAATCCCTAAAAATTGAAAAAGTCATGTGTTTCAAGTCGGGCCTAGGCTAGTAACTAGCACTCCCCAACGGAGTCGCCATTTTGTGAATGCCTCCCCCAACGCGCGTGAGCGTAATGGTGCCCTCACTTCCTTAGCTTTGGTATTGATTTGTTAGTGTAGCCAAAGTGTGTTATTGACTCGAGTGTAAATATACATTTGATTTGGAGTCGCCACTAGCCAAATGAAGATTAAATTCTACAGTCCTTTAAGAACCATAAAATCGCTTAGGGGTTGGGGAATCTCACGATGCCTTAACTCAAGTGACTCTCGTGATTGGTCTGTGACCATAGATTCTGAGTAAGGGCCTCGGTGATGGAAAAAAGAATGGATTAAGCACCATTTTCCACCCACACATTGTGTGGTCTCTACTTCATACGATTTTACAATTTTTGAGAATTTAACAGGATTTTGACATTTTTATATTTGACCGTACTTCGCATAACCCATGAGGGGCGAGCAGGCGAAAATAAGAAAAAAAAACTATTTAGCCTTACATAGTAGAGCTAAGTGGCCCCGGGTCGGCAAATAAAGTAAAAATGCAGTGAATAAAATAAAATGATAACTAGCCTTACTTTGCAAGATTTAAAATCCTAGGGAGGCAAATAAAGAAAGAGAAAATGGAAGATGGAGGATAATGAAGAATGAAATATAAGAAAATGTGGATATAGTTGATGCACTTGAAATGTGTGGAGTGAAATGCAAATTAATAGGAGAGATAAACTCTTAGCATCAATGACTTATTTAATGGTTGTTTTTTTTTCTATGTTGGGCAACGTGTCAAGATATTGAAAATCTTTAAGACACATCGAGCAGCAACCTAGGTGAACTCCAACCCTCAGACCTTTTCTATATTTTTCTCTCTTTCTGCTCTCTATTTTTTCTTTCTCGCTTTCTATTTCTCTTTTGTTTTTTCCTTCTCTGGCTCACTTCCCCCGTTTCTCTATGTGTATATGTGTCTTTGTACTTTTCTTCATCCCTCGGATTCCTTATATAAGCGTTGTCAACCGAATTCTACTGCCAACGACCGTAATTCCTCAGTCTACGTCATGGGCGTCCATGGAGAAGGACAACTGTACTTTCCTCAATCTTAAAGATATGACTTCTCGTGCCTCAAAACAATATTATTCGGGAATACTAAGTAGTACAGAGAGCGATTCATGGGTATAAAGAGTTCATTTTATCATTTTTCGTACATCGGTTGCCATGTACAGAGAGTTTTTAGGGTTTTGGATTCGGATATACGGTCGTAACCAAATCCCTGTTGAATTTGGTGCTAGCTAATCGGGTCCATTAGTTGTCTCTTGGACGTGCCAAGTATGCTCCCAATTTGACCTGTTTAGATTTTTAATGATTTGTAAGTGAATAGGAGACAATTTATTGAAGTCAAGCCAAAGCTTAAAGACTGGCTTGTCCTTGTTTTAAGTGGGGTGTCTACACCCATGAAACCTCTGGGGCCCGACTTTTACCTTTATCCAAAACTTTGGTGGCCATGGCAAAAGAGAGACAAATCACGAAAGGAAATTGTTTCCTTTTTCCATGGCCCACCAAAGTTTTGGATTAGAGTGAAAGTTAGGCACCGGAGGTTTCATGGGGTGCTGCATCACATGGACGGTTCAAATTTTGGGCCCACATCATGTGTGATGAGTTCTGAAAAAGTTCTCATGAGTTTACGGGTGTGTAGGTGAGCATTCATGTATGTGTGTGTGGATTTGTTGGTATGAAAGGGGGTATCGATAGGGGTGCACACGGGTCGGTTCGGTCCGATTCTAGGGTGAAACCGGAACTGAACCGTTCCTAACGGTTCTACCGTTTTTTGAACCGGAACCGAACCGTTGGTACCCTGGAACCGAACCGAAACCGGACCGTGAAAAACGCTTCGGTTCTGGATCGGTTCCACGATTCTGGCCTAAGAGGAGTACTGATCCAACCACGCAATACCAGGTCATTTTATCATTTCCCGCACGAGAATAGCCTCTTGCATCACAACCTAGCTCCATAGATGTTATACTCCTTAGTTGGGGAAGATCTAGAATACATGAAAAAGGACAAAATGCATGTTACTAGGAACTTGCCGTTCGAGATGGATTGAATCGATCAAGAGAGAACTCTATTTGTCCTTTTTTTAAAAATACTGTCAATGATTACAAATATACTAACAACTGCTAACTTTTTCTAGCCATAAATCCTGCTTCCATAAGTTGATAAAGCATCATGGAATCGATATATGTTAAAAGAATAACAAACTATCACAAAAGTCCTACTTACATTAAATAAAAAAGATGGTAGATGGCTACAGTAAGCAATCGGATAATGTCAAAAGGAATCTCTATTTGTTACTTGTTTAGTGCAGACTGAATCCATTCATGGAACTAAGCTGCTACAAGAGACCATACATATTGGTCCAACACTCATGCAGGGGCTAATGCAAGTTAGATGGATATGCATTTATTAGTGACAGACAATCAGAAACTGGCCTAGCTCCATATCAGTTAGTGAGGGAGGGTGCTGCACTGTGATTGGGCATGGGCCTGGGCCGCACGGTGATTGGGCAGGGACTGCCGGTGATTAGGCAAGGGCTTGGGCTGTCGGTGATTAGCCTGATTTTCCAAATAGAGAGAGAGAGAGAGAGAGAGAGAGAGAGAGAGAGAGAGAGGGCAGAGGCAGGGGCATGGGCGGCAATCGGCAAGAGAGAAGGCAGGGGCAAAGCAGGGGCTGCAGGGGTTTGGAGCTTTAGGCAAGGATTTAGGGTTTTTTTTTGTTTTAAAGTAAAGGTTCGGATCGATGGTTCAGATCAAAAGTTCGGATCCATGGTTCTGGTCACGGTTCGGATCAACGGTTCGGTTCACGGTTCGGTTCGGTTCTACAGGGCCCTAAACCGGAACCGATCCGTATCCAACGGTTCTCAAAACCAGTGCTGTCTAGAACCGGACTGATCCAACGGTTCCAGTCCGGTTCCACGGTTCTACCGGTTCGATGTGCACCCCTAGGTATCGAGACCATCAAGACGCCTTTTTGCGGAAATACCAGATCCCATTGTTTCAGGAAGCGCACCTGCACTTTTGAGGACGAAAAGGGGAGAAAGAATTTACGGGGGTGGCCACTATCCCATCATCCAAATAATGGGGACAATTCAGATAACAGATGTAACAGCTTACATTACAGATACAATCTTAAATTGGCAAACTTCCTATAATGGTCAGTTTTGTAAGTTGTTCCATGTCAAAGTAATCAAAATCAGCCATAACTTATTACGTCACTAAGTTGCCGAGCAACAGATGGGCAACTGTACCCTAAATACCATCTGGGCCCACCAGATGGGAACCACTCAAATGAGATCACCCACATTATGGAGGATCATGGGCGTCAAACTTGGATTAACCGAGGGAGATTATCCATTCCTGAGGCACCCTAATTTATATTTGTGGGCCTATGACAAAAATCAGTAGAGAGGAAAAATATTCGGAAGACACCCATTGGTCGGAAAAGGGGATGAAGACATGATAGCCAAGATGTTCCAATCTGGTATATATCTTACAGCATCCCCAACCAACGATGGCCCATTTTATCAAAGGCCCACTACAAATCTGTTTACAGCCCACCAGACAGGATAGCTAGGATCATCCAATCGAATGCCTCGAGTGCTCTTGCTACTGCATGAAATGTTCCCGTTCTCTCTTCTAGTCCTGCCGGCTCTGACCACAGCTCTACTGTGCAGATTATCATATTTTTGGAGTCAGGCAATCATGCTCGAGCATGGTTCTTCATGCTTTATTTCTCATAAAAATTGGTGCTTGTTGCTGGAATCCAACTCGTTGATTGTAATCGGGCTTATATCTGTGATAGTTATGTGCTCTGGTTGCAAGTCCCCAACCCAGATGAACTCTTGCTTCCCAGTCTGCTCAAGGTGCTTCCTCTTCATCAGCAAGCAGTTCAGATTGAAGTTGAAAGTAAGTTAAAGTGGAACATCTACTCCTCGTCCCTTGATGGGTTTATTGGAGAATTAGATTACATGCCCAATAAGACTTGTAACATACTTTGTAGCTTCCAGCATTTCAAGGTATTCCAGCTCATCACAGATCAGCCTTTATGAACATGACGCACCTCCGCATCTCCACAAATTCCCCCGTTACAATCCCTGAAGCACAACTTTGCCCAATTGCGATCTCTAGGCTTTTTCCTTGCTTCTATGTCTCCCGCTTTGCTGTTTTTTTTTTTTTTTTTTTAGCCACATGCTTCATGTTTGCTCAGGCTTTGGCCCCTCTTGATCTTACCTTTCAAAAACAGTTGGATAATTAAACCATGTCATCCAATTGTATAAACCAGGGCACCCCCGAACAGCCCAGGACCCTATAACACGTTGAGGATCCAGACCAGACACTTCCTCATCTTGATTTGTAATTCAATACACAAATCAATTGGTTCCGTCACACTAGTCATATGCTGTGTGGTAGGTGGTGGGATGATGCCTTGAAACTCAAAAAACCCTAGCAAATGCTGGGGACTGCCATTTCACCAAAAGGCTGCTGCATCATGCGGTCACATCCAAAGCTTGGGCTCAATCTATCTCAGTTTGACTTGGCCAGTCTAGCTCAATTTTACTTGGTTTGAATGGTTATTCGAAACAATCCAAGCTTCATATAGCTCAACTCGTTGGAAAACAAGCTGAGATTGAGCAGATCCGAGCTTAACTCGCTCGGTTCCAATATTATACATAGAGAGAGAAAGAGCTCTCACGAATTCAATAACTTTTTGAGAACTCATTTCCTGTGATATGAATCCAAGATCTAAACTGTCCACATGATGTAACACCCCATGAAACCTCTAAGACCCAACTCTTACCCTGATTCAAAACTTTGGTGGTCTATGGAAAAATGAAACAGTTTCCTCCCTTGATTTGCCTCTCATTTGTCAAGGACCACCAAAGTTCTGAATCAAGGTAAAAATTGAGCCTTGGGGGTTTTATGGGGTGTTACATCACGTGGACTTGGACTGTTCAAATCTTGGATTCATATCATGGGAGATGAATTCTCAAGTTCTCACAGATTCTCGTGAAAACTTTTTGAAAACTCATCACCGGTGATATGAGCTTATAAACTTTGAACTGTTCACCTAATGCAACATCCCATTAAACATTTAGGGCTCAACTTCTATCCTGGTTCAAATTTTTGGAGCATGACAAAAGGAAATAGTTTTCTCCCTTAATTTGCTTCTCTTTCATCATGGCCCACCAAAGTTTTGAATCAGGGTAAAAGCTACACTCTAGGGGTTTCATGGGGAACTGCATCAGGTGAACGGTTCAAATTTTTGAGTAGAATTGGTGCTGAGCATTCCTCTCTCTCTCTCTCTCTCTCTCTCTCTCTCTCTCTCTGATGTAGAACGGGTCACAGACACTTTCATGTCCAAGATGGACCAGAGAAGGCCTGATTAGAGCCAGAAGTCATCGAGACTGTCAGAACCTTAAAATAAGTATATCTCGCAAACCGAAATGAGTTACTCAACGTACCATATATGATTTTGGGGTAGGTTACCCACACTGAATTTGCGAGATTCCATGTTTAGTTCCATTTTTACTATAAATAGTAAGTTTTAGTTTGATTATAACTCTTCATCTGTTAGGCTTTAGGAGTTGTGTCCAACATAAAAATTACTTAGAATAATTAGGAGAATAACATGACTAAGCCACATAGAACACTTACTATGTAAATTTACTATTTATAGTAAGTTACGAATTTTATGAAATTTTAATTATAATTTGTTTCTGATTTCTCTCCTATTGCTTGGTATCCCTATTTAAAGGGTTGTGAATTCATTTGTTTCAATCAATCAATCAAATTACGAATTTCTTTAGAATTTTATTTCTATTTTTATTACTTTTTCCTCGTAGATTCGAGAAGTCTCTGTGAAGAGTATAGAGAAGCTTCGTGGATTCGAAGTAGTTATCCTTGAAGAAGACGGTGATCGACCTCTCTCTCTCTCTCTCTCTCTCTCTCTCTCTCTCTATATATATATATATATATATATATATATATATATATATGAATGCGCACCTTTGCACACGTGTCTTAGGCACATAATCTGAACGGTCCATGTGATGTGGCACTCCTTGAAACCTCATACGTCTAACTTTCAACCTGATACAAAACTCTAGTAGGCCATGGAAAAAGGAAAGTTTCCTCCCTTGATTTGCATTTCCCTTTGCTATGGCCCACTAGAGTTTTGGATCAAGCTTAAAGTTGGACTTGTGAGGTTTTAAGGGGTGCCGCATCATGTGGACAGTCCAAATTTTGTTCCTAAGACGTGTGCAAAGGTGTGTGTATATATATATATATATATGTGTGTGTGTGTGTGTGTGTGTGTGTGTGTGTGTTGAAAACAAAAATATCCTAAAGGCACTACTGTACCCTCCTCTTTCTTTAACTTTTCCTTTACAAACCCAACCCGACACACTTTCGACCTCTCTCTCTCTCAGCACCAAGAAACCTCTAAATCTAATTTTTGAATTTTTTTTAATGTAATTATTTAAATATTAAAAAATCTCAAATCCCAAAATTAAGATTTTGAATTTTGAATAGTATATTATTTGCAAATTGAACGTTTTGGGGGTCGAGTTGGGTTGAGGCATGGAGCTCGAATGGTAAGCTTGAGCTCGAGCTCAAGGGGAGAACGGATGAGAAGCCAAGCTACAATGGCAAGCACGAGGAGAGCACCGACGAGTCAAGCAAAGCTTGAACCACCTCGACTCGACTCAGCTCGATGTAAGCAAACCAATGAAATCATGCCACCCGGGCACTACCAAACCAAGGGACATGCCACATCAGAATGGGAAACGACTCTAAGCGGTCCACCGAAAGACATACTAGAATAGGGCAATGCCAATGGAACAATAGAATCAATACTTGTAACCTGATTACTTAGATATGACTAAACTGCACAATTTTGTTCTAAGCTTTTCCTTCCTTCCACTGCAAAATGTGACCTTGTGCCATCAATGGTTTCCAATCAGCATATATAACGAGGAACTTTCTGTTCATCTTTTATATATATATATATATATATATATATATATATATATATATATATATATATATATATATATATAAACGTGACTTTTTGCCCTCGTGGTTTCCAATCAGTACAAAGCACAATTCACACTGCATATCATAACACAATGATGAAAAAACAGTACTATTACCCCATTAATTTCCAATGTCATTTTTTTTTTTCCACCGGGATTCAGGCAGCCCCTTCAAAAATTGAGCCACACTACCCCATGAGATCATGCAGGATCAAAGCAAACGCAGCAGCCCATCACAAAATCAACCACAAGGCTAAAATGGTCATTTTCCTGGAGACAAGAAATTAAAATTCCATCACACTTCCAAGCTGAATATGAACCCTTTACTGGACCAAACCCAAGTATGCAAAACAATTTTAAAATATCATAAACTTGTGTTTTTATCACCCACATGGTCATAGAAAAAAAAGACGGGGCTGAAAAAAACATTGACAATAAATCCAGAATAAACCCACTTGATCAAAAGGGGATGATGATAATTAAGAGAAAAAAAAACAAAACAAAGAATCAGATAAATGTACAAAATGCTCTTGCACCACAACAGGGAGAAGCGAAAGCCGAGATTGGTTAGCATTATACTGTTTCCCTTTTCTTTTTCTCTTTTTCCTACCCATCTATCTCTATATATGCAGAAGACCTTCATATCGCATTCAGACAGACAAAGGAGGGAAGTCTTCGTCATCTTTTAGACGGTACGATTGTGCAGCCCTGCATGTTTGAAATTAGAGAAAAGCTTAACTGGCATCATTGGGCTATTAACTATATCTTCCAAACAGTTTTAAGTTCTTTTATCTTGTGTTTTCACCTATTAGAATTCAAATCGTGATGCATTAGGATATCCCACCATGGACATGGGATAAGTGGGATCCAAGTTTTGATAACCTAGACAGTTGACCGGATCATCCCACCATGGATGTGGGATGACTTTGTTACAGGTTTGAAAACACAAGCAGTCGAGGACCTTCGGCCCTTTCTTTTTTACCTAGACGACTGTCGCGTTTCTTTTCTAACCATCTACTTCAGGCCACTAATTGAGTGGTTAGGATCTTCTACGTAGGATAACTTTGGGGCACCTACCATCCATGGGCACCACCCATCTGGATCACAAAATAGTAGGGCTCGCTTGTATGGACTGGGAAACTTGGGAACTCATAATAGCTATCTAAAAAAAAAAAAAAAATCATACCTTTCCTTATTCACGCTCGACCCAGATCTTGGAGCTGCTGATGTTGGAAAGATCTGTCCAGAGCCCTGAATATGCTGTAGAACACCAGACTCAAGCTGCCGGCCTTGTTCCAGTGGGGGAGCACCCAACTGCACAGACCCAAAAGTACCAAACTCGAGCCTCTCCGGTGGTGATGTGAAACCATTGGCAATGGCATGAGTGAACCCCCTCGGAGCTTGATGCGTGGAGATGAAATCCAAAGCACTGGGCTTCCCACGGCCGTTTCCACTGAAAACTGGGTGTTGTGCAAGCTGCGTCTGTGGTAGTGGCTCTTGGCTGCCTTTCTCTGGCAAATTTGACCCGTCTGGTGGTGTTACTGCCCGGCCATTGTTTCGGGGTCTCAGCAACTGAGTCACTGGCGCTGTATTCCTCCCTCTCCCTAGCAATGGCCTCTCCCTATACGAACGATGATTCTGCAAAGCTCATGCATAAATACACTTTGAGATGCAAACAATTTGACAATAAACCTTAGTTGGAAAATTGCAAGCCACCCAAAAAGATCAAGTGTGAGGCCCCAAAATCATACTTCAATTCCAAGACTCTGGAATCACAGAGCATCAGTACAGAAGAGCCATGTGATTCAAAAAAACTCAATCGCTCAACAAGTGTTGTTGTGGGTATTCACAGAGTAGGATGAGAAACCAGTCTCCCCACAAATTCTGATGAGGAAAGCTGTGTAACCCCAAGACCACCCACAGGGTGGGCCCCATCATGTATGTGCCATGGCCCAAAATTCAGGTGCACCTGTCACATGGGCCACAAAGGTACACTGAACATGGGTGGTAGGTTAGTTTTGTTTATCTATTTTTTCCATAAATCTTTGCCAGCATGATTTTAAGGCCACAGGACACAGTGGGAAGACCTAATAAATAGCCCAGATCCGGCACCTCACATTTCTCCAACTCAAATTACCCCCGAGATTGAAATTAATGTACCGTATTAGGAAAGTATGTGCCCGTTCCCCGCGGCTTTGGCATTTCCTCCACACCGTAAGCACCAGATATTAAGGGTGGGTTCACTGGATAATATCCAGATGCAGAAGAAAAGGGTGGTCCAGTGACAACACCATTCGCATTCATGTGTGTGAACATGTTTCGCTTCACGTGTGGCGACCGACGAACATCCCATGGGAGCCTATTGTGAAACTGAGATGGTGATGTTGGAGGGACAGGTAGAACTGGACTGCATAAGATGTACTCATAGTACCGCTGACCATATAACAGACTCTTAAGGTGACTGTCATAGTCTCCGATGAGGTCTGCTAAACCATTCAGAGCTTCATGACTCCCTGAAGGGCCAGCTGAGTCCATGCTCCTACTACTAGACTCTAGAAAATTCTCAGAGTTGTTTGTAGCCAGTGATTGGTTTCTAGGAGATGGATCTTCCGTTGGATAAGCGTTCAAACCCGGAACCAGTAAATGGTCAGCAGCAATGGCACCAGAAGAAGTCTTGTGATTAGTGCGTGATGGGAATGTATTGTTTCTTGCAAGCTTGCTCCCATCAGGTTCTAGCCATGAAACAGTGCTGAGTTCTTCACCAGGAGCTCTAATCCTTGATGATGCTTTATTGTCAGGAATGCCGGAGTTCATCAATTTTGTTTGATCTGGATTCCCGTTCTCAATCTTCCCATTTTCCAGCACTGAGTGATTGAAATAGAGATGGGGGGCATGGCATACCATTCCAAACGACAGAGTACCCGATTCACTATTGGGAGAGGACAATTTATGCATCTCGTTTGTGATTCTTGAACCTGTAGCAAGTTCTTTCGCATCCCCTGCCAAGCGACTACCTGAAACGAAATCTGCCTCTGTCGAACAATCAGATCCCAACAGTGTTGAAGCATGGGCCACTTTATTACTTCTTTGCAGATCATTTCCAACAGCCTGATGATTGGGCAACTGTCTTCCCACTTGTATTCCAGTCATACTATGTTTCTTTTCTGGGCCTGAAATCCAAATCTTATCGATCTCCTCATATAACACCCTGTGATGATCGACCGTACCCTCCCCCATGGTGCCATGGGAATCACAGGACAGATATCCTGAAATTGGCATATCCTCTGTGCATTTCTCGCCGGACCCATTAACAACGTACGGATTACTCTCCCGAAAGCTAGGGACAGGATCCTGCACATCCGGCCTTTCTCCACTTCCATGTCTATCCAACGTGTTCATGAAGAACTTGTTGAGTTCATCCACAATACCCTCTCCTGGCAATAGAAGGATTCGCCCAAGCTTTCGAGCTCCATATGTGAACGCACTACGTATCCGGTAGAAATTACCTAAAACAAGAACAGAGATGTCAGAAAATAACGAGAAAAACACATTACACCCCTCGATTATGAGAACTTTGCCCGGGACAAAAGCACGAGCATTTGCATTAGTGCTAAGGCAACTCCATAAATGGTACAGTGATCCAGACCATTGATATGTAAGAACCCATTGTGTATGACAGGTGTTCCAACCATCTTCCAGAATGGAAGATCCTGACGCTTCAATCTTTGGTCTATTTTCAATGGACAGTTGCTGCATTTTCTTTTTTCCTTCGAAGTGAATTTTTGAAAGCCACTGATCAAAGTGTTAAGATCTGCCAAAATAGAAAGTTTTTGGTGCATCTTCCATCCACAGTTGGGCCCATAACCTCACCGGTACATAATTCTAGATCACTGTCCCTGCCTATCCGGAAACTAGTTTGATGAGGTTCAAAACCACGAAATTCGTCCAGTACCACAGCACATACCTTTGCTGACACTGCGACCAAGATTGTTATTTTCTTTCAGAGGATCGACTATGTTCAGATGCTTTCGAGGAAACGATCTCGCATTGCTCTCAAGCCCCCTTGATGAAACTGAGAACTTGTCTACACAGCTCCTAAGGAATTCCTTGCTAAGCAACAAATCACCACCATCATTTTCCGGTGTCTCAGCTGTGAAATCATAAGAAAATCACTAGCTTAAACAAACAATGTCAACAAGGTCACATAGCTCATGCAAATATATATATATATATATATATATATATATATATATATATATATATATATATATATATATATATATATATATCTGAAGAGAAGTGCAAAGCATATTCGCAGCATCCGTATAGGGACTATATATCATGTGGGGCACCCCATGCTGAAGATCCATCCCAAAATCACGTCAACCCCAACACATCAGAAAGTTCACATCTGTATGTTTACTGCAGAAGTTGGCCTATTTACTTTAACCATTCATTTTATTGTAAAATTGCGGCCCACTAATGAGTGGACCAACCTGATTTTCGGGCAAGGGCATGCTCAAAGAGGGACCACCTGATGAATGGCCAGGATCTCACACACTCATTCCATGTCCGCACGAATGCTACAAAGATGATTCTCAATTCCCCTTAGATTATCCATGGCAGGGCTCTTATTTGAATGATCAACAAGCTGCTCAAAAGGATGTTGCTTACCCACTATTTCTGGCAGAGAAGATACAGCGACTGGACCATTTAAACTGACACAATAGTTATCCCAGTCGAATTTGCTGAAATAGTCCAAAAACCTATAAAGAACCTAGACATAGGCAGTTTTTTTCTTAGCATAAGCCCTTGTGGATCCCTGACCCGCAAAGACGTACGAATGCAAAAAGAAAAAAAGGAAAAGAAAAGAAAGTGAGAGAGAATGAATCACGATGCTTCCAGCATTCTAACGATGGGGAAATCTAACATGAGTGCAGTCCACCAACTTCCTTTGTCTGGTGCACTGCACTCAAATTGGATACACAGTACAACAGTGCATGATCTGACCATTCATTGGGTGTGTTCCACCTTGGGTCAGCCACAGCATAAAATCTCAGTGAAGGTCAGAGGTTTCAGAATGGTAACCAAGAAACGGATGGTTCATTCATCATGTAACACAAAAAAGGCCCAACCAGATGGATATGATATGCGATTGACGAGGATTTTTGGACAGCAGGCCATCCATGGTCAGACTCACCCAATAAATGCTCTATATTGTCAAACACTCCATCACATGCCCAATTTAAGTGCTGCTTCCCAAATAAGAAAATCATTGTGTGGCGCTGCGCTCAACTTCCCCTTGGAATGATTATTTCCCATCAAGTACTCACCGCCAGGGGGCCATGTAAGGAAGAATGGAAGAGATGGAAGATGTAAAGGACCAATGTTTCCAATGCATATGTAGAGATCAGACCGTGATGAGCGCCAAGAATGCGGCTCTCATAATAACACCAAGCTTTTATCAGTATAATACTGCGCTTAAAGAGATGATCTTTGCCAATAAGACGGTCAACCTGTTAAAGTAGCAGTAGAAATGTCAACTTATATTCAAGAACTCATATCTGTTAATCAATTATTATTTTTTATTTTTATTTTTTTATTTTTTTAAAAAAGTCAGTTTGGTTTAGGAAGAAAACCGGTAGTGTGGCGGAAACGGGATCCTGATGTGAATAGTACCCTGATGAACTGACACATGCAAGAGGAGCCCATGGTTCAGTAATCCAGATCATACATCCATGGCAAGATCCAATTGGCCCCACCATGGATGTATGATCCCCGATAATCTTCCATGATGAAAGATCCCAACCCCTTTGATCAGTGACCTACAGTAGGTCAAAGGAAAAAAAAAAAAAAAAAATTTGTAAAGGAACTGCCCTTGAAAAAGAAAAGGATTTTTTTTATAAAAAAAAAAAGACCAAAGATTGGCCAGCTAGGAACTTCAAATCTGGAAGATTTTTTGGGCATCCCCCATCCCCAATGGGGATAATTGGATCAAACATCTAGATCACCAAATCATGGGCTGCTCTTGCACGGAATGGGTGCATCCAGATTCGGGGTGCCATTGCCACCCTTCACATCAGAACCAATAATTCGTCAGTAAATGTAAACCATGACTTAAGGTGGTTTTGATATAGTAAAAATAAAATAATGGGGTTTAGTCTAAATTGAATTGCAGCAAGAAGTGTTGAGGCCGCCATACCCGTTCAAGAAAGCATAGTGCACAGAGCCCACCTAATTGATTGAAGGAGATGTCCACTACAATATTCTGAACAAGGCATTTGACAAGCTTGACCTGCCATCAGAAACCATGGGATCAGAGACACCCTTGCAATGTTTTGAAAACCGCAGTAGAGAAACTAGACAAACTCGGAAAAGCAGTTAACTTCCAAGTAGGTTACTAGAAATTAAAAGTATCTCATATAAGATCCAATAAGGCATAAACAACATGAGTAGTTAAGCAGCCACCTCTTTTCTTCATGTAAGTAAAGAAATTTCGGTCATAAACTTATGAGTGCGACAAGAAAGCAGGAACAGCAATCCCAATACAATGAAAGCCTAAGCAAAACCCTCTAACACGAACCCAACGAGGTTTGGGCGAATGCTCTTCACCATAGGTTTGCTCCCTATAGGTGAGGGTTCGATTCCCCTCCTTGGCTTTACCCGATACACGTGGTTGTGGGTGATTGCGTTTATCCGCAGGGATTAGTCTCACTTCAAAAAAGAGGTGGGGACACCCTATGTCTTCAAAAAAAAAAACCCTCTAACACTAAAATGCCAGTGATTTCATTAGGCTCCCCATGAACATGGATAAATGACATGTTTACCCAGAGGTAAAAACAAGATTTTCATCAAAGGCGAAAGCCATCCATCATGGAATGGAAAGATAGCTGCCAATGAGATAAAGTTGCTCAAGTCTTCCTACAATGGCAAGCCCCCCACATCCCAAGACAAAAACAAGAGGAAATTCTCAACCCCTCCCCAAGAACCTTCTTTCCCTTCCATTGGAGTCCGCCTAACGCCTATACCTGAAGGACCAGAAATACCAAAACAAAATCTGTTGAGTTCAATTTCCCAAATACCAAACATCGGGGGGGGGGGGGTGTGCAGCAACATCTTGGCATGTTCTAGGAAAACCAGCAGTTTCAATTGCAACAATCTCATTAGGTACTTGTGGTATTTCATGGGAATATACATCCATATTTGATACCAGATCCCTGATTCTGTCAAGATGAAATGCGATCTCCATGGTTTCAATATCTACAAGGAGGCCCACTTGAGGTTCTATCAATTTTGCAGTCATTTTTCTTTGTTCTTGCTTCCTTCAGTCTTGGGCTATTATTATTAGCCACTGAATCTTCTAATGGGAGGTTCTATCAATTCTGCAGTCATGTTTCTTTGTTCTTGCTTCCTTCAGTTACCACTTATCATAGTTCCATGACATTCCTCCTCACTAGCACACAACTAACAAGTAGATTTGAGGAAAAAGACAATCTTCCAAAGTTCGTGAAGATTTTTTTTATGAATGATAAAAGTAAAAATATATTGAAACAAAATAATATGCAAGAATATACTATGCCTCAGAAATACAAGTCTAAGCTGCATGCATCAGCCCTCTCTTCTAAATTGCATTAAAGACCAGATCGATGCCATGAAGGTTAGCCTCCATACAACTGTCCTTCTGTCGAAATGTATCCCTTTCCATATTAGTAGAAATGAACCAAACAATTCAGGCATGACCCGCACTATTCCAAACAGATTGAGAAAACACTTCCAAATTCCCAACACCACTTCACAATGACGAAATAAAATAGTAATGATCTCCTCATTCCTCATACATATTATGCATATGTTTGTCCTGCAGCTGGTCAATAGAACCCATCCTAATATCACCATCGAATGGGGCAGATTGTGCCAAGTTTGAGTTCCCAGGTTCATGTGGTTTCCTCCTTCCCCTTCCAGCACCAGATAAAATGAATTTAACAGAAAAACAAACATTATTTTCATGAATCCAACGCCAAGTCTCTTTCTTTTCGGACGCGATCATGCACATTTTTTATTTTTTCCTGCATCTGGATAAAATCTTCTATTTCCTCATCCACACATCTGAATCTTGGAGACTACAACCAACCTTCTCCCTACCTAATGAAACAGGCCAAGATTTGTTTTTATTGGCTTTAATGCCATAGAGCCTATTGAACTCTTCACAAAGCAGATTCCTGCTGATCGCTTTAATGCCATAGAGCCTATTGAACTCTTCACAAAGCAGATTCCTGCTGATCCATGGATCAGCCCAGAATTTAATATGTGCCCATCCCAACTTTGCAGGTCACCCCTGTTTTAAAATCCTGCCACTCCCCATCACCACTTTCCATACCCTGGTTTCACCGCCCAACCACCCTCTTACGAACCATATTTAGTATTTACTAACAATTTCTTTTTTGTTGAAGCAAGACTTCTTCCCTAGTGAATTTCGAAAGCAACTTCCCAGTCAATACGTGGTTCATCGTCTTCAAATCACTAATACCAAGACCCCTTCTTCCCAACACTTCCAATTCACCAAATGGAATTTCTTCCTCTCCACCTTCCCTTTCCATAAGAAATCCCTTTGAAGCCTCTCAATCCAATGAGAAACACTAGCGGGACATTTGAATAAGGACACAAAATACACTTCAAAATTTGACAAAGCTGCCTTTTTGAGTGTAATACACCCCCTTATTGACAAATGTTTATGCTTCCATGCTGCTAGTTTCCTTTCAGTACGTTCTATCACCAACTTCCAAAGTTTTTTTGTTGGTTTTCCAATTCATAATGGTACGTAAGTTGCAGGAAGGCTTCAAGCTTTACATCCAAACATATATAGCCATTTCGTGTATTCTCTCCTGAAAGCAGAGAGCTTTCGGCTGGTGTGGCCCACCTGAGTTTTGAATCGAATTGATTTTTGGGATGAAGGCCAAAGATGGGAGGGCATATCTGATGAACAGGTCCAATGTCATGCATACATCATGTGGGGCTCATTTTTAGTTGTTACTCCGATAATTACTGTGGTAAAATTCCAATTTAATCATTTCCTCACACACATACATACATATATATAGATATAAATATATGTGTGTGTCGGTGTTTTAAACAGAAGTAGCGTGTTGCATAGCGTCCAACCCTCTGCAGCGTATAGTGTAAGTAGTGTAACATGTAATGTAAGCTACATGATACTTCTGTTTTTAAATATAAAAATAGAAAAAATATGACAAATAGTAACAAAAACAAAAATAAGCTTAAAAGATGATTCATTTTTTCAAGTATAAGCATATTCAAACAAGTTCTTAATTATCATTTATCAAAAGCCAATAATCCACATATAAACCAAATCAAATCATTATCAAATCAACGACTTTCTAAGCAAACCACCTAAATTAATAATGTCTAGTTGAAACCACAAGTCACAAGAAATAAAAATCAAATAGGTTGAGGTACAAAATACAAAATACAATTATCATTTATAAAAAATAGCATAGCATATGCTACATACATTACGTGTACACTACATATGCTACAACACTATGCATATGCTACACTATAGGGATTTAGGATATTTGCTAATGCTACCTAGTGTCGTAGCTACAGCACGGATGCTATTTAAAACACTGGTATGTAGAGATATATATAGAGAGAGACAGACAGAGAGGCGCACTCACATGGTACAGCTACTACCACATGTGGTCTATGCATGGCGTCTGCTCCAACCATCAAGTTTGCTTTCCCATCTTGGGCCTGGAGTGCAAAAATTAGGCCAATCCAAGACTCAGGTGGACCACACAACAGGGAATAGCTAGAAAGGGACCGCACCCGCTAAATCTTCCAGATTGTTTCTGTGGCCAACTGGTGTGTATATATGCTGTTAAATCCAGCATCATATGCACCCACAGAGAACTGGTTACCCAAAAATGTGTCTACTGTAGAGATCATTGCTTTGTGATTCTCTTTTTGAGATTTGGCAAATTCAACAATGCACTATATTTATGTTGTCAAATCGCATCATGTGTTGTCGCTGGGGGCTGTATGCACATGTGATCGCAGTCCCTCTTTTTTAAAAAATAAAAATATATATATAAGAAAATTCAAGGAAAATGGATAAAATATGTAAAAATGCTGCAAGTGTGGGAATTGTTTTATTATTATTATTACCAACTTCATTAAAGTTTTGTAATATTTATTACGCCTATTAGACTATTCAAATGAAAATCATGTGAAAAGATGAGTGCATAATTGCATATACTCAAATCAATGCCTCCAAATATTAGACTATTCACATCTAGTAGTTATTAGACTATTTACATTTGAGTAAGTGTTAGTTATTAATTGTGTAGGGAATCTTTAATGAAAATCCTTGTAAGTATTAGATTGATTATAACTACTCAAACGAATGCATCATTCCATGCACTAAAAAATGTGAGAATCAGAGTGATGAGAGTATTATTGTGTGTGTGTGTGCGGGGGGGAGAGTAGGGTGATGAGAGAGAGTAAGACAGTAAGAAAGGATGAGAATACGAGAGTTGAGAGAATAAGAGAAACTGAGAGAATGAGATATTAGAGTGAGAGAGAGAGTGAGGCTTTAAGGTGTTGAAAATAGGGGGCGGGAGTGCTAATTTATAGGCAATAAGTGAAAGAAAATCAAGAAAAGAAAAAAGAGATTATGTCGTCACATAAGCATGCAGTGGCATAATCAGATAAACATGGCTTATGCAATCGCATCACCAATGGTCCAAAAACTGCATATGCCAGTATGGAATATGCCGTCCAAGAACCCAAAATGGCATATGCGATCGCATAATTGCTTATGTGATTGCATATAACAACACTGCTCCACAGACTGCTTCATTTCCAGTTCAAGCCAAGCCAGATTGTACTTGCCACCACTGAAGCCATGGTTTTAGAGTATCCAAAGTGACCATCAAGGCCCCCATCCTGCAGCTCCTCAACAACATTTCCACACAAAGATTCATTGGGAATGCATAAACATGCCCTGTATAAGATAAATCCATCATGCATGATAGACCTAGATATAGAGTCAGTAACCCTACACTAGAGCCAGCCAAATCACCCCAAAATAAGGGTCCCCCAAACCCTGGTCCTTGATTACATCAAACACAATGACACCATGTGTGTTCATAAGCTTAGAATCCTATGTAAGTGCTGGCCACCTGATTGTGCGCACCAACTTTATGCTTGACTACAAAAATGTACTCGAGAAACTCTACCCTCTTGGCATTTCAATAACTAAGCTTCTGCTGTGAATTCAGATCAGTGTTTCAAATAGCGCCCATAGCGTAGCGTAGTGTAGTGCTACATAGCATCCTAAATAACATAAATCCGCTGTAGCATACGCTACAAGGGTCATAGCATACACTACAGCTACGTAGCGTACGCTACAATGTATTTTTTTACTATTTTATTTTTTAATTATTTTTTTATGTTTTCTTTGTATGTAATGTTGAGGAATGTGACACTTGGATTGTACTTTATACTTTTAACCTATGGAATTTTTATTTTATTTTTTCATAATTGTGACTAGTGGTTTCAATTAGACATTATTAATTAAAGTGATTTGCTTAGAAATTTGTTGATGTGATAATTATTCAATTTGGTTTATATATGTGGATTGACTTTTGATCAATGATAACTAATAACTTGTTTGAACATGCTTATAATTGATAAAATGAATCATCTTTTAGGCATTTTTATATTTTTCCCTTTTTTCCACTATTAATTATATTTGTCCTATTTTTAAATTATAAAATAGAAGAATCGTGTAGCTTATGCTACACACTATAGAGTGCCGAGCGCTACGCATCACGCTACTGCTATTTAAAACTCATATTCAGATTCCAAGGAGCTTTGTGATACGAAACAGCATAAACTTGATTTGAATAAGGAAATGCTGCCTAGTGCCTACACACCAAGTCCTGCACAAGCATGTGAAACTGTATGTAATATGTGGACTGGAGTATCAGGTTCCTGCATGATTAAGTTCCTCACTGAAATTAGCATTAAGTTGTCCCACTCGACTTGGGACAATGGCTATGCCTACATGTGAAGCATCACAATCAACCTCAAAGACCTTTCAAAGTTGGGAAGAGCTAACACAGGTGCATTCGTCATCTTTGCTTTAATCACATGCAAACTAGCTTAGCCTCAATGGACCAGGGAAAGTACCATTTTCCACATACAGTCAATCAATGGCGCAATCAACGTGCTGAAATCTAGGATGAACGTCCAATAGAAGGTTGTTAATCCATGTAAGCTTCGCAAATCTCAAACAAACTTAGGTGTTGGCCACTCTGCGATCTCTTTAACCTCCAGTAGTCACCTATTTGTATCTGTATTGTATAGTACCTCCTGCACATATTTATCTGAGAAAATACACAAGCACCAGAAAGAATATCCAAGATTATGCCATTGATCCACAGAATTGGGAAATGGCACTTAATTGTGACTTTGGTGAGAGCCTGGTTATCAACACACATTCGACGCGAACCATTTTTCTTTGGCATTTTAGAAAGCAAGCACTGGTCATATATTCATGCTTTCATAGATCAACCCCTTTTGCAAGGGTTCTTCCACATATCTCCTGAACTCATGCTTATGTGAGCTCATAACAGAGTTCCAAATATCATTGGTAATATCAATATTATAGGTATCGCCATAGATATTTTCAGTATTGCTAGCTCAGCAATACCAAAACCCCTGGAAAGTGCAGTTTTCCAAATATCGCCGAAATATCCGCGATATATCAATATGTATCACTAAACGATATAATCGCTAAAATATCATTATTATCACCCATATAAAACCTCCCTTGCATTGGTTGTATCCAGTGTTCATAGTATCAGTATCGTTACATGTATTGCTGACTGGGGATACAGAAATATGTTTTGATATCGCCAATATTATTGCTGATACCGGGAAATGTATCGCTGACTGAAGGAAACATTCGAGAAATACGAGGAAAATGGTGGGATTTCTAAATGAAACTTCAAAAGCTGCTAAAATACACATATTTGCATGTTTAGGAATCAAATAATTGCAAAAAAGGCACATACATGGTAAGTTCCCCTTTAATAGGGACCTAAAAGCATGTAACACTGACTCAGTGAAACATTGAGGAAATGGGGGAAATGGTGGAGTTTTTCAATGATACTTTCGAAAATGCTAAAATACACATATTTGCATATTTAAGAATCAAAAATAGCAAAAAAGACGCATATTTGCATATTTAGGAATAAAATAATAAGTTTTCCATTAATGGGGGCCTAAAAGGATGTATCGTTGACTCAAGGAAACATTGGAAAATTTTATGAAGGGTGCGGAGACGTGAATCACTTGTTCATCCATTGTGTGTTCACCTGTAAGGTGTGGGATTGGTTCCTTGGCCTCGTTGAGACCTCTTGGGTAACGTCGGAGTCACTAGAGAGCTCTTCCAAGAGTGGCGTTGGGAAGGAGTCCCAAGTAAATGAAGTTTGGTGTGGAGGTTAGTTTTGTCGACAGTCCTTTGGGACTTATGAGTCGAAAGGAGCAACGGGTCCTTCCAAAATGAGAGCAGTACAGAAGCAGTTTTGTTCAGGAGGGCTCAATTAGATGTTGTTTCCTGGGTCAATTATATTGAAGTCTCCAACCTTAGTAATTGATGGATGATGGATGGGTTGTTTTGTGTAAAAATGAAGGGAAATAGGAATTCCCCCAATGTTGAATTTTTTGCCACAAATCCATGTCAATGCATGAGAATTGTGCATAGACATGGATTTCCATTACAAATAATGCTAACAGTTGAGGAAAAAAAAATGAACTTTCTATGTTTTTTTTTTTTTTTTTGGTCACCTTTTGACTTCCAATCAGTCTCGGCTTCAAGATGAGATTTCTCCCCCAAATCCAAGCTTTCACTCAACAAAAACTAAGAGTGACTGAAATCCCCCAAGGAACAAGATTCCCAAAACAAAATCCCACAAGTTGTTATTTTTTGCATTTTGGAGATTTTTCCAAATTTTTTGTCAATTTTTGCCTATTTATGAATGTTTCCATAGTATTGGGGATATTATCACTGATATCGGGGATATTATACTTGGTATAGAAAATACTAGGGAACTTATATAAGCGAATCTTTTCAAAATATTGTTAAGTCGATAAAATCACCAAATATCACTAATATTACTAAAAATATCAGTGATATTTGGAAATTTTTAAAATACAAACAATTTTGGTGCTAACCTGGCAATACCGATAATACAGGGATATCATCAATAATATTGTAGAGATTTGCTACCATGGACTGTAGAACAAGGATTTCACTATCATTATTATAACACTCGGTCCTTGACTACTTGTATGTCATCACCTTACTTTGCATTCTGTTTGCTTTGTTCTCAACAAGTTCAATGCTTCCTTGATCTTCTTTTATGTCACATTAGGGTGTTTCTCTGGCTTGACCAACTTAGTTGTATACTAGGCACTTATAACAAGCAATTAGGTGTCCTACGTGACTACGTCTAGACAGAACGCATTTAAAGCACCTAAATACATCATCTCCTTACACTCTAGTGGTTAACCCATGTACTTTTCCACCACCCCCTCATGTCCTCCAAGAAGAACTAGACAATGGAATGCAACGGGCATCATTAAATAAAACCAAGAACTCATATCCACCATAACAAATTCTTTTCATGGTGCTAGTGGTTATATTTCGTGCAAGTTTATAAGTATCATTAACCCTCCCAACAAGCCGGATGCTCATCAAGGGCCTAAATTGGCATGCACAACTAACATAGGATGCATTTTGGTCCAAAAAAAAAAAATGCAGCCATGAACACTGGATGGCCCACAAATGGATCACCCATCAACCCATATTTTCAACACATCCTGTGTGGATCATCATCATGGACCCAAGAGGCCTGTGATCGTTGTAGACCAATTGACCCACCTAATCAGTCCCACCTCCATGGTTTCCACATTAAGTTGTTCTGGAGAATAAGTTTCCTTCAATTTAATTAGTTTCATGGTTGATATTTTAGTTTGTATAAATTGAATAGCATGTTCCCTTAGTATTTATACCACTTATCTTGTGGCTTAAATTTTGGGTATCAAATGATGTCAGAACAATAAGAAATTAGTCCCCTTTGAAGGCTTACTAAGTTAGCTTTTTTATTCGGACATCCGAGCTCCTTTTAGAGTTTATTAGACACGGAGGGGAGCTACCCCAATTTCGTTATGACTAGATGATCATTACATGGGGCCTAGTGGGACTAATTTCAATGGCCTTCAAAGGGGACTAATTTCTTAGCCCTTTAAGATGTCCCCTAAGAAGATGTGTGTGGGTTGTTTAGTTGGGAGTGTTGGGCCATTGAATTTCATACATGGATCGTTGGATCATGACCATGGATCATCTTGATCGTAGACCCATTGGACACGATGAAGCCATTGGGATGGTGTAGTTTAGTTATTTTGTTTATTTATTTTAGGTATTTTGGTTTATTTTATAATTTAGTTGAAATAAGGGCGTTTTAGACATTTTATTTATAATAATGGTAATTTTGTAAAAACACCTCAAAAGACTATTAAAGGGTTGGGCGTAGGGCTGTTCATGAGTCAAGCTAGCTCAAAAAGCTCGCTCGACTCGAGTCAGCTCGGATTGACTCGACTTGAATGGCCGATTCGAGCCGAGCCAAGCTAATCATTTGAAGCTCGAGTTGAGTTCAAGCCAAGTTCGACCAGGGGGCATTTCAACTCGACTCGACTCGAACTTGACTCGACTTGAAGCTCGAACTCGAGCTCGACTCGGCTCGATTAATAAATATATTAAATATTTTATATATATATATATATATAAAAATAAATATAAGTTTTAAGTTTAAACTTAAAAATAAAATAAAAAATAAAAAACAAACCCTAGAGTCTCTACCCGTCCGCACGCACCCCCTTCCCTTTCCCTTTCTTCTCTTTCTCTGCCTACTGTCAGCCGCACGCCCGCCCCGACCACCACCACCAGTTTTCATTTTAGCTCCACAATAGTATGATTTCAATCTCTTGAGATCTACTTCTTAGGTGAGAAACCCAAGAAATTCGAGATGGGTTCTTCTCAGATTTGTTAGAGCTTCAAGGAAATCAAATGATTTGATTGGCTAGAGCTCTTTACTTGGATTTCTGATCTGTGTTCTGCTCTATTTCTTTTCTAGTACTTGGATTTCTGCTAGTGGAAGAAGATCGAGAACAGATCGGTTCTTACAGGTTTCCTCATCCGATTCGAAGCTTTGTTTGGTTTTTTCATCGAGTTTTGCTTTGATTCTCTTAAGATTTTTGAATTTTTCATCAATGGAGGAGGATCAAGAACAGAATCCATTACTCTCTCACCCAACGAGCTCGAGCTCGACTCAAGGTAAACTCCACTCGACTCGAACTCGACTCGACAACTTTGGCAAACAAGCCAAGCTTCAATGTTGAGCTCGAGGCCAAGCTCAAGTACATCATGGACAAGCCAAGCCAAGCTTGGCCCACCTCGACTCGACTCGGCTCGGCTCGATGCCCACCTCTAGTTGGGTGTGTGAAACCCTAGGGGAAGATGGAAATAAAATTTCCTACTTTATTGCTTTGAGCAAAGAAAAAGCCTCCTGTTATTGGAGTTTGGTGTGAAGGCCCACCCCACCACCACACCACCCCCCCAGTCCTTGATCCTTCCCCTTAAAACCTTAACCCTAAAACCTAAGAATTCCAAACCCTAATCTCCCAAATTCTGTAAACCCTAACAAAGCGCAAGTGAATCCTCAAATTTAGATCGAATCATATGCTAGATGGAAGTTCAAACTTCCATTAGGATGCTTTTGATCGACAATCTTAAGATCCATCTGCGAGATTGTGATGTGGCCTTGAATTTGAGCATAGTTGACTACTTGATTTCTTTGGATTTGTGATATATTGACAATATTTTATATTTTGATTTACTCAATAATCTGTTTATTAATTCGTTCACATCATTATAGTTTAGGCTATCCGTCTTGCATCAAATTTTGGTATTAGAGCCTAGGGTTTAGAATAGGGTTAGTGTGGTCCTCAAATTACCATAGGGTTTTCATATCGCATTTAGGGTAGGTTTTCATATTGTCGTGTCTAGCGTTAGCAGTCTCTCCATTTTCATCACATTGCATCTAGAGTCTTTAGTTCTTAGGTTCCTCGTTAGATCCTCCACTTATGCCCACTCGTACTAGCCGTGGTTTTGGCCTACACCCCATAATGAACCCCATAATGAGTTTAGAACAGCTTATCGAGGCTATCAATGACATGAAAAACCATGTTGCGGCCCTTGAGGACCAAGGTAGGACTACCAACAACCAACTGGTAGAGACTAACACTCACGTAACCCAGTTGGAAGTTTCCCTCCAAGCAAACCCTGACAATGGAGAAGATGACCAATCTCAAGCAAGATGTGAAGTTGGAGGAAACCAAGTTGGAGAACGATGGACAGGTCATGGTCGTAGTGGAGTGCGTACCCAGCCACCCCTTGAAGAGTATCAAGACCATCATGATCCTAATGAGCGAGTAATGAAGAGTATAAAGATTGAGGACCCGAGTTATGGTGGTCACTTGGACCCCAAGGCCTTCCTCGATTGGCTTTCGGACATGGATCATTGTTTCAAGCGGTACGATATCTCCAATCACTGTTAGGTAAGGTTTGCTAAGATGAAATTGGTGGGTCAAGCCAAGTTGTTTTGGACGAATGTCGAGAAGAAGGTGGAGAGGTCTGGAGATGGCCCGGTCTCACTGGGGGCTAAGATGAAAGAGATCTTGAAAGAAAGTGGCATTCCACTCTTATTGTCAGAAGCGTTTAGATCAGTGGCAATCCCTTCGGTAGGGATTAATGTCTGTGGCTGATTACATCTCCAAGTTTGATGAATATATGATGCATTGTAACATCAAGGACCTGTTAGTGACCCTTTACCGTTTCAGAATGGGCCTCCGATCCGAGCTTTAACGTCAGCTCATTCCCCTCGACATCAACACCCTAGAGCATGCCTATCAAGTGGTGCAAGAACTTGAGCGGTATCTGAAACCGCAATTCATGAGGCGATATGACCCTCGTGAATCCAATATCAAGACCACTCCCCAGGGAGCTAAGCCTAGTTTCGGGAATCAATCTAGAGCCCCTATTGGTAATCAATCCTACAATAAAGATGTGATAAAGGTCTAGCTAGTACCGGCTTGAGGGGAGGTGAACAAACGCGGTGTTACAACTGTCAAGGATATAGTCATTTAGCATACTAATGCTCAATGATCAGGGCGAGTGTGAAAGAAGAAGAATATCAGCCCGAAATTAGTGTTAGTGATGAAGAAGATGGAGATGTTGAGATCGTGCCACTTGCAGTTCTCAGATGCGCCTTAGCCCAGGACAAAGAGTGATGATTGGCGGAGGAATTTAACTTTCCGCACTTGTGTCAAGTGTGGTGACAAACTGCAAGGTGATAATTTATAGTGGTAGTTGCACTAGCGTGGTCTCCGCTAGCACTATATCTCGTTTGGGTTTAAAATTTGTTCCTCACCCTCAACCCTATCGAGTTGCATGGGTTAATGCGTCCTCGATACCAATTTTTCAGTGGTGTCTTATTCCCATTCAGTTTGCTTCCTACAAAGACACTTGTGGTGTGATGTTTTTCGTATGAATGTAGGCCACATCATCTTGGGCAGACATTGGCTGTATGATCATGATGTGACACTATTTGGTCATTTGAATACATGTTCGTTTATGTATGAAGGTAAGAGAATAATGTTAAATCCTCTTCCGCCCAAAAGAACACCGGGGAAGGAGGACGTTAAAAAGGGTGATCCAAAAGATATAAGGAAGTCCCAGCCTAAGTCTCTCCACATAACAAACGCCAAAAAGTTTGAAAGGAAGACTAAGACTATTCGATGGTGTATGCCCTCGTGGCAAGAGAGCTCACACCCAAGGTTAGCGTAGAGATGCCACTTGAAGTGATTCCGGTGTTGGAGGAGTTTAACGATGTTTTCCCTGAGGAAATACCGGATGAGCTTCCACCTATGTGGGACATTTAGCATGCCATAGATCTTGTCCTCAACTTGAACCTTCATCACTACCGAATGAAACCCATGGAGCATGCAGAGTTAAAAAAGTAAGTTGATGAGCTTCTTAGAAAATGGCTCATTTAGGAGAGTTTGAATCCATCTGTCGTGCTAGCTCTCTTCACGCCTAAGAAAGATGACACTTGGCCCATGTGCGTGGACAGTCGGGCCATCAACAAGATCACAATGAAGTATCGGTTTCCTATACCGCATCTTAATGACATGTTGGATATGACGGTCAGTGCCACGATCTTTTCCAAGATTGACCTTAAAAGTGGGTATCATCATATACGTATTTGCCCAAGAGATGAATGAAAAGTCTTCAAGACGAATAATAGGCTATATGAGCGGCTAGTCATGCCTTTTGGCTTGACCAACGCTCCGAGCGCGTTCGTGAGAAATGACCCATGTGTTAAGGCCCTTAATGGGTAAGTTCTTGGTGGTATAATTCGATGGCATCCTCATATATAATACCTCCAAGGAACAACACATCCACCACTTGAGGCAAGATTGTGGGATCCGTAGAATGGAGAAGTTATATGCCAACATGAAGAAGTGTTCTTTCATGTCTGATAAAGTTTTCTTAGGCTTCATTGTTTCATCTGAGGGCACGTCTACAAATCTCGAGAAAGTAAAGGCTATAATAAGCTGGCTTGAACCGCAAAACATTCATAAGGTGCGTAGCTTCCACGGTTTAGCCACTTTTTATAGGCAGTTCATTTGAAGCTTTAATTCTATTATGACTCCCATCACAAATTGCATTAAGGGAGAGTTCAAATGGACAAGTGCAGCCTCCAAAGCAGTGAAAGAGATTAAGGGCAAGATGATTGAGGTTCCAACCATGCGCCTTCCTGACTTTTCTAAAGTCTTCGAGGTTGCGTATAATGCATCTGGACTAGGTATAGGTGGAGTGCTTAGCCAAGAAGGGCATTGTTGCCTATTTCAATGAGATGTTGAATGAGGTGAAGCAACAATACTCTACCTATGACAAGGAATTCTACACGGTAATCCACTCATTGCGACGTTAGCGACATTACCTACAACCGCAAGAGTTCGTTTCTTTTTCCGACAATGAGGCTTTACGATACCTCAACTCCCAAAAGAAATTAAACCCAAGGGATGCCAAGTGGGTTTAGTTTCTCCAAGAGTACACATTTGTTCTGAAACACAAGGTCGGGGTCAAGAACAAACTTGCTGATGCCCTTAGTCGTTGAGTAGCATTACTCTAATCTATAAGGGTGGAAGTCACTGGATTCGAACAATTGAAGGAAGAATAATCTGCGTGCCCAAATTTTGGGAAAGTATACACGTCAATTTTGGAATGATCAATCGAGAAGTGGTGGTGGATTTGTCCTAATCGATGAGTTTTTATTTAAAGGTGACGAACTCTGCATTCCCCCTCCCTACGGGATTTTCTAGTTTGGGAGCTTCGTGCCAGATGAGTAACCGGTCATTTTGGTAGAGACAAAACTATGACCCTTGTCGATGATAGATTTTATTGGCCAATCTCAAGTAAGATATTACCAAAATTATTGGGCAATGTAGGACTTGTTAGTTGGCAAAGCAAAAAAGGAAAAGCACCGGATTATAAATGCCTTTGCCAGTGCCACACACTTCATGGCAAAATATTAGTATGGATTTCATGCTTGGGCTACCCAAGACAATTAGAAAGCACAATTCCATCTTTGTGGTGGTGGACAGTTTTTCGAAAATAGCCTATTTTCTCCTATGTTCTAAAACGTCTGATGCCTCCAACGTTGCCAAGCTTTTCTTCGAAGGGGTGGTTCGATTGCATAGTTTGCCAAAGACCATTGTGTCTAATAGAGATGTGAGATTCATGAGTTATTTTTGGAAGACACTTTGGCATATTATGGGTACGAGAGTCCAATTCTTGTCAGCATACCATCCCCAAACTAACAATCAAACGGAAGTGGTTAATCGAAGCTTAGGAAACCTGTTATAATGTCTTGTGGGTGACCATGTGAGGACTTGGTATTCAGTTTTACCGGTCGCAGAGTTTGCCTATAACAGTTCAATCAATGGGCCGACACTCATGAGTCATTTTGAAGTAGTTCATGGTTATAAACCTAGGAAGCCTATAGATCTCATTCCTATGTCGGTCTCCCATAGGCCATCAGAGTTTGCAAATGCATTTGCACGGCGCATTCATGATTTGCTTGTTGAAATTAAGAAACAGATTAATGTGAGCAATGAAAAGTACAAAATATTTGTTGAGTCTCATCACAGGTTTAAACAGTTTCAAGTAGGAAACTATGTGATGGTTCGAGTAAGGCCAGAACGGTTTCCGCCAGGGGTCGTGATGAAATTACAATGCCATAGTGCAAGACCTTATAAGATATTGAAAAGACTGGGCTCCAATGCGTATGTTGTAAATCTTCCACATGATATGGGCATTAGTTCTACATTCAATGTAGATATTGAAAAGACTGGGCTCTAATGCATATGTTGTAGATCTTCCACATGATATGGGCATTAGTTCTACATTCAATGTAGAAAATCTTGTGTCTTACAAGGGTCCACCAGTTTCACTTGCTAGCCTTTATCCCGACCCTCACATTAACCCAGATGGTGGTGCTCCCGACCTACCCGATCTACCCCACGACCCATGGCCCTTGCCAGACTATTCTTCCAAGAGAAGAGATCGAAGGTGGATGAACAACTAGAAGAACAGACTAGAGTCAGATAGTACATGGATTACAGAGATCGAGCTTCAGAGACTAGACTCAAATCTCCTAGAGCATTATCGCAGTTTTATTTCACCAGAGGCAAACTCTTCTCAGCCGAAGAGAGTTGATGAGGACATCCGAGCTCCTTTTAGAGTTTATCAGAAACAAGGGAGAGCTACCACAATTTTGTTATGGCTAGATAATCATTACATGGGGCCCAGTGGGCCCAATTTAAGTTCTAAGCCCCGTTAAAGACCCCACATGCGTGATCGTGCATCTTTGAAGACCCAACACTAAGAAGATGCATATGGGTTGCTTAGCTGGGAGTGTTGGAACGTTGAATTTTGCACATGGACCGCTGGATCATGATCGTGGACCCATCGGACACGATGGAGCCATTAGGATGGAGTAATTTAGTTATTTTGTTTATTTATTTTAGATATTTTATAATTTAATTGAAATAAGGGCGTTTTAGACATTTTTTATGCAATAAGGATAGTTTTGTAAAAACACCCTGAAAGACTATTAAATGGTTGGGTGTGTGAAGCCCCAAGGAAAGATGGAAAATAAAATTTTCCTCTTTATAGCTTTGAGCAAAGAAAAAGCATCCTGTGATTGGAGTTTAGTGTGAAGCCATTAGGGGTGCACACAGGTCGGGTTTGGTCAGGGGTCAAAAGCCTGGGCAAACCGAACCGAATCGTTCCTAACGGTTGCCTGGGATTTTCAGGAACCGAATCAACCGTTAGCACACTAGAACCGAACCAAAACCGGACCGTGAAAACCGGTTCGGTTCCGGATCGGTTCCACGGTTCTGGCTTTTTAAAAATTTTAACAAAAGAAGAAAAAAAGGCGAAAAAAAAAATCCCCTACAGTCCCTTTGCAATTTTCTCACTGTGGCCCACTCCACATATAAATCGTCGATCTGTACTGTCCATTGTGTACAGAAGGGAGATTTAACCCTTGGCAATGTGGCATTCTGAAACCATGCAGGCTGTTGTAGAATTATGACCGTTGAACATGAAATGGACGGCGGAGTAGATAAGCTCATGGGCCACGCTGATTTTCCTCCAAAAGCACTCTATTCCTGATGGTTTTTCGTCCTCAATCTCATGAACGGAGTAGATTTTCCAAAAGACTTCAGTAAGTGGGCCACCAAACTTCACAGAGTCGACGTACGTCAACTCTGTTGAAAACAGAGCTTCCGTCCTTTTGTTGTGGGCCACCATCATGCAGGGAGAGATGGATCTGAACCGTTCATCAGGTAGAGGGGGTAGAACCCATCAAAACCATGTTGAGCTTTCTTAGCCGTGTACATCCTCGTGATCTCTACAACGATCGAAAGAAGGCCGTCTGACTGCTTTTAAGGCTTGATTATTCAGGTGGGCCATATCATCAGATGATCAAAGCTCACCATTCACGGTCTAAATTCCAAGAGGAAGACAATGGACGGTGTGGATCTGGGCCACAGTTCAACGGATCGGGTCCACGGTTTGGTTCGGTTCTGCGTGCCCTTGAACCGGAACCGAACCGTATCCAACAGTTCTGGAAATTTTGGAACCGGAACCAGAACCGGTGCTGTCTAGAACCGGACCAAACCGAACCGATCCAACGGTTCCGGTCCGGTTCCACGGTTCTACCGGTTAAATGAGCACCCCTAGAAGCCATAGAGTGATTCTAACCATCTTCTATCTCTTTTTTCTTCACTTTAAGGTTTTTTTTTTTTTTTTTTTCTTCTTCCCTCTCTCTATTTTCTTTCTTTTTCTTTTTGTTTCATCCCAAATCTCATCCCCACCATCCCCGAAACCCTCTAGACCTAAACCTTACCCAACCGTGCCAACCCCACCCCGTACGACCGCATGGACACAACCGTATGGCCATCCATACGGCTAGCCCCATTCCCCCCTTCTTTCTCTTTTCGGTCATTAATCCTTCCCCTTTAAAACCATATAACCCTAAACCTAAAACCCTAACCATAGAACAAAGAATTTCAAACCCTAATCTCCCAAAGTCCATAAACCTTAAATCTCCAAACCCTAACAAAGCGCAAGTGAATCCCCATATTTAGATCGAATCCTATGCTAGATGGAAGTTCTATGTTCCAATGGGCCACTTCCAATCGATAATCTTAAGATCCATTTGTTGTATTTGTGATGTGGCCTTGAATTTGAGCATAGTTGACTACTTGATTTCTTTGGATTTGTGATAGATTGGCAATATTTTATATTTTGATTTACTCTAATAATCCGTTTATTAATTCATTCGCATCACTATAGTTTAGGCTATCCATCCTGCATCACTTTTTAATAAACCCAACATCATGTAGTAATTCCATAACCTTTTGAGTTTTGAGCGAGTCAAGGTTGATTTTCTACAGACATGCATTTTACGGGGTTAAGAGATACTTTAGTTATTTTTTTATGTTTAGAGATATAAATGGCTAGGAGAGAAGCAATGGATCAGTAGACTAGAAGGAGAGAGAGAGAGAGAGAGAGAGAGAGAGAGAAGGCATGGTGTAACCCGGTTATCGAATCAATGAGATATTGACACCAGATCGCAAACAAATAGACAAGAATTGCACTCACAAGAATTTTGAGTAGTGAGGGAAAAATAACTTCATTAATTATAAACTTCTTCTTACAATACTTAAGAAAAGAACTCACACTTAGAAGAATTTGAAATGACTAACTCCTTCACCACCACCCCCTTTTATAGATCCTAAATGAATCTTTAATGAAAATCCCCCCAACTAAGAGATTGATTTCAAATCAAGTATAATTTATTCAAACCAATCTAATCTACCTAAGATGGTAAAAGCTTAATAATAGTAAAAGCAAACATATAAAGAAATCCAAATTGCATCTCTAAATAAGCCCTATATCTTCAATATCATCCTCCGTCATATCTTCAATCACCTCAATCACATATTCAATTGAATCCTTAAATTAGCCCCCAAATCTCCAAAAACCAGTAAATTGCAATACCCCAAATCTATAAATAAATAGTCCAAAAGTCAGCACATGTTGGGCCCTACGGCGGGCCTAGATTGGCCTAATTGGACCATGGGCCTACATCATCCCCCGGGGTTATAAAGAAATGGACTCCGACGAGTTGGGTGCTTCATACGAGTAGTAGAGGTTCGCACCCAATCTTTTCAATTCGTTGCCTGTGATCCATGTGCATTCAAAATGGGGCTTGTTCTTCCATTTCACCAAGTAGTGTTTGTATTGGCCCCATTGTTCATTCGTAACACTTGTTCCACTTCTTTCTTTTTCTTTGGGAGTTGTTTATCCATACCAACAATGGCTTCATCTTGCATGTCAGATGCCTCGCCATGATACTCGAATAAATTCACCACATTGAAAGTCAATGAGATATCTAAGTCATTTGGCAACTCAATTTCATAGGCATTGTTACCTAACTTCCTCTTGACTCAACATGGACCAATATTCTTAGACTTAAGCTATGTATGTTTCCCTCGAAAGCCTTTCTTTGCAGAGATAGACCATAAATAAGTCACCTTCTTTATTTATGTTCTCACGCCGATGTTCGTTTGCAGCTTCTCGGTATCTAGTGTTGTTGTCTTCAATCCAAAGTTATTGATTTCGATACCTCGTGAAGTCGCACAATTTCTGTGAAAAATATGTTGCCGATATACGTAGCGTCCATCATCCTTTTGCATGTAATGAAGTGGGCCATCTTTGAAAAACAGTCCACCATAACGAAAATCGAATATGTTCCCCTTTGAGTATTAGGAAGACATAATAAAGTCCATAAAAATATCCACTCATGGTGTGACTAGAATGGTTAGTAGCGTATGAAGGCTAATATTCTACACATGATCTTTAGAGACTTGGCATCTGCGACATCGTGCTATGAACCGTTCAACGTCACGGCACATATGAGGCTAGTGGTATTTTTCCTCCACCATAGCCAATGTATTCTCTCGTCCAAAGTATCCACCCGGTCCTCCTCCGTGCAACTCAGATAGGATCTTCTCTCGTGACGATCCTTCATGAATGCATAAGTGAAACCCTTGAACGGATATCAATCATGTGAGATAAATTCCACTTTGGATCTTAGCCATCCACACGCCCATTGAGTATTTTGCAAAAATTAAGGTCCTCTTTGTATTGTTCTTTTAATACCCCAAATATGCCGACCTCAACGACAAGAGTTCCTAATAAAACCACCCTCTTACTCAAAAGTGTCTGCTGCTTTGTTCTGACTTCCAACGTTGTGACACTAAAGGAAAGTATATTCCTATAGGAAAGCCATCCACTTCATGTGATGAGCACTCGACTTCTTTTGGGAGTTAAGATATCTCAACGCCTCATGGTCTAAGTATAGAACGAATTCCCAATTCATCAACTAATGTCTCCAATGTCGTAGTGCCTAGACCACTCCTTAGAACTCGAGCTCATGTATAGTTCTTCTGTGCGTCATTAAGCTTCTCGCTAAAGAAAGCAATTGGCTTCCCTTCCTAATTCAATGTCGCGTCAATGCCAACATTTGAAGTGTCGCTTTCCATTTTAAAGACTATCAAAGTTCATAAGTGCATGAACTGGAATTTCTGTCGTTTTCTTTTTCATGGCACTGAAGCTTCAATTTGCCACTTTAGTCCATTCGAACTTGCCTCCCCACATGCAATTGGTGACAGGTGTAATGATAGTGCTTTCCGAATAAATCTCCAATAAAATGTCACTATGGAAAGAACGAACCTACAAAAGGGTTTGTCGGGTGGACTACTCCGCAATAGCATTGATTTTCTCTTGAGCAACCTTGATCCCTTCTGCAGATACAATATACCCCAAAAACACAACACCAACGATAAGGAAAGAACACTTCTTCAAGTTAACAAATAGTGACTCCCTCCATAGTACATCAAATATTTGTCATAAATGATCAAGATAAACAGATGAATAAAGACTAAAAACAACAATATCATTAAAATGGACAACTAAGAACTTTCCCATAAAGGGGTAGAGTGCCTCTGTCATCGGCCTCATGGAAGTGCTCGACACATTTCAAATGCTTAATGGCATGACGAGCACTCGTACCACCCATCTCGAGTCTTAAATGTGGTCTTCCACTCGTCCCTGGGCCAAATACAAATCTTATGATATCCACTCCTCGGGTTGACATTTGAAAAGACCTTTGCTCCATGCAGCATGTTGGCATATCATCCAAGCAAGGAATGGGAAACCAGTACTTGATAGGAATCTAGTTGATCGCACGACTGTCCACGCACATCCTCCAAGATAGATCTTTCTTTTTTGGAAGACTAAAGGAAATTTTATTAAAGGCATGCAAGCAAGCAAAACATAAAAAGAAAACAAACGGAACTCAAGGATTACAGCCCTAAAACTGACACAATAAGATCATGCTCCACGTTAAGGATCATAATCCACTCAAACGCATAAATTTTAATATAAGTTATCACAGTATCACTCGATCCTAAAGCATCCCAAAAGAGGCGTCTATTCCGCTCACCCCAAACAACCCACCATATTGCAAGCAAGATCAATTGAAACAGCACATGGTGACATAATTTCCAGAATTAAACCCTTCTGTAGTAAATAACCTGTCGGTGGAACTCGGAATGTTCAACTGGACCCATCTGGTAGTGTGCAAGATTCAGTGGACTCGAACCCGGCACTAAATAATGTGGTGTTGAATGTTTCTCATATGAGGAAATCCGGCTGGGAGTTCTTCGGACACCAAGTCTTTATATTCACAAAGGAACTCTTGTATAGGAGGCGAAACATCTAACTGCTTCATTTCTTTAGCAACCAAAGACAAAATGATGCCAATCTCCTTGTGAAACTCTTCAAACTTCTGCACACTAAGTGATTTTTTACCCTCTTCTTTATCAAATTTGGCTATTTATCTTGGTCTTACAACCACGGTCTCCCTAAAAAAATGTGGCACGCATCTATGGAGACCACGTTACACCATACCCCATCCCTACCCTTAATCCAATAGAGAAGGAGAGAAGCATCTGGAGTTAACAGAAAACTCTCTCCCTTTAAGCACCTAGAGTTAACAAAAAGTTCTCCCTTTCTTGAACCAACGGATCTTATATGGCCACGGATACTTGTGTTCTTTGAGTTTAAATTTATCCATCATTTCTTGTGAGACAATGTTCTCATTGCTCCCCCAGTCTACCAAAATTGTGGGGATATTGTGCACAGCCATTGCCCCTCATCAACCACTTGAGGCATTGATAGCATAGTCCGTTGAATAACCAACGACTCTCCCCTACCATCATACACATCCACTACATCTTTCCCAACATCCGCCTTATCCCCATATGCATGTTCTTCATATTATTTGTTGACTTCAACTTTCGTTTGAATGTAATCCGGAGTGTTTATATTTTCATTCCCCAACCAAATTTACTTTAATTGTGGACTGATGTTTAGGACAGCGAAAAGAACAATGTCCAACTTAAAGCACTTGAAAGGAGTGTCGTTTTGTCCCATCTTGGATGCATTACCCCCTCGTCAATAACCACCTCCTCTTGGGTTAGGGCTTAGCTTCATTGTTGGATGACAGCCCATCATCCCTCGACTTATGGGAGGCCTTGTGATTGCCTTATGTAGAAAGTTAGCATGCTCCCCCGTCATCGATGACAACCCTCATGGGGTGCCAAATTGTCTCCCAAGTCCTAGATTAACTATCTTCTCAGCTTTCAATGCAAGTGCATATACATTCTGATATTTTAAATACATCTTTGAAAGACAATTCATCTCTGATATATCCGGATTAAGACCAGTAAGATATCTTAAAATCTTTTTATCTTCATACTCACATAACCCTGCACGTGATGCCAAAGTATGGAACTCCTAGGTGTATTCAACTACTAGCTTGTTCCCTTGACATAGATTGTAACATCTTTGATAGAGGTCATGGCCCACAGGCATAAGTAGCAAGCAGGAACTTTCTTTTAACTTCTTTCTCATCTTTTTCCAAGAATTTATTTTCTCCTTACCTTGACAGATTCATTGGGCTTGGAAATCATCCCACCATGCTAACGCATGACCAAAAAACATCACAGCTACTAACTTCACCTTACAATTATCCGCGATTTCCTTATACTTAAATAGCTTTTCCAATTTGCTTAACCAATCGATAAAGTCATCAACATGCAGCCGTCCATGGAATTCCAGAATTTCTACCTTAATTCCAGGCTCTCTGTCACGTTCCAACAATCGAAGGATTCGATCATTGGTGTCTTCACAAACCCAGGGCCACCTGTTGTTCGTTAGGACCTTGATAGAGACCTCCCCCTATGTGTGGATGTGTTCCAACTTCGGTCTCCAAATTCCTTCCGCCTCAAAGCTCTCCCACTTGATTAGTGAGATTGCCTACAGTATGTGTGAGTTGATCTACTCGTTATGTGAGCACAAACTCTTCTTGTGTCACCCCCTTTGAAGCCATTAAGAGATGATGTAGAGTTGGTAGTTTCCCAACAATAACCTGCTTTAATAACAAAATCGTGCAACCCGGTTATTGAATCAATGAGATATCGATGGTAGACAAGAATTACACTCACAAAAATATTTGACTAGAGAGGAAGAAATAACTTTATTAATATCAAACTTCTTACAATGCTTAAGAAAAGAACTCACACTAATAAGTAAATAAATAAAAATTGGAATGACCAACTCCTACACCACCTCCCTTTTTATAGAGACCCCAAATGAATCTTTAATAAAAATCACCCCAACTAAGACAATGACTTCAAATCAAAAATAATTTATTTCAAACCAATCTAATCTAGTTAAGATGGTAAAAGCCTAATAACACTAAATGCTAACATAGAAAGTAATCCTAATTACATCTCTAAATCAGCCTCATATCTTCAATCACATCCCCATTTATATCTTCAATGACATTAATCACATCTTTAAATCAACGCCCATCTCCCAAAAATTGTAAATTGCAATCCTTAATTTAGGCCCCCAAATCTATAAATAAACAATCCAAAAATATGCTCATGTTGGGCCTTGTGGTGGGCTATGGGGCCTTTGCAATGTTGGGCCTATGGTGGGCCTAGATGGGCCTAAATGTGTTGGGCCTTACAGTGGGCCATAGGCCTTTCTCCACGAAGACAGGAAACAAAAGAAGGAGCAGAAGAGGAAGAAGAAGAAGACACGGCAATAGCAAAAGAAGAAGAAAGAGGAAGAAATCCAAGTTTTCTTTTCTTTTTTTAAAAATTCTTCTTATAGGCTATTGGGGTGCTACACAAGGCCGTAACATAACAGACCATTATGGTTCTTTTTTTTTTTAGAAGAGCAATTTTGACCCCGTAACGCGCAACAGGTCAAGCCGTTACAACAATTACATAACCTATTTGGCACACCTGGCTTTGTTTATGGTCCATTACACTTATTGTGTACACCTTGTGTGGCTATGAAATTGCAATAAGGGCATTTTCGGCATTTCTGGATTTTAACTTGAGTGAATATAAAAAGAGGGGGGTGGATACATCCTACCCTAATCCCATTTTTTCCTTCTTCCCCTTTTCTCCTCCACTCTTCTTTCTTTTTTCTTGTTTCTTTCTCTAAGAAATTCCACACTTAAAACCCAAGATCCATGCACGAAAGTGGGGATTACAATTAAAGCACAATAGATCAACAAATAAACTAAAAGTTCAATAAAACTGCTAAACCCAATTAGGCTCTCCGAGCTCTTATACAAATTTGGTGTGCCAACTAATTAAAAATGTAGACAAAATGGCCCCACAATGATTCAAGACATTCAGGACTGTCTTAAAACAAATACCCAGTTTGGTGCGAAGTGTACTGCAGGTTGTTCGCTTCTTTAACCAGACTGTCCATCAACCAAAAGGATATCCATTCAATGGTACAGCCAATCTCACCCGCAATCCTAAGGTTCTAGTGGAATAAAATGGCTAATAAACTAAAATGGATCAAACAGGTGATTAAATTCCTCATGTTAGAACTTAGAAGACAAGACTGATAAAAAATGATAAAACAAGTCTTGGGGAATTAATCTCAACAGAACTAAGCAAAAGAGGGGAGCACAAGGCTGAAGGCTCAAACCCTAGGTGAGTTCAATTTTCAAATGAATATAAAGGACCGATGTTTGAAATATCATCCAAAACCAGTAGCAGGTATCTCCCAACACATACCAGAATGGTCTAGGAAAACAGCCAGATAGACAGCCACATCAGTGGTGAATGATACAATACCCAATGAAATTGTCCCTAAAATAGACAAAGCAAACCCACCCCAGCCCAATCAATAAATAAATAAATAAAAGAGGCCATAAAGTCCCATTGCTAGAATCTTCAATATGTACAAAGCAATTCAATGGTCCGACTGATGCGATTTCTCCACCAACATGTAGCTCTCCACATGTAGAAGACATCCAATGGGTCCCAATCAAGATGTGAATCCATTTTGCATCATGCATTGTCTTCAAAACTTGGTCAGATGGAAGCATCAACAACTTAAAAGCCCAAAGTTTCATCACAACCTTTTGCCACTTCGTCATTGTAAACCAGGAAACAGATTTTTCATCATCTCAACGTAAAGGAAAAATGGGTAAGTGGTAATTACATAGAATAACTTGCAAAATTAAAATTAGACATTGATACATGCAACTAAACTCATGTTGCAATTAGAAGAATAGGAAAAAAAAAAAAAGTGCTTATCCAACATAGATAAAAGAAAAGGTATAAACATGAAAAACCTCGGCCTGAATGTATTGCACATCTTTTACTTCAAACTCAGCATATCGGCTCTTCCCTTCTCGTTCAAGGACACCACAAACATCTTTTGCCAAAACATCCTCAGGATTTTGATAACTAAGTGCAGTCAAATCAATATCTCCATCAGGAAGATAAGTCTTTAGAGGCACTGATCCAAATGGAAATACCTGTAAAAATCGCATAGTCAAATGGGAAGTTAGACTACAAACACTTCTTGCGATGAAATGAGAGTTAACGTCCCCAACAGCTCTTTTACCCTCCAAAAGCTTAGAAGAAAGGATCCAATGCTACATCTATATGAGATTGTATCCAATATTAAATGCTAATATCTAAGTTAGTTATCAAGCAAAGCAATCTTGTACACATGGCAGACATGTAAAAGATCTGAATTGTTCGTCTATTGTATCCTACCGTGAATGGTCCAATATCTAAAACCTAACAGCAGTCAGAAGATTCGAGCCTTTTATCAGAGGATTTCCACCCCTTCGATGTCAACCATTGGCTAGAACTTTTCATAACCACCCACTTGTAATCTTCAAAAGTCCTCCAATCAGTAGTTAGGAATAGGATCACCCAAGAGTTGCACTTACCACAGTAGGGCCAATCATCAAAGGTCTGGATCTCGTATGTGTAGCATGGGTAAGGATACGGAATGCTAGATAACTCGGATAACATTCACAGCACTGTATCCTCTCTCTCTCTATCCATATCACATTTCATCAATCAATTCATCAAAGTCACCAACTTATATCATAATAATATCAAGATTTTCCCGCAGAATCTTAGTCCAAACTCTACAAATTGTGCCCCTATTGTGATGGAGGGCTACCAAAACAAAACAAAACAAAAAAGAGCCTTATGGGACGACATTGTCCATCTGATATGGACCACTGGCCATTTCCTGTTTAAAATCCATTTGGTCTCCAATTGGATGCCAAAATTGTTTCATGAATGGATTTTTTTTTGGGGTATGCTCCATCCAACAATGGACCCACAACTTGCACCAACTAGAATGGTGTACAGGTATGCCTCAGCATAGTTCATGAGTCACCACCACTTAACAAGTTGTGGCGATTCAGTTATAGAATTTCTAGATAATATGAAAAACCAAACGCTGCTTCCCGGAAAAAATGTAGCTGACGGTACTTAGAGATCAAATAAAATTACATGGAAGATACAGAGTGATAGACCCATTTCCCTCTACATCTCATTAATATTAACAAAAGAAACAAAAGATATAAAAGAAAATATAAATTTGATGAAACAAATCTTAGAACAATTTACACTTGCACCAAAACAAAAATAGCCTATCAAAATAAATTATTATAAACTAAATAGAAGAAATTTCCTTTTGTGAAGACATTAAATTGGATTTTAAAAATAAAAAAATAATAATAATTAAAAAAAACCATAGGCACATTTGGATATGAGGGAAACCATGGAAATCCAGGGAAATGAAAAGGTTTTCCATTGATATGACCTTTTGTGTTGTTTAGATAGCAAAGAAAATAATGGATTCCACCAAGCAATCATTAGCCTTTCCCATTGTTCGAATTCTCAAGCACAAGATATGTGAACATAATTGGGCCATATCCCTCTAGGCCATGGGCCATTCCCTTTACGTGGGCCTGACTTGGGCAGTGAGCCTCTTATTTCCCTTTTATTAGTTCTCTTTTATTTTTGTTCCTTTTTTACCCTTTTCTCTAAGCGTAACTTATGTAATTTTGCCATTCACTTAATACATAAAGAGAGGATTGGACATCCAAGGCCACTCTGCATTTTTTTTTCTTTCCAAGTTCTTTCTTTCCTGTGACAGGGTATCAAAGCGAGAAGGTCCCTAGGATTTCTTATTTCTTGATCTCTTCCCTTTCTCTTCTAATCTCATATCTTCTTCTCTTCTTTTTCCTTTCATATAATCTCTCTTGGCTTGAGAGTCTTAACCTTTTAATCACTGATTGTATGTGATTCGTAAGGGGTGGTCTAGCAGCTATGGTGTCTTGGAGATCTTGTTGAAGTTTTTGTTGGAAATTCTTAACTAATTTGTCCCCTTTGGTTGGATCAAAAACAGGTTTTACTGATTTCGATTTGCTTGACTTTCATATTTCTTCAGATTTTTTGAATTGTTTTTCTTCCAGATTTACTAAAACTGAATTGCAGCAATAAGGGTTTGCTATTCATTATTGTTTGGGCACTTATTTTGTCATCTTTCTTCCCAATTTACAAAATCTCCTTATAGTAACCCTAGATTTTCCTAAATTTGTTTTCTTTTAGTAATTCAGTCGTTAGAACACCCCTCCCTTTTTTGGTTTCTTGGTGATTTGTTGATTTGAATTCATTCTTTGAAATTTATTTCCTTTTGAGTATTCCTTTTGGTTCTTGAGTATTCCTTTTGAGATTATTGCATGCTATATTAGCCTAGAGCGTCCATTGAGTTCTAGTTAGTGAAATTTTGAGACTTGTTGGGTATAAATATGGCTTCTTCGTCTACATCTATGACAGTTAATACAATTAACTCAAAGATGGAATGGTCGGTTCTTCATTCTGAGAACCCTAGGTTGCATATCACTATACATTAGCTCAAGTCCAGCAATTATCTTTAGTTTTATCATAACACTGGTGGTGGAAGAGGTAGAAATACTTGAAGAAAAGGCCGGGATTCTAACCGTTGCCGTAGTCACAGCATTGGTCGTGGTCATTGTGCAAACCGTTTGTGTACTCATTGTGGTCAATATGGTCGCACAATTGATTATTGTTGAATGGTTCATGGTAAACCGCCTTAAGGTTGCTCCGCTAATTCAGCCATTATAGACGATAAAGACTTTTACGCGTAGTGTCGGTGAAGTGGCTTCTCCGGTGACGTCACTCGTAGTTCAACCAACTGGGGATGTAATCCATCTTTCAAAAAGTGAGTATGACGCTTTTTAAGGGAAGTCATACGTAATAAGGCCTCTCCATCTACATCTTTGACTCAAAAACGTAACATCTTCTCCGCCCTTCACACTGCTTCTGCTTCTGCTTCTAGCTTCGGAGGCTATAGATCATGTGACATGCACTTGTCTCTTTTTCTTTGTTTACCACAAATCCTTATTTAAGCCGTGTGAGGTTACCTCAACAAAATGCACCCTATTCCCCACCTCCAACTTGAACAGGACACCTAGTCATGCTCATAATATGACCAATCCTCCTTTTCATATTTCCACACTACAGATCACCTCTTCTCAACACCAACCCTTTCAAACTACTACATTTCTAAAAATGCTTGCCTAAAGGGAATTTGGCTCCTCAATGAATCTACACCGCCATTCACTTTATAAAGCCCAATTCCTTTCTTTTATACTCCTGATCCCTATCCCCATTTCTCTTTTAGCTTTTAAACCTCTTTCTAGTTCATGAAATGAAACTTTTATTGTTTACTTGTCCCTTACCAAAGGAATTTTCTCTAAAGTGCATCCATCTTCCTTCTAACCGACCTTATTGCTCTACATCTCAATCTCAGCAAATAAGATTGGATGCGTTCACGATCAACAGGACAATACCAGAAGAAAAGAGCAAGCAATCTATTACTTGAGCCAAAGGTTCACTGATTAGAAGACAAAATACTCAACAATCGAGAAGACATGCCTAGCCCTCATATAGTAACAGGTTTTCACTTCTCAGTAAGCGAAAGATTTTACCCCACCCCTTGAATTCATTTGCTTTTGGTTCAATATTGTCCCAATGCCAGAATAAATGAAAGAGAGAAAATACACGGAGAATTTGACAATGTGGCCTTGATGAGGGTAATTCCACCACCTAAAGAGAGGTACATTCTTTTCCATCCTGTAAAAAAATAAAATAAAAAATAAAAATAAATAAAAAAATTTGTTTTTTTTAGAGATAACTGAAAATTTATTAAGAAACCGCAAAAGCGGTAAAGAATACAAAAATTAAGAAAGAAACCAGGCGGAAAGATCAACGGACAACGTTGATTTAACATATAAAGCCCATTCCAAAATTGTTAATTTGATCGTTATATGATTTCCCCAACAGAATAGTCATTGTTTTGGAAACAATAGCTTCAAGCTGTCCAGATATACCAAAGGACCCCCATCATCACCAGCCTCCAAATAGCTTTCGGGGATTTACCCCCTACGCCTCCATGCCACACCCACAGAAGTTGATCAACCGACTTCGGCATTACCCGAGAAATATGAAAAATATTAATGAAGTGTTCCCACACCTTTCGAGCGAATGCACAATGGATAAAGAGGTGATTAATAGATTCTACATCTCTCATGCACATCAAACAAATGTTTGGGAGGATAAGAGATCTCCATTGAAGATTGTCAATGGTTAGGACCCTTTTTCTTCCTACAAGCCACATAAAAGTTGCGATCCTTGGAGGCGCTCCATAAGAACATTAATGGAAAGGATAGGAGTGGCGCGAAGACGGCTTAGATATCGGCTCGTAGAAGGAGCACATAGAAAAAAGACTAGAGCAATGCACTTTCCAAACCAATGAATCTTCGTCTAGAGGCGAAGGCAAGTGAAGCTTCAAAAAGTCAAGCAGAGAAAGAAATTCTTTAAATTCATCGTTTGAAAGATTTCACCAACAAGGAGGAGACCAAGCAATGGTTTTGTCGATGAGTGAGTAACATCGATCCAACGTGATAAATTGGTCGGTGGCAAGACAGGCCAACCCTGGAAAAAGATCCTTTAATGGTCTATCTCTATGCCAACTGTCAAGACAGAAGCAAATATAATTTCCCCTTCCCAAAGAAAAGGAAATTCCCACATGGAATAAGTGCTTGATGGCAACAATAGCCTTGCGAACATTAGATGTGCGGTAAAGAGAAGAGGGTTTTGTGCTCCAACCACCCGTTCATGTACCATAATTGGAGATTAGATGTTCCCTCCACAACTTACCCGCTTCAAAGACGAATCTCCAATGCTATTTTCCAAGAAGAGTGTTGTTCATAAGAGCCTAACTTTTCAAACCTACTGCTCCCTAGAAAATCGGCTTGCACACATCATCCCATTTAAGCAAATGAAATTTCATTTTATCTTCATACCCTTTCCATAAGAAGTCTCTCCTCAGTTTATCAAGTATCTAAAACCCTTTTTGGGCATTTGATGAGAGACAAAAAATAGACCGGCATGTTGGAAAAGGACCAAAACTACCTCGAAGCAAACGACAATTTTCTGAAGGTTATCAACCGAAGAGAAATATGCGTCGCAAAAGAGAATCATATCGTCCACATATTGAAGATGATTAACCGGCACCCCGGCCACCTTGAAGTTGTGGATTAGACCGTTATCCCCTTATTTATGAAGCATTCTACTGAAAGCTTCCCCAATAATAACATAGAGATATGAAGCTAAAGAGTCACCCTATTTGATACCGCAAGAAGCTCTAAAGCAGCTAAAAGGTGAACCGTTAATGAGGATTGAAAAAGACAGAGATTGAATACAAGATTGGATCCAACCTCTCCATTTCGTAACACAACCAAGTCTTTCAAGCATATAATCTAAGAATCCTTAGTCTACGTGATCATAGGCCTTCTCGATATCTAACTTGCAAACCAATCCTCTCTTCCTTTCTCTCTATCTTGGGTTGATGCACTCATGGGCTATGAGAACAGAATTAAGAATCTGTATACCTGCTATTAAAGCACCTAGATTTTCTGCAATGACTGAGGATAAAAATTTTCTGAATCTCAGGACCAGAACTTCGGCAAGGATTCTATATGGACTCCCAATTAGACCTATTGATCTGAAATCTTTCAGCCAATCCGCCTCTTCAAGTTTTGGAATAAGGACTACAAAGGTGGCCCCAAGATCCTTCGAGAGGCGACTTCGAGCATGAAATTCTTGTTAGGAAGCCCATAATGTCGCTACCAACCATAGACCAGAATTTCTAAAAGAACAACATCGGAAAACCATCGGGGCCAAGAGCCTTGTCACCACACATTGAGCCGAGGGCCATCTTAACCTCATCCTCCATGAAAGGCTTTTCAAGATAATCGAAATCCACAACTGAAAGGCGAGGGAAATGAGGATTGTTCAACCACGACCTCCTCTAATACTCGTAAGAGAGCAAATTCCTATAAAAGCGAACAATGACATCGCATATTTGATCCTTTTTTGTGGTTCTAGTACCATTTACCACTAGGTTACTTATTTTGTTGACCTGGGCTCGAGCACTAGCCATACTACGAAAGGATTGCGTGTTTTTATTTCCCTCATTTAACAACAATGCTCTAGACCGCTGACAAAATCTAATTTCCTCCTCCATAGAAAAAGAGTTATACTTGGCATTCAAAGCTGCTCTTTCGAGACATTCCTCTTCCGACAGAAGGCCTACTTCTTCTTTCAAATCAAAGACATGAATATTTGCTAAAATGGATTTAAACTTTGCTTCTCTAGCACCCAAAACCTCCTTTTTCCATAGTTTAATTTTATCTTTTAACAACCTGAGCTTGCAGCCCAATATGAATCCGGCATAACCCTAAACTTCAAATGATGACCACCATTCCAAGAGCAACTCCTTGAAACCATCTATTTCCAACCATGCTGCCTCAAATCTTAACAGTTGAGATCCCCGATTGTCATTTTTAACTTCTAAAATAATCGATCTGTGATCAGAGATAATTCTCGGCAGACCACGTTGAGAGACTAAAGGGAATTTGTTGATCCAATTTTGCGAGATGTGGATTATGTCCAATCGTGAGAGAGTAGCTTCTGATTGGTTGTTAGACCAAGTGAATTTAGCACCCTCAAGAGGGAGGTCTATCAGAAAGCCCATCTCTGCCTAGCGGAAGAAAGCTCAATCCACATCTGATCACGCATAGAAGGAGAGCAAGGACCATAAACAGCAAAACCCAAGAAAAGTCGAAAGTACAATCACGAAGGACCACTAACCCCGAGTAAGAACCAATAGAATTGTCAAGCAATTTCCAAACATCTGTGTTCCAAGCAACGATAATTCCCCGCAATTCTAGAAGCATTCAAAGCAACCCAATCAAATTTTGAAATACCCCAAACAAAATTTAACGTACCTCTGTCAATTGTTTGGAGATTAGTTTCTTATAGAATTATAATTTCTACCTTAGACTTTTTTAATACCTTTCTAACCTGGGTTCTCTTCAACTTGTTGACGTTCTAGGAGAGAACTAACATTGTTCACGAGCTCTGCCCATTCTCACCCTTTTGCTTCAGCTAGACTTGATTGAAGAATCGTAATTTATCGAGCATTCAAGGCTGAGAAATTCCCTCCAAACTTTCAGGGATTTTTTAGCCTTTAACAGCTGCTCTTCGTAGAGTCTTTACACCCCTTTCCCTTTTACAAATTGAACAAAGTTGTAGACATCTTCATCTCTAACGCTGAAAGACATACCCACCATCCCTCCTCTTTCGAGAATGTCCTTAGACCAAATGATTTGAGCCCAAGATAAATTGAAGTCTTCAAAGGGTCTGGTATAGCTTTCTACTATGGTTGGCAGGGTATCGGCAATGGGATCATTTGGGCCTTTCGTACCACAGCGGTGTAACTATTAGGGCCTCCTCCAGCATACAATCTTTAGAGACCACCTGTTCCATTGCAAGAAACTCCTCGTTGTGCTCTTTTGGCATATCATCAAGAGCATAGTCACTGTCGCGTCCTATTTCTTCACCCTAGTCATCTTCTTGTTCTTTTGAATCTCTCGACTAGCAAACAGTAGTTGTAGAAGTGATGAGACTGGCGTCGTCGGGGGTATCTTCGAGCTCTATATTTTAATTGTCATGGTAGGAGATAATATCTATAAGTGCTTATATGTTTAGCACACAAGGATTGTCAAATTTCATAAAACAAAAGTGGTTCAACTCAGAATCACAACTAAGTGTTTCAAGTATGGAATCACAACTACTCTACATGCCTGAAGATCAACTCCATATCAAGATCGGCTTATGATCAGCTCAAGATCGGCATATTGTCTCAAGTAGTCGTCACCCGATTTCAAGACAAGATCAAGTCAAAGTTCAAGACAAGTTGTCCAATGTATTTGCTAAAACACAGGTGGTATAACCCTAGAAAGACCTTAGGTTAGGATCTTTCAAAAATTCATTAACTTTGGATTTTTAATAATGTTTTGACTCTGGAGTTCGGTCAGCCTAACTTCCTCGGCTAACCTAACTTCAAGTTCGGGGGAAATAACAGGATGAAAATTCGGCCAACCGAAGTTTTGGTTCGGCTAGCCCGAGTGAGTTCTAGTCAAATTCCAGTAATGCATTTCTGTGAAATTCGTGGGAATTTGGCCAGCTGAATTTTGGATAAATCTTATCCCGCGCAATCCAATAGACGTTGGAACGAATCCAGTGGAATCTGGCTAGCTGAAGCTATTCTTAAGTTAGCCAAATTTCTAATATCTTTGGTTATAAATAAAGGCCTTCTCTCATTCTAAATTAAAACGAAAAATCACTCCAAACCTTCTGCAAGTGAGAGAAAAGCCCAAGTCATCGGCAAGCTGCTAATGTGGTATTTATAATTTATTTTTAGCTTATTCAATCCCCTTTCTCAAAGATCATTTCAATCTTATTCTAAAGAGTATTCTATACTCCTTTTGAAATCTAAAGAGAATTGAATCAAGTAGCATTTGGGTTTTTTTATTTCTAAAAATCTATAGAACTCTATACTCTTTCTTTTGAGCAAATACTGCCTCCTCTACATTCAAGAAAGAAGTTCCTCTACTACAAGCTTCTACTGCATCTCCGAATCTACGTTTGAAGATAAGCACGCTATTTACTTTCTTTCATTTACGTTTGTCTGAGATAGCCTATGAAAATCTTAGTGGGTTGATTTGTGATAGCCCGTGAAAATCACAAAATGGGTTTTTATTTGTGATGGCCCGCCAAAATCACAAAAGGGGTTTTATTGTGGTGAGCCCGTGAAAATCACAAGGAACTGTATTAGGTTGTTAAGGTGAACCAGTGAAAACTTTGTTATAGTGAAAGCCAAAATTACAAGGGTAGTAATTTTGGGAGTGGAGTAGGTGTGGTTGTTTTAAGCACTAAACCACTATTGACTCCTTGTGCATCTGTGGTGAATGTTTATTTTCTTTTAGTAGTGGATGTTATTTATTTCATTCTTGTGGTGAATGTTGTAATTATTTTATATTCTCTTACTAGTTTGAAAGATTATTTTTAAAGATATTCGCGAAATAAGGTTGTCTTGCATAATATTTTAGGTGAAGGTTGTCCTACGAATTATTTAGAATCAACGTTTCAATACTTAAGCGATTTAGATTTTGTATTCTTTATATATTCTGCATTTATTTCGATTATATAGCATTATCCTATTCAAATCCCCCCCCCCCCCCCAAAGACATCATTAGCTCTCCTTTTCAATATCTTCGTTGAGCTCGAGAGACCCTGCAATCTTCTCGTTAACTGAAGGGGAGATTATATGAAAAGGAGAGGAGTCGTAGCTATCCCACATGCTAACATGGGCCACACGGTGCTAAAGGAGTAAGCTGACCACACGTGTGAAGGGGCACACGAGCTCAAGGTCGAGATTCAGGACATCACCAGGTGTCGTTGAAGGGCGATATTTTCAACATTCACACGTGCGAGAAGAGGACACATGCCGGCCAAAGACGAGATTTTCTCTGCTGCATTAAAAGCAAAATTTGAAATCTAAGGTTTGGAGCTTCAATCGGAGCTACTCCGAGTCAAAACCCCATCTTCTGCAACTTTCTCCTCATGTCATGGATCCCAAAGCAAAACCCGAGGCTGTTTGAACCTGGCAATTGTGTCTGAACCTGTCCCAAGAGTGAGGTTCGGATTCAAGGCACATAATGTCTAACGGCTCGGGCTGGAGTGACGTTCTCCCCCTCCTACAAAGCACTGAAAGCCAGTAGGCATTGTTTGATTTGCCCGATTCCCACCTACCTCTAGTCCGCCATCCAACTACTAACACACGTCCGTTTTTTCATTCTTTTAATGAATGCATCCCAAAAGATCGTCGATTTGAATTTCCACCTAATGGAAGCCCAAGGTAAAGGACTAGAAGCTTTACCAAATTTCCATATCAACGCTCATGCTAACCTCTAACAACTTCCCCTTTGTTGCCAACCTTATTATGGCACTTTTCTTAAGATTAGCTCATGAACCAAAATGACTTAATGACACCTCAAGACCCCTTTGAGGCTTTTAACTTGATCCATAAATGCATAAGACAAGATGAGAGTGTCCATTGGCGAAAGAACAACATCCGCCTTTGAGGAATGGAGAAGCTCTTTGACAACAATCCTTTTATTGAGGCACCAAACCTCTTATATTCCACGATAGAATATTCATCTGAAACTACAGCAAGCCATTTCTCTCCAGTCTCCCTTGACCCGCTCAGTCCTCCTAGGCATATGATCATAGTTAATGGTAGACTGAAGGTTTTTAAGTTCACTATCTTAGCCTTCTTCAATGATGACTTCATAATGATTGAAATGCAACCCATTTTAATCCCCCCTCTAACCGTCACATAATTTCTAAAATTCTCTCTTCTTCCCCCAAAATGTCCGCCCCATTATATTCAGCCACTTTTTTAAGCTTTTATTAACCCAATGAGAAACAACAACCGACTCCCTTCAAGATTCGTATCCTCAAGATTACACATAGATACTAATGTTTCCTTCGACCTACTGTGCCTAAAGTAGCTCCACAAGTAGCGAGACCCCAGGTCGGAAATCAACATAGAGCTAAACCCCAGCCAATCAACAGAAATCGAAGTAACAACGCGGCTGGACCAAGTATTAGGCCTGTGATGCTAGGGCAATGCTACCGCTGTCGTGGCATGGGTCACATTGCCGTGGAGTGTTCAAATAAGGGTAGGCGCATTGCCGTTGTTTCCAAACACCCACAGAAGAAGAAGTGGCAGATAAAGTTGATGGTGACTAGGATGATGAGGAAATCATTATCCCATCACTTGAGTCGGCCAGTGATGTCGAGGACGATATTGTGGAGACTACCGCACTTGCGGTGGTAAGGTGCACCTTGACCCAAGTGAAGGAAAGCGAAGATTGGCGCAAAAGCACCATTTTCCACACGCCAAGTGTAGAGAAAAGAGCTGCAAAGTGATCATAGATAGAGGAAGCTGTGAGAATATAGTTTCCCCAGTTTGAATCGCCTATGGTTGAAGTCAGTCCCTCACCCCAACCCATACAGAGTTTCGTGGGTGGATGAGATATCCCTCCCAGTGATCCAGCGATGCCTTGTTCCGATTGAGTTTGGACCATACAATGACAAGTTGTGGTGTGATGTGGTCACGATAGACGTTGGTCATATCATCGTGGGAAGGTCATGGCCAAGGTGTCCCATATCGGTTATGTATCGGTCATAACGGCCGATACGTAATGGTAACAGTGGGGTCCGTTACGCGATACGGGGGCGTAACGGGCGATGCCCTGATTTTGCTACCGTAACGGCCGTTACTGACCTGTAACGGTCGAATAACGGTCATTTTTTTTTTCATTTTAAGCTCTGTTTTTTCTGATTTTTTTAAACCACTTGCTTCCAAACTGTTTCTCAATCCTTCTGTTACTATCTTTAACTAATCTTGGCTTAGTATTTGAGATAAAAACACATTATATTACGGATTTTCTTGAATCGAAGCTTGGTGGGCCATTTTTCAGAAATTCATAAAAAATAGGTATTTATACTTTTTATTGTATGTTTTGTTGTTTTAATCATAGAATATGATGTGTTAATCATAGTAGAACATGTTAATGTGCATTTTATAGATTTGTGGTGTCATTTTATTTTTTTTATATATTTTTTTCTATTTATGCAATAATTTTGGCCCCTTCTTAAAATTCAAAAAATTATTTTTTAATGAATGGTTTGTTATTTTAATCATACAATATGATGTGTTAATCATAGTAGAACATGTTAATGTGCATTTTACAAATTTGTGGTGCCATTTTATATTTTTTATATTTTTTTCTATTTACGCAATAATTTTAGCCCTTTTTTTTAAAATTCGAAAAATCATTTTTTAATGTATGTTTTGTTGTTTTAATCATACAATATGATGTGTTAATCATAGTAGAATATGTTAATGTTCATTTTACAGATTTGTAGTGTCATTTTAGATTTTTTTATATTTTTTTTTTTCCGCAATAATTTTGGCCCTTTTTTTTTAATTCGAAAAATCATTTTTTAATGTATGTTTTGTTGTTTTAATCATTCAATATGATGTGTTAATCATAGTAGAACATGTTAATGTGCATTTTATAGATTTGTGGTGTCATTTTATATTTTTTTCTATTTACACAATAATTTTGGCCCTTTTTTTTAAAATTCGAAAAATCATTTTTTAATGTATGTTTTGTTGTTTTAATCATTCAATATGATGTGTTAATCATAGTAAAACATGTTAATGTGCATTTTACAGATTTGTGGTGTCATTTTCTATTTTTTTTATATTTTTTCTATTTACGCAATAATTTTGGCCCTTTTTTTTAATTCGAAAAATCATTTTTTGATGAATGTTTTGTTGTTTTAATCATACAAAATGATGTGTTAATCATAGTAGAACATGTTAATGTGTATTTTACAGATTTATAGTGTCATTTTATTTTTTTTTCTATTTTTGAATTAGTGGCTTTATGTTTTTATTTGCTTACGTTAGACAGGTTTTGGAGCTTCTTAGAGTTTAGTTAGAACATAAAATCATCTTTATTGACATAGGTCATACACGAATACTCATATCTTTATATTGAATTATCTAGTATCTACTTAAACCTAAAGAAATGTCTGGGTCTGGCCAACAACAAGTGAGGATATTGGATGGCAACATTGTGAGAGGGTTGGTGGTACTAGGCACCAAATGAAGTGCAAGTATTGTGATAGAATAGTGACTGGTGGAATTACCCGTCTCAAACAACATTTAGCACATCGAAAGGATCAAGTTGCGGCATGTATTAGAGTACCAAAAGAGATAATGCTTTTAATGCAAGCTAGTCTGGATGAGTCGAAAGGTAAACGTGTTGTTGTACAAAAGAAGAAAGATGATGTTTTGGATGCAGCTCGATAGGAAGTGTTTGGTCCTAAATTTATGGGCGTTCATGATGAAGATTTTATTGATTCTAACGAAAATTCATATCAGGAAGTAACTATAGCTAGGAAAGAGAGAGCTTGCGTCTAGCTCGTGAAGAGGAAGAACGTCACTGCATGTTTGGCACGCATGGGTCAGTGCGTGATACGGGGGGGGAGGGGGGGGTAGGTTTGGTGGGTTACGACGTGTGTTTGGGAGCCAACGACAAACACCTTCACGTGACACCCCTATACGTTTGGATGAATAAGTAAATGAGCCTAGGAGACCCTCTATTTATCCAATCTTGTTTAGGAAAGAATCAACTAAACAAAAGAAGCTAAGACAAATGTAGAGTAGAACTTCTATTGAAAAATTAGGTAGAGCAGCAGCAAAGTTATTTATACATGCCAACATACCTCCTAACGCGACCAATTCTCCATATTGGCAGGTGGTAATTGATGCAGCAGTAGAAGCAGGTGAAGGAATAAAAGCTCCCACGGCTAAGGAGATTAGGGAAAAATGGACAGATGCAGAGTATGCGGATGTGAAAGTATACGTGGCTACCTTTAAACCTGTATGGCAAGCCAGAGGATGCATGATCATGTGTGATGGTTGGACTGGCCCAACCAGATGCAGCATGATCAACTTCATGGTATACTGCCACTTAGGAACTATATACCACAAGTCAATTGATGCCTCAAAGGCAACAAAAAATTATACTTATATTAATGGACTAATGGATAAAGTTGTGGACGAGATTGGAGAGGAGAATATAGTGCAGATTGTGATAGATAATGAAGCATCATATAAGCTTGCAGGAAATATGTTGATGAATAAGAGAAAACATCTTTTTTGGTCACCATGTGATGCCCATTGTATTGATCTTATATTGGAAGATATTGAGAAGAAGAGAATGTTAAGAAAATGGTCGAAAGGGCAAGAGAAGTGACGACGTTTATTTACAACCATAATCAAATAGTCGCAATAATAAGAAAGTTTACGAAAGGACGAGAGTTGTTAAGGCCTGCGGCGACTAGATTCGCAACAAACTTTATAGCATTAGAGAGTTTATTCCAGCATAGGGGAGAGTTGAGTGAGATGTTCGCTTCCCGAAAATGGCTCAACACAAAACATGAGCAGAAGACATCAGGGACACCGGTTGAAGTTGTGAACACCATACGAGACAACAAATATTGGAAGAAGGTCAAGTCGATCCTAAAGGTGATGGAGCCACTAATGAGGGTACTCCGTCTTGTTGAAACCAACGAAACACCTATCATGGGCTTCCTATACGATGTCATGGATAAGGCAAAGTTGGCAATTCAACATGATTGTAGAAGCTGGGAGTCTTATTAGAGGATGATCGACAGAAGATGGACAAGACAACTCCATCACGATCTTCATGCAGCAGGTTACTATATAAATCCTAGGTATAGATATGCCCAATCATTTATTGAGGATGATGAAGTTCATGTCGGGCTAAAAAATGTGATAAAGAGGTTAAAGCCTGACTTAGATCTGCAAATAAAGGCATTGAATGAATTAGATACATTTGGAAATCGCCTTAGTAGCTTTGGAGATGCTCTTGTGCAGCATGCAGTATCTAGGTTGCAACCGGCCGAATGGTAGATTAATTTCGGAGAGAGTACGAAGGCTGTCCAAAAAATCGCAGTAAAAGTTCTAAGCCAGACAACATCTTCATCTAGCTGCGAAAGGAATTGGAGTTGTTTTGCGCTTATTCATTCAAAGAATAAGAATAGATTGCAGACTAGAACATTAGATGGACTTGTCTTCATGCACTACAATATAAAACTAAGAATGCGACGACATCATAAGAACATTACAGCTGTCGATGACGGAGACTACTGTCCAATAAACTTGGACTATTTATGATGAGGATGACCCACTTCTACCTTGGTTGGAAACAAGGGAAAAGCAAATTGAAGAGGATAGTAAAGAATTGAAAATTGATAACCCAGAAATACATAGAGTGCAACAAGAGAGTTGTGCAGATGTGTTGGACCCAGTAAGAAGGGCAGTGTTTATGCCAAGTACGAGTACGGCTCAAGATCAACAAAAGAGTATGAGCAGTGGTAGCGTGACCGTGTCGGATGATGGTGACGATGACCCCCTGCCTCTGGTGCTGGCACTTCTGGTGTTGCTCAGCGCCCTATACTCTACAGATCGCGATGCCGATGAACATCAACGAGGTAGTACACGAGGTCGGACTTATGAGTGTACCGAGTCACGATACAGCCAGCAGGAGGAGGGTACATCTAGTGGTGCACCAGGTCCGGGAGGTCCGAAACATCAACAGGCTCATGGTCTTGGTTATTATGATGGATATTCTTATGGTCAATTGGATTATGATTATGATGGTTATACTGATCCTGTTCCATCACATTCATGTTGGAGTAGTCCTCCCGATCAATATCCATATGATTATAGATATCAAGATCCAAATCCAATTTACTCATAACAGCAGATGCACTCTCGATCTCAAGATTCTCAACAGCCTGAGTATGGGCACCAGTATGGCTATTCGACGGACACTCATGGATATCCTTACTCGGGGTCAGAGTTGTTACCTAGTCAAGATCAGTCATCCTCTGGTTTCGTTAATTTAGTATTTCCTTCTAGCACTGGATATTATGGATATGCAGCACCTACACCTATTGGACAACCTTAGCCTGATGATGACGATGACGATGATGTGGAGGTCGAGCAACCACAAAAAAGAAGATTTTCATTTTGGTGGTGACTTGTGATTGTGACTATATTGTATTAAGGTAAGTATTTGCAGCTGACAGCTCACAGCAATATTATTGTAAGAAGCCAGGCACACACTTGACATTGCCGAACTTGTATTTAAAATAGCTCCCCTAACAACCAATCAAGTAATCCTTAATCAAGTTGCAGGACAGTATATCAGACACTACTATTTTTTTTTTTTTAATATTCTTGACTTGAGGATGACAGGTCATAAACAGGAATCTGATCGCATTACTGGTATGTTGTTAGAAATTCCTCAAAAATAATTGCAAACACCTAATGTAAGATATTTTCATATTACATTCATTCTAATATATCTATCATTGATAGTAGATGGTTAGAAAATTAAATATATGAATTTTGTAGTCAAATTCAGGTTATCTGGTTCATAAATTCATCAGGCAGTCCGATACAACTTCTCACCAAAGAGTGGACCGTTACACCACCATAAACATGTTCCAATTTATAAATGAATGCATATTTGGAATGCTTAGAATATTCCGGATTTAATCCATATTTTTTTGGCAAAATAAAAAAAAAAAAAAAAAAAGAAAAATTGCGCCGTTACAGGCCCTTACGCCCCCGTATCGCCGTTACGCCCCCGTATCCGTATCGGTTTCAAAGGGTACCGTTACGCCAACCGATACCGATACGGGACACCTTGGTCATGGCTCTATGACAAAGAAGTCACAATATTTGGATGTACGAATAATTATGTTTAAGCATGAAGAAAAGAAGCTTGTCTTGAGCCCGCTCCCTACCAAATCGTCCACAGGAGCGAATGATGTTGCGTCCCCAGGCGATCCTAAGAGTCAAAGGGCGCCTAACTCGAAGTCTCTCCACATCATAAATGCTAAGGAGTTTGATAGAGAGACCAAGGCAGGGACTATGGTATACGACCTACTGGCTAGCAAGAGTATACCCGAGGTTGCTATGGGGATACCCCAAGAGGTCCGTCCAGTCCTGGAGGAGATTCGGGATGTCTTCCCTGAGGACCTTCCAAACGAGCTTCCACCAATGCGGAGACATTTAACATGCGATAGATCTCATCCCAGGGGCGACCCAACCAAACCTCCCTCACTACAGAATGAACCTCGTCGAGTATGTCGAGTTGAAGAGGCAGGTGAATGAATTGCTTAAAAAGAGATTCATTCGTGAGAGTCTAAACCCATGCACTGCGTCCACGCTTCTTACGCCCAAGAAAGACGACACGTGTCACATGTGTCGATAGTAGAGCCATAAACAATATCACTGGGTATCAATTTCCCATCCCGAGGCTTGATGACATGCTTGACATGATGGTCACTTCTACTATCTTTTTGAAAATTAACCTCAAGAGTGGTTATCACCAAATTCGTGTTCGCCCTGGAGATGAATGGAAGACTGCCTTTAAGACGAAGGACGGGCAATACGAGTGGTTGGTTATGCCCTCCGAGTTAACCAATGCCCCAATTACGTTTATGAGGGTGACGACCCAGGTGTTGCGGCCCTTTTATGGGCAAGTTTTTAGTTATGTACTTCGATGATATCCTCATCTATAATACGTCCCCTAGCCAGCACATCGAACACATGAGGCAGGTATGCAACACCTTGCGCGTAGAAAAGCTCTATGCGAACCTCGAGAAGTGTTCCTTCTTGACCTCCCGAGTTATCTTCCTGGGGTTCGTTGTGTCGTCAGAGGGTATGTCTACAGACCCTGAGAAAGTCAAGGTCATTGTCAATTGGCATCAGCCGCGTACCATACATGACGTGCAAAGCTTTCACAACCTAGCTACGTTCTATCGGTGGTTCATCCGTGGATTTAGCTCGATTATGGCTCCCATCTTAGATTGCATACGAAAATGGGAGTTTCAATGGACTAAAGCCGCAGCGCGGGCTTTATAAGAAATTAAGAAAAACATGACGGAAGCACCAATCATGCGTCTACCTAACTTTACCAAAGTTTTCGAGGTAGCATGAACGAGGCTAAACAAGTAAACAATGCTACTCCACTTATGACAAGGAGTTCTATGCAGTTGTGCAATCATTGTGCTATTGGCAGCATTATTTGTTACCGCAAGAATTCATCCCGTTCTCTTATCATGAGGCCTTGATATATTTGAGCTCTCAAAAGAAGTTGAGCCCTAGGCATGCCAAGTGGGCGCATTTTCTTCAAGAGTACACATTTGTGCTTAAGCATTAGTCCGAAAAAGAGACTAAGGTCGTTGACGTGCTTAGCCATCGTGTCTTGATGGTACGGTCCATGAGCATTGAAGTTATAGGCTTTGAGCAACTCAAGGGTGGGTACTCAAATTGTCCATTTATGCGTCGTTGTCTAGTGACCCGCCCAAGGAGCACAGAGTTCGTCCTTACAGATGGATATTTTTTAGAGGGGACAAGCTCTCTATCCCACGCACATCCCTCCGTGATTTTCTAGTTTGGGAGCTGCATGATGGAGGGATGGCAGGTCACTTTGGTGGAGATAAAACAATTGCCCTTGTGTCTGATCGTTTCTATTGGCCTAATTTCCAGTGAGATGTGGCTAAGATTGTAGGGCAGTGTTGAACATGTCAACTGACGAAGCAGAGTAAACAAAATACAAGTTTATATGCTCCTTTGGCAGTTCCACATGCCCCGTGACAAGATGTCAATATGGACTTCGTGCTTGGGCTTACCAAGACTATTCGTAAGCATGATTTCATGCTTGTGATTGTTGATCAATTTTCTAAGTTGGCCCATTTCCTATCCTGTGATAAGACCTCAGATGCCTCCCACGTTGCTAAGTTATTATTTCAGGAGGTTGTACGACTTCATGGAGTACTCAGATCCATCGTGTCTGACAGAGATACTAGGTTCACTAGTTATTTTTGAAAGACTATGGCATCTTTTGGGTACGAGGCTCCAGTTTTCTTCAGCATATCATGTAACACCTTGTACTTTTCAGTACTCGGATGTTACCGAGTAGCCCAACTTACATAAATACAAACTTAGCTTAAGCAAACGTTCACATGCATTCTAGCCTAAATCCGACCGTTGAAAGCAATCCTCATCCATACATCAAGCCATCCATCCATTATCATTCAAGATAGACCATCACATCATTAGAGGAACCTATTTTTAGCTTTCAATTTCACCGATGGACAAATCTAACTGATCATCTGAGATTTAGAACTCTGAATCACAAGATCCACCATTCATCGAGTCCATGCCTTCCTGTGGGATGATTTGACACTAAATCACACAACATAGCCACATCTATGGATTCCCATCCTAACTTGGACAATTGAAGCAGGTTCATAACATATCATTGTAGTACACTCTAGGACGATGTGTGCGCACTCACAGTACACTTTCATTGATCAAATAGAAGATCTAATCCATCCATTGGGCCCATAACATATCATTAGACGATATCCACCAAGTAGTGATCACCTAATTCAGAAATTCCTAGAACCATTGATGGTTAAAAAGAATTTGACTGTCAGATTGACGTAACTCAACATTTAAAGTCCCGCCACCTGATCATCACACCAAGGCTACCAAACCACCAATTCAACTGTTGAATCTCATCTAGGCAGACCCTAGGACCCTTATAGCCGTGGATGATCATACTGAATGCAACCAGGTGATCGGATAGACGAAAACTTACAATTAAAGGAAAAAAAACCCAAATTTATGGCCCATCTAGCCACTAGATCTGCTGAAAATTGGTTTGATGACCTGTTATGAGTAGTGGAGTCAGGTTGATGGTGTGGATTCACTAAAACATCACTGTGGACCACACAACTGATTCCCAAGTGTGCATCGGCAGTGCACTGGACTACACTGTCAGTCAAAGTCGGGCTGACCCGACATTTCCAAACAATGGAGTTTTCCTCCCTTCTTTCGTTTTCCCACCAACGACAAACGGAGACCATTCGTTTGAAATGAGGCCCACCTCATCACCTAGACTGATGATCTAAACCGTCCTTTTTGTTCAGAGCAGTGAGTTGACTAAACCCCAACAATCCTCCCGTGTTGGGAAACCCATGCGCATGCACAATATCAGGCGCAATCCCGTCTACGTGTGGTTGTTTTGCCGAAAATGGAAATTTCGTTTCCCTGGTGACAAGCTGGAAATCCATTCTAGCACTCCCTTCTCAATCTCAACCGTTCGTTTAGGGTTATCTCAGCCCTCCATTTCACGAGGATTAGGGATTCATTCCTTAACAAACTAAAAACCACGGCTGGTTTTAGTTTTGCCGGTTGTATTTGGAGGTGGTTTCTACCAGACCAAATCTGAACCGTTTGCTATAAATTCGACGGTTTAGAAACGTTAGGGCAACACTATAAGATATGCTGGGATCGAGCGCAAACCAATCCTACCGCCCGTTCCTACAACAACCCTAGAAAACAGCCGTTTTCCTATTCGCTTGAACCCACCACCTAAACCTCAATGGAGCTTCGTTTTCCTTCTTCCTCAAGCTTCATGGGATACATCCAGGTCGTCCAAAAGCTCCGTCTTGAAGGAACAAAGCACCGGGTTGAGATCTACCATTAACGCCTGAGGTTTCTTCCTCGTTCGGAGTTAAGTCGCACCACACTAAATCTGTCCGAGTCTAGGTTCGTTTAGGCCCTCTTGAGCTCCCAAACAAGAAAAAGGAGAAGATACAATAAAAAAAAATAAATAAAAATAAATAAATAAATAAAGAGAAGAAAAAGAAGAAGAAGAAGAATAAGAAGAAGAAGAAGAAACCGGAAAGGAAGGGAGAGAGAGCGGGCGATGTTGCTCGTGTTGCATCGACTCGCCCAAGCCACGAGTTGGGTCTGGGTGTGTCTGGCTGAGTTGTCTCAGTCCAGAGATCGCTAGACGTGCAATGGGAGAGGGAGAGAAAGTGTGTGTGTGTGTGTGTGTGCGGGTGGTGGTCATGCTACACCCGTTGTCAAGTCGTGACCAAGTCAGCTGAGTTGGGGCAGCATTTGAGTCGAGTCCTAACTCACTTGATCGTGCAGGGACTGAAGGAGAGAGAAGGAGAAAGTGATGGGATGAGGAAGAAGAATCAAAAAGAAAGAGAGGGAGATTGGGTTGCGAGTCACTATCAGGTCAACTTGCTGACTCAAGTCGAGTTGCCGACTCATTTTGGGGCCTGGGACTGGTCTGGTATTGTTAGGTTTCCGGCAGGGAAGAAAGGAAGAAGAAAAGTAGAAAAAGAGTGAGAAAAGAGATGAAGAAGAGAGAAGAAGAGAAACTAGAGAGAGGAGACCAAGTCAACTCGGCTAGAACCGAGTCAACTCGACTGGAACCGAGTCCAGCTGGATCAGGTCATACTTGGGCCTGGTCCAGGCTTGGCTAGACCCTGGCAGGGAGAGATAGAGATAGAGATAGAGAGAGATATGGAGAGTGCATGTGGTGGCTATTTGCCACACCACCACGACTTGAGCCAGTCGTGGACCAAATTGGGTCCGTTCTTGTGCGAGTCCATCCTGTTGTCGAGTCAAGTAGACTCGGCACGCTGAGTGTGAGTTGGGTCTAGGTCCCCAGCTGGGTATTTAGACGTGTAAAGGAGGAGAAGATGTGAATTGTTGCACTGACTCGACTCCACCGAGTCGCTAGTGAGTTGCGCAGGTCGTGGTTTGGCCGTTGGAAACCGATCGGGTTTGGGGAGCCCGATTCATTGCCAAGTCTTGAGTTAGGCAGGGTCGTGGGTTGAGTTGAGCGTGGTTGGGCTGAGTCGACTCGCTGAGTCACCGAGTCAATAAAATAAAATTAAAAAACCTCGGGTCTAACGTCAGTTTATACACTGCCGAGTCAAGCCACCGAGTTGATTAAGGATTCACGCATTCCCTAGCAATACTAGTAGCAATTCGACACATAAAGTGATGATTTCTTCCCCTTGAGCTTTCCACTTTCCTGTTAGTAAGTAATAGTTCGATTTTTATTTCAGCTGATAATTATCTCTAATTTATAATTACTTGTGTTAGTTGTTGAATTTGATTATCAATCATGTGCTCAACACTTAGTTTGCATGAACATCTATATGTTGTACTTGTATATCCTTTCATGTTTATGAATTGCTTGTGGAACTTGAATTGGTACATTTATTAGTGGAAAACTCCACCATTATTTGTACATCTAGATTTGAGATGTAACTCGATTGATTGTGATTATAATGGACCCTCGACCTAGTGGCTACTTTCAATGATGGGTTAAATGGAATTTTGATTTGTGCTTACCATCCATGGATCATTGTATCTACATGGCTTTCGGGGATGATTTTTTTTTTATCGCATTGACTTGATATTTGCCTTATGTGGCTTCAACTTGATGTTTGCCCTATGTGGCTTCGATTTGATATTTGCCCTATGTGGCTTCAACTTGATATTTGCCCTAAGCAGCTTTAATGGGATTATTTTTATATAACCATGCGATTGTAAGTTCCGGTTGTTAAACTATGATTGGCCACTAGTCGATGAGGTTACCATTAAACATCTTCATGATGGAGTCTCATGAGCCGGGAATGGTGGTATGGGACACTATGCTCGAGCTGTCGGCCTATGTTGGGTGATGAGCCCCCCGTAGTGAGCTTTGAGCTTTCTTAAATTGGCTGGTTATAATCGGAATTATAACGGTTGGACTAATCATGCATTCGTAGTATATGGGCGATGACGGGTGCCTAATTTTGGATGTTATAGCACGTGCCCTTAGCGTGGTATCATTTCGCTAGCTCTCAGACCATCAACTATCGACCGACGTACGTGATGTACTTTGGGCTTGGTCACTATACTTGTAAGTGATGTACACAGGTGATGTGCTTCGTTGGTGACCAGCCATATGCATGGGCTTCGCCCAAATTCTGACTGGAAGAGCATCCCCAGGTCGATGTGCACTCATGCATCCATGCATTTAAATAAGACTGCATCTTCTAATGTTTTGAATGCCTTATTGCTTAAAACTATGCTTGACTAATGCGACGGTGTGTAATCTTGAGAGGAATTCACACTGAGTTGGTCACTCGTTCATCGAATATATAACCATACAAGTAGTGCAAGGGCATAAATGATATTCATGTTCAGATTGTGAGAAGAAGGGTACAATTGTCAAGGATGCATGGCTGTATTTGCCAAGAGAAGTTGCGCAATTTTGCAGCTCAAGACTAGTTGTAATTTACTTTGTTTCGCATGCTATATTATTTCATTTTGTAATTGTACGTATTGAGACATTGGTTTGTATAAGTTATTTGGCTAGCTGTTCGTATATTTTAAATATGTATGCGGATTTCCTTTATGCTGGATTAGTTAATCCTCCGCTAAGCTGCTAACTCTGATAAAAAGAAAAGCAAAATAAATATACGTGAAATTTGACTATCTATATAGGTTAACACTCAGGTTTTTGGATAATGAGTCATATACTCGAGTTCCGAAAACCGGGGAGTTACATATCATTCCCAGTCGAATGATCAAACAGAGGTAGTGAACCGTAGCCAAGGGAATTTGTTGAGATGTCTGGTTAGAGACCACCACAGGACCTAGGACATTGTTCTTCCCACGGTAGAGTTCGCGTATAATTCTTCAGTGAACAAGTCCACAGGAATGAGCCTGTTCGAAATTGTTTTAGTTCTTAGACCCCAGGCCCCCATAAATTTGATCCCCATAGCTACCCTACAGCGTCCGTCAGAGTTAGGAGAGTCATTCGCCCAGCATATACATGCATTGCAAAATGAGATCAGGAGGAAGATCAATTCAAGCAATGAACATTATAAACTTTCCATTGGCACTCACAGGAGATTTAGGGAATTTCAACCTGGAGATGACATCATGGATCGTATTAGGTCTTATCAGTTTTCACCTGGATCCATAAAGAAGCTTCATGCCCGTAGCATAGGCCCACATAAAATTGTGAAAAGGTTGGAGTCTAATGCTTATGTTGTTGATATCCTTGCTAACATGGGCATCAGTTCCACATTTAATGTGAAAGATCTAGTTCCTTATCACGAGTCATCACCTCTATCTACTAGTTCCCCTATTTCTTCCTAGACCCCCCTAAATATGGACCTTGGCCATAGCCTGACCTTCCTGTACCCATCTTACATTCTCTTCCACCTACACCAAGAATAGACAAGACAAAGGAAATTTAGGACTCCGAGGCGGTTTCCACTCGCTCTGGGGGTTTTCAAAAATTCCTAGTCAAATAAAGGAATAGGCCCGTTACAGATAACTCTTGGATCACAGAGATAAAGCTACAGCGCATCGACCCCGATTTGCTCAAGAAATACAGAAGTTCACTTTCGCCGGTGGCGAATTCTTCCTACCCCAGGGAGAATTGATGCGGACATCAGTGGTGCACCCTTTAGAGTGTAACAAAGAAGAAGGCGTCGCCGACAGAGTACCTGAGAGGAGTTGATGTGGATGGAGGTCGGGTCAATCGGACCCATTTTCTAACGCGCTACGAGTACAAGAGCGGCATGACCGCACCTTGACCGCAGGCCCATGGGGCAGATTTCACACCCTATCGCGCGGGTGTTTTAGTTTTAGGCGTTTTTTTTGTTCTTTTCCTTATTTTCAGGGGCTTTAGTACACTTATTGTTTTTTTCGTCTTTTTGTTATTTTCCTTGTTTCCAAGGGCTTTAGTGCACTTTTTGTTTTTCTATGGCTTATACATACACTGTGAGAAACCCCATTTTATTTAGTGAATGAATGAAAATTCATAAGTTTTCTTCCTCTTTTACCAGAGAGATTAGGCTTTAAAGATTGGCCCTTGGGTGTTATGGATTCCACACCGGTTTCAAGTTTTCCTTCTTTCTAGATCTTCGAGGTGTAGGAAAAGGTAAGAATCAGCCATCTTCTTTTCTTTGATGCCCTAGAATTCGTACTCTCTTTCATCTCGAGCCCATCTCTTCTTCATCTCTTTCGTTCCTATCTGGACATTCATTTTTGGTCTAAACGGAAAAGAGGGATGGCTAGTCAGGAGAATCAGATCCAAACTTGACTTTGGACTGGTTTATGCTAGATCAAGGATATCCTCACGTCCCTAGGTCCTCCCTTTTTACTGTTTATGTGATTTTATGCTAAGGGGCATGATCCTGACAGAATGATTTCATCTCTATGTTGAGATTTGCTTAATCGTCATGATTGATAACAGTTAGCTGATTAATTTTATTATTTGAATCTCTTCGATCTGATTATACATGCATCTATGGTTAGGCCATCACATGTCCCTGCATCACCCCTCCAAAGGGTGCATCCGAATGGACCCAAATGGAATGAGGGGAAACTGTAAGCACAATATGCTGTGAATTATCCACTTCCTCGTGTTCCTTTCAAAAACAAACTCATGAGTGGATTAGGATCAGGATGACACCTGCATAATATATAGGCATGTTTCACAAAAAACCCATTTAAAAGCATATGAGATCCTTGCCCAGACTACAAACATGACCCCTTCATCAAATCATTTTTTATAGGTAATTTGGGCTTGAACCCAAGTCCTCAACATTGAAACAAAACCTATCTACCATTAAGCTACGGGCTACGGGTAAGTCGAGAAAAATGTGAGCAATTTATTAATCATCATCATCGTCGTCATCATCTAAGCCTTATCCCAACTAATTGGTTGGCTACATAAATCCTTTTCCACCATTGCACTCTATTAGGACCATTACTTCAGTTAGACTATAGGCCATCAAGTCTTTTCTTACTACCTCTACCATGTTCTTTTGGACCTTTCCCTTGCCTTTTAAAGCCTTCAACTTGTACGAACTCACTCCTAAGCAGCGCAGTCATTGATCTTTGTTGCACATGACCAAACCATCTACATCTACCCTCCCTCATCTTGTTACCTACTCCTAGATTCCCTCCAATGCATCCATCCTTCTTTGTCTTGTCACTCATCCATCTCAACATCCTCATTTCAGGACACAGCTCTAATCGCTTCTGATTTTTTTGAGATGTTTCTCTACTCCCCAACATTTTGTCCCATGAAGCATGGCTGATCTTATAACCATCCTATAAAATTTCCCTTTCAGTTTGAGTGGTACGCAACAATCACATAAAACTCCAAACGCATATCTCCATTTTTTCCATCCCACTTGAATTCTATGGGCAACAACCTTCTCAATCTCTCCACTCTCATGAATTATCAACCCAAGATATCAAAAGTAGTCATTTTGGGAAACTTCTAGGTCAGAAATCTTTACTAATTCCTCATTCCCACTCCTATGTTACTAAAATTGCACTCCATATCCTTTGTTTTAGTTAGACTAATTTTAAATCCTTTATATTCTAAAGCACCTCTCCATAAATCTAGCTGTGTTTAAGCCCTCCTCAATTTTGTCAATCAAAACTATGTCATCTGCAAACAACAAACACCATGGGATCTGTTCCTGCAAATGATGTAAGCAATTCATTGACCATTTGTTTTCATATATGATGAAGACCTGCTGACAGAAACATGTGTTGCTTCAATTATAACAACTACATTACCATCATCAAAAGAAAGAGTTACAGAAATATTTAGTAATGACAAACGCATGATCCTCAAAAGAGAAAAGAAAAAGGTGGCTGACCGTTTGATACCAACTCATCCAGCTTACACTGGCATGCTTGCACATCAACCTAGATCGTCCAATTGTGGAGCCATTTTTGGATTGAGCATGGCCAAAATCACTCTGATCAGACAATCTTAACCATCTGAGTTTGCACAGTGAATTTGGAGCTCTGGCCATTTTCTTTTTGAACATTTATTGGATGGTTCAAATCATATGATCAGTGTGAATTTTTTAACTCTGCTCCATCCATGAAGGGCTCATGTTTGGGCAGTCTGGATTGATCGAATGTATGCCACATTTCCACTGGATGAGTCAAGTCCATTTAGAAAAAGATGGAAAATGCACATGGTAGTCTAACCCTTTACTTCCATACATGATGAAGAGATTGGAGCAGAAACATGCGGTGCTTAAGTTGTTACAACAATGTCCATCCATTGAAACAACATTCCATCCATTGAAACAACATTAGCCCCGTTAGAAGAGTAGTTACCAAAGTTGTCAGTAACAACAAGCTCATCAATCTATATTGTTCAAACCAAATAAAAAATACAAAAAGCACATAAAAAATGTACATGGTTAACTAAAGTAAAAAAGAGTGACATCATGAATTCATTGATTTCAAGTTACTTGAGAAGCATGGAATCAAAACTCAGCTGAAACCAAGTCAACTCAGTTTCACTAGTCATCATTCCAAGTCACCACCCGTGTTGTCATGTGCGATCGCATATGTGGATATTTTTGGGGTGATCGCATATGCGGCAGTGGCATATGCGATCCCTACACATGCGATCGCATATGCCACATGTGCCAGCATATGTGATCGCATATGCAATGTATGCGATCACATACTGCATATGCGATCGCATAATGGCCAACAGTCAGATTTCTGACCGTTTTTTGACCCTTTTTTTTTTTAATCCAGATTTTTTTTTCTCTATAAATATGCATTGTAAGCATTCCTAGAGGCAAAAAAAGCTCAAACTCTCTCTCTATTCTCTATTTCTCTTACTACATTCCTCTCTTACATATTTCTAATTCTAATTTGATTAATGATTATTGATTAGATAAATAATAAATACACAACTTCTTAATTTTGTTTAATGTTGTCAAGTGTGTTGATGTTGATGTTGTTGATTGTTGAAAACTTGATATTGAATTATTGATAACTTGATATATTATGGATCATGTACATGTAGTGTTGAATGTTGAATATGGATATTTCATATTTGTTATTGTTAAATGTAAAATGTTAATTGTTAAGATTTAAGAAGTTAACTATATTGTAATTTGTAAATGTATCATTATCATATGTATGTAATTGGTTGGTTTTATTTTTTTTTACTTAAGTTAAATGTATTTCATGTCCCAATGACATAATAATTTATTTTTTTCTGATTTTTCTGATTTTTTTTTAATTTTTTGAAAAAATGCGAAAAATATATATATATATATATATATATGCGACCGCATATGTGATTGTGCGATGGCATATGCGCACACGCATATGCAATCGCACAGGATCGCATATGCTATTTGACAACATTGGTCACCACCCAAAAGACGTATATTTTTATGGATGAGTCCCAACGTCTTTGGCTGAGTCGGAATGAGTCATAATCAACAACATCTTTTGTTGAGTCAAAACTATTTCTGTACCCAAGCAAGTCGAACCATGTAACTTTGTTTTGATTCCTAGTTGAGGTGGGACTAAAACCAATGACCAAATTCAAGACAGATCAATATGCAACCAAAATAGGCAGGAAGTAAGAGCAAAGATAGACCAACTGTAGTTAATGGAGAAAGAGAAGAAGAAAAGAAGATAAGTGAGAGGAGAAGGAGAAGGAGGGGAGAGAGCTTGGAATGCTCCACATGCCCCCACCTCTTTTATTATAATTGGAGCAATCACTTAGGCCCCGTTTGTTAAATCTGAAGTGCAAAGCCTGAATCTGAAATTTGAACCTAAATCTGGAATCTGAAGCCTAAATCTGAAATTTGAAGTCAAAAAACTTGCTTGGTGATTATGGCTGAAGTCTGAAAATTAAGTACTGAATTTGAAACAACTTCTTGTTAACAAACATCTGAAATGTCTGAAATATGTTAATTTGACACATTTGCCCTTATCTCCTGTTTGGAAATGTTTTACATTATAAAGAAATTATTTTTTATTAAATGAAAATAAATTATTCTATTTAATTTATTAAATAAAAATAAAATTATAAAGAAATTATTTTTTATTAAATGAAATTATTTGTTCCATGCTTGTTTGGTCAAGCTTGACCCTAACCTACCACCCTTATGCGCTTCTTCAAGACAACAATCAATAAATAATTTTTTGTCGAAATCACTCTATCTTACCCTACCACTATCCCTTGAAGCCATCGCTACAATAGTCTAATATAAACTGAGAATTATTTAAAGAAGAATAATTGGGTAAAAATCTTTTAATAAATTTACTTGCAATTTTAATAAATATCAACTTGATCGGAAACTTTTGCGGCCCCTAAGAAGTTTTGAACGGTGGATGTCATTGTCCCCACTGTTTTCTACGGTGGGGTCCACTTGAACTTTAGATCTATTTCATTCTTTTTCTCATGCAAAAAAATGATCTCCCCAAATGGCTAGACGGTGGGTCCACAGGGCGTGCTAACGTCACTTCAGTGGGATTTGGCTACTGACCTTGTCAGTATCTAATCCGCATCCGTATACCACACACCAACTATATAGCTAAGTGGATACGTGTCGTGCGAATAGGCTTCGAGCTCCAAGTTGTACGAACGGTTCAATGGAGATCAAAGTGACATGGGCCCTACAATGATGTATTTATTATATCCACACCTCTCATCAAATTTTAGAGATCATTTCAGAGCATTAGCCAAAAAATAAATCATATCCAAAATTCAAATGTACCACACCAAAAATAGCAGCGAGATAATGATTTTCACCGTTAAAAAATTCGCAGGGCCCACTATAACGTTTATTTTCCATCTAATCTATTCATAAGGTCAAAAATATCTGGATAAAGAGGAAAAACAAACTTCATATCGATCCGAAACTTCTGTGACGCCAAAAGGGTTTCAATGGTAGACGTTCAATCCCCCACTACTTTTTGAAGTGTGGTCAACCTTATCTTAGATTTGTCTTATTTTTCAATTCAAGCCTTACGACGAGATCGCAAAATGGATGGACGGTTTGGATATAACAAATACGTCATGATGGGACCCACAGAACTTGCTGACGTCAATACACCAACTAATCCGCTTCCCATCCCATACCCAGCCATCCGCTTCAGACGCGGATTGCGTCGTACCCCCGCCCAGACGGTAATCCGTCCAGGCAGGGCTCTGTGGGGCCCACCGTGATGTAAGTGTTTTATCCACGCCATTAATCATTTTTCTAATAGCATTTTAATGCATTATCCTAAAAATGAAGCAGGTCCACAGCTCCAGTGGACCACACCAAAGGATGCTGCAGTGATAATGACATCCACCATTGAAAGCTTTCTAAGGGCCGCTATGATGTTTTTTTTACCATCCAACCTATTCATAAGGTCATGTAGACGTGGATGAAGTGAAAACACAAATATCAACTTGATCCGAAACTTCTCCAACTTGCAAGAAGTTTTTAATGGTGGATGTTCAATCCCCACCTTGTGATCCAATTAATCCCTAGACCTGCCTCTTTTTTTGGCTCATACCTTAAATGATCTGAAAAAGTTGATGGACAGTGTGGATCAAACACATAAATCATGGTAGGGAATAAAAAAGTTTTACATGTTAAAAGGTTTTGTATTGTGCAAACAATAAGATAAAAATTTTCCATACCAACTTGAAAAGGGGTAATTTTGGAAGTAATTTTTTTTTTTAATAGAAAAATCACGGAGTGCATTCTGCATTCACCATTAAGCCACTCCTGTCACAGAAAGAATTCAGTGAAAAATCACTTAGCGCTTTCCGATTTCAGAGTTAACAAAAAACACTTGATATGGAGAATTTTCTCCATTCCGCGTTAAGTGCTTTAAGAGTTAGCAAACAGGCCCTTAGTATAAAAAAATTACACTATACCCCTCTTAACTAAAAATAAACCAATAACTTATAGGCCTAAAAACTATAGCACAAACATATATGACAAAGGCCCAATAAAGCCAAACGTATGAAGACCACATGAGTGACCATGGGCCCACACATGTGGTCACGCACCAACAAATTGAAACAATCTAATAGAGTTTTGCACAAGTCCTTGTCCAAAATGAAAAGTGATGTAAGAGATGATTGGAAAAGCAATCAATCTCTTGCTAATCTAGGAATCAGTAGAAAGAGGGAAAAAAAAAAAAAAGCCCAATTTGGTACTATCAAGACTCAAGACTTTGAAATGTATATCAAGCTTACAACTTAAACACATCACAGTAAGAAGCATCCTTCAGCACCGTCCAAGATTGAAGAGCATGTGTTAAGCTTATGGGATCTAAAACATTTTTTAACGTAGAAAAGGCCGTATGATCTAAAATAAAACTCTGTCAAGAATGCATAAGACAGACTATATATCATCATCATAGCCTTGTCCAGCTGTTTGGGTTCAGTTTTCTTATGACTCATGATTGTTTTTCAGAAGCTATACCACCGGCTGCCCACTTGACATCAACCCACCTCAATCCGCACTCAGGAACAGCTGGCACATTGCTTCCAGATGGAGAATAAACTATACATAAAGGGCAGTTTAAACCCATGCACGAATGGTAAAAACTAAAAAGTGAACATAACATATGAGACTGAGCTTCAATCAAACAATTCATGACAAGGACTTTTTTTTAAGATGCTAATTTTATTAATAAACAAAAGGCCGAAGCCAATTCATGACAAAGATTGTTAATGCTTCAGGTAAATGAATTGTAGTGCTCGTAATTGGCGTATTTACAAAGAAGAAATATGCAATCGTCAGCCGAACTAGCAGCATTTGTTTTTTCTTCTTTCTTTTTTATCATTTCTTTCTGTGCGTGTGTTCAGGACAGCATTCTATGCAGGTGGGAACCAATCTTTCAGCAATCCAAACAGGATAGGCTGAAAAGGGAAAAAATTCCATCAGAAAATCCTATCAATCCAAGTAAAAATCTTCAAATGAATAGTTAATACAAAGCTAAAGGTCCATTGCAAGAGGAACACGTCCACCAATCAGATGGCTGATACTGTTCAATGGAGGAGATTTTCGGTCTGTCATCTGTCCGGTTAAACCAACCAGACAGACATACCAAATTATTGAAAGATGGTCCCACTTGTACACGACAAAAAAAAAATAAAATTTTAAAATTTTAAATTTTAAAAATAAATATTAAAAAAAAAAAAAATCAAAGTAGCTTAATTTGGAGGAAGGCAGCACATTCCCGAAATGGTTATATACTTAGAGTAGAAAGCTTTTTCCAGAGTTAAGGCAATACATCCCCAACATAGTTACAGCTCTTTTCTTTTCTTTTCTTTTCTTTTCCTCTTTCATTCTTTCTTTGAAAGATGACTCAAATTTTATTTAGAAAAAAAAAACAGAAAATGAAACAAACGACAAGATAACTCAAAAATTAAGGGCAAGATGATGAAAGATTATCAACCCAATAGAAGGATGACAACCATCAATTTGCCCAAAGCTACAACTGGAAGATATCTTAATCCCCAAAATAAATATACTTGAAACCAGAATTTGACAGTTTTATTTGAGAAATGACATTGTGACAGGATGATTCTACTAACACCAACAATACTGATGGCCTACAAATCAAAGATTACTTGCAAAGAGAAAAGACAAACAATAAAACCAAAATCATGACATGCAAGAACGCACAGTTTTCTAGACAAAACCAAATTCTTGACTCAAAGAGCAAGAGCAGACTATAAAATTCCAGATGGAAATTACAGAGAAGCAACTACAAGACACTGCCTGGAAAAATCAAACCTATCCCCATCATCATACAAACAGTTGTCTTTAGATTCCAGCATTATATTCATCCCTTTCCTCATGGGGTGCCATTCTCAAGGCAGTGAAACTATACAAAATAGCCTACACAACTGTCTAGCAAGTATGCATGAACTGTCCAACCATCAAAAGTCATGAACTTCATAGAAATTGAATCACTGTAATTCACATATCATAAATCATAAATCAAGATTCTTAATGATCTTATTCCATAGAATAATTCAATGCTGCCAAAATCGTAATCATATTGCAAATTGTGATGAGGTTGTATTGTTTGCAAATCGTATCGTAAATCATAAGATTTTTTATAATTTTCTTAAACTTTTGAAGAAAAAATCTGGGAAAAAAAAAACACCTAATCAATCATCCATTTCCCATCAATATGCACCAAGTAACACCATATCATGATAGCATTAGAGGATTCTCGTCTTTCCATTATTTTTTGTCTTTCAAGAAATTTACCTTAAATAACATACAATAATCCTTTGATGATGTATGTTCTTTTCGCCTTTCTTGGGTGTAGAATCACGTTGGAAAAGGCAGCATTTGATTTTGTAGACCAACAAAAAAATATTTTGATTTCTAACCATCATTACCACACTACATATAGGTCAACATGATCATGGCCATCCATAGAAACATTCCAGATAAGTCATACATCAATTTGGTGTTTCAACCAGTTAAGAAGTACAAAATCATAAGAAAATGCAACAAGATTTAACATTGAAGAGAATATCTATCACCTAATCGCTTATAATGAACAACAATAATGATTGACCTCTTCTATACAGTTCTTAAAGCCCCCGCCAATGTAAAAACATAAAACGAAAGCCAAGTAAAGCTTAAAATAGAAGAGAACAAGTATAACTTGAATTGTAAATAGTAAGATTCAAATCATAGAATCTCAGGATTCATATATAAAATGATTTGAGATAGGATTCATCCATTTTGCTTAAGATTCGACTCAAATCATAAATCATAAATCATAGGATTTTGACAACTATGCCCTAGATGACTGCTCATTAACCTACCCCAAATAGCTGATAAAAGGTTACAGTGATGATGCTGCTCAGGTGTAGATTTGTCATTTTCATTCTCTGTAAACAATAGGGCATGAATCATGCAACCATCCAAAATCCGAATGTCCCATTTCCTACACGATCACACTAAGGGCATATCAGTCATTTTTCCGCCCCACGAACAACCGGTTATGGAAGCATAGGGTGACTACTGCCTTGTCATCGTGACAGAGGAACGCTGCATGTATGAAGATGGGAAAAGTTTTATTGCGCGCGCATGTCGGTTTATAATATTTATGATGAATTAAATGAACGGTCCGACAAAATACTGTCCCAGGTGGGCCCACCTGTCATGCATGGACTGAAAGATCATGCTATATATAATTCTAGATATATATCAATTCAATAATAAACTAAAACAAAATGCAGCTATAAATCAGTTTTTAAAATGCAATTAAGCTACTAAACATGCAAAAAAAAAAAAAGTATTGCTCAAAGAGACCCACCAAAAAAATATTAGATAAGAAAAAATAGCTATTTAAAGATTAGCTGAAAATGAAAGACACGATTACCAAAAACCCATTAAGGAAGTACTTCAAAAACACCAAAAAAGATAAAAGAAAGCTCACCTCGCTGCCAAGTAATCCTCTAATGAGCCTCTGCACATGGTCAACAACGGCCTTCCTCCGCTGCTCCGACACCACTGTTGGCTGAATCCGGCATATTATCTCGCAGGTCGCCTGCTCAGCCCACCGCCAGCTGTCTGCCCCAATCGACAGCGGGCGCGGGTTATTCGACGGTGACAACGATGGGGATGGGGACGGGCTGTCGTCTGTCAGGATGTTGTTCGGCTGTGGCAGCAGCCAAACTTGGAGATCGCCCATGCAATCAAAAAGCTAGAAAATTTCAACCCCCAAATGAAAAAAAAAATCTCAAATAGGGAAGAATACGAAGGCTGCTGAAGCACAGAACTGCACGAAATCCATCGTGAGATAGAAGAATCGGATGGTTCAGAGAAAAGGGTCATTTGGATCGGTCGGAATCATGGCTGGGGCGGACAGGAACCGATCGGACCGCAGAGATTCTGGGTTAATTCGATCTAGGTCAGAGATAGACTCTGAGAAGTATCGGTGTTGATATGATGATAGGGAGCGGTTTTGGGGTGTGATTCGATCCGAGGTTCTATTTGACACCTCTGATGTTTTGCAGAGGCTTTCAGCGAAAAACCCAAATCCCTCTCTCCCTCTCTCCCTCTCTCGTATACGGCTGTCTGTCGAAACGTAGTGAGACCGTTTTTACTTTTGAGTCCGTATACTCTGTTAGTGCGTAACAGGGATTCTCAGCTTGCAGCTTTCTATTAGTCCACATCATCTATTGATTATATATATATATATATATATATATATATATATAATAAATAAGAAGAAAAGGAAAAGTACAACAGGACAAAAGAGTCGTGCCCTCTCCTCTCCCAACTCTCCCTCTTTTCTCTCAACTTCTCTCCCAGCATTTCCTCTTCTCTCTCAATATTTCTTTTTGAAATAGAGGATCCAGAGTCTCTTCCTCTCCCAACATCTCTTCATATTACAAACTCCCAACATTTCTTCATGTTACAAACAAAGGTTCGAACTTTTGCAATATTGAGGTGATTTGTGTGGTCATGGATGCAGGCCAATGTGGAACGGGTATGTGTAATCTTGGCAATTTAAAACTCTAGTGGCTCGCAGAATATATAAGATTTAGGGTTGATTTTCGTCCATTGCTCTTTATGATGACCACTTAAATTTATTTAAAGTGTTTTTAAATTTATTCGAAGTGTTTTTAGATTTATTTGAAGTGTTTTATGTTAAATGATTGGCTGAGTCTCAGTTCAACATTGATCAGATGTTCAGATCAATATCTCAACATGGTGTTTGTAGCGTGATGATTCCCATGATATGCTTTTTAAGAACGTCATGTATCTTTTATAATGTGAGATCTTGTGTGCATCAATAAGCTGAAATAGTAGTGCCCCTACATTGAAAATTCTGAAGTTATTATTAGGCCCTCTACAAACAGCAGTACCATAATTGCACCAAATTCTTGTATTTATTTGTACAAAGATCCTTTGCACTTGTTTGCACGCATTTACATAGGTAAATTTCAATTGGTATATATGATTCTAGAATCCATGGGAGTAAGCATCTTTTTTTATTGATCCATGGTGTCACCCCCCAAACTTGGAAACTGGACTCACAAAATTCTCGATCACTGAATTCAGCGCTGACAACCTCTATAGTACCCCATTCTCCGCTTCCAACGCCTATACACCAGATTTCCGATCCTGGGATCATACAAAGAGGATTTTCAGTATAAATTTTTTGTAAAGGAGCATAACCGCAATTGTACCCAAATCACAAGAGCAACATCATCATCACATATCCACTAATATAAATTGTTGATTACAATGCTAAAAGAAAATATATGTATATAATAAAATCTTCACAAATCTCCGCCACACGCTCCTGCCTCAACGCTACTACGTCCTGGCGTCACCTGCATGCATCTATCATGCATAAGCTTATAGAAAGCTTAGAGGGTGGTGTACTGTGTGCACAACGTAAGTGTCAGGTATACAGTACAAGTCCACAATCCATACAACATCGGAAATACTGGCAAGTTCATGAGTCATATGATATCAGAGTAAGCAAAAATACTGACAAGTCCATAAGTCATACAATATCAGAGTAAGCAGAAATACTGACAAGTCCATGAGTTATACAATATCAGAGTATGCAATGCAGATCGGCTATGCAATGCGGGGTCATTGTAAACCAAATGTCATATATTGGGGATGCAATGCAATATGCGATGCGAAAGAAATGACCAAGCTAGGGTGTGAAGTCAGGATGATAGTACGTAGAATCGCAGGCTTTGGGGTCCATCGCAAGGGACTTCTATCCAAACCAGTCTCATACCTAAATTCGGATAGCCAGACTCAATGTGGTAAACTCATGATCTTAGGTTGGTCACGCGCCTTAACTGAAATCATGGCCACTGCGAAGGTATACACAATGATTTGATTGCGCACCACCAGCCCGAGTGGATAGTGAATGAATGAATCAATCAAATGCTGAGTACGCAACTCCTACTCAGTAGGTCCACATATCAGTACCGTACATCTTTGGGATCATCACCGGGGTCTAGTACACTCCATACTAGCCGCCACCTCCCTGGGTTACGACCAAGTGAGTGGAAGAGACCTCACTACCCACCTACCAATATCAGCCCAGCTCGTCAATAATGGACCCACTCATGAGCTTGTCAAACTTAGCCCAACTTACAACCCCCTCACTAAGGCGGATAAGGTCACACCCCCTTCCAACCGAACACAATACAGTGGGAGACACGACCTAATGGTATACGACCCTCATGCGCTCATGTATATTCACTCGGTCTAGACGTTGGAGCTTCCTCAGGTACCATAAAGGTTTAGGGAATTTCACCCAGGGATATCTATCGCGCCCCATGTAAAAGAAAAAAAAATTCTAGTGTCTCATCTGGCCATCCACGATATGTCTGTGGATGTCACGGCCCTGATGTTGCTAGGGCGTACGGTGGTCATATCACAAAATGTGAGATACATGAGTCATACCATCCAGTCATGCATCAAACCTGCGCATATCACGCGCTCATGTAGGGCAACTTCGCTTCTCAGGGTGTCACGCCCCATAAACAATCAGCCCAATGGCGCATACTATGCTTAATCACTCTTCATAACAAGCATGCGGATGATGCGTATGGGTGTGTATCATGAAGTAATAAAATACATAGACATGATTATTTGATAAGGCAGACAACAAAAATTCACAATTGACCATCACCTGCATGTCACATACTAAGAGTGTAAACTGAATGACATGCTCCTTCTACAACTATAAGAGCCCATGCGGTATTTCTTACATTAGCCTTCCAAGGCTCTGTATGATCCACGACGGGGACGTCGAGTCTAGTCCATATGTCGAGATAGGTTCTACATAGTGGATATACCAAACCTGATACTACGTATTCTTCCATCTATATCAAGGGAGGTGATGATGATATACTAATGTCAAAGATAGGCCTCACACCTGTCCTAAGAAGGTGAATGGACAATGTGGATGATACATACATAACACGATGTCCTAACAATCGATTACAAGGTAGGATACATCTCACGGGGTGAGTTAAGCGGGTATACAACAAGTGGGCTTTATCATGAACAACTGGGCTTTCCTATGAGGGTCCGATACGAATACAAGGCGGACCTTTGTAAGATCCACACATCTAGGACTATGTTATCCTACAAACGGTCATGCTCATTATCTAAGTGGGGCTCAGGTTTGGGTTACTAAGCTTGGACAAACACATGCATCTAGGTGAGCCGCATTCCCTATGGAAGGCTTGATACGAACACAAGATGGGCTCCAAGGCTTGGGTGATCCTACAAGGTATGGTGGAAAGCATCATTTATCAAATGGGGGCCTAACGGTTTGGGGTACCCCAACAAAGGAAAGATGGGTATTACTAGCATCAATGGGGTCCAAGGTTTTGAGATAGCCTAATAAGGGTGGGTAATACAATCATCAATGGGGGCCTAACGGTTTGGGGTAAGCCCAATAAGAGGAGATGAGAATGGGCCTAACAATGGGCCTTACGGCGATTAAAACGTGGACATTTAACCATCATTGCTCCCAATGTAATGGACTTAACAACGAGCCCTAGGGAGGATTTCAACGTTGGACTTTTAACCACTATTGTCTCCTAGTGTGTGGTCCACTTAGGATTTGAATCTAACTCTCTACGAGGCCCATGACCCTTATACAATCGGGAAATGGATGGACATCATGTATGAAACATATACGACATGATAGGCCTCATAAGGCAGCCCCATGGTGGGCATATAATCCATAAATCAAGGTGTGCCTCTCAAGGTAATGGGGCCCACGGCCTTAGAGAAATGGATGAACGGTGTGAATATAACACATACATCATGGTGGAATCACTCATCATAATTGAGCCTCATATAAGGGCCTCACATGCATCACATTGGGCCTCACTCATGGGCCTCATATACTTCACATTAGGACTCACTATCTGGGCCTCAAATACATCACAATGGGCCTCACTATCTGGGCCTCATATACATCACACTGAGCTTCACTCATGAGCCTCATACACTTCACATTGGGCCTCACACATGGGCCACAAAAACATCACAATGGGCCTCACGTAAGGGCCTAATATACTTCTCAATGGGCCTCATCATATGGGCCTCAAATACATCACATTGGGCCTCATTCAAAGACCCCATATACATTATATTAGGCCGCATTTAAAGGCCACAAATACATCACATTAAGGTGGGCACTGCGCATTCTAAATGGGCCTCACCAGATGGATAGCTTGGATCAAATACGTACACCACGTGGGGGCTTCATGGATGGACGATGTGACTATACAACACATCACAAGGTGGGCCTCACCCATCCAGTAAACAAACGGGTGTGGATATACATCATCTGGGTAGGCCTCATGCCCTGCACGTGGGCCCTATGGATGGACAGTAGGATATAACGCATACCTCACGATCAGGCCACAGAACCTGCTAATGTCAAACAACAACTATGTAGCGTGTGGGACCCACTGTCCACATGGCTAGATGGTGTGGATTTCACACGCACATCATGGTGGCCACAGAAGGACAGCGTGGTTAAATCACATACATCAAAGATGGTCCCCACTGTCCAGACCACTGGACGGTGTGGATATACATACCTCATGATCAGACCCACACAACTTGCTGACGTCAATCTAACAACTAGATAGCTGGTGGGACCCACAGATCTTGCCGATGTCATACAGCAGCTATATAACTAGTGTAAGATGCACTAGCCAATCCGCTTATGGTGGGTCCCATGTGATCTGGACGGCTAGGATAAAACACGTATATCACGTGGGTCCCATGGACGGTGTAGACCCCACACACACATCAAGGTGGCCCCACGTCCAAGCAATGGACGATGGGGATAGAACATATACATCAAGGTCAGTCCCACCATCCAGGGACTGGATGGTGGTGGATAAAACACTTATATCATGGGGTCCACGTCCAAGGTTTAGACGTCGTGGATAAGATATATACCTTAGGTGGCTCACACTGTCCTTAACTGGACGGTGTGGGTTGAATACATACATCAAGGTAGTTTCCCACCGTCCAGACAATGGACGGTGGGGATATCACAAGCATCAAGGTGGGTTCATGTGGGTGGCCAACCAGAATTCTTGGATCAAGCAGATATTTGTATTTTCCTTCCATCCAGCGTCCAGGGTTTGGACAACATGGATGGAACACGTACATCATGTGGGTGGGTCCCACCATCCCAGTTGGACGGTGAGGATACAACATATACATCATGTGTGGGGTCCACGTGTACATGGCCCACCTTGAAACAAGCTAATATTTCTATTTTCACCTACGTCCAGACCTAGACGGTATGGATAGCAACCATTGTGGCTGGTCATGGCCCACCTGCCCTGGCTGAATTCTGGCAGCTGATGGACGGTGCGGGTTTCATACATGCAACCAGGTTGGGTCCATGACAGTGTGGCCCACCCGTTGTGGATCAAGGCTGATACTTGTTATTTCCCTTCACCTAGGCCTGTCCAAATGGACAGCAGGGAGGTCAGCAAGGTGGGCCCATTGTGGATTTACATACATGAATCATAGTGGGCCATTGGCCACACCTTGGGTCCAAAGTGAGATCCATACCATCAATTGGTAGGCCCCACTTGGCCCATGCATCAAAATCAATGATCTAGACCTATAAGCACCCACCTATTACACTTCTTCTTGGCTCCTTGGAATCCTTAGCTCCTAAGCTTCCTCTTTGATGGAGGATGATGAAACTTGAAGGGTTGGATTGAGAGTCTTGGGGGTAGGAAGTGGGCCATACACTTAGCTCTCTTTTCTCTCCTTAGAGTTTGGAAATGGTAAAGAATGAGATAAGATGGAGTGAAATGAGAGAAGAGTGGGGTTGTGTAAGAGGGATGGGATGAGAGGAATGAGTGTGTAAGAGAGGGATGGGTGAGAGTTGACTTTTGGATGAGAGAGGGATGGGTGAGAGTTGACTTTTGAATGAGAGAGGGATGGGTGTCATGCCTTGTTGGTAAGAGAGTGATGGACTAGATATGGGTTGTACTTGATTGATGGATTTGATAGGTTGGGTAGAGATTCTCGAAATATACGCTGGCCCCACAACTCCAGACCTGGGTATCGCACTGGTGCGTAAGACACGATATTGGAACCGCGACGACGGTGCGGTCGCACTGGTATAAGTATTAGGTCTAGTCGACTTAGATCTAAAGGATGCGACTTAGAGTCGCAAGCAAATGACGATTACAAGTCGCGGGTTACCAGGATTCGACGGGAAGGATCGCAGGTGTAACGCCCTGAAAATCGGGGGTCGAGCATAAACTCAACTCCCGAGTTCCGGAACATCACTTATGCAACAAAATGAATGATGATTGAATGTTGACTGTATTCGTGCATTGAACATGAGTGAGATTAAGCCAAAAAGCATATCATACTCCAGAGACAGTTAATTTTGCAAGCGGAAGACTATGATAGATAGATAAAATATATAAACTATGATGAGTCTCCAGAGTGTGATAACATTACCAGGTTAAATAAATACAAGTACAGTTCTAAAATATACCAAATGTGTAAGTTTAATGTCTTTTATCCCCGCAGTACCACGCCCGACAATACAGAAGACAGGTCTTCAGAGACCCGTCAAAGGGTTACATGATAGGAGAACTCCTCCTCATCACCATAGAAGTAGTCCAGCTCTGCTTCATAATCATCGCCATCATCTGAAATTCAACAAATCTGTTTAGTGTGTACAACACCATCCCGTAACGTGGGAGTGAGTAGCTAACTCAGTGGAACAATAAAGCATAGGTTAACATGTTATCGATGCAGTCAAGCAGTAATGATAAAGCAGCAAATCAAACACTCCTAGTTACTCTGATTAATGCAAGTATGAATGCAGGTATGATGGATGCCCTCACCGACATACTCCCTCATGCGACACCATCTCACGTTCGTGGCATGCTTACATCCCACAGTGCTCCACATCTTCCAGGCACATGCGATGCATGATGAGCATGATTACCGAGTTTTTAATTAGTCCATTTCAAACAGCAGGATTGGGAAACTAAGGTACCTCCCCTGTATCATTCCCAAACATGATCCATTATAGGGTCGTCAGTCCTAGTTAATATCAGACGATGGTGTATTTTCAGGTCACTGCAGAGGTTGCTGAAACATTACGCACAAAGGTTGCACCACTCCCCCATCACCCCTTAAACGATTCATCACTATACAGAAACAGGCCTAGTTCATACTCTATCTATCGCGGCGAACCCTAAAGCGCACTGCGACTTCAGAATATGCTCGTGGTCACTACAAAGGGTGCGCTGTGGTACATTACGCACAAAGGTTGCACCACTCCCCATCACTTTATCAATGTAAGCCGACAGGCGCGAATATAGTGTCCCATACCACCATAATCGGCTCACGAGTTAAGTTGCTCACTTGGTCACTACGGGAGACACGTAGCCCCAGCGTAGGCCGACAGCTCGACCACGGTGTCCCATACCACCATGCCCGGCTCATGAGTCTTAGCGGATCGAGGTACCATGGTTAAAAGGGTTTTCACTGGTAAGTTTGGTACCCTAGGTTCAAGCAGTAGCGACCAAACATGGTAAACATACATTAGATAAATCGGGTTACATGATGAGCTCGGCTAGCTCGAGCGCACAACAAGTTGAACGACATGAAGTGCATAAGCACTTCGCGTGGCCAACCACTATCGCCAACCGAAGTACGACTCGAGTTCGTCAAACACATCTCACGTGGTGATATGAAACTCAACCACGATCTCCAATCTAGTACTGATTGTCTGGACTATAATCATAGCCCCAAGCACAATCAATTGTCATCTATAGCATGTGGAGTAAAGCATGATAAACAAAGTAATTCAAGCATGATAAACAAAGTAATTCAAACATGCTAGTAGGTATGTTATAAGCATATTATAAAGCATGATAATAAGCATGTTGTAAAGCACTACCTCAATAAGAATATAAACACGTATATTGCAAGTAAGCGGTTTAAGTGATAAACCTCATGGAGGTAATCATACATGTCGCTAGGGTAATTGAGAATCCAATCTCAACACCCTCCTAAGGCATCAACATTCAAACACTTGCTCACACAAGCATTTTCACAAACACTTAAGTACACTAGTACAACATACATGGTGTATGTTAGCAAAACATGTATTAGGGCTATCCTTTAGCCAAGTGAGTATTTTATCCATGTATAATATATTACTACAACAAATAATCATGATAAATACATCTCCAAAATTTATACGTATACAGTATTTTCTAGAATACGCATTTTCAACATACATAGTGTATACAAGCAAACATGTATTACGGCGATCCCCTTCGCCAAGAAAATATTTTATACGCACATAATATATTTATACGACAATTAATCATGACAAACACATCGCTAAAATATACATGTATACGGTACTTCTTACAATACCGTATTTCTATATATATAGTGTTTATTAGTAAACATGTATTTAGGCGAATCCTTTCGCCAAATAAGTATTTTATCCATACGTCATATATCCATAAGACAAATAAACATGTCAAACACATTTCCATAAAAAATACGTATACGGTATTTTATACGAATACCTAGAGTATGTGAAATTCTAAATTCTACAATTCTAATCAAAACAGAAAACGGAAAGCACTTTGTACATGTGCAATTGCATGCAGATCATGAATCTACCATTATCTGACATTGAAAGCGTTGAAAACCGCAACCTATACACCTAAAGTCCTCACCTTTGCCCTTGGAATCACAACGAATCAGCAAGGGTCGTTGAGCTTCCGTATACGGGAGTTTTCTAGCCTAAAGAGCGGAATCGGTTAGCCTTTACATAACCTACAACGAACTTACATCAAATCAGACCTAGGGTTAGGGTTTCTTAGCTTCAAACGGAATGGATACCGCCGAGAAAACACCTGGAAAGGAGCGGTGTAGGCCGTACGACAACCGATCTCCCACAAATCCCAAGCTCTTCTCTCTCTTTTCTCTCTCTCTCTCTCTAGGGTTTTAATCCCAAATTCGTATGGCTGTGAGAAGGGTTGTTCTAAGCTCCTTTTATAGCTAAAAACATTCCCAAAATAGACTCAGGTTCAAGGGTTACTGCTAATATAGAATATTCGTCACTTTTCCAGCTCAAAAGAGAGGTTCTGGTAGCCCTCCTTGAGCCAAACGTCAGACTTAAACTCACCACCTATGGATCTATGTGGGATTACGTTTTCGACTCGATCGGATTCCCAGATCGCACGTGGCGGACCACTTTCAGTTCGACGGTCAGTGGGCCACGATCAGAAATTCCAAGTACATGTAAATGTTCCTGAAATTTTTCTTAATCCGAGGGTGTAATTTGGTCTGATTCTGACGGTCAGGTTGCTTAATACTGACGCGTAAACGAAAGATGCCAGATCACTATTCCTGATATTTATTTTGGAATAGGAATAGTGTTTTTCACACACCCTCGCTCCGAATCGAAACGAATGGCCATGGGACATCGGCTGGACCTGATTTTAGAGATGATTGTCAAGCCCAGTGAGGCAGTCCTAAGTCCTTAACCTCGTACTATTCGGACTCCCGATGTGTGGTCTAGATCAGATACGGAATTTCAACGTGCTCCCAAGAGCAGCCGGGTAATGAGATTGATCCTAGATTTTAGGGTAACCTAGTGTCAATGATTCTACAAGTTTTGGGTCTTGCAGATCGTATTTGAAGCGATTCGAACGGATTTCGTAGCTAATCTAGTTTAGCACTTAGTTACTTTGTCTCATTTCTAAAGGATTTAGTCTTATAAGATTTCTGTCTGAGGTGGTAATTAGTCCTTTGTAGTTTGTGTATAAAGTGATCCAAGTTATACTACTTAGCTCGTTTAAGATAGTGTCTAGGGTGAAAGTTCTTAGAAAAGTTGAAAGAACAAGGCAGTGAAGGGTGGGATTTGTGAAGGAAATGGGTTAAGGAGCGATTTTAGACTATGAGATTCAGTTCTGACAAGTTAATGAGGTGTTAGGATCGACCCATTACCTAAGGACATCTAATCCCAGGTTGGCAAAAATCTGGGGTGTTACAGCGGGAGTCTAAGAGACAGTACGGACTAGGATACGGGCTTTACACATGGTTTCAATTACTCATTCTTGAATCTCACTCAGCACACACATGAGAACTGAAACTGATCTAGTATTGTCATTACACTATGAGTTATATTGTTCTTAGTTATATGCGAACACGTGGACAATAGTTAAGTCCATCAATGTAGAAGAAAATAGGAAACCAATATTGAGAAGAAATGGAGAGGACATGTGCAAGTTGATGGAGAAGAACAAAGAATGAGATAAAATAGAGAGAGAGAGAGAGAGAGAGAGAGAAGCATAGAAGTTAGTGTGTAGTCCAATTGTTAGATAAAGAAAGGTACTTTTAGCTATTTGCATGATGTGGATGGGTAAGATGGCCTTTTATCTGATGGGCTAGATTACTGCCATATAGGTGGAATACATGCACGCCAATCTAGATCATCATGTTGTCCATCAAGTGAGGCCAAAGCATGGATGACATAGGTTGTTATCATTGCTAAAGACATTATCATCCAGTTTTTAGGAAGGGTTGGTTTGGATTGGATTTTGTGCAGGTATGGCTAAAATGGAATTGCAACTTGCACCGCTACCTTGTGTTGTAGACTATCATATATAAGCATATGGAAAATTGCATACATATTCAAGCAATAAGCAGAATTAGCATTTGTTTAATTATGATTTGACATTCTGCATTGCCATAGTTGATACATGCCACATCAACGTCCATCTTGGTGATAAATGTGGTTGTTTGATCGAGGATGGTTATGATGATAGAATTTATAACTATTACTTAGATATCTTTTTTAGAATGTTTAGGAGATTAGTCATTCTAAATTGACTTTAGCAATCTTGCTCATGTTTGTCTACAATTTCTATTTTCAAAGGAGGGAAGCTATGGTTTTTGTATTCTTTCTCCTCTTTTTGTTGCTGGAACATAAAATTTGTAATTCTTTCACCCAATTTTTGTTAAGTTCATAAGGGCATATTTGGCCGCCACTTAAAAATGAATTCATTTCATCTTAGTTAACATTAATCATGTATTAGATGTCATAGTTTATATAAATTGTTGGTTATATGTTTTAATTCATACAAAACTTTGAGCTCTAACACATAAATACTATTAAATGAAATAGGATGACTCATTTATAAGTGGCACCTAAACAGTCCCTAAGTAGTTACTATCTGTATCTTCTTGTTATAAGCTCGTATTATGTTTTTGGAACCAGTGCCTTCTGCAGAGAAAGTTATGCCAATCTTTTGGTTCGACTTCTTGGTGAATCTGGTTGACTCTTTAATCTACCATCTTAACTTATAAGTGACACTCTCTTTTCTTTTTCTTTTTTTTATTGTATCCAATTATTTAGAAAAACACAAAAAAAAAAAAAAAAATTGGAAAAAAGAAAAAAGAAGAGAAAAAAGAAGAGAAAAAAATTATATAATTTTACATTCACATCTTTAGGGGATTTCTTTTAAGCCTGATGTTTCCCTGTTATTGTCATTTCCTTTCTTTAAGTTTTATAAAACATTTAAAATTTTGATACCTTACAGAGTTAGTGTATAAATATAATAATAAAATGTTTGATCAGAACTAAGTGATAACAGTTTTGCTATTTTGCAGATGAGGCAACCTTCAGCTCAGTAAAAGCATAAATGATGATGCATTGCTCAAGATTGAGATGATTCATGACATCATTGGGGTGCATGATGCTCCATGTTTAAATGATGATGATCTAAAGACTTGGCATGTGCAGGCAAGTAAATGTATCAATTTGTAGAGTTTGCTTTCACATGATTTTCATACAAGTTTATATTCATTCGGTCACTTCCCCAACTTGTGCAAGTTTTTCATTCTATTAATTCAAATTCAAGAAAGCCATAAATCCAAAAGCTGGAACTAATCGAATTTCCCTTATAAGCATGATGGTTAGACTTTCGGTAGAGAATTCGAACATCTAACAAAAAGTTGTGCCTTTTGAGTTGTTATTTTCTTTCTAACAAGTGCATATATGTTTCTCTTTCTTGATGAAGGATAGCTGATCATACTTGGATCGATTGGCGAATGAAGGATAGCTGAGTACATCATTGCAATTCAATTCAACTGGCTATCCAAACATGGCATTAGCCATTCAAAAGTATTGTTTTCTACTTTTTGTTGTTGTTGTAAAACAAGTCAAGTGATCTAATTTTCAATTTTTATTTCTTCATTCTTTAATTCAGATTATTAAAGTAAATGGGATGACTCAGGCCACTTTTACCGGCCTCTCCAAAGCAATGATTGTGGCTCCAAAGAGATTTCAATTCAAAGAGAACTAAGAACATGTTCCAAGTCATCTTTATCTTGTTCAAGTTTCTTCAAAAAAATTCTATCATTCGAAGTTCAAATAGTAATATTCTTTCATCTGGCAGGTCTTTACAACCTCGAGGCCTGGCAGAGACATTGCGTGGTTCACCACTCTACATGGCTCCAGATATAGTACAATTTCGAAAGTATGATGCCAGTGTGACATTTATCTATTTTTGTCTCCATGTTTCCATCCACATGTTCTTTCTCACTTTGATAAGTCATTTGCCTGTTAAATTCTATTTTTGGAGTCAGGTTGCCACTACCCTACCAGGCTTGTGCCATCCAAACACAATATCTTTTTTGTACATGTCCAAGATTTAAAATTTTGTCATGGACAATATTGTCTTAAGTGAGCTTTTAATGCATTGAAGCAAGTGGACCAAGAACATGTTGATTATTATCGTCAAAGACAAGAAGGTAAAAGGGCAGTGTCTTATGGTTGCAATGTAGATGATTAAATGTATAACTAGATTATAATAAAATATTTTGTCCTGAAGAGGTTTGCTCGGCCCACGTGTACAGACATGCTCATGTACATGTCAGCACGTGTGTGCAATATCTGAACATTCCTCAATATGTGGCACAATATACAGATCACTTGGCCCAAAAATAAGGCTGGATTACTCCTTATGTCTGCTACAATATATAATACAAATACACAACTAGAAAAAAAATCATCTAAACCTATTTGTTTCATATACTCTAGCCTAGCTGAAAGTCAACACCCCTAGGTTTTGTACTAGATGATTGAAGTGGCCCATCACATGGAAAACTCAGATATTGTACAAATATAACATATTGGCCAATCTTTGGTGTGTGAATGAATGATCAGAGTAGTTCACACATGTGGGCTTAACAAATGTCCTATCCTAAATTGGTTGATTGGTCCTTTGGGCTGCATGACTGAATCTCAAGGCTGATTGCTTTTCTTTGTGTTAGCTGAATTTTTTTTAGCGATGGTCATTCTCTTTAAAATCTACACTATGTCTTGTTTGACTTACTTCTTGACATGTTTGTTCTCTTAAACTTGCAGATGGAGACTTTGGTAGTAACCGTTGCAGATGAGTATCAAGGCTACTTGGTTGAAGTGATGTGTGAACAAAGGGGCTAGAGATAGTTAATTGTATTGGCCAAGCTAGGAGTGGACCACATGGAGGATTTTATTTTTTTTCTAATGTATTTGGATAATTTTCAACTCGTTGTAAATATTATATATATTTTTATTGTAAAGTCATATAATATTCATTTAATATTCATTTTTAATTGTACTGCAACATTCTTTGGGTTTCAAACAATGGTTGAAATCATAAGATATGTTATCCAAATCATAGGAAATGGTTGAAATGTAATTAATTTCTTTTTTGTTATTTTGTCTTGCAAGTTGCAGGCAACGACAAATGGTAGCTAAATAGAGGAATTTTATTATTATTATGTATTCAGAACATTTTCAACCTATTATTGTAAATATTATATAATTTTTATTGTAAAGTAATATAAATTTAATTAGTATTCATTTTTAATTGTGTTGTGCAACATTTTTTAGGTTATAATATATATATATATACATATTCTAATTAAATATAAACAATTAAATGGATTAAGAAAAAAATTAACCAGCAGACAACAATTTTTACCAGCACATATGATATGGTTACTCAGGCGTTTTCCATGGCATATACCAGTATTTCATGTCATTTGAATAATGTTTGGTTTCTTAGGAGCCTTTTACTAGTGCTCTGATAGATTTGTACCGGTGCTTCCATGGACTTATACCAGTATTTTAATATGTTTAACAGACTCTTTGGCAAGTCATTTCTAGTGTTTTTGTAGATCTTTCCCAACGTTTCGACAACTTTTTGCAGAGCTTAAGTAGAATCTTACAGGAATTAATCTAGCTTTTATCGGTGGTTCTCTAGGCTTTACCTGCGACCAGCAAAAGCACTGGTAAAGGATGATGGTTGTCGGTTAAAGTGTCCTTTATAATAGCGGCCATCAAAAGCACCGGTAAAAAGATGCGACTGTCGGTAAATGATTTAGCGACACCCCACTTTATCGTCGCGCGCTAAATGTGGTGATTCAGTAAGTCTATACAGCACTTCGCTAGACTTTTAAAGACACTTTTTTAGGGATTTGCTAGCGCTTTTTAAAAATTTATATGTACATTTTAAAGACTTGCCGACGCTTTCTCAGGATTTACCGGAGACCAATAGAAGCGTTGGAAAAGGCTATTGGCCACCAGTAAAAGCCTACTCTATAGCGGAGGCCAGCAAAAATGTCAAAAAATCTTATTAGCCGTTGGTAAAAGATTTAATGATGCCCCCTTTTTTTGGGGTTTGTCTAGCCACCACGATAACTTTCATCGGTGTTATTTTGACTTTTACCAGTATTTTTGACTGCTGGTGAATGTCATTTTTCTTGTAGTACCATGTGATGAGATTGTACTTGAGGATGTGATATGGTAGTGTGACAGTGTGATGAGGTTACACTTGATGAGGTTACACTTGATAATGTGATACAATTGATGGACTATGTGATGAGGTTACACTTGAGAGATGATATGATATGGTAGTGTGAGAGTGTGATGAGGTTACACTTGAGAATGTGATACAATTGATGGACTATGTGATGAGGTTACACTTGAGGATATGATATTTTTGTATGATAGCGTGAAGTGGTTCTGCTTGAGAATGTGATGTGAACTATGTGATGATATTGCACTTGAGGATATGATATGGTTGTGTGACAGTGTGAAGTGGTTCCACTTGAAAATGTGATACGGTTGATGGACTATGTGATGAGGTTACACTTGATGATGTGATATGGTTGTGTGATAGTGTGAAGTGGTTCCACTTGGGAATGTGATGTGAACTATATAACGAGGTTGCACTTGAGGATATGATATAATTGTGTGATAGTGTGAAGTGGTTTCACTTGAAAATGTGATACGGTTGATAGACCATGTGATAAGGTTGTGCTTGAGGATATAATATGGTTGTGTGATAGTGTGATGTGGTTACACTTGATAATATAATATGGTTGATGGACTATGTGATGAGGTTGCACTCCATGATATGATACAGTTGTATGATAGGGTGATGAAGAATATCCACATAAGAATGTGATATGGTTAGTGGACTATGTGATGAGGTTGAACTTGAGGATATGATATGGTTGTATGACAGTATGATGTGATTTCAGTTGAGAATATAATATGATTGATTGACTACGCGATGAGGTTGCACTTAAGGATATGATATGTGTTGAGGATTAAATATTGCATATTATCCCCAATTTATTACTTGGTTAAACATGATAATGCGTAATGTTTTATTTTAATCATATTTGTATTGCAAGGTGAATTTAAGAGCTTGGATTGAAAATGATGATAAAAGCATGGATTTAACGCTCAAGAATCACCAAAGCTAAGGATAGATCTTATGACACAATGAAGAATTCACATGCCAAAGATCCAAGAAAATTAAGTGAGGCGTGAAGAGCATTGAAGACTTGAACTGAAGAAAAGGAATCCCAAAAATCTGCCTCCTTCGACTAGTCTCTCGACCAATCGAAGATTCCTCGACTCGAACTCCAGCGACAAAATCCTCTAAAATCTCGTCATCCTCGACTAGTCACAGGAGACCCTCGACCAGTCGAAAGTGACCCTTGACCAGTCAAAGGTTATCCTCGACTAGTCGAGGGTTACGCAGGTTTTGCACGAACTGCGTAAATTTGAGGTGGTTTTCGAATTTTTCCAAGTTGGTGTGAAACGAGGTGATGCATAACTATAAATAGGAATCCCTAGGATGTTCCTAGGTATCTTCTAGGTTTGAGAAGTGGAGTAAAAGGGTGGAGCCACCGTCGGGGTTCCTTGGTTGATGTTTTGTTTAAGAGTTCTTATTTCAATAATGTCTATGGTTGGCTAAACCTCTTAGCTAGGGCTAAGAGGTGAAGCTTGTAAGACCCTAACCCAAGTGTGCATGTCTTTCCTTTAGGTCTTGCGGTCCTACCGGTCAAATTCTGCTGACCCGTGACCTATGAATAGTACTTTCGATCATCCTTAAGTTCGGTCATGTAGACCCGACTTGAATCAACCCGAAACCTATGCCATTGCGACCGCATCGTTGTTGCGGTTCCAACGCCACGTCTCGTGCATTCATCCAAGTTCTAGATCATGAGATATGGGGCATACACCATGACGGACCATTTAGAATGATTGTGGGGCCCACCTAGGGTGGTGTGCACATTCCTCGAGGTGGCCCACTTTATTGCACGTTTTCCTAGCCTACACCACCTACACTACCTACACCACTTATACCTAGCCTACACTACCTACACCTAACCTATCGCCACCACCTACCCCACATTTGCTAGCTAATGATGAGATTTCTCTAACCAATGCCTCCCTTTTCTAGAGAAAATATCATTTCTTTTCTCTTCTCAAGCCCTCTTGTCATGATGACCTTCCTACAAGCCACTCATTTCTCTCCTTTCTCCCTCATTTTTCTCTCCCTCTCTATTGCAAGAGCTTAGACGTCCACACCTTGCTCTCCCATTCCAGGCCCTCCTTTCTCCTATTTTTCCCTCCATCCTTCCATCACAAACTGATCTTGGCCTTTGATCTTGCTTCCTTGGTACCTAAGAAGCTTAGAGTTGAAATTTGGTGGAGATCCAAGAGGTGGGTGCTTCTCTAGGATAGAAATCTAATTTTTATGGCTTAAATCATCTTCTTTCTTTCATGAGAGAGGTGTAAGACCCACCAATCAATGGTGGAGATCCTACACAATCCCATGGGTGTGGCCAACGGCCTGTTCACTCCCCAAGTATAGGGTTGTGATGTAGTAATAAACTCGGTAAGATCGAGGTCGAATCCCACGAGGACTGGTTGTCACAATTCAAATCTATGATTCTTCTTAACTAATCCAATGAATAATGAACTAAACTATTAAGCACAATTTTAGGAAAAACAATTAAGAATAGGGAAGAAAATTCAATCAGAGAGAAAGCACTAGGACTTTCGAATCCACCCCTAACTATCCTAACCCTTGTTTTGTCTGTTGATTCACCTTGATCTAGATTGATACCACTTAAATAGAGAAAGCACAATCTGTGTCCTAAATCGGGCATACAGACTGTCTAATTCCTTTAAGCAATGCCATGAATAACAAATTCCATGTCCTTGGTCGGGCACATGGAATGTACATTCATTAAAGCACCCTGTTTCTTCCTCTATAGGAAACTTGTTCTTGATCGATTACACAAGCACTGTAATAAGCATCCAACAACATCCATCTATATACTTTGATCAAGTTCATAGATGGAGAAGTATGGAATTTAAACCCATAAAGCCCACTTAGAGAAAAAAAAAATAAATTAATTAAAATTCAAAGTAAATCAACCAATACAAAAGTGATCAAATTAGGGCTTCATCTCATTCCTAGCTGAGAGATTAGTTACCCATAAAATCCATAAAAAATATTAAATAAAATTCATAAATTAAAACTCCAAACCGAACAATCTCTCTCTCTTCTTCCTTCTCTTTCTCTCCTCTCCCTGGCTCTGGATCTCAAATTCCCGGATCTGAATGCCTCTCCCACGTCCAAAACTTCCCTTTTATAGGCTCAGCTGGATGGTGGAATCGGTGGCAGAGTCGTGAGACGGACTCGAAGTGCGATTGATTTTCGCAACCGTGATCGGTGGGCCCCACAGAGGTGTTTTCTGGAAAATTCACCCCGTCCATTGGATTCAGGACGAAATTTCAGTCAAGAATGGGTGGTTTTGAAGGTCCATTAACGTGGCCCACAGAAGAAAATACGAAAAACTCAGTTTTGAACGTCACAAGACCGCCTGTTTGTGGCCTCTGTACCGCGCACGTGTGTACGCATGGGAGTGGAAGATCAACATGGTTTTGTAGTTCTCGAACTCATCTACACGATGGACGGCTCGGATCGGTCAGAAAGATGACGTACGGGGCCCACCAAATTTTGGAAAAACAGCAGCCGTCGTGCGTTTCGCGGACGCAAACCTCCGTCCGCTGATAATGGTGGGGCCCATTCCGTTGATCATATGGCAAATCCACTCCGTCCACTGCGATGAGAACGAAAAACCGGTCGGTAATGTGCAATTTCTGAGTTAGATTTGTGGTGGCCCACAGAGTTTTGAACTCGCCGTCCATCCTGCGTTTGCTGACGATTCTCGAGCATGCACGTTTTTGCGACCAAACTTCCAACTAGGCGTGGGCAACTGGCGCACCAGGAAGTGGATGGACGGTCCGGATCACTTTTTTAGATGAAGGGTGGGACCCACAGCTCGATCCAGCGGTCGGACGGCGTTACCGCTGGACGACTTGAGAAGGGAAGTCGGGCGAGCGCGGGTCAGCGCTTTCGCTGACCGAGGCAGCGGTGCGGTGTGGTGTGGGAGTGCACCGCCTGTGCACTCCCTCATGTACACGTGGGATCCACTGTAACGTATTTGTAGAATCAAATCCATCCATTTGCTGTAGCTTCTAGTTTAAAGGGGTGACACCAAAGTTGAAGTACTTCCAGATATCAGGTGGGCCTGAAATGATGATTTTAGGGGCTGATCTGACCGTTGGGACACTTCCATAGTGATCCAAGAGCTGAAACTTGATATGTACGGTTAATTTATTGCCTTCATCTCGTGTATGAATTTTCAAACTGATCGGATGGCGGGAAACATGTGATCTTGCATTCTGGACCCTTTTCGGGCCCCTTTGGCTTGCTTTCCTCAAATCTCAGGCGTGTAAAATCTTCACTATTGGTTTTCTGGAGTCCATTCCGTGCTCTGGTAATTTTGGAGCATCAAATCCATGCCTTTAACATCAAATTCCAATTAACGCTCCTGATTTCGTCCTGTAATAAAAATATAATTAAAATACTCCATTAAACCTTATCATGTACGTAAAATTAGGCAATTACTGGGGTCTGGTATGCAACATTCGACCCTGATCACAACCCCCAACCAGCATTTTGCTAGTACCGAGCAAAACATGCGAAAAATAATTTCAGAAATAAAAGACAATTTCTGTAAACTCAAATGACTTGTGAACAGATAGCTGAGATGTGAAAATTCTAAGATTCATGATTGGTGTGTGGAATTTTTCTCTTGGAATCAGGCTTACAGTAAACTTCATAATCAAGTTCAAAATATTAATCCATCAATTAGAGCATTGCTAAACATTGAGTTCCACGAGTGTAAAGTATAATCTCGACTTACAATCAGTAAGAGATCCAATTGTCAATTTCATGATAATTCGTGACAATTAAAACTTGAAACCAACACTTATCTCACAGATTAACTTTTCATGTTACCATCTTTTGATTTTCTTTACTAGCAGTAACGCAACTGAGGGAAATCAAATTCTCACCTATAGGGAGCAAACCTATGGCGAAAACTTGTCGCTTAACTTCTTTGTTTTTTTTTTCATATGTCAACTATGGAGAATCAAATCCACACCTATAGGGAGCAAACCTATGGTGAAGATTTAGCCTTTTAATTCTTCTTTTTACCAAGTTAATCATTCAGTTATCGAACCAACACTTAATGTGTAAGCGAGATGTGATATGTGAAATCATGGCTCAATCAATGTTTACAACTTCTAATCATGGATTAACAATTCAAAATTGACTGTGAAATCAAGCAGATGGCCGAATCCAAGAGTCATAAATTACCCATCACGTATCTTATAATGTTAAAATCACAACTATCCTTCAAAATCACTTTGAATTCAATAGAAATTCCAGAAAAAATTTTAAAATTTTCACAAATTTTGCTCAAGACCGAGAAAATACTGATTAGGTAACCTAATCTCCCACCCCCAACCTAAAATCTACATTGTCCTCAATGAAAAAGAAATAAGCATGCAATGCACATGGGACAACGAGAATAAAAGAGGAATGAGGGAAAGATAGTACCTGGACGGAGAATCAAGAGACATCCTTAGAAAAAAATTATCATCGCAAAACAGGTTAGCACAAGAGAGAAATCAACATAAGAAAAAATAACAAAAAGAAAAATAAAAGAAGATCCTACCTATACCACTTTCGCAGGTGCTCTCGATTGCATTTAGCGTATGCAATAAGCCTTTAAACCCCTAGGTTACCCCTAGTGGACGAGTTGTAGTCTCGTGAGGGTTTGCAGTAATGTTACCCACAAACATTGAAGTAACTAACTAAGAAAAGTAAATGGAATGAAAAGCTGGGTTGCCTCCTAGGAGCGCTAAGTTTAACGTCTTCAGCTAGACAAGAACGGACCATAAATGAAATAATCTTTATTACCAGGGTCCGCCAAAGAAATTACCTCAACACCTTAATTAACCGATCCCAGACGAGTGATGTGAGTTCCCATGAGCTGTGCTATCTGTAATGAGGTAACTTACACTGTCGTCAAATAATTTAAGGACTTCTGCTCGAACGACTTCTTCTATGTTAGGATCACGCTTCCTTTGCATGTTATGCGATATTTCCACAGCATGATCTATACATACAGTGGGGCATACTCCCTGTATTTCCGCTATCTTCCTTTCAATTGCTGCCTTATATGTTTTAAGAAAATTAAGCAGCCTGCTCGCCTTTGTCTTCTCAGAGTTCGAAACTGTGCTGTCAGGAGGCGTCTCAGAGGGATGAAGAGGTTCCACTTTCGCTCTCCATTTTTCAGTCTCCAATATAGGATTAGAGTCGAGCAATGCATTGACTTCATGGATGGGACTATCAATGTCAAAATCCATGCCCGATTGTGCTAAGCAGGTCTCAAGAGGATCTTCAAACGATGTACGGAAAGAGTCCTGCACAAGGCTCTCGATCATGTCTACTTCAAATATGTCATCCAAATCTGTGGATTGTTGTCCTGCATTAAAAACATTGAGTTTAATATTCATGTTACCAAAGGATAATTTCATAACTCCATTCCTGCAATTGATAATAGCATTAGATGTGGCCAAAAATGGACGACCCAAGATGACTGGGATCTGACTGTGAAGATTCTGGACAGGCTGAGTATCTATGACTATGAAATCCACTGGAAAATAAAATTTATCAACCTGAATTAACACATCTTCAATAACACCCCGGGGCACTTTGACAGATCTATCAGCTAGTTGTAATGTTACCTTAGTCGGTTTCAACTCGCCAAGTCCTAGCTGCTCATAAACCGAATAAGGTAACAAATTAACGCTCGCCCCCAAATCAAGTAATGCCTTCCCGATCTTATGATCTCCTATGCCACAAGAAATGGTGGGAGCTCCTAGATCCCTAAATTTAGGAGGAGTGTTATGTTGAATCATGGAGCTGAGCTGCTCTGCAATGAAGACCTTCTTATGAACATTCTGCTTACGCTTTTGAGTGCATAAATCTTTCAGAAACTTAGCGTAAGCAGGGACTTATTTAATAGCGTCAAGCAACGGGATGTTGACTTGCACTTTTTTGAACACATCCAAGATTTCATCAAAGTTATTTCTTTTCTTCATTGGTGCCAGACGTTGAGGAAAGGGTGCTTTGGGCACGTAAGGTGGCACATCAGTGGCTCCTGGAGAGTCAGAGAGCTTTTGAACTTTGGATGCATTGGTGTGACTCTCTGCTTCATCTTGATCTTTTGTTTTAGAATTTTATTCATCCCCAGGCATCTCTATTCTGTTATCAATCTGCTTGCCTGACCTAAGGGTAATGATTGATTTGGCTTGCTCATGATATTGCCTTTGGTTGGAATTAGAGCCAATCTCATACTGTCCCTTTGGGTTAGCCTCAGGTTGGCTAGGGAACTTGCCCTTTTCTCTCTCGCTGAATGTGGCAGCTAGTTGACCCATTTGAATTTCCAGCTTAACAATGGATTGTGCATTTGCATGTAAGCTTTGCTGGTTGGCCAGTAAGGTTTGTTGGGTATCTTTTTGGAATTGGAGAGAACTCTGCATGAAAAGATGAAGTGTATCCTCAAGAGATGGGTTCCTTGATTGTGTAGGCATTGTTGATATTGCGGAATTTGTTGACTGCCAACTTGGAGGTGCGGTTGCATGGGAGGATTTTCGGATGGTCCTCCTTGATGTGGTCCTTTGCCCAAGAAAAATTTGGATGCCTAGCCCACCCTCGGGTTGTATGTGTTCGAGTAAGGATCATTCCTGTGTTTTTGAAAAGTGTTCATAGCATGAACTTGTTCAGAGAGAAGTTCGAGGATGTGCCGCCCGATGGACAAGACAGGCGGCAGACTAGAACATGTGGCACATGCCTCCACTTGAGTGTTTGTGGAGGTCCATTATTTAATACCAGAGCATCAACTTTCTTTGTCAGGTTATCAAGTTTGGCGCACAACTCTGGCACGACTCCTATCTCATATATACCACCTCTCTTTTGTGGTTGGGAACTTCTTTCACCTCTATCTGAATAGTCCCATTGCTGGGAGTTTTCACACAAGGTTTCAAAGAATTTCCATGCTTCGGTATCGCTTTTGGTCATGAAGGACCCTCCACTGGTGGCATCAACCATGCGACGGTTCTGGGGTGTCAGACCGTCATAAAAGTATTGCACTTGTTGCCACTTCTCAAAACCATGGTGAGGACATTTAAGAAGCAAGTCCTTCCATCTTTCCCAACATTCATGAAAGTGCTCGCCCTCTTTTTGTGTGAAGTTAGTAATTTCTCTACGGAGGGCATTGGTTTTGTGAACGGGGAAGAACTTATTTAAGAACTTCTTAGACAGTTGGTCCCATGTAGTGATAGTTCCAACTTCTAGAGAATTCAACCATGCTTTCGCCTTATCCTTCAAAGAAAAAGGAAACAGACGTAGGCGGATTGAATCGTCTGAGAAGTTTTGGAACTTAAAAGTGGAGCAAATGTCTAAGAATTCTTTCACATGATGATATGGGTCCTCCTTGTCCAATCCATAAAAGGATGGCAGCAATTGTATGACTGCGCAGTTTAAGTTCAAAGTGTCTTCGCCGTAGTGGTTGGCAACACTATGCATGAAGGCGCATTAAATTGGACAGGAGCTGAATAATCTTTGAGAGCCTTAACTTCAGTCTCATTCGCCATTTCAACAGAATTATTTCTCAATCTTTCATGCAGTGTTCTTTCTATTTCAGGATCAAACGGCGCTAGTTCTATATTCAGAGATCTACGTCCTAGCATAAACTATGTTATTGCAATGGGAGAAAAAAACTAAACTAAGAAGCAACCTAAGAGAAATAAAACTAGACCTAGAACTATAAGATTTTAAAACAAGTTAAAACTATGTAAGTAAGAATGGGAAGAAAGAACCCGGAAAAGGAGATGAATGATGTCAGAAAATTTAAGATGTTCCTCCTTCACTTAGTAGCTTCCTTCCTCAATTCCTGTAAACAAAAAAAAATAAATTTAGGTTTCCTAAAATAATGATAGAAAAATCCTAAGCAACGGTTAATTTCTAAAAATAAAATAAAATAAAATTAAAACTTTAACCTAAGTTAGTAAAATCCTAAGCTATGAATTATGATAAGAGAGAATCCTAAATTCAATTTGGAACTAAAAAACAGTCAAGAATGGCGCTTAAAAACTTGTTCACTCCCCAAGTATAGGGTTGTGATGTAGTAATAAACTCGGTAAGATCGAGGTCGAATCCCACGAGGACTGGTTGTCACAATTCAAATCTATGATTCTTCTTAACTAATCCAATGAATAATGAACTAAACTATTAAGCACAATTTTAGGAAAAACAATTAAGAATAGGGAAGAAAATTCAATCAGAGAGAAAGCCCTAGGACTTTTGAATCCACCCCTAACTATCCTAACCCTTGTTTTGTCTGTTGATTCACCTTGATCTAGATTGATACCACTTAAATAGAGAAAGCACAATCTGTGTCCTAAATCGGGCATACAGACTGTCTAATTCCTTTAAGCAATGCCATGAATAACAAATTCCATGTCCTTGGTCGGGCACATGGAATGTACATTCATTAAAGCATCCTGTTTCTTCCTCTATAGGAAACTTGTTCTTGATCAGACACAAGCACCTGTAATAAGCATCCAAACAACATCCATCTATATACTTTGATCAAGTTCATAGATGGAGAAGTATGGAATTTAAACCCATAAAGCCCACTTAGAGAAAAAAAAACAAATTAATTAAAATTCAAAGTAAATCAACCAATACAAAAGCTGATCAAATTAGGGGCTTCATCTCAGCCCTAGCTGAGAGATTAGTTACCCATAAAATCCATAAAAAATATTAAATAAAATTCATAAATTAAAACTCCAAACCGAACAATCTCTCTCTCTTCTTCCTTCTCTTTCTCCTCTCCCTGGCTCTGGATCTCAAATTCCCTGGATCTGAATGCCTCTCCCACGTCCAAAACTTCCCTTTTATAGCTGCTGGATGGCTGGAATCGGTGGCAGAGTCGTAGACGGACTCGAAGTGCAGATTTTCGCAACCGTGATCGGTGGGCCCCACAGAGGTGTTTTCTGGAAAATCCACCCCGTCCATTAGATTCAGGACAAAATTTCAGTTAAGAATGGGTGGTTTTGAAGGTCCATTAACGTGGCCCACAGAAGAAAATACGAAAAACTCAGTTTTGAACGTCACAAGACCGCCTGTTTGTGGCCTCTGTACCGCGCACGTGTGTACGCATGGGAGTGGAAGATCAACATGGTTTTGTAGTTCTTGAACTCATCTACACGATGGACGGCTCGGATCGGTCAGAAAGATGACGTACGGGGCCCACCAAATTCCGATAAAACAGCAGCCGTCGTGCGTTTCGCGGACGCAAACCTCCGTCCGCTAATAATGGTGGGGCCCATTCCGTTGATCATATGGCAAATCCACTCCGTCCACTGCGATGAGAATGAAAAACCGGTCGGTTATGTGCAATTTCTGAGTTAGATTTGTGGTGGCCCACAGAGTTTTGAACTCGCCGTCCATCCTGCGTTTGCTGACGATTCTCGAGCATGCACGTTTTTGCGACCAAACTTCCAACTAGGCGTGGGCAACTGGTGCACCAGGAAGTGGATGGACGGTCCGGATCACTTTTTTAGATGAAGGGTGGGACCCACAGCTCGATCCAGCGGTCGGACGGCGTTACCGCTGGACGACTTGAGAAGGGAAGTCGGGCGAGCGCGGGTCAGCGCTTTCGCTGACCGAGGCAGCGGTGCGGTGTGGTGTGGGAGTGCACCGCCTGTGCACTCCCTCATGTACACGTGGGATCCACTGTAACGTATTTGTAGAATCAAATCCATCCATTTGCTGTAGCTTCTAGTTTAAAGGGGTGACACCAAAGTTGAAGTACTTCCAGATATCAGGTGGGCCTGAAATGATGATTTTAGGGGCTGATCTGACCGTTGGGACACTTCCATAGTGATCCAAGAGCTGAAACTTGATATGTACGGTTAATTTATTGCCTTCATCTCGTGTATGAATTTTCGAACTGATCGGATGGCGGGAAACATGTGATCTTGCATTCTGGACCCTTTTTGGGCCCCTTTGGCTTGCTTTCCTCAAATCTCAGGCGTGTAAAATATTCACTATTGGTTTTCTGGAGTCCATTCCGTGCTCTGGTAATTTTGGAGCGTCAAATCCATGCCTTTAACATCAAATTCCAATTAACGCTCCTGATTTCGTCCTGTAATAAAAATATAATTAAAATACTCCATTAAACCTTATCATGTACGTAAAATTAGGCAATTACTGGGGTCTGGTATGCAACATTCGACCCTGATCACGGCCCACCATGTGCATGCATAATTGTAATGCCCTGAAAATTGGGGGTTGAGTAGCAACTCAACACCCGAGTTCCAAAACATCACTTATGGAACATAAATGCTTATGATTGAATGTTGTCTATGTTAGTGCAATAATCATGAGTGGGATTATACCAAAATAGTAATTCATACTCCAGATCAAGTTATAAAACGTAAGCGGAAGACTGAAAGATGTATATAAATGCATATAAAGCCAGAAATGGTCACAATTGGTCTCCAGAGTATGAACACTTTACTGAGTCACCATATACATGTTTTAATTTAAAAAATCAAAATGCCAAAACATGGTGCAACTGTAATGGTAAACCATGTAGTCCCGTCATCTGAATGACCTAAGCAAAGCCTCTAGAGAACTGCATGAAGGAGAACTCATCCTGATCATCATAGTAATCAGGCTCAGCCTCTTACGTCTCGTCGATACCTGCATCTAAGACAGAGTCTGGTGGGTGTCTAGAACACCGTCCTGTAACGTGGGAGTGAGTAGCTAACTCAGTGGAATAATAAAGCATAGGTTAACAATTATCAATTCAGTCAAGCAATAATGATAAAACAGTATAATCAAACATTCCTAAATACTCTTATTAATGCAAGTATGGAATGTAGTCATGATACATGCCCTCACCAATGCTCCCTCGTGTGACAACATCTTACGTCCGCGGCATGCGTTCATCCCTCAGTGCTCCAATCTTCCAAGCACATGCAGTGCTATGTTATGAGCGTGATTACCGAGTTATTATTAGTCCTTTTCATACAACAGTATTGGAAAACTAAGGTACCTTCCTTATATCATTCCCAAACAATGATCCATTCTAGGGTTGTCAGTCCTAGATAATCTTATACGATGATACGGTTCTAGGTCGCTGTAAAGGGCTGCCAGGGTTGTTACACGCACTCATTGCACTGCTCCCCCATCACCTTATCGATACAGGCCTAGTTTATACTTTATTTACTACGGAAAGGCTCGTCGCCTCTTTGCAGATTCAGAGTATACTCGAGGTCACTACAAAGGGCTGTCAGGGCTGCTACACGCAATTGTTACACCACTCCCCCATCACCTTATCAGTGTAGGCTGACAGCTCGAATACAGTGTCCCATACCACCGTATTCGGCTCGTGAGTCTGAGTTGCTCACTGGTCACTACGAGGAGGCTCGTGGCCCCAGCGTAGGCCGATAGCTCAACCACGGTGTCCCATACCACCATGCCTGGTTCATGAGTCTTAGCGGATCGAGGTACCAAGGTTAACGGGGTTACACTGGTAAGTTTGGTACCCTAGGTTCAAGCAGTAGCGTCCAAATATAGTGAACATACATTAGACAGATCGGGTTACTTGACGAGCTCAACTAGCACAAGCGCATAACCAGCTGAACGACATGAAGTGCATAAGCACTTCGCGTGGCCTAACCACTGTCGCCAACCAAAGTACGACTCGGGTTCGTCAAACACATCCTACGTGGTGAAATGAATCTTAGCCACAACTTCAAGCCTGTTATCGATTGTCTAGACTATCACATAGCCCCAATCACATTCAAGTCGTAACCAGAAAGCATGTGTAATAGTCAAAGCAGAATTAACAAAGTAATTCAAACATGTTAACAAGTATGTTATAAAGCACAATATAAACAGAAAATACAACACATACATTTCATAAGTAAGCGATTAACTTAAACAACTTACATGAAGGAAATCATACACATTGCTAAGGTCATTGAGAATCCTATCTCAACACCTAACTAAAACACTATCATCTAAGTACTTACTCTTACAAGCATTTTTACAAACACTTAGAATACACTCATTTAACATACATAATGTATATTAGCCAAAACATGTATTTGGGTGAATCCTTTCGCCGAGTAAGTATTATACACATATATAGCATGTACATACAGTGATTTATCATGGCAAACACAATTTCATATTTTGTACGTATACGGTATTTTCTACAAATATACAGAATACACTAAACGCCATAATTTGCATACGTAACCGAATCGCAGAACGAACGTCGCATTTTGCATGTACAATACCACCTAGATCATGAATCCATCATTATCTGACATTAAAAGCATTGAAAACCATAACTTATACGTCTAAAGTCTGCACCTTACGCCGATAAATGCGTAACAGAGTCAGTTCATTCACCCTCGCTTTGTCTAAGGCACACCGACAACCTATTCCATGAAATAGGTTAGCTACTTCACCCTATCAACGATTAGAAACCCTAGAATAGATTAGGGTTAGGTTTTTTTACCTAGAAATAAAGTCAAAATCGCCGAAATAGCGATTAGATCGGGATGGTTAAGCACGTATGATAGCAGGGTAGAGTAACAGGAAGAATCTCTTACTCTACTCACACTTTCTCTCTCTTTTCTCTCTTCTCTCTCCTAGGGTTTTCTCAAATTCGTATGATGAGAATGAGAGGGGGTTTAAGGTCCTTATATAGGCCTAAAATACTCCAAATTAGACCCAGGGCCAAGGTATACTTAGGTTATAGCTAAAGTAGATCTGTTCCGTCTCAACGGAGCACTTCTAGAGCTCCCCTTGAGCCAAAGGTCGGACTTAAGCTTACTGACCTTGGATCTAGGTCGAGTTAAGTTTACGTTCCAGTCGGGTTCCCAGATCACACGTGGTGGACTAGTTTCAGTTCAATGGTCACCGAAACTCGATCAGGGTTACAAGTATACTAACCTGTGTATGAAATTTCTCCTGATCTGAGGGTGTATTTAGGTCAAATTCTAATGGTCTGATTGCTTATATTTGGGCCGCAAACGACAGATCTCAGATTACTTCATTTAGATTTAATTTCTAAAGCAAATCACGTTTTCTCACACTCTTCACTCCGGGCTCAAGTGAATAGCCCCGGAATACTATCTGGCTTTGACTTCCGAGATGGTTGTTAAGCCCAGCAAGGCGGTCCTAATTCTATAACCTCATATTATTCAGACTTTCGATGTGCTGTCCAGATCTGATACGGAGATTCAATGTACTCCCGAGAGCAGTCGGGTAATGAGTTTGATCCTAGATTTTGGGGTAACGTAGTATTAATGATTCTACAAATTTTGGGTCTTACAGATCGTATTTAAAGTGGATCAAGCGGATTTCGTAGCTAATATAGCTTAGCCATAGTTAACTTTCTCTAATTTCTAAAGGATTTGGTCTTGAGTAATTTCTGCCTGAGGTGGTACTTGGGCCTTTGTATGGAATTTTTCGAGTCGTTACAATAATCCATGCATGGGGGCTTTCTCTATGGGCCCCATCATGGTAGTTTTTTTTAATTTCATGATAAGATTGGGTCATCTAGACCTTAGAACTCTAGTGGGAATGGCCTCCCTACCCTAGATGTGGTTTTGTAGGGCCCATTCATGCATGGGACCTATAATCATCTTGCATGTACATGTTATTTCCTTATTTGTGGAGGGCTCATAGTGGCGGAGCCCTCCCTATGGCCGGATTATGTCCCTTCTCCATCTTTTCTTTACTTCCCTTGTAGTGGATCTGATGTTGTGAGGCCACGCTGACCCTTGTTGGATTTGCCTTGGTCATTGTTTTGGGTATATGGGCTGCTCATTTGTTATTATGATGCATAGGTTGAGGGCCATTGTTTTTGGGCCATGTCTTCCCCTTTAGGCCATTTCCTAGAGGCCCATCATGTGGTATTAGATATATATATATATATATATATATATATATATATATATATATATATATATATATAAGGTTGCCCACTTTTTTTTTTTATGGTTGCATCTAGGCCATGGGCTTAGCCTTACCTAGTTTCCTTGTTGGGCCACCTTCTTGGGGATAATGGTAGTTAAATGTCCACATCGTGTACCCCTAAGCCCCCTTGTTAGGCCTATTCTCATATATTGGTGGTTAAATGTCCACCTTAGATCTTGATTTAGGCCCATTCTTCTCCTCATGCTATATCACCTTTATTATTTGATCTCCATGTGCACCATGTGTTTAGACCCGACTTCATCATAGTGAGTACATTGTCGTTGCATGTCATACTTGGACATTCTCATTCCCATGTACATCATCTGCATGCTTGGCTTGGGAGTGATTGAGCTGGTCGGTGCCATTGGGCAGACTGTTATGAGACTCCTTGATTGAAGGAGTGATCATCATGAGCGCACTGTATGCGCAGAGCTGATGCATGGTTGATTGTTGTGATTCATGCATTCCGCATTTACATGGCACAGTTATTATTGCCCTAATATCATCAAGGCTGTAGCCTCCACATAAATATTGTGGATGGCCGTGTGTGGACACTGGAAATGATAATCGAGCATTTGGGGTGCATAGGATGTCCCTGGGTGAAAGCCCCTGAACTTTCACGGTACCGAGGAGATGCCTCAACGCTGAGACTGAGTGAGAAACATGAGCATCCAAGTGCCATATACCGTTAGGCCACGACTCCCACTGTTGCGAAGTTGGTTGAGATAGGGTTTGGCCTTACCCGCCTGAGTGAGAGGGCATAGCCAGGCTGAGTCTGACTAACTCGTGAATGGGTCCGCTACCGTCGAGCCTCGCTGGTGATTGGCTGTCTACAGGCGGGTAGTGAGGTCTCCTACGCTTGTTTAACTGTGTGGGCCTTGTAGAGCGGCAGTCATCCTGCAGTGTACTTGACCCTGGTGGATTCCTTATGATGGAACTGTACTTGATATGTGGATTGGATATGAGGACTGACATTATTTTGCATTGCATTTACATCAGATATATAAGCCTTATATTGTATGGCACCCAGTACTCATGTATTACATTGCATAGCCTTGGTACGACTTATTGCATTCATAACTTAGCCTCGGTACAGCTAGAGACGTTCGTATTGTTCATTGGCTCCTCCTGCATCTTCCTTATTCTTTTGAACACCATTGTCACACACACTTACACTGCCCTCTAAGCTTTCTATAAGCTTATGCACGATTGATGCGTGCAAGCGATTCTAGGTCAGCGTAGTAATGATCGGGGCATTGGATTGGAGCATGCTGAGGACCCATTGTAGACTTTTCTCTTTCTTTCTTATCTTATGTATGTCCTTTTGAACCTTTTTTACCTATAAAAGCTTAAATTTCTAGTGGATTTTGCAATGCGTTCCTATGGTCACATTCTAAGATTTACTTGCTATGATATTAGGTGTGCTCGATTGAATTGAATTTATATTATAAAAATCCTCCTTGTAAGATCCCAGGATCGGAACTTGTCTCAGGAGTCGAGAATGGGGTACTACAGAGGCTGTTGCGGCTGGAACCGCCTATCGGGTTCCTTGTGAGTCCGATCATCGAGTTGTGGGGCGTGACAAAGCTTGTAGTGTGATTGGGATATTTGCTTTATTTTGATTTATATTTTGTTGAACTCTCTTGGATTCTAGTTTGATTATTAAAAAATATATTTAGTTTTTAATAGTTTGTTGTGACAAATTACAATGGATTTGCGATAGATTGAAATATCTTCTTTTCCTGAATTGAGATTATGAAATTAGGAAATCCTGTTGTTCATCATCGTCCCTTGGGCATGGTAGGATGATGGAATCCTTCATAACCTTCACAATTCTCTTATGATTGGTTATGGGATTGGTAAATCCTGTTGTTTGCCTTGTCTCCTGGGCATGGTTAGGTGATGGAATCACTTTCAAATCCTCACAACTCTCATCCATTAATGATTAGATCCATGAAAAGTTCAGAGATCCAACAAATCTCTTCTTACCAATTGGATAGGATATGACTTTGATTCCAGTTATGTCCTTGAATCAAGCAAGATAGCTTCCCAATTGCTACAAGTGGATCCTTGGTACCCTAGTTCCCACATTTAAATTCACTAGTTTTAATTACTTTAATTACAATTACTCTATCAAATATTCCAGATTTAAGTTTACATCTTCTTCTAGTTCTACTTTTAGTTCCTTCCGAAAACGTACAAGATTAGTTCCTATGGATTAGACCTTATTACTACATCGCGACCCTATACTTGGGGTTGTGAACAAGTTTTTGGCACCGTTGCCATAGACTAACGGTTGCGTTTTTTTTAGATTGGTTAGTTTTGGAATTAGTTTAAGATTAGGCTTTTTCTATTTTCTATTTTTAGGATTAGGTTTTTCTGAATTATTTTAAAAACTTACTTTCTAATTCTAGGTTTAGAAACTTTCCTTTTCTGTTTTTAGAAACTAACTTTTTCTCTTTTTAGAAACTTTCTATTTTCTATTTTACGAACTTTCCTTTTTTGTTTTTAGAACCTAATTCACTTTCCTTTTTCTTTTGCAGGATTATAACATAGATCTCCTCCAATATGGTAAGTTCCTTTTAACTTCTCCTCTACTTACTTTCCATATTACTGTAGGATTTTTTTAATATCCTTTTTTAGGTTTAGATTCAAAGTTAGGGTTTCACCATGCAAGAGTGGGAACGTCAGTATGTTGAGATAACAAAGAGACATTGGAAATGGACGTATGATGATCATGATAGGAAATAACCTGTCTCAAAATTTTTCTAGAAATATCATCGAGAACTAAACAGAATGCAATGCTCCACTGGTTAAGAAGTCTTTACGTGATCATATGCAGGAGAATAATTACACCCCATGGATTAAGAAAATAGTATGTGAGTGTTGGGGTTATCATGACTATGAGCGTGAGAATATTATCACCCATTAGATAAGAAGAAAACAATTGTGATTATATTATGGGTGATAATATGTACCAACAACCATCAGATTCTCCCACCTATGACCCATATGACTATAATTAGTGGAAACATCAATGTTGGGTAGATGAACTAGCAATACACCATAGTGAACATTCTATTGGGTGCTCTACCTTTAAAATCCAATCAGAAATGATCTAAGAGGAGTCACTTCATATAACGCCCCGAAAATCGGCACCTGAGTACATAGACTCCGGTCTCGAGTTCTCAGGTGTTAACTTAATAAAATACACATGCATCTTCATTCTAATTCATATTAAGTCTGCACATGAATAATCAGAGTTACGCAATTCAACTTAGCGGAACCAAATCGAGACGGAGGTAACGAAAATTAATAAATATAGAGCAAATAGTCAAAGTACAATTGAAAAGTGGTGTCTGCCCTAATGAGGATTATACAAGTCACAATAAACATACCCAAGATGGTTAAAGAGTAAAGTTTCCAGTTTATTCCAAGTCTTCTAAAATATAATGGTGCTGGCGTAAGCCAATCTAAGCCTACCCGTCAAAGGCCTCGATAGAACCTGCATCAATAATATGCCTAGTTGATGTTTTAAAACACCGTCCCAAGTGGGAGTGAGTAGCTAATTTAGTGGTTTCATTAGTTCTAAGTTACACATGTTATCAACACAATCAGCGCAGTTAATGATAAACAAGAAACTAAACAATTCCAAAATACTCTTGTTTGATGTGTATATGAAGATATGACATGATGTATGCCCTTTCCAAACAACACTCCCTCATACGTGACTCCGACCACCTAGTTTGCAAATGACAACAATTCCTCAACATGCAACTTTAACGCATATTTCGGCACATTCTAAACTAATGCGATGTAATGAATGATCATGTTAGCCGAGTAATTATTAAGTTCAGTTCATCCACCATATTGGCGAAGCTAGGATACCGACGATGTATCATGAGTCATTATTCATATCATATGGCTCGTTGCCGCACGTAGTGGCTACTTACCAATGTCCCATGATCTAACTTTATGTATCACCCATTTATCTTATAAATCAATAATTTCAAAGGTACGATATAATGCCTAAATTATGAGGATCAACCTGGTATAGGTCCTCACCCAAACTGAGTATGATCACTTAGTTTCGAGGTGGGGGCTTGTCACATATAACCAAAAAGACATAAAGGAAAGGGCTTGTCACCCAATTCTATTCACGCATGGGTCGTTCGAATGGTACTTTGGCACGAAACTATCGGCCGGGTAATTTGACGGAGGCCATTCAAAAAAAATCTATTACCTTCATCAATGCTCACTAGTCACTATGGGGAGGCCATCACCCCCGCATTAGTCGACAGCTCAGACACGGTGTCCCATACCACCATGCCTGTCTCATGAGTCTTAGTTGCTCACTAGTCACTACGGGGAGGCTCGTCACTCCAGCGTAGGCCGATAGCTCAGACACGGTGTCCCATACCACCATGCCAGACTCATGAGTCTTAGTGGGATCGTATCGCACTAACGATTATAAATGGATACATCCATTAGGAACGGGGTATCTTAAATTCTATTTTGTCGTGTCATATATTGTGAACATACATGATCAGTCGGCTAGTGAACTAATTTGATTGTCCTATGAGAACCACGACATAATTAGCATTGGGTGCAAGTAGCTCATGTAGTCTAGCTACTGTCGGTCGTCCGTGTTTAACCTAGGTTGATTGAACAAGCCTAGGGTGGCCGTCCTAACTCGGGCCACCTGTTGATTTGGGCGATTTACTGACTGACCCAACATCGTAGAAATCCTAAGCATCGCTATGAACTAAACACTACATTATGCAATTATATCATACATACTTATATGCAACGACCTAGGCATTTCATCGAACATATAAGCATCAATAGAACAATACATTCACTTAGGCATTTCATCAAACAAGTGAGTACCAATGGGATAATGGATTCAATCACTTAGGCATTTCATCAAACATGTGAGCAACAATAGAGTAATACATTCATTGGAGCATATAATCAAACACGTTCATAGTGTGACCTATTTATAATTAGCAAAAACAACGATTGGATTTTAATAATCCTAAACTATTGGTTTTTAGGCTAAATGGGTATTTGGATCGATTTGGTTTGTTAATTAAGATCTGACCCCTACTTATCTCGACTTTGGGTAGATCTTTATTTTGTTACGGTTGTCTCGATTAGTCAGTGATAGGTCAACTAGATTTGGACCATACATGAACGAATCTTATTTAAGTGATCAGGCGGATTCGTTGGCTTTCTACTATTGATTAATCGGATTTGTACGGTTTTTTGCTAGTACCACCCGCGTATAGGCTCACTTCGAGCGTCAAGGGTCAATAAGCGACAACGTAGGCTGGTCATATCTAAAGTTTTCAAGGGTTTTTAAAAATTCAAAATAATAAAAATCTGGGACGTTACAATCTACCTCCCTTAAAAACAATTTCATCCCCAGAATTGCGTAATATAAATAGGTAAAGATATTCTAATTTCATACACCTAAGTTTTGGTTGATTTTACGTTCATATATATGTTAGGGTATATATACTAACTCTAATGGCTTAGCTTATTGCTATCTACCCCCCTTAAAAATTTTCACCTATGAGGTGTGAAAACAAATGTCAAAATCATTATTATCGCACTGTGTGTTTGACAATAAAGTTTACTTAAGGGTGGTATATCATGCTCTTCACAATCAGGTTAATACGGAAAAACGGTTGTGATAGGCTCAAATCTGATATGTTGATTGTCCGCCTGACCAAGGCAGATAACTCATTGTATCCCTTTTTAGTCCTGGTAGATTCTGGTCTTTTGCTCGGTCAAAGCAGTCAGTCCATTGGTAGTCGCCTAGGATTGAGAATTAGGTCAAGCCGTGAATGCCTCGCAGGGATATGGTTCTGTAATTCCAAAATTCGATTATCCTAAGTATTTAGGGAGTATTATAATTCATTAGGAGGTTCAAGCCTCATGTTTATAAGGTTGTCCTTAGGGTCTTGTTCAACGAGAGTTCTTGTTTAATATATGTTTAACTTGGTGGATAATAGATTCTTCTATGGTGCCTATAGCAAAAAAGACTATACTTGAAGGGTTTTTTTTTAATATCCTAAAATTATATCCGTATATCACCATTTCGATCATATGGCTAGTGGCTTATGAGTAAACCATTCTTCAATTTTGTTAATTTTGAGAGGAAATGAAGAATTGAAAGTTCTAGGGTATTTCGGAGGTTTGGAGGACTAATGACGCTAAGAAGGGTACGAAAAATGAAAGAGGAAGAATATCGTTTCCTCAATTTGGTATGAACCTTGAATCCATAAATGAATAAGGAGCTCATATTATTTTAGTGAAGTTCGCCCCAGATACGAACTTAGAGAGTATTAAACAATCAAACTTTACTCTAGAGCCGTAGTTCGACCGTACTACAAACTATTTGAAATATAAAAATAATCTAATTTAATTATACAAGATAATCCCTAGAATGATTAGAAGCAATTTGTAAAAAGACACAAATTTTTAAAACTCAAATATAAAAAAGATATGTCCGGTCTATCAACAACTTGAAGTTGCAGAAATTTTTAGTTTCAACCCATTTATTGTTCATAACATCTTTGTCACATTTAGTTACTAAATTTTATTTTTTTATTTTTTTTGGTAATACATAATTAAGTTAAAATTTATCTCATAAAATTTCATTTCATTTTAAGCTCCAGAAAAATGATAAAAATTTATGGCAGTAACAGTTGTCCAAAACCAATGAATTTTGTATGATTTCAAAACGTCTCTGTTTCTTGTAATGTTTCTTATATATTTAGTAATTGAATTATTTTTAAAATTTTTATAATAGTTTTTCATTAAGTTTAAACTCACTCCACAAAATTTTATTTCATTTGGAGTTGTAAAAAAATAATAAAATTTTAGAAGTGACATTTGTCTGAAACTAATGATTTTTTGTATGATTGCAAAATGTCTCTATTTCTTGTAAGGTTTCTTATACTTTTAGTAATTTAATTATTTTTAAATTTTTTATAATGTTTTATAATTAAGTTTAAAGCCATCCCACAAAATTTCATCTTATTTGAAGTTATAAATAAATTATTAAAAATCTAGGAGTAACAGTTGTCCGAAATTAATAATTTTTGGATAGTTGGCAAAACATCCTAAAATTTACTATATTATAAATTTTATTTGATTTTGTAATTTTTATATAAAACTAGACTCATCAAGCTTCAATATGGCTTTTGAATCATCTAAATCAGAGTTCTAACGAAGGAGATATGAATTTTTGAAGTTGACAAAAAAATGTAGAAAATTTCGGCGGTGGCGTCACCGATTCCAAGGTGGCGCCGCCAGATTTTTGTCCGAAATCAGCAGCGGACCACCAATCCGGCGGTGGCACCGCCGCCCGCTCACCAAAATCGGCGGGGTCGCATCGATTTAGCGTTGTCCCTTTATTTTTTAAAATTGTTGTATCTCGCAATCCGGGATGAGTTACTTGACGTGCCATATATGATGTTGGGGTATGAGGAGCCACTTAATTCAAAAAAGTAGGTTATTTTGTGAGATTCCATCATATTAATGGTCCAAAGTCCATTTTATTTACATTTTTACTATTTATAGTAAATTTTTTGTTTAACTATAGATTTTCAGCCTTTGAGCTTTTGGAGTTATGTTTAACAAGAAAAAAAATAGTATAATAAAGTGGTTAAGCCAAATAAGACACTATAAATAGCAAATTTACTATTTATTTTAAGTTATGAATTCTAGGGAGTTTGAGTTAGAGTTTGATTTTGAAACTTCTTACAAGGTTTGGTATGACTATTTAAAGGGTTGTAAAATTCATTTTTATTATCTACCAATGGGATTTCAAATTTTCAAGAATTTATTTCTATTTTCTTATTTTTCCTTGTGGATTCGAGGTATCTTCGTGAGGTGTCCAGAGAAGCTCCGTGGATTCAGAGTAGTTGTCTCCTTGAGGAAGACAGTGATCGACCTCATTACACCCATTCCTTTTCTTTGTTTCTTAAGCCTTCCATTTTCTTATGAGCTCATTTGGGAGTGTGGATTTGGAACCCTCTGGACTTGGAACCCCATGGATTTGAAATCCTCTTATTGTGTATGAAACCATTGATTTGGAATCAACTTTAATCCAAAAGCAGTTATACATGGTATATTTAAAAGGGTTTGAATTTAATTACTAAATCAACTTTAATATCTCTAATTAGTGAACACATGTAATGTTTGATGTAATAGTTGTAATAAGCCCATTGAAATATATACTTTGCTCAAAAATGATGAAATTCCAAGTATTAGAGGGGCCACAAGCACAAGATGATGTCTGAGTGACTAATAAACAACTTTTAACCATTTACATGGACAATGTTTGGATGGCACTGATCATTATATTAAAGTAATTATAGTGATCCAATTGAAAATCTAGTTGTTTTTTGATATCATTAGTGGGTCATGTGCCCAATGGTTTAATAGTCTAGTGACACACATATTACACACGCAACTCTTGGAAGCAATTTAGATGTAATCCAATCTTTCATCGAGGATTTCAAACCTCCTCTTTGAGGGGATTTGAAACTCTCAGTTACTTTATGGTGTAAAACAACCAGGGCAGTCCTAAATTTCTGATTTCTAAGTTAAAGTTCAAAAACATCACAAAATTGAGGATTTGATCCTATAGTTCATCATTTTTAAGTTTAAATTCAAAACCATCAACACAATAGGAAGTTAAATTCTAAACTCTGATTTCTAAGTTTCAAGTTTCAAACCATAGCAAACCGGGGAGTTTGGTCTTAGGGTTCATAATCTCTAATTTATTAGATTTTCTACACTAACAGGTATTCTTAAAATTAGGAAGATCCCCTATAGGACCAATTTCTAATCCTAAGTGTCTCAGCTGTAGTTATTGTGGTTTGTATAGTTTGCATTCCCAAGGTCTTGGTTATCTCCATACTTCGCTTTGATACCAACTTGTAACGCCCAGAAAATCGGCACCCAAGTACATAGACTCCGGTCCCGAGTTCCCAGGTGTTAACTTAATAAAATACACATGCGTCTTCATTCTAATTCATATTAAGTCCGCACACAAATAATCAGAGTTGCGCAATTCAATTTAGCGGAACCAAAGCGAGGCGGAGGTAACAAAAATTAATAAATATAGGGCAAATAATCAAAGTACAATTGAAAAGTGGTGTCTGCCCTAATGAGGATTATATAAGCCACAATATACATACCCAAGATGATTAAAGTGTAAAGTTTCCAGTTTATTCCAAATCTTCTAAAACATAACGGTGGTGGCGCAAGCCGATCTAAGCTAACCCGCCGGATGCCTCGATAGAACCTGCATCAATAATATACCTGGTTGGTGTTTTAAAACACCGTCCCAGGTGGGAGTGAGTAGCTAACTCAGTGGTTCCATTAGTTCTAAGTTACACATGTTATTGACACAATCAGCGCAGTCAATGATAAACAAGAAACTAAGTAATTCCTAAATACTCTTGTTAGATGTGCATATGAAGATATGACATGATGTATGCCCTTTCCAAATAACACTCCCTCACACGTGACTCCGACTACCTGATTCACAAATGACAACACTTCCTCAATATGTGACTTCAACGCCTGTTTCGCCATATTCTAAACTAATGTGATGCAATGAATGATTATGTTAGATGAGTAATTATTAAGTTTAATTCATCCAGCATATTAGTGAAGCTACGATACTGACGTTATATCACGAGTCCTTATCCGGATCACATGGCTCATTGCCGCATGTAGCGGCTCCTTACCAGTGTCCCTTGATCCAATTTTAAGTATCACCCATTTATCTCATAAATCAACAATTCCAAAGGTACGGTATGAGGCCTAAATATATGAGGATCAATCCGGTATGGGTCGTTACCCAAACTGAATATGATCACTCAGATCCGAGGTGGGGGCTTGTCACATATAATCAAAAACACGTAAAGAAATGGGCTCGTCACCCAATTTCATTCACACTTGGGTTGTTCGAACGGTACTCTGGCATGAAACCATCGGCCAGGAAATTTGATGAGGGTTGTTCGAACAATGATATATCACCTCCATCATTGCTCATTGGTCACTATGGGGAGGCTCGTCACCCCAACATATGTCGATAGCTGGGACACAGTGTCCCATACCACCATGCCTGGCTTATGAGTCTTAGCTGCTCACTGGTCATTACGGGGAGGCTCGTCACCCCAGCATAGGCCGACAGCTCGGACACGGTATCCCATACCACCATGCCCGGCTCATGAGTCTTAGTGGGATCGTATCACACTAACGGTTATGAATGGACACATCTATTGGGAATGGGGTATCTTAGATTCTATTTAGTCGTGTCATACATTATGAACATACATGATCAGTTGGCTAGTAGACTAATTTGATTGTCCTAGGCGAACCACGACATAACCGACATTGGGTATAAGCAGCCCGTGTAGTCCAACTACTGTCGGTCGTTCATGTTCAACTCGGGTCGATCGAACAAGCCTAGGGTGGCCACCCTAACTCAAGCCACCCGTTGATTTGGGCGATTTACCGACTTACCTAACATCGTAGAAATCCTAAGCATCGCTATGAACTAAACACTTCATCATGCAATTATAGCATACATACTAATATGCAACGACCTAGGCATTTCATCGAACATATAAGCATCAATAGAACAATACATTCACTTAGGCATTTCATCAAACAAGTGAGCACCAATGAGATGATGGATTCAATCACTTAGGCATTTTATCAAACATGTGAGCAACAATAGAGTAATACATTCATTGGAGCATATAATCAAACACGCGAGCATCAACTAACCAATGCATTCAATCTAGAGTTCAATCAATCATGTGAGTATCATTAGAATAACAAGTTTAATCACTTAGGCATTTTATCAAACATGTGAGCATGCATAGACAAGCAATGACATATATTACAATCAAGCACGAAATATGAACATGCTAGCTATTTACAAATCATTCACCACAACAAATTATTAATTGAGACCCTCAAGGGTCGAAAAATGGAAACCTAGGCATAATGGTCCACACCTTAAGAAGGAATATTTGATTTTGAGCTCCTAGGGTTAAGGATTTGAGGAAAATCACAAATTTCTATATAAACACCAAGGACTACACGAGATTTATGCAATTCATTTTAGAAAAACCTAGGTTAGGAAGTAAGATTTGTTTCTTACCTCCCAATTGCAAGTAGGGTGGATTTGGTATAGGAAAATGATCGAGACTAGAGCATTGGTTGGAGGAGACCGATGAAAGGAAGCACCAAAACCTCCAACTCCTACTCCCACTCTTCTTCTTCTTCTTCTTCTTTCTCTCTCTTTCTCTCTTTCTCTCCTTTAGAAAATGCAAATTTGTATGGAGAGATGGGGTGCTCAAATGAAGCCCTTATATAGTGACAGATTTGGTGTAAATGGCCCTAAGGGCTGGGTTTTTACTATTCTAGCCCTATGGAAGGATTTTTCTAACCTCTAGGGCCCATTATGGGGTGTACATGCCAATATACATTATAAGATATTTAGCCCTAATGATGATCTACGTATGGATATGATCGACCGGCCGTTTGGATGTGCCGATCGACAGATATGATTAGAAGTCTGTTCAACGGTCACCGATAGTCGATCGGGGCCGCAGTTATATGAATATGAGCAGGAAAATATCCTTAGTCAGTACCCCGACTTTGGCCATGAATTGATGGTCTGAAAGTCACAGCTTTGTGAAAGAACAAAGTGACTAGTTTCACTTAAGTTACAGATTTTAACCTAGAGGATTCACGCGTTTGAAACACTTAAATTCCTACCTAAGTTGAGTAATTTTGGGCACTATCTTGGTTTACCACTTGCGATGGGCATCAATCCCATCGAGGTGGACATTAGGCTATAGTTTTGAAACTAGTGGCCCACTAACGAGTAGTCTAGAGCTTGTTCAAAAAATCGGGGCATTTCTGGAATGAATTAGGTATCAATATTTCTTGTGCGTAATTTATAGGGTTTAGATTAACTACGTTCATAGTGTGGCCTATCTATAATTAGTGAAAATTGGATCTTAATAATCATAAACCGTTGATTTTTAGGCTAAATGGGTATTTGGATCGATTTGGTTTGTTAATTAAGATCTGACCTGTACTTGTCTCGGCTTTGGGTAGATCTTTATTTAGTTACGGTTGTCTTGATTAGTCAGTGATAGGTCGACTAGATAGGGTGGATTTGTTAGCTTTCTACGATTGATTAATCAAATTTGTACGGTTCTTTACCTGTAGCACCCGCGTATAGGCTCACTTCGAGCGTCAAGGGTCAATAAGTGACAACGTATGCTGGTCATATCAAAAGTTTTCAAGAGTTTTTGAAAATTCAAAATAACGAAAATCTGGGATATTACACTTTAGGGTTACATAGATGATTTTGCTGGCATCAGAAGAACTATAGAAGAGCTTGAATCATGCCTTGATAAGCTAATGTAGGCTAGTTCACCCCAGCTTCAACCCAATCTAATTCTTCAATCCTAACTCCCTACTTATGATCAGTGGAAACATCGAGATTGGGAACTTGAATCAACAATGCATCATAGTGACAATTCTCTTAGGTCCTATTCCTTTGAGATCCAACAAGAAACGAAACTTTAGAGCTTATCCAACAAAACACACTCCAAAGATTTCTAGAACTTACAAACGATATACAACAATGGAGTTCACGTAATGCGGTTATGGAGAATACTAAAATTGAGAATGAAGAGTTGGATTGTGTTAATGAGCATATGGTACAATTTCCCGAAGAGTCGATCTTGATGACGATCCAAAGGAATGATCAAGAGACGTGGGTGTCTTTCAAATATAATGATACTGATACACTTCACTCGCATGACATACTTGGTTTCAATGATGAGGAAGAGGTTAGTTTATTCGAACCTCAACCCAATCTAGGAACAAAATGTGAGGAAATTGATCCCATTCCACGTATGTACTGCACTGAATTGGAAGATGATGAGTATTAGGATGACAATCATGAATGTATAGCTTAAATCTACCTGGATTCAATCTCATGTTTGGCCTATATCATTGATCAAGAGGTTCAGGAAGTTGTCGACCATAGTGATTTACTCCACCTATTTGACATGACCGATTCAATTGTGGAGGAAGAACCACTTTTCACTAACCCTTCCAACTTTTGTGATGTATGTTTAGACCACTCCACTGATTTAACTTATAAGATGGTTACGGAGATGGACGAGTTGCTTGATATGACTTTAGAATTTGAATCCACCCAGTTGAGGCCACTATCCGAGCTGTACACTTTTTTCTATTCAATGCCTCTACTAAGAAGCTTCAATGATCCTCAATGCCTCTACAAAGTCTTCATATCAATGCTTCGCCTATTGATCCTCAATTTGTCTATGCAGGACAAGAGTAAGAGAGTAATAAATGCCTTGATCAACTGAATTTCCCAACTCTTCAAAAATTGCTTGGCACACTGTGCAGATTTAAATGATCCGATAATAAAAGAAATAGTGGATGCCTCACAAGATAATTCCTTGGTAATTGTCACTGACTGAGAGAACCCTTATTCTGAAACCCCTTCTTCCCTAGATCCTAAATGTTTACCATTAAAAGAGGAGGAGTTAGAAATTGAACTAAAGTCTGAAACTTCGGAATGTGTTGAGACTACATTATCTGTTGAGAAATTTTCTGAATTTTATCTACTTGTAGTCTCTAATTCACCATTAGGTACTAACTCTGAAACTTTCTCTATCACAGGTGATTCATATGTACTTTGGACACCTCAGGAGATTAAAAGGAAACCTTATGCTGAGGTCCATAAATTTCTCTAAAAATTCATACTCCAAGGCATCCGAGCCTATTGTATAAAGGGCTTTTGGATGATCTTGCTGAGAAACCTGCTGAGAAAATTTTCAAGATATTGGCCAAAGGAGGAACTTTGTGGCATGACTGAGTAGCTTTTCCCTTTGCTTTCCTAGTTTAAGATTAGTTTATTGCTTTCATAGGACTATGGTAGTTTGCTTTTGTTATTTTAGGATAGTTTATTTATCATCGGTTGAGTCCTCCTGCTAACCCATCTTTACTTTGAGACCCTTGGAAAAGTATCTAGATTCCTTCTTCATGTACTTCCTTTCCATCACCTCTCCTTTACTTTCATTATCTCATGTGCATTGCATGCTTATATTTTTTACATTGAGGACAATGTAGATTTTAGGTTGGGGGCTGTGGATTAGACAAGCTAATCGGTGTTTTTCTTAGTCTTTGAGCAACAATTGTGAAAATTTTGTAAAGTCAAGTGATTTTGAAGTTCATCCATGATTTAGAAGTATAATATACTTAATGTTGGTGATTTATGACTCTTTGATCTAGTTACCTATTAGATTTCACAGTTTAGTTTGAATTATTGTTCACAACCCCAAGAGCAGGGTCGCGATGTAGTAATAATCTCGATGAGACCGAGGTCGAATCCACGAGGACTAATCTTGTGTGTCTATTATGAAATTAATTAGAATCAAAACTAGGAGAAGATCTAACCTAAATATGGAAGTGTAGAGAGTAATTGTGAGAGATTTAATAAAATACTTAAGAAATTCAAAGGTGGGAAACTAAGGATTCCAGGGATCCACTTGTAACTATTAGGATGTTTCCTTATTCAATTTAAGACACTCAATTGGAATTGGAGTCCTTTCCTATCCAATTAGAAGATATTGAATAAACTTAAATCTGAACTTCCATTGACCTAATTCTCAACGGATGAAAGTTGTAAAGATTGGAAGTGATTCCATCACCTGACCATGCCCAGGAGACAATGGTAGACAATAGGATATATCGAACCAACAACCATCATGGGAGAATTGTGAAGAATAGAAGGGATTTCATTACTCTGCCATGCCCAAGGGACGATGGAGAACAATAGGATTTCCTATTTTCGCAAACTCTGAATAGAAGAAGAAGATACTTCAAGCTATTGCAGATCTATTGTAATTTAAGTCATAACAAACCATTAAACACTAAATGTATTCCTCAAATATCAAACTAGAATCAAAGGAGTTCAATAATAACAAGAATCAAACAAGAAAACATCCCAATCATGCTACAAGCTTCACCTCTTAGCCCTAGCTAAGGGATGTAGCCAACCATAGACATTATTGGATTAAAAATCCTAGAAGAAAGCATTAAAAACTAAGGAGAAGGGAAGAACTCTTGAGAAGCGACTCTGCCCTTTTGCTCTGCTCCTCTAAACCCTATATATCCTAGAAAGTGCCTAAAAACCCCTATTTATAGGCAAAGTTATGCAAAATCGCAAAACTGGATCAAACTTACGTAGACTGCAATGCCTTTGATGTCATTAAAGGGGTTTTAATTCGAAAGTCATGCCTTTTCTTCTTTTACACTGCGTAAGTCTCTGTGTCATCGAACCGCCCTTCAATGTCATCGAGTGAAGCTTTGATCCATCGAACAGGTCTTCGAGTCATCGAAAATGTGTCCAAAACAGTCCAGCAAGTTGCTTCAATTTCTTCAATAAATTCGATGTCATCGAGCAGTCTTCAATGTCATCGAGGACCTTCCTTCGAGTCATCAAACATGTCTTTGATTAATCGAGAAAAGTACCTAATATGTCCAACAACTAACTTGATTTTTCCTCATAAATTCGATGTCATCGAACAGATCTTCGATGTCATCGAACGATTCTCGATAATAGAGTCTTTCTGATTTCTGCGCTTGTTTTTTCGACTTCCTTCCTTCTCTATTTGGTTTCCTTGGATCTTGGGGTCTTGAAATCTTTAATCTTGGTCTCCGAAGATCTAGTCTTTACTTTGGTCACTTTTGAACACTAAATCCATGCTTTTAACATTCTTTTTATCCAAGCTCTTAAATTCGCCTTGTAACACAAACACATGCAAAATATACCATTAAGACATATTATGTTTGTAAAACCAAGAAATAAATGGGGGATAATAGACAATATTTGACCCTCAATACAACCCTCGACCAACATTTTTCTAGTCCTGAGCAAAATATTCAAAAAATAATCTTCAATCTCAAGTTCAAAACCTTTTTTAGAAAACAATCTTTTGTGCAATTAAGTATGAATGAGTAGGGACAAGACAAGAAGGTGAGATTTTGAAAACTTAGAGCCGAATTAAACATACAATTGATCAAGCATATTACTTAAATCGAAATAGAAATTCAAATATCAAGTTTTCCAATGTATGTCAACTTACTTCCCATGGGAGTACTAGTGTTTCATAATGTTAGTCACGTTCATCATATTGAAATAAGTAAAAAACTCAAGTACTGATTCCAAATATACCCCCTTTTTCTTCTTTCTCCAGTTTCCAATTTTTTTTTTTTTTATCGATAGCTACTTATTTTAGACAATTCATCTTTTTCAAAGACCTTTTTCATTCTCTTCAGCGATGTTGCCAATCTTTTTCATTTTCATGGCCTTTTTGTCGATTTCCTGTTTTTTTATACTGGTTTTTCATTTTTGAAGGTAGATAAAATTCTCAAAATCGATTCTCAACATCTATTAATGATTCTCATACTAATAATTAGAAACCCCAGCATATCCCAAGGAAGCAACTTGAATGTGTTTTGTGATTTAAACTAACATGATATGCAAATTTCCTCTTAATCGTTCAAGAACCTTATGTGATAATTTACTTAAATGATCAAGCTCCAACAATTTAAAATCCAATCTCTCATCTCATCATATTTAAAGCATTCTTAATTACACGATTTCTTGCCTTCTAAATAGAGTTCAACTCAAAATATTGAAAATTTTTCAAAATTTTTTGCTCAAAATTGAGAAAAACACTGATTAGGTTACCTAATCCCCACACCCCCATAAAAATCTACATTGTCCTCAATGTACAAGAAATAATCATGTAATGCAAATGAGGTAATGAAAAGAAAGGGAATGGTGATGGAAAGATAATACTTGGAGGAAGGAAATTTGAAGCTTTTCCACAGATCTCAGCATAAAAATGAGTTAACACACAACAAAACTCAACAGAGTATAAACAAACTATCCTAAATAATATAAAGAAAACTACCCTAGTCCTAAGAAAGCAATAAATCTACCTATACCTCCATCAGACAAGGAGATCAATCCTAGTAAACAGGATCAGTCAGGGGCATGGACATGTCCTCTGAATCAAAATTTTCAACAAATGGCTTTAATCGATATCCATTTACTTTAAAAGCATTGACATTGTTTGGATTCTCTATCTCAATAGCCCCATGAGGATAGACATTTGTAACAGTGAAAGGGCCGGTCCAACAAGATCGGAGTTTTCCTGGAAAAAGATGTAGCCGAGAATTATATAAGAGGACTTTCTGGCCGGTCAAGAATGATTTTCGAAGGATGTTCTTATCATGGAACACCTTCATCCTATTCTTGTAAATTCTTGAGTTTTCATATTCATCGTTCCGGATCTCCTCGAGTTCATTCAATTGAAGTTTACGCAGCGAGCCAGTGTTGTCTAAATCAAAGTTCAAATTCTTTATAGCCCAGTAAGCCCTATGTTCCAATTCCATAGGTAGGTGGCAAGCTTTCCCATAGACAAGTATAAAAGGAGACATTCTAATGGGAGTTTTAAAGGCTGTACGGTAAGCCCATAAGGCATCGGTCAAGCGGATTGACCAATCCTTATGGTTAGGCTTAACCGTCTTTTTTAGGACGTGTTTGATCTCCCTATTGGAAATCTCAGCTTGTCCACTTATTTGTGGGTGGTATGAAGTGCTTACCTTGTGAGAGATGCCACATTTCTTCATTAAGTTTGTGAATGACCTATTGTAAAAATGTGAGCCTCCATAACTAATGATAGCCCGAGGCGTTTTGAACTGAGAAAGGATGTTCTATTTTAAGAATTTAATGATCATCTGATGGTCATTATTCTGGCACGAGATCGCTTCGACCCATTTAGTGACAGTCTAAGGCTAATATAATGTATAAATTTCCATGAGATTGGGGAATGGTCCCATGAAATTGATGCCCTAATAATCAAATGCTTCAATTATGAGAATAAGGTTCAGAGACATCATATTCCAATAGGACAATGCTCCCAATTTTTTACAACACTCACAAGCTTTACAAAACTCATGAGTGTCCCTAAACATAGTGGGCCAATAGAAGCCACACTGTAATATTTTGGCTGTGGTCTTTTTAGTGGAAAAGTGACCACCACAGGCCTAAGAATGACAGAAGGAGATGACACTCTAGTGTTCATTGTCTAACACACGTCTCCTTAAAATTTGATCTGGACAATATTTAGATAAATACGGATCATCCAAGAAGAATTTGCGTACCTCGGCGAAAATTTTCTTCTTATCTTGCGCAGTTCAATGTGTCGGCGTGAAACCTGTGACAAGATAAATAACAATATTAGCAAACTAAGGTGAATGGGAGACTTTAAACAGTTGTTCGTCAGGGAACATGTCATTTATGGGTGTCGTCTCAAGGGAATCAGGTAGGTCAAGTCTCAAAAGGTGGTCAGCTACTACGTTTTCTACTCCTTTTTTATCTTTTATTTCCAAATCAAATTCTTGGAGTAGGAGGATCCATCTTATCAAGCGGGGCTTAGCATCATTATTTGAAAGAAGATACTTGAGAGCTGCATGATTGGTGTAGATAATGATCTTGGATCCAATTAAGTAAGATCTAAATTTGTCCAAAGCGAATACTACAGCCAAGAGTTCTTTTTCCTTAGTAGAGTAATTCACTTGGGTAGGATTTAGAGTTTTACTTGCTTAATAAATAATGTAGGGCTTCTTTTCTTTTCTCTGGCCTAAAACTGTCTCAAGAGTATAGTTAGACGCATTACACATAAGTTCAAAAGGAAGGCTCCAGTCGGGTGGCTGCAGATAGGTGCAGTGGTTAACATGCCCTTGAGCTTAGTAAAAGCTTTCTGGTATTGCTCAGTCCACTCGTATGGTATATCATTTTGAAGTAGATTACATAGAGGATGAGAGATTTCACTGAAGTCCTTTATGAATCTCCTATAAAACCCAGTGTGTCCTAAGAAGGATCGTATGTCTCGTATGCTTTTGGGTGGAGGTAGGGTAGAGATAAGATCAATTTTTTGCTTTATCTACCTCAATTCCCTTCGAGGAGATGATTGGTCCAAGAACAATTCCCTTACAAACCATGAAGTGGCACTTCTCCTAATTGAGTACTAACTTCCTTTCTTCGCATCTTTTCACCACACTTTAAGATTTTTTAAGCAATCCCTGAAAGATGTACTAAAAATTGAGAAGTTGTCCATGAAGACCTCTAAATATTGCCCCACCATGTTAGAAAAAAATACTCGTCATACATCATTGAAAGGTGGCGGGGGCATACACAGTCCAAATGACATCTTTCGGTAAGCAAAGGTGCCAAAGGGACATGTGAACGTGGTCTTTTATTGGTCTTCATGGGTTATCTCGATCTGATTGTAGCCCAAATATCCATCAAGAAAATAGTAATAGGAATGGCCAGCTAGCCTTTCCAAAATTCGATCAATGAAGGGTAAAGGGAAGTGGTCCTTCCTCGTGATGTTATTCAACTTCCTGTAGTCAATGCACATTTTTTAACCAGTAGTAACTCTAGTTGGCACAAGTTCATTATTGGCATTGGCTATGATAGTGATTTCGGACTTCTTGGGAACCACCTGAGTTGGACTCACCCATTGGCTATCGGATATAGGGTATATGATACCCACATCCAATAGCTTAAGAACCTCGGCCTTTACCACTTTCTTCATGTTTGGATTTAATCTACGTTATGGTTATCGAGAGTTCTTCGTATTATCCTTTAGATAAATGTGGTGAGTACAAATCGAAGGGTCAATTCCCTTGAGGTCCATAATCGACCATCCAAGGGCTCTTTTATGCTCAATGAGAGTAGAAATAAGCATACTCTCCTGTTCTTGCTCAAGGTGGGAAGAGATCACCACCAAGTATGTCTCATCTTGACCTAAATAGGCATATTTCAAATCAGAGGGTAAAGGTTTTAGGATAAGCTTCGGTGCCTTAAGGTTAGACGGTAGAGGCACTACATTAGTTTGAGATAGTTCTTAAAATTATGGCCTCCACTAGTTAACTTCAAGTACTAGCACGATATCTAGTATGGCCCCCATCTCCCTAACATGTCATCGTCCAAATCATGGGAGTGGGTCGGGCACATCTCTAGAGGGTCAGAGGATAAGGTCAAGAGTGTTCCATCTTCTACGAAAGAGTCAATCAGGTTAATATCATGGAGATCGTCATCATCCTCTGACAATTTACTTGTATTAAAAAAGATATTCAATTCCAATGTCATATTCCTAAAATACAAACTCATGATTCCATTCCTGTAATTAATGATTGCGTTTAATGTAGCAAGAAATGGGTGACTAAGAATGACGGGAATTTGAGTACTCATATCGACGATGGGTTGAGTATCCAGGACAATAAAATCTACAGGGTAGTAGATTTTTTCAACTTGGACCAACACATCCTCAATTATCTCTCTCGGTACACGAACTAAGAGATCAACAAGTTGTAATGTGGTTCGGGTGAGTTTTAATTCACCCAAACCTAGCTATTCGTAGACCGAGTAAGGAATCAGATTTACACTCGCTCCTAAGTCAAAAGTGCGTGCTTAATTCGGTAGTTCCCAATTACATAAGCGACGGTTGGGCTACCGGGATCTTTTTATTTCTGTGGCACATCTTGCTTTTGTATGGCACTCAATTTTTCAGTTAAAAAGATTTTCTTTTGAATATTTTGTGTCTTTTGGTCGTACATAAATCTTTTAGAAATTTGGCATATGAAGGTAATTATTTTACGACATCAAGTAGAGGAATATTGACCTTCACTTGTTTTAACACCTCTAGAATTCTTGAGAGGTTTTGGTACAATCAACTGTTGGGGGAATGGTGCAATCGGTTTACCTTGAAGTTCTAGTTCTAATTCTTATGAAGCAGTGCTAGGTCTATCATTGTTGTCATCTTCCAGGTCCTTAGGCTTTTCATCCCTAACTGGAATAGTTTTGTCAATGGTCTTCCCACTCCTAAGAGTGGTGATAGATTTAACTTACTCCATCTGATTTGAAGAGCTTGGATTACTTATCTCATATTGTGGTTTGGGATTGGGGAGAGTTTGAGCAGGAAGCATCCCCTTTCCCCCAATTGTTTAGTGCGACTTTATCCTTCGAATAGATGACACAAGCGTTCCTAATGCTAATCTGATATCCTGATTGAGTAGCTCTTGGTCTTGAATATATTTTTAAATCGGATCCTCTTGAGGTTTCCCTTAAATTGGAATTTGATTAGGGAATCCTTGAGGAGTAGCCGTTTGTCCATTCCTCCAACTGAAGTTTAAATGATTTCTCCAATTAGGATTGCATGTATTGGAGGTGGGTCCATTGAAAGGTCTTTGGTAACTATTCATGACATTAGATTGCTCATTCAGTGCCTCTTGAAAAGCAGGTATTATTGGACAATTTTCAGTTGTGTGAATGTTACAAGCACAAATACCGCAAATAGTTTCCTTAACCTTATCCTTCTTTAGTTCCATGGCCTCGAATTTTCTTATGAAATTTGCCACTTTAGCATTGATATTATCATCCTCTTTCAGAAGGTATATCCACTCCTCTCCTTTGATTGAGTGGGCCTAGAGGTGGTGCTTGATTTTGGGGAGATGTCCCATGATTGTGCAGTTTTAGTGAGTTTGTCAAAGTAATCCCACACCTCATTGGCATTTTTGTTCATGAACTCCCCATTGCACATCGTCTCGATAAATTGGAGCATAGAAGATGTCAGTCCATTGTGAAAGAAAGTTGTTATGTGCCATGTTTCAAAACCGTGTTGCGAGCACGAACTGACGAGATCTTTGAACTGTTCCCAACATTGGAAGAATGTTTCATCTTCCTTTTAGGCGAAGTTCATGATCGACTTCCTGATAGTGTTTGTCTTATGGTATGGAAAGAATTTTTTTATGAACTCCTTCCTCATGTCATTCCATGTGCCAATAAATCGCGGACATAGTGAGTGCAACCACATCTTAGCTTTCTCTTTCAAGGAGAAAGGAAAGAGTTTCAGCCTGACTGTGTCCTTAGACACATTAGGAAAGTATAAAGTGGCTATCACCTCGTCAAATTCTTGCAAATGTAAGTATGGACTTTCAGATTCAATTCGAAGGAAGTTTGGAAGGAGTTGGATCATTCCAGGCTTGATATCCATGTTTCCTATATTCTCTGGAAAAATCATACAAGAAGGTGTGCTCACCCTTGCCGGTTATAAATAATCTCGTAAAGTACGAGGCGGGGGTGCATAGTACACCTCATTCTCATCATGGACTTCCGCAATGCGAGGTTGAGGTTGTCTCCCCAGTTGATTGGCAATCATAACCTTAATTAACTCTGAGGATCTCGAGTGGTGTCTAATCCTGTGATAGATAGATAACCCCTCGACTAATCCTCCTTCACTCGAAAGACATTGAGTGTTGTCACGGACCCACTTGGGCATGAAATACTCTTAACCCTCAATTTCAGATTACAAACTAAACCTTAAAAAAAAGAAGGGAAATAAAAATCTAGAAATAGAAAGAGAGAGGGAATTAGAAAGAAGTTACTACATTAGAAGTTCCTAAATTAAGATCCTGCAGAACAAAACAAAATAAGTCAGTTTCTAAAAATAGAAATTCTAAAATTAGAAAGTTTCTAAAAACAACAATAGAAAGATGAGTTAGTTTCTAAAAAGGAAATAAGGAAAGCCCTAGTTTCTAAAAACGAAAAAGGAAAGTGTCTAAAAAATAAAAATAAAAAGTTTCTAAAAAGAGGAAAAGTTAGTTTCTAAAATAATTCAGAAAAACCCTAATCCTAAAAATAGAAAGTAAATAAATCCTAATCTTAACCTATTTCTAAAACTAGTCAATCTCAGAAAAATACAGTCGTTAATCCCTGGCAACGACTGCAAAAACTTATTCACAACCCCAAGTGCAGGGTCGTGATGTAGTAATAATCCCAGTGAGACCAAGGTCGAATTCATGAGGACTAATCTTGTTTGTCTATCTTAAAATTAATTAAAATCAAAACTAGGAGAATATCTAACCTAAATCTGGAAGTGTAGAGAGCAATTATGAGAGATTTAGTAAAAAACTTAAGAAATTCAAAGGTGGGAAACTAGGGATTCCAGGGATCCACTTACAGCTATTAGGATGTTTCCTTATTCGATTTAAGACACTCAATTGGAATTGAAGTCCTATCTTATCCAATTGGAAGATATTTAATAAACTTAGATCTAAACTTACATTGACCTAATTCTCAACGGATGGAAGTTGTGAAGATTGGAAGTGATTCCATCACCTAACCATGCCCAGGAGACAATGGTAGACAACAAGATATATCGATCCAACAACCATCATGGGAGAATTGTGAAGAATAGAAGGGATTCCATCACTCAACCATGCCCAAGGGACGATGGAGAACAATAGGATTTCTTATTTTCATAAACTCCAAACAAAAGAAGAAGATGATTCAAGCTATCGCAGATCTATTGTAATTTAAGTCACAACAAACCATTAAACACTAAAAGTATTCCTTAAATATCAAACTAGAATCAAAGGAGTTCAACAATAACAAGAATTAAACAAGAAAAACATCTTAATCATGCTACAAGCTTCACCCCTTAGCACTAGCTAAGGGATCTAGCCAACCATAGACATTATTAGATTAAAAACCCTAGAAGAAAGCATTCAAAACTAAGGAGAAGGGAAGAAGAACTCTTGAGAAGTTCCTAGAAACCCCTATTTATAGGCAAAGTTATGCAAAATAGTAAAACCGGATCAAATTTATGCAGATTGCATAATGCCTTTGATGTCATCGAACACCCTTTGATGTCATCGAATGGGTTTGAATCTGAAAGTCATGCCTTTTCTTCTTTTGCGATGCATAAGTCTCGGTGTCATCGAACCGCCCTTCGATGTCATCGAGCGAAGCTGCGATCCATCGAACAAGTCTTCGAGTCATCGAAAGTGTGTCTAAAACAGTCTAGCGAGTTACTTCACTTTCTTCAATAAATTCGATGTCATCGAGTAGTCTTCAATGTCATCGAGCACCTTCCTTCAAGTCATCGAACATGTCTTCAATTAATCGAGAAAAGCACCCAATATGTCCATTAACCAAATCAATTTTTCCTCATAAATTCGATGTTATCGACCAGTGTTTGATGTCATCAAACAGATCTTCGATGTCATTGAACGGTTCTTGATGACAGAGTCTTTGTGATTTTTGTACTTGTTCTTTCGACTTCCTTCCTTCTCCACTTGATTTTCTTGGATCTTGGGGTCTTAAAATCTTCAGTCTTGGTCTCCGAAGATCCATTCTCTGCTTTGGTGGCTTTTGAGCACTAAATCCGTACTTTTAGCATTCTTTTCATTCCAAGTTCTAAAATTCACATTGCAACACAATCACATGCAAAATATACCATTAAGCCATATTATGTTTGTAAAATCAAGAAATAAATGGGGGATAATATGTAATATTTGACCCTCAACAATTATTAATCCACGAATAGAAGTTTTGAACATTGATTGAGTCATGATCTCACATGTCACATCTAGCTTACACATTAAGGTGTCAGTTTGATATTGAATTTTTAACTTGGTGATTATTAAGCATGGAAGGAACTAACCTGGAGAATTTTTCCATCATGTTCAATGAGAAAAATTGAAAAAAATAAAAATAAATACCAAGTTAAAAAACAGTTGTCGTTGAAAATGGCTACTTATTAAAGATTTTAAAAAGAGGTTGACATGGCGTGAAGGCCGTCGATGGAAAAATCAAAAGTTAGAAGAATGAAAAGATAAACTGTAAGGCAAGTTTTGGTTGTCCTGAATGCTCTTTTGATTATCAATGTTATCATGAAAATGGAGAATTGAACCTTTGAGTGTGATAAGTCCAAGCTTCACTATGCACCCATGGAACTCAATGTTTAGAATTGTCCTAATTTGTGGATTAATACTTTGAACTTGACTATGAAATTTACTGAGTGCTACAGTTTAGGAGAAAGCAATGCTCAACATTGATGTATCTTAGAATTCTATTATTTGGATCATTTTTAAAAACCACTCGAGCTTATAAAAACTGTCCTGTGGTTCTCGAAATAATTTTTGCATACTTTGCTCGGGACTAGCAAAATGATGGTTGAGGATTGTGTTGAGGGTCAAATATTGCATATTATCCCCCATTTATTACTTGGTTTTATGAACATGATAATGATTAATGTTCTATTTTAATCATGTTTGTGTTGTAAGGTGAATTTAAGAGCTTGGGTTGGAAAGGATGATAAAAGCATGAATTTAACGCTCAAGAATCACCAAAGAATGAAGAATTTGGTGGGACCCACCTCTGACATATATTATCCAGACCGTCCATTCATGTTGACATGGTCCAATGGACCCACCATGCATGTGCCTTGCATCTAGCTCGTCCATCCAGGACGCCGGATGCTAGGCTGTATTGTTTTTTTAATATATATGTAAAGTAATAATATAATAATATAGTATTAGATTATATATATATATGTATATATATATATATATATATATATATACCATACATATATCATGTGGGATCCCACATGGGATCCACCATGAGGTATGCCTCCATCCTCACCATCCACTATCTGGGAGGGTGGGACCTACCTCACCATGACATATGGTTTTTATCCATACTGTCCATCCTTTTTGGGGACGCATGGATCACTGCCATGTGGGCCCCTCTGTGATGTACGTGTCTTTTGCGCCGTCCATCTGGACGGTGCTGTGCATACCACCGTGATGTATACGCCTGACGTCCTCACCCCTGACGTATGTGTTTTATCTAACCATCCATCTGATGGTACACCCACCATGAGTGATGTATTTGTTTCATCCACACCGTCTAGAACGTCTAGACAGTGTTGGACAATGTTTGGATGGTGCTGTGGACGCCACCTCGATGTATGCTCCATATCCACACCGTCCACAATGTTTGGATGGTGCTAGACAATGTTTGGACGGTACCGATTTACATAGATAATGTTCGGATCGTGCCAGACAATGTTTGGGAGGTGCTAATCATCATTAGGGTGCCATGTGCCTCATAAAATGATGTGTACAGTGATATACATGTTGCACTTGTAACTATTGTAATGATTTTAGATGTAATTCAAGCTCCTGTCTATGAGGCCGACCTTGATGTATTTTATGGCTCATGTACCGATGCCCATTTGATGTATTCGAGGCCCATGGGCGTGGCCCATTGTGATACATTTGTGGCCCATGAGTGAGGCCCAATGAGATGAATGTGAGGCCCATGACGATGTATATTAGGCCCTTGTTTGAGGCCATGGGCCCACTATATGTATGGCTCTATGTGGACCACTCCTTGGGAGCAATGTTGGTTAAATGACCACATTGATGGGCAATGATGGTTGAATGTTCACATTGTGACCTTCCCTGAGGCCTTGATAGTCTCATTCTCATCATTCTCTTGTGCGTTAACCCTAATCAGCGGGCCCCATTTGCCATAGATGGATGACTCCATGCTATCGGATTTGATATGACCATGGCCGTGGGCCGATCTTTATATTATGGTTGATCAGCTGTTCATCTATGGATTCTGCCTTGTTTATATGCTGGTTGTCAGTGCCGATTATCGATGCTGATTATCGGTGCTGATCATCGATGCTGATTGTCGAGGCCGATTATATAGGCCGATTCCGATTTATCGAGGCTGATTGTATAGGCCAATTTTGATTGTCGAGGCCAAGTATCAAGGCCAATTCTGATTTGTCGAGGCTGATTATATGGGCTGATTCTGATTATCGAGGCCGAGTATCGAGGCCGATTTCGATTTGTCGAGGTCGATTGTATAGGTCAATTCCGATTGTCGAGGACGAGTATCGAGGCCGATTCTGATTGTCGAGACTGAGTATCGAGGCCGATTGTATAGGCCGATTCCGATTGTCGAGGCTGAATATCAAGGTCGATTCTGATTTGTCGAGGCCGTTTGTATAGGCCGATTTCGATTGCCGAGGTCGAGTTCGAGGCTGATTCCGATTTGTCGAAGCCGATTGTATAGGCTGATTCTAATTTGTAGAGGCCAATTGTATAGGCCGATTTCGATTGGTTGAGGCTGATTGTTTAGGCCGATTCCGATTGTCGAGGCTGTGTATCAAAGCCGATTCCAATTTGTCGAGGCCAATTGTAAAGGCCGATTCTGATTGTCGAGGCTGTGTATCGAGGCCAATTATGATTTGTTGAGGCTGATTGTATAGGCCGATTCTGATTGTCTAAGCCGAGTATTGAGGCCGATTCCAATTGTCGAGGCCGAGTATCGATGCCGATTCTGATTGTCGAGGCTGAGTATCGAGGCCGATTCTAAGTGTCGATTTTGATGGTTGAGGCCAATTTCAATTTTCGAGGCTGATTTCGATTGCCAAGGTCGATTGTTAAGATCTATATGATGTATATGCGACCCGTAGTTGAGGCCCATTGTGATGTGTATTTGGCCTGTGTGATGTATATACAACCTATGTTTAAGGCCTAATGTGATGAATAGGAGGTCTATGTGATGAGGCCCATTGTGATGTATTCATGGCTCATGGGCAAGGCCCATTGTTATGTATTCATGGCCTATGGGCAAGGCCCATTGTGATATGTATTAGGCCCATAATGCATGACCCATTTGAAGTATTCGAGAGCCATGTGTAGGGCTCACATGTCATGTATTTGAGGTCCATGAGCAGGGCTCACCTGTTGTGTATATGTGGCCCTTGAGTAAGGCCCATTGTGTTGTATATTAGGCCCTTGTGTAAGGTCGTGGGCCCATTATATGTTTGGTTCCATGTGGGCCATTCCTTAGGGACGATGTTGGTTAAATGTCCACATTGTCGAGGCCGATTCTTGATGCCGGTTACTGATACCGATTATGAGTATGTGACAGATAGCATCATGATACATGCCCATACACATCATCTGTATGTTTATTATGAGATGTGATTGACCCTTGCATATGCCATAATACAGATGGTTTATGAGACTCCCTGATAGGTGGAGTTATCCCACATGAGCACACGGTATGCATAGGATTGATGTATGATTAGACTGCATGACTCATGCATCTTGCATTATGTGATTGTGATTATTGTATGCCCTAGCGACATCAGGGCTGTGACCTCCACAGGCATGTCGTGGATGGCCAGATGGGACACCTGAAATATTTGGTTCGAGCATCTGGGCACTTTAGATGTCCGTGGGTGAAAGTCCCTAAACCTCCTAGGCTATAAGATGCCCCAATGTCTAGATCGAGTAGATACATGAGCGCCTGAGTGCTGAATACCAGTAGGTCGCGTCTCCCACTATGTCGTGGTCAGTTGGGAGGGGGTGTGGCCTTATTCGCTTGAGTGAGGGGGCTATAAGCTAGGCTGAGTTTGACCAGCTCTTAAATGAGTCCGCTATCAACGAGCCAGGTAGGCATTAGTATACTACTGGCAGGCGGGTAGTGAGGTCTTTTCCACTCGCTGGGCTACGCGGCCGGCTGGGGTGGTAGCCAGCTTGGAGTGTACTAGACCTCAGTGATGATCCCAAAGATATACAGTATTGATTTGTGGAGCAGTTATTCATTCATTCACTATCCACTTGGGCTGGTGGTGTGCAACTATTTATTATGTATACCTTCGTAAAGGCCAGGATTTCGGTTGGGGCGCGTGACTAACCTGAGATCAGGAGTTTACCACATTGAGTCTATCTATCCAAATTTAAGTATAGGACTGGTTTGGATAGAAGTCCTTTGTAATAGGCCCCATAGCCTGTGACACCATGTACTATTATCCCGACTTCACACTGTAGCTTGGTCATTCATTGGCACCATATATTGCATATTCCATTACATCCTCGGCATATGGCATTTTTGGGTTGCTATGTTTCTGCATTCATATGACATAGATGAGGCTGATGGTAATTGTAGTTCTTCAGAATTACATATAGTATTGTATCATCGGTATCTAATATTTGACTCATTATGTCTCTGTATTGCATAACTGACGTACATTACTTTCTCAGTACATGACATTGCCTTATTATGTCCTTTCATCGCATATCCTGGATTAGGTTAATGATATTTCTATATGACTTGTTAGTACTTCTGCTTACTCTGATATTGTATGGTTCGTGGACTTACCGATATTTCTATTTATTCTGATATTACATTCTGAGCATGCATATACTGCTCATGCACTTGCACCACCCTTTAAGCTTTCTATAAGCTTATGCACGATAGATACGTGCAGGTGGTGTTAGGTTGTAGCAGCTTGGAGCTTGGGGCATGTAGCTGACTTCTGGAGCTTTGATTTTGACATATGTATTTCCCTTTCAGCATTGTATTCAAATGTTTATATTAGTGGATATGTGATGATGATGTTGCCTTTATGATTTGGGTATACTTGTGGTTATGCTTATTATGAGTTAAATGTACATTGAAAAATCCTCCTCGTAGGATCCTAGGATCAGAATCTGGCGTATGGAAGCTAGGAGCCGAGAATGGGGTATTACGGAGGTTGTTGGCACCGGATTCGGCGATTGAGATTCTTGTGAATCTAATTTTTAGATTTGGGGCGTGACACTCGGTCGTATAAAACCCGAGTCCAATAAATCATCAATTTGTTTCCTCTATTCCTCCATTTCACACAGAGGCATGCAAAACGTTGGTAAGGAGATAGGTGTAGCATCTGGCACAAGGTCTATGGTAAAGTCGATCTCGCGCCGAGGAGGTAGTCTAGGGATCCTCCTGAACATATCCTAGAAATCTTGGAGCACTGACGTTTCACCAAGTGACGGCCATCATAATCTTTTAATAGGGAAGCATAACAAAGGACACAGAAGGGATAACTGACCTGAATTGGGAAGGTGAAGGTTGTGCCCTTGGGCCCATGGGCTATCACCAATCTGGTTTCACAGTCAATCTCTGCCTTCATTTCAGTGAGCCAATCCATGCCGAGGATGACGTCGTAATAATATATCTTACTTACAATCAGGTCAATGCACACCACTTTGCTCCCTAAGTCTATCAGGCAACTCTTACAAAGCTTAGTGGCATCTGAGAAGGTTCCTGCTGCGGCGATGACTCTCACCCCAATATAGGGGTAGTGTCCAACCCCAATCGCTTGACTGTAGAACATGCTATCATAGAAACAGTGGACCCGGTGTTCACTAACAGGAATTCAGGTGTACCTTGGACGTGGGCACTGACTTCAAATGCTAGTGGTAATGTAATCGCTGATTCAGATGCTTCAGCGGCAAGTGCATGTACGTGAGCTTGTTACAGGTGGTTAGGCGGCGCTGTCATAGGCCGTTGAGGCGGCCTATTTGGGGATACAGGAGGTTAGTTGTATGGTTACGTAGGTGCTAATCGTAAAGGAGGGACTAGAATAGCGTGTGGGGGCTGGTGGTTGACCCTTTGAGGCGGCGTGTAGCCGTTATCCCTCATCTTGGTAAAGCAGAAGAGGTCAGTGTGGCCCACTTTGTTACAGTAGGTACACATAAGATTGGAACGCCTTTGCTGAGCTGGCGGAGCCATTTGTCTTAGAGGCGAGTTCGTACGCGACCTCTTATCGAGAAATGGTCAGGTTTGCAATTCGGGCCTAGGCCTTTGGCCCACTGGCAAGCATGTTCGGGACACCCACTCACCGTCCTGCTCGGCTCGCAGGGACATGTTCACCAATTCATCATAGGTGGGAATGCTAGCACAACACATCTTGGTGCGGATGTCAGCCCGTAACCCTTCCGAGAATCGCCGCATTCTCATCGGCTCATTAGCCAAAATCAGGGGAGCATATCTAGCTAGGTCTGTGAAGCGGTTCTCATACTCTGCTATCGTCATTCCCCCTTGGCTGAGGTGGAGGAATTCGCCCTCTTTCTCATTACGATAGGTGAGGGGAAAGTATTTCTCATGGAAACGTACCTCAAACTTGTCCCACGTCCACACAATCCCGGCAGGAACGGTTTGCAGGACACTGTCCCACCATTGACTAGCCTCCTTCTCAAACATATATGTAACAAGCTCGACCTGTTCTGCTTCAGAGCAGTGTAATGGCCTTAACATCTTGGATATTCTATCCAACTAATACTTGGCTTCCTTGGGTCTATGGGTACCTGCGAACGTAGGAGGACGGAGGCATTGAAAACGTTCAAACAAGCCACTTGCAACCATTGTCCTAGTAGCCTGTACGTGTTGCATTGGTGGGGCCATGTTCATATTATGTGCAATGGCCCTTGCTATAGTTGCTAGGTCCTGCTGTTGTTGTTGCATCAAGAGCATCATCTGCTCTAATCTATCTGGGGGAGGGGCTGTCTGAGGTATATTGGTGCTGACGAAGAAGCATGGTTTTGACCTAAAACCGGTGGTGCACTTGCCATTAGCCCATCCGTTAGGCCGGTGGCCGGTTGCTAGTCCGGCAATGTCTTGCTACCTGGACCCAAACTAGGGCCCTGTTGGCTATCATTTGGAAAAGGGGTTTCGTCAACCAACCCACCAGGTGGGAGGCATGCCATGTTCTGAGTGGTTTTAGGAGGCATTCCCTATATATAACATATGGTACAACATTTATAGAATTAGGGTAACATCATCAACTTTTCGCAAACATTCCACACATTACTAAATAAAAGGAGCTCCATGCATTTCATTAAACAAAATTTATCACAGTTACATATGATATGGCATTACATGTACTATGACAGAGAACACATGACACCTGACTAACAAAAGACTTCAACATTTACCAACCTAGCCTCCAAACTAAGCCTATCCAAGGCTATTACAAAAAGAAGTAACTACAAACTATACTACTAATCCTCCGATTCTGGCAAAGGCAGAGGTGCTCCCTTATCCTGCATGCAGCACAAGAGGGTCTTCTGAGTATGGGACATTCTCTTGAATTTCTTCTTTAGGTATTCCTGATTTGCCTCGACCTTGGCTAGGTGGGCATCTTGGGTAGCCCGGTCTTGACGGTCATCACGAGTAGTGGGAGGCTCCCAGTCGGAGTCCTAAGCCTCCACTTCTTCCTCTTGTTCCTCTTATTCAATTTCTTCCTCTTCTTTTATCTCTTCCTCTATCTTATCCCCAAATTCCTCAAGTCTGGCTTGGCATTGCCTGGGACCTATTTTCATGTTGTCGAGGGTAGTCTCGTTAATGAAATGGACAGGGGGCGATCTTGCAAACCAGTCGGCCGAATGGGAGGGATAAATCCCCCCGAGTGGATTGTACCGCCTTAACTATCTAGGTCAAGGCAAGAGTGGGTAGGCACACCTTTTCTCCCTGTCCTACTCGGTACAGGAAGTCCACCATGAACCTCGTGCACTCCGTGCAGTTGCTCCATCTGGGAGACACGTTGTACATGCATATATGGTAGAGCAGGCGGTAATCGTCCATCATGAGCATCGTTTTGAGGCTATTCTCTCTCCTCCAATTAATGAGTTGGCCACAAAGGAAGCGAGTGCGACGATCTCTCTCTCACCCACTAGTGAGATTAGTCTCACTTGCATTCATAACACCACGCTCTACTCCCATGATGTGGGCTATGATGTCCACATCGACCCTGGTTCTTGCTCTACCCAACGGGATGGTAAACTGGAGAGGGTTAAGAGTTGGGTCCCTTATGTGTGCATAGAAGGCCCGCTCGGTGCCCTCACTAGCATGTGTCTTTCCTTCAAATATGGGGCCCCATCCGTTCTCCAGGATGTGGTCAATCACTAGATACATCCCAAACAATTTCTCATCCATGTGAGCTTCAAAAACAACTCGTCGATGGCAGAACTTACCAAGTTTAATGCCCACCGGTAGAGACCTCTCTATCAGGATTTGAGGGTCGAGGTACTACTTCGACCTTCGTTCGGTGCTCGAACTTGCTCCGGTACTCGTTTTCTTCTTAGAACGGGTCGGACGGCTTGGCTTGGCCTCCTTTGGGGCCGCTCGCTTCTTGCCCATAAAGGAAAGGAGTGTTGAAATGGAGAAGATGACGGCCACGATCTCGAAAAGGGCCATGTTGATGGAAGGGATTGTAAGAGCCCAAATTTTTGCCAACCTGGAATTAGACGTCCTTAGGCAATGGGCCGCTTCTAACACCTTATTAACTTATTAGAACTGAATCCCACAGTCTAAAATCGTTTCTGAACCCGTTTCCTTCACAAATCCAATCCTTCACCACCTTGTTCTTTTATTTTCCTAAGTACTTTCACCCTAGACACTATCTTAAACTAGTTAAGTATTATAACTTGGATCACCTTATATACAAACTACAAAGGCCTGAGTACCACTTCGACCAGAAATCACTTAGGATTAAATCCTTTAGAAATGAGACAAAATAACTAAGTGCTAATCTAGTTTAGCTACGAAATCCGTTTGAATCGCTTTAAATACGATCTGCAAGACCCAAAACTTGTAGAATCATTGACGCTAGGTTACCTTGAAATCTAGGATCAATCTCATTACCCGGCTACTCTCGGGAGCATCTCGAAACTCCGTATCAGTTCTGGACCGCACATCGGGAGTCCGAATAATACGAGGTTAAGGACTTAGGACCGCCTCGCTGGGCTTGACAACCATCTCGGAAATCAAATCCAGATAGTGTCCCAGCGCTATTCGCTTGAGCTCGGAGTGAAAGTGTGAGAAATGTGAAATTAATTCAAAATAAAATATCTCAAATAGTAATCTGGTACCTCTCGCTTGCGGATCAGTTTTAAGCAACCAGACCATCAGAATCAGACCAAATTACACCCTTGGATCAGGAGAAATTTCATACACATATCCATATACTCAGAATCTCCGATCGAGATCTGCTGACCGGTGAACTGAAACTGGTCCTCCACGCGTGATCTGAGAGCCCTACTGGAATGAAAACTTAATAGAACCTAGATCCATAGTCTGTGAGCTTACGTCTGACTTTTGGCTCAAGGAGGCCAGCCAAAAGTCCTCCGTTGAGCTGAAACAGGTCCGATTTGGGTATAACCTAAGTATACCTTGATCTGGAGTCTATTTTGGTGAAGTTTTAGGCTATATAAGGACCTTAGAACCTTCTCTCTCACAACCATACGAATTTGGGAGAAAACTTAGGAGAGAGAAGAGAGAAAAGAGAGAGAAAGTGTGGGAGATGTGGGAGAATCTCCCTGTTATGCTCCCCTGCCACTACACAAGCTGCACCGCCCTTCTCTGATTGCTTTCCCGGTGATTCTGGCATCATTTCTAGGTAAGGAACCCTAACCCTAATCTTTTTTGGGGTTTAGACAGTTGTAGGTTATGAAATAACTAACCTATTTCATTCTATAGGTTGCCAAACTGCCGTATATGGAAGCTTAGCAAACCTATCGACTCCGTTACGATTCTACGACAAAAGGTGCGGACTTTAAGTGTGTGGGTTATGGTTTTCAATGCTTTCAATGTCAGATAATGATAGATTCATGATCTGCATGCATTTGCACATGTACAAAGTACTTTCTGTTTTATGTTTCAATTAAAGATGTAGATTATGAAATTTTACATATTCTAGGTATTCGTAGAAATACCGTATACGTATAAATTTTAGAAATGTGTTTGACATGATTATTTGTTGTATGAATATACGATATATGGATAAAATACTTATTTGGCGAAAGGATTCGCCCAAATACATGTTTTACTATTATACACTATGTATGTAGAAATACTGTATTATAGGAAGTACCGTATACATATATATTTTAGAGATGTGTTTGCCATGATTATTTGTTATATAAATATATTATATATGCATAAAATACTTGCTTGGCAAAAGGACTCGCCCTAATACATGTTTGCTAACATACACTAAGTATGTTGAAATAGTGTATGTTATGTGTTTGTGAAAATGCTTGTGTGAGTAAGTGTTTGGATGTTGATGCCTTAGGAGGGTGTTGAGATGGGATTCTCAACTACCTTAGAGACATGTATGATTTCCTCCATGAGGTTGTTCACTTTAACCACTTATTTATGAAATATATGTGTTTGTATTCCTATTTATATAGTGCTTCATAACATGCTTTATAACCTGCTTCATAATATGCTTTATGATATGCTTGTTAACATGCTCAACTGATTGTATGATTTTATTTATGTAAGGCGTATGTTTAAATTCATGTTTATGTTGTATGATCCGTCATAGGTGATGGGGGAGTGGTGTAACGAATGCGTGTAACAGCCTTGACAGCCCTAAACGGATAATACCAAACTTTGATTATATGATTTAAATCTTAATCCACTACTGCTTTATCTATCTGTAATTGATTGTGTTTGGGGCTATGATTATGGTCTAGACAATCGGTACCAAAATTGAATTCGTGGCTGTGATTCATTTGCCACGTGAGATGTGTTCGACGAACTCGAGTCGTACTTCGGTTGGCGATAGTGGTTAGCTATGCGAAGTGCTTATGCACTTCATGTCGTTCAACTTGTTGTGCACTTGAGCTAGCCGAGCTCGTCAAGTAACCCGATCGGTCTAAGGTATGTTCACCATGTTTGGACACTACTGCTTGAACCTAGGGTACCAAACTTACCAGTGAAATCCCTTTTAACCATGGTACCTCGATCCACTAAGACTCATGAGCCGAGCATGGTGGTATGGGACACCGTGGTCGAGCTATTGGCCTACGCTGGGGCCACGTGCCTCCCCATAGTGACCAGTGAGCAACCAAACTCGTGAGCCGATTATGGTGGTATGGGACACTATATTCGTGTTGTCGGCCTACGTTAATAAGGTGATGAGGGAGTGGTGTAACGAATGCGAGCAACAGCCCTGACAACCCTTTGTAGTGACCTCGAGCATACTCTGAAATTGTGATGAGCCTTAGAGTTTTGCCGCGGTGTATAGAGTATGAACTAGGCCTGTTTCTGTATAGTGATGAATCGTTAAAGAGGTGATGGGGGAGTGGTGTAACCTTTGTTTGTAACAGCCCTGGTAGCCTTTGCAGTGACCTAGAAAATACACCATCGTCTGAGATTAACTAGGACTGACAACCCTAGAATGGATTATGTTTGGGAATGATACAAGGGAGGTACCTTAGTTTCCTAATCCTACTGTTTGAAATGGACTAATAAAAACTCGGTAATCATGCTCATCATGCATTGCATGTGCCTGGAAGATGTGGAGCACTGAGGGATGAAAGCATGCCGCGAACGTAAGATGGTGTCGCACGAGGGAGGGTGTGGTGAGGGCATCCATCATGACCGCATACATACTTGCATTAATAAGAGTAGTTAGGAGTGTTTGATTTTACTGCTTTATCATTACTGCTTGACTGAATTGATAACATGTTAACCTATGCTTTACTGTTCCACTGAGTTGATCACTCACTCCCACGTTACGGGACGGTGTTTGCAACACCAACCAGATTTGTTGAGTTTCAGATGATGGCGATGCTTATGAAGCAGAGCCGGACTACTACTATGATGTTGAGGAGTTCTCTTACATATAACTCTCTGACGGGTCTATGAAGACCTGGTAATGTATTGACGGGGCTATGGTACTCGGGATAGAAGACATTACACTTCCTCACAGTTGGTAAATTTTAGAATTGTGCTTTTAATTATTTAACCTGGTAACATTATCACACTCTGGAGACTCACCACAATTTTTATATTTTATATGTCTATCACAGTCTTCCGCTTGCAATTTAACTATCTCTGGAGTATGATATGCTGTTTTGGTTTAATCTCACTCATGTTTAATGCACGAATACAGTCAACATTCATTTTGTTGCATAAGTGATGTTCTGGAACTCGGGAGTTGAGTTAGTACTTGACCCCCTATTTTCGGGATGTTACAGGGATATAGAAAGGAGGGATTTTTGAGGAGATGAGTGTTTTGGGAGCCTTAGGTGATGGGTTTGGTACTCAAATGAGAAAAAGGGAAGAAATGCAAGGGAGATTAGAAGAGAGTTGACGTGAGGGGGTGTAGAATGCAAGGAGAAAGTGGATTTAGAAGCATGGAAATGGAAATTTGAGAGAGAGGGAGGGTTTTTGGAGGGTTTGGAGGGTTAGAGGGATTGGAAGTGGATAAAAATGATCATGGGAGGGGAGGTGGGGTCATATAAGTGGACCCCCACATGTGGGAGGGGCCCACATAATCGGACCATCGGCGGTGTGTTGCCAATCTTGCGACGCCGCCGCGCCCCGCTCGACAGGCCGGCGGTGCGCTGCCGATCCTGCGATGCCGCCGCACCCCACTAGGTATTCTGGCGGTGGCCACCCCCAATCGGGTTGGCATTTTTAGTCTGTGGGACCCCCTAGGCCCCACTGACTCATTGTTTTGGGTCCTCGATAAGTCGGGTCCACCCATCGCAGTACGAAGGGGTGTTTCATCGTGTGTTCTGGATCCCTTTGTGATATAGAAATCCATCAATTGATGACCCATATGGCCAAGGTTATTCAGGAGCTTTTTTACTAAGTCAGGGATAAATTTGGCGAAGATCTATACTCAGTTTGAACTACAAAGTTCAACGTTTAGGCCGTCTTGGCCTTATTAACTACTCGTGCCAAGTCCCACTGTACTACGATCAAGTCGACCCCAAGTCGACTTGATTTGTTATCTTTGGTCAGAGGTGACTTAAGTCATTGCACATGATTTGAGTCCCCCAGTTATAAACCTTCGACTAAACTACAGTGTTTGGTCTCGCCTGTCGGTGAAACTTTGGGATCCTAATATCGTCTTTAAATTCCATCGCCCCCTTCCTAAGTCAGAGTGCATCATGTTATCCTATTACCCCAAGTCCAGTTTAATCCAATTCATGCTTTGATACCAACTTGTAACGCCCTGAATTTCGAGGGTCGACCAAAGCTCTACTCCCAAGATTCAGAACATCACTTATGCACTATGCATGATGATAGTCAGATTTTTTTTTTCATGTTAATGAGTTAGGCATGCAAGGGATTATACTAAACAACACATCATACTCTGGATTTAATTAAGTTAAGCAAGTGCAGAATTCTAAACATATCTGTATAAGTATACGGATGTTTCACAAGGTTTCTTCCAGAGTGTGAGTACGTAACTGAGTTTAATATATACATGTATCATTTCAAAATGAACAAAATATGGAAATGTAAATGTGTCCAACTAAGCCCAGATGCCCTAGTGGTCCCTGCGTAACGGTACGTGGTCTACATCGACCCGTCCGAGAGTTAGAAGTAAGAGAATTCCTCCTCCTCATCCCAGAAGTCCTGCTCCATTGCATAGACATCATTTGTACCTGTATCTATATCAGAGTCTAGTTGGTGTTTTAAAACACCGTCCCAGAGCGGGAGTGAGTGATCAACTCAATAGTTCTATAAGGCAAAAGTTACACATGTTATCAAGTCCATCAAAGCAGTAATGATAAAGCAATCATAACATTCACTTCCTAACTACTCTTTTTAATGCAGAAATGGAGTGCAAGTAATGATGCATGCCCTCACCCATCAATGCTCCCTCACATGCGACTCTGACAACCTATTTCGCATATGACAACACTTCCTCAAACGGTGCAACTCCAACGCCTTTTTGACATAACCTAACTAATGTAGTGTGATGCATGATCGTGTTAGCCATGTAATTAATTAAGCTCATTCATACAGTAAGTTTGGGAAGCTAGGGTACCTCCCTTTATATCATTGACCCAAATTGAACATTTGACATTGGACAACAGCAATGGTCCTACTCCTATGTTCTTGATCCATCTAGGTTTATCACTCCTAGTTAAACACATATGATAGGCAAGTTGTAGGTTCGTCACTCCTAGTTAAAACACATACAATAGACAAGTTGCAAGAAGTTGTGCTTGTGGTTACTACGGGGAGGCTCGTTACCCCAGCGTAGGCCAACATCACGAACACGGTGTCCCATACTACCATGACCTGCTGAAAAGTCTCAGTTGCTCACTGGTCACTATAAGGAGGATCGTGTAACGTCTCAGAAAAATTCGTACAAAGACCCGAGTACCACCTCAGCCAGAAATACCTAAGGACCGTATCCTGTTGTAATTAAGGCAAAATTTAGTTAAGTACTAAACTGAATAAGTGGTGGATTAAGCTTGGGCCACCATTTTCACAAATGAGAAGATGACCTAAAACCATTAATACCACTAACTCTACATTACATAAAGACTTAGGAAAAATCCTAAGAGCTTGTCGCTCTCGGGAGTACATTGAAACCCCGTATCGGACCTGGACTACAAGTTGAAAGTCCAATGATCGCGAAACTATAGGATTATGTTCGTCCTATTAGGCTTGACAACCATCGCGGTAATTGAGCTCAAAGAATGTCCAGAAACGCATAACTTGAGCCTTGAGTAAAGTGTGTGAGAAACGTGAATACCATTAGAAAATGTAATGAAACTTAAGTGAATTGGGCCATTCGCTCAAGCACAAAATTGAGGTTTTCGGACCGTTAGTTTCTGACCAAACCTGACCCATGGGAAAAGGAAATTTCTCTACACATATCCGTATACTTATATCCCTGATCGAGTAAGTACGATTGTTGATCTGACATGGGTCTTACATGGCCGATCAATTTATCCGATCACACTGTAAATCACTTCCTGGCATAGATCCATGGTCAGGGAACTTACACTGTGATGTAAGTGAGTAGTGGGCCTCCCTTGTGCACTATTTGTAAAAACAGACGCCCTTTGGTTATAACTTAAGTGTACCAAGGCCTGGGGCCATTTGCATCACTTTTAGGCCTATATATAGCCCTTATACCACCCCATCTCTCTCTCATATGAATTTCTCCAAACCCTAGGAGAGAGAAGAGAGAAAAGAAGAGAAAAGAGTAAGGAGAGAAGAAAAATCCTAGGAGATCATTGCTGTGATTCTCTCCCATAACTCTACGCCACGAATCACTTTCCCATTTCGCTACATGATCTGTTTTGGCTATGATTTGGGTAAAAAATTCTAACCCTAATACGTAGTTGAGATCTAGAATGGTCGTTTGTCAACCTAGCTAACCAATTTCACTATTTAGGTACCCGACATTTTGTTTCAGGAGTGTATAATTCGAATCGAGTCCGAATCGAGTATTTCGACAAAAGGTGTGGACTATAAACGTTTAGGTTAAGGTTTTCAATGAGTTCAATGTCAGCTAATGATTTATGTCTGACTTGATTGTTACCATATCGTCTTAGATACGCAGATTTTGATATATTTTACATATATGAACTATGTTGGACAAAATATGCATCCTATGTGTTCGTTGAAATGTTTGAATGAACATGTAAACATGATTTGTGCTTTCCATGACTACTAATCTAGATTCATGTTTGTCATATGCATGACGACCTCTTTGTGTAAGGAATTGCCATGATATATGTCGTAACTAATCTAGTCTATGTATTTTGGGTGAAGTGTAACTTGAGTGTTTGACAAATTGTCTGAATGAGAAATTGTTGATGATTTGTATTTATTAAGGGTATTGAGATAGGATTGTCAATTACCTTATTTATATGTATAGTTTCTTTCATGTAATCTTAATTTCGTTTACGCGATTCATGGATAAAATGCAAGTGCTAGGTAAGATGATCAATGTGTATGATGAAATGCTTAAATGAGTTATTTATTTGGATTGTTTGTTGAATCTTGGCATGATTATCACATGTTTCTACCAATTGCATCTGAGTAAGAATGGGGCTACAACCTAGCCTAGGCAATCGGTAACAGTTCCTGTTTGGGTGGAAGAATTAGTCTCGCCACATTGGGTAATTCAATGAATTCGGGTTGCACGACGACTATCGACAATGTTTAGGTCACACGGGGTGCTTATGCGTTCTATGTCGATTAAGTCAACGTGTGCTCATACCAATCGAACTTGCTAAACAAACTGATTGGGCTATTGTGTGTTTACCATGTATGGATATCACTACTTGAATTAAGGTACCACTTACCAATGTAAAAGTCCGTTTGAATCATGGTACCATGATCCGCTAAGACTCATGAGCTGGGCATAGTGGTATGGGACACCGTGGTCGAGTGGTCGGCCTACGCTGAGGTGACAAACCTTCCCATAGTGACCAGTGAGCAACCTAGACTCGTGAGCTAAGCATGGTGGTATGGGACACTGTGTTTGAGCTGTGGGCCTATGTTGAGGTGACGAGCCTCCCCGTAGTGACCGCGAGTATAAACTTCGAACATGCCTATCAATTGCTTTTAATTAGGGGTAATGCCCTACAACTTGCCTATCGTATGTGGTTAACTAGGATTAATGACCCTAGATAGATCTTTCATTTGGGTTAATGATATAAAGGTAGGTACCTTAGCTTCCCAAACTTGCTGTATAAATAAGCTTATTCAAGTACTCGACTAACTCGACCATGCATCACATTGCATTAGTTAGGATGTGCTTTTGGCAAGGAAGGTGCACTTTAGGGAGTGTTGTCATATGTGAAATTGGTTGTCAGAGTTGCTTATGAGGGAGCTTTGTGCGAGGGCATACATCATTACTTGCTCTTCATTCTTGCACTAACAAGAGTAGTTAGGAAGTGATTGTTTTATTGCTTTATAATTACTTCTTGATTGACTTGATAACATGTTAACCTTTACCTTATAGTACCACGGAGTTGATCACTCACTCCTACCCTGGGACAGTGTTTTAAAACACCAACCAGACTCTGGTTTAGATGTAGGTGATGGGGAAGCCTATGCAGTGGAGTTGGACTTTATAGATGAGGTGGAAGAATTCTCCTACCTTCAGCTCTCAAGTGGGTCTATGTAGACCTCGTGCTGATTCGATGGGATTACAGGGACATATGGATTAGTTGGACACTTTACATTTTGATATTTTATAAAATTCGAAACAATACATGTATATATTTAGCCCAGTAACATACTCATACTCTGGAGGTTGTGAAACACTTACTTAAATATATATGTTTCAGTCTTCCGCTTGCTTAATTTAATTATATCTGGAGTATGATATGCTGTTTTGGTATAATCCCATTCATGTTTAACTCATTAATATGGATGAAATCTGAACATCATTATCCATGTTGCATAATTGATGACATGATGCACTCTGACCCACTCTGACTTAGAAAGGGAGCGATGGAATTTAGAAACCACATTAGGATCCCAAAGTTTCGCTGACGAGCGAGATTGACTGCTGTAGTGTAGCCCGTACGCGTCCTAGATTATGTAAATTGGTCTCAGTCATCATTAAGTCGTCAATTGACGGGTTTGAACCATTGGTTGACAAATATAAAACCTGAAATAGGCCAAGAGGTGCGAATACGTTCATGTGTAGCTAGAAAAACATACTGTACGGGCTTAAAAACCCAAATCCCAAAATTCAGTGGGTCCCATGCACCCATACGGCACCCTGGGAGGGGGTGGCCACTGCCCCAGGGTGGAGCCACCACGGGACACCCCAAAGGGGTGCGACGGCACTGTCTGGGCGGCGGCGCACCACCCGCCTCCACGGCGGGGCGTGGCAGCACCGCGGCAGCGGTGGCGCATTGCCGATCAGCCGTCCATGTGGGGCCACTCCCACGTGTGGGACCTCCCACTTAACCCATTTTTTGCCCCTTCTGCTCATTTCACCCCATTGCACCCTATTCTTACCCCAAAATCACCCCCAAACACATTAACCACTCTCTTTCTCTCTTAAATCTCATCCATACATTCAAATCTTCCATTTCTTCTGCATCCTACACCCATTCACCACCATTTCCCTAAAAATATCCCCTACAATTCTCCATCTTCCTTATTTCCACTCATTTAAGCACAAAAACCCTCTTTTTATGTCTCATAACTCCTAATCTTCAAACCCACTTCATTCCTAAAGCTTTTCTAACTAAATGGGCCTCTTTGAGCTAGTCACCGCCATTTTCTCTATCTCAATGCTCCTCTCCCTTATGGGAAAGAAGTGAGTAGCCCCGGATGAAGTCGGGCCTAGCCATCCAACCCGTTCTAGGAAGAAGGTGAATGCCGGGACTAGTGTAAGCACCAAGTGAAGGTCGAAACGGGATCTCAACCCTTGAATCCCGATAAAAAGGTCGCCACTGGCTGGCGCTGAACTCGGTATGTTCCGTGATTGCAAATTTGTGTTTGAAGCTATGTTGATGAGAAATTATTTGGCTTATATCTCATGATCGATCTCCTTTTGGAGAATGGGTGGAGTCCCATATTTGAAGGAAAAGCTCACGCAAGTGAAGGCACCATATGAGCCTTCTATGATCACATATGAGACCTAACCCTGGTGCCTCTTCAATTTATCATACCGTTGGGAAGATCTCATGTCAAGGTCGATGTGGATGCCATGACACGTATCATAGGAATAGAACGTGGAGTTGTATATGCAAGTGAGACAAATCTCGCTAGTGAGCAGGAGAGAAATCGTCGCACTCATTTCCTTTGCGGCCAACTTGAGCGGTGGAGGTGAGGAAATAGCCTCGCATCGACTCGGATGATGGTAGATTTTTGCCTACTCCACCATATATGCACTTACAACGTATATCCTAGGTGAAACAACTGCACAGAATGTACTCAATTCATGGTGGATTTCCTGTACAAGGCTGGACAGGGAGATAAGCTGTGCCTGCCTACTTTCACCTTGACTCAGATAATCAACATTGCACGATCTACTAGGGGAAGCGCCTCACTCCCTTTCGGCTGACTAATATGCAAGATCGCCTGAAATTTCGGCTTCAGACTCAATATGGATAACCTCGCCCCAATCCATTTCATTGGTGAAACTACACTCAACAATATGGGCATAGGCCCCAGGCAATGCCAAGCAATGCTTGATGAATGTAGGGATGAGATAGAAGAAGAGACTGAAGAAGAGGAAGGAAGTGAAGAAGAGGAAGGAAATGAAGAAGAGGAAGGCAGTGAGGAAGAGGAGCAGGAAGAAGAGGAGGAGGCCCAAGACTCAGATGGGGGACCTCCTACTATTACACATGAGGATAACCATGATCGGGCTGACTTAGAAGCCCACATGGCTAAGATTGAAGAAAGCCAGGCCCACCTGAAGCAGAAATTCGAGGAGAACCAGGCCTATCTAAAACAGAAGTTCAAGAGAATGTCTCGCACCCTAAAGGCCCTCCTGTACTATATGCAGGATAAAGGTGCACCTTTGCCTTCGCTAGAATCGGAGGACTAGTCATATGTTTGTAGTTGTTGTTCTTGTTTTTTTTGTAATAGCCTTAGTTAGGCTTAGTTGGATGTTAGGTTAGTTAGTGTTAAAGCCTTTTGTTAAATTAGCTCACTTACATTCTCTGTCATAATTCATGTAATGCTACATCATATGTATTGTGACAATTTTGGTTAAATGAAATGCATGAAGTTTCTTTTGTTCAGAAATGTGTAGAATGTTTGCAAAAGGTGGTTGATGTTATCCTAATCTTGTCAATGTTGCACCTATGTTGTATAGAGGGAATGCTTCCTAAAACCACTTGAAATATGACACGTCTCCCACCTGGCGGATCGATTGACGGGGCACCTCCCCAGAGCGATAGTCACACGGACCCCAGTTTGGGCCCGGGTATTAAGACAATACCGGATTCACAACCGGCCACTGGCCCCACTAATGGGCCAACACCTAGTGCACCACCAGTTCTGGATCAGAACCGTGTGTCCACGTTGATGCCACATGTGCCTTAGGCGGCCTCTCTCCTTAATAGGTTGGAGCAGATGATGCTCCTACTATAGCAACAACAATATGTTTTGGCTATTATTGCGGGGGCCATTGCCCAGAACATGATGTGGCCCCGTTGATGCCACCTGTACAGCCTGCTGGGGCTATGCCCACAAGTGGCCTATTTGAGTGCTTTCAGTGCCTCCGTCCTCCCACTTTTGTAGGTACTCATAGACCCGAGGAGGTTGAGTACTGGTTGGATTGCATATCCAAGATGTTGAGGCCGTTGCACTATACTAAAGTAGAGCAAGTTAAGTTGGTTACGTATATGTTTGAGAATGAGGCTAGTCTTTGTTGGGATAACATCATAGGAACCGTTCCTATAGGATTTTCATGGACTTGGGATGAGTTCGAGACCCGTTTTCATGGAAAGTACTTCCCCCTCACTTACCGTAATGAAAAGGAGGGCGAGTTTCTTTGCCTTCGACAAGGGGGGATGACAGTGGCAGAATATGAAAACCAGTTCACGGAGTTAGTCAGATATGCTCCTTTGATCTTGGTAAATGAGCTGATGAGAATGCAACAGTTTTTAGAGGGACTGCGAGCTGATATTCGCCCAAAGATGTGTTGCGCTAGCATTCCCAACTATGCTGAGCTAGTGAACATGTCCCTGCGAGCTGAGCAGGATGGTGAGAGAGTCTCTCAGATACGCACGCCGATGGGTCCGAGGCCTCGGCCTGAATTACCGAATCGACCGTTTCTCGGCAAGAGGCCACGTGCAAATTCACCTCCAAGAGAATTGGCTCCGCCAATCTAGCAGAGGTTATGTGAACTTTGGTGCGTCTATTGTAATAAGTCGGGCCATACAGAGCCCTTTTGTTCTACCAAGATGAGGGACAACAGCTTTACGCCGCCTCAGAAGATCAACTGCCCTCTACCACAAGTTATATCGACTCCACCTCTATGATCTGCGCCACCGGCACATCCATTCAACCGACCTCCCGCACCTCGATATAGGCTGCCTCAACGACCAATGGCAGTGCAACCCAATCATCCTCAACAAGCTCGAGTACATGCCATCGTAGCTAAAGCGTCTGAATCTGCGGTTGCTGTACTGCTAGCCTTCGAAGTCACTGCCCACATCCAAGGGACACCAGTATTTCTATTGGTGGACATCGGGTCCACCATTTTGATGATAGCATACTCTACAGTCAAGCGTTTAGGGCTGAATATGACCCCTATGGTTGGGGTGAGAGTCATCGCAGCAGTAGGAACTTTTACTGATGCCACTAAGCTTTGTCATAATTGCCCGATAGACTTAGGAAGCAGGGTGGTGTGCATTGACCTGATTGTCGCCACGATATATCATTACGACATCATCCTCAACATGGATTGGCTCATCGAAATGAAGGCCGAAATCGACTGTGAAACCAGATTGATGATAACACATAGGCTCAAAAACACGACCTTCACTTTCCCAGTTCAGGTCAGTTGTCTATACCACGTTCGTTGTTACGCTTCCTTATTGGAAAATGTTGATAGTCCGACACATGGAGACACGCCAGTAGTCCAAGACTTTACAGATGTGTTCAGAACGATCCTTGGACTACCTCCTTAGCGTGAGATCGACTTTACCATCGACCTGGTGCCAGACGCGACACCTATCTCTTTACCGACGTATTGCATGCCTCCATGTGAAATGGAGGAATTGAGAAAGCAGGTTGATGATTTGTTAGATTCGGGTTTCATATGATCGAGCTTATCTCCTTGGGGAGCACTTGTGTTGTTTGTAAAGAAGAAGGATGGATCACTGCGTTTGTGTATTGATTATCGCAGACTAAATCTTGTCACGGTTAAGAACAAGTATCCTCTACCCAGGATAGATGACCTGTTCAACTAGTTGAAGGGGGCACAGTATTTCTCTAAGATAGACTTATAGTCCGGGTATCATCAGTTGCATGTTAGGAATGAAGACATGTAGAAAATAACATTCAAAACCAACTTTGGGCACTACGAGTTCCTCGTGATGCCGTTTAGACTTACAAACGCACCGGTCATATTCATGGATCTCATGAACTGGGTATTTTAGTCGTATATGTACTGATTCATCATCATATTTATAGATGACATTTTGATATACCCGAAGAGTCAGAAAGATCACGAAGAATACCTGCGAGCAGTCTTTGATACTCTCAAAAGAATCAGTTATTTGCACGGTATTGGAAATGCGACTTCTGGAAGGAAGAAGCCAAATTCCTGGGGCACATGGTTTCCAAGGAAGGAATCGCCGAGGACCTTGCCAAGGTGACTGCGGTACAGGACTAGGAGTAGCCAGGCTCAGTTACCAAAGTGAGGAGCTTCCTCGGACTTGCCTGCTATTATCGCCAATTCATTAAAGACTTCTCCAAAATAGCCCTACCGTTGTCTCAACTCACTCGGAAAGATCTTAAGTTTTCTTGGAATAAGAAAATAGAAGTTGCCTTTCAGGAATTAAAGGACAAGTTGATGTTCGCACCTGTGCTAGTACTGTCAGAGCAAGGGGTTAAATATACTATATACACCGACACATCTCACGTTGGTTTGGGTTGTATACTTATGCAGAAAGATAGGGTGATTGCCTATGCCTCACGACAGTTAAGGATACATGAAGAGAATTACCCCACTCATGACTTGGAGTTGGCGGCAATCATTTTCGCATTAAAGCTATGGAGACATTACCTCTATGGAGAGGAGTTCGAGCTCTTTCGCGACCACAAAAGCCTCAAGTACATCTTTACGCAGAGGGACCTAAACATGAGGCAATGACGTTCGATAGAGACCTTGAAAGACTTCAAGTTTGAGGTCTCCTACCATTCGGGCAAGGCTAACCTTGTGGCCGATGCATTGAACAACAAGAAAACTATAGAATTTGCCGCTCCACTGATGATAGAAGAGTGAAATATGGTGGAATTTGTGTGAGATTTCAAGCAGAAGCTGACAGTGGAGGAGCCATTCGAGAGTGTTGCACACTTCCACGTGCAACAACTTATCGATGACCGAATCATTGTGGCTCAGAAAGAAGATGAACTGTTGGTGAAGATGAGAGAGCATGCGAGCGACAGTGAAGAATCCGAGTGGAGGATTGGCTTGGATGGAGGTTTGTGATATCGTGACCTCATATGCGTCCCGAACCTCCATGAATTGAGGAGAGAAGTTTTAGAGGCCACACAAAATTCGAAGATGGTGATGCATCCGAGCAGTACAAAGATGTATCAATACATGAAGCGTTCGTACTGGTAGTACAACATGAAGGCCCAGATAGCAGATTTTGTATCCCGTTGTCTCACGTGCCAGCAATCAAAGTCAAGCATTGCCGACCCCCTAGTTTACTTCAGACCATGCCCATAGCTGAGTGGAAGTGGGATTTCATATCTATGGATTTCATTTCCAGGTTACTGAATACAAGAAAGGGGCATGACTCCATTTGGGTGATTATAGACTGGTTGACGAAATCGGCTCATTTCCTCCTGATTAGAATTTCTAACTCGGCATATGATCTAGCCAAGATGCACATCAAGGAGATAGTACAACACACAATTCACGTCAATTTTCTGGACTCGAATCCAAGAAGCAATGGAGGTGAAACTGAAGTTCAGTACTGTGTTTCACCCACAAACCGATAAGTAGATGGAACGGGTAAATAAGATACTCGAGGACATGCTGCAAGCATGCGTGCTTGATTTCAAGGATAGTTGGGATGGTTGTCTCCCCTATGCCGAGTTTGCATATAATAACAACTTCCAAGTAGGTATTGGCATGACTCCTTACGAAGCCTTGTATGGACGCCCATGTCGAGTTCCACATTGTTGGGTAGAAGTTGGCGAGAAGATTTGGTTAGCCCAAATTTGGTACAGGCGACCTCAGAGAAGATTGATATTATCAGGCGTCAACTTCTTACAGCCCAGAGTAGATAGAAGAGTTACACTGATACAAGACGGCGACAGCTAGAATTTGAAGTTGGGGACTATGTATTCCTTAAGGTTTCCTCAATGAAGGGAATACTTTGTTTTGGCAAGAAAGGGAAACTCATGTCGAGATTCATTGGCTTATTCCATATTCTAGACCGAGTGGGTGTGGTGGCATACCGTCTCGCCTTGCCCACACTACTCGCGAGCGTGCACAATGTATTCCATGTATCGGTGTTGAAGAAATATGTTCCTTACCCTACCCATATTATCAAATGGGAGCAAGTACAGCTAAGTGAAGATGCTACCTATGTATTGCGACCAACACATGTTTTAGATAGGAAGGAACAAGTGCTATGCAACAAAGTGATCCCGCTCGTGAAAGTGTTATAGACACACCACACTGAGGAAGAGGCTACTTAGGAAATGGAAGCCGAAGTCTGTAAGAACTACCCTTAAATCCTCGAGGAGTACGAAAAGGTACTAATTTCGGGGATGAAATTTTTCTTTAAGGGGGTATATTGTAATGTCTCGGAAAAATTCGTACAAGGACCCGAGTACTACCTCAGCTAGAAATACCCAAGGACCGTATCCTATTGTAATTAAGGAATAATTTAGTTAAGTACTAAACTGAATAAGCGGTGGATTAAGCTTGAACCATCATTTCCACAAATGAGAAGACCTAAAACTATTAATACCATTGACTCAACACTACATAAAGGCCTAAGAAAAATCCCAAGAGCCTGTCTGTAACGCCCTGAAAATCGGGGGTCGAGCATAAACTCAACTCTCGAGTTCCAGAACATCACTTATGCGACAAAATGAATGATGATTGAATGTTGACTGTATTAGAGTAGTGAACATGAGTGAGATTAAGCCAAAACAACATATCATACTCCAGAGACAGTTAAAGTTGCAAGCGGAAGACTGTAATAGATAGACAAAATATATAAACTATGATGAGTCTCCAGAGTGTGATAACATTTCCAGGTTAAATAATTATAAGGACAGTTCTAAAATATACCTAATGTGATGACGTGTAAAGTCTCCTATCCCAAATACCATAGCCCCGTCAGTACAATACCAGGTCTTCATAGACCTGTCAGAGAGATACAGATAGGAGAACTCCTCCTCATCACCATAGAAGTAGTCCGGCTCTGCTTCACAAGCATCGCCATCACCTGAAACTCAACAAATCTGTTTGGTGTGTACAACACCGTCCCGTAACGTGGGAGTGAGTAGCTAACTCAGTGGAACAATAAGGCATAAGTTAACATGTTATCAATGCAGTCAAGCAGTAATGATAAAGCAGTAAATCAAGCACTCCTAGTTACTCTGATTAATGCAAGTATGAATGCAGGTATGATGGATGCCCTCACCGACATACTCCCTCATGCGACACCATCTCACGTTCGCGCATGCTTACATCCCACAGTGCTCCACATCTTCCAGGCACATGCGATGCATGATGAGCATGATTACCGAGTTTTTAATTAGTCCATTTCAAACAGCAGGATTGGGAAACTAAGGTACCTCCCTTGTATCATTCCCAAACATGATCCATTCTAGGGTCGTCAGTCTAGTTAATATCAGACGATGGTGTATTTTCTAGGTCACTGCAGAGGCTGCCAGGGCTGTTATGCACAAAAGGTTGCACCACTCCCCCATCACCCCTTAAACAATTCATCACTATACAGAAACAGGCCTAGTTCATACTCTATATATCGCGGCGAACCCTAAGGCGCACTGCGACTTCAGAATATGCTCGCGGTCACTACAAAGGGACGCTGTGGTCATTACGCACAAAAGGTTGCACCACTCCCCCATCACCTTATTAATGTAGGCCGACAGCGCGAATATAGTGTCCCATACCACCATAATCGGCTCACGAGTTAAGTTGCTCACTGGTCACTATGGGGAGGCACGTAGCCCCAACGTAGGCCGACAGCTCAACCACGGTGTCCCATACCACCATGCCCAGCTCATGAGTCTTAGCGGATCGAGGTACCATGGTTAAAAGGGTTTTCACTGGTAAGTTTGGTACCCTAGGTTCAAGCAGTAGCGACCAAACATGGTGAACATACATTAGACAAATCGGGTTACATAACGAGCTCGGCTAGCTCGAGCGCACAACAAGTTTAACGACATGAAGTGCATAAGCACTTCGCGTGGCCAACCACTATTGCCAACCGAAGTACGACTCGAGTTCGTCGAACACATCACACGTGGCGACATGAAACTCAACCACGATCTCCAATCTAGTACCGATTGTCTGGACTATAATCATAGCCCCAAACACAATCAATTGTCATCCATAGCATGTGGAGTAAAGCATGATAAACAAAGTAATTCAAGCATGATAAATAAAGTAATTCAAACATGCTAGTAGGCATGTTAAAAGCATATTATAAAGCATGATATAAAGCATGTTGTAAACACTACATTAATAGGAATACAAACACATGTATTGTAAATAAGTGTTTTAAGTGATCAACCTCATGGAGGTAATCATACACGTCGCTAGGGTAGTTGAGAATCCAATCTCAACACCCTCCTAAGGCATCAACATTCAAACACTTGCTCACACAAGCATTTTCACAAACACTTAAGTACACTAGTACAACATACATGGTGTATGTGAGCAAAACATGTATTAGGGCTATCCTTTAGCCAAGTGAGTATTTTATTCATGTATAATATATTACTACAACAAATAATCATGATAAGTACATCTCCAAAATTTATACGTATACAGTATTTTCTAAAATACGCATTTTCAACATACATAGTGTATACAAGCAAACATGTATTACGGCGATTCCCTTCGCCAAGAAAATATTTTATACGCACATAATAAATTTATACGACAATTAATCATGACAAACACATCGCTAAAATATACATGTATACGGTACTTCTTACAATACCGTATTTCTACATTCATAGTGTTTATTAGTAAACATGCATTTAGGCGAATCCTTTCGCCAAATAAGTATTTTATCCATGTATTGTATAATCATATATTAAATAAATATGTCAAACATTATTCCAAAAGAAATACGTATACGGTATTTCTAAAATACGTAATTTCAACATACGTCGCATTTACAAGTGAACATATATTTTGGCGGTTCCTTTCGCCAAACTAGTATTTTATTCATATATTACATAATCATACATTAAATAAACATGTCAAACATTTATCCAAAAAAATTACGTATACGGTATTTCTACGTATACCTAGAATATGTGAAATTCCATATTTCACAACGTTAATCGAAACAGGAAACGGAAAGCACTTTGTACATGTGCAATTGCATGCAGATCATGAATCTACCATTATCTGACATTAAAAGCGTTGAAAACTACAACTTATACACTTAAAGTCCTCACCTTTGCCTTTGGAAACGAAACGAATCAGCAAGGGTAGTAGAACTTCCGTATACGGGAGTTTTCTAGCCTAAAGAGCGGAATCGGTTAGTCGTTACACAACATACAACCTTCCCACTTCAAATCAGACCTAGGGTTAGGGTTTCTCACCTTCAAACAGAGCCGGAATCGCCGGGAAAGTGCCTAGAACAGGGCGGTGTAGGCCGTGTAACAGTCCAACACAGTAGGAGGAAGATCGGCAGCAAAACCCAAGCTCTTCTCTCTCTTTTCTCTCTCTCCCTCTAGGGTTTTTCTCCAAAATTCGTATGGCTGTGAGAGGGGCTGTTCTAAGCTCCTTTTATAGCCACAAACATTACGAAATTAGACTCAGGTTCAAGGGGTACTGCTAATATAGGATTTTCGTCGCTTTTCCACTCAAAAGGAAGTTCGGTGGCCCTCCTTGAACCAAACGTCGACTTAAGCTTACCATCGATGGATCTACGTGGGATTACGTTTTTGACTCGATCGGATACCCAGATCGCAGGTGGCAGACCACTTTCGGTTCGGACGGTCGGTGGGCCACGATCGAAATTCCAAGTACATGTAAATGTTCTGAAATTTTTCTTAATCCGAGGGTGTAATTTGGTCCGATTCGATGGTCGGGTTGCTTATCGACGTCACACGAATGATGATGCGGATCACTATTCCTGATATTTATTTTGGATGGGAATAGTGTTTTTCACACTCCCTCGCTCCGAATCGAAACGAATGGCCATGGAACATCGGATGGAGCTGATTTTTGAGATGATTGTTAAGCCCAGTGGGGCGGTCCTAGTTCCTTAGCTTCGGGTTAATCGGACTCCCGATGTGCGATCTAGACCTAATACGAAGTTTTGAGATGCTCCCGAGAGCAGCCGGGTAATGAGTTTGATCCTAGATTTTTGGGTAACCTAGCGTCAATGATTCTGCAACTTTTGGGTCTTGTAGATCGTATTTAAAGCGTTCCTAACGGATTTCATGGCTAATCGAGTTTAGTACTTAGTTAACTTTGTTAAATTTCTAAAGAATTTAATCCTAAGTGAATTCTGGTCGAGGTGGTACTCAGGCCTTTGGAGTTTGTATATAAAGTGATCCAAGTTATACTACTTAGCTAGTTTAAGATAGTGTCTAGGGTGAAAGTTATTAGAAAAATTGGAAGATTAAGGTGATGAAGGGTGAGGTTTGTGAAGGAAATGAGTTCAAAGGCGGCTTTAGACTTTGGGATTCGGTTCTGACAAGTTAATGAGGTATTACGATCGACCCATTGCCTAAGGTCATCTAATCCCAAGTTGGCAAAAATCCGGGGCGTTACACTGTCGCTCTCAGGAGTACATTGAAACCTCATATCGGACCTGGACTGCATGTCAAAAATCCAATGACCGCGAAACTATAGGATTATGTCTATCCTATTGGGCTTGACAACCATCGCGGGAATTGAGCCCAAATAATGTCCAAAAATGCACAACTTGAGCCCTGAGTAAAGTGTGTGAGAAACGCGAATACCTTTAGAAAATGTTATGAAACTTAAGTGAATTGGGCCATTCGCTCACGCATGAAATTGAGGTTTTCAGACCGTCAGTTTCTGACAAAACTTCACCCATGGGAAAAGGAAATTTCTCTGCACATATCCGTATACTTGTGGCCCCAATCGAGTAAGTACGACCGTTGATCTGATACAGGTCTTCCACGGTCGATCGGCCTATCCAATCGTACCAAAAATCACTTCTTGGCATAGATCCATGGTCATGGAACTTACACTATGACGTGAGTAGTGGGCCTCCCTGTATGTCCCGTTTGTAAAAAACAGACGCCCTTTGGTTATAACCTAAGTATACCAGGGCCCTGGGGCCATTTGCATCACTTCTGGGCTATATATATCCCTTATACCACCCCATCTCTCTCTCATATGAATTTCTCCAAACCCTTGGAGAGAGAAGAGAAAAGAATGGAAAAGAATAAGGAGAGGAGAAATCCTGGGAGATCATTGCTGTGATTCTCTTCCACAACTCCACGCCTCGAATCACTGTCCCATTTCACTACGATCTGTTTTGGCTACGATTTGAGTAAGAAATCCTAATCCTAATATCGTAGTTGAGATCTAGAATGGTTGTTTATCAACCTAGCTAACCGATTTCATTATTTAGGTACTCGACGTTTTGTTTCGGGAACGTAGAATTCGATCCGAGTCCGAATCGAGTATTTTAACGAAAGGTGCAGACTATAAATGTTTAGGTTATTGGTTTCAATGCTTTCAATGTCAGCTAATGATTTATGTCTGACTTGATTGCTACCATATCGTCTTAGACGCATGGATTTTGATATATTTTACATATATGAACTATGTTAGACAAAATATGCATCTTATGTGTTTGTTGAAATGTTTGAATGAGCATGTAAATATGATTTATGCTTGCAATGACTACAAATCTTGGATTCATGTTTGTCAAATGCGTGATGACCTCTTTGTGTAAGGAATTGCCATGATATATGTCATAACTAATCTAGTCTATGTATTTTTGGTGAAGTGTAACTTAAATGTTTGATAAATTGTCTGAATGAGAAATTGTTAATGATTTGTATTTATTAAGGGTATTGAGATAGCATTCTTAATTACCTTATTCATATGTATAGTTTCTTTTATGTAATCTTAATTTCGTCCAATCGATTCATGGATAAAATGCAAGTGCTAGGTAAGATGATCAATGTGTATGATGAAATGCTTAAATGAGGAATTTATTTAGATTGTTTGTTGAATATTGGCATGATTATCACATGTGTCTACCAATTACATCTAAGTAAGAATGGGGCTACAACCTAGCCCAGGCAATCGGTAACAGTTCCTATTTGGGTGGCGGAATTAGTCTCGCCACATTAGGTAACTCGACGAATCCGTGTCGCACAACGATTGTCGATAGTGATTAGGCCACACGAGGTTCTTATGCGCTCCATGTCGATTAAGTCAACGTGTGCTCGTACCAATCGAACTTGCTAAACAAACTGATTGGGCTATTGTGTTTACCATGTATGAACATCACTGCTTGAATTTAAGGTACCACTTACCAATGTAAAAGCCTGTTTCAACCATAGTACCACAATCCGCTAAGACTCATGAGCTGGACATGGTGGTATGGGACACCATGGTCGAGATGTTGGCCTACACTGGGGTGATGAGCCTCCCCATAGTGACCAGTGAGCAACCCAAACTCGTGAGCTAGGCATGGTGGTATAGGACACTGTGTTCGAGCTGTCGGCCTATGCTGAGGTGACGAGCCTTCCCATAGTAACCGCGAGTATAAACTTCGAACTTGCCTATCAACTGCTTTTCATTAGGGATAATGCCCTACAACTTGCCTATCGTATGCAGTTAACTAGGATTGACGACCCTAGATGGATCCTTCATTTGGGTTAATGATATAAAGGGAGGTACCTTAGCTTCCTGTACCTACTTATGAATAAGCTTAATTAAGTACTCGGCTATGCTGAGGTGACGAGCCTTCCCATAGTGACCACGAGTATAAACTTCAAACTTGCCTATCAACTGCTTTTCATTAGGGATGATGCCCTACAACTTGCCTATCGTATGCAGTTAACTAGGATTGACGATCCTAGATGGATCCTTCATTTGGGTTAATGATATAAAGGGAGGTACCTTAGCTTCCCGTACCTACTGTATGAATAAGCTTAATTAAGTACTCAGCTAATACGACCATGCATCACATTACATTAGTTAGGATGTGCTTTTGGTGAGAAAAGTGCACTTTAGGGAGTGTTGTTATATGTGAAATTGGTTGTCAGAGTCGCTTGTGAGGGAGATTTGTGCGAGGGCATACATCATTACTTGCACTTCATTCTTGCATTAACAATAGTTAGGAAGTGATTGTTTTATTGCTTTATCATTACTTCTTGATTGACTTGATAACATGTTAACCTTTGCCTTATAGTACCACTGAGTTGATCACTCACTCTCACCCTGGGATGGTGTTTTAAAACACCAACCAGACTCTGGTTTAGATGCAGGTGATGGGGAAGCGTATGCAGCAGAGTTGGACTTCATAGATGCGGAGGAAGAATTCTCCTACGTTTAGCTCTTAGGTAGGTCTATGTAGACCTCGTGCTGATTCAATGGGATTACAAGGACATATGGATTAGCTGGACACTTTACATTTTGATATTTTGTAAATTTTGAAATAATACATGTATATATTCAGCCCAGTAACATACTCATACTCTGGAGGTTGTGAAACACTTACATACTTAAATATATATGTTTCAGTCTTCTGCTTGCTTAATTCAATTATATCTGGAGTATAATATGCTATTTTGGTATAATCCCAATCATGTTTAACTCATTAATATGGATGAAATCTGAACATTATTATCCATGTTGCATAAGTGATGTGTTGGATCTCGGGAGTAGAGCATTGCTCGACCCTCAAAATTCGGGGCGTTACAAGTTGGTATTAGAACATGATTTGGATTAAACTGGACCTGGGTTATAGGTAACACAACCCACTTTGACGCACTCTGACTCAGAAAGGGAGCGATGGAATCTAGAAACCATATTAGGATCCCAAAGTATTGCCGACTGGCGAGATTGACTACTGTAGTGTAGTCCGTACGCGTCCTAGATCATGTAAATTGGTCTTAGTCATCATTAGGCTATCAATCGACAGGTTTGAACCATTGGTCGACAAATATAAAACCTAAAATAGACCAAGAGGTGCGAATACGTGCACATACAGCTAGGAAAACATACCGTGCGGGGCTAAAAACCTGAATCACAAAATTCAGTGGGGCCCACGCACCCATACGTCACCCCGGGAGGCGGTGGCCACTGCGGGACACCCTAGAGGGGCGCGGTGGCACAACCCAGGCGGTGGTGCACCGCCGACCTCCAGTCCATGTGGGGCCACTCTCACGTGTGGGACCTCCCACTTAACCCATTTTTTGCCCCTTTTGCTCATTTCGCCCAATTAGACCCTATTCCTACCCCAAAAACACCCCCAAACCCATTAACCACTCTCTTTCTCTCTCAAATCTACTCCATACATTCAAATCTTCCATTTCTTCTACATCCTACACCCATTCACCACCATTTCCCTAAAACTATCCCTTACAACTCTTCATCTTCCTTATTTCCACTCATTTGAGCACAAAAACTCTCTTTTTGTGTCTCATAACTCCCAATCTTCAAACCCACTTCATTCTCAAAGCTTTTCCAAATCAATGGCCCTCTTTGAGCTAGTCACCTTCATTTTCTCCATCTCAATGCTCCTCTCCCTTATGGGAAAGAAGAGAGCGGCCCCAGATGAAGCCTGACTTAGTCGTCCAAGCCTTTTTAGGAAGAAGGCGAGTGCCGAGACTAGTGTAAGCGCCAAGTGAAGGTCGAAACAGTATCTCGACCCTCGAGTCCTGATAGAAAGGTCGCTTCTGGCGGGCGCTGAACTCGGTAAGTTCCATGGTCGCAAAGTTATGTTTGAAGCTCATGTTGATGAGAAATTATTTGGATTATATCCCGTGATCGATCTCCTTTTGGAGAATGGGTGGGGTCCCGTATTTGAAGGAAAAGCTCACGCAAGTTAAGACACCGTATGAGCCTTCTATGCTCATATACGGGACCCAACCCCAGTGCCTCTTCAATTTATGATACCGTTGGGAAGATCTCACGTCAAGGTCGATGTGGATGTCATGGCACATATTATGGGAATAGAACGTGGAGTTATACATGTAAGTGAGACAAATCTCGTTAGTGAGCGGGAGAGAAATCGCCGCACTCGTTTCCTTTGTAGCCAACTTGAGTAGTGGAGGCGAGGAAATAGCTTTACATCGACTCGGATGACGATAGATTTTCGTCTACTCCACCATATATGCATGTACAATGTGTATCCTAGGTGGAGCAATCACACAGAATGTACTTGATTTATGGTGGATTTCTTGTACAGAGCTAGACAGGGAGACAAGCTGTGCCTGCCTACTTTCGCCTTGACTCGGATAATCAACACTGTATGATCTACTAGGGGAGACACCTCACTCCCTTTCTGCCGCGCTCAAAATTTTAGCTTCAGACTCAATACGGATAACCTCGGCCCAATCATTTCATCTATGAAACTACACTCAACAATATGGGCATAGGTCCTAAGCAACACCAAGCAAGGCTTGATCAATGTAGGGATGAGATAGAAGAAGAGACTGATGAAGAGGAAGGCAGTGAAGAAGAAGAAGGAAATGAAGAAGAGGAAGGAAGTGAGGAAGAGGAGCAGGAAGAAGAGGAGGAGGCCCAAGACTCAGATGGGGGACCTCCTACTGCTACACATAAGGATAGCTATGACCGGGCCGCCTTAGAAGCCCGCATGGCTAAGATTAAAGAAAGCCAAGCCCATCTGAAGTAGAAATTCGAGGAGAACTAGGCCTATCTGAAACAGAAGTTCAATAGAATGTCTCGCACCCTAAAGGCCCTCCTGTGCTATATGCAGGATAAGGGTGCGCCTCCACTTTCACCAGAATCGGAGGACTAGTCATATGTTTGTAGTTGTTGTTCTTGCTTTTTTTTTTTTTTTTTTGTAATAGCCTTAGTTAGACTTAATTGGATGTTAGGTTAGTCAGTGTTAAAGCCTTTTGTTAAACACATGCATTCTCTATTCATGTAATGCTACATCATATGTATTGTGACAATTTTGGTTAAATGAAATGCATGAAGTTTCTTTTGTTCAAAAATGTGTAGAATGTTTGGAAAAGGTAGTTGATGTTGTCCTAATCCTGTAAACGTTGCACCCTATGTTCTATATAGGGAATGCCTCCTAAAACCACTCGGAATATGGCACATCTCCAGCTTGGTGGATCGATTGACGGGGCACCTCCCTCGAGCGATAGCCACAAGGACCCCAGTTTGGGCCTGAGTATTGAGACAATGACGGATTCACAGCCGGCCACTGGCCCCACGAATGGGCCAACACTTAGTGCACCACTAGTTTTGGATTAGAATCGTGCGTCCACGTCGACGCCACACGTGCCTCTAGCAGCCTCTCTTCCTGATAGGTTGGAGCAAATGATGCTCCTAATGTAGAAACAACAATAAGTTTTGGCTACTATTGTGGGGGCCATTGCCTAAAAAGTGAATGCGGCTCTGTCGATGCCACCTGTATAGCCTACTGGGGCTATGCCCACAAGTGGCCTATTTGAGCGCTTTCAGCATCTTCATCCTTCTACTTTTACAGGTACTCATAGACCCGAGGAGGCTGAGTACTAGTCGGATCACATATCAAAGATGTTGAGGTTGTAGCACTGTACTGAAGCAGAGCAAGTCGAGCTGGTTATGTATATGTTTGAGAAGGAGACTAGTCTTTAGTGGGATAGCATCCTACGAACCGTTCCTGCAGGATTGGCATGGACTTGGGACGAGTTCGAGACCCGTTTTCATGGAAAGTACCTTTCCCTGCCTAATCGTAATGAAAAGGAGGGCGATTTTCTCCGCCTTCGACAAGGGGGGATGACAGTGCCAAAATACGAAAATCGATTCACGGAGCTATCCAGATATGCTCCTTTAATCTTGGTAAATGAGCCGATGATAATGCAGCGATTTTCAGAGGGACTGCTGGCTGATATCCGCACCAAGATGTGTTGCGCTAGTATTCCCAACTATGTTGAGCTAGTGAACATGTCCCTGCGAGCTGAGCAGGATAGTGAGAGAGTCTCTCAAACACGTACGCCGATGGGCCTGAGGCCTCGGCCTGAATTATTGAACCGATAGTTTCTCGGCAAGATGCCGCATGCAAATTCACCTCCCAGACAACTGGCTCTGCCAGTCCAGCAGAGGCGATGTGATCTTTGGTGCGTCTATTGTAACAAGACGGGACGTACAGATCCTGTCACGCCTCAAACTCAGAAACCGGGCTCGCAAAATTCCTCATCGCTGAATCCAGTGCCGACAGCCTCCATAGTACCCCATTCTCAGTTCCCAGTGTCCATACACCAGATTCCGATCCTGGGATCTTACAAGGAGGATTTTCCAATGTACATTTAACTCGTAATAAGCATAACTACAAGCTTACCTAAATCACAAAGGCAATATCATTATCATATATCCACTAATATAAACAGTTGAATACAGTGCTGAAAGGAAAATACATATATCAAAATTAAAGCTTCAAAAGTCGGCTGCACGCTCCAAGCTCGACACTGTTGCAACCTAATGCCACCTGCATGCATCTATCATGCATAAGCTTATATAACGCTTAGAGGGTGGTGTAAGTGTGTGCACAAGATAAGTGCCAAGTTTTTAATTCAATGCCTTAATCATACAATATCAGAATTACTGGCAAGATCATGAATCATACGATATCAGAGTAAGCGAAAATACTGCAAGTCTATAAATCATACAATATCAGAGTACGCAATACAAATCAGCTATGCAAATGAGGAGTCCTAGAGAGCCAAATATCAGATGCCAAGGATACAATGTAATATGTAAATCCTGCTAAGTCTATCTAGGCCATATAAGTATAAAAACATAGCAACCCAAAATACCATATGCCTGTGGATGTAATGCAATATGTGATGCGAATGAAATGACCAATCTTGAGTGTAAAGTTGGGATGATAGTACGTAGTATTGTAGGCTACGGGGTCCACCACAAGGGACTTCTATCCAAACCAGTCCCATACCTAAATTTGGATAGTTAGACTCAATGTGGTAAACTCCTGATCTCAAGTTAGTCGCGTGCCCCAACCGAAATCTTGGCCATTGCGAAGATACATGTAACAATTAGTTGCGCACCACCAGCCCAAGTAGATAGTGAATGAATGAGTATGTAACTCCTGCTCAATAAGTCCACATATTAGTACTATACATCTCTGGGATCATCACCAGGTCTAGTACACTCTACGCCAGCTTGCCGCCCCATCAAGCATAGAATACAACTGGTAAGTGGAAGAGACCTCACTACCTGCCTACCAATATCGGCCCGACTTGTCGATGGTGGACCCATTTAAGAGCTGATCAGACTCAGCCTAGCTTTGCCTATTCCCTCAGGCGGGTAAGGCCACACCCCCTCCCAACCGACCACGACACAGTGGGAGACGTGACCTACTAGTATTCGACTCTTATGCGCTCATATATATCCACTCGATCTCGACGTTGGGGCGACCTTTGGTACCAAGAGGGTTTATGAATTTTTACCCAGGGTCATCTATGGCGGCCCGATGTTAGTAGTAAATTTTCGATATCCTATCTGGCCATCTACGATATGCTTATGGAGGCTATGACCTTGATGTCACTAGGGCGTAAAATAATCATAATCACACAATGCAAAATGCATGAGTCATACAATTTAATCATGCATCAATCCTGCGCATACCATGCACTCATGTGAGATAACTCCGCCTATCAGGGAGTCCCATAAACCAACTGCACTATAACATATGCAATGGTTAATCATATCTCATAACAAACATGCAGATGATGCATATGGGCATGTATCATGATGCTATGCTGTCACATACTCATAATCGATATCAATAACTGGGCTCGATAATCGGCATTAACAATCAGCCTCGATAATGTGGACATTTAACCAACATTACCCTCAAGTAGCGGCCCACATAGAGCCTAACGTGTAGTGGACCCATAGCCTTATAAAGGGCCTAATATACAACACCATGAGCCCCACTCAAGGGCTTAATACACATCATGATGAGCCTCTCCCATGGGCCTAATATACATCATAATGGACTCCATCGCCTGGCCCCCAAATGCATCGCAGTGGGCCTCATCACATAGGCCTAATATACATCACAACGGGCCTTCGACATGGGCTGAATACACATCAGAATGGCCTCAAATACGGGCTACCACATTGGGTCTCATTAATCGGCTTTGACAATCAGAATCGGCTTCGGTGGTATGCCTCGATAGTCGGAATCGGCCTCGACAATCGAAATTAGCCTCGACAATCAGAATCCGCCTTGATGATCAGCCTCAACAATAGGTCGTGATAATCGAAATTGGTATCGACAATCGAAATCGACCTCAATAATCGGCCTCCACAATCGGAATCGGAATTGGCCTCAATAATTAGCCTCTACAATCGAAATTGGTATTGACAATCGAAATCGATATCAACAATTGGAATCGGCCTCGACAATCAAAATCGGAATCAGAATCGGCCCCAACAATCGAAATCGAAATTGGCCTCGACAATCTGAATTGAAATCGGCCTTAACAATCGGCCTCGACAATCAGAATCGAAATTGGCCTCAACAATCGGCCTCGACAATCGGAATCGGTATCGATAGTCGGAATCGGATCGACAATCAGAATCGACCTCGATAATCTGAATTGGTCATAACAATCGGAATCGACCTTGATAATCGGCCTTGACAATCGAAATCAGAATTGGCCTCAACAATCGGCCTCTACAATCAAAATCAAAATTAGCCTCAACAATCAGCTCGACAATCGAAATCGGTATTGACAATCGAAATTGGCTTTGATAATCGGCCTCGATAATCGGAATCGGAATCGGCCTCAACAATCGGTCTCGACAATTGGAATTGGTATTGACAATCGAAATCGGCCTCGACAATTGGAATCAGAATTGGCCTCAATAATTGACCTCGACAATCGAAATTGGGATCAGCCTCAACAATCGGCCTTGATAATCGGAATCGGTATCGACAATCGGAATTGACATCGATAATTGGAATCGAAATCGGCCTCGACAATCGAAATCGGGATCGGGCTCGACAATTGGTATCGACAATCAGAATCGGGATTGGGTTCGACAATTGGTATCGATAATCGAAATCGGCCTAGACAATCAGAATCGGAATTGGCCTCAATAATTTGCCTCGACAATCGAAATCGGGATTGGCCTCAACAATCGGCCTCAACAATCAGAATCAAAATCGGCCTCAATAATCGGCCTCGACAATCAGAATCGAAATCGGCCTCAACAATAGGCCTCGATAATCGGAATCGGGATTGGCTGAACAATCAAAATCGAAATTGGCCTCAATAATCGGGCTCGACAAGTGTAATTGAAATCGACCTCAACAATCGGTCTCGACAATCAGAATTGGCCTTAATAATTGAAATTGGTAATCGATCTCGACGCAAGGCAGGGTCTATAGATGAACAGACGATGATAGAACAAGTAATATTAATGGGGCCTAATAATTTGGGTTCACCCACTAGAGAATGATGAGAATGAGCTTAACTAGGCCTAAAGGAAGGTCACAATGTGGACATTTAACCATCACTGCCCATCGACGTGGATATTCAACCAACACAGGGAGTGACCCACATAGGGCCAAACATATAGTGGGCCCATGGCCTCACACAAAGGCCTAATATACATCGCAATAGGCCTCATTAAATGGGCTACAAAAATATCACAATGGCCACGCTATATGGGCCAGAAATAATCTCATTGGGCCTCGTCATATGGGCCAGATGTACATTTCAATGGGCCACGACCCATGGGCCTCAAATATACAATAGGCGGGCCCTACACATGGGCCTCAATACATCACAGGTGGGCCCTACACATGGGCCTCAATACATCACAGGTGGGCCTACACATGGGCCTCAAATATACATCATGATGGGCCTCATAGATGGGCCGCACCAATGGGCCTCAAGTGGGCTTAACCACACCATAAATCATTTCAATAGTTATAGGTGTAACATGTGTATCACAGTACACTATCATTCTATGGGGCACATGGCGCTCTAATGATGATCAACACTGCCCAAACATTGCCTATATAAATCAGTAGGGTCCAAACATTGTCCATGTAAATCAGCACCATCCAAACATTGCCTATGTAAATCTGCACCCTCCAAACAATGTCTATGTAAATCTGCACCATCCAAACATGTCCAACACCGTCCAAACATTATCTAGCACCGTCCAGTACAATTTGGACGATTTGGATGAAAGAAATACATCATGGTGGTGTCTATGTACATGGCCCACCAGAGATTTGAATCTGCTTCATTTTTTGTCTCAAACATAAGACGATCTCGTCAAATGAATGGACGGTGTGGATGATATCATACAACAGGGTGGGTCCCGCCCGTCCAGGACGAACGGATGGCTCGAATATAAAACATATATCAAGGTGGGTCCCATCCCACATGTACAACATGTGTGGGGTGGGCCCCACACCAGCTGGAATACGATGGATGGTGAGTTATAATACATACGTTACAGTGGGGTCCATGATGATTGCTGATGTCAACTGACTAATAATATAGTTGGTGTGAGGTTCCCCAGCCCAATCGTATCCACCGTCCATGGCTTGGACGGTGCGGATGCGATGCATTAATCAAGGTGGGGTCCATGGACTGCCCACACATGTCATCAAGTGGGCCTCACGTGCTGGTGGAAGAACGAGCACCGTAGATACAAACCACATGCATCACGATGCGCTCCACCTAGCAGCATCCGTGTGATGGACAGTATAGATAAAACATTGCATCATGGTGTAGTCCACCGTCCTAGCCAATGGACGGCTGGATGAAACCACACATCATGTTGGGGTTACACGTGCTGGATGCAGCACAGTGCTATGCACGGATAGTGTGGATGAGATCCACACCTCAGATCAGACCCACATAATTGTGACGTCAATACAACAGCTATATCACTGGAGTGAGGTACACCCGTCGTCCGATCCCCATCGTCCAAGAGTGTCTAGATGGCGTGGACGAAATACATACATCATGCCCCTACACAGCAGATGAACGGTGTGGATGCTGCACACGTGCAGCGAGTGGGGCTACAAATGAACGGGTGGTGTGGACCCTTTCACTTGCAGCAGCAACATAGCTGGTGTAAAGTAGCCAGCCAATCTGCTTACATTAAAAGCAGGCCACATGTGGAATGGGCTCCCACCGTGGATGATACACACACACCATTGTGGGTCTCACTGTCTAAGTTGCTGGACGGTGTGGATACACCACATAATTTAAGTGGGCCCAACGTGATGGATGGCCTGGATATATCACACGCATCAGGTGGGCCACACGACATCCAAGGGAGAGAGAGAGAGACGGTGAGGAGGAGAGGGACCCCACCACTATAGGCCCTCCCTATATAATACATACATGAAGATGGGTCCCATCATAAGTGGGCTATCGAATTTGAAAATTAACGGTAGATCACCCACCTTTGATCTTCTTAGACTCCTTCCACCGATGTGATCTAGAGCTCCAAGAGGTGGATTTTAACGATTGAGATCGGCTTTGAAGGGTTGGATTGAGTGGTGGGAGTGGGCCACACAAAGCACTCTCATGGAGCTTGCTTGGACGTGGGTTGCTCTCATGGAGCTTGGGAGAAAAATGAGAGAGAGAGAGAGAAGTGATGTGAGTGATGGAGTGATGGAGAGAGGGATGGGTGAAGTGATGGAAAGTTGACTTTTGGGGATGGGCAGTTGTACTTGGGGATGTTGTGAGTGATGTGATGTGTACTTGACATTTGATGTGATGTATTCTCTCGAGATTGCAACGCGCGGTGTTTTCCTTAAACTGAACGTGGGCCCACATCTCCTGGCTTGGGTATCGACTCAGCGCGCAAGACGCGACATAGGAACTGCGGTGACGGCTGTAAGTGCGATGTTTTATAGCTCCTTTGGTTGTCAAATTTTGTAGTGCCAAAACCTATTGGAATTCTTGTCTTGTCTAGCACCTCTACATATCCAGGTCTGTGCATCTCATGTACTAGACCAGTCGTGACAAGTCACGACCAGTCGTGGAGGTCCCTTGACCGATTGTGCAAGGCCTACGACATGTCGTGTAACGGCTTTATCCGGTTGCGCTCAAAATTTTAAAAATTTGTTGGTCCTAGGACCAGTCATAGTGTCCACAGGACTAGTTGTGAACGCGATTTCTTTACCTATAAATAGAGCATGAATTTCAGAGTTTTTCATTAAATTCAAGCTAAATCAATACGCCACTCTGAGAGATAAGTTAGTTATCTTTTTAAGCTATATTATGCTCATTTAATATTCTCTTTTATTAGCTTTCTTTGCATTTAATTTTGAATTTTAGCATTCCAATTTTATTTGAAAGAGGGATTGAAGTATTCCCATTTCTTGGAATCAAAATCAAATCAAGCTAGCCCAAGGTGCTTTAAGTTTAAAATCAATTTAGAACATAGAACCATTTCATAAGTGAGTTTGGACATTGAACTTCTACGTTAAACTTCTACTCCGAGTTGGTTCTTTTGGGCTGCATCTAAAAGAGAATATCCAGGTATTTTACATTATTGTAAATTTCTGTATTTTGGTTTTATTGAGATTATGCCAGAAAAATTTCACTATTTTGGTTTGTCTGAGGTGATCCAGGGTCTTTGAATTGTGTAAGCTTACTTGAAAAACACAATTGTGAGAGTTTTAGGTGAACCTAGAAAAACCTATTTTCATAGTAAACGCTAATATCCACCGTGTGAGGATATTATGAGTGGAGTAGTTGTATGGTTGTTTTTCTTAATAGTTGGTGTACACACAAACGAACCACTATAATTTCTAGTCTTGTGGTTGATCGATTGTTTATTTCATTTATGGAGAATGTTGTAATCCTTATGTGAATGTGTGGGAACGTCGTAATAGCTTAGATTTCCCTTCTTGCTATTCATTTCTTTATTCCTCTGTATCAGTTTAAGTTTTTGATGCATAAACCGTTCTAGTAAGGTTGTCCTACCATAAACCCTTGGTTTTTATGGTGTAAGGTTGTCCTTAGAACAACATCTATATCAACCTCTTAATACTCGTTCATTTGAGGTTGCCTTTAAATTCAGCATTGTGGGATTGTCTATTGCTATCTGTATTTAATTTATTTAAATTCCCCTGTTATTTTTTAATTTGGCATAGTCCTATTCACCCCCCCTCTAGAACATATAGCTTGGCCTTTTCAAGTGGTATTAGAGCCTAATAGCTCATTTATATTGTTATTACTTTTTGGATTAATTTCTTGAGCTAATCGATCTGAGCTTTATAAGATGTCAAATTTTGATAGCCTACCGGTCACTAGGCCTCCACCATTTGATGGCTCCAATTATGCCTTTTGGAAAGCCAAGATGAGAATTTTCTTAAAATCTATGGATGAGAGCGTGTGGCAAGCCACTGTGACTGATTGGATCCCTCCTACCACTGAAGTAACTGGTGTCGATGGATCCAAATCTATGAGAGTCACACCTTTTTTCTATTGGACCACTCTTCAGAAAAGTGAGAGTACTACCAATGCAAAAGCACTAAATGTAATCACTTCCGCACTATCACCAGATAAATTCAAAAGAATTATATCCCGTGATACTGCAAAGCAAGCTTGGGATATTTTAGAAATGACACACGAGGGAACAACAATTGTCAAGAAATCTAAAGTCTAAATTCTCACAACCAAATTTGAGGAAATACGTATGGAGGAAAGTGAAACTTTCATGGACTTTTATAATAGATTAAACGACATTGTTAACTCTATGTGGGGTCTCGGTTGTAAAATCAGAGAAAGTAAAGTCTGTGTAAAGATACTACACTCACTACCTGAACGGTTCAATTCAAAGGTGACTGCGATCCAGGAACTTTGTGATACATACAATATGAGGGTAGAAGAATTAGTTGGGTCATTACAGACCTATGAGTTAAACTTTAAAGCTCCTAAAGGTAAATCCATTACCCTTAAATCTTCTAAATGTATTTCTCAAGATAATAGATATTCTGATTTAGAAAATTCTGAAGATGATATGACCCTTTTAGCTGAAAAGTTTTATAAGATTTTTGAAAGTAAAAAGAGGGTTGATTTTTAAAAATCTAATGATAAGAAAAGATCTAAATCTAAAACTTGAAAATCTTTATAAGATAGTCAATGTTACAACTGCCATGAATATGAGCATTTAGCAAACCAATGTCCTAAAAAGGACAAACCCAAAAAGAAGGTTATATTGGCTACTTGATATGAATCTTTCTACTCTAAAGCCTCTTCTGAGTCAGAAGATTCTGAAACTGAGTCGGGTAATGAAGTTAAGGCCCTTATGACTTTAGCCAAGTTCACATTTTCAGATAATTATCATTCAACTAGTGAAGAAAATCAGAATAGTGATCATGAAAATGAAGAAGATCTTCAAGATGCTTACAATGTCCTATACAAGGAAAGTTGTAAAAATGTCGTAAAACTAAAACTTCAAAAAGAAAAGTTTTAGAAACTTAAAGAAAATTTTGATACTCTTGTTTTAGAAAAATCCTATATTTCAGATTGTTTTGAAAAAACTAAATGCGATTTAGATTTTAAAACCTCCCCGATTGAAAATCTAAAATCTGAAAATGAAAAACTAAAACTTGAAGTCTCTTCACTTTTGAGTTTAAAAGATACTTGGAGGTTATCTGAATCCAGAAAATGTTATGATCGATCCGGTTTGGGCTACGACAAAAGTATTCCTCCTAAACATAAGAACACACCTCCTAAGTTTGTGAAAGGAGAGTCTTCAAACTCAAATGGGAAAAGTTCAAATCAAATTTATTTTAAAAATGCTAAAACTTTTCAATCCTTAAAACTTAAAAGCAACCATATCAACTATAAAAATCAGAATCATAAACCTTTAGCTGAGAAAATTGTTGATTTACTTAAGGTGCTCCAAAAATTTAACTTAATGGGTCAATCTTATATCAACTACAAACACAAGAAAACCAACTATACCCCTAAACCCAAAACTGTAATGAAATGGGTTCCTAAGGTTACTTGCTTGGTTCCCACACGACTTTCAAAGTTTCAAGCCATTCAAAGTGGTACCTAGATAGTGGATGCTCTAGGCACATGACTGGTGATAAAGGTCTATTCACTAATCTTAAAGACATGACTGATGGTTCAGTCACATTTGGTGATGGTAGCAACTGCAGGATTATTGGCCAAGGTACAGTTCAACTTTCTAACCTCCCTTTATTTGAGAATGTTTTATATGTAGAAGGTTTAAAACACAACTTATTAAGCATTTCGCAAATATGGGATAAAAATCATAGCGTAAAATTTTCTAACATAGGGTGTGAAATTTTAAATAAAAATGGTTCTATAATATTAACTGGTCGCAGAACTTCTGAAAACTGCTATATTGTAAGTGACTCTAGCTCATCTAATTTATCGTGTTACATGGTCCATTCCGATGAGACCGATTTATGGCATAAATGCCTTGGACATGTACACTACCATAACTTGTATAGATTGAGCAAAAGAGAGTTAGTAAGAGTATTACCCAAAATACATAAAATAGATAAAATATGTGGCAATGCTAGATTGGCAAACAAACTAAGAGTTCTCACAAAAAGGTAGACTCCAATGCCACATCTAAACCGTTCGAACTCCTCCATATGGATCTTATTGGACCAACTAGAATGGAGAGTCGAGGTGGCAAAAAGTATATTCTAGTAATCGTTGATGACTTTACAAGATGTACTTGGGTAGTCTTCTTAAGAGATAAATCAGAAACTCTTGATGAAGTTAAAAGGGTACTTAGACGTATCCAAACCGAAAAAGAGACTCAAGTTTGTAAGATCCGTAGTGATCATGGATCAGAATTTAAGAATAGCGATTTTGAGAAGTTTTACAGTGACCAAGGAATATCACATGAATTTTCTGCGCCCAAAACACCACAACAAAATGGTATAGTAGAAAGAAAAAATAGAGTGCTTCAAGAAATGACAAATGTAATGTTAAACAGTATGAAGCTCCCTAAAAATCTTTGGGCCAAAGCCGTAAATACTGTGTGTTATATAATTAACTGTGTCTATAATGGAAAATTGAATAGTAAAATGGCTTATGAAATGTGGTTTGATAAGAAGCCTACTGTCAAATACTTTCTAGTTTTTGGCAACAAGTGCTACATTTTTTGTGACCGAGAAAATCTGGGTAAGTTTGACACCAAAAGTGATGAAGAGATATTTTTAGGGTATGCTCTGAATAGTAAAGCATATTGGGATCTTAATAAAAGGACTAGTGTGATTCAAGAGTCTATTAATGTGGTTATTGACAATCACTTGAATACACCTATCTCAAGTTCAGATAATGATGAAGTACTTCTAATTGATAAACCAGATTCTTCATCAAGTCAAAATAACTTTGAACTGAGAACTGTTAAAGACCATCCAACTAATCAAATTCTTGGAAACCCTCTCACTAGTGTACACACTCGTAGACAATTAGAAGATGTGTGTAACTACGTGTGCTTTACATCCCAGATAGAACCTGCTAACATAAAAGAAGCTCTTACTGACGAAAACTGGATAGTTGTGATGCAAGAAGAGCTTAATCAATTTGTTAGAAATGATGTTTGGTACTTAGTTCCTAGACTAAAAGACAAACATATTATTCGAACGAAGTGAATTTTCAAAAATAAGTCTAATGAATTTGGTAATATAATTCAAAATAAGGCTAGACTGGTTGTATAAGGGTACACTAAAATTGAAAGCATTGATTATGATGAAACCTTTGCCCCTGTAGCTCGTCTTAAATCAATCAGACTATTTATATCCATTGCGTGCTTTAGAATGTTCAAAATATATCAAATGGATGTAAAGAGTGCTTTTTTAAATGGCGATTTGTATGAAGAAGTATATGTTGAACAACCAACGGGTTTTGAAGACCTTAAGAATACTGATAATGTCTATCGCTTAAAGAAGGCTCTCTACGGTTTGAAACAAGCTCTCAGGGTATGGTATGAAAAATTGACTTAGTTTTTACTAAGTCACAACTTTATAATGGGAAGTGTTGATAAAACTCTGTTTGTAAAGAAACATAATGATCACATTTTAATAGTGCAAATTTATGTTGGTGATATTATTTATGGATCTACCTGTGGTAACATGACTATTGAGTTTGCAGATCTTATGAAATCTAAGTTCAAAATTATCATGGTTGGGGAATTCAATTACTTTCTAGGGTTGCAAGTTAAACAACAACCTGATGGTTTCTTCATCTCTCAAACCAAATATGCTCTGAACTTAGTCAAAAAGTTCAGATTTGAGAATGGGAAATTTTTTTGATACTCCTATGAGTACGACTTTAAAACTCTCAAAGGACTCTACAGGTAAGCAAGTGGATCCTAAATTGTATCGTAGTATGATTGGAAGTTTGCTTTATTAATTGCAAGTAGACCTGATATTGCATTTAGTGTAGGAAATTGCGCTAGATATCAATTTGACCCTAAAGAGTCACATTTAACTGCTGTTAAGCGCATTTTGTGATATGTCACAAGTTCAGCTAATCTAGGTCTTTGGTATCCACATGATACTAGTGTTCAATTAGCTGGTTACATTGATGCTGATTGGGCTGGTAACATTGATGACAGAAAATCAACTAGTGGTGGTTGTTTTTATGTTGGGAACTATCTTGTTTCTTGGCAAAGTAAGAAATAAAGTTCCGTATCGCTCTCTACCGCTGAGGCTGAATGCATCGCAGAAGGTAATGCATGTACTCAGCTTGTATGGATGAAAAGAATGTTAAGCGATTACGAAATTGCCCAGGATTCTATGGTTTTATATTGTGATAATTCCAGTACAATTAATATATCTAAAAATCCAATTCAGCATTCACGAACCAAGCACATTGATATTAGATATCACTACATTCGTGAATTAGTGGAAGAAAAGACAATTACTTTAGAATATATTTCGACCGATACGCAACTTGCTGACATTTTCACAAAACCGCTCGACAAAAGCAGGTTTTCTAAATTGAAATTTAATCTTGGTATATGCAATTTGAATTGATTATTCATGCATTTCTATATTATATTGTATATATTTGTTATTTTATTTGTTTAAAATTTTAAATATCATGAAAAATGCATATTTTTAGCTGTGCACGACCAGTCAAGTACATACTCGACCGGTCGAGAATGTCCTCGACCAGTCGTGTAACGCGAGTTTGATGTTTATTTGGGGGAAAAACCTTTTTTTTTTTTTTTTTTCATTTAAGTTTCTTCTCCAACGGGTTTTAGCTCAACCGGTCAAACCCATCTCCCTTGTTCTTCAAGGTTAGTGCTTTATTTCCATTTTCCTTATAGATTCAAGTTCGTATCACTTCTTTTTCATCTTTGGAGTGATTTATTTCTTGTTTCATTGAGGTTTTTGGGGTTTTCTTCTCCAAAATCTGATTTTGAGAAAACCCACTTTACTTCTTTTGCAACCTTTTGATTCCTTGATCTTCTAGTTACAAATGGAAGGTAGAGGCAAAAAGAAAAGTTCTCATGGTCCTTCAACATTTAGATTGACGCCTATCACAGGGCACCACCTTCAGTTACCCGAAGATGATCCCTCCTATGTGCGAGATTTAAGGTTGCGCAATGTTATAGTTGAATGACCTATTCATGTTGACCATCTTGCTCCATTTGAAATCCTTCCTCTTCTCCAATCTATAGCATGGGCTAACATTCTACATTGGGGTGGGCCGACATACCGGTCTACTGTGCAAGCTATGTATGCATGTATCTTTGATTTTTCAACTAAAAATTTAACTTTTATTATAGCAACTAGAGAAGGTCCATTTGGAGTAGACCAACATCGGATTTCTGGTCTAATGGACATACTTGTCATTGATGAAAGTATTCCAACTAGCACTCTAGTAGCTAAACCATTTGAATTAGAAAAACATATACTTATTAGAGCATTATGCAATATAGATGTGCAATGGAGTCAAAATGGGAATGCGCTTGCTTCAAAGTATTTGTTACCCAGATACAGGGTCCTTCATAGGATATTTATTTCCAATCATTATCCACGTTCTGGTAACAAAACCGAACTCACCTCTTTCATAGTTTGGATTTTACATTCCATCATCGCTGGTACATCTGTATGTCTTCCCTCTTTAATCTGTCATTCCATCATACAATTCCGTCTCCATCCTAAATACAGTGATATCCCTTTTGCATATCTTATGACTGTATTGGCCACTTATATGTTAGTATCTATGCCTGTTGGAGAGGCTCCCATTCAACACCTTATTTTCAACAACTCAAATATAAACAAGATGAATTTGAGGTTGACTGCAGGCCAAGTTAATGTAGGTGCTGGTGAAAATGAGCCACAAATGAAGAAGAAGGTGGTGATTTACCTCCAGATGATATCAACATGGATGATATCTTTGATGAGATCAAATCAGATTCTGAGGCTGACCCTGATTATTAGCCTTCTGATTTTGCTGAGAGGTTGCATACTCTTGAGGAACAGGTGGCTCAGATTCGTGTAACCCAGGATTCACAATTTGCGTATATGCATAAATATATGAAGCACATTAATAAGGGTTTACATCAAATTGATCCATCTATTCCTGCTCCCTCTTTAAGATCTGATTAGTGTTTTCTAATCTTGGTTTGTAATAACTCTTATGATACTTTGCTTCCTTTCGGTTTATAAGATTGACTTTGGTTGAACTTGAATGATGTTGATAAATGATGCTTGAACATTACTTGCTTATAACTATAATATCTTGACTATTTCGATCCGTTATTCCTCGTTACTCATCTTATTCTTCTTTATTTATCTACATCATGTTCCATGTATTAGTTTCTTCCTTTGTCATATTATGACAAAAAGGGGGCGAATTTTGTCATGCTTAATATAAGGTGATTGTGATATATGGTTGGCATGTGGATTGTGGATAGGCTTTCTTTAAGAAAGGGATAGTTGTAAGTAAGGGGGAGTTCTTGTTGAAGGAAATGCTTTGTTTTATAACCAATGCATATTTCTTTATTCTGTATGTATGGTGCATGATTCTTTATTGAGGATATAATGCTTATCCTATTTTAATGAAGTGTGTTTTGTCACAAATTTGACAAAGGGGGAGATTGTAAGTGCGATGTTTTCTAGCTCCTTTAGTTGTCAAATTTTGTAGTGCCAAAACCTATTAGAATTCTTGTCTTCTCTAGCACCTCTACATATCCAGGTCTGTGCATCTCATGTACAAGAGTAAAAGTCTTTACTTCAAGAGATAATGCAAGTCAAGTTCTTCGGTTTCAAGCTTCAATATACATCAAGTGATGTATATAACACCATATGATAGTTCACTCCTTCAAGTTTTAAAGTACGAGGTGTCAAAGCTTCGTCTAAACGTAAAGTACAATTCAAGCTCAAGCTTTAATGAATGTTAATTTCAAGCTTCAGAAGTCTCAAGTTCAAGATTCTCTACATGACAAGACATCAAGCTTCATGAACTTTAACGAACGACTATAAACTAAAGGAAAAGAAGTTCGCAATGTTCATACATCACTAACAAGGTATGAATGACCCTAGATTGACCTTAGGGTAGGTTATTTTGAATACATAATTCAGTTGACTCATTTTATAAGTGAATAGACTGTTTCTCAATTAGTCCTGAACTATGTTCGACTAGTCCTAGCACTAGCTCGACCAGTCCAAGAAATTCCACGACCAGTCCTAAGTTTCTTACAAATTTTTAGAATTTTTTGTTAAGCCACGAGTAGTCATGGAGACTGCTCGACTGGTCGTGTGAATAGTACTCGACTCGTTCTCGACCAGTCCTGCAGCCACGACTCAAAGTCTAACAACAAAATCTAGTTCCTCACGACCAGTCGTAATAGGTTACGACCAGTCGTGGAGGTCTTTCAATTGGTCGTGCAAGGCATACAACTAGTCGTGGAACAAATTTATCTGATCGCGCTTAAAATTTCAAAAATATGTTGATCCTACGACCAGTTGTAGTGTCCACAGGACTAGTCGTGAGCGCAATTTCTTCACCTATAAATAGAGCACAAATTTCAGAGTTTTTCATCGAATTCAAGCTAAATCAATACGCCACTCTGAGAGATAAGTTAGTCATCTTTTTAAGCTATATTGTGCTCATTTAATATTCTCTTTTATTAGCTTTCTTTGCATTTGATTTTGAATTTCCGCATTCTAATTTTATTTGAAAGAGGGATTGAAGTATTCCCATTTCTTGGAATCAAAATCGAATCAAGCTAGCCCAAGGTGCTTTAAGTTTAAAATTAATTTAGAATATAGAACCATTTCGTAAGTGAGTTTGGACATTGAACTTCTACGTTAAACTTCTACTCCGACTTAGTTCTCCGGGCTGCATCTAAAAGAGAATATCTAGGTATTTTACATTGTTATAAATTTCTATATTTTGGTTTTATTAAGATTGTGCCAGAAAAATTTCACTATTTTGGTTTGTCTGAAGTGATCCAGAAAACTCAGAGTGTGGGGTCTTTGAATTATGTAAGCCCACTTGAAAGACACAATTGTGAGAGTTTTAGGTAAACCTAGAAAAACCTATTTTCATAGTGAACGCTAATATCCACTGTGTGAGGATATTAGTAGTGGAGTAGTTATATGGCTATTTTTCTAAACAGTTGGTGGACACACAAACGAACCACTATAATTTCTGGTCTTGTGGTTGATTGATTGTTTATTTCATTTGTGGAGAATGTTGTAATCCTTATGTGGATGTGTGGGAATGTTGTAATAGCTTAGATTTCCCTTCTTGCTATTCATTTTTTTATTACTATGTATCAGTTTGAATTTTTGATACACAAACCGTTCTACTAAGGTTGTCCTACCATAAACCCTTGGTTTTTATGGTGTAAGGTTGTCCTTAGAACAACATCTGTATTAACCTCTCAATACTCTTTCATTTGAGGTTGTCTTTAAATTTAGCATTGTGGGACTGTCTATTGCTATTTGTATTTAATTTATTTAAATTTCGCTGTTATTTTTTAATTTGGCATAGTTCTATTCACCCCCCCTCTAGGACATATAGTTTGGCCTTTTCAAGTGGTATCAGAGCCTAATAGCTCGTTTTTATTGTTATTAATTTTTGAATTAATTTCTTGAGCTAATCGATCTGAGCTTTGAAAGATGTCAAATTTTGATAGCCTATCAGTCACTAGGTCTCTACCATTTGATGGCTCCAATTATGCCTATTGGAAAGCTAGGATGAGAATTTTCTTAAAATCCATGGATGAGAGCGTGTGACAAGCCACAGTGACTGATTAGACCCCTCCTACTACTGAAGTAACTGGTATCGATGAATCCAAATCTATGAGAGTCATACCTTTTTTCTCTTGGACTACTCTTCAGAAAAGTGAGAGTAGTGCCAATGCAAAAGTACTAAATGCAATCACTTGCGCACTATCACCGGATGAATTCAAAAGAATTATATCTTATGATAATGTAAAGCAAGCTTGAGATATTTTAGAAATGACACACGAGGGAACAACAATTATCAAGAAATCTAAAGTCCAAATCCTCACAACCTAATTTGAGGAAATACGTATGGAGGAAAGTGAAACTTTCATGGACTTTTATACTAGAGTAAATGACATTGTTAACTCTATGTGGGGTCTCAGTGATAAAATCTCAGAAAGTAAAGTCTGTGCAAAGATACTACACTCACTACCTGAACGGTTCAATTCAAAGGTGACTGCAATCCAAGAACTTTGTGATACGGACAATATGAGGGTAGAAGAATTAGTTGGGTCATTATAGACCTATGAGTTTAACTTTAAAGCTCCTAAAGGTAAATCCATTACCCTTAAATCTTCTAAATGTATTTCTCAAGAAAATAGTAATTTTGATTTAGAAAATTCTGAAGATGATATGGCCCTTTTAGCTAAAAAGTTTTATAAGATTTTTGAAAGTAAAAAGAGGGTTGACTTTCAAAAATCTAATGATAAGAAAAGATCTAAATCTAAAACTTGGAAATCTTTAAAAGATAATCAATGTTACAACTGCCATGAATATGGGCATTTAGCGAACAAGTGTCCTAAAAAGGACAAACCCAAAAAGAAGGTTATGTTGGCTACTTTGGATGAATCTTCCTGTTCTGAAGCCTCTTCTGAGTCAGAAGATTCTGAAACCAAGTCGGGTAATGAAGTTAAGGCCCTTATGACTCTAGCTAAGTTTACTTTTTCAGATAATGATGATTCAACTAGTGAAGAAAATCTGAATAGTGATCATGAAAATGAAGGAGATCTTCAAGATGCTTATAATGCCCTATACAAGGAAAATTGTAAAATTGTCGTAAAACTAAAACTTCAAAAAGAAAAGTTTTCAAAACTTAAAGAAAATTTTGATACTCTTATTTTAGAAAAATCTCACATTTCAAATTGTTTTATAAAAACTAAATGCGATTTAGATTTCAAAACCTCCTTGATTGAAAATCTAAAATCTGAAAATGAAAAACTAAAACTTGAAGTCTCTTCACTTTTGAGTTTAAAAAATACTTAGAGGTATGCCCAAGGTGATCCTAAGTTAGAAAAACTTTTATCCAGATCTAGAAAATGTTATGATCGATCTGGTTTAGGCTATGACAAAAGTATTCCGCCTAAACATAAGAATACCCCTCCTAAGTTTGTGAAAGGGGAGTCTTCAAACTCAAAAGGGAAAAGTTCAAATCAAATTTATTCTAAAAATGCTAAAACTTTTCAATGATTAAAACTTAAAAGCAATCATATCAACTATAAAAATTAGAATCATAATCGTTTAGCTGAGAAAATTGTTGATTCACTTAAGGGGCTCTTAAAATCTAACTCAATGAGTCGATCTTATATCAACTACAGAATGCAATAAGACCAACAATACTCCTAAACCTAAAACTGTAATGAAATGGGTTCCTAAGGTTACTTGCTTGGTTGCCCACATGGCTTTCAAAGCTTTAAGACATTCAAAGTGGTACCTAGACAGTGGATGCTCTAGGCACATGACTGGTGACAAAGGTCTATTCACCAATCTTAAAGACATGACTGATGGTTCAGTCACATTTGGTGATGATAGCAACTGTAGGATTATTGGCCAAGGTACAGATCAACTTTCTAACCTCCCTTTATTTGAGAATATTTTATATGTTGAATGTTTAAAACACAACTTATTAAGCATTTCTCAAATATGCGATAAAAATCATAGCATAAAATTTTCTAACCCAGGGTGTGAAATTTTAAATAAAAATGGTTCTGTAATATTAATTGATCGCAGAACTTCTGAAAACTGCTATATTGTAAGTGACTCTAGCTCATCTAATTTATCGTGTTACATGGTCCATTTCGATGAGACCGATTTATGGCATAAATGGCTTGGACATGTACACTACAGTAACTTGTATAGAATGAGCAAAAGAGAGTTAGTAAGAGGCTTACCCAAAATACATAAAATAGATAAAATATGTGGCGAATGCTATATTTGCAAGCAAACTAGGAGTTCTCATAAAAATATGGACTCTAATGCCACATTTAAATCACTCGAACTCCTCCATATGGATCTTATTAGACCAACTCGAATGGAGAGTCGAGCTGGAAAAAAGTATATTCGGGTAATCGTTGATGACTTTACCAGATATACTTGGGTAGTCTTCTTAAGAGACAAATCAGAAACTCTCGATGAAGTTAAAAGGGTACTTAGAGGTATCCAAACTGAAAAAGAGACTCAAGTCTGTAAGATCCGTAGCGATCATAGATCAGAATTTGAGAATAGCGGTTTTGAGAAGTTTTGCAGTGAACAAGGAATATCACATGAATTTTCTATGGCCAAAACACTACAATAAAATGGTATAGTAGAAAGAAAAAATAGAGTGCTTCAAGAAATGATAAATGTAAAGTTAGACAGTATGAAGCTCCCTAAATATCTTTAGGCCGAAGACGTAAATATTGCGTGTTATATAACTAACCGTGTCTATACTAGAAAATTAAATAGTAAAACGGTTTATGAAATGTGGTTTGATAAGAAGCCTACTATCAAATACTTTCAATTTTTTGGCAGCAAGTGCTACATTTTACGTGACCGAGAAAATCTAGGTAAGTTTGACACCAAAAGTGGTGAAAGGATTTTTTTAGGCTATGCTCTGAATAGTTGAGCATATCAGGTTCTTAATAAAAGGACCGGTGTGATTCAAGAGTCTATTAATGTGGTTATTGATGATCACTTGAATACACCTATCTCAAGTTCAGATAATGATGAAGTACTTCTAATTGATAAACCATATTCTTCATCAAGTCAAAATAACTCTAAAATAAGAACTGTTAAAGACCATTCAACTAATCAAATTCTTGAAAACCATCTCACTAGTGTATACACTCGTAGACAACTAAAAGATGTGTGTAACTACGTATGCTTTACATCCCAGATAGAACCGGCTACCATAAAAGAAGCTCTTACTGTCGAAAACTGGATAGTTGCGATGCAAGAAGAGCTTAATCAATTTGTTAGAAATGATGTTTGGTATTTAGTTCCTAGACCAAAAGAAAAACATATTTTCAGAACGAAGTGGATTTTCAAAAATAAGTCTGATGAATTTGGTAATATAATTAGAAACGAGGCTAGACTGGTTGTATAAGGGTACACTAAAATTGAAAGCATCGATTATGATGAAACCTTTGCCCCAGTAGCTTGTCTTGAATCAATCAGACTATTTATATTCATTACGTGCTTTAGAAAGTTCAAAATATATCAAATGGATGTAAATAATGCTTTTCTAAATGGCGATTTGCATGAAGAAGTATATGTTGAACAACCAACGGGTTTTGAAGACCTTAAGAATACTGATAATGTTTATCACTTAAAGAAGGCTCTCTACGGTTTGAAACAAGCTCCCAGGGCATGGTATGAAAAATTGACTAAGTTTTTACTAAGTCACAACTTCATAATGGGAAGTGTTGATAAAACTCTATTTGTAAAGAAACATAATGATCACATTTTAATAGTGCAAATTTATGTTGATGATATTATTTATGGATCTACCTATAGTAACATAACTATTGAGTTTGCAGATCTTATGAAATCTAAGTTCAAAATTAGCATGGTTGGGGAATTCAATTACTTTCTAGGGTTGCAAGTTAAACAACAACCTGATCGTTTCTTCATCTCTCAAACCAAATATGGTCTGAACTTAGTCAAAAAGTTCAGATTTGAGAATGGGAAAAATTTTTGATACTCCTATGAGTATGTCTTTGAAAGTCTCAAAAGACTCTACAGGTAAGAAAGTGGATCTTAAATTGTATCACAGTATGATTGGAAGTTTGCTTTATTTAATTGCAAGTAGACCTGATATTGCATTTAGTGTAGGAAATTGCGCTAGATATCCATCTGACCCTAAAGAGTCACATTTAACTGCTGTTAAGCGCATTTTGTGATATGTCACAAGTTCGGCTAATCTGGGTCTTTGGTATCCACATGATACTAGTGTTCAATTAGCTGGTTACACTGATGCTGATTGGGCTGGTAACATTGATGATAGAAAATTAACCAGTGGTGGTTGTTTTTATGTTGGGAACTGTCTTGTTTCTTGGCAAAGTAAGAAACAAAGTTCCATATCGCTCTCTACCACTGAGGCTGAATGCATTGCAGCAGGTAATGCATGTACTCAGCTCGTATGGATGAAAAGAATGTTAAGCAATTACGGAATTACACATGATTCTATGGTTTTATATTGTGATAATTCCAGTACAATTAATATATCTAAAAATCCAATCCAGCATTCACGAACCAAGCACATTAACATTAAATATCACTACATTCGTGAATTAGTGGAAGAAAAGACAATTAATTTAGAATATATTCCGACCAAGACTTAACTTGCTGACATTTTCACAAAATCGCTCGACAAAAGTAGGTTTTCTAAATTGAAATTTGATCTTGCTATATGCAATTTGAATTAATTATTCATACATTTCTGTATTATATTATATATATTTGTTATTTTATTTATTAAAAATTTTAAATTTCAAGAAAAATGCATATTTTTGGCTGTGCCCAACCAGTCGAGTACATACTCGACTAGTCATGGCACGACCGGTTGAGAATGTCCTCGACTAGTCGTGTAGCGTGAGTTTGATGTTTATTTGGGGGAAAAACCTTTTTTTTTTTCATTTGGGTTTCTTCTCCAACGGCTCCTAGCTCGACCGGTCAAACCCATCTCCTTTGTTCTTCAAGGTTAGTGCTTTATTTCCATTTTCCTTATAGATTCAAGTTCGTATCATTTCCTTTTCATCTTTGGAGTGATTTATTTCTTGTTTCATTGAGGTTTTTGGAGTTTTCTTCTCCAAAATCTGATTTTGAGAAAACCCACTCTACTTCTTTTGCAACCTTTTGATTCATTGATTTTCTAGTTACAAATGGAAAATAGAGGCAAAAAGAAAAGTTCTCGTAGTCCTTCAACATCTAGATCGACACTTATCACAAGGCGCCACCTTCGGTCACCCGAAGATGATCCCTCCTATGTGTGGGATTTAAGGTTGCGCAATGTTATAATTGAACGACCTGTTCATTTTGAACATCTTGCTCCTTTTGAAATCCTTCCTCTTCTCCAATTTGTAGGATGGGCTAACATTCTACATTAGGGTGGGCCACCATACTGGTCTATTGCACAAGCTATATATGCATGTATTTCTAATTTTTCAACTGAAAATTTAACTTTTATTATAGCAACTAAAGAAGGTTCATTTGAAGTAGACCAACATCTGATTTCTGGTCTAATAGACATACCTGTCATTGATGAAAGTATTCCAATTAACACTCTAGTAGCTACACCATCTGAATTAGAAAAATGTATGCTTACTAGAGTATTATGCAATATAGATGCACAATAGATTCAAAATGGGAATGCGCTTGCTTCAAAGTATTTGTTACCCAGATACAGGGTCCTTCACAAGATATTTATTTCAAATCTTTATCCACGTTCTGGTAACAAAACCGAACTCACCTCTTTCATAGTTTGGATTTTGCATTCCATCATCTCTAATACATCTGTATGTTTTCCTTCTTAAATCTGTCATTCCATCATATAATTTCGTCTCCATCCTGGACACAGTGATATCCTTTTTGCATATCTTATGACTTTGTTGGCCACTCATATGTTAATAGCTATGCCGGTTGGAGAGGCTCCCATTCAACACCTTATTTTCAACAACTCAAATATAAACAAGATGAATTTGAGGTTGGCTGTAGGCCAAGTCAATGTAGGTGCTGGTGGAAATGATGCCGCAAATGAAGAAAAAGGTGGTGATTTACCTCCAGATGATATTAACATGGACGATATCTTTGATGAGATCGAATTAGATTCTGAGGCTGACCCTGATTATTAGCCTTTTGATTTTGATGAGAGGTTGCATACTCTTGAGGAACAGGTGTCTCAGATTCATGTAACCCAGGATTCGTAATTTTCTTATATGCGTAAATATATGATGTGCATTAATCGGGTTTACATCAAATTGATCCATCTATTCCCACTCCCTCTTCAGGATTTGATTAGTATTTTCTAATCTTGGTTTGTAATAACTCTTATGATACCTTGCTTTCTTTCGGTTTATAGGATTGACTTTGGTTGAACTTGGATGATGTTGATTGATGATGATTGAACATTACTTGCTTATAACTATAATATCTTGACTATTTTGATCTATTATTTCTCGTTACTCATCTCATTCTTCTTTATTTATTTACATCCTGTTCCATGTATTAGTTTCTTCCTTTGTCATATTGTGACAAAAAGGGGGAGAATTTTGTCATGCTTGATATATGGTTGGCATGTGGATTGTGGATAGGATTTCTTTGAGAAAGGGAGAGGTGTAAGTAAGGGGGAGTTATTGTTGAAGGAAATGCTTTGTTTTATAACCAATGCATATTTCTTTATTTTGTATGTATGGTGCATAATTCTTTATTGAGGATGTAATGCTTATCCTATTTTAATGAAGTGTGTTTTGTCACAAATTTGACAAAGGGGGAGATTGTAAGTGCGATATTTTCTAACTCCTTTGGTTGTCAAATTTTGTAGTGCCAAAACCTATTGGAATTCTTGTCTTGTCTAACACCTCTACATATCCAGGTCTGTGCATCTCATGTACAAGAGTAAAAGTCTTTACCTCAAGAGATAATGCAAGTCAAGTTCTTCAGTTTCAAGCTTCAATATACATCAAGTGATGTATACAACACCATATGATAGTTCACTCCTTCAAGTTTTAAAGTACAAGGTGTCAAAGCTTCATCTAAAGGCAAAGTACAACTCAAGATCAAGCTTTAATGATTGTCGATTTCAAGCTTCAGAAGTCTCAAGTTCAAGATCGTCTACATGACAAGACATCAAGCTTCATGAACTTCAAAGAATGACTATCAACTGAAGGAAAAGAAGTTCTCAATGTTCATACATCACTAACAAGGTATGAATGACCCTAAATTGACCTTAAGGTAGGTCATTTTGAATACATAATTCAATTAACTCATTTTATAAGTGAGTAGACTGTTTCTCGACTAGTCCTGGACTATGTTCAACTAGTTCTAGCACTGGCTTGATCAGTCTAAGAAATTCCACGACCAGTCTTAAGTTTGTTGCAAATTTTCAAAATTTTTTGTTTAGCCATGACCAGTCCTGGAGACTGCTCGACCAGTAGTGTGAACAGTGCTCAACTCGTTCTTGACCAGTCCTTCAGCCATGACTCAAAGTGTCATGCCCCGAATCTGGATATCTGATTAACAGGAATCCCGATCGCCGAATCCGGTGCCAACAGCCTCCACAGTTCCCCATTCTCGTCTCCTAGCGTCCATACGCCAGATTTCGATCCTAAGATCCTGCAAGGAGGATTTTTTTTATTTATGTACATTTAACTCGTAATAAGCATAACCATAAGATTACCCAAATTCCCAAAGATAATATCATCATCACATATCCACTAATATAATCATTTGAGTACAATGCTGAAAAGGAAGTACATAAGTCAGAAATTAAGCTCCAGAGGTTCGTTGCATGCTTCATGCTCCACGCTACTGAAACCTAACTCCGCCTGTACACATCTATCGTGCATAAGCTTATAGAAAGCTTAGTGGGTGGTGAAAGTGTGTGAATAGAATATGCGTGCCCGGAATGTAATATCAAAGTTAACGGAGATACCGATAAGTCCACAAGCCATATAATATCAGAGTAAGTAGAAATACTAACAAGTCCATGAGTCATCTAGTATCACAGTAAGCAATATAAATCAGTTATACAAATGAGGAGTCAAAGAGAGACAAATATCAGACAACGAGGGTACAATACAATATGTAAATCCTACTAAGTTCGTCTAAGTCATATAAGTGCAGAAACATAGCAACCTAAAATGTCATATGCCACGGGTGTAATGCAATATGCGGTGCGAATGAAATGACCAAGCTGGAGTGAAGTCGGGATGATAGTACGTAGTATCGTAAGCTATGGGGTTTATCACAGAGGACTTCTATCCAAACCAGTCCCATACCTAAATTTGGATAGTCAGACTCAATGTAGTAGACTCTGATCTCAGGTTAGTCGCACGCCCAACCGAAATCCTAGCCATGCGAAGGTACACAACAATTAGTTGCGCACCACCAGCCCGAGTGGATAGTGCACAAAATGAATGCATGAGTATGCAACTCCTACTCAATAAGTCCACATATCAGTATGGTTCGTCTCTGGGATCATCACCGGGGTTTAGTACACTCCAAATGGCATTGTTGCTCTCCCAGCGGCACAGTTCAAGTGAGCGTAAGAAACCTCATTATCTGTCTGGCCAATAGTCTGCCAATACCTATTCGGCACGTCGATAGTGGACCCATTCCTCGAGCTGGTCAGACTCAGCCTAGCAATGTCCCTTACGCTCGGGCGGGTAAGGCCACACCCCTCCCAACTGACCACGACACAGTCGGAGACGTGGCCTCCTGGTATTCGGCACTCGGGTGCTCATGTATCCACTCGGTCTCGATGTTGGGGCGTCATCTGGTACCAAGAGGGTTTAGGGAATTTCACCCAGGGCCATCTATGGCAGCCCGATGCTAGAACAAATTTTCGGTGTCCCGTCTGGCCAACCACAATATGCTTGCGGAGGCTATGGCCTTGATGTCGCTAGGGTGTATAGTAATCATAATGCAAGATGCATGAGTCATACAATTCAGTCATGCATCAATCATGTGCATATGTGCGTTCCTGTGAGATAACCTCCGCCTATCAGGGAGTCTCATAATAACATACTCAATGACATATGCAATGATCAACCACATCTCATAACAAGCATGCAGATGATGCGTATGGGCATGTATCATGATGTTATGCTATTATGTACTCATAATAGGTATCGATAACTGGCATCAACAATCGACCTCGACAATGTGGACCTTTAACCAACATTGCCCCCAAGCAATGGCCCGCATAGAGCCTAACATATAGTGAACCCATGGCCTCACGCAAGGGCCTAATATACAACACCATGGGCCTCGCTCAAGAGTTTAATATACATCACAATGGGCCTCTCACATGGGCATAATATACAACAAAATGGGCTTCATCGCTTGACCCTCAAATGCACTACAATGGGTCTCATCACATAAGCCTCACATACAATACATAGGCTTCAAATGCATCAAGCCGAGGCCGAATGCTCATCAGAATGTGCCTCAAATATGGGCCGCATATACATCACAATGGGCCTCGACAATCGGAGTCGGCCTCGATAATCAGAATTGTCTTCAATAATCAGAATCGGCCTTGATAATAATCGGAATCAGCCTCGATAATTGACCTCGACAATCGACCTTAACAATCAGAATCGACAAATCAGTCACAACGATCGTAATCAATCGATAATCAGAATTGGCAAATCGGTCACGTTAATTAAAATCAACAAATCGGTCACGACGATCGAAATTGATCGATAATCAGAATCGGCAAATCGGTCACGTCAATCGAAATCAGCAACCAGTCACGACAAATCGGAATCAATAATCGGTTACGACAATCGAAATCGATCGATAATCAGGATCGGCAAATTGGTCACGTCAATCGGGATCGAAAATCGGCCACGACAATCGGAATCGATTGATAATCAAAATCAGTAAATCGGTCACGGCAATCGATCATGATAATCGGCCTTAATTTCTAATCGGCAATCGGCCACGTCAATCGGGATCGGTACGAATGGGCCTAACAAGGCCTAATGGAAGATCAAAATATGGACATTAAACCATCATTGCCCATCAATGTGGCCATTTAACCGACATTGCTCCCAAGGAGTTGCCCACATAAGGGCTTTATACGTAATGTAGCGGCCACACATACATCACATTGGGCCTCATTCATGGGCCACAAGTATGTCACAATGGGCCACTCATACGAGCCTAATACACATCACCATGGGCCACGACCCATGGGCCCCAAATACATCACAATGGGCTACGACCCATGGGCCTCAATATACATTATAATGGGCCATAACCCATGGGCCTCAAATACATCAAGTGGGCCGCATCACATGGGCTGTAATTGCATCAAGGTGGGCCTTAACGGATGGGCCACAAATACATCAAGGTGGTCCTGCACCTCCAAATAGGCCCAACAGATGAACAGGGTGGACTAAAATACATATATCATGGTCAGTCCGTGCAACACTGTCCAGATGGACGGTGTGCATATTCAACACATACATCAAGGAGGGGGCCCACGCATCACGTCGAATGGATGGTGTGGATACAAAATAAATACATCGAGGTGGGTCCCACCAGATGGACGACTCAGATGGAACATATATATCATGGTGTGATCCACAGTCCAGATGGACGGGCAGCAACACAATGCATACATTAAGGTGGGGTCCACACATGTGGAAACGGATGGACGGTGTGGAAAACTCATACATCATGGTGGCCCACAGAGCTTACTGATGTCAGCTAGCAGTGGGACCCATGTCCCACGTACTGCAAGGTGGATGGATGGCTGAAAGAATATGCACATTATGGTGTGCCCCGCACCACCTGTCCAGATGGACAGCGTGGATAAAAACATACGCCATGGTAGCCCACACATCACACTGTCTAGATGGACGGTGTGAATACAGAATATATTCATCAAGGTGGGCCCACCCCACACGTGTGGCACATGTGGGTGGGTCCCACATCCTAGCAAGGAACGGAGAGCTGTGGATTTCAAACCACGTTTGCATAAATAAAGGTGGGTTCCCACATGGTGGGCCATCCCACTTCTCTCCCTCTATATATATAAAGTAATGTAAAATAATATAATATAATATAATATAATATATTATAATGTAATATACATATATCTAAAGTGCCCACTGTCCAGACCCTCTGGACGTTCTGGACGGTGGGGATCCAACGTACATATCACGGTAGGGTACCATCGGATGGATGGTTGGATAAAGCACATGCTCCAGGGTGGGTCCGACTGTGTTAGCTGCTGGACGGTGTAGATTTAAAACACATACATCATGTGGTGGGTCCGCAGCTGCTGGACGTCAGTGTAGCAGCATCCCTAAATGGACGGAGTAAATGAAATGCATCACTAAGGTGGTGCATCCAACACCGTCCCAAACAATTGGACGGTGTGGATTTCATGAACACATCATGTGGACCCCACTGCCTAGTGGGCCCACAAAAGAAAACTAAATAAAAATATGTGGATGGCTGGGTAAAACACTGCATCACGGTGATGTCAGGGTGGCTCCAACGGTAGCCATTCAATCTCCACTATCCCAGGAAATGGTGGGGCCCACTGGAGCTATGAACCCAGCTGATATTTGTGGTTTCTCATTAACCAGGTCACACATGACCTACTTCACACGTTGAATGACAAATGAACATCATGTTGGGCCTCAGGAAGATTTCAACGACAAGCTGGCCACCATCATTGTTTGTTATTTGGTCCTCAGCTGGACGGTCTAGATGAAGCACACTATGGTGCATCCCATGTTGCTAGATGGTGGGTATAACACATATATAAGGTGGGGTCCACGTGAGTGGGCCACCCCACTGGAATCAAGGTGATACTTGTGGTTTCCCTTGAAACAGGGCCTGCCCAAAACGGACAGTAAGTTGGCTCTGTTGGGCGGGCAGCATGGATAAAATACATGTACGTGGTGGGTCCCACCTATAGACGGTCCACCAGGAGGGTGGGACCTGTCCAGATGGCCACAAAAAGGATGGATGGAGTGGATTTGAACATAAACATCACAGCAGGGGCTGCGGCTGGTAGATCCCAGCTGCTGGATCTATCCATCTCTTGGACCTTGGCCTTAATGACCTCTCCAGGTGGACAGTGGTCATAGAGTACCTACATTAAGATGGGGTACACGTAGGTGGGCCACCCAGCTTGGAATCAAGCTGGTATTTGGGTTTTACCAGCTTCTAAGCTTGCTGGACGGGGTGGATAACAGACGTCCAGCAGGTCCTGGCCCACCTGGGCATTGGATCTGGACGGTGTGGATGTGCCACACACATACATGCATAACTGGGTGGGGTCCACATAAGTGTGGCCCACCAGATCTATCAAATCAAAATGATATTCGTGTTTTCCTTCATCATCAATGCCTGCCGCTGGACGGCAGCAGGTCCAGCTGGGTGTGGCCCACCTGATCCACGTCTGGATGATCAGGGGAGGGTGTGGACGGTGAAGATGTAACCCATACATCACAGTGGGGTCCACACGGCTGGAGATCAAGCTGATATTGGTGTTTTCCCCCACCATCCAGGCCTGTCCAAACAGCAGCAAGGTGGCCCTGGATGGTCCAGCAAGACTGTCCCATTGTGGACAATGTGAATCTCATATATACATCCATGGTGGGCCTTCAAACCAGAGAGAGAGAGAGAGAGAGAGAGAGAGAGAGAGAGAGAGGCACCCACAATGATCTTCTCCTTCTTCTACCCATGGGTTCTCAATCCTTCTAGGACCCCTTCCAATGGTGGAGATGGGCTTCTAAGGGTTAGATTAGGAGTGATCTAAAGGTAAGAGGGCTAGAAATGGAGCTTGCTTGGGACGTCCATGGCTAGCAATGGAATGAAGAGGAAGAGAGAGAGAAAGAGAGAAATTGTAAGGGAAAGGGATAGGTGTGATGGGTGTACTTGACTTGAGGGGATGGGTTGTTTGACTTTGGGGGTTACTTGGGAATGGGGCAATGTACTTGGCATGAGGAGTGAATGATGGGATTGATTGATGGGACATTATTCTTGAGTTGCAAGGCGCGGCGTTTTTCCTTGAACTGAAAGCGGGCCCACATCTCCTGGCCCGGGTATCGCATCGGCATGCGAGACATGACATTGGAACCACAACGATAGTGCGGTTGCACTGGTATAAGTCTCGGGTCGAGCCGACTCTGATATACATGACACGTCTCAGGATGGCGTGTAAACGCCGATAATAGATCGCGGGTCGCCGGAATTCGACTGGGAGGACCATGGAAGCCTACGGAATGCTACAGACTAGGATATGGGTCTTACACAAAGTCCAACAACTAAATCTGGTTCCTTACGCCTAGTCATGACAGGTCACGACCAGTCGTGGAGGTCCCTCGACCGGTTGTGCAAGGCCTACAACCAGTCGTAGAACAACTTTATCCGATCGCACTCATAATTTCAAAAATCTGTTGGTCCTACGACCAGTCGTAGTGTCCACAGGACCAGTCGTGAATGCGATTTCTTCACCTATAAATAGAGCACGAATTTCAGTGTTTTTCATCGAATTCAAGCTAAATCAATACGCCACTCTGAGAGATAAGTTAGTCATCTTTTTAAGCTATGTTGTGCTCATTTAATATTCTCTTTTATTAGTTTTCTTTGCATTTGATTTTAAATTTCTGCATTCTAATTTTATTTAAAAGAAGGATTGAAGTATTCCCATTTCTTGGAATCAAAATCAAATCAAGCTAGCTCAAGGTGCTTTAAGTCTAAAATCAATTTAGAACATAGAACCATTTCATAAGTGACTTTGAACATTGAACTTCTATGTTGAACTTCTACTCCGACTTGGTTCTTCCGGGCTGCATCTAAAAGAGAATACCCAGGTATTTTACATTATTGTAAATTTATGTATTTTGGTTTTATTGAAATTGTGCCAGAAAAATCTCTCTGTTTTGGTTTGTTTGAGGTGATCCAGAAAACTCAGAGTGTGGGGTTTTTGAATTATGTAAGCCCACTTGAAAGATACAATTTTGAGGGTTTTAGGTGAACCTGGAAAAACCTATTTTCATAGTGAACACTAATATCCACTGTGTGAGGATATTAGGAGTGGAGCAGTTGTGTGGCTATTTTTCTAAACAGTTGGTGTACACACAAACGAACCATTATAATTTCTAGCCTTATGGTTGATTGATTGTTTATTTCATTTGTGGAGAATGTTGTAATCCTTATGTGGATGTGTGGGAATGTTGTAATAGCTTAGATTTCACTTTTTTCTATTCATTTCTTTATTCCTCTGTATCAGTTTGAGTTTTTGATACACAAACTATTCTAGTAAGCTTATCCTACCATAAACCCTTGGTTTTTATTTTATAAGGTTGTCCTTAGAACAACATCTATATCAACCTCTCAATACTCATTCATTTGAGGTTGTTTTTAAATTCAGCATTGTGGGATTGTCTATTACTATCTGTATTTAATTTATTTAAATCCCGCTATTATTTTTTTTACTTTAGCATAGTGCTATTCACCCCCCTCTAGGATATATAGCTCCTAATAGCTTGTTTTTATTGTTATTACTTTTTCAATTAATTTCTTGAGCTAATCGATCTAAGCTTTGTAAGATGTCAAATTTTAATAGCCTATCAGTCACTAGGCCTCCACCATTTGATGGCTCCAATTATGCCTATTGGAAAGCCAGGATGAGAATTTTCTTAAAATCCATGGATGAGAGCGTGTGGTAAGTCACTATGACTGATTGGACCCCTCCTACCATTGAAGTAACTGGTATCGATGGATCCAAATCTATGAGAGTCACACCTTTTTTTCTCTTGGACCATTCTTCAAAAAAGTGAGAGTAGTGCCAGTGCAAAAGCACTAAATGCAATCACTTGCACACTATCACCGGATGAATTCAAAAGAATTATATTATGTGATATTGCAAAGCAAGCTTGAAATATTTTAGAAATGACACACGAGGGAATAACAATTGTCAAGAAATCTAAAGTCCAAATCCTCACAACCAAAATTGAGGAAATGCGTATGGAGGAAAGTAAAACTTTCATGGACTTTTATACTAGAGTAAATGACATTGTTAACTCTATGTGGGGTCTCGGTGATAAAATCCCAGAAAGTAAAGTCTATGCAAAGTTACTACGCTCATTACCTGAACGATTCAATTCAAAGGTGACTGCGATATAGGAACTTGTGATACAGACAATATGAGGGTAGAAGAATAAGTTGGGTCATTACAGACTTATGAGTTAAACTTTAAAGCGATGCATCCGAGCAGTATGAAGATGTATCGAGACATGAAGTGTTCATACTGGTGGGACAACATGAAGGCCCAGATAGCAGATTTTGTATCCCGTTGTCTCACGTGCTAGTAAGTCAAGGACGAGTGTCACGCCTCAAACCCAGAAATCGGATTCACAGGAATCCCGATCGCCGAATCCGGTGCCGACAGCCTCCGTAATACCCCGTTCTCGGCTCCTATCGTCCATACGCCAGATTTTGATCCTGGTACCCTACAAGGATGATTTTTTTTGTGTGCATTTAACTCGCAATAAGCATAACCACAAGATTACCCAATTCACAAAGGCAACATCATCATCATCACATATCCACTAATATAATCATTTGAGTACAATGCTGAAAGGGAAATACATATATCAAAGCTCCAGAAGACGGCTGCATGCTCCAAGCTCGACGCTGCTGCAACCTAATATTACCTCCATGCATCTATCCTGCATAAGCTTATAGAAAGCTTGGAGGATGGTGTAAGTGTGTGTACAAGATAAGTACCAAGTATTCAATACAATGCCTTAATCATACAATACCAGAAACATTGGTAATCCATAAATCGTACAATGTCGAAATAAGCAGAAATACTGACAAGAGCAGGAATTATCAGAGTAAACAAAAATATTGACAAGATTATAAATCATACGATAACAGAGTAAGCAGAAATATGGACAAGTCTATGAGTCAATCAATATCAGAATACGCAATATAGGACAGCTATGCAAATGAGGAGTCATAATAATCAAATATCGGATGTCAAGGATATAATGCAATATGCAATTCGGAAGAGCTAACGAATACCATCACTCTCATCTAAGTCACAGGAATACAGAAACATAGCAACCCAAAATGCCATATGCCGAGAATGTAATGCAATATACAATATATGGTGCTAATGGAATGGCCATGCTGGAGTGTGAAGTCGGAATGATAGTACGTAGTATCGCAGGCTACGGGATCCACTACAACGGGCTTCTATCCAAACCAGTCCCATACCTAAATTTGAATAGTCAGACTCAATGTGGTAAACTCCTGATCTCAGGTTAGTCGCGCGCCCCAACCGAAATCCTTTCCATAACGAAGGTGCACAACAATTAGTTACGCACCACCAGCCCGAGTGGATAGTGAATGAATGAATGAATAACCATGCAACTCCTACTCAATAAGTCCACATATCAGTACAGTTCACCTCTGGGATCATCACCGAGGTTTAGTACACTCCAAATGGTACTGTCTCTCTCCCAATAGCACAGTCCAAGTGAGCGTAAGAAATCTCATTATTCGCCTGGCCAATAGCCTGCCAATACCTATCCGGCACGTCGATAGCGGACCTATTCACGAGCTGGTCAAACTCAGCCTAGTATTGCCCCTTACCCTCGGGCGAGTAAGGCCACACCCCTTTCCAACCGACCACGACACAGTGGGAGACGTGGCCTCCTAGTATTCGGCCCTCATGCGCTCATATATCCACTCGGTCTCGACGTTGGAGTCATCTCCTGGCCACGGAGGTTTAGGGATTTTCACCTAGGGACAATTATGGCGCCCGTATGCTAGAACCAAACATTTCCGGTGTCTCGTCTGGCCATCTATGATATGCATGTGGAGGCTACGACCCTGATGTCGCTAGGGCGTATAACACACAATGAAAGATGCATGAGTCACACAATCTAGTCATGCATCAATCCTGCGCATACCATGCGCTCATGTGAGATAACCTCAGCCTATCAGGGAGTCTCATAACAACACACACAATGACATATGCAATGATCAACCACATCTCATAACAAACATGCAGATGATGCATATGGGCATGTATCATGATGCTATGCTGTCACATACTCATAATCGGTATCAATAACCGACATCGACAATTGACCTCGACAATGTGGACATTTAACCAACATTGCCCCCGAGGAATGGCCCTCATAGATCCTAACATATAATTGGTCCACGGCCTCACACAAAAGCCTAATATACAACACAATGGACCTTACTCAAGGGCCACATATACACAACAGGCGGGCCCTGCTCATGGGCCTCATACATGTCACGATAGGCCTTGCTCTTAGGCTAGGATACCTCACAATGGGCTCCATCTCCTGGCCCTCAAATGCATCACAATGGGCCTCATCACATAGGCCTTAAACACAGGCTAAATACACATCACAACAAGCCTTAAATACAGGCCACATTTACATCACATTGGACCACGACAATAAAAAATTGGGAATCAGCCACGACAAATCAGATCGGTAATCGGCCATGATCGATAATCGACAATTGGCCACGACAATCAGAATCGGTAAGCGGCCTCGATAGATAATCGACAATTGGCCACGACAATTTAGAATCAGTAATCGGCCTCGATCGATAATCGGTAATCGGCCTAGATAATCGGTACTGATAATCAACATTGGTAATCAGTACCGATGATAAGCATCGATAATCGGCCACGACAACCAGCATATGTAGACAAGGCGGAGTCCATAGATGGACAACCAATCAACCATAATGTAAAGATCGGCTTTCAACTGTGGCTATATCAAATCCGATAGCACAGAGCCATCCGTCTATGGCGAATGGGGCCCACTTATTTGGGTTAACCCACGAAGATAATGGGCTTAACAAGGCCTCAGGGAAGGTCACAATGAGGACATTTAACCGTTATTGTCCATCAACGTGGACATTCAACCAACATTGCTCCCAAGGAGAGGCCCACATAGGGCCAAACATACAGTGGGCCCATGACCTCATATAAGGGTTTAATATACATCACAATGGGCCGAATACATGGGCCTAATATACATCACCATGAGCCACGACCCATGGTCCCCCAATACATCATAATGGGCTACGACCCATAGACCTCAATATACATCAAGTGGACTGCATTAATGGGTCTCATATACATGACAGGTGGGCCCTGCACATGGGCCTCAGACATACAGCATGTGGGCCCTACACATGGGTCTTGAATACATCAAATGGGTCACGTACCTGAGCCTCGAATATGTCAAGTGGCTACACATCATGGGCCTAGTACATATCATAATGGGTCTTGCCCATAGGCCACAAATACAACTTATTGGGCCTCGCCATTTGGGCTATAAATACATCACAACGGCCACACCCATGGGCTTCGAATACATCACAATGGGCCTCGCCATTTGGGCTATAAATACATCACAACGGCCCACCCATGGGCTTCGAATACATCACAATGGGCCTCGCCATGGGCCTCGAATACATCACACTGGGTGTCGCCCATGGGCTTCAAATACATCACAATGGGCCTCGCCATGGGCCTTAAATACATCACACTGGGTGTCGCCCATGGGCCCCGACGCTGGGCCTCCTATATAACGAGTGGGCCGTATCAATGGGTTGTATCACATATGGGCCACACATCAAATTAGGACTCATTCAAAGGCCTCATAAACATCACCATGTGGGGTCCACGGACTGGACGATGCTGATGAAACACGTACATCACACTGGGCCCATGAGGAAGGACTATGTGAATACAACGCATCACAAGGTGGGGCCCTCCCGTCCAACAAATGGGCGACGTGGATATACATCATCTAGGTGGACCACTCATCCATCAAAATGGATAGGCGGTGTGAATACAACACCCACATCTGGGTGGAGTCCACATCCAGCGGACTGGATTGGACAGTGTGGATGTAGGATAAACACATTAAGGTAGGCCACGTCCAGCATTGCTGGACAGCCCAACTACAACCAATACGTCATGGTGAGCCCCACAGAACTCGCTGATGTCATACAACACTATTGCTGCGGGTGCTGGTGGGGGTACACGAATGGACGGTGTGGATCAAACCCACACAACACGTGGGGTCCACAGCACGTGCAGAGCTCTGTCTAGCACCGTCCAGTCTTTCTGGACGGTGTGGATGAAATATATACAACATGGTGGGGCATACACGACAGAGGGAGGGTGTGGTACGATATACAAGGTGGGCCCCACCAGCAAATGGATGTGCGGTTGGGATATAACTCGTACCTCATGATGGGGTCCACGTGGTTAGCTGACGCCGTCCATTCAGCTTCCTTCAAAGGTGATTCCCACATGGGGCCACCACATATTATAATAATATATATATACACACACTAGGTGGGTCACACCGTTCAGGAGACTGGATGGTGTGGACAATTACATATCAAGGTGGGCTCCACCATTATCTTTATTATAATATATATATATATATATATATATATATATATTATATTATATTATATTATATACATCTCACACCCCTTGGATCAATCACACATCAGTGCAGTTCGCACCTGAGATTTGAATCCACATCATTGGATGGACGGTGTGGATACTCACGTCCATCAGGTGGGTCTACGTGGTGTGGCCCACCAGAGTTTTAGATCAAGCAGATAGTTGTGTTTTTTCTTCATCCAGCGTCCAGGCAGGATGGACGGCCTGGATACGACTCATATACTAAGGTGGGCCCCACCGTCCAGTAGTTACTAGACGGTGCTGATAGAACCTATACATCAAGGTGGTCTCCACATGGCACTCCTATGAATGGATGGTGGAGGAAGGTGGGTTCCATCGTCCTGTGCTGGACGTGTGGGAGCAATACATACATCATGGTATGTCCCACCGTCCAGTTACCGGACAGTGGAGATTCAACACCTACATCTTGGGTGGGGCCCACGTCCCATACACAGGCGATGTGGACAAAACACTACATCAGGGCCCCACACCTACAGATGGATGGCGTGTATTAAACACAGACCATGGGGGTCCCACATGCTGGATACAGCACGGTGGGCTCCTCCTGAAATTTTCATCTGCCTCATTACAGGCCCATGTCTTAGGCTGGATGGAAGGTGTGGATGCACCGCACGTACAGCAAAGGACGGTGAGTGTGGCCCATCAAAAATTATGGATCAAGCTAATTTTTTTTTTGTTTTCCCATCATCCAACGGTCCTACGTGACCAGCCTATCATAACGGCTAGCAACACAGTCCACTTGCTGGACTGTGGATAAAAAATATATATTAAAATGGGTCCATGGGTGGACGGTCTGGATAAAACCCTCACATCACACGTGGGTCCCACACACACGTGGCCCACCGGTTTAGATCAAGGTGATATTGTGTTTTTGCCTACGGTCCGGGCCACCCCGAACGGATAACAATAGTGGCCCCCGGACATGGTAGTAAGGTGGGCCTGCTTTGGTATAGCGGTGTAGTCCACTTAATGGACAACATGGATAAATATCTACATCATCATGGTGGGCCATCAACAAGGAAAGAAAAAAAAAAGAGATAGAGAGAGAGATGTGAGGCAAAGAATCAGTGTAGGGGAGGGACCCCGCCACTATGGGCCCCTCATGATTTCAACACATACATTAGTAAACCATCAAATTGATAATCAACGGTAGATCACCCACCTATCAGTCTTCTCCTTAGTTCCTTAGCCTCCTATGCTCCTTGCCAACAAGTTTGACGGTGTAGATGATGAATGGAAGGTGGGGATGAGAGATGAGAGAGTGGGCCACACTTGTTGCTTGGGAGAAGATGAGCTTGGACGTGTGGAGCTCTTTTGCTTGGGAGATTTTTTTGAGAAAAATGAGGGAGAGAGAGAGAGAGAAGTGATGGGAGATATGGATGGAAGGGATGGGTGGAGTGGTTGTAATAAATGGAGATGGGTTGAGTTGAAAAAAATGGGTAAAGGAGGGATAATGAGTTGAGAGGGAGAGTTGACCTGTGAAAAGGAGGAATGGGGTGGTTGTACTTGGGTAAGGGTATATTAATTAAGTGATTGATGGGACATCTCGTAGAGATTCCCTTGAGACTCGCAACGCGTGGCGATTCTTCGGAATGAACACAGACCGACATTTTCCAGCCTAGGTATCGGTTTGATATGTGAGTCACAGCGTTAGAACTGCGGCGATGGCGCGATCGCAAAGGTATAGGTTTCGGTTTGAGCCGACTTCGGCATGCAGGTTTCGGTTTAGGGTCGCGCGCAAATATCAAATATGGGTCGAGGATTGTCGGAATTCGACCGGTATGATCGCGTAAGCCTTTGGAATGGTACGGACTAGGGCATGGGTCTTACAACTCTCCCCATCAAATAAAAATTTCGACCTCAAAATTTACGGAACAGACAAGGGAAGAGGAAACACCATCAAGTATATATGTCAAGGCACAATCAATCTATAAAATGATGAACATAACGCTCTCTAATCACAACCTCGCCTTCCCAAGTTGCATCATCAACACTAGGGTGACCTTACTAATCTTCGGATCCCGGATTAGAAATGATCGAAAATGGAGTACTACGCAGCCTCATAATCTTAACGGTAGAGAGCTATGTCAAAAAATCTCTAAGTTATTCAAACTCGGGGATCTAACCATTTTAGGTTCTCAACAATCACAGAGTGCAGGGTAGCTATCAGCAGATATGTGATGTTATCATCAGGTATTCCCAAGTTATGCTCTGATACCAACTTCTGTCACGCCCCAAACCCGGAAATCGGTTCACAGGAATCCCGATCACTGAATCCTGTGCCGACAGCCTCCGTAGTACCCCGTTGTCAGCTCCTAGCGTCCATTCGCCAGATTCTGATCCTGGGACCCTACAAGGAGGATTTTTTTTGTATGCATTTAACTCGCAATAAGCATAACCACAAGATTACCCAATTCATAAAGGCAACATCATCATCATCACATATCCACTAATATAATCATTAGAGTATAATGCTGAAAGGAAAATACATATATCAAAGCTCCAGAAGACGGCTGCATGCTCCAAGCTCGACGCTGCTGCAGCCTAACATTACCTGCACGCATCTATCGTGCATAAGCTTATAGAAAGCTTTGAGGGTGGTGTAAGTATGTGTACAAGGTAAGTGCCAAGTATTCAATACAATGCCTTAATCATACAATACCGGAAACACTGGTAATCCATAAATCGTAGAATGTCGGAATAAGCAGAAATACTGACAAGAGCAGGAATTATCAGAGTAAACAGAAATACTGACAAGATTATAAATCATACGATAACAGAGTAAGCGGAAATATGGACAAGTACATGAGTCAATCAATATCAGAATACGTAATATATGACAACTGTGTAAATTAGGAGTCATAATAATCAAATATCAGATGTCAAGGATATAATGCAATATGCAATTCGGAAGAGCTAACGAATACCATCACTCTCATCTAAGTCACAGGAATACAGAAACATAGCAACCCAAAATGCCATATGCCGAGAATGTAATGCAATATGCAATATATTGTGCTAATGGAATGGCCATGCTGGAATGTGAAGTCGGGATGATAGTACGTAGTATCGCAGGCTATGAGATCCACCACAAGGGACTTCTATCCAAACCAGTCTCATACCTAAATTTGGATAGTCAGATTCAATGTGGTAAACTCCTAATCTCAGGTTAGTCGCGTGCCCCAATCGAAATCCTTGCCATAATGAAGGTACACAATAATTAGTTGCGCACCACCAGCCTGAGTGAATAGTGAATGAATGAATGAATGAGCATGCAACTCCTACTCAATAAGTCCACATATCAGTACAGTTCACCTCTGGGATCATCACCGGGGTTTAGTACACTCCAAATGACACTGTCTCTCTCCCAGCAGCATAGTCCAAGTGAGCATAAGAAACCTCATTATCCGCCTGGCCAATAGTCTGTCAAAACCTATCCGACACGTTGATAGCGGACCCATTCACGAGCTGATCAAACTCAGCCTAGTATTGCCCCCTACCCTCGGGCGAGTAAGGCCACACCTCTTTCCAACCGACTACGACACAATGGGAGACGTGGTCTCCTGGTATTTGGCCCTCGTGCACTCATATATCTACTCGGTCTCGACGTTGGAGTCATCTCCTGGCCATGGAGGTTTATGGATTTTCACCCAGGGACATTTATGGCGCCCGTATGCTAGAACCAAACATTTCCGGTGTCCGATTTGGCCATCCACGATATGCCTATGGAGGCTATGACCCTGATGTCGCTAGGGCGTATAACACACAATGTAAGATGCATGAGTCATACAATCCAGTCATGCATCAATCCTGCGCATACTGTGCGCTCATGTGAGATAACCTCCGTCTATCAGGGAGTCTCATAACAACACGCTCAATGACATATGCAATAATCAACCACGTCTCATAACAAATATACAGATGATGCGTATGGGCATATATCATGATGCTATGCTGTCACATACTCATAATCGGTATCAATAACCGGCATCGACAATCGACCTCGACAATGTGGACATTTAACCAACATTGCCCCCGAGGAATGGCCCTCATAGATCCTAACATATAATTGGCCCACGGCCTCACACAAAAGCCTAATATATAGCATAATGGGCCTTACTCAAGGGCCACATATACACAACAGGTGGGCCCTGCTCATGGGCCTCATACATATCACTATAGGCCTTGCTCATAGGCCACGATTACCTCACAATGGGCTCCATCTCCTGACCCTCAAATGTATCACAATGGGCCTCATCACATAGGCCTTAAACACGGGCTGAATACACATCACAACTGGCCTTAAATATAGGCCACATTTACATCACATTAGACCCCGACAATAAAAAATTGGGAATCGGCCACAACAAATCAGATCGGTAATCGACCTCGATCGATAATCGGCAATTCGCCACGACAATCAGAATCGGTAAGCGGCCTCGATACATAATCGGCAATTGGCCATGATAATTTAGAATCAGTAATCGGCCTAGATAATCGGTATTGATAATTAGCATTGGTAATCAGTACTGACGATAAACATCGATAATCGGTCACGACAACCAGCATATGTAGACAAGGCGGGGTCCATAGATGGACAACTAATCAACCATAATGTAAAGATTGACTTTCGACCATGGTTATATCAAATCTGATAGCACGAAGCCATCCGTCTATGGTGAATGGGGCCCACTTATTTGGGTTAACCCACGAAGAGAATGGGCCTAACAAGGCCTAAGGGAAGGTCACAATGAGGACATTTAACTGTCATTGTCCATCAATGTGAACATTTAACCAACATTGCTCCCAAGGAGAGGCCCACATAGGGCCAAACATACAGTGGGCCCATGACCTCATATAAGGGTTTGATATACATCATAATAGGCCGAATACATGGGCCTAATATACATCACCATAAGCCACGACCCATGGTCCCCTGATACATCATAATGGGCTACGACCCATAGACCTCAATATACATCAAGTGGACTGCATTAATGGGTCTCATATACATGACAGGTGGGCCCTGCACATGAGCCTCAGACATACAGCATGTTGGCCCTACACATGGGTCTTGAATACATCAAATGGGTCACCCTTAATCTCGGACGTTCAATCCCAAGCAATCCCAGCCATTGAAAGTCCCTCTCCCTGCCTATAAATGGGGAGGTCCAGTCCTCTCAAATCTCACACAAATAGAGAGGTGAGGAAGGAAAGAATCAAAGAGAAAAGGAAGATAGAAAACAGTGAAGTGAAGAGAGGGAGAAAACAAAGGGAAGGGCACATCTTTGGTGAGCTTGGAGCACACTGCCCCAGCTCAGTCCGTGAAAATCGAACCGAGCCGAGTCAGTGTGGGACCACAGCACCACCATTTGAGAAAGGAAAGAGAGAAAGAAGAGGGGAAGAGTGGGAGTGTGGGCGTCGGTTCGGCTAGGGAGGAAACAGGTCTTCCTCTCCCACTTTCTTCTGCATTTTTTTTCTTCTCACAAACACCATAGTTGGGCCAGTAAAGCAGGCGGTAAGCAGGGCTGAGAATAGCCTTTGGATGGGGCATCCCATCTCAGCCAAACTCAGGCTGTCCCTAGGCTGAAAACAGAGCCTTTGATGCACCCTAAAATCGAGCTGGAAACGGCCCTAGGACGGGCCACGTCTGAACTGAAATCGAACCACCATCAGGGTTGTTCATCTGACTAAAACAAGGCCGAACACGGCCTAGGGACATGCCTCATTTGGAGGATGAACAAACCTTCATAGGGCCTTAGCCAATTGCTGGAAATCAGCCTAAAATTAGTCCGAAAATCATACCAAAAAGCAACAGCTGTAACGCCCTGAAAATCGGGGGTCGAGCATTAACTTAACTCCCGAGTTCCAACGCATCACTTATGCAACATAATGAATGATGATTGAATGTTGTCTGTATTAGTACATTGAACATGAGTGAGATTAAGCCAAAACAACATATCATACTCCAGAGACAGTTAAATTGCAAGCAGAAGACTGTGATAGATATATAAAATATATAAACTGTGGTGAATCTCCAGAGCATGATAATGTTACTAGGTTAACTATTTACAAGTATAATTCCAAAATATACCAAATTGAGGAAGTGTAATGTCTTCTATCCCAAATACTATAGCCCCGTCAATGCAATTCCAGGTCTTCATAGACCCGTCAGAGAGTTTCATGTAGGAAAACTCCTCCTCAACATCATAGTAGCAGTCCGGCTCTGTTTCATAAGCATCGCCATCACCTGCAGCTAAGACAGTCTGGTTGGTGTTGCAAGTACCGTCCCGTAACGTGGGAGTGAGTGATCAACTCAGTGGAACAATAAAGCATAGGTTAACATGTTATCAAAACAGTCAAGCAGTAATGATAAAGCAGTACAATCAACAATCCTAAGTACTTTTGTTAATGCAAGTATGAAATACAGTCATGATATATGCCCTCACCAACATATTCCCTCATGTGACACCATCTTACGTCCGCGACATGCTTTCATCCCTCAGTGCTCCACATCTTCCAGGCACATGTAGTGCGATGAAGAGCATGATTATCGAGTTGTTATTAGTCCTTTTCAAATAGAAGTATTGGGAAACTAAGGTACCTCCCTTGTATCATTCCCAAACATGATCCATTCTAGGGTCATTAAACCTAGATAATCTCATACAATAGTGTGGTTCTAGGGTGCTGCAAAGGCTACCAGGGCTGTTACACGTAATCGTTACACCACTCCCCCATCACCTTTTTAACGGTTCATCACTAAATTGATACAGGCCTAGTTCATACTATATTCACCGCAGCAAAACTCGTCGCCTACTGTAAATTCAGAGTATGCTCGAGGTCACTACAAAGGGCTCATCACCAATCAGTGTAGGCTGACAGCTCGAATATAGTGTCTAATACCACCATAATCGGCTCACGAGTCTGATTGCTCAATGGACACTACGGGAGGCACGTGGCCCCAGTGTAGGCCGACAGCTTGACCACGGTATCCCATACCACCATGCCCGGCTCATGAGTCTTAGCAGATCGAGGTACCAAGGTTAACGGGATTCCACTGGTAAGTTTGGTACCCTAGGTTCAAGCAGAGGCGTCCAAACATGGTGAACATACATTAGACAGATCGGGTTACTTGGAGAGCTCGGCTAGCTCGAGCACACGATAAGTTGAACGATATGAAGCGCATAAGCCCTTCGTGTGGCCAGCCACTATCGCCAACCGAAGTACGACTCGAGTTCGTCGAACACACCTCTCATGGCAAATAAATCTCAGCCACGAATTCAATCCCGTTACTGATTGCCTGGACTATACAATAGCCCCAATCACAATCAATCCTTTATTCAGAAGCATGTAGAGTAAAGCAGAATAAACAAAGTAATTCAAGCATGTTATAAAGCATGTTATAAAGCACAATATAAACAGGAAATACAAACACATACATTTCATAAGTAAGCGGTTAAATTAAACAAACAACATGGAGGAAATCATATACATCTTTAAGGTAGCCGAGAATCCTATCTCAACACCACTATTAAATTTAGTTCGTCACACAATTTCTCACACAGGAATTTTATCAAACACTTAAATGACACCACTCCAACATACATGACGTATGTTGATTTCAATATAGAATAGGACAAATCCTTATAGCAAGGAGTTGTCTCATACACATCAATCATGTTCTTACATTCAATACATATGGTAGGCATAAATCATAAATCCATATTTATTTAGACATTTCAACAAACACTTAGACTATACACATTAGCCTACATAAACAATGTTGGCCAAAAAGTGTATTAGGGCGAATCCTTTCGCCAAACAGGTCATACATCCATAACTATCATATATATACAGCAAATACTCATGTCAATTATATCAGTGAAATTTATACAAATACGGTATTTTCTACAAATACCTAGAATAAACAAAATTTCATATTCTTCGTATTTAACCGAAACGGAAAACAGACAACACTTTGTACATGTGCAATTGCATGTAGATCATGAATCTATCATTATCTGACATTGAAAGCATTGAAAACCATAACCTATACGTCTAAAGTCCGCACCTTTTGTCGTAGAATTGTAAAGAACTCCATAGATTTGCTAAGTCTTCGTATACGGTAATTTGGCAACCTATAGCATGCTTTAGGTTAGTTATTTCATAACATACAACTATCAAAACCTCAAATCAATTTAGGGTTAGGGTTTCTTACCTACAAACGAAGCTGGAAATCGCCGGGAAAGCGATGAGAAGTGAGTGGTGAAGCTTGTATAGCGGCAGGGAAAAAGGGTAGGAAGAATCCTCCCACAACTCTCTAACTTTCTCTCTCTTTTCACTCTCTCTCTCCTAGAGTTTTCTCAAATTCGTATGGGCTGGATATGAGAGGGTTTAAGGTCCTTATATAGGCTAAAAAGTTACCAAAACAGACTTAAGGTCAAGGTATACTTAGGTTATAACCAAAGTGGGTTAGTTTTAGCTCAACGGAGGACTTCTGGAGGCCCCTTTTCTGTGTGCGGTCAGACTTAAGCTCACTAACACTGGATCTAAATATGGCTAAGTTTTCGTTTCAGTCAGGATTCCAGATCACAAATGACGGACCAGTTTCAGTTCAACAGTCAGTGGATCTCGATCGGAGATTCCGAGTACATGGATATATTTAGGGAAATATCCCTAATTCAAGGGTGTAATTTGGCCTGATTCTGACCGTCTGATTGCTTATATTTAGCCCGGAAGCGACAAGTCTCAGATTACTTAAATTTATATTTTATTTCTAAATATTTTCACCTTTCTCACACTCTTCACTTCGGGCTCAAGCGAATTGCACTGAGACACTATCTGGATTTGATTTTTGAGATGGTTGTCAAGCCCAGCAAGGCGGTCCTAATTCCTTAACTTCGTGTTAATCGGACTTCCGACGTGCGGTCCAGATTTGATACGGAGTTTTGAGATGCTCCCGAGAGCAGCCGGGTAATGAGATTGATCCTAGATTTTGGGGTAACCTAGCGTCAATGATTCTACAAGTTTTGGGTCTTGCAGATCGTATTTAAAGTGGATCAAGCAGATTTCATAGCTAATCTAGTGTAGTACTTAGTTACTTTGTGAAGGATAAGGTAGTGAAAGGTGAGATTTGTGAAGGAAAGGTGAGGTTTTCAAGAGAATGGTTTGAAGAAGGGATTTAAGACCCTTGAATTAAGTGTTTGAGAAGTTAAACAGGAGTTAGGATTGTCCCATCACCTAAAGACGTCTAATTCTAGGTTGGTAAAAATCTGGGATGTTACAACAGCTATCCTGGCCGTTCCTGAGGCTGGAAGTGGGCCAGAAATGTCCCTATAAGAGCTTCAATTTGGGGCTGAGATCAGTCTCACCGACGATCTAGATGGAAGGGCGTCTCTGGCCTGAGAAACGGCTAAAAAACGGCCTGCAAAATGGGTCGAGAATGTTGGCAGCAGAAGTGTAAACAGGCCATGGGCCTCACCAAATTTCATCTTGGCCTCACCAAACTGCTGTTGGGCCTCACCAAAAACCAGGTGGGCCGCACACCCATCACATGGGCCCAGTGCACGTGTGGCATCCAAGGGCCACCTGCCATATGTATTTTATTCCATGTAGTCCATCCGTGGCCCAGCAGTAGGACAGTTGCTGTATTGACGTTACCAAGTTACGTGGGTCTTACTGTGATATGTGTTATTCAACACTGCCCATCCATTTTACTTAAAGTGGGACCCCACTTAGATGTATGTTATGTCTCCACCGTCCATCCCATTTCCCACCTCATTTTAGGCGTTGACCCGAAAAATGAAGCCAACCCAACTCTCTGGTAGGCCACACCAGCATAAAGACTAATTTAATAGGGGTAGATCATTAGGGCCCTTTGTGATATTTCGATGCATCAAGACATATCCAAAATTGGACATTGGACCTTTCTTGAGCCCTAGAACCCAATCGACGGAGTAGATCCTCCTTAGCTGGGCCCCACCTATCAAAACAAAAAAAATAATATAAGAAACATTCACGTAAACGTTCAAAGGACGTTGCCTCATTTTACTTGAAATTTTGGCTTGAACCATGGCCCCACCATAAGCTCTACCATGATGTGTGTTGAACATCAACACCATCCATTTGATGGGTCCCCTTTATATACGGGGTGCCCCAAAAACCAGCCATACACAGAGCTCAGGTGGCCCACACCATCTACAATCTTTTGAATACATGTTAAACCATATGAAAGCACTTGTCGGGGTCCATCTGAGATTTGGATGCACCTGAAACTTGGTTTGACCCCTTAACCTAGTGGGACACACATAATGGATGGGTTGGATTTGGGAACCACGACTTAGTGAGCCCAACAAATGATTATGAATGCTTTAATGGCGGATTTTAGTATCTATTATTATAATTAAACCTACTATTGATACTTGATAGCTATTACTATTATCATTAGTATTACAATAATAATTGCGGTTATTAAACACAACTAACCATTAGCAGATTATTCGTGCTAATAGTAGTGCTTGCAAATAAAATTATCATTATTACATATTAATCAATTAATTATCATTCTTAGGTACAATTATTAATAGTAGATCATAGCAGTACTAACATTACAATGATTGTTATTAATAAATTGGCTAACATTAATTATAACACTAATGTTAACCATTACTTTTCAATTATTAAATTAATATGGTAAATTATCATATGCCAACTACAATCCAAATCCTAAAAGAAATTTATCATAGACCTAAATTCAAGGGTGAAACCCTAAAACCCTAGGTTAAAACCCTAACCCTAAGTAGCATGTAAGCTTGGACCTAACTGTATAACTTTACAATTCATGATAGGGTTTAAGGAAACACATACTCTCTAGCAACACTGGTAGACGATTCAAAGTAGAAGGTGATGATTCTTCCCCTTGAGCTTTCCATCCTCTCATTAGCTTAAGTTATAGTTTTTATTTAAATTTATAATTGATATCTCCCTTTATAATCACATGTGTTAGCTGGTGGAAATTGAATTATTATATTACATGCTTTATGATTATCCTCTATAATTTTTCATGCTTGTGAATTTCTTTTATGATTGCTTATGGAACTTAAACTGGTACATTAGTGGGAAATTCCTACATATGAATGTACACCCATACTTGGGATGTAACTTGACTAGTTGTGATCATAATGGACTTTTGATTTGGTGGTTATTGAGTGGTGGTCTAGATGGATCATTGATGTGGGCCTACCATCCAGGGTTGCTGTGCCCAATGGTTTTTAAAGATGGTATTTATAGTATGGTGTTGATATCAGCCCTATGTGGCATATTTTAATACTTGCCCTACATGGTTTTGTTTTGATACTTACCCTAGATGGGTTCGATGTTTTATATAATGCAACCATGAAATGGTAAACCCCATATACTGTAATGTGATTGGTCACTAGTCGATGGGTTTCCATTAAACATCCTAAGGTGGTAGTCTCATGAGCTGGGGATGGTGGTATGGGACCTATGCCTGAGCTGTCGGCCTACGCTGGGCCATGTGCTCCCCGTAGTGACCTTGAGCTTATCCAAATTGGCTGATTGTAACTGGACTAATAATGGTTTGGCTAATCATGCATTCATGGCATATTGGCGATGATGTGTGGCTAATTCTGGATGCTGTAGCACGTGCCCTAGAGTTGTTGGGGTATTGTTTCGCTAGCTCCCAGACCACCAGCTATTGACCCCTGTCTGACTGGATGATTTTTTCAGGTCGATGATTTGCATGGGCGACGAGCCTAAGTCTGACTGGATGTGCATCCCCAAGTCAATGTGTATTCACGCATCCATGCATTTAAAAAGACTGCATCATGTATTATTTTGATCGCCTTGTTGTTTTATAACTATGCTTACCTAATGTGGCGGTGTGTAATCTTGAGGAGAATTTACACTGAGCTGGCCACTCATCCATCAAATATACAACCGTACAGGTAGAACAGGTGGCCCAGATAATGTATATGTTTAGACTTGATGAGGAGCTATGCACGGGTGCCATGGATGCACGACCGTATTGCTAAGAGGAGCTGCGTGGTCATGCGACTTACATTTATATGTTTCCTGTTATTTTTTATGTATGCAAATCTTGTAATCGTTAATATTGAGACATTGGTTTGTATAAGTCATTATAGGCTGCTTGTATATTTGAATGATAACGAAATCTCCCTTACGTTGATTTGTCCACTCTACGCTCATCTGCTTACTCTGATAATTAAAAAAAAAATACTCAAATTTGACCATCCTTTAAGGTTAACACTCGGATTTTTGGGAAACGAGTCATATACTCAGGTCCTGAAAACACAGGGCGTTACACATACTCATACTCTGGAGGTTGTAAAACACTTACATACTTAAATATATATGTTTCAGTCTTCCGCTTACTTAATTTAATTACATCTGGATTATGATATGCTGTTTTAGTATAATCCCACTCATGTTTAACTCATTAATATGGGTGAAATCTAAACATCATTATCCATGTTGCATAAGTGATGTGCTAAATCTCGAGAGTAGAGCTTTGCTCGACCCTCGAAATCCCGGGCGTTACAAGTTGGTATCAGAGCATGATTTGGATTAAACTGGATCTAGGTTATAGGTAACACGACGCACTCAGACGCACTCTTACTTGTAAAGGGAGAGATGGAATTTAGAAACCACATTAGGATCCCAAAGTTTCGCCGACAGGCGAGATTGACTACTGTAGTGTAGCCTGTACGCATCCTAGATCATGTAAATTAGTCTTAGTCATCATTAGGCCGTCAATCGACGGGTTTGAACAGTTGGTTGACAAATATAAAACCTGAAACAGGCCAAGAGGCGAGAATACGTGCACATGCAGCTAGAAAAACTTACCATGCGGGCCTAAAAACCTAAGTCACAAAATTCAGTGGGGCCCACGCACCCATACAACACCCCGAGAGGGGGTGGCCACCGCCCTAGGGCGGATCCACCGCAGAGGGGCACGGCGGCACAGCTCGGGAGGTGGCGTGCCCCCCGCCTCCACAGCGGGGCGCAGCGGCAGCGGTGGCGCACTGTCGACCAGCCGTCCATGTGGGGCCACTCCCATGTGTGGGACCTCCCACTTAACCCATTTTTGTCCCCTTTTGCTCATTTCACCCCATTGCACCCTATTTCTACCCCAAAAACACCCCCAAACCCATCAACCACTCTCTTTCTCTCTTAAATCTCCTCCATACATTCAAATCTTCCATTTGTTCTACATCCTACACCCATTCACCACCATTTCCTTAAAACTTCCCTTACAACTCTCCATCTTCCTTATTTCCACTCATTTGAGCACAAAAACCCTTTTTTGTGTCTCATAACTCCCAATCTTCAAACCTACTTCATTCCCAAAGCTTTTCCAACTCAATGCCCTTTTTGAGCTAGTCACTGCTATTTTCTCCATCTCAATGCTCCTTTCCCTTATGGGAAAGAAGAGAGTGGCCCCGGATGAAGCCGGGCCTAGTCGTCCAAGCCATTCTAGGAAGAAGGCGAGCGCCGAGACTAGTGCAAGCGCCGAGGAAAAGTCAAAACGGGATCTCGACCCTCGAGTCTCGATAGAAAGGTCACTACTGGCGGGCGTCAAACTCGGTAAGTTCCGTGGTTGTAAAGTTGTGTTTGAAGCTCATGTTGATGAGAATTATTTGGATTATATCCGGTGATCGACCTCCTTCTGGAGAATGGGTGGGGTCCCATATTTGAAGGAAAAGCTCACGCAAGTGAAGGCATCGTACGAGCCTTCACCGCACGCAAGTGAAGGGACCCAACCCTGGTGCCTCTTGAATTTATCATACCGTTGGGAAGATCTCATGCCAAGGTCGATGTGGATGCCATGACACGTATCATGGGAATAGAACGTGGAGTTATACATGCAAGTGAGACAAATCTCGTTAGTGAGCGGGAGAGAAATCGCCGCACTCATTTCCTTTATGGCCAACTTGAGCAGTGGAGGTGAGGAAATAGCCTCTCATCGACTCGGATGACGGTAGATTTTTGCCTACTCCGCCATATTTGCATATACAACGTGTATCTTAGGTGGAGCAACCACATAAAATGTACTCGATTCATGGTGGATTTCCTGTACAGAGCTGGACAGGGAGATAAGCTATGCCTGCCTACTTTCGCCTTAACTCAGATAATTAACACTGCACGATCTACTAGGGGAGACGCTTCACTCCCTTTCGGCCGACTCATCTGTAAGATCGCCCGAAATTTCGGCTTCAGACTCAATATGGATAACCTCGACCCAATCCATTTCATCGGTGAAACTACACTAAAAAATATGGGGCATATGCCCCAGGCAACGCCAAGCAAGGCTTGATGAATACGGGGATGAGATAGAAGAAGAGACTGAAGAAGAGGAAGGAAGTGAAGAAGAAGAGGAAGGCAGTGAAGAAGAGGAAGAAAATGAAGAAGAGGAAGGCAGTGAGGAAGAAGAGTAGGAAGAAGAGGAGGAGGCCCAAGACTAAGATGGGGGACCTCCTACTACTACACATGAGGACAGCCATGACTGAGACGCCTTAAAAGTTCGCATGGCTAAGATTGAAGAAAGTCAGGCCCATATGAAGTAGAAATTTGAGGAGAACCAGGCCTATCTAAAACAAAAGTTCAAGAGAATGTCTCGCACCCTAAAGGCCCTCCTGTGCTGTATGTAGGATAAGGGTGCAACTCCACGTTTACCAGAATCGGAGGACTAGTCATATGTTTGTAGTTGTTGTTCTTTTTTTTTTTTTTTTTTTTTTTTGTAATAGCCTTAGTTAGGCTTAGTTGGATGTTAGGTCAGTCAGTGTTAAAGCCTTTTGTTAAATTAGCTCACATGTATTCTCTGTCATAATTCATGTAATGCTACATCATATGTATTATGACAATTTTGGTTAAATGAAATGCATGAAGTTTCTTTTATTTAGAAATGTGTAGAATTTTTGGAAAAGGTGGTTGATGTTATCCTAATCTTGTAAACATTGCACCCTATGCTGTATATAGGGAATTCCTCCTAAAACCACTTGGATTATGGCACGTCTCCCACCTGTCGGATCGATTGACGGGGCGCCTCCCACAAGCGATAGCCACATGGACCCCAGTTTGGGCTTGGGTATTAAGACAATGCCAGATTCACAGTCGGCCAGTGGCCCCACGAATGGGCCAACACCTAGTGCAGCACTGGTTCTGGATCAGAACTGTGCGTCCATGTCGACGCCACATGTGCCTCAGGCAACATCTCCCCCTGATAGGTTGGAGCAGATGATGCTCCTAATGCAGCAACAACAACAAGTTTTGGCTACTATTGGGCTATTGCCTAGAACATGAATGCGGCCCCATCGATGCCACCTATACAGCCTACTAGGGCTATGCCCACAAGTGGTGTCAAGCTCCAAACTCGAAAATCGAATTCATAGGAATTCTGATCGCCGAATCCAGTGTCGACAGCCTCCGTAGTACCCCATTCTCGGTTCCCAGCGTTCATATGCTAGGTTCCGATCCTGGGATCCTACAAGGAGGATTTTTTCAATATACATTTATTTTGTAAGAAGCATAATCACAAGTTTACCTGAATCACAAAAGCAACATCATCATCACATCTCCACTAATATAAACTTTGAATACAATACTGAAAGGGAAATACATATGTCAAAATAAAATTGAAGCTCCAAAAGACAGTTGCAAGCTTCATGCTCAACGCCGCTGCTACAACCTAACATTACCTGCACGCATCTATCGTGCATAAGCTTATAGAAGCTTAGAGGGTGGTGTAAGTGTGTGTATAAGGTAAGTGCCAAGTATTCAATACAATGCCATAATCATATACTATCGAAAATACTGGTAAGATCATGAATCATACGATATCAGAGTAAGCGAAAATACTGACAAATCCATGAGTCAATCAATCTCAAATACGCAATACAGATCAGTTATATAAATGAAGAGTCATAAAGAGCAAAATATCATATGCCGATGATGCAATGCAATATACAATTCCTGATGAATTCACAAATAGTGTCAGCTGTACCTAGGCCATATAAATGCAGAAACACAGTAATCCAAAATGTCATATGCCACGGATGTAATGTAATATGCGGTGCGAATGGAATGAGCATACTGGAGTGTGAAGTTGGGATGATAGTACATAGTATCACAGGCTATGGGATCCATCACAAGGGACTTCTATCCAAACTAGTCCCATACCTAATTTGGATAGTTAGACTCAATGTGGTAAACTCTTGGTCTCAGGTTAGTCGCATGCCCCAACCGAAATCCTGGCCATTGCGAAGGCACACGTAACAAATAGTTGTGCACCACCAGCCTGAGTGGATAGTGAATGAATGAATGAATATGTAACTCCTGCCTAATAAGTCCACATATCAGTACTGTTCATCTCTGGGATCATCACCGGGGTCTAGTACACTCTACACCAGCTTTCCACCCCATCAACCGCACAACTGGGTAAGTGGAAGAGACCTCACTATCCGCCTGACCAATAGTCAGGCAATATCTACTCGACACGTCGATAGTGGACCCATTAACGAGCTGGTCAAACTCAGCCTAGTAATGCCTATTCCCTCAGGTGGGTAAGGCCACACTCCCACCCAACCGACCACGACACAGTGGGAGATGCGACCTACTAGTTTACGACCCTCATACGCTCATATATATCCACTTGGTCTCGATGTTGGGGCATCTTCTGGTACCAAGAGGGTTTAGGGATTTTCACCCAGTGTCATTTATGGGAGCCTGATGCTACTAGTAGATTTTCGGTGTCCCATCTGGCCATCCATGATATGCCTGTGGAAGCTACGATCCTGATGTTGCTAGGGCGTACAATAATCACAACACACAATGTAAGGTGCATGAGTCATACAATCCAGTCATGCATCAATCCTACACATACAGTGCACTCATATGGGATAACTTCGCCTATCAGGGAGTCCCATAAACCACCGGCACTATGACATATGCAATGGTCAATCATATCTCATAACAAACATGTAGATGATGTGTATGGGCATGTATCATGATGCTATGCTGTCATATACTCATAATCGGTATTAATAACCGGCACTGATAATCATCATTGACAATCGACATCGACAATCAGCCTTAATAATGTGGACATTTAACCAACATTTCCCCCAAGGAGTGGCCCACATAAAGCCTAACATATAATAGACCCATGGTCTCACACAAAGGCCAAATATACAACACCACGGGCCTCACTCAAGAGCTAAATATGCATCACGATGGGCCTTTCACACGAGCCTAACATACATCACAATGGGCTTCATCGCCTGAGCCTCAAATGCATTACATTGGGCCTCATCACATAGGCCTCATATACATCACATTGGGCCTTAAACATGGGCCGAATGCACATCATAATGGGCCTCGAATACGGGCCGCATATACATCACGTTGGGCCTCAAACATGGGCTGAATGCACATCACAATGGGCCTCAAATACGGGCCGCATATACATCACATTGGGCCTTAACAATCAGCATTGGCAATAGAAATCAGCTTCGATAATCGGCCTCGATAATTTGCCTCGACAATCGGAATCGAAATTGGCATAAACAATTGGCTTAGACATTCGGAATCAGAATCGGCCTCATCAATCGGCCTTGACAATCGGAATCGAAATCGACTTCAACAATCGGCCCCTGCAATCAGGATCGGTATCGACAATTGGAATTGTTATCGACAATCGGAATCGAAATCGGCTTCGACAGTCAGAATCGGCCTCGACAATCAGAATCGGCCTCGACAATCAGAATCGGTCTCGACAATCGGAATCGGCCTCGACAATCAGAATCGGCCTTGACAATTGGAATCAGAATTGACCTCAACAATTGGCCTCGACAATCAGAATCGGCCTCGACAATCGGAATCAGAATCGGTCTCAATAATCGGCTTCGACAATCAGAATCAGCCTTGATAATCGAAATCGGCCTCTATAATCATAATCGACCTTGATGATCGGCCTCAACAATCGAAATCGGTAATCGACCTATATGTAAGGCGGGATCCCTGGATGGACAGCCGATGATGGACTAAGCAATATCAATGGGGCCTAATCGTTTGGGGTAACCCGCTAGAGAATGACGAGAATGGGCCTAACAAGGCCTAATGGGAGGTCACAATGTGGACATTCAACCATCATTGCCCGTCAATGTGGACATTTAACCAACATTGCTCCCAAGGAGTGGCCCACATAAACATCATACATACATCATGACAAAATCACACATCACATCAAGCCTTGCAAATGGGTCAAAAATATATTATAATGGGCCACGTCATATGGGCTGAAAATACATCACAATGGGCTGCATCTATAGGCTTCAAATACACAATTGGTGAGCCCTACACATGGGCCTCAAATACATCGCAACTGGTCCCATCTCATGGGCCTATTATATATCACAATGGGCCTCATGATTTGGGCCTAATATACTTCACTATAAGCTGCATGACATGGGCCTCAAATACATAACATCTGGGCCCTACACATGGGTCTTCTATACATCAAATGGACCACGTATCTGGGCCTCGAATGGGCTTAGATCACACCAAAATCATTTCAATAGTTGTAGGTGTAACATGTGTATCACTGTACACTATTATTCCATGGGGCACATTGACCAAGTAAATCAGCACCATCCAAACATTGTCTGAATGAGAAATTGTTGATGATTTGTATTTATTAAGGGTATTGGGATAGGATTTTCAATTACCTTATTCATATATCGACAGTGGTTAGGCCACACAGGGTGCTTATGCGCTCTATGTCGATTAAGTCAACGTGTGCTCGTACCAATCGAACTTGCCAAACAAACTGTTGGCCTATTGTGTGTTTACCACGTATGGACATCACTTCTTGAATCTAAGGTACCACTTACCAATGTAAAAGTCCGTTTCAACTATGGTACCACTATTCGCTAAGACTGATGAATCTGACATGGTGGTATGGGACACCATGGTCTAGTTGTCGGCCTACACTGGGGTGACGTGCCTCCCCGTAGTGACCAGTGAGCAACCCAAACTCATGAGCTGTGCATGATGGTATGGAACACTGTGTTTGAGCTGTCGGCCTATGCTGAGGTGACAAGCCTCCCCGTAGTGACCGTGAGTATAAACTTCGAACTTGCCTATCGACTGCTTTTCATTAGGGGTGATGCCCTACAACTTACCTATCATATGTGGTTAACTAGGATTGACGACCCTAGATGGATTCTTCATTTTGGTTAATGATATAAATGGAGGTACCTTACCTTCCTAAACCTGCTATATGAATAAGCTTAATTAACTACTCGGCTAACACGGCCATGCATCGCATGGCATTAGTTAGGATGTGCTTTTGGCTAGGAAGGTGCACTTTAGGGAGTATTGTCATATGCCAAATTGGTTGTCGGAGTCGCTTGTGAGGGAGCTTTATGCGAGGGCATACATCATTACTTGCAGTTCATTCCTGCATTAACAAGAATAGTTAGGAAGTGATTGTTTTATTGCTTTATCATTACTACTTGATGAAAGTACCCTGGTTTGTTAATTAACGTAAGTGTTGAGTCAGCTAGACTACAGAGCCTCATAGGAATCATCTGCCTCAACCAGATGTGTGCAAGCTCACCACAGGTAAATCTAAAGCCTCACATCCCATGTCCCAAAACACCAGGTAAATAAAACCCTTAAAACAAGTTAGAATATCATAGGGTTTTTGAGTAAGAAAATTTTTTCAAAAACAGAAAATCTCTAAGTTTTCTTGCTTTATCGATTTTATTGAAACACATCTCGATATGATCGACCTGCGCTGTGGATGTCCTCGATGATAAATCGATTCCATCAAAATGAGGATAAAAAGTGTCCAGTAACCACAAGTACATCTGGATGAATTTATCGATGTATCGATATGTTATCGATATAATCGATATTCAAATCTCGAGTCCATCGAAAGTGACTCGATAATATCGACAGACAGATCTCCAGTGCCCCTATTTTTTCTTAAGAATATCATATGTGCATCGATATATCGAAGCATCCTCGATACCATCGAAATTCAAATCTTGATGATATCGGTCATAGGCGCTAAGTTTTTCTAGCAAAATATTTCAGGATAGTTTATCTATGATCGAGGGTCACTTAATAGAATTGATATTCAAATATCGATGATATCGGTACCATTTTGATGGCATCGAACAAGGACATAGATTGTCCAGCAAGCTTAATGAGAAATCTGTTGGATTTATCGATGCCTCGATACAGTTATCGATATCATCAACATTTAAATTCTGATGATCTCAAAGGTCCCTTGATCATACTTTTAAACCTGCAATATTTTAGGACAAGTCTCTCTCATTTTCAAATGTCGATAAATCGACGCTAGTATTGATAGAATCGGAGTTCGAAATCTGATGACATCGACACGTGTTTCGATTCCATCGACCAGCTGTAAAGAGGTTTCAAAAGTGTATGACATTTAAGTTTGTGTAATCGAGTAGACCATCGATGCTATTGAGAGTATATGCTCGATGATATCAAACCCGCTCAATGATATTGAACTCTGTCATAAATGTGATCGTTTTATATCCGTTGGAACAATTTGCCTATATAAAGAGGACTTGTTTATTGTTGCTAGTAGAAAAAGAAGAGAGTGCTTTTGAGTGTTTTACCTTAGTTCATATACCCAAAGTCCTTTCTCTCAGGAAAGTTCATCCTCCAATCCACCCTCATCATTGATATTCAATAGAGTGGATTGGGGAATGAACTTTCGCATTCAAGGATACTCCAGCTACTACCTTAATGGCAAGTCATTAAGCTGGGATGCCTTGAATGCATAGATGATCGGAATCACTCTATCTTCCTTATAGGAAAACATTTTATAGAGTAGGATTCCATCTTAAACTTGACCCAACCCGAAGCCTCGTATTAGTACATCATCTGTGTTGCGGATCAAGGAAGCCGAAGATTCTTCATCAACAAGGAGGAGATCTTCGTCAACGTGTTGAATGAGACTCAACCTCTTATTTGTAAGTTATTAGAGTCCAGAGGACACTTGTGATCATTCCTTTTTAGGATTGGGTCTTAGGTGTTTCTCACCCTTGCAAGCACTCGAAGGAGGCCTCCGGCAGGAGTGTACGTGGTGGGTACATAGTGTTGACCCTTACTCTGTGGAGAGCATAAACTTCTGGTTGAAGGTGAACCTGTCTAAAACCTTAGGTTCGAGGTGAACCATGTGAAACCTCAGTTAGGGTCTTATGGAAGATCCTTGGCCAGCGTGCTTAAAAGTGGGTGCGTTGTATTGACCCTTGCTCGTGAGAGTATAAACAGTCAGCATCAGTATAGGTTGTAAAGGCTGAAGGTGAACCTGATTTAAAACCTTAGGTTTGAGGTGAACCGCTGTGAAACCTCCTTAGTGAAATCCGGTACATTCGAGGGTTGAGTGCGGTTACTGGGAGTGGAGTAGACAAGTAGTTGAACCACTATAAAAATGACTGTGTTTGAGATTGCTATTCTTTGATTTGTATGATTCGCTTTAATATTTTTTTATATTTGAATATCTGAGATCACATCTCACATACATACACAGTCATATCCATCATAAACTAGTTTGCATATTGTTTACTTCTTAAATAATTTGTGATTGGATCCTCTAATGGGCTTGGAAGCTAGTAGAGTTACTTTTGAGTAATCCTAATATGTACTTGTTGTTAGGATTAGTGTAATATGATTTTAAATAAACCATAAAAACTTTAAAAAGTCCTATTCACCCCCTTCTAGGACATATTGGCATATTCCTACTTTAACTAAAGTGGTCTTCACCACTATTTCACTTGATTGACTTGAGAACATGTTAACCTTTGCCTTATAGTACCACTAAGTTGTTCACTCACTCCCACCCTGGGACAGTGTTTTAAAACACCAACTAGACTCTGGTTTAGATGTAGGTGATAGGGAAGCCTATGCAGCAGAGTTGGACTTCATAGATGAGGAGGAAGAATTCTCCTATGTTTGCTCTCAGGCAGGTCTATGTAGACCTCGTGCTGATTTGAGGGGATTACAGGGACATATGGATTAGTTGGACACTTTACATTTTGATATTTTATAAATTTTGAAACAATACATGTATATATTCAGCCCGGTAACATACTCATACTCTAGAGGTTGTGAAACACTTACATACTTAAATATATATGTTTCAGTCTTTCGTTTTCTTAATTTAATTATATATGGAGTATGATATGCTGTTTTGGTATAATCTCATTCATGTTTAACTCATTAATATGGACAAAATCTGAACATCATTATTTATGTTGCATAAGTGATGTACTGGATCTCGGGAGTAGAGCTTTGCTCGACCCTCAAAATCTGGGGCGTTATAGCTCTCAACCTAGCGTAGGCCGATAGCTCGGACATGGTGTCCCATACCACCATACCCGGCTCATGAGTCTTAGTGGATCATGATACCATGGTTAAAATAGATCTTTACATTGGTGAGGGGTACCTTAGATTCAAATAGTCACGTCCATACATGGTAAACACACAATAGGTCAATTGGTTCATTAGACAAGCTCGATTGGTATGGGCTTATGCTAACTTAATCGACATGGAGCGCATAAGTGCCCCTCGTGGCCTAGCCACTGTCGACAATCGTTGTGCGACTCGTATTCATCGAGTTTACCCAAAGTGGCAAGACTAAATCAGTCACCTAAATAAGGACTTTTACTAATTTCCTGGGCTACATTCGTAGCCTCAATCCTACTCAAATGTGGCTAGCAATCACGTGTAATATTTATCCCAACATTTAACAAACAATCCATGTGGATTTCTCATGTGGACATTTTATCAAACACATAGACCATGCTAATACAACATGCATTTATCAATTGATTTCATAGAGGAAAATATACATACGCATAAAACAATGTAGAATCCTACCTTAATACTCGTAGTAAATACAATTCATCAACAATTTCTCATTTAGACAATTTATCAAACACATAGACTACGTTAGTTACAACATGTGTTTTATCAATTCTTTATACAGAGAGATCTACAGGCATATGACAATGATGAATCCTAGATTAGCAATCATGGCAAGCACTAATTATTTTCTATTGATCATTTAAACATTTCAACAAACACATAGGGTGCATCATTTATTTATCACAGTTCATAGGTGTATCTCATATAGAAATCAATGTGTTTAAGACAATACAGTAGCAATCAAGACAGACATAAATCATTAGCTATCATGAAAGCATTGATAAACTACAACCTAAGCGTTTATAATCTGTACCTTTCGTTAGTATGCTCGACTTGGACTCGGTCCAAACTCTACGTTTCCAAAAATGGAACGTTGGGCACCTAAATGATGAAACTGGTTAGCTAGGTTGTCGAAAAACTATCCTGGAGCTCTACCTCGATATTAGGGTTAGTATTTCTTAACCGAAATCAGGGCCGAAAGAGGTTTGGTAGCACAATGGGGTGGTGCTTTGGCGTGTGGATTCGTGGAAGAAGGTTTCTACGGCAATCTCCTAACGTTTCTCTTCTCTCTTTCCTCTTTTCTCCTCTCTCCCTCTAGGGTTTGCGAAATTCGGATATGGGAGAGAGGGGGTGAAATGAGGACTATTTATAGCCTCAAATGTGATGCAATGGCCATAGGGCCACTATACATGGTTTATACCCTGTGGCCGGTTGTTTCTGACGAACAGGGCTCATAGGGAGGCTCACTGCTCATCTATGTTAAAGGGTACACTCCATGACAATGGATCCATGCCAGGACATTTTCGGTGGGATCAGATAAGCCGATCGACCGTGGAGAGCCTGTCTCAGATCAACGGTTGTACGTGTTCAATGGGGCCACGAATATATGGATATATGCAAGGAAATTTCCTTTCCCCATGGGTGAAGTTTGGTCATAAACTAACGGTCCGAATTCTTCAACTTTGCGTGAGAGCGAATGACCCAATTCACTTAAGTTTTAGCTCATTTTCTAAGGATATTCACGTTTCCCATACACTTCACTCATAGCTCAAGTTGGGCGTTTCTGGACACTATCTGGGTTTGATTCCCGTGATGGTTGTTAAGCCCAGCAGGATGGATCCTATAATTTCACTGTCATTGGACCCTCAACATGCGGTCTAGGTCTATTAGCGAGTTTCAATGTACTCTCGAGGGAGACAGGCCCTTGGGATTTCTTCTAGGTCTTAAGATGACATTGAGCTAGTGGTATTCCTGGTTTTAGACCTTCCCGTTTGTGAAAATGGTGGCCCAAGCTTAATCCACCGATTATTTAGTACTTACCTAAATCCCATCTAAATTATACGACATGATGCGGTCCTTAGGTTGTTCTGCCTGAGTTGTACTCGGGTTTTTGTATGGATTTTTTCATGACGTTACACCAGTGGCTGCCTTTCCATTCATTGGTGAGAGAGGTGCTACACTGCTTGAGGCTTACCCCAGGACAACTTAATCCAAACGTATGGTGAGTAGTCTTTAGGTGTTATATTTATGGCAACAGGTTGGCAATTCTGAGCTCATTGTGGATGAGCTTTTATACTTGTACCATACCAAGAGCAACCCAAGCTCTCGCAGCTAGTATTATTTTTCTTCTTAGCCGAGCAAGGGCCAGGCTATTATTACCAATAACCCCTTCTCTAATAAGGGATGGAAGGATAGGTGGTTCTTTGCTACAAGAGAGCGGGAGACTTCTACATTAATGCTGGTCAGGCTACGGGCTTGAGTTCCTACCATGTTTGCCCTCTCAATTCGAGACCTGAGTTGTGGCTTTGTATTTGTAAGCTTGCTCTAAATTTTTTACCTTACTCTATTTAACTCATCTGGTTGCTCCTTTTGCAACTCTTCCTCAGTCTCAACCTCATCTCTCAGAGGCCCTCCTACGCTAGGTCAGGATCACTTGAGATTGTCCTGCAGCCTAGTAGGATTGCAGGATTGCAAGGTCAGCTTGTCGAAGGTTGGGCAAGCAGGTAACTCCTTTTCTAGTAAGGCTCTTGTAGTTATATGTATTTTATGTATTATATATATATATATTAAATTTTTTTGCACAAATGGTAAATTGCCCACAGGGAAAGAGGTTGTGGCTCCTCTCTGCAGCAACTGAAGTGGCTAAAGGTTGTTGCTAGGAAGGTCACTCCTTTAGCGCCTGCTCGGTGCATGCCTAGGATCGAGGTTGCTGGGCCCTTGGCAGAGAGGTTGGTAATAGGGCACGCTCCCGAGACTCCCCCCGACTATGCAGGCGGAGGCGGGAGCAGATGCTGTAGAAGGAGTTTCCATCGAGGTAGCTCCTGTGATGCTCCATGAAGCTCCCCCCTGGTTGTGGATGCACGGAGCTCTCCTCCCCCAAGCATGCCCTCGAGGGAGGTAGCAGACTTGGAGTCATCTCCCATCCATATTGAGGAGGAGCGAACAGAGGCTATTTTGTTAAATCGCATATGCGGTCGTGTGCGATTGCATATGCCTGTGCACATATGCGATCGCAAGATCGCATATATATATATATATATATATATATATATATATATATATATATATATATATATATGGGAAAAGGTACTATGCGCTCGAGCTCACAATAAGCTCCCATGAGGTCGAGCTGTGTGGGCCCCACTGTGATGCTTGTCGACCATCAACACCGTGCATTTCATGGGTCCCCTTTAAATTATGGGATATCCCAAAAATCAGCCGTATACAAAACTCAGGTGGGCCATACCATTTAAATTCATGTGAAGACATGCCAAAAACATATAAAAGCACTTGGTGGGGCCCACCTGAGTTTTTAATGCTGCTGAAACTTGGTCTGAACCCTCGTCCAAGTGGGACACACATAATAGATGGGCTGGATTTGCAAACTACATCTCGGTGGGCCCAAAAAATGATTATTAATGTTTTAATGGTGCACGGCCCCTCTCAACTTCTGTATGTGGTGTGGCCCACACAAGTCACGAATTGACTTGATTTTTGAGACCTAGGCCCACGATGGAATGGTGCATCTGACTGATGGGGTAGATTTTCGAAACGCATCACAGTGGGGCCCACACAGCTCGACATCATGGGACGTTCCCATCAACTCGAGTGCATAGTACCTTTTCCCTATATATATGTGTATATATATATATACATATAAAATTTTTAATTTTTTTTTTTAAATCAGAAAAATAGGGAGAAATTAAGAGAAAAATGAATAAAATATTATATGCACTTAGCTCTTGCAATACATTTAATTTAAGTAAAATAAAACTAATTATATAATGAATTAAATATTAAGTCATCATTCATCAACAATTCAATATTCTACAATATAGTTAACAAATATCAACATTCAATATTCAACATTACAGTCAACAATCAACATCAGCTGTAACACCTCGTACTTTCAATACTCGGATGTTACCACGAGGACCTAATTTAGGATCACAAACCCGATTTAGTGATTTTGTAAGGCAGTTGTAAACTCATTGGGCTCTAGAAGCATCGGTCTAAGTGTATCCAGAATTAGCCTGGGAATATTGGAGGACAAACATGATCTGATCAACCACCAGATGAGGCCCACCTGAGTTATAGATCTACCTCAAGGTTAGATGGGTGGCCTATCTTAAGTGATCCATAATAACTCATTTTAAATGTATATGTATTATAATACAAAATAATTTTATAATTAATTGTAATAACACATATGTTTCTTGAATCATTCAAATTATGTATATTATTTAAACTACATATAAAATAAATGGCATACCAATGCATTACTCATATAGTCGATGTACGTTAACTAATATTTACATTTTATAATGTTAACTATATATTATTGTATTATACTATATATCACTTAATAATAACTTTACTATACTAAATGTGCAGATATAATCATGAAAATACATTATAAATCTTAATGATTGTAAATGAATACTTATCTACAACTATTAATGTATTGTAGTAAACAAATAGGTAAATGTTTTTTTATTATATAATCTAGAATACTATTTACTAATATTTATTATAATAAATATATAATGATATTATATTAACTATAGTACACTTTGAATATTATTATATATATATAATATTACAATTAAATACTTTATTAATTGATAAATAATTATTTATATAAAATGTAAAATAAATAAAATGTATTATACGTCGTATATATGTTTATAATATATACTATATTATATACTATAATGTAATTTGTATTACTTAATATATATTATTTAAAAAAAAAACTAATGGACGGGCCAAATTCCACTTAAGATTTTCATGGGCCGTGCAGACCACCAATCGGCCACGACATTGGAGTGTATAGCCCACCTAAGCTATGGATCTACCCCATTCTTTGGGCCAGACCCTAAGTCGGGCTGACAAAATGGATGAACGGAGTGGATTCTTCTAGGACATCTCTGTGGGTCCCATCACAGATGCGTGTGCATGAACCATGCATACACCAACCGTGTACTGGACTGGAGGAGTCGGTCAATTGGGTTTGACCTGACATCTCCCAAAAATGGAGATTTCTCTCCAGCATTCCCGCCCAGGCATTTTTTAAAAAGGGGCAACTGCTGTGATGGATCGTGGCCCACCATCAGGGGTCCTACGGATGATCCAAACCATCCATCTTGTAGAGGGCATGAAGGGGACCGTCCCTGCCAAATTTCAGCCGCTGGATTCTACACACATGCATGCAATATCAGCCGTAAAATTAGCCTAAAAACACACCTACCTCCAAAAATGAAAAGGATTCTGTTTCTTTTGCTATCCACGTTGGCAATCCACATGAAAGCTTCTCCTAGGATCTCAACCCTTCATTGAAAATCCATCCCAGGCCTTCAAAGTAGGTTTCCTTATCTACACTTGAAACTTTTCTTCACCTGCCGCTTGCTTGTGAAAACCGAGCAAATACATTAATCACCGCCCATTTTGGTGGGTCCCACAAGCCCCTAGGGACCAATCCGATCCTTCCATAGATTTCAGATCGGACGATGAGCCGTCTAATGGAAAACTGCCACGGACAGGGCCGTCATCTTCTCCATTAGCCGAAAATACCCATCATCTTAAGTGGGCCCCATTTTCAGATCAGAAATGTCTAGCATGTGGCCCATATCACTCAAGTATTATCAATACTGAATGATGGCGTTCATGGAAGCCAGATCATGTGCGCCATTCAAGACACCTAACAACTTAAAGTTGTTAAGCTATAACTAATCCAGGGAGTAGATAGGCCACAAATAGCCTCTCATTAGGGCAAACCATTTTTTTAAAAAGAGAAAATAAGAGAAAATAAAGAGATTAAGAAAGAGCAGAGAGAAACAAGGGAGAGCTTTGCCATTGCTGCCGCTGCCGCTACCATTGCCACTGCAGTAAAAGGAGAAGAAAAGAAAAGCAGAGAAGAAGAAAGAAAAAAAATGAATGAGTGAATGAGAAAGAGGGGTGCGTCTGCGCCAAGGTGTTGCTCGACTCATTGGGCCATTGCTGAGTGAGTCCAGCACTGTCACTGGGATGGAGAGAAAGAAGAAGAGAGGAAGAAGAAGAAGGAAACGAAAAGACGAGGAAAAAAGATAGAGAGAAATAGAGAGAAGAAAGGGCAGTGAGAGGGGGGCAGTGTGGGGCTGCTGTTTTGCTAGAATCGAGTCGACTCGGTTCAAACCGAGTCTGACTGAGTTGAACCAGGTGTGGGCCTGGTCCATTTAGACTTCCAACAAGAAAGAGAAAGAGGAGAGAGAAAAAGAGAGTAAGGAAGAGGAGAGGGAGAGTTGGGTTTGGGGGGCTGTCGAGTTGACTCGGTTGAAACCGAGTCCAACCGAGTCAAGATGGACTTGGGGTTGGTCTACGCCTTGTTAGACACTCCAACATGGGATAAAAGGAAGGACTGGGGGGGGGGGGGTTTCATTGCACCCCTCGAGTCGACTTAGGTGATTTGTCGGGCTGAGATCGGGTTTCATCAATAGACTGCACCTCAAGGTGAGTTAAAACCCTTTATATTGGCCTCCTACTAAAATGTTAGTTATTAAATCCTTGCTTTACAATAATCCTCTGTTTTCCTTTTATCCTCATCTAGTTTCCCAGTCATGTTGGATTCATCCTAGTAGAGGTGATTCGAGTTAAATCCACTTCAATCGAATTTAGAGGTGAGGACTCACCCTTTGAGCTTCCCATTTAATTTCATCAATCTGGATATAGATGATGACATGATTCCTCTAATTGAGTTACTTACCTTACTATTGAATATGCTAATTTGTCATGAAATAAATTTATGTGTTGGATGATAAACATCTACCTTTAATTATAACATGTACAAATGGTTTGATGATAGCATACTATTTTCTTTAGTTGTACATGCATTGATTAACTACATGTTACCATTTGCACTTAAGTAATGGAATGAATGGAACCTATCTTGGACTTACTATCATGAGGTCCCTATTTACCTTACATGGCTTGGATCACACCTTGCCTTACATAGCTTGGACCACATGTTGCCTATGTGGCTTGGGTCGTCTAGTTGCCTCCGTGGCGTTGATGGATTATTGGTGCCCTCTTGTCGTTTGATGGTTACATCCATATATCTCGTTACTTCCTAGCCATCTTGCAGTGTTTAATCTACTGTGATTTCTGGGTGGAGCTGAAGTTCGTTTATCGATTTTCTAGCCATCTTCCGGTGTTCACGTATGACATGATTTTCGAGTGGTCTAGGGTTTGTATGTTGTTTGTCTTTTCATTTGCGATGTTCAATTGTACCAATATTCCCGGGTGGAACTCAAGTTCACTTATCAATTTTCTTGCCATCTTGTAGAGTTCACGTATGACATGATCTCCAGATGAAGAAGAGGTTTGAAGGTTGATTTTCTATTCACCTCATGGATATCACTTATACGATGATTTTCGCGTGGAGCTAAAGTTCGCTTATCAATTTTCTAGCCATCTTGCAGAGTTCACGTACAAATGCGATTTTTGAGTGTAATAGAAAATTGTATGGTTGATTGTTTGGTTATCTAGACATGTTTTGTGAGACCCATATCTTAGATCGTACCATTCTGTAGGCTTCCGGTGACTTGCGATCTGTTATCAACATTTGCGCGTGATCATGAATCATATCCCATATATCAGAGTCGGCTCTATTCAAAACTTGTACCCTTGCGACCGCACCATCGTTGCAGTTCCGACGCCGCATCTCGCGTGCCAAGGCGATACCCGGGTGAGGAGATGTGGGCCCATGTTCAGTTCGAGGAAATGACACGCATTGCAAATAATGAGGAAATCTCTACGACACATCACATCAATCCATCAATCAAATGTCAAGTACAACACCCATCCCCAAGTACAACCACCCACCCCAAAGTCAACTCCCTCTCTTACAACCAAGTACATCCATCCATCACTCACCATCCCTCTCCCATCATTTCTCTCTCATCACCTCTCTCTCTCTCTCATTCTCCAAGCAACCCACATCAAGCAAGCTCCATGAGAGAGCTTTGTGTGGCCCACTTCCTATCTCCCATCCCCACCCTTCAAAACCAATCTTGACCGTTGAATCTCATCCATTAGAGCTCTAGAATGCATTGATGGAAGGAGTCCAAGAAGATCAAAGGTAGGTGATTTCATTATTTGATTTTATGATTTGAGGGCCCACATGTGTGGGACCCATCTTGATGTATGTATTATATAGGGAGGGTCCATAATGGCAGGGTCCCTCCCCTCCCCACCGCCGATCTCTCTCTCTCTCTCTCTCTCTCTCTCTCTCTTTTCTTTGGTTGTTTGATGGCCCACCTAATGTGTGGTGGAGATGCGGGCATCCATCATGGTGGAGCCCACCTTGGTGTATGTGAGAAATACACACTGTCCAACCTGATCCATGTGTTCATCCAGTCGTCCATCTGGGACGGTGGACACCACCATGATGTATGCCTTCCATCCACACCGTCCACAGATTTGGACGGTGCTGGACACCATTTTGGACTGTGCTATGGCCCTCCAACATGATGTATGTGTATATCCACACCTTCTGCCCATTTTCCATGGACGTGGGGCCACCTCACACAAGTGGTTTGTGTGAGGGTGGGGCCCACCTATATGTACGTGGTTTAAGTCTAGAGGGTCTGGACGCTGGACTCCCTTTTTCTAATATAATATTATAATATTATATATATATATATACATATATGTATATGGTGGGCCGCATGTGGGACCCACCTGCTAACGGATTGGCTGGTGTGCCTCACATGAGGTACGTGTGGTATCCACACCGTCTAGACCTTGGACGGTGGGACCCACCAGAATATATATATATGTGTGTGTGTGTGTGTGTGTGTGTGTGTCTGTGTGTGTTCTTTATCCACCCATCCACCTGTATGGTGACCACGCGTAGGGGGCCAGCTGTGATGTATGTGGCTCTCCACACGTGGAACGTGGGACCCACCACATACATGTGTTTTATCTGGACGGTGCCTTGTACAACCCCACCTTGATGTATTTTCCTTATATCCAAAACCGTCTAGTGGGACCCACCTTGGATGCATCTATTGTATAGCCACAGTGTCCATCTGTTTTGTCAGGCGTGGACCCACCCCACATGTGTTACACGTGTGAGGGTGGGGCCCACCCTGATGATGTGTTGTATATCACACCGTCCAATGCTTGATGGTGCTGATTTGCTGAAAAAGGGTTGACGGTGATGTGGTACCCACCTTGATATATGTGATTTATATCCACACCGTCCAGACCATCTGGACGGTGCTGGACAGTTTGGACAGTGGTGTAGTGCCCTGCGTGATGTATGTATTTTAACTGCGCTGTCTACCATGTGGGATTCCACCTTAATGTAAGATTTCATCCACACCGTCCATGGACAGGGGACCACCGTGATGTATGTTTTATCCTTGTTGTCCATCATTTTTTAGGGCCCACTTGCTGCATGTGCAAGGCCCACCTGTGATGTATATTTGAGGCCCATTGCTACGATGTTGTCAGCAAGTTATGTGGGTCCCGCTGATGCTTGTGTTATATCCAAACCATCCATCCGGATGGTGAGTTTATCTTAAGGCTTGAGATTAAAAATAAGACAGATTTATTTATCAGGTGGACCACACTGTAAATATCAGTGGGGGATTGAATGGCTACTATTGAAACTCGTTCGAGAGCACTGAAGTTTTGGATCAATATGAAACTTGTTTTTCCTCCTAATTGAGGTCCATGTGACCTTATGAACAGATTGGATGGAAAATAAACATTATGGTGGGCTCGATGAAATCATTATCTCCACTGCTGTTTGTGGTATGGTCCAGATGATCATTTGATATGATATAATTTTAAATAATACTCTAATTGATCTCTAAAAAAATAGATGAATGGTGTAGATGGTGTGGCCCATATGATGAGGCCCGACTTGATGTACACGAGGCCCATTAGTGCGGCCCATTGATGTAGCCCACTTGATTTGTATGAGGCCCATGTGTAGGGCCCACCTATTGTGTATTTGAAGCCCATGGGTTGTAGCCCATTGTGATGTATTCGAGGCCCATGGGCAAGGCCTGATGTGATGTGATTATGGCCCATGTGATGAGGCCCATTGAGATGTATTTCCAGCCTATGTGATGCGGCCCATAGTGATGTGCATTAGGCCCATGTGATGCGGCCCATAGTGATGTATGTTAGACCCATGTAATGCAGCCCACTTGATATATGAGACCCTTGTGTGAGTCCATGGGCCCACTATATGTTTGGCTTTACGTGGGCCACTCTTTGGGAGCAATGTTGGTTAAATGTCCACATTGATAGGCAATGATGGTTAAATGTCCTCATTGTGACCTTCCCTTAGGCCCTTTATTATTCCGATTGCCGAGGCAGATTCCGATTATTGAGGCTGATTGTTAAGGCCGATTGTTGAGGCTAATTCTGATTATTGAGGCCAATTCCGATTGTTGAGGCCGATTCTGATTATCGAGGTCGATTTCGATTATAGAGGCTGATTATCGAGGTCGATTTTTATTATTGAGGCCGATTCCAATTGTTGAGGCCGATTCTGATTATTGAGGCCAATTCTGATTGTTGAGGCCGATCTTGATTATCAAGGTTGATTCCGATTATTGAGGCTGATTCCGATTGTCGAGGCCAATTCCAATTGTTGAGGCCGATTGTTGAGGTCGATTCTGATTATTGAGGCCAATTTTGATTGTTGAGGCCGATTCTGATTATTAAGGCCAATTTTGATTATTGAGGCTGATCCTGATTATTGAGGTTGATTCCGATTATCGAGACTGATTCCGATTATCGAGGCCGATTCCGATTATCGAGGCTGATTCTGATTGTTGAGGCCAATTGTTGAGGCTGATTATGATTATTGAGGCTAATTTTGATATTAAGGCTGATTCTGATTATTGAGGCCAATTCTGATTGTTGAGGCTGATCCTGATTATCGAGGTCGATTCCGATTATCGAGGCCGATTTTAATTGTTGAGGCCGATTCCAGTTGTTGAGGTCGATTATTGAGGTCAATTCTGATTATTGAAGCCAATTCCGATTGTTGAGGCTGATCTGATTATCGAGGTCGATTTTGATTATTGTGGTCGATTATGATTGTCGAGGCCGATTCTGATTATCGAGGCCGATTCCAATTGTCGATGCCGATTCCGATTGTCAAGGCCTATTCCGATTGTTGAGGCCGATCATCGAGGTCAATTCTAATTGTCGAGGCCGATTCTGATTATTGAGGCTGATTCTGATTATTGAGGCCAATTCTAATTGTCGATGTCGATTTCGATCATTGAGGCTGATTCCGATTGTTGAGGTCGATCATCAAGGCTGATTCCGATTGTCGAGGTCAATTCCGATTGTCGAGGTTGATTCTAATTGTCGAGGCCAATTTCGATTGTTGAGACCGATTTTGACTGTCAAGGCTGACCACCAAGGCCAATTCTGATTGCCTAGGCCGATTAACGAGACCCAATGTGATGTATATGAGGCCTATGTGTCATGCCCCAGACTCGGTAACCGGAATCACAAGGAACCCGATGGCCAGTTCTGGCCGTAACAGCCTCATAGTACCCCATTCTTGGCTCCTGAGGCAGGTTCCGATCCTGAGATCCTACAAGGAGGATTTTTCATAACAATATAATCATTACCAATACGAGCATACCCAAGATCACAACAAGTACATCTGAGAATAACAAAGGCACACATCACAAAATCCACTATAAATTTGAACTTTTACAATCATCCAAAAGGTCCAAAAGGGCATATATGAGATAAAAGGAAAAGAGAGAAAGGTCAACAACACTGGAGTCCTCAAATGCTCAACTCTACTCCATGATCTACTACTATGTCACCTGCCTAGGGTATTCTGCACGCATCAATCATGCATAAGCTTATAGAAGCTTAGAGGGTGGTGTAGGTGTGTGATAATGGTGCACAGAAGAGTAGTAGGAGATACAAGGAGAGAAGCATGATCAATGAGGATATCACTAACCTTACCTAGGCTTATCATGAATAAGATGCAATGAGTACTAGGTACCATGCCAAGGCAATGCATGAAAGGGTTTGTACAACCAATGCTAATGCAATGCAAGTAATGTCAGTGCTCATATCCAAACCACAAGTCATGTATATTTCTGATCATAAGGAAATCACGAGGGTCCATTACACTGCTAAATGACTTCCGCTCTACAGACCCCGCACAGTCAAACGAGCGTAAGAGACCTCACTACCCGCCTGTGGACAGTCAATCACCAATAAGGCCTGATGGTAGCGGACCCATTTATGAGTTAGTTAGACTCAGTCTAGCAATGTCTCCTCACATTAGGCAGGTAAGGCCACACCCCTATCCAACCGACTACACGACAGTGGGAGTCACAGCCTAATGGTATAAGGCCCTCGTGCGCTCATATATTCCACCCGGTCATGGTGTTGGAGCAGATCCTTGGTACCATGGAAGTTTTGGAAATTTCACCCATGGGCATCCTATGCGCCCGATATGCTCAACTAATATTTTCGGTGTCCACACATACGGCCATCCACGAATACCCCTGTGGAGGCAAGGCCCTGATGAAGTAAGGGCGGATATCCATAAACTATGCAATGCCAGATGCATGAATCACACAATCACCCAAGCATCCATCTCTCGAGGAGACACCAACATGTCCTACACAATGACACAACCATGGCCAAGCATGCATATGATGCTTATGGGAGTGGGCCATGAAGATGAATAGGGGTGCCAATGAGGTAAAGATGAACTCTCTACCTAACCATGAAGGGTGTAGGTATTTAACCAATTCCTCATAAGAAATACAATCTCTAGTGGGGGCCCATATACCTGGGGTAGCCCACGAGACTAAGGAGAACAATGATATGGGCCTAAATAGATTAAACGAGCCTAACAAGGATCTATGGTGGGCCTTTAACCATCCATCGAAGCCCATGGGCCTAACTTAGGGCCACCAATGTGGACATCCAACCACAATTGGTCCCCAAGAGGTAGCCCATCTCTAATTGATTACGGATCAAGGCCCAAGGTCCACAACATTAGAAATAAGAAATGGGCAGCCATTACATACCACATACATTCATGTTGGGCTTCAGAAAGACGGCCCAAGGCCTAACCAAAACATGGGTCCAAGGGGAACACATATAGCCCAACCCATATATACCACTATGGGCCCATAGGGGAAGATTAGGGCCCAACATAAAGGCCACTAATCCCATATATTGTGGTGGCCTAGTGGGTAGTCCATTGCTCAAATCACATGGGCAAATATCATGCTCTTAGTCAAGTAAGTTGGGCCCACAACCCGGCCTAAGTATAAAGTTGATTAGGTGGGCAACCAAGGGCTCATATACTTGTGTAGTCTAGCCCACTAATCCAACACAATAGTATGGTAAAAATGGCCTAAGAGTTCAATAGGCCTATTTGGAAAGTTCCAGCCCAATTGGGCCTAAAGAGTTCAACAACTAGCTACATTCATGGACCCAATTAAATCAACTGTGATGGGCCTCAAAAGTACATTTATTAAGCCCAACATTTAAGAAACTAAAGGTAGAAATTATTACCTCTAAGATTCTTCATAATGTGTTGGGTCCCACTCCTCAAAATTTCAGCCCAAAGGCCAAGCATAATTATGACATGTTGTTGTCCTAAATTTGGGCACTCCATTGGAGTGGGTTCAGGGCCTCTAAAACTCTGGGAATTGAGGGCCAAGGTCCCTTATCATGCATATAATAAGAGAAAATCCAAAAAGGTGGCCCACCATCAGAGGAAACATTTTTGAATTATAATTTTTATCAAGGCATATTGCTGGACTGCACAACAGAAAATTCTGGCAAGCCAACCATCTTGGCCCATTCTTTTGGATGTCCAAATGGGGTCAGTTGGGGCTGAAATTTTATAGAGTGATACTTCCATATGTGGGCCACACCCCCAAAACATTTTAAAATTTTTGAATATTCCTAAGTATTTTAATTAATTTAAACAAAATAGTCTGTCCAAAAATTGGACAGACTTGGACGTCCCAACGTGGTGGGCTAGTCCGGCCCTCGCCATGGTGTACACAGGGGTCCATTGGCTCTGAAAATTGGTAGGTAGGTCTCAACATAGGTGAAAAATAACTCCACAAAATTTTAGAATTTTTAGACATTTAAAAATATTTTAATTTATTTAAAGAAATCAATCTATCCTGAAAATCGGATTGATTTGGACATTATATTGTAATGGGCCGGTCCAGCCACCACCATGGTGTGTACAGGTGTCCATTAGCCCCAAAATTTTGTAGGTTGGTCCTAACATGAGTGGACCACATATCTGTAATTTTTCATAATTTTTAGACACCCAAAAGTATTTTAATAAATTTCAGAATTCCAACCTATCTAGGGTGGAATGTTGCTGGAATAGTGCAAAAATTCCAGACTGTCCACCTCACTTGGACCACACCTTTGGGACCCCAATGAAGGTCAGATGGGGCTGAAATTTGGTATGGTTGTAGTTAGATCATAAGGCTACAAGAATCATATATTATTTTGTTTCAGTATTCCCACCAAAGACCCATAAATCAGGCCCCAAGGTGGCCCAAAATCTGTCCAAGCAGATTTGGACAGTAACATGTAATAGAAATGATTAAAATATAAACATGGTTTTTCATGGGATTTAACCCTAGGAATTTGTGTGGTGGACCACCCCAGTGGGCCCCACAAATGTTCAGACCTTCCCCATCATCAAATACCCCTTGCATGTGTCCCATTTAGGTGGATTTTGGGGCCACATGTCTAAGGATGGACCACTATAGGCGTTCAAGCTCCATGGTTGGTCTGGATTTTTGTTGGCCTACAAGGTGTGCTACACATGTAAGATCAGAATTCTATCAGAAAGAAAAAAAATAAAGAATCGGCCACAAGAGGAGGGGCTCCGCCACATTGAGGCCCTCCCCTTCATCAATCACACCATACATTCATTCTATTCATATGTTACAACAAAGATCCACCACATACATGTTCTAGATTCAAGATCAATGGTTGGGATGCCATCCCAACCATGATTCTAGGGTCTAGATGACCTATCATGCTATGGAATACAAGTAATCCTCCATGATGGGGGCCTATAGAGGGGAAACCCCATGCATGGACATGCATGCATCAAATAGGCCATTTGGCCACAACTAAGGGATGATGTAGGATCTCCACCATGGATTGGTGGGTCCTACACTTCCCACAAAAAGAGATCTAAGAACATGAAAATAGAAATCCTAAGTCCTAGGAGTATACCCACCTTAGATTGCTCCAAACTTGGACCTCCTAGCTCCTAGTGCACCAAGGGATCCATATCAATGGGTGAGATTGGATTTAGATGGTTAGATTTAGAGGATTAAAGGGGAAATGGGGCTGGAGAAGAGAGGGAGATGGAAGGGAAGTTGCTTGATTTTTTATTTTTTTTACAAATAGAAGAGAAAATGAGAAGAAGGAGAGTGAGAAAGGATTTGTAGGGAATAAATGATTATGTTGTAAGAAAGCAAATGATAGCCTATGGTGACAATAACAATGTTGCTATACTTAGGCTAGGTTTGGGTGGTGTCTAGATGGGTAGTGTCAATTCCATGCAATAGTGTAGTGTGTGTGTGTGGTATGCATGGGAAATTGTGCCATGGAGGTAGTCCACATGCATTTGTACAAAAAGTGGGCCACATGATGAAATGCTCATAACTTTTGATCCATAGGTCAGATTGATGCACAAGAAGCGTCGTTGGAACCGCAACGACGATACGAACAAGATGGCATAGGTCTTGGGTTGATCCGAGTTGGGTCTATATGACTGAACTCAAGGTGACCATAAACACAATCAGAGGGTCGTGGGTCGCCAGAATTCAACCGGTAGGACCGCGAGACCATGATGAACAAGATGCATACTCACACACATACATGCACATATGAGAACTAGGGTCGGGTCTCACACTATGTGATGAGGCCCATTTTGATGCATTTTAGGGCTATGCGATAGAGCCTATTGTGATGTATATTAGGCCCATGTGAGAGGCCCATCATGATGTGTATTAAGCTCTTGAGTAAGGCCCATTTTGATGTATATTAGACCCATGTAAGAGGCCCATTGTGATGTGTATTAAGCTCTTGAGTAAGCCCATTGTGATGTATATTAGGTCCATGTGAGAGGCCCATTGTGATGTGTATTAAGCTCTTGAGTAAGGCCCATGGTGTTGTATATTAGGCCCTTGGTGAGGCCATGGGTCCACTATATGCTGGGCTCTATGTGGGCCATTCCTTGGGGGCAATGTTGGTTAAATGTCCACATTGTCGAGGCCGATTGTTGATGCCGATTATGAGTATGAGACAGCATAACATCATGATACATACCCATACACATCATCTGCATGTTTATTATGAGATGTGATTAACCATTGTATATGTCATAATATAGATGGTTTAGGAGACTCCCTGATAGGTGAAGTTATCCCACACGAGAGCACAATATGTGCAGGATTGATGCATAACTCATGCATCTTGCATTATGTGATTGTGATTACTGTATGCGCTAGCGACATCAGGGATATGACCTCCACAGACATGTCATAGATGGTCAGATGGGACACCAAAAATGTTTGGTTCGAGCATCTGGGCACTTTGGATGTCCGCGGGTGAAAGTCCCTAAACCTCTGAGGCCAGAAGACGCCCCAATGTCTAGACTAAGCAGATACATAGTGCCCAAGTGCCGAATACCAGTAGTCCACGTCTCCCACTGTGTCGTGGTCAGTTGGGAGGGGGTGTTGCCTTATCCGCCCAAGTGAGGGGACTGTAAGCTAGGCTAAGTTTGACTAGCTCCCAAATGGGTCCGCTATCGATAAGCCGGGTAAACATTGATATACTACTGGCAAGCGGGTAGTGAGGTCTTTTCCACTCGCTGGGCTATGCGGCCGACTGGAGTGGTAGCCAGCTTGAAGTGTACTAGACCCCGGTGATGATCCCAAAGATGTACATTTTTGATATGCGGACTTATTGAGCAGGAGTTGCATTCTCATTCATTCATTCATTCACTATCCACTCAGACTGGTGGTGCGCAACTAGTTGATATGTGTACCTTCTCAATGGCCAGGATTTTGGTTGGGCCGTGTGACCAACCTGAGATCTGGAGTTTACCACATTGAGTCTAACTATCTAGGCACTTTGGATGTCTGTGGGTGAAAGTCCCTAAACCTTTGAGGCCAGAAGATGCCCCAATGTCTAGACCAAGCGGATACATGAGTGCCCGAGTGCCGAATACCAGTAGGCCACGTCTCCCATTGTGTCGTGGTCAGTTGGGAGGGGGTGTTGCCTTATCCGCCCAAGTGAGGGGATTGTAAGCTAGGCTGAGTTTGACCAGCTCCCAAATGGGTCCGCTATCGACAAGCCGGGTAAGCATTGGTATACTACTGGCAACCAGGTAATGAGGTCTTTTCCACTCGCTAGGCTATGCGGCCGACTGGAGTGGTAGCCAGCTTGGAGTGTACTAGACCCCGGTGATGATCCCAAAGATGTACAGTTTTAATATGGGACTTATTGAGCAGGAGTTGCATTCTCATTCATTCATTCATTCACTATCCACTCAGACTGGTGGTGCGCAACTAGTTGATATGTGTACCTTTTCAATGGCCAGGATTTTGGTTGGGCCGTGTGACCAACCTGAGATCCGGAGTTTACCACATTGAGTCTAACTATCCAAATTAGGTATGAGACTGATTTGGATAGAAGTCCCTTGTGATGGACCCCATAGCCTATGATACTACATACTATCATCCCTACTTCACACTCCAGCATGGTCATTCCATTCGCACCGCATATTGCATTATGTCAATGGCATATGGCATTTTGGGTTACTGTGTTTCGGCATTTATACGGTCTAGATATGGTTGACGGTATTCATGAACTCATCAGGAATTATATATTGCATTATATCCTCGGCATCTGATATTTGGCTCTTTATGACTCCTCATTTGCATAGCTTATTTGTATTGCATATTTTGATATTGTATGACTCATGATCTTGCCAGTATTTCTGATATTGTATGATTATGACATTGTATTAAATACTTGACACTTACCTTGTGCATACAGTTACACCACTCTCTAAGTTTTTTATAAGCTTATGCACGATAGATGCGTGCAAGTGATGTTAGGTTGCAGCAGCGTGGAGCTTGGAGCATGTAGCTGACTTTTGGAGCTTTGATTTTGACATATGTATTTCCTTTTCAGCATTGTATTCAACTGTTTATATTAGTGGATATGTGATGATGATGTTGCCTTGTGATTTGGGTAAACTTGTGGTCATGCTTATTACGAGTAAAACGTACATTGGAAAATCCTCCTTGTAGGATCCCAGGATCGGAATCTGGCATATGAGTGTTGGGAGCCAAGAATGGAGTACTGCAGAGGCTATCGACACTGGATTCAGCGATTGGGAATTTTGTGAGCTCAGTTTATGAGTCTAGGGCATGACATGTTTCCTTGCATTACGACTGCCATTATATTTTGCTTATGATGAAATTTTGTTAATTTGTTCAATTTTCTTAATATGAGTATGATTATAAAATGCCCTGTTAGTGTATCTAATTTCATGACTTGTAATCTATATTAGATTATGAATGATGAGTGCGTAATCTTAGAGGGTGCTCCTCACTGCGATAGCCATTGACGCTATCAAAACATAACAGTTGCTGCAGGTATAGGGCGAGCCAATGTTGTTCACTAGGTTGATGGAGCAGATCGAGTAGCTAGGGAGCTAGGCGGGGTCCTTGCGGCCCATATTGAGCTCCACCACTAGCTAATAGATTCCTGTTTATACTTATATGAACTTTGTTATTTGGAATTGTATAAGTCCTGTATGGGCGCACATTTGAAAATTTGGTGATGATAAGAATGTTTTTATTTAATGCATGGTTTATTTTAGCTTCGTTGCTGTTAACTTTGATTAATGACAAAAGGTTCAAATGTACACTGGATCGTATAGGCTAACACTTGGGTTTTAGGAAACGGGTTATATACTCGGGTCCTGAAAACATGGGGCGTTACATCAACACACTTAGTAAATAAAATGAATAATTTATTTATTTATTATTCAACTAATCATATACTATATACATCAATTTATTTGCCATTATGGCATTTGATCACCACCACCATCGTCATCATTACCATCATCATCCTTCTTCCACATACACTTCTTCTTCTCCCATTTCTTCATCATCTGTATGTACTAATACTTTATCAACATTCAATGGTGGATCTTTAACTTGATCATTATCATCCTCCTTCCATCTCCTCAATCTCTTCAATGTGTTGACGACTACTACTCGCCCCCCGGCTCCCCCTATCCTTCGCCTTCGAGTGATACTTTCATTAGGTGTCGATCCGTATACGACATCTTCAACTTACGCCCATGTCAGGTCATCTCTAACAAATATCAAGTCATCTGTCTCCACTAGCCACTCGTTATCTGCATTCAACTTATCTAAGCAGATAGGGTCAAAGAAACCAGGCTTTTCTTTCCTAGTTTGAAATTGTTCTCATAATTTTTTATTGTATTGGACAAAAACCAAGTCGTCGAGCTTTTTTGCTCAATGCGATTCCTTTTCTTGGTATGAATATGCATGAAAGAAAGTATATTTGGTATTAACTATTTAAGTAATTAATTTAGCTTAGGCCTTACACTAAAAAAAATGAAGTTTATAATTACTACACTTACTGCTTTGAACGTGTTCCAATTGCCCTCACAACTACTGGCGGAACACGTGAGTCTAATAATCCTCATAGCCAGCTTCTTTAGAACTGGATCCTTCCTATTTGGGTCAACTCCATAAGCAGCCCACTAGTCCGTTGAGAAAAATAGTTTAAGTAGGTTAGAGATACTTTGTATATTACATTATAATTTGTATAAAAAAAACTATTTGTAAGACACAAAGACTGATATTCATAGTACTTGCTGAGCAATTTAATTATTCAATGCCTGATGACGATATCCCCTAAGAATATCCCCTCACTCTTTGTATAAAAGTCTCGCAAAGTTGAGATCCCGTCATGTTCTTCTCTATCTAGAATCATTCTTTCCAACACATCAATAAATCCAACCATATACATAGTAAGTGCTTCTGCTGGATCAACAGAAGTGAATAAATAGGCTGGGTTAAGGATGTAAGTAGCCAAAAACAATGAAGATGACATTTAGCTGGCCTATCTTCAATCTATAATATCTATAATTGGCTTGTAATCACGGCCTCTATAGTTAAAATGGTCCATGATCTTATTTTTTGCCCTCTCCATCATATCATATATGTAGCTCATTGCAGGCTTCTCATCCCCATCCACTAATTGCAACACAGTGACTAAGGGCTCAGATATTTTTAGTACATTTACCACTAGTGTCTATAAACTTTGCAAAAGGATTGTCTGTTGAACTTGTTTCCCTTCAGCATTCTTTGACCAAGGCCCACTTGTAAAATCGGCCGACATTACAAAGCTTCTAAGTTCTAATTTTTTTGCATGTAATTTTTGTAGTGTTAAAAAGGCTGTAGTGAAATGTATGATTGTTGGACGCAGTAAGTTACCCCTAATGTGTTTTCTCATTCGACTGAGAAGAAGGGCGTGTTTGTACACAAAGACCATGATTCTTCTAACCCTTATAATCACATTTATAAATAACCTACTTATATATTATAAAATAAGATCAACACAATGGGCCGCACAAGGCGTCCAAATTAAACAACGCCTCTTCTCTATAAGAAGATGATCAGCCATTACGTATGAGGCTGCATTATCTGTAATTACTTGTATAACGTATTCCTCACCTATTTCCTCAATTACATTATCTAGTAAGCTAAACAAGTATTCTCCTATATGTGAATGGCCTGATGCATCCACGGACTTTAAAAACATTGTCTCAGCTAGATAATTTACCAAAAAGTTAATGAGAGACCGACAGATCTATCGGTTTATCCATCAACTATTAATGAACATTCATATGTTTTCCACGATTCCTTATATTCATTATAAAAGATCGTGTATATTCAACTTCGGTTTTTAGGCAATCTCCCTCATTCATAATATGAAAGAGGTTTAAGCCTGGTCTAAATTGACCTATATCCTCAACCATTACTTTAAAGCTTTTCAATTTAATAACCTTGAAAATAATGCCGATTTGGTAAAATCACTTAGCAATATATTGAATAGTGGTTTTCCTATCTTTTTGTTTATACCAGTTCTCTAAAGTTGTTTGAGTCGGCCCTTTACTTTGACCCATTTAGTCGATCACATCCTCGGGGTGTGATCTACACCATCTATCTATGGGCCTATGCCCTCAAACTCTTTTCGAGACCGTTAGTTGTACTTATGGTCTAGATCGACCGGTCAAAGTAGGGGGAGTGGGACTAGCTTTATTTACATTAACTATGTTTATATCTTCATATGCGTCTTGTTCCAAATATTTCTTATAACGTAGGGCACTATCGCATCTCTTTCTTGACTATTTTTCCATATACTCCATGATCTTCTTTCGAATTTCTACAGTAATTTTGTCGCATACTTTTGCATTTGACTCCGATAAATGTGCAAGGTATTGCTTGTGCCTTGCAATGCCACTAGAACCCACATACACACATAACTCACCTACTATGTTAGTCTTATCTGAAACACTACGATAGTGCCCCATACTTCCAACCTGGGTCATTCGACTTGTGTTTTAAAGAGGAAGATTGGGAATAAGACATTATGTTGGTGGTGTGTGTATTATTACTAGTACTAAAAAGTAACTAAAAAGTGAAACGGTGAGCTTAATGATCTAAAGGGGGGGGTTGAATAGGACTATGCCAAATAAAAATTAAAATGCAGAAATAATAAATAAATCTGAAATCTCAATCGCACTAGTATTTGAAAAATTGATTCAAACTAGTTCGTAGGACAACCTACACCCAAAACAAAGTTTAGGTAGGACAACCTTTTTTCACGAACGTTTGTAAGAAAGGGAGAGGGAAAAGAAAAGGAGAGAGAGAGAGAGAGAGAGAGAGAGAGAGAGAGAGAGAGAGAGAGAGATACACTTACACTAGTAGTAGAAAGGGAGAAGAGGAAAGAAAAGGAGAAAAGAGAGAGAGAGAGAGAGAGAGAGAGAGAGAGAGAGAGAGAGAGAGAGAGAGAGTAACACTTACACTTGTAGTAAAAGAGATGGGAGAGAGAGAGAGAGAGATTTACAAACAAACACAATTACAATTACAAATTTACAAAAAAAATAAATTCTTCACTTCTTGTCTTCACTTTTGCCTTGACCCTTGATTCTTGACTCTCGATTTTAGAATTTGTAGACTTGTAAGTTGTGTTATAGCACTAACTTGTAACTTGTAAGTAACAAGTAACAAACTAAAAAAAAATGTTAGAACTTAGAACTTAGAACTTGGATATGATTATGAAACTTTAAGAGAGAATGAAATTGAAAGAGAGAGTGGTGGATGTGTTGTTTGAATATGATTCTGAATTTATGATCTTTATAACTTGAACATTTTAGAAAGAGAGTTCAATGGATGGAGCTTGGTTGTCTTATCTCTTGAATCTTAATACTTGAATCCTTGTAGTTGTAGTTGTCCCTTGATTGAAACTTCAAACTTGAAAGAAATATGGATGGTGTGGAGCTTGTGTAACGCCCTGAAAATCGGGGGTCGAGCATAAACTCTACTCCCGAGTTTTAACACATCACTTATGCAACATAGATAATGATGATTGAATGTTGTTCATATTAGTGCATTAAACATGAGTGGGATTATACTAAAGCAACATATCATACTCCAGAGACAGTTAAATTACCATGCGGAAGACTGTGATAGATATATAAAATATATAAATTGTTGTAAGTCTCTAGAGTGTGAACATATTACTAGGTTAAATAATTACATGTATGATTCCAAAATATACAAAAGGTGTAATGTCATCTAGTCAACATCCCAGAAATCCTCGTCGATCAGGACACGACTCACATGAACCTGCCTGAAAACTGTATATAGGAGAATGCCTCCTCATCATCCTCGAAGTCCGGCTCCACCTCGTAGGCATCGCCACCACCGCAACTAAGATAGGGTCTGGTTGGTGTGTACAACACCGTCCCGTAATATGAGAGTGAGTGATTAACTCAGTGGAATAATAAAGCAAAGGTTAACATGTTATCAACTCAGTCAAGCAGTAATGATAAAGTAGACATATCAGACATTCCTAGATACTCTTATTAATGCAAGGATGAAATGTATTCATGATGCATGCCCTCGCCTACACTCCCTCATGCGACACCATCTTACCATCGCGGCATGCTTTATTCCCTCTATGCTCTTCAACCTGAGGCACATGTAGTGCGATGTTATGAGTGTGATAACCAAGTTTTTATTAGTCCGTTTCATACAGTAAGATTGGGAAACTAAGGTACCTCCCTTATATCATTCCCAAACAAGGATCCATTCTAGGGTCGTCAGTCCTAGTAAATATCATACGATGTTGCAGTTCTAGGTCGCTGCAATGGGCTCATCGCCTGATCAGTGCAAGCCTAGTTTATATTCTTGTTGCTACAGAAGGGTCGTCGCCTCTACGTAGACTCAGAGTACGCTCGAGGTCACTACAAAGGGCTCGTCACCTGATCAGTGTAGGCCGACAACTCAAATACAGTGTCCCATACCACCGTATTCAGCTCATGAGTCTGGGTTGCTCACTGGTTACTATGGGGAGGTTCATCGCCCCAGCGTAGGCCGACAGCTCGACCATGGTGTCCCATACCACCATGTCCGGCTCATGAGTCTTAGCGGATCGAGGTACCAAGGTTAAATGGGATTTCACTGGTGAGTTTGGTACCTTAGGTTCAGGCAGTGGCGTCCATACATCGGGTCAATCAGGTTACTTGACGAGCTTGACTAGCCCGAGCGCATGACAAGTTGAACGACATGAAGTGCGTAAGCACTCCGCGTGGCCTAACCACTGTCGCCAACCGAAGTACGGCCCGGATTCACTAAGCACGTCTCGTGCAGTAAAACAACCTCAACCACCTAATCAGGGCCAGTTACCGATTACCTGGACTATATCATAGTCCCAAACACATCCAATTCCAACAAGTAAGCATATGAGGTAATCAAAGCAGTAACAAATAAGTATTTCAAATCTTGCAACCATTTGAGCAATTTATGAAATACACATAACATGAATTCACATATATGCATTTCATAAGTAGAATAGACATTATAGTGTAAGTACACAAAAGGGTTTATACAAATAACTAAGGTAGTAGGGAATCTTATCTCAACACCCATATAAGTACATTTCACCAAATACTAACTCATTTAGACATTTTATCAAACACTTATACTACGCATATCACATACATAGGTGAGTTGATTTTAACATGTAGTTGGACAAATCCTTCCAGCGAGGAGTTGTCACATACACAACCATCATGTAGTTGCATTCTCTAGACATAGTAGACACAAATCATAGCCCCATATTCATTCAAACATTTCTACAAACACTTAGGCTACACACTACAACATACATGACGTATGTTGGCATAACATGTATTAGGTCAAATCCTTTCAGTAGGGAGTTGTCACAAATACATCTAGCATATATCCACGACGGATAATCATGTCAAGCCCGGGTCCAAATTCCAAACTCATTCATACATTTCAACAAACACTTGGAATACACTATACACAACATAGTTCATATATAACTGTAAAATGAAATGGACATCGCATTTGGCATGTGAAATGGCACCCACGTCAGTAATAAATCATTAACTGACATTGAAATCCTTGAAAACCATAACTTAAATGCATATAGTCCGCACCTTACGCCGTTAAACGCATAACGAACTTAGTTTGTACACCCATGCTTCATCTACGGCACAACGACAGCCTATTACATGAAATAGGTTAGCTATTTTACCATTTCAACTATTTGAAGCCCTATAACAGATTAGGGTTAGGATTTCTTACCCAGTAGTGGAATTGAAATCGCCGGAATAGAGATCCGGTAGCGATGGATAAGCACGGAAATAGGCAGGGTGGAATACCAAGAATCTCTGCCAACTTCTATCTCACTTTCTCTCTTTACTCTCCTCTCTCTCTTAGGTGGAGTGAATGAGAGAGGGTTTAAGGACCTTATATAGGCCCAGAACTGATGGGAATGACCCTAGGGCCAAGGTATACTTAGGTTATGTCCAAAGAGTGTCTGTTTTAGCTTAACGGAGCACTTCCGGAGCCCCCCCTTGAGCCTAAGGTCGAACTTAAGCTCCCTTATGTTGGATCTAGGTCAAGTTGAGTTTTCGATCGGATCGGGTTTACAGATCGCCTGTGGCGGACCAATTTCAGTTCAATGGTCCACGATCACCGATCAGGGCCGCAAGTACACTGACCTGTGTATGAAATTTTTCCTGATCCGAGGGTGTATTTGGGTCAGATTCTGACGGTCTGAATCCTTATAACTTGCCCACATACGGAATGACCCAGATTACTTAAGTTTAAGTTTAATTGTAAAGATATTCGCGTTTCTCACACACTTTGCTCCGGGCTCAAGCGAATAGCTTTGGGATACTATCTGGACCTGATTTCTGAGGTGGTGGTCAAGTCCACCAAGGTGGTCTTAATTATATAATTTTGTAGTAATCGGACTTTCGACGTGCGGTCTAGGTCCGATACAGAGCTTCGTGATGCTCCCGAGAGCAACTAGGTAATGAGATTGATCCTAGATTATAGGGTAATGTAATGTTGATGATTTTGTAAGTTTTGGATCTTGTAGTTCGTATTTAAAGTGGTTCAAGCGAATTCTACTAATTATTCAGTTCAATACTTATCTAAATTATGCCTTAATTATGATAGAATACGGTCCTTGGGCAGTTCTACGCCTCTTTCTGCCACTTTTAAGTAGTATATTATTTTAATTATTTTTCTAGTAGTTTATCATCAAGTATACTTCATCTATACCAAATTTCATTACATTTCGTGTTGTAGAAAAATTCTAAAAATTATAGAAGTAACCGTTGTCCAACTAATAACATTTGCATAGTTGTCACATCAACCTGGATTAAACTATATTAATTTTTTTATTATATTTTTTTACATATTTTTATATGAAACTATACTTATCAAGCTTCAATCTGGATTTTGAATCACCTAAATCAGAGTTGTAATGAGAAAGATATGATTTTTCAAAGTTAGATGAAAATCACAGAATTTTTCTGTCGAAAACGGGCCGCCGGCCCGTTGCGGCTTGACCAGGCCCACTGTACGGACAAGGCCTCGCCGAACCAGTGAGGCCTTCGCCCCTCACTGGTCTATCTGGGGTGGTTTTGCCATCCGATATTTGAAATAGGTGTATTTTACAAACTGGAATGAGTTATTTGACGTGCAATATATGTTTTTAGGGAAGGAGAAGCTGGTCTATCCAAATGGCCTACTTATTTTATGCGATTCCTAAAGGTTAATGGTTAAAAACTAATTTTATTTATTTATTTACTATTTATAGTAATTTTTAGTTTAAGTATTGTTCTTCATCACCTAAACTTTAAGATTTGTGTCTAATATGAAAGTACTTAGAAAATTTTAAAGAATAAGGTGGTGAAAGGTGAGATTTTGAAGGAAATGGTTAAAAATTGATTTTAGACTTTGGGATTGAGTTCTGACAAGTTAATAAGGTGTTAAGATCAACCCATTGCCTAAGTACACTAACTCCAACTTGGCAAAAATCCGGGGTGTTACAATCTACCCCCTTAAAAATAATTTCATCCCCGAAATTGGCTAAGGGTAATGAGTAAAGATTTTATTATTTCTTTTGCCTAAGTTTTATTGACTTTAAGTTTATATGCATGATAGGATGTATACTATCAATGCTAATCTGGCTCATTTTAGTCTACCCTTCTTAAAATTGTTTCGCCCTAAAATTGGCTAAGGCTCCTATGAGCACAGTTGTAGATACACTGACCTTGGTTATTGTAATTCATTTCGTACCCATTGTTAGGCCTATTCTTTAATATGAATTAGTTTAACACTTAAACCCTAATTACTTTCCTTTAAAGACTTCATTATTGATATTCTAAGGAAGATTCAGATCCTATTTAATGACCTAACCTTACGTATAACCTGGATTAATTTCCTTCGATCCTGGGCCAGTGGAGCAGGGGCCCCCCACGCTTCTGTTGTGCCACTTTGGTCAAACGGATGTATTAGCTGACCTAACTAGATTGGGCTCATAATGTTCTACCCCCTCTTAAAAATTATTTCTACTCTCAAGGCTCAAGATCTATGTCCTGATCCGTATGTCGGAACAATGTATAATTTAGGACCTATCCTTGACATGAAATGGGAAACGACTTCTCCATACAATGTTCTTCCATCCATAGCTGATGTGTACTGTAGCATTGGTACCAATGGTTATAGAAAGGAGCTAAAACGATGGGGGTTGTGGTTGATTTCAGGGACGGATGTGAGTTGGTGGCAAGACGACTAATCCTACCAAAGGAGGACTTTTATCATGGTCCCGACTTACTTTATTTCATCATGTCTAGCTTAACAGGCAGACTATCTTTCTAAGTTCATATGCACAATATGTATGCCAATATGACATGTGATTTGGGACCTAATTCCTAACTGTCTGTTGCCCATTTGGAAAATTCCTTGGGCCTAAAGAGAAAATCTCTATTGGCTATATGTTCTTAACACTTCTCAAAGACGAAATGAAAACCTTTTAGTTGCAAGTGGTCGGGCCAACATAGGAGGAAAGTTGTGTAGTGGGTCTGAGCCGGATATATAGACCTTCTGCCTCGTGATGACAAAAAATTTGTCGTATTAGTTCTTAATCCTAGTTGATCCCGATCTTTTGCTTAATCAGATCATAGAGTTCATTGGTAACTACCAGGATTTAGAATTCAAATCAAACTGCGAATGCCTCGTTTATATATATAGTTTCTCTACTCCGTGTTCCCAATTGTAATAAGTCCTTGGGAAGGTAATTCTAAGGGGTGTATTACCTAACATTAAATCTAAGGAATATATAAGTTTTCTCTGAGCGTAAATAGTTTCTAAATCAGACAAGCTTTCTAAGAGTTACTAAAGAAGCCTATAAGTATTAAGGGGATTCAATGAAAAAATGAGCTTTCCCTCCAACCTAATCAAGCCGACTAAGTAAGTCTATCGGTCTCTGACATTCCCTAGTGTAACTAGTAGCCTAGTCTTAATTTTAGGAGTAACGGTACTCCAATAGCTTATGGGCTAGATGATTTCGTACTATTTCAAAGTCTATGCTCATACGCTAGATGATTTTATACCATTTCTAATATAAGAAATCGTTTTTTTTTTTTTTTTTGCTTAGGGTCAAAAGTTGTCTGATTGGAATTGAGTTGCCTGAACTTGAATTTAACTACGCTCGAACACTTCACATATGCTCATACCAGCTAAAGAGGTCCTAGGGTTCATGTTATCAATTTATTGGATTTCCCATACTGTCAGGTCTTTCGAAATCTAGGAGCACCACTCTAGGTCCAAAACTCTATGGGCCTATTTGGCCAGTGGTCTTAAGCTGTATTAAATGGGACTGCATTGCTAATCCCACCTCAGGATTGGGAATGGCATGTTTGGAAGGAGGGTGGGATGGGATTTAAAATTAATTTTATAGGCTTTGAAAAATAAGCCTTGTGTTGAAAAGTGTGAGATGGGATTTCCAAATCCCATGATGATGAATTTCCAAGTGTAATTTGAAAGGAAATCCCGGGATTTACTTTTAATTGCATACATTCCAAACATGGTATTGGAAAATATGAGATACACCCAATCCAGGGACAATACCTTACACATGCATTTATTGTTACTTTTACAATTTCATCCACCTTAAACTCACCTAATGTAGTTGGTCGAACGGGCCCTACATGTCCCAACATTTGGAGGTTGTGAAGGTTATGGGACACAAAAATGTGGGTTTTGTGCTCAAATAAGGGGGATATAAGGAAGGTGGAGAGTTGTAAGGAGTAGTTTTTGGGTAATGGTGGTGGATGGGTGCAAGATGTAGAAGAAGACAGAAGCTTGAGTGAATAGAAGTGGGGATGTGAGATCATTTTACATGGTCTTGATTACGTACGGGCTATATACTGCAGTTAATCTCGCTCGGCGGCGAAACTTGGGATACTAATGTGGGTTCTAGATTTCATCGCCCCTTTCCTAAATCAGAGTGCGTCAGTGTGCATTGTGTTACCATAACCCAGGTCAAATTTAATCCAAATCATGCTCTGATATCATCTTGTAACGCCCTGAAAATCGGGGGTCGAGCATAAACTCCACTCCCGAGTTCTAACGCATCACTTATGCAACATAGATAATGATGATTGAATGTTGTTCATATTAGTGCATTAAACATGAGTGGGATTATACCAAAATAACATATCATACTCCAGAGACAGTTAAATTACGCATGCGGAAGACTGTGATAGATATATAAAATATATAAATTATTGTAAGTCTCCAGAGTGTGAACATGTTACCAGGTTAAATAATTATATGTACAATTCCAAAATATAAAAAAGGTGTAATGTCATCTAGTCAACATCCCAGAAATCCCCGTCGATCAGGACACGACTCACATGAACCCGCCTAAAAACTATATATAGGAGAATGCCTCCTCGTCATCCTCGAAGTCTGACTCCGCCTCGTATGCATCGCCACCACCTACAACTAAGATAGGGTCTGGTTGGTGTCTACAACACCGTCCCGTAACGTGGGAGTGCGTGATCAACTCAGTGAAACAATAAAGTAAAGGTTAACATGTTATCAACTTAGTCAAGCAGTAATAATAAAGTAGACATATCAGGTATTCCTAGATACTCTTATTAATGCAAGATGAAATGCATTCATGATGCATGCCCTCGCCTACACTCCCTCGTGCGACACCATCTTACGGTCGCGGCATGCTTTCTTCCCTCTGTACTCTTCAACCCGGGGCACATGCAGTGCGATGTTATGAGCATGATTACTAAGTTTTTATTAGTCCTTTTCATACAGCAGGATTGGAAAACTAAGGTACCTCCCTTATATCATTCCCAAACAAGGATCCATTTTAGGGTTGTCAGTCCTAGTAAATCTCATACGATGTTGCAGTTCTAGGTTGCTGCAATGGGCTTATCACTTGATCAGTGCAGGCCTAGTTTATACTCTTGTTGCTACGGAAGGGTCGTCGCCTCCACGTAGACTCAGAGTACGCTCGAGGTCACTACAAAGGGCTCGTCACCTGATCAATGTAGCCAACAGCTCGAATACAATGTCTCATACCACCATATTTAGTTCACGAGTCTGGGTTGCTCACTGGTCACTACGGGGAGGCTCATCGCCCCAGCATAGGTGACAGGTCAACCACGGTGTCCTATACCACCATGTCCGGCTCATGAGTCTTAGCGGATCGATGTACCAAGGTTAAACGGGATTTCACTGGTGAGTTTGGTACCTTAGGTTCAGGCAGTGGCGTCCATACATGGTGAACATACATCGGGTCAATCGGGTTACTTGATAAGCTCGACTAGCCCGAGCGCACAAGTTGAATGATATGAAGTGCGTAAGCACTCCGCGTGGCCTAACCACTGTCGCCAACCGAAGTACGACCCGGATTTGCTAAGCACGTCTCGTGTGGTGAAACAACCTCAACCACTGATCAGGGTCGAATATTGCATATCAGACCCCAGCAATTGCCTAATTTTACGTACATGATAAGGTTTAATGGAGTATATTACTCGTGTTTTTATTACAGGATGAAATTAGGAGTGTGTATTGAAAGATGATGTTAAAAACATGGATTTGGTGCTCCAAAATTACTAGAGCACGGGATGGACTCCAGAAAACCAATAATGAAGATTTTACACGCCTGAGATTTGAGGAAAGCAAACCAAAGGGGCCCGAAAAGGGTCCAGAATGCAAGATCACATGTTTCCCGCCATCCGATCAACTCGAAACTTCATACATGTGATGGGGGCCGTAAATTAACCGTATATATTAAATTTCAGTCATTGAGGATCTCGGGAAGTGGTCCAACGGACAGATCAGCCCATTAATCTTCACTTTAGGGCCCACCTGATATCGGGAATTGCCTAAACTTTGGTATTGATGGCTAAAATTACATGAGAAAGAGGATGGATGGTGTAGATTTCTCGTAAACATCACGGTGGGCCCTGTGCATGAGAAGTGTGCACGCTGCACGTTTGCGCCGGCCGTGCACCGCACCGCCAGGATGGTCAGTGCGGGCGCTGACCCGCGCTCCTTCTCTCTTAAACTCAAAAACGCAAACAGCGTCTTCCGCCGTCCGATCGTTGGATCGAGTTGTGGGTCCACGACGTCCAGCAAATCATCAATCCGATCCGTCCATTCGTTTCCTGGGTCAGCAACAACCCTTGCCTAGCTGACGAAATCGGAATAAACGAAGTTTTTTGGGATCTCAACCGTTCAAATACAAACGGACGGTTTCGCTAAAAGACAGGTGGGCCACATCAACGGACAACCAAAATCAGTCCTTCTTGACCGAAATTTCGACAGAAATTCGGTGAACGGAGTGGATTTCGCTGAAAACTTCGACTACGGACCCCACCATCATCGCAGCCGTCGGGTTCGCGTCCGCGTAACGCACGGACGCTGCCGGTTTTTGCGGAAGTTTTTGGGCCCCATACGTCATCCGTATGGAAGATCTGAGCCGTCCATCTTGTAGAGTGGCTCGAGAGCTTCAAAACCATGCTGATATTTCACTCCCATGCGTACACACGTGTGCGGTACAGAGGCCACAAACGGACTGCTCTGCAATGTTCAAAACTGATCTTTTCGTGATTTCTTCCCTGGGCCGCGTTAATGGATGTTCAAAACCACCCATTCTTGACTGAAATTTCGTCCTGAATCCAATGGATGGGGTGGATTGTCCAAAAAATATCTCTGTGGGGCCCACCGATCATAGCTGTAAAAAATTGCACTTCGAGTCCTTCTACAATTCTGCCACCGACCCTAGCTCTCCAATAACTATAAAAGAGGGATTTTGGATAGGGGAAATTCATTCAGAACCAGGGAATTCCAGATCTGGAGCAAGGGAGAGAAGAAAGAGAAGAAAGAGAAGAAAGAAGAGAGAGAGAGAGAGAGAGATTGTTTGGTTTGACGTTCTTTTCTGAATTTATTTAATCTTTTTTATGGATTTTATGGGTCACTAATCTCTCAGCTAGGGCTGAGATGAAGCCCCTAATTTGATTAACTCTTGTATTGGTTGATTTACTTTGAACATTAATTAATTTGTTTCTTTCTCTAAGTGGGCTTGATTGGTTTAAATTCTATACTTCTTCATCTATGAACTTGACTAAAGTATATATATGGATGTTGTTTAGATGCTTATTATAGGTGTTTGTGTCTGATCAAGAACAGGTTTCCTATAGAGGAAGAAACAGGGTGCTTTAATGAATGTACATTCCATGTGCCCGACCAAGGACATGGGATATGTTATTCATGGCATTGCTTAAAGGAATTAGACACTCTGTATGCCCAATTCAGGACACAGATTGTGCTTTCTTTGTATAAGTGGTATCAATCTAGATCAAGGTGAATCAACAGACAAAACAAGGGTTAGGATAATTAGGGGTGGATTCGAAAGTCCTAGTGCTCTTCCTCTGATTGAATTTTCTTCCTTGTTCTTAATTGTTTTTTTTTTTTTTAAGAATTGTGCTTAGTAGTTCATTCCATTATTTGTTGGATAGTTAAGGAGAGTCATAGATTTGAATTGTGACGACCAGTCCTCGTGGGAACGATCTTGTAATACATACCATATCTACATTTGATTCGTATACTTGCGAGTTTAAAAATCATTTAAATCATGTTGGTTTAAATAAAACATCAAGTTTTTAGCGCCGTTGCCGGGGACTATTTCATTCCAAATTGAATTTAGGATTCTCTCTTATCATAATTCATAGCTTAGGATTTTACTAACTTTAGTCTTAGATTATTTATTTATTTGATTTTTAGAACTAATTTTCCTATCTTGTAGGGTCGTTGATAGATCTTCTAACTTGGTAACTTCGTCCTAATTTCTTTACTTTCTTTATTTTTTTTATTAGGTCTTATCCCCTAGATACTAACTTGTTTTGTTTTGTTTCGCAGGTTTAACATAGGAACTTCTACTCTGGTAACATCTTTCTAACTTCTCCTTTACTTTCTGTATTGCTGTAGGATTTTGCTTTCTTCTAGGATTAGAGTAAGAGTTAAGGTTCTACCATGGAATCGTGGGTACATGCATATGCTGAGTTGGATAGGTTATATTGGGAAATGCCTGAAGGTTGTGGAATTCAACGTATACCTCAAGATTTCTCTCCATCGAGAACAGACATTGAGAACCGACTAGAACGTTATGTTCCATCGGTTAATAGGGCCGTATACGATCGTAATTATGGGAATGAGGATTATTATCAACCATCATATTCTCCCATGTATGATCAGTATGACTATAACCAGTGGAACCATCAAAACTGGGAATATGAACCAACAATATATTGTAATAATTATTCTCTTGGATCCCATACCTTTGAGCTCCAACCAGAAATGATCCAAGAGGATTCATGTTTTAATCTAGAATAATTCAACCAGCATGTTGCGAAAGTGATGAAATTATTAGAAGCACTCAATTCGCACCTTGAAAGGATAGAGGAAGCTCTCTCATCCCAACTGCAATCCAATCCAGAAATACAATACGAGGAAGGTGATCCTCACTCGCTTTTGACGAAATCTGGAATTTGGAATGAGGAGTTGGATTCCATTAATGAGCATATGGTTCAATTCCCCGATGAGTCGATCTCGATGATTGTTCAAAAGAATGGGGAAGAAACATGGTTGTCTTTCAAATATAATGATGATGACACACCCCACTCACATGACACACTTGAGTTCCATAAAGAGGAAGAGGTTAGTTTATACGAACCTCAACCCAATCTGGAAATAGAATGTGAGGAAAGCGATCCCATCCCAAGTGTGCACTGCATGGAAGTAGACGATGATGCATATTGGGAAGAAGATTAGGAATGTGCAACCCAAATTCCCTTCGAATCAATCTCAAATTTGGTCCAAGTCAATGATCAAGACGTACACGAAGTGGTCGGTCATAATGAGCCACTCCCCTCACCTAACATGTCTGATTTAAAGGTAGAGGACGGGCCCCTTACAACCGACCTAACTCTTGTGAAACGTATTTGGACCACTCCTCTGAATTACATGATGATATGATTCGGGAGATGGACGAGCTACTCGATATGACTCTTGAATTTGAAACCACCCAGTTGAGGCCACCGTCTGAACTGTTAAATAATGACGATTCATCGCCTCTTCGAGTAGTATCGATGAACAAAGTCCATACATCAATGCTTCGTATACTGATCTTCAATCTGTCTGTGTAGGGCTGGAGCAAGAGATCACACCTCCGTTTCCCTTCGAAAACGATGGATTCCTTGGGCAGATCATTACGAGCTCTAATGTGGAAAATGAGTCACTCTCAGTTGAATGTCTCAACTCTTTAGATGATTGCTTGGCACACTTTGCAGATTCAGATGATCCCATGATAAGAGACATAGTGAATGCCTTACAAGATGACATCTCGGTAGTCATTACTGACCGAGAGAACCCTTACTCTGAAGCCCCTCCCTCCCCAGATCCTCACTATTTACCATTAAGGGAGGAGCTAAAAATTGAACCGAAGTCTGCTAATTCGGAATGTGTTGAGACTACGTCACTTTCTGAGAATTTTTCTGACTTGCATTTATGTGTAGTCTCTGATTCACCATGGGATACTAACATCGAAACTTCTTCTGTCGCAGGTGAATCGTATATACTCTGGATATATCAGGCGAATCAACGACAAATTTTTGATGAGGTACATAAGTTTCTCTGGAATATCATGCTCCAGGGCATCCAAGCCTATTGCAAAAAGGGCTTTTGGATGATCCTGTTAAGAAACCTACTGAGAAATTTATCACGATACTGGCCGGAAGAGGAACCTTACAGCATGACTGAGTAGTTTTTCCCTGCTTTCTTAGGACTAGGGTAGTTTCCTTTATGTTGTTTTAAGATAGACGGTAACCTTAGCGCTCTTGGGAGGCAACCCAGTCTTTTGTTTTATGCTTTTTCTGAGTTAGTTCCTTCAATGTTTGTGGGTAACATTACTGCAAACCCTCACGAGACTACAACTCGTCCACTAGGGGTAACCTAAGGGTTTAAAGGCTTGTTGCATGCGCTAAATGCAATCGAGAGCTCCTGCGAAAGTGGTATAGGTAGGATCTTCTTTTATTTTATTTTTGTTATTTTTACTTTTGTTGATTTTTCTCTTATGCTAACTCGCTTTTCCGTTGAAATTTTTTGAGAAAGCTTCTTGAATCTCCATCCAGGTACTATCTTTCCATCACTCCTCTTTTATTCTTGTTGTCCCATGTGCATTGCTTGCTTATTTCTTTTACATTGAGGACAATGTAGATTTTAGGTTGGGGGTAGAAGATTAGGTTACCTAATCAGTATTTTCTTGGTCTTGAGCAAAATTTGTGAAAATTTTAAAAATTTTCTGGAATTTCTATTGAGTTCAAAGTGATTTTGAAGGATAGTTGTGATTTTAACATTATAAGATATGTGATGTTGGTAACTTATGACTCTTGGATTCGGCCATCTGCTTGATTTCACAGTCAAGTTTGAATTGTTAACCCGTGATTAGAAGTTGTAAACATTGATTGAGCCATGATTTCACATATCACATCTCGCTTACACATTAAGTTTTCGGTTCAGTAATTGAATGATTAACTTGGTAAAAAGAAGAATTAAAAGGCTAAGTCACATAATCTTCACCATAGGTTTGCTCCCTATAGGTGCAGATTTGATTCTCCATAGTTGACATATGAAAAAAAAAAAAAAAAAAAAGGAAAAAAAAAAGTTAGGCGACAAGTTTTCGCCATAGGTTTGCTCCCTATAGGTGAGAATTTGATTCTCCTCATTTGTGTTACTGCTCATAAAGAAAATCAAAGGCTGGTAAAATGAAAAGTTAATCTGTGGGATAAGTGTTGGTTTCAAGCTTGGTTGTCACGAATTACTAATGATATCATGAAATTGACAATTGGATCTTTTACTTATTGTAAGCCGAGATTACACTTTACATTTATAGAGCTCAATGTTTAAAATTGTTCAAATTAATGGATTAATATTGTGAACTTGATTATGAAATCTGCCGAGAGCTTGATTCCAAGAGAAAAACTCTACACACCAATCATGAATCTTAGAATTTTCATATCTCAGCTATCTGTTCACAAGTCACTTGAGTTTACAGGAATTGTCTTTTATTTCTGAAATTAATTTTCGCATGTTTTGCTCGGGACTAGCAAAATGCTGGTTGGGGGTTGTGATTAGGGTCGAATATTACATATCAGACCCCAGCAATTGCCTAATTTTATGTACATGATAAGGTTTAATGGAGTATATTACTCGTGTTTTTATTACAGGATGAAATCAGGAGTGTGTATTGAAAGATGATGTTAAAAATATAGATTTGGCGCTCCAAAATTACCAGAGCACGGGATGGACTCTAGAAAACCAATAATGAAGATTTTACACGCCTGAGATTTGAGGAAAGCAAACAAAGGGGCCCGAAAAGGGTCCAGAATGCAAGATCACATGTTTCCCGCCATCCGATCAACTCGAAACTTCATACATGTGATGGGGGCCGTAAATTAACCATACATATTAAATTTCAGCCATTGAGGATCTCTGGAAGTGGTCCAACGGACAGATCAGCCCATTAATCTTCACTTTGGGGCCCACCTGATATCGAGAATTGCTTAAACTTTGGTATTGATGGCTAAAATTACATGAGAAAGAGGATGGATGGTGTAGATTTCTCGTAAACATCACGGTGGGCCCTGTGCATGAGAAGTGTGCACGCTGCACGTTTGCATCGGTCGTGCACTGCACCACCAGGACGGTCAGCGCGGGCGCTGACCCGCGCTCCTTCTCTCTCAAACTCAAAAACGCAAACAGCGTCTTCCGCCGTCTGATCGTTGGATCGAGTTGTGGGTCCACGACGTCCAGTAAATCATCAATCCAATCCGTCCATTCGTTTCTTGGGTCAGCAACAACCCTTGCCTAGCTGACGAAATTGGAATAAACGAAGTTTTTTTGGGATCTCAACCGTTCAAATACAAACGGACGGTTTCACTAAAAGGCAGGTGGGCCACATCAACGGACAACCAAAATCAGTCCTTCTTGATCGAAATTTCGACAGAAATTCGGTGAACGGAGTGGATTTTGCTGAAAACTTCGACTACGGACCCCACCATCATCGCAGCCGTCGGGTTCGCGTCCGCGTAACACACGGACGCTGCCAGTTTTTGCAGAAGTTTTTGGGCCCCATACGTCATCCGTACGGAAGATCTGAGCCGTCCATCTTGTAGAGTGGCTCGAGAGCTTCAAAACCATGCTGATATTTCACTCCCATGCATACACACGTGTGTGGTACAGAGGCCACAAACGGACTGCTCTGCAATGTTCAAAACTGATCTTTTCATGATTTCTTCCCTGGGCCGCGTTAATGGATGTTCAAAACCACCCATTCTTGACTGAAATTTCATCCTGAATCCAATGGACGGGGTGGATTGTCCAGAAAATACCTCTGTGGGGCCACCGATCACGGTTGCGAAAAATTGCACTTTGAGTCCTTCTACGATTCTGCCACCGATTCCAGCCATCCAGCAGCTATAAAAGGGGAGTTTTGGACGTGGGAAAGGCATTCAGAACCAGGGGATTCCAGATCTAGAGCAAGGGAGAGAAGAAAGAGAAGAAAGAAGAGAGAGAGATCGATTGGTTTGGTGTTCCATTTTTTTTATGAATTTTATTTATCCATCTCTTTTTATGGATTTTATGGGTCACTAATCTCTTAGCTAGGGCTGAGATGAAGCCCCTAATTTGATTAGCTCTTGTATTGGTTGATTTACTTTGAATATTAATCAATTTGTTTCTTTCTCTAAGTGGGCTTTATGGGTTTAAATTCTATACTTCTCCATCTATGAACTTGATCAAAGTGTATATATGGATGTTGTTTGGATGCTTATTATAGGTGCTTGGGTCTGATCAAGAACAGGTTTCCTATAGAGGAAGAAACAGGGTGCTTTAATGAATGTACATTCCATGTACCCGACCAAGGACATGGGATATGTTATTCATGACATTGCTTAAAGGAATTAGACATTCTGTATGCCCGAGTCAGGACACAAATTGTGCTTTCTCTGTATAAGTGGTATCAATCTAGATCAAGGTGAATCAACAGACAGAACAAGGGTTAGGATAATTAGGGGTGGATTCGAAAGTCCTAGTGCTCTCTCTCTGATTGAATTTTCTTCCCTGCTCTTAATTGTTTTTTTTCTAGAATTGTGCTTAGTAGTTTATTCCATTATTTCATTGGATTAGTTAAGCAGAATCATAGATTTGAATTGTGACAACCAGTCTTCGTGGGAACGATCTCGTATTACGTGCCGTATCTGCATCTGATTCGTATACTTGCGAGTTTAAATATCATTTAAATCTTGTTAGTTTAAATAAAACATCAAGTTTTTGGCGCCGTTGCCGGGGAAGAGGGATTTTGGACGGGGGAAATTCATTCAGAACCAGGGAATTCCAGATCTGGAGCAAGGGAGAGAAGAAAGAGAAGAAAGAGAAGAAAGAAGAGAGAGAGATTGTTTGGTTTGACGTTCTTTTCTGAATTTTATTTAATCTTTTTTATGGATTTTATGGGTCACTAATCTCTCAGCTAGGGCTGAGATGAAGCCCCTAATTTGATTAACTCTTGTATTGGTTGATTTACTTTGAACATTAATTAATTTGTTTCTTTCTCTAAGTGGGCTTGATTGGTTTAAATTCTATACTTCTCCATCTATGAACTTGACTAAAGTATATATATGGATGTTGTTTAGATGCTTATTATAGGTGCTTGTGTCTGATCAAGAACAGGTTTCCTATAGAGGAAGAAACAGGGTGCTTTAATGAATGTACATTCCATGTGCCCGACCAAGGACATGGGATATGTTATTCATGGCATTGCTTAAAGGAATTAGACACTCTGTATGCCCGATTCAGGACACAGATTGTGCTTTCTCTGTATAAGTGGTATCAATCTAGATCAAGGTGAATCAACAGACAAAACAAGGGTTAGGATAATTAGGGGTGGATTCGAAAGTCCTAGTGCTCTTCCTCTGATTGAATTTTCTTCCCTGTTCTTAAATTTTTTTTTTTTTTTTAGAATTGTGCTTAGTAGTTCATTCCATTATTTGTTGGATTAGTTAAGGAGAGTTATAGATTTGAATTGTGACGACCAGTCCTCGTGGGAACGATCTCGTAATACGTACCATATCTACATTTGATTCGTATACTTGCTAGTTTAAAAATCATTTAAATCATGTTGGTTTAAATAAAACATCAACCACCTAATCAGGGTTGGTTACCAATTGCCTGGACTACATCATAGTCCCAAACATATCCAATTCCAACAAGTAAGCATATGAGATAATCAAAGTACTAACGAATAAGTAATTCAAATCTTACAACCATTTGAGCAATTTATGAAATACACATAACATGAATTCACATATATGCATTTCATAAGTAGAACTGACATTACAGTGTAAGTACGTAGAAGGGTTTATACAAATAACTAAGGTAGTTGAGAATCTTATCTCAACACCCATATAAGTACATTTCACCAAATACTAACTCATTTTGACATTTTATCAAACACTTATACTACGCATATCACATACATAGGTGAGTTGATTTTAACATGTAGTTGGACAAATCCTTCTAGAGAGGAGTTGTCACATACATAACCATCATGTAGTTGCATTCTCTAGACATAGTAGGCACAAATCATAGCCCCATATTCATTCAAACATTTCTACAAACACTTAGGCTACACACTACAACATACGTGACGTATGTTGGCATAACATGTATTAGGGCAAATCCTTTCACTAGGGAGTTGTCACAAATACATCTAGCATATATCCACGACGGATAATCATGTCAAGCCCGGGTCCAAATTCCAAACTCATTCATACATTTTAACAAACACTTGGAATATAGTTCATATATAACTATAAAACGAAACGGACATCACATTTGGCAAGTGAAATGGCACCCACGTCAGTAATAAATCATTAACTGACATTGAAAGCCTTGAAAACCATAACCTAAACGTATATAGTCCGCACCTTACACCGGTAGACGCATAACGAACTCAATTCGTACACCCACGCTTCGTCTATGGCACAACAACAACCTATTACATGAAATAGGTTAGCTACTTCACCATTTCAACTATTCGAAACCTTATAACGGATTAGGGTTAGAATTTCTTACCCAATAGTGGAATTGAAATCGCCGGAATAGAGATCCGGTAGCGATGGATAAGCACGGGAATAGGCAGGGTGGAATACCAGGAATCTCTGCCAACTTCTCTCTCACTTTCTCTCTTTACTCTCCTCTCTCTCTTAGGGTTTCTCCCAAATTCATATGAAGTGAATGAGAGAGGGTTTAAGGTCCTTATATAGGCCCAGAACTGATGGGAATGACCCCAGGGCCAAGGTATACTTAGGTTATGTCCAAAGAGTGTTTATTTCAGCTCAACGGAGCACTTCTGGAGTACCCTCTTGAGCCTAAGGTCGGACTTAAGCTCCCTTATGTTGGATCTAGGTCATGTTGAGTTTTCGGTTGGATCGGGTTTACAGATCGCCCGTGGCGGACCAGTTTTAGTTCAACAGTCCACGATCACCGATCAGGACCACAACTACACTGACCTGTGTATGAAATTTTCCCTGATTCAAGGGTGTATTTGGGTTAGATTCTGATGGTCTGAATCCTTATAACTTGCCCGCATACGGAACGACTCAGATTACTTAAGTTTGAGTTTAATTCTAAAGATATTCGCGTTTCTCACACACTTTGCTCCGGGCTCAAGCAAATAGCTTTGGGATACTATCTGGACCTGATTTTTGAGGTGGTTGTCAAGTCCTCCAAGGCGGTCTTAATTATATAATTTTATACTAATCGAATTTTCGACATACGGTCCAGGTCCGATACGGAGCTTCATGATGCTCCTGAGAGCAACTGGGTAATGAGATTAATCCTAGATTATAGGGTCATGTAACGTCGATGATTTTGTAAGTTTTGGGTCTTGTAGTTCATATTTAAAGTGGTTTAAGCAAATTCTACTGATTATTCAGTTCAATACTTATCTAAATTATGCCTTAATTACGATAGAATACGGTCTAGGGCAGTTCTACGCCTCTTTCTGCCAATTTTAAGTAGTATATTATTTTTATTATTTTTCTAGTAGTTTATTATCAAGTATACTTCATCTTTACTAAATTTCATTACATTTCGTATTGTAGAAAAATTCTAAAAATTCTAGAAGTAACCGTTGTCCAAACTAATAACATTTGCATAGTTGTCACATCAACCTAGATTAAACTATATTAAAATTTTTACTATATTTTTTACTTATTTTTATATGAAGCTAGACTTATCAAGCTTCAATCTGGCTTTTAAATTACCTAAATCGGAGTTATAATGAGGGAGATATGATTTTTCAAAATTGGATGAAAATCACAGAATTTTTCTACCGAAAACGGGCCGTCGACCCGCTGCGGCCCAACCGGGCCCATTGTACAGACGAGGCCTCGCTGAACCGGCGAGGCCCTCATCGTTCGCTGTCCTATCTAGGGTGGTTTCATCACCCGATATTTAAAATGGGTGTATTTTGCAAACTGGAATGAGTTATTTGATGTGCAATATATGTTTTTGGGGTAGGAGGAGCTGGTCTATCCAAATAGACTACTTATTTTATGAGATTCCAAAAGGTTAATGGTTAAAAATCTATTTTATTTATTTATTTACTATTCATAGTAATTTTTAGTTTAAGTATTGTTCTTCATCACCTAAACTTTAAGATTTGTGTCTAATATGAAAGTACTTAAAAAATTCTAATGAATAAGGTGGTGAATGGTGAGATTTTGAAGGAAATGGGTTAAAAATCGATTTTAGACTTTGGGATTGAGTTCTGACAAGTTAATAAGGTGTTAGGATCGACCCATTGCCTAAGTACATTTAACTCCAAGTTGGCAAAAATTTGGGGTGTTATAGCTTGGGGCTTGAAATTATGTAAGAGAGAGTGTAAGAGACTAGAAAATAGAGATAGAGAAAGAGAGTTTGAACCATGAGTGCATGTAGGAGTGTTTAAAATCCCATTTTATAGACAAAAAATTAAGATTTAAAAAAAAAATTTCCAATGGTTAAATTTTTGACCATTGGAAAATATGCAATCGCATATGTTGTATGCGATCGCATACATTGCATATGCAATCATATATTATTGCACATGTGGCATATGCGATTGCATATGTGTAGTAATCACATATGCCATTGTCGCATATGCGATTTCTACACATATGTGCACATACGCAATGACACATGACAACAACCTGCTGATGGGGGTGTGTTTGAGCATCAAAGCTCGGTCCCCGAGGGAGCTGAGGGTTCAAGGACATCGGAGGTGGCAATTCATGAGCTTCTCTCACAACATATGGTTGTGCTAGCCAATTGGGATTTTGATCATGTGCCCAAGGGGGAAGTTAATACGATGTTGTCCTTGCATCCCGATCTTCTTCTCAATATCATGGCGTCGATGCAGATTAAGGTAATGTTGTCAGTACTTTTTCCTCTTCCTTATTTTTATTTTTATTTTTATTTTTATTTTATTTTACCTGCTTATGTATTCGTTGACCTTCATCCCCTTCCTGTTTTCAGGGCATCATTGGGTATCTCGCCCTCCACTACCTTCTAACTAATTTAAGGGGCCACCTGGAGGAAGCTAGCCAGAGGTTCGAGTCTACCGAGAAGGAGCTCCATGCTAAAACTACGAAGTTGGAAGCAACTATGGAGGCCCTGGCGGCGGCACACGCCAAGGTAGAGGTCCTTCGTGTGGCCCTTTGGGTTTCCAATGAGCATTATGTGACCAACGCCTCTTTGTTGGCTACGAAATAGTGGGAAAAGGTCGACCTGGCGAGCCATGTGGTTGTGGTGGAGGCAAGGGTCTCTGATTCAGAGTCTCGCTTAGCTAAGGTGGGGTGTAATGCCCCAGATTTTTCCTAATTGGGAATTGGATGTCCTTGGGTGTTACCTTTAATTTTTCGATTTAAGCGCATGTCCGTGTATGCACTTTCATTTGTTTGGAACCAAAAAGGAGTGATATGGGGTCCACCAAAATTGTAAAAATAAATAAATAATAAGTTCTAGGATAAACCCTTGTGTTGCCCTATAAGGCCAGTATCCTAGTTCGTAACATTTCGTGGACTTCCGCGATCATCCTTGTCGAATTCCGGCCACCCGCGATGCATATATAGCATTTACGCGCGACCCTGAGTCACACCTTATCAACAGAGTCGACTTGACCTGAGACTTGTACCCTAGCGACCGGGCCATCCTCTCGCGAGCTGATGTGATACCCAGGCTAGGAGATGTGGGCCCGCATTTATTTTGAGGAAAACGCCATGCAAGAGAATCTCTACCAAATATCAAATCAATCAATCAATGTATAAGTCAAGTGCATATCCCATCACACCCATCCCTCTCTCAGCCAAAAGTCAACACAACCATACCTCTCAAGTACACACATCACCAATCACCCATCACTCCATCCATCACCCATCCCTCTCTCCTTACATCCCCTCTCTCTCTCTCTCTCTCATTCTCCACCCATTCTCTCAAGAACCAAGAGAGAGAGCCAACGTCCAAGCTTTCCATGAGAAGAGTCAAGTGTGGCCCACTCCCAACCACCCTATCTCCCATCTCTATCCTTCAATCTTCATCTTCCACCATCAAAGGGAACGCCTAGGAGATAAGGAGTCCATGAAGCCTAGAAGAAGCGGAATCGGTGGGTGTTTTGTGGGGTTAGATTGTAATTTTTGTGATGAACCAAGTTGGGCCTACCGAATGATGCTATGGATCCCATTTGGGACCCATCTTGTTGTATGCGTTGATTATGGCCCACCTAGGGGAGCTCATAGTGGTAGAGCTCCCTGTCTCACGTTCTCTCTCTCTCTCTCTCTCTCTCTCTCTCTCTCTCTCTCTTTCTCTATCTCTCTCTTCCATATTTTGCGGCCCAACATGAGAATGTATTTAATCCTCATTGTCCAGTGGTCTGGACTGTGGGAACCATTGTGATGTACGTGTTTTAAATCCACGCTGTCTGTCCGTCGCTGTACACGCAGGCCCACTTTGATGCAATGTTGTATCCACTCCGTGCATCTATGGGTCCCACGTGGATGAACCCTCCTTGATGCATGTATATCCTCGGTAATCATTTGCAGGGCCCACCTATTGTGTGCAGGACCCACTTGACGTATACAAGGCCCGTTGTGATGTATAAGGCCCACTTAATGTATATGAGTCCCATTGTGATTGTATGAGGCCTAATGTGATGTATTTGTGGCCCATCTGGTGAGGCCCAATATGATGTGTATGAGGCCCAGATGATGAAGCCTAATGTGATGTATTTATGCCCCACGTGACATGGCCCATTATGATGTATATGTAGTCCATAAGTGAGACTAGATGTGTTGTATGTCAGGCCCATGTGATGCGGCCCATGGTGATGTATGTGAGGTCCATTGTGATGTATGAGAGGCCCATGTGATGTAGCCCATTGTGATGTGTATTAAGCCCATGAGATAAGGCCCCATATGATGTATTTTAGGTCCATGTGATGCCCATTATGTTTTATGTAAGGTCATGGGCCCCACTATATTTTTAGCCCTATGAGGGCCACTCCTTGGGAGCAATGTTGGTTGAATGTCCACATTGATGGGCAATGATGGTTAAATGTCCATATTGTGACCTTCCCTTAGGCCTCGTTAGGCCCATTCTTGATATGAGTAGGCCATCTAGGCCCATCCTTGATATGTGGAGTGTACATCATCATCATACTTAGTATAGTTTCATGATCCATGCCCATGCGCATCTTATGAAGAGTGATTGATCATAACACATGCCATTGGGGAGATTATTATGGGACTTCTTGAGAGACGGAGTTGCCCCACATGAGCGCGCGGTACGCGCAGGTTTGATTAATGGTTGGATGGTATGACTCATGTGAAAGTGCCCTGGTTTGTCAAGTTACGTGAGTGTTGAGTCAGACTGTCTACAGAGCCTAATAGGAAGATCAATTCAAGTGTCTGCCTCAATCGGATGTGTGCAAGCTCTCGACAGGTAAATTTAAGCCTCACATCCCATGTTGCAAAACATCAGGTGATTAAAACCCTTAAAATAAAATAGAACATCATAGAGTTTTTATGTAAGAAAGCTTTTTCAAAATACGAAAATCTCTAAGTTTTTTTTTACCTAGTCGATTTTATCGAAACACCTTCGATATGATCGATCTGTTCTGTCGATGTCTTCGATGCTTAAACAATATCATCGAAAAGAGGACAAAATGTCCAGTAACCATGTCACGCCCCAAACTCAGAAATCGGGCTCACAAAATTTTCGATCGCCAAATCCGGCACCGACAGCCTCCATAGAACCCCATTCTCGGCTCCCAGCGCCCATACGCCAGGTTCCGCTCCTGGGATGCTACAAGGAGGATTTTCAACATCAGTTTAATTCGTAATAAGCATAACCAAAGGCATAACCCACAAATAACAACCAAAAACTCCATCACATTTCCACTATGATAAAAAACTTTACAAGTACAATGAGCATAACGGGAAATACAATGAAAATTGACAAAAAGCTTTAAAATTATCTGCTCTGGCTCCTGCCTCAGCGCTACTGTGTCCCAATGTCACCTGCACGCAACGATCGTGCATAAGCTTATAGAAAGCTTAGAGGATGGTGAAAGTATGTGCGCAATGTAGTAATGTAGATATGCAGTATCAGAGTAATGCAGAATATGCTGATGAATCCATGAATACCACTAGTCATACCAAGGCTATGCAATGTAAGGCATGAATGATGTCGGCCATACCAAGGCCATGCGATGCGAGATGTAACTCAAGCATACAAATCCTCATCTATATCCACATATCAATACAGCTCAAATTTGGAATATTACCGGGGTCTAGTACACTCTAAACTAGATTGCCGCCCCATCGCGCATAATAAGGTATGTGGAAAAGACCTCACTACCTACCTGCCTGCCAATATCGGGCTCGACTCGTCGATAGCGGACCCATTCCTCAAGCTGGTCAAACTCAGCCTAGATTCACCCCCTCCGCTCGGGCGGGTAAGGCCGTACCCCCTTCCAACCGACCATGACATAGTGAAAAGCGCGGTTTTCTGGTAATCGGCACTTGGTGCTCATGCACCCACTCGGTCTAGACGTTGGAACAACCTCTTGGTACCATAAGGGTTTAAGGACTTTCACTCAGGGATATCTATAGTACCTCATGTAGAACAAGATTTCTGGCATCCAATCCTACCAACCACGATGCGCCTGTGGAGGCTACGACCCTGATGTCACTAGGGCGTATAGTACACATGTCACACAATGCAAGATGCATGAATCACGCATTCCAGTCATGCAACAATCTTGCTCGTATCGCGCGCTTATGTATTGCAACTCTGCCCCATCAGGGAGCCCGTAAACAATTTGCTCAAAGGCATGTGTTATGATCAGTCACTCATATCATCACAAGGATGCAGATGATGCATATGAACATGTATAATGATGTTATGTTGTCACATACTTATAATCGGTATCGATAACCAGTGTCGGCCTCGGCAATCGGCACCGATAATCAGCATCGCTAATTGGCACCAATAATTAGGGTCGATGATCGACGTCGGCCGTGTTTATGAAGTCATTCATCTACAAAGAAGGTCACAATTAGGACATCTAACCATCATTGTCCGTCAATGTGGACGTCAAACCAACATTGCTCCCAAGGAGTGGCCTACATAGGGAATTCATAACGTTGCAATGGCCACGCACATACATTACATTGGGCCTCGCACATGGGCCTCACATACATCACATCGGGTCTCGAATACACATCAGGTGGGCCTCACACCAGGGCCTTAAATATATCTCAATGGGCCTCTTATGTTAAGCGGACCACATCACATATGCCACATTACGTGGGCCGCACCAACGGGCTTCATGTATATTAAATGGGCCACACTGATGGGCCTTATTTGGGCCCAACCTTATGTATATTTGAGATCTGACCTATTCATAAGTTAACATAGAGATAAATGAAGTGAAAACAATATCAACTTATTTAGAAACCACCACGGCCCTAGAAGTTTGAACGGTGGATGTCACTGTCCACTATTTAATAGTGGGGTCCACTCGAACTTTAGATCTAACTCACCACTATCTTCCCATGCCGTAAAATGATCTCACAATTGGTTGGATGGCATGGATACAACACTTGCATCATGGTGGGCCCCACAGTTTAAATAGTGGGCAGTGTCGATATACATTAATGTTGGGCCTGTTGCCAATAAAGGAGCAGCTAGATGGCTGCTGCACGGCAAATGGCTGCACTAGGAGGGCAAAGGTGGTCCCACGAAAGGCCCACCACCATATACATATTATAAAATATATAATATGAAATATATAAAGTATATAATATATAATATATAATATATATATATAGTGGTGGGACCCACAGAACTCGCTGTCGCCAGATGACAGTGGGCCCCACCATTAAAATAGATGAACGACATGTGCCAAAACACATACATCATGTGGGGCCTATAGCCCACTGACACTACAGGGAGAGAGAGATATATATAGAGAGAGAGAGATAGAGAGAGATATATATATAGAGAGAGAGATAGAGAGAGATACAGAGAGAGATATAGAGAGAGAGAGAGCAGCACATGGCTGCCTCTCCTCTTTCCTTTCTTTACTTTTCTTTTTCTTCCCTGACGTAACAGAGGTGGATCCCACGTAGGACCCACCATATATATATATGGGAAAAGGTACAGCGCTCATGCTGACATTAAGCGCCCATGAGGGTAAGCTATGTGGGCCCCACCGCTGAGGTTTACCAAACATCTAACCCATTGGTCAGATGCACCATACCAGCGTGGGCCTAAGTCTCAAAAATTAAGTCAGTCCGTGATTTGTTTGGGCTACACCAGCTACAACAGTTGAGAGGGCTACCCTCCATTTAAAACATTCATAATCATTTATCGGGCCCACCGAGATGGTGTTCACAAATCCAGCCCACCCATCGTGGTGTCCCACTTGAATGAAGGGTCAGACCAAGTTTCAGCCACATCAAACTTAGGCGGGTCCCACATCAGGTGGCAGCCACCTGAACTAGGGGGTCGTACCAAGACCTCCATGTTGTAGCGAGGTATCTCCACTCCGCCTACCAGTTGAGCTATAGATCTGGCGGGGTTACATGCATCCAGGAGGGCCCCACAGGGATGTGGGTCCCACAGTTTGGACGGCGGACACTTCACACACATCACGGTGTGGCCCACTTAATGGATGGACGACATGGATGGGTCCCCTGGACCCCACCGTTAGTTACACACCCATGTCAGTGCACACCCACGGTCAGTGCACACTCCATATTAGCCACCACCACAAGGAAAATTGATCCCAAGACCTCTGTGTTGAAACACGGTATCTTTCACTCGGTCAACCACTTGAGCTATGGGGTTGGGTGGGCCCACGTCAGATCACACTTCATTGGTGACCACCCCCACTATTAGCACCTCAAAGGTGGGCCCCCAATGGATGGTTGGGATGACACATAAACATCATGGTGGGTCCCACATAGATGGGGTCCACCGATAGGTGGCGTGGATGAAATACATACACTATAGGTGGACCATGATCATGGAAGGAGAGAGAAAGAAGAAGAAAGTCACCGGCAAAGATGGAGGGGCCCTGCCACTATGGGTCCCTCTTTGATACCAAAAAAACTACATCAAGGCGGGTCCCACCACAAGTGGGCCCTTAAATCAAACAAATGAATGAAAACAAAGATTCAAAATCACCCACCGCCTTCTTCTTGCACCAAAGGCTTCCTTAGCTCCTTAACTTTGATTCCAACGGAGGAGATGAGGTTTGGATGGTGGAGATGGTAGATGAGAGGGGAGGAAGTGGGCCACACTTGTAGTTCTCTTGGAGGTTTTTGGGAAAATGCTTGGACGTGTGGTTTTCTCTTCCTTGGGAAGGTATTGTGAAAATGAGAGAGAGAGGGTTGTAAAGAGAGAGGGGAGAAAGATGGGTGATGGATGTATTGATGTGGTGAGTGATGAGTGTAAGAGCATCTTTTTGACTTTTGGGGTAAAAGGTGTAAGAAAAGTATGGGCTTTGTAAGAACTTTTTGACTTTTGGGGCTTGTTTGGGAAAGGGTGAAAGGTGATGTGTACTTGACATGTTGAGATTGACCGATTGATGGATTGATGTGACAAGTTGTAGAGATTCTCTTGGGTTTTGCAATGCGCGGTATTTTCCTCGCACCAAACGCTGGCCCACATCTCGTGACTAAGGTATCGCCTCGGCGCGCGAGAAGCGGCATCGGAACCGCAGCGATGGTGCGGTCGCTAAGGTACTAGTCTTAGGTTGAGTCGATACAGGTTGACGACGTGTGAATTAGGATCGCGCGCAATTACCGGGAAGACTGCGAAAGTCTATGGAACGGTACGGTCTAGGATACGGGGCTTACAAACCACATGTATATCTAGAATAATTTATCGATGTATCGATCCACATATCGATATTATCGATACTTGAATTTCGAGTCCATCGATAATGGCTCCATAAAATCGACAAATAGGTTTCCGGCACCCCTATTTTGTAAAGAAAATTTCAAATTCCTTCGATATATCGATGCTCCTTCCAATATGATCTGGAATCAAATATCGATAAGATCGAAAGTCCACAATGATATCGATCGTGGGCACGCATATCTTCTAGCAATATTTCAGGTTGATTTTTACTTTGATCGGGGGCCATTCGAGGTTATCGATATTCATATGTCAATGATATCGAGGCTGAGTCGATTGCATCGAAACTGAACACAAACTGTCTAGCGAGCTTACTGGTAAATTTATAGGATTTATCGATGCATCGACATTTCCTTTGATATCATCGATATGCAAATTTTGATGAAATCGGCTGACTCTCGATCATATCTAAAAACCTGAAATATTTCTAGTCAAGTCTCTCTCATTTTTCAAGTGTCGATGGATCGAACCTATCATCGATGGAATTGGAGTTTGAAATCCGATGACATCGACAATTGTTTCGATTCATCGATCAACTGGCTAAAGGTTTCAAAAGTGTATGACTTTGAGTATGAGTCATCGAGCAGACCATCGATGTTATCGAGAGTATACGCTCGATGATATCGAACCTGCTCGATGATATCAAACTTAGTTATAAATGTTACTGTTTTATATCCATTGGAACCTTTTGCCTATATATAGAGGACTTGTCTATTGTTGCTGGGAGAAAAGTAGAGAGAGCTTTTGAGTGTTTAACCTTAGATCATATACCCAAAGCCCTTTCTCTCAAGGAAGTTCATCCTCCAATCCACCCTCACCATTGATATTCAATAAAGGGGATTAGGGAATGAACTTTTGCATTCAAGGATCCTCTAGCTACTACCTTAATGGAAAATCATTAAGCTGGGATGCCTTGAATACATAAGATTGGAATCGCTCTATCTTCCTGATAGGAAAACATTTTGAGAATAGGATTCCATCTTGACCTTGACCCAACCCGAAGCCGAGTATTGGTATATTATTTTATGTTGCAGATCAAGGGAGCAAAAGACTTATCGTCAATAAGGAGGAGGAGATCTTTGGCATTGTGCTTATCGGGACTCATCAACTTATTTGTAAGTATCTAGAGTCCAAGATGACACTTGTGATCATTCCTTTGTAGGATTGGGTCTTAAGTAGTTCTCACCCTTTGAAATCCTCAAGGAGGCCTCTGGTGGGAGTGTACGTGGGTGGTGCGTTGTGTGGACCCTTGCTCTATGGAGAGCATAAACATCTGGTTGAAGGTGAACCAGCAAAACCTTAGGTTTGAGGTCAACCATTGTAAAACCTCGGGTTTGAGGTGAACCGTGTAGAAACCTCCAGTAGGGTCTTATGGAATATCCTTGGCCAGTGTGCCTAAAAGTGGGTATGTTGTGTTAACCCTTGCTCGTGGGAGTATAAACAGTCAGCCTCAGTATAGGTTGTAAAGGTTGAAGGTGAACCTGATTTAAAACCTTAGGTTTGAGGTGAACCGCTGTGAAACCTCCTTAGTGAAATCCAGTACACTCAAGGGTTGAGTGCAGTTACCGGGAGTGGAGTAGACAAGTCGTCGAACCACTATAAAAATGACTGTGTTTGAGATTGTTATTCTTTTGATTATGTGATTTACTTTAATATGTGCATATCTGAATATCTGAGATCACACCTCACACACTTACATAGTCATATCCATCATAAACTAGTTTGCATATTGTTTACTTGTTAAACAATTTATGATTGGATCCTCTATCGGGCTTGGAAGCTAGTAGAGCTATTTTTGAGTAATCCTAATATGTGCCTATTGTTAGGATTAGTGTAATAGGATTTTAAATAAATAATAAAAAACTTTTAAAAGTCCTATTCACTCCCCTCTAAGACATATTGGCATATTCCTTCTTCAACCAGTGCTGTCTTCACCGCCATTTCATCATGCATCTCGCATTTTTTAATATGACCACCGTACTCCCTAATGACATCAGGGCTGTGGCCTCTACAGACATGTCGCGGATGGCCAGATGGGACACCGAAAATCTTTTTCTACATGGGGTGCCATATATGTCCTTGGGTGAAAACTCGTAAACCTCTGTGGCTAGGAGACGCTCCAACATCTAGACCAAGTGGATATATGAGCGCCCAAGTGCCGAATACCAGTAGGTCGTGTCTTCCACTGTGTCGTGGTCGGTTGGAAGGAGGTGTGGCCTTAACCATAGGAGGGTAGGGGCATAGTTAGGCTAAGTTTGACTAGCTCGTAAATGGGTCCGCTATCAACGTGTCGGGTAGATATTAGTTGACTACTGGTCATGTGGATAGTGAGGTCTCTTCCACTTTAATGGTCGTGCGTCCAGTGGGCGATGATCTGTGTAGAGTGTACTAGACCCCCATGATAATCCTAGAGATGTACGGTACTGATATGTGGACATATACTCATTTGTTCATTCATTCACTATCCATTCAAACTAGTGGTGTGCAACTAATTGTTATGTGTACCTTCGCAATAGCCAGGATTTCGTTTGGGTGCACGACCAACCTGAGATCAGGAGTTTACCACATTGAGTCTTGTTATCTAAATTTATGTATGGGACTGGTTTAGATAGAAGTCCCTTGTGATGGACCCCATAGCTTGTGATACTACGTACTATCATCCTCACTTCACACACCAGTTTGATTATTTCATTCTTACCGCATATTGCATTACATCCTCAGCACATAACATTTGGTTTACTATGTTTCTGTATTGTATAGCCTGAATAAGGTTGATGATATTATGGGCTCGCCAAGATTTGCAATTGCATTACATCCAGGACATTTGGTATTTCGGTTGCTATGTTTCTACATTCATATGGCCTTGATGAGGCTGACGATATTCGTGGCTCGTCAAGATTTGCATATTGCATTACATCCTTAGTATATGATATTTGGTTTACTATGTCTCCGCATTGTATAGCTGATTTACATTGCTTCCTCAGTATATGATATTGGCTTATTATATTCTTACATCGCATAGCCTGGATAAGGTTGATGGTATTTATGGACTTACTAGCATGTTTCTGCATTGCTCTGATAGTGTCTTTTTAGCCCTTATATTGCACACACACTTACACTACCCTCTAAGCTTTTTATAAGCTTATGCATGATAAATGCGTGCAAGTGGTGTTAGGTTGCAGCAACGTTGAGCTTGGAGCATGTAGCGGTCTTCTGGAGATTTGATTTTTGATATATGTATATTTCCCTTTTAGCACTGTATTCAACTATTTATATTAGTGGATATGTGATGATGATGTTGCCTTTGTGATTTGGCTAAACTTGTGGTTATGCTTCTTATGAGATAAATGTACGTTGGAAAAAATCCTCCTTGTAGGATTCCAGGATCGAAATCTGGCGTATGGGCACTAGGAGCTAAAAATGGGGTATTACGGAGGCTGTCGGCACCGAATTCAGTGATCGGGAATTCTGTGAGTCTGATTTTTGAGTTTGGGGCGTGACAGAAGTTGGTATCAGAGCATACTTGGGAATACCTGAGGATAACATCACATATCTGCTGATAGCTACCATTCACTCTATGATTGTTGAGAACTTAGAATGATTAGGTCCCCGAGTTCGAATAGCTTAAAAACTTTTGGATATGGCTCCCTACCGTTGAGATTGTGAGGCTGTATAGTATTCCAGTTTTGATCATTTCTTATCCGGGATCTGAGGTTCAGTAAGGGTCACCATTCTGTTGAGTAGGCGTCTTAAGAGAGCATCAATTGTTAGTGCATCAATTGTGTTTCTCTTGTAGATTCTAGTTCTTATTACTTTATTTTCACTCTTGGAGTAATCTATTTTGAGATTCATTGTAATTTTGGAGCTTTTTTATTGAAAAATCTGATCTAGCAAAACCCATTTTTCACATCTTTTGTATCTACTAGATCTTTTAATTTTCATTCTGATAAAGGATGCTAAGGGAAAAAAGAAAACTTTTTGTGGTCCATCTTCTTCGTTCACCTGTGGATGATCCCTCTAATGTACGGGATTTGCGTATGCGCAATGTCATTGTTGAACGGTTCGTCTGTATTGAGCACATTGCTCGTTTTGGTATTCTACCTTTACTCCAAGCTGTAGGATGGGATAACATTTTACATTGGGGTGGGCCTGTATACCAATTTATTGAACAGGTCATGTTTGCATGTATCTCAGAGTTCACCTTTGAGAATTTAACTTTTAAAATTGATACTAGAGCAGGTCTCTTTAAAGTTGATCGTCATTTGATTGTAGGGTTAATGGATATACCTGTTAATGAGGAGGGTATTCTTATTCATAATTTATCTGAAAAACCCTTCGAATCTGAAAAGCGTATGCAAACCAGAGATTTGTGTAATATGAATGGGCAATGGACTCATAAAGGTAATGCGCTCCTCGCAAAGTACTTGTTACCCAAATACAGGGTACTTCACAGGATTTTTATTTCTAACCTGTATCCTCGTTCTGGTAATAAGACAGAATTAACTACCTTTATGGTTCGTGTTTTGCACTCTGTTATTTCCGATTCTAAATTGCCTTCCTTCCTTGATATGTCATTCCATTATTCATTCTCGTCTCCATCCAAGTCATAGTGATATTCCTTTTGCCTATCTCTTGACTGTTTTAGCTACTCACATGCTCGTAGCTATACGTGTTGGAGAAGCTCCCATCCATCATCTCATTTTTAACAATTCGAATATTAACAAAATGAAATTGGAATTTGCTCGTGGCCAAGTGGATGTTGATAGAGCTGAGGCTGGAGATGAAGAAGCTGGTAATCTTCCTCCTGACGATGTGGATATGGATGATATTTTCGATGAACTTGAATCTAATTCTAGAAATGATCCTGATTTTGAGCCTTCTGATTTTGATGCTCATCTTCGTGCTTTAGAAGAGAAGGTAGGGAATATGAATATTGCTCATGATCTTCAGTTTAAATATATGCGCAAGTATCTTAGGCGCTTGAACAAGAGAATGCATAATCTTGATCCTACCATTCCTACTCCTTCTTCCGGATCCGATTAAGTATTTTCATTCTTGGTATGTAATAACGTTCATACTTATGTTGGATTGTGCACTCTATTTAGTTTGCTAACTTTTTAGTTATATAAGTAACTGGATTGTGAACGTTTACTTATATATTGTCAAGTTACTTCATCTATTCTTCTAATAATTATCCTTTACTTTGTTGCTTCCTTTGTCATATTGTGACAAAAGGGGGAGAAGGTTTGATTGCTTATGGATATGAGTAGTTATATTTTGGATGTGTGCTACTACTCGGGGGGAGTATAATATATAAATAATGAGTTTGTGCAACTTAATGACAACTGGTGCATGATTCGTTAATATGCATGTTGTGCTTCTCTTATTGAAGTATGTTTTGTCACAAATTTGACAAACGGGGAGATTGTAAGTGCTATGGTCTCATGCTCTTTTAATTGTTAAATTTTGTGGTGCCAAAACCTCTTGTGTGCTAAAACTTCTATCTATGTGTCTTGTGCTTATATGTTGATATATATATATATGATTCAAGATAACATCACAAGGTTTCAAGACATGTACGGTGCTCTGCTTCAAGGAATGCAAGGTTATGTACTTTGTCCTCTTCTGTAAGCATCAATGTTCAGAGCTACATCGATAAGAAGAGTGTTTGTTCAAGACTCAAGTGCAACTCAAGTTGAAGTTTAAATTCAAGCTGTAGAAGATCTCAAGATCAAGCTACATCAAGTAAAGATCTCAAGCTTCAAAGGTTAACCATTATCTGAAAGAATGAAGTTCAATGTTCATACTTCATGTCCTAGGTATGATAGACCTTAGTTTGACCTTAGGGTAGGTCATTTTGTATACATAATTCAAGATGAATATTTTTACATGAAGTTAGTCTGTTCTAAGACTAGTCCTAAAACTTGTTCAACTAGTCCTAGATCTGGTTCGACCAGTCCAAGAAATTCCATGACAAGTCCTAAGTTGTTTCAATTTTTCAGAATTTTTTAGTTATTCTACGACCAGTCTTGGAGACTGTTCGACCGGTCGTAGGGATGTCACGACTCGTCCTTCGACCAGTCCTAGAACTACGACTTAAACTCCAGCAACCAATTCTAGTTACCTATGACCAGTCCTGGGTCACCTACAACCAGTCGTAGGTGGTCTAAGACCAGTCGTAGAATCCTAAGACTAGTCGTAGAATGGATTTTTCAGATCGCGCATAAAATTTCAAAATGCCGTTGGTGCTACGACCAGTCAAAGGGTTCCTAAGACCAGTCGTAGACGTGATCTTTGCATCTATAAATTGAACATGAATTTCAGAGTTTTTCATCGATTAATTTGAGAAAATCTGATCCTCCACTCTGAGATAAGTTGTGTTCATTTTTAGCTACGCTGTGCATATTTAATATTCTTTTGTTAACTTATTTATATTTGATTTTATTCCTATATTCCAATCCTATTTGAAAAAGAGGAATTGTTGTATTCCTTCTTCATTGGAATCAAAATCAAATAAAGTTATGCCCAATTTGGTTTAATTTAAAATCAATTAGAACCTATAACCATTCTTAAGTGAGTATTGGACATTGAACATTGATTCGAACTTTTACTATGATTGGTTCTACCGGGCGGCTACAAAAGGAGAAATCCAGGTATTTTACATTTATTGCAAATTCATTATTTTGGTTTTGTTTGAGATTCGCTAGAAAAATCTCATTGTGTTGGTTATCTAAGGAGAGCCAGAAAACTTAGAAAGTGTGGGTTTTTGGATTGTATAAGCCCAAGTTAAAAAGACATAATTGTGAAAGTTTTAGGTGAACTTGTGAAACCTATTTTAATAGTGAATGCTAATATCCTCTGTGTGAGGATATTAGGAGTGGAGTAGCAAGCTGTGTGGCTGTTGTTTAACAGTTGGTGAACACACAGGCGAACCACTACATATCGGTGTGTTTTGTGATTTGAATGCTCTTTTAATTTCTATATCTTTAATCATTCGGATTTGTGAAATGTATATGTGGATGTGAATGTTGTAATATTTATATTTCAAGCAAAGTGGGGAATGTTGTAATAGTTTAGAATTTATTTCTTGTTATTTCCTTTATTTCCTTTTTGTTTGAGTTTTGATATTCAATTTGTTCTAGTAAGGTTGTCCTGTCATAAACCCTTGGTTTTTATGGTGCAAAAGTTGTCCTTAGAACAACGTTAGTATCAAGCTCTTTTGAGATTGCTTTACATTTAAGTTCTTTGATTTATTTAAAGTACCGTTCTTTATTTTTATAAGGCTATCATATTTTAATCCGCTGTTAATTTTTTAATTTGGCACAGTCCTATTCACCCCCCCACCCCCTAGGACATATAGCCTGGCCTTTTCAAGTAGTATTAAAGCATAATAGCTCATTTTTTAATTCTTTATTCTTGGATTTATTTCTTGAGCTAATGATCTAAGCTATATATAAGATGCCAAATTTTGATAGCCTTTCAGTCACTAGGCCTCCACCCTTTGATGGCTCCAACTATGCTTATTGGAAAGCCAGGATGAGGATTTTCCTCTATCAATGGATGAGAATGTGTGGCTTGCCACAGTGACTGAATGGAACCCACCTACCACTGAAGTGACTGGTATCGATGGTTCAAGATCAATGAGAGTAACACCATTTTTCTCATGGACCACTCTTCAGAAAAGTGAGAGTAGTGCCAATGTAAAAGCACTAAATGCAGTCACTTGCGCACTATCACTGGATGAGTTCAAAAGAATCATATCCTGCGATACTGCAAAGCAAGCTTGGGATATATTAGAAATGACACACGAGGGTACTTCAATTGTGAAAAAATCTAAAGTCCAACTCCTCACAACCAAATTTGAAGAAATTCATATGGAGGAAAATGAAATGTTTATGGACTTCTACACTAGATTAAATGAAATTCTTGGCGATAAAATCCCAGAAATAAAGTGTGTGTAAAGATACTATGCTCACTACCTGAACGGTTTAATTCTAAGGTAACCGTGATCCAGGAACTTCGTGATACGGACAATATGAGGGTAGAAGAACTAGTTGGTTCTTTACAAACCTATGAATTAAATTTTAAAGCTCCTAAAGGTAAATCTATTGCGCTTAAATCTTCAAAATGTATTTCTCAAGATTCTGATTTAGAAAATTCTGAAGATGATATGGCCCTTCCTGCTAAAAAGTTTTACAAGATTTTCAAACGTAAAAAGGAGGTTGATTTTCAAAAATCAAATGATAAGAAAAGATCTAAATTTAGATCTAAATCTTGGAAATCTTTGAAAGATAGTCAATGTTACAACTGCCAAGAATATGGGCATCTAGCAAACAAGTGTCCTAAAAAGGACAAACCTAAAAAGAAAAGAATGTTGGCTACTTGGGATGAATCTTCTAGCACTGAAGCCTCTTCTGAATCAGAAGATTCTGAAAATAGTCGGGCAATGAAGTTAAGGCCCTTATGACTCTAGCCAAGTTCACTTTTTTAGATCATGATGATTCAACTAGTGAAGAAAATCTGAATAGTGATCATGAAAATGAAGAAGATCTTTAAGATGCTTACAATGCCCTATACAAGGAAAGTTGTAAAATTGTTGTAAAACTAAAACTTTAAAAAGAAAAGTTTTTAAAACTTAAAGAAAATTTTGAGTCTCTTATTTTAGAAAATTCTCATATTTCAGATTGTTTTAAAAAGACTAAATGTGATTTAGAATTCAAAACCTCCCTGATTGAAAATCTTAAATCTGAAAATGACAAACTTAAGCTTGAAAACTCTTCACTTTTGAGTTCAAAGGATACATGGAGGTATGCCCAAGGAGATCCGAAGTTTGCGAAACTTTTATCTGGTTCTAGAAAATGTAGTGACAAATCTGGATTGGGTTATGATAAAAATGTACCTTCTAAACAGAAAAATACTCCTCCTAAGTTTGTGAAAGGAGAATCCTTTAACTTAAAAGAGAAAAGTTCAAGTCAAAAGTTTTCTAAAAATGTTAAAACTTTTCAATCTTTCAAAACTAGAGGTAACCATATCAATTACAAAAATTAAAACTAAAGATATGACTGATGGGTCAGTCTCATTTGGTGATGGCAGCAATTGTAAGATTATTGGCCAAGGTACGGTTCAACTCTATAACTATAACATCCCGGATTTTTCCCAACCTGGTGATAGACGTCCTCAGGCAATCGGTCGATCCTAACACCTGATTAACTTCTTAAACGCTCAATTCAAAAGTCTCAAATCCCTTTTCAAACTATTGTCTTCAAAATCTCACATTTCCTTCAAAATCTCACATTTCACTACCTCATCCTTCAAAATTTTCTACGTTCTTTCATATTAGACACAAATCTTAAAGTTTAGGTGATATTGATCAATACTTAACCAAAAAATTACTATGAATAGTAAATAAATAAATAAAATAGGTTTTTAACCATTAACCTTTTGGAATCTCACGAAATAAGTAGGATACATGGATAGATCAGCTTCTCCTACCCCAAAAACATATATTTTATGTCGAATAACTCATCCCGGTTTGTAAAATACATCCATTTTACATATCGGATGGCAAAATCACCCCAAATAGGTCAATGACCAGCGAGGGCATCGCCGAGTTGGCGAGGCCTCGCCAAAAATGCAGGCCAGGGCGAGGCCAGTTAATTGGCTGGCCCGTTTTCAGCAATTTTGGTTCGATTGCAAAAAGTCATATCTCTCTCGTTATAACTCTGAATTAAGTGATTCAAAAACCAGCTTGAAGCTTGATAAGTCTAGTTTCATATAAAAATAATAGAAAAATATAATAAAATTTTTAATATAGACAAATATAGGTCGTTGTGACAACTGTCTGGAAATAATTAATTTGGACAGCTGCCGCTTCTAGAATTTCTAAAAATTTTCTACAAAACGAAACCTAATGAAATTTCGTAGAGATGAAGTAGACTTAATGATAAAATACTAAAAAAATAATTAAAATAATATACTACCTCAAATCGCCAGAAAGGGGCATAGAAGTACCTTAGGATCGTATTCTGTCATAATTAGGGCAGAATTTGGTTAAGTACTGAACTAAATGATCAATAGAATTAGCTCGAACCACTTTAAATACAATCTGTAAGACTCAAAACTTGTGGAACTGTTGACGCTAGATAACCCTAAAATCTAGGATTAATCTCATTACCCGGTTCCTCTCGAGAGCATCACGAATCTCCGTATCAGATCTGGACCGCACATTGAAAGTCCGATTAACGCGAATTTAAACGATTAGGACCACCTTGCTGGGTTTGACAACCATCTCAGAAGTCAAATCCAGATAATGTCCCATGGCTATTCGCTTGAGCCTGGAGTGAAGAGTCTGAGAAAATGTAGATTTCTTAAGAAATCAAGTCTCATTTAAGTAATTTGAGACTTGTCACTTGCAGGCCTGATATAAGTAATCAGACCGTCAGAATTTGACCCAAATATACCCACAGATTAGGGGAAATTTCATACACATGTCCATGTACTTGTAACCCTGATCGAGTTCCGGTGACCGCTGACCTGAAACTGGTCTGCCACGCATGATCTGAGAATTCGACTGGAACGAAAACTTAACTCAACCTAAATCCAAGGTCAGTGAGCTTAAGTCCGACCTTTAACTCAAGGGGGGCTCCAGAAGTGCTCCGTTGAGACGGAACAGACTCGCTTTGGTTATAACCTAAATATACCTTGACCTGAAGTCTAATTTGGTGAGTTTTTAGCCTATATAAGGACCTTAAACTCTCTCATATCCAGCCCATACGAATTTAAGAAAACTTAGGAGAGAGAAGAGAGAAAAGAGAGAGAAAGTGTGAGAGAAGTGGGAGCATCTCCCTGCCACTTTACCCTGCCTCTATACAAGCCTTACCACCTCTATCTAATCACTTTTTCAGCGATTCCAGCTTCGTTCGTAGGTAAGAAAACCTAACCCTAAGATGTTTTAGAGTTTTCAAGAGTGTGGGTGATGAAATAGCTGACCTGTTTCATGATTCAGGTTGCTTAATCACTGTAGGCGAAGGCATAGAGATTCTAGTATATTCGTTACGATTCTACAACATAAGGTGCAGACTTTAGATGTATAGGTTATGGTTTTCGATGCTTTCAATGTCAGATAATGATAGATTCATGATCTGCATGCAATTACACATGTACAAAGTACTATCCGTTTCATTTTTCGGTTATACGTTAACTATGTTTAATATACTGTATTCCTCGTATTTGTAGAAAATACCGTATACATATAAATTTTAAAAGTATGTTAGCCATGATTAATTACTGTATGAACATGCTATATATATGTATAATACTCACTCGGTGAAAGGATTCGCCCTAATACATGTTTTTGCTAGTATACGCTATGTATGTTAAAAGAGTGTATTCTAAGTGTTTGTGAAAATGACCGAATGAAGTATAGAATTCGCATTCGTGCTCGCCATGACTGATTGTCATGGATATACGATTATTGTATAAGCAATACCCCTTTAACGAAAGGATTTGCCCTAAATCACGCCATGGCCAATATACACTATATATGTTAAAATGTGTAGCCCAAGTGTTTGTGAAAATGACTGAATGAATATGGAACTTGGATTCCTGCTTGCCATGACTATCCGTCGTGGGTGCATGCGTGTTATAAATGGGGTAGCTCCCTAGTGAAAGGATTTGGCCTAATACCTATGTGATCAACATACGTCATGTATGTTGATGTATGTAGTCTAAAGTGTTTGTTGAAATGTCTGAATGATTAGTAGTTAGTAAATTGTAATGTATAAGGGTGTTGAGATAGGATTCTTAACTACCTTAGTGATGTGTATGATTTCCTTCATGTAAGTGTTTAGTTTAATCACTTACTGGTTTATGAAACGTATGTGTTTGGATTTCCTGTTTGCATTGTGTTTTATAACATGCTTGTTAATATGTTTGAATTACTTGTTTATTTAATTCTGCTTTGACTACTTCACATGTTTAAGTTGTATTCCACAAAAGCCGTGAAGGGTGATGGGGAAGTGGTGTAACGATTACATGCAGCTTGACCACAGCGACTACTAGCGGACAATATTGGATATTTGATTGTATGATTTGAAATCTTGATCCATTACTGCTTTAACTGTTCCGTAATTGAATGTGATTGGGGCTATTGTATAGTCCAGGCAATCGGTAACAAGATTGAATTCGTGGCTGAGATTCATATGCCACATGAGATGTGTTCGACGAACCCGAGTCGTACTTCGGTTGGGGATAGTGGTTGGTCACGCGAAGTGCTTATACACTTCATGTCATTCAACTTGTTGTGCGCTCGACCTAGCCGAGCTCGTCAAGTAACCCGATCTGTCTTATGTATGTTCAGCATGTTTGGACGCCTCCGTTTAAACCTGAGGTACTAACCTTACCAGTGGAATCCCGTTAACTGTGGTACCATGATCCGCTAAGACTCATGAGTCAGGCACGGTTGTATGGGACACCGTAGTTGAGCTGTCGGCCTACGCTGGGGCCAGGAGCCTCCCCGTAGTGACCATTGAGCAACCAGACTCATGATCCGATTATGGTGGTATGGGACACTATATTTGAGTTGTCGGCCTACACTGCTTTGATGGGTGATGGGGGAGTGGTGTAATGATTTCGTGTAACAACCCTGGCAGCCTTGACTGTATCCGGTGTAGTGACCTCGAGCATACTCTAAATCTGCGGTGAGGCGACGAGCCTTCCTGTAGTGACAGAGTATAAACTAGGCCTGTATTGATAAGGTGATAGGGGAGTGGTGTAACAATTTCTTGTAACAGCCCTGACAGCCCTTGCAGTGACCTAGAAACATACCATCGTATGACATTGTCTAGGACTGACGACCCTAGAATGGATCATTGTTTGGGAATGATATAAGGAAGGTACCTTATTTTCCCAATACTGCTGTTTAAAATGGACAAATAACAACTCGATAATCATGCTCATCATCGCATTGCATGTGCCTGGAAGATGTGGAGCACTGAGGGTGACAGCATGTCGTGGACGTAAGATGGTGCCGCACGAGGGAGTATGTTGGCGATGGCATGCATCATAATCGCATCTCATCCTTGCATTAATTACAGTACTTAGGAATGTTGATTGTACTGCTTTATCATTACTGCTTGACTAAATTGATAATATGTTAACCTATGCTTCATTGTTCCACTGAGTTGATCACTCACTCCCACGTTACGGGACGATATTGTACACACCAATTAGACCCTATTGTAGCCGCAGGTGATGGCGATGCTTATGAGGCGGAGCCGGACTTTTGCGACAATGAGGATGCCTTCTTGTATGTTCTATATTCTGGCAGCTTCATGTGAGCCGTGTCTTGATCGATGGGGTTACGGGGATGTTGACTAGAGGACCTTGCGCATTTGGTATATTTTAGAATTGTACTTGTAATGAATTAAGCTAGTAACATTATCACACTCTGAAGACTTACCATAGTATATATCTTCTATACATCCATCACAGTCTTCCGCTTGTTTAAACTAATCGTCTCTGGAGTATGATATGTTGTTTTGGCTTAATCTCATTCATGTTTCATGTACTAATACAGACAACATTCAATCATCAACATATATGTTGCATAAGTGATGCGTTGGAACTCGGGAGTTGAGTTTTTGCTCGACCCCCGATTTTCAAGGTGTTACAAGATGGTATTAGGGCATGATTTGGATTAAACCGGACCTGGGTTATGGTCACACGATACACTTTGACGCACTCTGACTTAGGAAGGAGCGACGAAACGTAAGAACCGACTTAGGATTTTCCAAATTCGCCGAATGGCGAAACCGATCGAAATCGACTGCTGAGATTGGGCCCGTACACACCCATGATCACGCGAAACGATCCCGAACCACTTCTAAGCCGTCAGTCGACGGGTTTGAGTCATTCCCTAGAAAAGAATGTCCTTAGGTTGTGGGTCAACAACAATACCTTACACTTAATCTCAAAGCCTAAAACCCCTTTTATCCAATTCCTCTAAAATCTCTTCTTTCACCACCTCATTCTTCAACTTTTTCTAAGTCCTTTCATATTAGACATAAATCCTAATGTATAAATGATGAAGAATAATATTTAAACAAAAATTTACTATAAATAGTAAATATATGTATAAATTGGCCTTTTGACCATTCAAATTATGGACTCTCGTGAAATAAATAGGTTAGTTGGATCGAATAGTGTCTCCTATGCCAAAATCATATGCTACACATCACATAAAATCATTCTGGTTTGCAAATTAGCCCCAATACGGCTCAAAATGGAGTCAGGGGCCAAATGGGGCACCTCCGGGGGACCCAGGGTGGGACCCACATCTTTTTGGGGCCTAGGGGTCACGATGACCTCGCCCAAGTGGCGAGCCATCGCCACTTTGTCCAGAGGGTGGCGAGGCCTCGCTGGTCAACGGGCTCGACCGGGCGGGCCGGTCGGGCCGACCGAGTTTGGGGACTAGTGTGGCCCCCTGATATGTGGTGTTTCATTTTTAAACACTCCAAACCCTCCCTCCTTCACAAAGCACCCCTCCAAGCTCTCATTTCTCTGCAAAGTTTCTAATTTTTCATAGAAAACGCCCCTCCAATCACTCCTTCTTCTGTTTTAGTGCACTACTGTCGTTACCCATTCGAAAACTCCCTCCTACAGCTGCGGTCTCTCTCATTTTCCTTTCATTTGAGCCCTACGCTCTCTTTTTGGTCTCAAAATCGTGCAAACCTCAAATCCCATCTTCCCCTTCCCAGGAAATTGATTTCCTTCATCATTTTATGCTTTCAACTGCCCTCCACAGTTGCGTTGCATACATCTCCCATCTTCTTCTTTTCACTTGTCTTGAGTTCACAAACCCCTCTTTGTGGCTCATTTCCTCATAACTCAACAACCCATCAAACCTCATTCCTTTTACCCCTTGTCTTTATTTTTTATGGCCTTCTTTGAGCTCATTACGGCCATATCTTCGATCTCCACCTTTCTTTCTCTCATGGGAAAGAGAAAGGTTGCCCCTCCTCCATCGTCAGCCTCGGATGCCTAGTCATCCGTAATGTTGTCTTGTAGTTTGCCTTGGTTACCGCCTTTGGATGTTATGTTTTCATGTTGATGGGTGTAGTAGTTGGTAGAATGTTTTAGATGTTTGAGGACGTTTAGGGCCGTTCGGCCAACTACATTAAGTGAGATTAGGTGGATGGAGTTGTAAAAGTAATAATAAATGTATGTGTAAAGTATGATCCCTAGATTGGGATTATCCCATGTTTTCCAATGCCATGTTTGGAATGTATGCAATGAAAAGTATATTCCGAGATTTCCTTTCAATTACACTTAGAAATTCATCATCATGGGATTTAGAAATCCCATCTCACACTTTCCAACACAAGACTCATTTTCCAAAGCCTATAAAATTAATCCCCACCCACCCTCCTACCAACCATGCCACTCCCGATCCCAAGGTGGGATTAGCAATGCAGTCCCATTTAATACAACTTAATACCATTGGCCAAACAAGCCCTTAGAGTTTTGGACCTAGAGTAGTACTCTTAGATTTCAAAGGATTTGACAGTGTAAGAAATTCAATAAATTAATAACGTGAACCCTAGGACCTTCTTAGTTAGTATGAACATGTGTGTGGTGCTCGAGCACAGTTACATTCAAGTTCGGGCAACTCAATTCCAATTAGACAATGTTTGGTCCTAAGCGATAAACAATTTCTTGTATTAGAAAGGGTATGAAATCATCTGGCGTGTAAGCATAGACTTTGGATTACAACTAGTGGATTACTGCTACTCCCACAATTAAGACTAGGCTACTGATCACACTAGGGAATGTCAGAGACCGATAGACTTAGTTAGTCGGCTTAAGTAGGTTGGAGCGAGACCCCATTCCTTCGTTGAATCCCCTTAATACTCATAGGCTTCTTTAATAACTCCTAAGAAGGTTGTTTGATTAGTAACTAGTCATGCTCAGAGAAAACTTATATATCCCTCGATGTAATGTTAGGTCAAATCAATACACCTCTTTGATCAGAGTGGCGCAGCGGAAGCATAGTTGGCCCTTACCCCACTGGCCCAGGATCGAAGGAAATTGATCCTGGTTATACGTAAGGTTAGGTCACCAAATAGGATCTGAATCTTCCTTAGAATGTAAAGCAATTAGGATTCAAGTGTTAAATAATTTCATATTATAGAATAGGCCTAACAATGGGTACGAACCATGCTCGTTGAATACGAACATAAGAGAAGCCCTAGCAAGTTCTACTATGAGAAACCGTTTTAGGATGATCTAGTAAGATTTGACTCACCATTTCCTTGGACATAGATAATATCGAGGACTCTCCTAGACCAAGACCCAACGGGCAACTTTATAGATAGGAAATTTGAGCCTTCCAATGATGGACATTCCCTACAATTTTAGAGTGATCGGACTACGAAGTTACTGAAATATACAAGTGCGAAGCATTCGCGGCTTGACCCAATTCTCAATCCTGAGCGACTACCAATGGACTCACTGCTTGGTCGAGTAAAAGACCAGGATCTACCAGGACTCAGAAGGGATACGATGAGCTTTCTACCCTGGCCAGGTAGATGATCGATGTATCGAGATCAAGCCCATTATAACCGTCTCTCCGTGTTCGTCAAACATTGAAAACAACTATCTTACTCTAAATTGTTGGGAATCGTCGTCAAGATTCTAAATAGATAAAGAAATAAATTGTATCAACCTGTTAGGGGATAAGTAAGGGATAAAAGAAATTAATTTTTAAGGGGGGTAGTGCCTAAAATGTACTAGACTAGCATGCACAATATACACTCTATCATGCATATAAACTTGAAATCAATAAGTCTTAAGCAAGAGGAATACTAAAATCTTTACTTACTACCATCAGGCAATTTCGGGGACGAAATTAGTTTTTAAGGGGGTAGATTGTAACCTCCCGGATTTTTCCCAACCTGGTGATAAACGTCCTCAGGCAATGGGTCGATCCTAACACCTGATTAACTTCTCAAATGCTCAATTCAAAAGTCTCAAATCCCTTTTCAAACCATTTTCTTCAAAATCTCACATTTCACTACCTCGTCCTTCAAAATTTTCTGTGCTTTCATATTAGACACAAATCTTAAAGTTTAGGTGATATTGATTAATACTTAACCTAAAAATTACTATGAATAGTAAATAAATAAATAAAAGGGGTTTTTAACCATTAACCTTTTGGAATCTCATGAAATAAGTAGGCTACATGGATAGATCAGCTTCTCCTACCCCAAAAACATATATTGCACATCGAATAACTCATCCCAGTTTGTAAAATACATCCAGTTTACATATCAGATGGCAAAATCACCCCAATAGGTCAGTGACCAACGAGGGCATCGCCGAGTTGGCAAGGCCTCGCCAAAAATGCGGGCCAGGGCAGGTCGCAATTCATTGGCTGGCCCGTTTTCAGCCACATTTTCAGCAATTTTGGTTCGATTGCAAAAAGTCATATCTCTCTCATTATAACTCCGAATTAAGTGATTCAAAAACCAGCTTGAAGCTTAATAAGTCTAGTTTCATATAAAAATAATAGAAAAATATAATAAAATTTTTAATATAGATAAATATAGGTCGTTGTGACAACTATCTGGAAATTATTAGTTTGGACAGCTGTCGCTTCTAGAATTTCTAAAATTTTTCTACAACACGAAACCTAATGAAATTTGGTAGAGATGAAGTAGACTTGATGATGAACTACTAAAAAAATAATTAAAATAATATACTACCTCAAATTACCAGAAAGGGGCGTTGAACTACCTTAGGATCGTATTCTATCATAATTAGGGCGGAATTTGGTTAAGTACTGAACTAAACGATCAATAGAATTAGCTCGAACCACTTTAAATACTATCTGCAAGACTCAAAACTTGTGGAACCATTGACGCTAGGTAACCCTAAAATTTAGGATTAAACTCATTACCCGGTTCCTCTCGGGAGCATCACGAATCTCCGTATCAGATCTGGACCGCACGTTGAAAGTCCGATTAATGTGAATTTAAACAATTAGGACCGCCTTGCTGGGCTTGACAACCATCTCGGAAGTCAAATCCAGATAATGTCCCATGGCTATTCGCTTGAGCCTGAGTGAAGAGTCTGAAAAAATGTAGATTTCTTAAGAAATCAAGTCTCATTTAAGTAATTTGAGACTTGTCACTTGCGGGCCTGATATAAGTAATCAGACCATCAGAATTTGACCCAAATACACCCACAGATCAGGGGAAATTTCATACACATGTCCATGTACTTGTAACCCTGATCGAGTTCCGGTGACCGCTGACCTGAAACTGGTCCGCCATGCATGATCTGAGAATCCGACTGGAACGAAAACTTAACTCAACCTAAATCCAAGGTCAGTGAGCTTAAGTCCGACCTTTAGCTCAAGGGGGGCTCCAGAAGTGCTCCGTTGAGACGGAACAGACTCGCTTTGGTTATAACCTAAATATACCTTGACCTGAAGTCTAATTTGGTGAGTTTTTAGCCTATATAAGGACCTTAAACTCTCTCATATCCAGCCCATACGAATTTGAGAAAACTTAGGAGAGAGAAGAGAGAAAAGAGAGAGAAAGTGTGAGAGAAGTGGGAGCATCTCCCTGCCACTCTACCTTGCCGCTATACAAGCTTAACCACCTCTATCTAATCACTTTTCCGGCGATTACAGCTTCGTTCATAGGTAAAAAAAACTTAACCCTAAGCTGTTTTAGAGTTTCCAAGTGTGTGGGTGATGAAATAGCTGACCTGTTTCATGATTCAGGTTGCTTAATCACCGTAGGCGAAGGCTTAGAGATTCTAGCGTATTCGTTACGATTCTATGACATAAGGTGCGGACTTTAGATGTATAGGTTATGGTTTTCAATGCTTTCAATGTTAGATAATGATAGATTCATGATCTGCATGCAATTGCACATGTACAAAGTGCTGTCCGTTTCGTTTTTCGATTATACGTTAACTATGTTGAATATACTGCATTCCTCATATTTGTAGAAAATACCGTATACGTACAAATTTTGAAAGTACATTAGCCATGATTAGTTACTGTATGAACATGCTATATATATATATAATACTCACTCGGTGAAAGGATTCGCCCTAATACATGTTTTTGCTAGTATACGCTATGTATGTTAAAAGAGTGTATTCTAAGTGTTTGTGAAAATGACCGAATGAGTATAGAATTCGCATTCGTGATCACCATGACTAATTGTCATGGATATATGATTGTTGTATAGGTGATACCCCTTTGACAAAAGGATTTGCCCTAAATCACGCCACGACCAATATACACTATATATGTTAAAATGTGTAGCCCAAGTGTTTGTGGAAATGACTGAATGAATATGGAACTTAGATTCCTGCTTGCCATGACTATCCGTCGTGGGTGCACGTGTGTTATAAATGGGACAGCTCCCTAGTGAAAGGATTTAGCCTAATACCTATGTCATCAACATACATCATGTATGTTGATGTATGTAGTCTAAAGTGTTTGTTGAAATGTCTGAATGAGTGGTAGTTAGTAAATTGTAATGTATAAGGGTGTTGAGATAGGATTCTCAACTACCTTAGTGATGTGTATAATTTCCTTCATGTAAGTGTTTAGTTTAATCACTTACTGGTTTATGAAACGTATGTGTTTGGATTTCCTGTTTACATTGTGTTGTATAACATGCTTGTTAATATGTTTAAATTACTTGTTTATTTAATTCTGCTTTGACTACTTCACATGTTTAAGTTGTATTCCATAAAATCCGTGAAGGGTGATGGGAGAGTGGTGTAACGATTCCGTGCAATAGCCCTGACAGCCCTAAGCGGACAATATTGGATATTTGACTGTATGATTTGAAATCTTAATCCATTACTGCTTTAACTGTTCTATAATTAAATGTGATTGGGGCTATTGTATAGTCCAGGCAATCGGTAACGGGATTAAATTCGTGGCTGAGATTCATTTGCCACATGAGATGTGTTCGACGAACCCGAGTCGTACTTCGGTTGGCGATAGTGGTTGGCCACGCGAAGTGCTTATGCACTTCATGTCGTTCAACTTGTCGTACGCTCGAGCTAGCCGAGCTCGTCAAGTAACCCGATCTGTCTTATGTATGTTCACCATGTTTGGACGCCTCTGTTTGAACCTGAGGTACTAACCTTACCTGTAACATCCTGAATTTTTGCCAACCTGAAATTAGACGTCCTTAGGCAATGGGTCGATCCTAACATCTTATTGATTTCTCAAAACTCAATCCCAAAGTCTAAAATCAATTTTTAACCCATTTCCTTCACAAATCTCACTTTCACTACCTTATCCTTCATAAAGTAACTAAGTGCTAAACTAGATTAGCTACGTTGGCCGCTTGATCTACTTTAAATATGATCTGCAAGACCCAAAACTTGTAGAATCATTAACGCTACATTACCCTGAAATCTGGGATCAATCTCATTACCCGGCTGCTCTCGGGAGCATCTCGAAACTCCGTATCAGATCTGGACCGCACGTCGAAAGTCTGATTAACACGAAGTTAAGGAATTAAGACCACCTTGCTGAGCTTGACAACCATCTCAGAAATCAAATCCAGACACTATCCCACGGCTATTCGCTTGAGTCCAGAGCGAGGAGTGTGAGAACGCTTGGTTTTCTTTACAAATAAATATCTCAAATAGTAATCTGAGACTTGACACTTGTGAACATTTTGTAAGCAACCAGACCATCAGAATCTAATCCAAATACACCCTCGGATCAAGGAAAATTTCATAAACATATCCATGTACTTGGAAATTCAGATCGAGATCCGCTGACCGTTGAACTGAAACTGGTCCACCACGCGTGATCTGGGAATCCGACTAAAACAAAAACTTAACTCCACCTAGATCCGGAGTCTGTGAGCTTAAGTTCGACCTTTGGCTCAAGGGGGGCCGCCAGAAGTCCTCCGTTAAGCTAAAACTAGGTCACTTTGGTTATAACCCAAGTATACCTTGACCTTAAGTCTATTTTAGTGTGTTTTTAGACTATATAAGGACCTTAGAACCCTCTCGCTTACAGCCATATGAATTTGAGAGAAACCCTAGAGAGAGAAGAGAGAAAATAGTGAGAAAGAGTGAGAGAAGTGGGAGAATCTCCCTACTGCTTTCCCCTGCCGTTCTACACGCAAGTCTTGTCGCTTTCCTGGCGATTCCGACTTCGTTTGTAGGTAAGAAACCCTAATCCTAATCTATTTTGGAGTTGTGAAGGTTGTAGGTTATGAAATAGCTAACCTATTTCATTCTATAGATTACCAAACTGCCGAATACGGAAGCTTAGCAAACCTATCGGATTCGTGACGATTCTATGGTAAAAGGTGAGGACTTTAAGTGTATAGGTTACGGTTTTCAATGCTTTCAATGTCAAATAATGATAGATTCATGATCTGCATGCAATTGTACATGTACAAAGTGCTGTCTGTATTTCGTTTCGATTAAAGACGAAGAATATGAAATTTTACTTATTCTAGGTATTTGTAGAAAGTACCGTATACGTATAAATTTTAGAAATGTGTTTGTCATGATTATTTGCTGTATGAATATATTATATATGGATAAAATACTTATTTGGCGAAAGGACTCGCCCTAATACATGTTTTGCTAATATACACTATGTATGTTGAAATAGTGTATTCTAGAAAGTACCGTATACGTATAAATTTTAGAAATGTGTTTGCCATGATTATTTGTTGTATGAATATATTATATATGTGTAAAATACTTGTTTGGCGAAAGGACTCGCCCTAATACATGTTTTGCTAATATACATTATGTATGTTGAAATCGTGTATTCTAAGTGTTTGTGAAAATGCTTGTGAGAGTAAGTGCTTGGATGATGGTGCCTTAGGTAGGTGTTGAGATGAGATTCTCAAATACCTTAGAGACGTGTATGATTTCCTCCATGTTAGTTGTTTACTTTAACCACTTACTTATGAAATATATGTGTTTGTCTTTCCTGTTTATGTGGTGCTTTATAACATGCTTTATAACATGCTTTATAATATGCTTGTTAACTTGCTTGAATTACTTTGTTTATTATGCTTTACTCCACATGCTATGAATAAGGTATGATTACGTTTGGGACTATGATTTTAGTCCAGACAATTGGTACCAGACTTGAGTTCGTGGTTGAGATTTGTTTCGCCATGTAGGATGTGTTTGACGAACCCGAGTCGTACTTCACTTGGCGACAGTGGTTAGGCCACGCAAAGTGCTTATGCACTTCATGTCATTCAGATGATTGTACGCTCGAGCTAGTCAGGCTAGTCAAGTAACCCGATATGTCTAATGTATGTTCACCATGTTTGAATGCTACTGCTTGAACCTAGGGTACCAAACTTACCAGTGGAATCTAGTTAACCATGGTACCTCGATTCGCTAAGACTCATGAGCCGGGCATGGTGGTATGGGACACCGTGGTCAAGCTGTCGGCCTACGCTGGGGCCACGTGCCTCCCCGTATTGACCAGTGAGCAACCAGACTTGTGAGCCGATTATGGTGGTATGGGACACTATATTTGAGCTGTCGGCCTACACTGATTAGCGACGAGCCATTTGTAGTGACCTCGAGTATACTCTGAATTTACGGTGAGCTGACGAGTTTTGCTGCAGTGTATAGAGTATGAACTAGGTCTGTATCAATTTAGTGATGAACTGTTAAAAAGGTGATGGGGGAGTGGTGTAATGAATGTGTGTAACAGCCCTGACAGCCTTTGCAGTGACCTAGAAACATACTATCGTATGAGATTAACTAGGACTGACGACCCTAGAATGGATCATGTTTGGGAATGATACACGGGAGGTACCTTAGTTTCCCAATACTGCTGTTTGAAATGGACTAATAACAACTCAGTAATCATGCTCATCATCGCATTGTATGTGCTTGGAAGATGTGGAGCACTGAGGAATGCAAGCATGCTGCGAACGTAAGATGGTGTCGCATGAAGGAGTGTGTGGTGAGGGCATGGATCATGATTACATTCATACTTGCATTAATAAGAGTAGTTAGGAGTGTTTGATTGTACTGCTTTATCATTACTGCTTGACTGAATTGATAACATGTTAACATATGCTTTATTGTTCCACTGAGTTAGCTACTCACTCCCACGTTACGGGACGGTGTTGTACACACCAATCAGACTCTGTCTTAGGTACAGATGAGGTAACGACTCAGGAGGCTTAGCCGGACTATGATGAGGACCAGGACGAGTTCTCATTTATGCAGTATTCTGGTGGCTTTGACTAGACTGCCTGGATCGACGGGAATTACAGGACTTATTTCTTTAGTTGTACTTTTGACATTTTATTCATAAAACAGATATATGTATATGGTGACTCAGATGGGTTCATACTCTGGAGATTGAGATGGTTTTATTTTCTTTTACATACATATATATACAGTTTCAGTCTTCCGCTTACCTTTATACAATTGATCTGGAGTATGAATTACTGTTTTGGTATAATCTCACTCATGCTTATTGCACTAACACAGACAACATTTAATCATCATTATCTATGTTGCATAAGTGATGTTTTGGAACTCGAGAGTTGAGTTGCTACTCGAATCTCGAATTTCAGGGCGTTACATTACCAATGGAATCCCGTTAACTGTCGTACCTCGATCTGCTAAGACTCATGAGCTGGGCATGGTGGTATGGGACACCGTGGTCGAGCTGTCGGCCTACACTGGGGCCAGGAGCCTCCCCGTAGTGACCATTGAGTAACCAGACTCGTGAGCCGATTATGGTGGTATGTGACACTATATTCGATCTGTCGGCCTACACTGCTTTGATGGGTGATGGGGAGTTGTGCAACGATTTCGTGTAACAGCCCTGGCAGCCCTGACCGTACCCGGTGTCGTGACCTCGAGCATACTCTAAATCTGAGGTGAGGCGACGAAGATAGAGTATAAACTAGGCCTGTATTGATAAGGTGATGGGGGAGTGGTGTAACGATTTCGTGTAACAGCTCTGACAGCCCTTGCAGTGACCTAGAAACACACCATCGTATGAGATTGTCTAGGACTGACGACCCTAGAATGGATCATTATTTGGGAATGATATAAGGAAAGTACCTTAGTTTCCCAACACTGCTGTTTGAAATGGACTAATAACAACTCGGTAATCATGCTCATCATTACATTGCATGTGCCTGGAAGATGTGAAGCACTGAGGGTGATAGCATGCCGTGGATGTAAGATAGTGCCACACGAGGGAGTATGTTGGCGAGGGCATGCATCATAATCGCATCTCATCCTTGCATTAATTACAATACTTAGGAATGTTAATTGTACTGCTTTATCATTACTGCTTGACTGAATTGATAACATGTTAACCTATACTTTATTGTTCCACTGAGTTGATCACTCACTCCCACGTTACGGGACGGTGTTGTAGACACCAACCAGACCCTATCGTAGCCACAGGTGATGGCGATGCTTATGAGGCGAAGCCGGACTTTTGCGACGACGAGGATGCCTTCTTTTATGTTCTGTATTCTGGTGGCTTCATGTGAGCCGTGTCTTGATCGACGGGGTTACGGGGATGTTGACTAGAGGACCTTGTGCATTTGGTATATTTTAGAATTATACTTGTAATGAATTAACCTGGTAACATTATCACACTCTAGAGACTTACCATAGTATATATCTTCTATACATCTATCACAGTCTTCCGCTTATTTAAACTAATCATCTCTGGAGTATGATATACTGTTTTGGCTTAATCTCATTCATGTTTCATGTACTAATACAGACAACATTCAATCATCAGCATATATGTTGTATAAGTGATGCGTTAGAACTCGGGAGTTTAGTTTTTACTCGACCCCCGATTTTCAGGGTGTTACAATAACCTTCCCTTATTTAAGAATGTTTTATATGTTGAGGGGCTAAAATACAACCTGTTAAGCATATCTCAAATATGTGATAATAATTATAGCATGAAATTTTCTAATAAATGTTGTGAAATCTTGAACAAAAAGGGTTCTGTAATATTAATTGGTCGCAGGACTTCTGAAAATTGCTATATTGTAAGCGATTGTAGCTCATCTAATCAATCGTGCTACATTGTCCATACCAATGAAACTGAATTATGGCATAAACGCCTTGGACATGTACACTATCGTAATTTATACAAATTGAGCAAGGGAGAGCTAATAAGAGGTCTACCTAAATTACAAAATATAGACAAGATATGTGGTGAATGCCAGTATGGCAAGCAAATAATGAGCTCTCACAAAAAGGTGAACTCTAGTACCACATCAAGACCACTCGAGCTTCTCCATATGGATCTTATAGGACCTACCAGGATGGAGAGTCGAGGTGGCAAAAAATACATCTTTGTAATCATGGATGATTTTTCTAGATTTACTTGGGTAGCCTTCTTAAGGGATGAATCAGAAACCCTTGTTGAAGTTAAAAGGATTCTCAAACGAATCCAAACTTAAAAAGGTTCTCAAATTTGTAAGATCCGTAGTGATCATGGATCTGAGTTCAAGAATAGCAGTTTTGAGAAATTTTGTAATGACCAGGGAATATCGCATGAATTCTCTGCACCCAAAACTCCTCAACATAATGGAATTGTGGAAAGGAAAAATAGAGTGCTTCAAGAAATGGGAACTGTAATGTTGAATAGTATGAAGCTCCCTAAAAATCTTTAGGCTGAAGCAGTGAATACTACCTGCTATGTTATTAATCGGGTTTATATATGTAAATCTAATAATAAAATCGCTTATGAAATGTGGTTCGATAAAAAGCCTACTGTTAAATACTTTCGAGTTTTTGGTAGCAAGTACTATATTTTGCGTGACTATAAAAATCTGGGAAAGTTTGACACAAAAAGTGACGAAGGAATCTTTTTAGGATACTCTTTAAACAGTCGCACATATCGTGTATTGAACAAAAGGACCGGTGTTATTTAAGAATCAATTAACGTGGTTATAGACGATCATTTGAATACACCTGCCCCAAGTTCAGATAATGATGAAGTTCTTTTAATTGACAAACCTGATACTTCATCAAGTCAAAACAATTCTGAATTAAGGACTGTTAAAGATCATCCAACCACTCAAATTCTTGGAAATCCTCTCACTGGTGTGCGCACTCGTAGACAACTAGAAGACATATGTAATTATGTATGCTCTACATCTCAGATTGAACCGGTAAACGTAAAAAAAGCTCTTTCTAATGAAAACTGGATAGTAGCTATGTAAGAAGAACTTAATCAGTTTGATCGAAATAATGTCTGGTATCTTGTTCCTAGACCTAAAGATAAATATATTATAGGAACTAAGTGGATTTTCAAAAATAAGTCTGATGAACTTGGGAATATAATTCGAAACTAGGCAAGACTAGTTGTACAAGGGTACACTCAAATAGAAGGCATTGATTACGATGAAACCTTTGCTCCCGTTGCTCGCCTTGAATCAATCAGACTTTTTATATCTATTGCATGCTTTAGAAAGTTTAAAATTTATCAAATGGATGTAAAGAGTGCTTTTTTGAATGGTGATCTACATGAAAAAGTATATGTTGAACAACCTACAGGGTTTGAAGACCCTAAGTTTACTGATCATGTATAACGTCTTAAAAAAGGTCTATATGGTCTAAAACAACCTCCCAGGGCATGGTACGAAAAATTGACTAAGTTTTTACTAAGTCATAATTTTCAAATGGGTAGTGTCGATAAGACGCTTTTTGTTAAGAAACATAATGATGATATCTTAATGGTTCAGATCTATATTGATGATATTATTTATGGATTAACTTGTACTAACATGACTGTTGAGTTTGTAGATTTGATGAAATCTAAGTTCGAAATGAGCATGGTTGGGAAATTAAATTATTTCCTTGGGTTGCAAGTAAAACAACAACCAGATGGTATTTTCATTTCTCAAACAAAATATGCTCTGAACTTAATCAAAAAGTTTAGATTTGAGAATGGTAAGAATTTTGATACTTCTATGAGTACAACTTTAAGACTTTTAAAGGACCCTACAGGTAAAAATATAGATCCTAAATTATATTGTAGTATGATTGGTAGTCTACTTTACTTAACTGCTAGTAGACCTGATATTGCTTTAAGTGTTGGAATTTGCACTAGATATCAGTCTGATCCTAAAGAGTCACGTATTTCTACTGTCAAGCATATTTGCAATATGTCGCAAGTTCTGCTAAAATGGGTCTCTGGTATCCATTTGATATTAGTGTTCAATTGGCTGGGTACTCAAATGCTGATTGGGCTAGAAATATTGATGACAGAAAATTAACTAGTGGTGGTTATTTTTATATTAGAAACTATTCAGTTTCTTGGTTTAGCAAGAAGCAAAGTTCTATATCGCTCTCAACTGCTGAGGCTGAATACATTGCAGCAGGAAATGCATGTATTGATCAGCTTGTTTGGATGAAACGTATGTTAAGCGATTATGGAATTGCATAGGAATCAATGATATTATATTGTGATAATTCCAGTGCTATAAATATATCAAAAAACCCAATCCAGCATTCACGTACCAAGCACATTGACATTAGCTATCACTATATTCGTGAATTAGGGGAAGATAAAATAATATCCTTACCGACCAAGACTCAACTTTCCAACATTTTCAATAAACTACTCTACAAAAGCAGGTTTAATAAATTGAAATTTGATCTCAGTATGTGCATTTTAAATTGATTTTTAATGCATATCATAGTGTATATATATTTGATAATTTATTTGTTTAAATTTCAATTTTTTATGAAAAATGCATGTTTTTGTGTTTTCACGGCCAGTCGAAGACATGCTCGACCATTCGTGGTACGACTGGTCGAGAACGGTCCTCGACCAGTCGTGTAGCACGTTGGAATCTTTTAAAATTGGAGAAAATTTTCATCTTCTTCATTTCCATTTCACTCTCCAATGAGCCGAGGCACGACTAGTCGTACCCACCTTCCTAAATCTTCAAGGTTAGTGCATCAATTATGTTTCTCTTGTAGATTCTAGTTCTTATTACTTCATTTTCACTCTTGAAGTAATCAATTTTGAGATTCATTGCAATTTTGGGGCTTTTGTCTTGAAAAATCTGACTAGCAAAACCCATTTTTCACATCTTTTGTATCTACTAGATCTTTTAATTTTTATTCTGATAATGGATGCTAGGGGGAAAAAGAAAACTTCCTGTGGTCCATCTTCTTCTAGATCAGCTCCTCTTGCTAGGCGCTATCTTCGTTCACCTGAGGATGATCCTTCTAATGTACGGGATTTGCGTATGCGCAATGTCATTGTTGAACGGTCTGTCTGTATTGAGCACATTGCTCCTTTTGGTATTCTACCTCTACTCCAAACTATAGGATGGGATAACATTTTACATTGGGGTGGGCCTGCATACTAATCTATTGAACAGGCCATGTTTGCATGTATCTTAGAGTTCTCTTTTGAGAATTTAACTTTTAAAATTGATATTAGAGAAGGTCTCTTTAAAGTTGACCGTCATCTGATTGCAGGGTTAATGGATATACCTGTTAATGAGGGTATTCATATTCATAATTTATCTAAAAAACTCTCCAAATTTGAAAAGCGTATGCTAACCAGAGATTTGTGTAATATGAATGTGCAATGGACTTATAAAGGGAATGCGCTCCTCGTAAAGTACTTGTTACCTAAATACAAGGTACTTCACAGGATTTTTATTTCTAACCTGTCTCCTCGTTCTGATAATAAGACAGAATTAACTGCCTTTATGGTTCGTGTTTTGCACTCTGTTATTTCTGGTTCTAAAATTTGCCTTCCTTCCTTGATATATCATTCCATTATTCATTCTCGTCTCCATCCAAGTCATAGTGATATTCCTTTTGCCTATCTCTTAACTGTTTTAGCTACTCACATGCTCATGGCTATGCCTGTTGGAGAAGCTCCCATCCATCATCTCATTTTTAACAATTCAAATATTAACAAAATGAAATTGAAATTAGCTCGTGGCCAAGTAGATGTTGATAGAGCTGAGGCTAGAGATGAAGAAGCTAGTGATCTTCCTCCTAATGATGTGGATATGGATGATATTTTCGATGAACTTAAATCTGATTATGGTAATGATCTTGATTTTGAGCCTTCTGATTTCGATGCTCGTCTTCATGCTTTAGAAGAGAAGGTAGGGAATATAAATATTGCTCATGATCTTCAGTTTAAATATATACGCAAGTATCTTAGGCGCTTGAACAAGGGAATGCATAATCTTGATCCTACCATTCCTGCTCCTTCCGGATCCGATTAAGTGTTTTCATTCTTGGTATGTAATAACATTCAAACTTATGTTGGATTATGCACTCTATTTGGTTTGCTGACTTTTTAGTTATACAAGTAACTGGATTGTGAACGTTTACTTTGTTGCTTCCTTTGTCATATTGTGACAAAAAGGGGTAGAAGGTTTGATTGCTTATGGATATGAGTAGTTATATTTTAGATGTGTGTTGCTACTCAGGGGGAGTATAATATATAAATAATGAGTTTGTGCTACTTAATGACAACCGGTGCATGATTCGTTAATATGCATGTTGTGCTTCTCTTATTGAAGTATGTTTTGTCACAAATTTGACAAAGGGAGAGATTGTAAGTGCTATGGTCTCATGCTTTTTTTATTGTCAAATTTTGTGGTGCCAAAACCTCTTGTGTGCTAAAACCTCTATCTGTGTGTCTTGTGCTTGTATGTTGATATATATATATGATTCAGATGACATCACAAGGGTTCAAGACATGTAGGTGCTCTGCTTCAAGGAATGTAAGGTTATGTACTTTGTCCTCTTTTGTAAGTATCAATGTTCAGAGCTACATTGATAAGAAGAGTGTTTGTTCAAGACTCAAGTGCAACTCAAGTTGAAGTTTAAATTCAAGCTGTAGAAGATCTCAAGATCAAGATACATCAAGTAAAGATCTCAAGCTTCAAAGGTTAACCATTATCTAAAAGAATGAAGTTCAATGTTCATACTTCATGTCCCAGGTATGATAGACCTTAGTTTGACCTTAAGGTAGGTCATTTTATATACATAATTCAAGATGAATATTTTTACATGAAGTTGGTCTGTTCTAAGATTAGTCCTGAAACTTGTTCGACTAGCCCTAAATCTGGTTCGACCAGTCCAAGAAATTCCATGACCAGTCCTAAGTTGTTTCAATTTTTCAAAATTTTTTGGTTATTCTACGACCAGTCCTGGAGACTGTTCGACCAGTCGTAGGGATGTCATGACTCGTCCTTCGACTAGTCTTAGAACTACGACTCAAAGTCTAGCAACCAATTCTGGTTACCTACGACCAGTCCTGGGTCAGCTACGACCAGTCATAGGCGGTCTAAGACCAGTCGTAGAATCCTAAGACTAGTCGTAGAACGGAATTTTCAGATCGCGCTTAAAATTTCAAAATGTCGTTGGTGCTACGATAGGTCAAAGGGTTCCTAAGACCAGTCGTAGACGCGATCTTTGCATCTATAAATTGAACATAAATTTCAAAGTTTTTCATCGATTAATTTGAGAAAATCCAAGCCTCCACTCTGAGATAAGTTGTGTTCATTTTTAGCTACGCTATGCATATTTAATATTCTTTTGTTAGCTTATTTATATTGGATTTTATTCCTATATTCCAATCTTATTTGAAAAAGAGGAATTGTTGTATTCCTTTTTCATTGGAATCAAAATCAAATAGAGCTATGCCCAATTTGGTTTAATTTAAAATCAATTAGAACCTAGAACCATTCTTAAGTGAGTATTGGACATTGAACGTTGATTCGAACTTCTACTCTGATGTAACATCCCGGATTTTTGCCAACCTGGAATTAGACGTCTTTAGGCAATGGGTCGATCCTAACACCTTATTCATTTGTCAGAACTCAATCCTAAAGTTTAAAACCGCTTTTGAACCCATTTCCTTCACAAATCCCACCCTTCACCACCTTGATCTTTCAATTTTTCGTAAGTACTTTCACCCTAGACACTATCTTAAACTAGCTAAGTAGTATAATTTGGATCACTCTATATACAAACTACAAAGGACTAAGTACCACCTCAGACAGAAATCTTATAGGACTAAATCCTTTAGAAATGAGACAAAGTAACTAAGTGCTAAACTAGATTAGCTACGAAATCTATTTGATCTACTTTAAATATGATTTGTAAGACTCAAAACTTGTAGAATCATTGACGCTAGGTTACCCTAAAATCTAGGATTAAACTCATTACACGACTGCTCTCGGGAGCACGTTGAAACTCCGTATCAGGTTTAGATCGCACATCAGGAGTCTGAATAATACGCAGTTAAGGACTTAGGACCATCTCGCTAGGCTTGACAACCATCTCGAAAATCAAATCCAGACAGTGTCCCACGGCTGTTCGCTTAAGTCCGGAGCGAGGAGTGTGAAAACACTTGGTTTTCTTTAAAAATAAATATCTCAAATAGTAATCTGAGACTTGTTACTTGCGGACATTTTGTAAGCAACCAGACCATTAGAATCTGACCCAAATACACCCTCGGATCAGGAAAAATTTCATAAACATATCCATGTACTCGGAATCTCCGATCGAGATCCACTGACCGTTGAACTGAAACTGGTCCGCCACGCGTGATTTGGAATCCCGACTGAAACGAAAACTTAACTCCACCTAGATCCAGTGTTAGTGAGTTTAAGTTCGACCTTTGGCTCAAGGGGGACCGCCAGAAGTCCTCCGTTGAGCTGAAACAGGGTCACTTTGGTTATAACCTAAGTATACCTTGACCTGAAGTCTATTTCGGTGACTTTTTAGGCTATATAAGGACCTTAGAACTCTCTCTCTCACAGCCATACGAATTTGAGAGAAACCCTAGAGAGAGAAGAGAGAAAGGAGAGAGAAAGTTAGAGAGTTGTGGGAGATCCTTCCTACCCTCTTTCCCTGCCACTACACAAGCTTCACCACCCGATTCTCATCACTTTCCTGGTGATTCCGACTTCGTTTCTAGGTAAGAAACCCTAACCCTAATCTGTTTTGGGGTGTGATAGTTGTAAGTTATGAAATAGCTAACCTATTTCATTCTTTAAGCTACCAAACTGCCGACTATGGAAGCTTAACAAACTTAGCTGATTCGTTACGATTCTAAGACGAAAGGTGAGGACTTTAGGTGTATAGGTTATGGTTTTCAATGCTTTTAATGTCAGATAATGATAGATTCATGATCTGCATGCAATTGCACATGTACAAAGTGCTTTCTGTTCTCTGTTTCGATTAAAGATGTAGAATATGGAATTTTACATATTCTAAGTATTTGTAGAAAGTACCGTATACGTATAAATTTTAGAAATGTGTTTGCCATGATTTTTTGTTGTATGAATATATTATATATGGATAAAATACTTAGTTGGCGAAAGGACTCGCCCTAATACATGTTTTGCTAATAGACACTATGTATGTTGAAATAGTATATTCTAAAAAGTACCGTATACGTATAAATTTTAGAAATATGTTTGCCATGATTACTTGCTATATGAACATATTATATATGCGTAAAATACTTGTTTGCCGAAAGGACTCGCCCTGAAATATGTTTTGCTAATATACACTATGTATGTGAAGATAGTGTGTTCTAAGTGTTTGTGAAAATGACTGAATGAGTATAGAATTCTCATTCGTGCCCGCCATGACTAATTGTCATGGATATATGATTGTTGTATTGGCAATACCCCCCCTTTGACGAAAGGACTTGCCCTAAATCACGCCATGACCAATATACACTATATAAGCTAAAACGTGTAGCCCAAGTGTTTGTGGAAATGACTGAATGAACATGGAACTTGGATTCCTGCTTGCCATGACTATCTTTCGTGGGCGCGCGCATGTTACCCATGGGGCAGCTCCCTAGTGAAAGGATTTGGCCTAATACCTATGTGATCAACATACGTTGTGTATGTTGATGTATGTAGTCTAAAGTGTTTGTTGAAATGTCTGGATGAGTAGTAGTTAGTAAATTGTAATGTATAAAGGTGTTGAGATAGGATTCTTAACTACTTTTGTAATGTGTATGATTTCCTTCATGTAAGTTATTTAGTTTAATCGCTTATTGTTTTATGAAACGTATGTGTTTGGATTTTCTATTTGCATTATGTTTTATAACATGCTTGTTAATATGTTTGAATTACTTGTTTATTTAATTCTACTCTGATTACTTCACATGTTCAAGCTGTATTCCATAAATCCGTGAAGGGTGATGGGGGAGTGGTGCAACATTTCCGAGCAACAGCCCAGGCAGCCCTAAGCGGACAATATTGGATATTTGATTGTATGATTTAAAATCTTGATCCATTACTGCTCTAATGTTCTGTAATTGATTATGTTTGGGGCTATGACTATAGTCCAGGCAATCGGTAATGGGATTGAATTCGTGGCTGAGATTCATTTGCCACGTAGGATGTGTCTGACGAACCCGAGTCGTACTTCGGTTGGCGGCAGTGGTTAAGCTACGCGAAGTGCTTATGCGCTTCATGTCGTTCAACTTGTTATGCGCTCGAGCTAGTTAGGCTCGTCAAGTAACCCAATATGTCTAATGTATGTTCACCATGTTTGGACGCTACTGCTTGAACCTAGGGTACCAAACTTACCAGTGAAATCTCGTTAACCATGGTACCTCGATCCGCTAAGACTCATGAGCCGAGCATGGTTGTATGGGACACCGTGGTCGAGCTGTCGGCCTACGCTGGGGCCACGTGCCTCCCCATAGTGACCAGCAACCAGACTCGTGAGTCGATTATGGTGGTATAGGACACTATATTCGTGCTATCGGCCTACATTGATAAGGTGATGGGGGAGTGTTGTAACCTTTGTGCGTAACAGCCCTGGCAGCCCTTTGTAGTGACCTCGAGCATACTCTGAATTTGCAGTGAGCCTTAGAGTTTTGCCACGGTGTATAGAGTATGAACTAGGCCTGTATCTGAATAGTGATGAATCATTAAAGAGGTGATGGGCGAGTGGTGTAACCATTGTGCGTAACAGCCCTGACAGCCTTTGCAGCGACCTAGAAACACATTATCGTATGAGATTAACTAGGACTAACGATCCTAGAATGGATCATGTTTGGGAATGATACAAGGGAGGTACCTTAGTTTCCCAATACTGTTGTTTGAAATGGACTAATAACAACTCGGTAATCATGCTCATCATACATTGCATGTGCCTGAAAGATGTGGAGCACTGAGGAATGCAAGCATGCCGCGATCGTAAGATGGTGTCGTAAAAGGGAGGGTGTGGTGAGGGCATCCATCATGACTGCATTCATACTTGCATTAATAAGAGTAGTTAGGAGTGTTTGATTATACTGCTTTATCATTACTGCTTTACTGCATTGATAACATGTTAACCTATGTTTTATTATTCCACTGAGTTAGCTACTCACTCCCACGTTACGGGACGATGCTTGCAACACCAACCAGATTGTCTTAGCTGCAGGTGATGGCGATGTTTATGAAACAGTGCCGGATGTTGAGGAGGAGTTCTCCTACATGTAACTCTCTGACAGGTCTATGAAGACCTGAAATTGCATTGACGAGCTATGGTATTTGGGATAGAAGACATTACACTTCCACAACTTGGTATGTTTTGAAATTATACTTGTAATTCTTTAACCTGGTAACCTTATTACACTCTGAAGACTTACTATAGTTTATATATTTTTATATCTATCACAGTCTTCCACTTACAATTTAACTGTCTCTGGAGTATGATATGTTGTTTTAGCTTAATCTCACTCATGTTCATTACACTAATACAGACAACATTCAATCACCATTCATTTTGTTGCATAAGTGATGCGTTGGAACTCGGGATTTGAGTTTATGCTCGACCCCCGATTTTCAGGGCGTTACATCTGATTGGTTCTACCGGGCTGCTACAAAAGGAGAAATCCAGGTATTTTACATTTATTGTAAATTCATTATTTTGGTTTTGTTTGAGATTCGCCAGAAAAATCTCATTGTGTTGGTTATCTGAGGAGAGCCAGAAAACTCAAAAAGTGTGGGTTTTTGGATTGTGTAAGCCCAAGTTAAAAAGACACAATTGTGAAGGTTTTAGGTGAACCTGTGAAACCTATTTTAATAGTGAACGTTAATATCCCCTGTGTGAGGATATTAGGAGTGGAGTAGCAAGCTGTGTGGCTTTTGTTTAACAATTAGTGAACACACAATCGAACCACTATATATCGATGTGTTTTGTGATTTGAATGCTCTTTTAATTTCTATATCTTTAATCATTCAGACTTGTGCAATGTATATGTGGATGTGAATGTTGTAATATTTACATTTCAAGCAAAGTGGAGAATGTTGTAATAGTTTAGAATTTATTTCTTGTTAGTTCCTTTATTTCCTTTTTGTTTGAGTTTTGATATTCAATTTGTTCTAGTAAGGTTGTCCTGCCATAAACCCTTAGTTTTTATGGTGCAAAGGTTGTCCTTAGAACAACATTAGTATCAAGCTCTTTTGAGATTGCTTTACATTTAAGTTCTTTGATTTATTTAAAGTACTGTTCTTTATTTTTATAAGGCTATCATATTTCAATTCCGCTGTTAATTTTTTAATTTAGCACAGTCCTATTCACCCCCCCCCCTCTAGGACGTATAGCTTGTCCTTTTCAAGTGGTATTAGAGCCTAATAGCTCATTTTTTTAATTCGTTATTCTTGGATTTTATTTCCTGAGCTAACGATCTAAGCTATATATAAGATATCAAATTTTGATAGCCTTTCAGTCAAATTTTGACGCTGAAATTTAAAACTTAAGTGGAATAGACCCCACTCTTTCACGAAATTGTGACTTTTCGACCGTTAAATCACAAAAAAAAACTTGAAGTATGAGTTAAAGATATTTCCCTACTCATATCCATATAGCCACGGCCCCAATCGAGCACCGATGACCGATAATCGCAAGTGGGGTCCCCATGATTGATCGAAGCATCCGATTACCGTCCGGTTGTAATGAAATGTAGATCCCATAGCAAGGCACCTACCCCCTAGTGTAAATAAGCCAGTGGGCCCCTGGAAGGCCCTGTAAGTTGAAAATAGCCTCCCCCAGGGCAAGTTTATTGGAAAAATGGGCACTTAGGCTAATTTTACACATTCCTAGCACTATAAATAGCCCCAATTACCACTCTCTCACTCCCATACGAAATTTCAGTTGCGACAAAGGGGGGAGAGAGAGGAGAAGAAGGAGAGAAGGTGTAGGAGGGGGTTAATTAGAGCATTCGCCCCATCCCTCCTAGCCCGCGACGTATCCATGATCCCACCGCACCGCTGAAATTGCCCTGATGATAAGTAGAGGTAACTATTGAGCCTTTTCTTGAGATTTGGGCCTTAGAGGCTGATTGTATGTGCCCTTGCAAACTAACCTCGCTAGCATAGGGCACAAGCAAACTGATCCACGGGACCCTAACCCTAGGAGAGGGTCTGAAAGTCGACGTACCACTCCAAGGTGTGGACCATTACCCCTAGGTTATTGTTTATCGAACCCATATCATGATTAATGATTTGTATAGTGAATAGATGTTTGTTAACTAGTGCGTACTCATATGGTCATTTGCCTTCCATAAATTGCTAATCATGTGTAATGTGTATGAACATTCAATTGAATGTTAGAATAGGTTGAAATTACTAAATTTATTGTTCATGCTTCATGTTACCCACCTGTATATGCACTAAATTTTCCTTACCTCATGTGAATTACGATGATTAGTGGTAGTATGCCTACATGTTCGATAAAATGCCCAAATTAAGTAAAATTTTCCTGATTTGCTATTTTGTACTCTTTCTTATAGATGCAAAAATTAATTTATTAAGTATATTGATCGATTGTGGTTATTTGGTTAATTGGGTTGGCCAGCTTACGAGGGCAACCCCATTTGAGTCGGCCGCCTTAGACCAGTCCAATTGACCTAGGTCGGACAACAGATAGTAGTCGGACTACACAGGATGCTTGTAACCAATGCCGGTTGCTCCAAGGTCCGCCTAAGTCAACCAAACTAGTCTACTAACTGACCAACAATGTGTGTCCACCATGTACGATCACGCCTACCTAAATCTGAAGCACCCCTATCCATGAGAGGCCTACTAATAACCATTAGTGATATGATCCCCAAGTCTCAGGAGCCTGGCATGGTAGTATGGGACACTGTGTTCGTGTTGTCGACCAACGTTGGGGTGACGAGCCTCCCCATAATGACTAATGAGCAACCAATAAAGCTGTAACACCTAAGTCAAAATGGCATTGGATCCTAAGGCGTCCACCATCGGACCCGCCTGAGGACCCTAATGAGCTAGCCACGAAGGAATTAAAAATACAAAATCCTGGAAACCAACATCAAGTAATGTCGAGAGGGCACTGTCACAAGTTGTGAAATAATGCTAACGTGGACATTGTTGAACCTAGGTATGACCAAGGACTAAAGCAAATCCCGAAAGTTTATCCAACTCAAAAATGTTCGAATAAAACCAAATGAGGCTAGACCGGACACTGTAAGTCCGTCAGGCTCGAAACTATAAGGAATTATTCGTCTTACTGGGCTTGACGCCCAATGTAGACGAAAAATCAAGATAGCGTCAACTTGGACCAAAGATTAGGTGCTTAAGATACGTGAATCCCTTGGGCTAGAATTGAGAATTTTAGTAAAAAGGGCCTCTCAGCACTTTCATGAAGTTGCGGTCCTTCGACCGTCGTACTACGACCAAACTCGAGGAACGAGCTATGGATATTTCCCTGCTCATTTCCATATAACCGTGGCCCCGATCGATCGACGATGACCGTCTAATGCAAATGTGGCCCTCCCGATAAATTGAGGCATCTGATCAAGGCCAAAATGACAAACTGGAGATCCCATGATGAGAAATCTTTTCCATGTCATGGATGAACCGATGGGCCCCGGTGGGGCCCTTTAAATCTAAAACTGATTACTCCCAGTGTAAGCCCGATAGAAAGGTAAGCTTGGGGTCATTGCACACACATTTGGCCCTATATAAATCCAAATTCAGAACCCCCCTCACTCCCATACGAATTTAATTGTTAAAGGAGGGAGTGAGAGTGTTAGAATTCACAAACTCACCTATTGTATGTGCTCACCTGGTATTGACAAACCCAGACGGATCAAGATAAGGCCATTGACCGGTAACGGTACTTCAGCTTCCTAAACCTTACTGGATGAACAGATCTAATTAAGTACCCGGATAACATGAGCATTCATCAGATTGCATTAGCATAGGTTGTGGTGACTGGGGAGTAGGGGTTGCTGGTTAAGGGAGTGTTGGCATTTGTGTATGATTTATTGGAGAAGCTTACAAGGGAGTGTTGGAAAGCGAGGACATGCATCATTCCATATTGGCATACTGGTGCACTAATGAAAGTACTTAGGATTTGGTTGTTAATGTGCTTTACCATTAATCATGCTTGTGGAATTGATAATATGTGTAGCTTGATGTTAATGAAACCACTAAATTGATCACTCACTCCTACTTTGGGACGATGTTTTAAAATACCAACCAGACTCGATGTTAGATGCAGGTGTAAGTGCTATGGTTTCCTATTCCTTTGGTCGTCAAATTTTACGGTGCCAAAAACATAATTTATGTCTTGTGTAGCATGTTAATTTATATGTTCAAGACACTGCATCAATGCTACAAGCTAAGAACGATGATCTACTTTAAGAAATGTAAGGTCAAGTTTTTTTGTCCACTTCTGTAGCTTCAATGTTCAGAATATTTTAAGAGCTACATCAGAAGACAAGTGCTTGTTCAAGACTCAAGTATAGCTCGAGATAATGTTCAACTCAAGATGAAGTATTACTCAAGAATGACAAATCCAAGCTTTAGAAGATCTCAAGTCCAAGCTACATCTTGTAGAGATCTCAAGCTTCATAATCTTTAAAGGTCAACCATCATATGAAGAAATGAAGTTTCAATGTCCTTACTTCACATTCAAGGTATGTATGACCTTAGATTGACCTTATGGTAGGTCATTTTGTATACATAATTCAAATTGAATCTTTTTATAAGTGTTTGGTCTGTTTTAAGACTAGTCTTGGACTCTGTTCGATTAGTCCTAGAACTAGCTCGACCAGTCTAAGAAATTCTAAGACCAGTCCTAAGTTGTTGCAAAATTTCATAATTTTTTGGTTGAGCTTCGACCAGTCCTAGAGTCTGCTCGACCAGTCATAGGAACAGTGCCGACTCATTCACAACCAGTCCTGCAGCTACGACTCAAACTCCAGCAACCATTCCTGGTTCCTCACGACCAGTTGTGGAGGCCTCACAACCAGTCGTGGACACCCTACGATCAGTCGTGGAATGGTTTTATCCGATTGCTCTTAAAATTTCAAAATGCAGTTTGACCTACGACCAGTCGTGGTGGCCACTCGACCATTCGTAGAACACGATTTTCATAGTTTCATATTTCAATTTAAAGTAAACTTCAAGCTTCACTCTGAGATAAGTTTGTGTTAATTTTTAAGCTACGTTGTGCATATTTAATATTATCTTTTGTTAGATTTGTCAATTTGATTTTTTTTCCGTATTCCAATCTGAATTAAAAAGAGGAATTGTTGTATTCCTGCTTCTTGAAATCAAAATCAAATAGAGCTAGCCCAACTGGTTTAATATAAAATCAATTAGAACCTAGAACCATTTCAAAGTGAGTATTGGACAATTGAATTTCTATATTCAAACTTCTACTCCGATTGGTTCTTTTGGGCTGCTACAAAAGAAGAAATCCAGGTAATTTACATTTATGTAAATTTCCTTTATTTTGGTTTCTTTTGAGATTGAGCCAGAAAAATCTCATTGTGTTGGTTATCTGAGGAGAGCTAGAAAACTCAGAAAGTGGGGTTTTTGAATTGTGTAAGCCCATTTGAAAGACACAATTGTGAAGGTTTTAGGTGAACCTGTGAAACCTATTTTCATAGTGAATGCCGATGTCCCCTGTGTGAGGATATTAGGAGTGGAGTAGCAAGCTGTGTGGCTATTGTTTAACAGTTGGTGTACACACAGGTGAACCACTATAATTCTTTGTGTCTTGTGGTTTGAATGTTTATTTAATTTCTATATCCTTTATCATTCAAGCTGTGGAATGTATGTGTGAATGTGAATGTTATAATATTTACATTTCAAGCATTGTGGGAATGTTATAATAGTTTAGAATTTCAATTCTTGCTATTTCCTTTATTCCTCTTCAGTTTGAGATATTAATACTTAAACCGTTCTAATAAGGTTGTCCTGCCATAAACCCTTGGTTTTTATAGTGCAAGGTTGTCCTTAGAACATCATTTATATCAGCCTCTCAATACTAGAATATTGAGGTTGCTTTACATTTCTGTATTATGATTTATTTAAAAGTACTATCTTTCATTTATTTGTTTAAGGCTATCTTATTGTTTAATTCTGCTGGTATCATTATAAATTTGTCATAGTCCTATTCACCCCCCCCCCTCCTAGGACATATAGCTAGGCCTTTTCTGCAGGTACCCTGGAGTCCGATGCACTGGAGGAGGCATATGTGGACTCAGAGGAGGTCTCTTACTTCCAAGCACTTAGAGGGCCAATGTAGGCGACATTGAAGCACTGATGGAACCCTAGGGCAGACACATTTTATTTTCTCTGTTTTTTTTTCTTCTTGAACTAAGTACTCATATCCTGCCTAGCTTTTGCTATGCACTCTGAAGAAATGTGTACATTGTCTATTTAGTTGATATGTTTTAGATTGCTTCCTTTAGAATATGACGTGTTATTTGGTCTAAAATCATGCTGTCGTGATACCTGACAAAAACTGCTAACTCTTGCATTCTCATGAAAGCACAAGTGACACCCGGGACCTCGGGAGTTGAGTACAGCTCGACCCTTAAAGTTTAGGGTGTTATAGGTTGGTATCAAAGCGTGTTGTTGCGATCAAGTTGGATAGTGAAATGGGAATTAAATATAATGAACACGCCGACGTAGATGAAACTCAACTTAAGAACAAGGAACCATAGACAAACTCCCTGAAGATATACCTAGACCAAATTACCATTTAAAAATGGACAGTGGTAGGTCATTCGATTAATCCGGGAGGGGGCCGCTACTACCCCGAAGGGATTGTGTGATGGGTACTGCGACTAGATTAGAAGGAGAGATGAAGGAAAGACCAATTAGTGGACCAATTAGGATGCAGACCTGCTCGATCGCACTGAGTAGAATACAGAGGGACTCGGTTGCATCGAGAAAACCTCAAGCAATCGAAATCCCCCTTGAGAAAATTGTATCCAGACCTGCTCAGTTGCACCGAGCATTACTCGGTTGCACCGAGTAGAGTCTAGAGGGACTCAGTTGCACTAAGAAAACCTCGAGCAACCGAGCACCCCCTTTGAGGAAAATTAGCCAAGGCCTGCTCGGTCGCATTGAGCACCACTTGCACTACAAGAAATAGGGCTTTTACCGACGAAATTTTTGCCGACAAAATAATTTTCGTCGGTAAAACAGTACTTTTATCAACGAAAGTTTTTTGTCGGTAAAACACTACTTTTACCGACGAAAAAAATTTTCATCAGTAAAAACTTTTTTCGACGAAGGTTTCGTCGGTAAAAATAAATATTCCTCGACGAACCAGATAGTCCGTTGGTAAATGTTTTCCCGACGGCTGAAAACTGTCGGTACTAACGTTTTTACCGACAAAATTTTTTGTTGGGAATAATGTTATATTTTTACTGTCGAACAAGAGCCGTTGGTAATAATGTTATATTTTTAACTTATTAATTTTCGCTAATGGTTTTACCGACAAACAAAAACCGTCGGGAATAATCACCTTTTTTTTTTTTACCGACGATAAAAATTGTCGGTAATACTTGTCTTTTTACCAACGTACCAAAATCATTAGTAACAATTGCGTAATTTTTTTTCCGACGAACGAGAGCCGTCAGTAATAATGTCATATTTTTAACTTGTCAATTTCCGCTAATGCTTTTTACCGACGAACGAAAGCCATCAACAATAATCGCCTAAATTTTTTTTATCGATGAAACAAATCGTTGGTAATACTTATATTTTTACCGAATAACCAAAATCATCGGTGAAAATCACGTAATGTTTTTTACCGACAAACAAGAGCCGTTGGTAATAATGTCATATTTTTAACTTGTCAATTTTCACTAATGATTTTTACCGACGAACGAAAGTCAACGAAAGTCGTTGGCAATAATTGCCTAAATTTTTTTACCAACGAAACAAATCATCGGTAATACTTTTATTTTTACCGACGAACCAAAATCATCGGAAAAAAATCACGTAATGTTTTTTATCGACGAACAAGAGCCATCGGTAATAATGTATATGTGGCCCATAAGTGAGATCCGACGTGTTGTATGTCAGGCCCATGTGATGCGGCCCATGGTGATGTATGTGAGGTCCATTGTGATGTATGAGAGGCCCATGTGATGCGGCCCATTGTGATGTGTATTAGGATCATGTGATGAGGTCCATTATGATGTATATCAGGTCCATGTGATGCCCATTATGTTGTATGTGAGGCCCTTACGTGAGGCCATGGGCCCCACTATATGTTTGGCCCTATGAGGGCCACTCTTTGGGAGTAATGTTGGTTGAATGTCCAGATTGATGGGCAATGATGGTTAAATGTCCACATTATGACCTTTCTTTAGGCCTTGTTAGGCCCATTCTTGATATAAGTAGGCTGTCTAGGCCCATCCTTGATATGTGGAGTGTACATCATCATCATGCTTAGTATAGATTCACGATCCATGCCCATGCACATCATATGTATGCTTGATATGAGCAGTGATTGATCATAGCACATGTCATTGGGCAGATTATTATGAGACTCCCTGAGAGACAGAGTTGCAACACATAAGCGCGTAGTACCCACAAGTTTGATGCATGGTTGGATGGTATGACTCATGCATCTCGTATTTTGTGATATGACCACCATACGCCCTAGCGACATCAGGTTGTGGCCTCCACAGACATGTCGTGGATGGCTAGATGGGACACCAAAAATATTTTTCTACATGGGGTGCCATAGATGTCCCTAGGTGAAAGTCCCTAATCCTCCGTGGCTAGGAGATGCTATAATGTCTAGACCGAGTGGATACATGAGCGCCCGAGTGTCGAATACCATTAGGTCGCATCTCCCACTGTGTCATGGTCGATTTGAAGGGGGTATGGCCATACCCGCCCGAGGGTAGGGTGCATAGCTAGGCTGAGTTTGACCAGCTCATAAATGGGTCCGCTATTGACGTGCCGAGTAAATATTGGCTAACTACTAGCTAGGCAGATTGTGATGTCTCTTCCACTTGCATGGTTACGCATCCAGTGGGCGGCGATCTGTGTAGAGTCTACTAGACCCCGGTGATGATCTCAAAGATGTACGGTACTGATATGTGGACTTATACTCATTCATTCATTCATTCAATATCCACTCGGGCTGGTGGTGTGCAACTAATTGTTATGTGTACCTTCGTAATGACCAGGATTTCGTTTGGGCGCGCAACCAACCTGAGATCAGGAGTTTATCACATTGAGTCTTGTTATCCAAATTTAGGTATGGGACTGGTTTAGATAGAAGTCTCTTGTGATGGACACCACAGCTTGTGATATTATGTATTATCATCCTGACTTCACACTCCAGTTTGGTCATTTCATTTACACCGCATATTACATTGCATCCTCAACACATAGCATTTGGTTTACTATGCTTTTGTATTGCATAGCCTGAATAAGTTTGATGGTATTATGGGCTTACCAGGATCTGCATATTGCATTACATCCATGTCATTTGGCATTTGGGTTACTATGTTTCTGCATTCATATGGCCTTGATGAAGCTGACGGTATTCGTGGCTCGTCAGGATTTATATATTGCATTGCATCCTCAGCATATGACATTTGGTTTACTATGTTTCCGCAGTGCATAGCTGATCTACATTGCTTTCTTAGTATATGATATTGGTTTATTATATTCTTGCATCGCATAGCCTGGATAGGGCTAATGGTATTTATGGACTTACTAGCATATTTCTGTATTGCTTTGATATTACATTTTTGACACTTATATTGCGCACACACTTACACCACCCTTTAAGCTTTCTATAAGCTTATGCATAATAGAAGCATGCAGGTGGCGTTAGGTTGCAGCAGCGTTGAGCTTAGAGCATGTAGCGGTCTTCTAGAGCTTTGATTTTTAATATATGTATATTTCCCATTCAGCATTGTATTCAACTGTTTATATTAGTGGATATGTGATGACGATGTTGCCTTTATGATTTGGGTAAACTTGTTGTTATGCTTCTTACAAAATAAATGTACGTTGAAAAAAATCCTCCTTGTAGGACCCTAGGATCGGAATCTAGTGTATGGGCACTGAGAGCCGAGAATGGGATACTACGGAGGCTGTTGGCACCGGATTCGGTGATCGAGAATTCTGTGAGCCCTGTTTCCGAGTTTGGGGCATAACAGCCCACCCCGAATCGGGGTGGCCACACCAAAATTAGATAGTAGGCAGAGTTGCACAGCCCGAATCGGAGTAGCCACATCAAAATTGGACAGCAGGCGGCGTTGCCCACCCCGAATTGTCCAGCAATATTATGCATATTCGGATTTTAACAGTTTCAGTGCACTGACTTCAAAAATTCAAATATTTTGTTTTATAACTCCGATTTAGGTGATTCAAAATGCAGATTGAAGCTTGATAAGTCTAGTTTAATTTTAGGGCATTTTGAAAATTGTACCAAAAATCTTGGTTTCAGACAGTTGTTACTTCTGGAATTTTTAAAAGTTTTTTAGAACTAGAAATGTAATAAAATTTGGTGGGGTTAAAGTAGACTTGATGATGAACTACTTGAAAAATAATAAAAAATAATCTAATAATTAAAAGTGCCAAAAATATTATATGAAATAGACCTATTGAAACTGAAAATTTCTACAACTACACGTTATCAATGGGTCGCATATATCTTTTTCATCTTAGATTTGTTATATTCAGTGTCTTCTTAGTAATTGCTTCTAATCATACTAGGAATCATCATCTATTATTAAATTAAAATTTCCTATTTTTAGTATATTTTACTAATACGGGTAGTTTCAAGTATAATTGAATTATGGTTCTTGATTAGGGTGATTAGATCCGAATTACCATTTCTAATAATTACGAATAGGCCACACTATGATTTTAGCTAATCCAGACCCTAATTATTGCGCACAAGAAATCTCCCTACCAAATTCATTCTAGAAATGCCCTGATTATCCGAACAAATTATAAATCGCTCCTTAGTGGGTTGTTAAACTTGAAGCTATAAAAAGACATTCGTCTTAGTGTACTCGATGTCCATCGTGGGTGGAGAACTAAGAAAGTACCCAAAAGTACTTAACTTGGGCTAGAGGCCAAGTGCTTAGAATTCGTGAATGCCTTACGCTAAAATTTGAAACTTAAGTGAAATAGACCCCACTCTTTCGTGAAATTGTGACTTTTCAACCGTTAGATCACAAAACAACTTGAGGTATGAGTTAAAGATATTTCCCTGCTCATATCCATATAATCACGGCCCGATCGAGCATCGATGACCACCAATCGCAAGTGGGGTCCCCACGGTTGATCGAAGCATCCGATTACCGCCCGGTTGTGATGAAATGTAGCTCCCATAGCAGGGCACCTACCCCATGGTGTAAATAAGCCAGTGGACCCCCGGAAGGCCCTGTAAGTTGAAAATAGCCTCCCCTAAGGCAAGTTTATTAGAAAAATGGGCACCTGGGCTATTTTTACAAATTCCTGGGACTATAAATAACCCCAATTCCCACTCTCTCACTCCCATACAAAATTTTAGCAAAGGGGAGAGAGAGGAGAAGAGGGGGAGAAGATGTAGGAGGGGGTTGATTGGAGCATTCGCCCTATCCCTGCTAGTCTGCAACGTAGCCGTGATCCCACCACACCGCTGGAATTGCCCCGATAACAAATAGAGGTAACTATTGAGCATTTTCTTGAGATTTGGGCCTTAGAGGCTGATTGCATGTAATGCCCTGAATTTTGAGGGTCGAACAAAGCTCTACTCCCAAGATCAGAACATCAATTATATCTTATGGATGAAGATATTCAAATTTCTTTCATGTTAATAAGTTAACATGTTAATAAGTTAAGAATGCATGGGATTATACTAGACAATACATCATACTACGGATTCAATTAAGTTAAGCAACTGCGTAATTCTAAACATGTCTGTTGTAATGCCCTGAATTTTGAGGGTTGAGCAAAGCTCTACTCCCGAGATTCAAAACATCACTTATGCATTATGAATGATGATATTCAGATTTTCTTCATGTTAATGAATTAAGCATACGCAGGATTATGCTAAAGAACACATCATACTCCAGAGTTAATTCAGTTAAGCAAGCGCGGAAGTCTAAAACATATCTATTTAAGTCTGCAGGTGTTTCACAAAATTTCCTCTAGAGTATAAGTACGTAACTGGGTTAAATATATGCATGTATAGTTTCAAAATGTACAAAAAGTGATAGCATAAATGTGTTCAACTAAGGCCTGATGCCCAGTGTCCCCTGCACAATGGTCTGTGGTCTACATCGACCTGCCTGAGAGTTGGAAGTAGGAGAATTCCTCCTCCTCATCTAAGAAGTCCTGCTCCATTGCATAGACTTCATCTGTATCTGCATCTATATCAGAGTCTGATTGGTGTTTTAAAATACCGTCCCAGAGTGGGAGTGAGTGATCAACTCAGTGGTTCTATAAGGCAAAAGTTACACATATTATCAAGTCAATCAAAGCAGTAATGATAAGGCAATCATAACAATCACTTCCTAACTACTCTTTTTAATGCAGGAATGGGGTGCAAGTAATGATGCATGCCCTCACATTAATGCTCCCTCACACGCGACTCCGATAACCTATTTTGCACATGACAACACTTCCTCAAAATAGTGTAACTCCAACGCCTTCTTGGCACATCCTAACTAATGTAGTGCGATGCATAGTCATGTTAGCCAAGTAATTAATTAAGCTCATTCATACAGTAAGTTTGGGAAGCTAGGGTACCTCCCTTTATATCATTGACCCAAATCGAACACTTGGCATCGGACAACAATTGTGGTCCTACTCCTGTGCTCTGGATCCATCTATGTTCGTCACTCCTAGTTAAACACATACGATAGGCAGGTTGTAGGTTCGTCACTCCTAGTCAAACGCATACGATAGGCAAGTTGCCAAAAGTTGTGCGCACAATCACTACGGGGAGGCTCGTCACCCCAGCATAGGCCAACAGCATGAACACAGTGTCCCATACCACTATGCCTGGCTCACGAGTCTTAGTTGCTCACTGGTCACTATGAGGAGGCTTGTCACCTAAGCATAGGCTGATAACTCAAACACGGTGTCCCATACCATCATGCCTGGCTCATGAGTCTTAGTGGATCGTGGTACTATGGTTAAAGTGGATCTTTTCATTGGTGAGAGGTACCTTAGATTCAAGCGGTCACGTCCATACATGGTAAACACACAACAGGTCAATCGGTTCATTAGGCAAGCTCGATTGGTACGGGCTCACATTGACTTAATCGACATGGAGCACGTAAGCACCCCTCATGGCTTAGCCACTGCCAACAATCGTCGTGCGACTCGGATTCATCAAGTTTACCCAAGGTGGCAAGACTAAATCGACCACCCAAACAAGGACCTTTTACCAATTGCGTGGGCTACATTTGTAGCCCTAATCCTATCCAAATGCTGCTACAATTACGTGGAATATCCATCCCAGCATTCGACAAAATAATTCAAGTGGATTGTCATTTAGGCATTTCATCAAACACATAGACCATGTTAAATATAACTTGCATTTTATCAATTGATTTCATAGAGGAAAACATACATATGCATAAGACAACAGGAAATCCTATCTTAATACTTACAGTAAATACAAATCATCAACAATTTCTCATTTAAACAATTTATCAAACACAGACTACGTTAGTTACAACATATGTTTTTATCAAGTATTCATACAGAGAAATCTATATGCATATGACGACGATGAATCCTAGATTAGGAATCATAACAAGCACTAATCATTCTCTATTTCTCATTTAGACATTTTAATAAACACATAGGATGCATCATTTATTTATCACAGTCTTTTGTCACGCCCCAAACCAGAAAATCAGATTCACAGGAATCTCGATCGCCGAATCCGGTGCTGACAGCCTCCATAGTACCCCATTCTCGGCTCTCAGCGCTCATATGCCAAGTTCCTATCCTGGGATCCCACAAGGAGGATTTTGTACATTTATCTCGTAAGGAGCATAACCACAAGTTTACCCAAATCACAAAGGCAACATCATCATTACATATCCACTATTATAAATATTTGAGTACAATGCTAAAAGGGAAAATATATATATCAAAAATCAAAGCTCCAGAAGTCAGCTGCACGCTCCAATCTCAACGCTGCTACAACCTAAAGCCACCTGCACACATCTATTGTGCATAAGCTTATAGAAAGCTTATAGGGTGGTGTAAGTGTGTGCACAAGATAAGTGTCAAATATCTAATGCAATGCCATAATCATACAATATCAGAAATATTGGCAATATCATAAATCATTCGATAACAGAGTAAGCAAACATACTGACAAGTCCATGAGTCATACAATATCAGAGTATGCAATACAGATCAGCTATGCAAATGATTCGTAGAGAGTCAATTATCAGATGCCGGGAGTATAATGCAATACTTAAATCCTACTAAGTCCACTTAGGTCATATAAGTATAGAAAACATAAGAACCCAAAATGTCATATGCCTGAGGATGCAAAATGCGATGCGAATGAAATGACCAAGCAGAAGTGTGAGGTCGGGATGATAGTACGTAGTATTGCAGGCTACGAGGTCTATTGTAAGGGAATTCTATCCAAACCAGTCCCATACCTAAATTTGGATAGTGAAACTCAATGTGGTAAACTCCTGATCTCAGGTTAGTTGCCCGCCCAACTGAAATCCTAGCCATGTGAAAGTACACTTAACAAATAGTTGTGCACCATTAGCCCGAGTGGATAATGAATGAATGAATGAATGAGTATGTAACTCCTGCTTAAAAAGTCCACGTATCAGTGCAGTTCCTCTATGGGATTATCACCGGGGTCTATTACACTCTACACCAGCTTGTTGTCCCTATCTGAGCACACAATTGGGTAAGTGAAAGAGACCTCACTATCTACTTACCAATATTGGGCCCGGCTAGTCGATAGCGGACCTATTCCTCAAGCTAGTCAAACTCAACCTAGACATTGCCCTCTCACTCAGGAGGGTAAGGTCACACTCCTTCCCAACTGACCATGACATAGCGGGAGACGCGGCCTACTGGTATACGGCCCTCACGCGCTCATATATATCCACTCGGTCTCGACATTGCGGCGTCTCCTGGCCACAGAAATTTAAGGATTTTTACCCAGGGACATCTATGGAGCCCGTATGCTAGAACCAAACATTTTCGGTGTCCCATTTGGCCATCCACGATATGCCTGTGGAGGCCATGGCCCTGATGTTGCTAGGGCATATAGTAATCATAATGCAGATGCATGAGTCATACAATCTATTCATGCATCAATCCTATGCATACCGTACACTCATGTGAGATAACCTCCGCCTATCAGTGGTCTCATAACAACATGCTTAATGACATATGCAATGATCAACCATATCTCATAACAACCATGCAAATGATGCATATAAGGATGTATCATGATGCTATGTTGTCACACACAGATAATTGGTATTGGATGATATTCTCATAAATGGTATCGATAACCTGCACCAATAATCGACCTTGACAATGTAGACATTTATCCATCATTGCCCCCAAAGATTGGCCCACATAAAGCCTAACATATAGTGGACCCATGGCCTCACACAAGGGCCAAATATACAACATGATGAGCCTCACTCAAAAGCTTAACACATCACGATGGGCCTTTCACATGGGCCTAACATACATTACAATGGGCTACATCACCTGGCCCTCAAATGCATCACAATGAGCCTCATCACATAGGCCTCATATACATCACATTGGGCCTTAAACACAAGCTGAATACACATCACAACGGGCCTCACAAATGGGCCGCATATACATCACATTAGGCCTCGACACTCGGCCTCGGTAATTGACCTCGACAATCAAAATCAGCCTCGATATTCAGGATCATCGGAATTGGCCTCGATAATTGAAATCGGCAAATCAGTCACATCAATCGGAATCGACAATCGGTCATGAAAATCGGAATCGAACGATAATCATAATCGGTAAATTGGTCACATCAATCACAATCATCAATCGGTCATGATAATTAGAATTGGCTAATCGGTCACATCAATCAGAATCGGCAATCGGTCACGACAATCGGAATCGATCGATAATCAGAATCGATAAATCGGTCATGTCAATTGAAATCGTCAATCAGTCATGATAATCAGAATTGGCAAATCGATCACATCAATCGAAATCGGCAATCGGTCACGACAATCAAAATCGATCGATAATCAAAATTGACAAATCGGTCACATCAATCGCAATCGTCAATCGATCATGATAATTGGAATCGGCAAATCGTCATGACAATTGGAATCAGCCTATACAATCGGCCTCGACAATCGGCCTAAGGGAAGGTCACGACATGGACATTTAACCATCATCGCTCCCAAGGAGCGGTCCATATAAATATCATCACATACATTATAGTGAAATCGCACGCTACATCGATCCACACATTCATCGCATTGGGCCATACCAAATGTGCCAGAAATACATCACAATGGGCCGCACCACCTAGGCCTTGAATGCGTCACAATGGGCCATAACCCATGGGCCTTAATACATCAAGTTGGGCCTTATCGCGTGGGCCACGCAAACATCTCATTTGGGCCGCACATATGGGCCATACAAATATCAAATTGGGCAGCACATATGGGCCATACAAACATCAATTATTAAGCCTCTTATAGGGGCCACAAAATGCACCACAATAGTCCTTACATACATCACTTTGGGCCTCAACATCAGGCCACATAATCACCATGTTAAGGTGGGCTTTACACGTTCCAGATGGGCCTCACCAAAATGGATAGCTTGGGTTAACATATACATCAAGTGGGGGCCACGTGGATGGGTGGCATGAATACACAATACCCCACAAGGTAGGCCTCACGTTGGTAAACATGTGGACGACGTGGCTGCAAGGTTCATCAAGGCGGGTCCCACCATCAGGATGGTGAGATCACATCGCATACATCATGGTGGGCCACAGCCGTCTAGCAAATAAGGTGGATGGCATGGCTTCATTCACATACATCAAGTGCGGACACACACCACACATTCAGATGGAAAGTGTGGATAAGACATATAGATTAAGGTGGGTCTACACATATATAGCAAGTGGGCCTACACCTCCAAATGGGCCCACCAGATGAACAACTTGGATATACAACACACATACCAAGTGAGTCGCACGACTAGCGAACTAGACGGCGTGGCTAAAACATGTACATCAGGGTGGGTCATACGTCCATCAAAATGGACAGACGATGTGGCAACACCACATAATCAAGGTGTGCTCGTCTTAAAATGATCTGGAGAACTGGATGGATAACATAGATGCAAAACAGGTGGGTGGTGTGGAATACACCACATAATTCAAGTGAGCCCTATGGAACTTTCTAATGTTGATACCTTAGTTATCAAGTTGGTGTGAGGTACTCCAGCCAATCTACATCCACTGTCCACAGATTGGATGGTGCGGATGCAATACATTAAATCAAGGTGGGCCTCAACAGCAGGCCACAAACACATCAAGGTGGGCCTAGTCAATGGGCCTCATATATATCAAAGTGGGCCCATCCATATGTATGTTTGAGACCCGACCTATCTATAAGTTAAAATAGAGATGAAGTGAAAACCAAGATATAGGCTTGATTGGAAACTATTGTGGCCCTTAGAAGTTTGAACGGTGGACATCACTGTCCAAAACTCTAAATGGCGAGGTCCACTTGAACATTAGATCTGACTTATTTTTTTTGTCTTTAGCCCATAAGACAAGTTTGCCAAATGGTGGACGGTTTGGATGCAACACATGCATCATGGTGGGTCCCATAGATGGACCGTGTGGATGACACTAGTGGGACCTATGGATCTTGGTGACGTCTCTGTTATGAGGCGCACCATCCAATCCACTTTCAAAAAAATGGGTCCCACGTGGGGCCCACCATAATGTTTATTCTCCATCCGATCCTTTCATAAGGTCACAGAGACCTAAATTAAGGGGAAAAACAAACTTCATGCAGATCCAAAACTTCTGTTACCCAAAAAGGGTGTCAATGGCAGATGTTCAATTACACTGTTTCCTGCCATGTGAGCCACCTGAGTCCCACATGTGGCTTATTTTTAGGGTGGCCCATGGTCAAAGGGGGCCCGTTGAAATGCATGGGGTTGATGTTCTAACACATCATGGTGGGGACCACGGCTGGGACCCGTGATCCAGCCCAGTCCGTCCGTCAGCGTCACCACGCAGTCGCTACTTGCATGCGTCCTGCAGCAGCAGCGTCGGCACTGCCTATATATATATATTTATATATATATATATATATATATATATATTGGGCTTTCTTAAGGTTTTGCATAGGTGGGGCCTGCATCAGGGAAATCGGACCCAGCCCAATATTGGGTATATTTCGGTGTGCAGAAGTGTCAAGGTGTATTTCAACGGCAAAAATATTATTCTTAATGCTATGGGCTGCCAAGAAATCAAATTGAGTATATTTTTTGGCTTAACGCCTAAAATGATCTAAGGAAAAGAATGGACAGCTTGGATTAAGTACACGCATCAAGGTGGGGCTTACATGAGAAGCCCACCCCAAAAGCTCAAAAATATGTTTTTTTTTTGTTTGCTTGTTAGTACACACCCATGTCAGTACACGCACTCCATGTTAGCCACACCCGTCCAGTGTCTAGAGACGTTGGATGGCATGGATATAAAACAAGCATCATGGTGGGCTCCTCACACTGCCATGGTGGGGTCTACGTGGCGGCCCACCAAGGTTTGGATCAGCCGATGTTTGTATTTTCCTTCATCCAAGTTTGGACAGTTAGGTGGGCTCCACCAGTGGGTTGTAGTGTGGTCCACTAAATGGATAGCATGGATACAATATATATATCATCGGGTGGGCCATCATCAATGAAAGAGTTAGAGAGAGAGAAAGAGAGAGAGAGAGAGAGAGATCGGTGGAGTGGAGGGACCCCACCACTATGGGACCCTCTTTAATCACAAACACATACATCAAGTGGGTCCCATCATAAGTGGGCCACTTAAAAAGAGAATTAATAGTGGATCACCCACCTTATTGGCCTCCTTCTTGCTCCCTTAGGCTTGTATGCACCTATGCTCAATGTTTAATGGTGGATGATGAAGTCTTGATGGTGGGGATGAGAGATGAGATGGTGGGCCACACTTGTTGATTTGGGAAAGCTTGGGAGGGCTTAGACGTTTGATGCTTTGTTGCTTGGGAGAGAGTTCTTAAGAAATGAGAGAAATGGAGAATTAATGGACGAAAGGGATAGATGGAGTGGTGGTTGTAAGGAAAGGTGATGGGAGATATGGGTGAGTTAGATTTTTTTTGCAAAAGAGGAATGGTGAGGGAAGAGAGAGGGTTGAATTTTGGAAAAAGGAGGGATGGGTTGTTGTGCTTGAGGTATGGCTTGTACTTGACATTGATCGATGGGACATATTGTAGAGATTCCCTCGATATTCGCAATGTGCAGCATTTCTTCGGAATGAACGCGGACCCACATCTTATGGCCTGGGTATCGGTTCAGTGCATGAGTCATGGCGTTGGAACCGCGACGACGGTGCGGTCGCTAAGGTACAAGTTTCGGATCAAGCCGACTTCAATATGCAGGACGCGGCTTAGGCTTACACGTAAACGTCGGATACAGGTCGATGGTTACCGGAATTTGACCGGGAGGACCGCGAAAGCCTATAGAACGGTATGGACTAGGACATGAGTCTTACAGCTCTCCCCTCCAAATAAAAATTTTATCCTCGAAATTTACACAATCATTGCAAGTAAACATAACTCATAATAGAAGAGGAAATAAGGCATCGTCATATAAAATTAGAGACTGCATACATGGTACAACATACAATTAATCATCCAAGAGGTGGGGATAGCGCCCTCGAATCTCGGCCTTGCTCTCCCAAGACATCTCATCAGCACTATGATGATCCCACTAAACCTCGGATCCTGGATAAAAAAACGATTGAAACTGGAATACTATGTAGCCTCACAATCTCAACGGTAAGGAGCTATATCAAAAAATCTCTAAGTTATTCAAACTCGGGGATCTAATCATTCTAAGTTCTCAAAAACCATCGAGTGAAGGGTAGCTATTAGCAGATATGTGATGTTATCTTCAGGTATTCCCAAGTTATGCTCTGATACCATCTTCTATCACACCCCAACCTGAAAATCGGATTCACAGGAATCCCGATCACCTAATCTGGTGTCGACAGACTCCGTAGTACCCCATTCTCGGCTCCTAGCGCCCATATGCCAGGTTCTGATCCTGGGATCCCACAAGGAAGATTTTCCAATGTACGTTTATCTCGTAAGGAGCATAACCACAAGTTTACCCAAATCACAAAGGCAACATCATCATCACATATCCACTAATATAAACATTTGAGTATAATAATAAAAGGAAAAATACATATATCAAAAATCAAAACTCCAGAAGTCAGTTGCACGCTCCAAGCTCGACGTTGCTACAACCTAAAGCCACCTGCATGCATCTATCATGCATAAGCTTATAGAAAGCTTAGAGGGTAGTGTAAGTGTGTGCACAAGATAAGTGTCAAATATCCAATGTAATGCCATAATCATACAGCATCAGAAATATTGGCAATATCATAAATCATTCGATAACAGAGTAAGCAGAATTATTGACAAGTCCACGAGTCATACAATATCAGAATACGCAATACAAATCAGTTATGCAAATGAGTCATAGAGAATTAATTATCAGATGCCGAGAGTATAATGCAATACATAAATCCTACTAAGTCCACTTAGGCCATATAAGTATAGAAAACATAAGAACCCAAAATGCCATATGCCTGTGGATGTAAAATGTGATGCGAATGAAATGACCAAGCAGAAGTGTGAGGTCGGGATGATAGTACATAGTATCGCAGGCTTCGGAGTCTATCACAAGGGACTTCTATCCAAACCAGTCTCATACCTAAATTTGGATAGTTAGACTCAATGTGGTAAACTCCTGATCTCAGGTTAGTCGTGCGCCCAACCGAAATCCTGGCTAGGTGAAGGTAGACTTAACAAATAGTTGTGTACCACTAGCCCGAGTGGATAGTGAATGAATGAATGAATGAGTATGTAACCCCTGCTCAATAAGTCCACGTATCAGTGTGGTTCCTCTTTGGGATCATCGCCGGGGTCTATTACACTCTAGCCAGCTTGCAGCCCCTATACGAGCATACAATTGGATAAGTGGAAGAGACCTCACTATCTGCCTACCAATATCAGGCTCGACTCGTTGATAGCGGACCCATTCCTCCAGCTAGTCAAACTCAACCTAGACATTGCCCCCTCACGCAGGCGGGTAAGGTCACACCCCTTCCCAACCCACCACGAAACAGTGAGAGACACGGCTTACTGGTATACGGCCCTCACGCACTCATATATATCCACTCTGTCTCGACGTTGGGGCATCTCTTGGCCACTGAGGTTTAGGGATTTTCACTCAGGGACATTTATGGCGCCCGTATGCTAGAACCAAGTATTTTCGGTGTCTCATTTGGTCATCCATAATATGTCTGTGGAGGCCATGTCCCTGGTGTTACTAGGGCGTACAGTAATCATAATGCAAGATGCATGAGTCATACAATCCAGTCATGCATCAATCCTATGCATACCGTATACTCATGTGAGATAACCTCTGCCTATCAGGGAGTCTCATAACAATATGCTCAATGACATATGCAATGATCAACCACATCTCATAACAAACATGTAGATGATGTGTACGGGCATGTATCATAATGTTATGCTGTCACATATTGATAATTGGTATTGGATGATATACTCGTAATCGGTATCGATAACCGGCACCAATAATCGACCTTGACAATGTGGACATTTAACCATTATTGGCCCCAAAGAATGGCCCACATAAAGCCTAACATATAATGGACGCATGGCCTCACACAAGGGCCAAATATACAATATCATGAGCCTCACTCAAGAGCTTAACACATCACGATGGGCCTTTCACATGGGCCTAACATACATCACAATGGGCTACATCGCCTGGCCCTCGAATGCATCACATAGGCCTCTTATACATCACATTGGGCCTTAAACACGAGCTGAATACACATCACAACGGGCCTCAAATACGGGCCACATATACATCACATTAAGCATCGACACTCGGCCTCGATACTCAAAATCAATCTTGATAATTGACCTCGACAATCTGAATTGGCCTCGATAATCGGGATCATCAGAATTGGCCTCGATAATCAGAATCGGTAAATCGGTCAAATCAATCGGAATCGGCAATCGGTCACAACAATTGGAATTGATCGATAATCAGAATCGTCAATCAGTCACGTCAATCGCAATCGTCGATCGGTCATGATAATTGACAAATCGGCAAATCGGTCACATCAACCGGAATCGGCAATCGGTCACGACAATCAGAATCGATCGATAATCAGAATTGGCAAATTAGTCACGTCAAGCACAATCGTCAATTCGATCATGATAATTAGAACCGGCAAATCAGTCGCATCAATCGGAATCGGCAATCGGTCACGACAATTGAAATCGGCTTATACAATCAGCCTCGACAATTGGCCTAAGGGAAGGTCATGACTTGGACATTTAACCATCATCACTCCCAAGGAGTGGTCCATATAAATATCATTACATACATTATAGTGAAATCGCACGCTACATCGATCGGCACATTCATCGCACTGGGCCCTACCAAATGTGCCAGAAATACATCACAATGGGCCACACCACCTGGGCCTTAAATGCGTCACAATGGGCCATAACCCATGAGCCTCAATACATCAAGTTGGGCCTTATCGCGTGGGTCACACAAGCATCTCATTTGGGCCGCACATATGGGCCATACAAACAATACTTATTGGGCCTCTTATAGGGGCCACAAAATGCACCACAATAGTCCTTACATACATCACTTTGGGCCTCAGCAATCAGGCCACTTAATCACCATGTTAAGGTGGGCCCTATGCATTCTAGATGGGCCTCACCAAAATGGATAGCTTGGGTAAACATATACATCATGTGGGGGCCATGTGGATGGGTAGCATGAATACACAATACCCCACAAGGTAGGCCTCATGTTGGCAGCCAAGATAGGTGAACGACGTGGCTGCAAGGTTCATCAAGGCAGGTCCCACCATCAGGACGGTGAGATCACATCGCATACATCATGGTGGGCCACACCCGTCCAGCAAACAAGGTGGACGGTGTGGTTGCATTCACATACATCAAGTGCGGCCACACGCCACACATTCAGATAGAAAGTGTGGATAAAACATATAGATTAAGGTGGGTCTACATATATATAGCAAGTGGGCCTGCACCTCCAAATGGGCTCACCAGATGAACAGCTTGGATATACAACACATATACCGAGTGAGCCACACATCTAGCAGACTAGACGGCATGGTTAAAACACATACATTAGGGTGGGTCATATGTCCATTAAAATGGACAGACGATGTGGCTTCAGAATACATGCAATCAAGGTGAGCCCATCTTAAAATTATCTGGAAAACTGGATGGACGACATAGATGCAAAATAGGTGGGTGGCATGGAATACACCACATAATTCAAGTGGGCCCTACGGAACTTTCTAACGTCGATACCTCAGCTATTAAGTTGGTGTGAGGTACTCCAACCAATCCGCATCCACTATCCACAGATTGGACGGTGCAGATGCAATACATTAAATCAAGGTGGGCCTCAACAACGGGCCACAAACACATCAAGGTGGGCCTAGTCACATGGGCCTCATATATATCAAAGTGGGCCCATCCTTATGTATGTTTGAGACCCAACCTATCCATAAGTTAACATAGAGATGAAGTGAAAAACAAGATATTGGCTTGATTGGAAACTACTGTGTCCCTTAGAAGTTTGAACAGTGGACGTCACTGTCCAAAACTCTAAATGGTGAGGTCCACTTGAACATTAAATCTGACTTATTTTTTTTTATCTCTAGCCCATAAGACAAGTTTGCCAAATGGTGGATGGTTTGGATGCAACACATGCATCATGGTGGGTCCCATAGATGGACCGTGTGGATGACACTGGTGGGACCCATGGATCTTGGTGACGTCTCTGGTATGAGGTACACCAGCCAATCCACTTCTAAAAAAATGGATCCCACGTGGGGCCCACCATAATGTTTATTCTCCATCTGATCCTTTCATAAGGTCACAGAGACCTGAATTAAGAGGAAAAACAAATTTCATGCAGATCCAAAACTTCTGTTACCCAAAAAGGGTGTTAATGGCAGACGTTCAATTACACTGTTTCCTGCCGTGTGGGCCACCTAAGTCTCACATGTGGCTGATTTTTGTGGTGGCCCATGGTCAAAGGGGGCCCATCGAAATGCACGAGGTTGATGTTCTAACACATCATGGTGGGGCCCACAGCTGGGACCCGTGGTCCAGCCCAGTCCATTCGTCAGCATCACAGCGCAGGCCATGCCTGCGTGCGTCTTGCAGCAGCAGCATCAGCGCTGCCTATATATATTTATTTTATTTTATTTGGGTTTTCTTAAGGTTTTGTATAGGTGGGGCCCGCATTAGGGAAATCAGACCCGGCCGTTAGTTTTCATGGCTCTAAACAAACCTATCAAGCCCAATATTAGGTATATTTCGGTGTGCAAAAGTGTCAAGGTGTATTTCAACGGTAAAAATATTATTCTCAATACTATGGGCCGCCAGGAAATCAGTTTGAGTATATTTTTCGGTTTAACGCCTAAAATGATCTGAGGAAAAGAATGGACAGCTTGGATTAAGTACAGGCATCAAGGTGGGGCTTGCATGAGCAGCCCACCCCAAAAGCTCAAAAATATGTTTTTTTTTTGTTTGCTTGTTAGTACACACCCATGTCAGTACACGCACTCTATGTTAGCCACGCCCGTCCAACGTCCAGAGATGTTGGACGGCATGGATATAAAACAAGCATCATGGTGGGCTCTACACACTGCCATGGTGGGGGCTACGTGGCGACCCACCAAGTTTGGATCGGCTGATGTTTGTATTTTCCTTCATCCAAGTTTGGATAGCAAGGTGGGCTCCCCCAGTGGGTTGTAGTTTGGTCCACTAAATGGACAGTATGGATACAATATATATATCATTGGGTGGGCCATCATCAATGAAAGAGTGAGAGAGAGAGAGAGAGAGATCAGTGGAGTGGAGGGACCCCGCCACTATGCCCCCCTCTTTAATCACAAACACATACATCAAGTGGGTCCCATCATAAGTGGGCCACTTAAAAAGAGAATTAACAGTGGATCACCCACCTTATTGGCCTCCTTCTTGCTCCCTTAGGCTTGTATGCATCTATGCTCAATGTTTAACGGTGGATAATGAAGTCTTGTTGGTGGGGATGAGAGATGAGAGGGTGGGCCGCACTTGTTGATTTGGGAAAGCTTGGGAGGGCTTAGACGTTTGATACTTTGTTGCTTGGGAGTAAGTTTTTAAGAAATGAGAGAAATGGAGAATTAATGGATGAAAGGGATGGATGGAGTGGTGGGTGTAAGGAATGGTGATGGGAGATATGGGTGAGTTAGATTTTTTTGTAAAAGAGGAATGGTGAGGGGAGAGAGAGGGTTGACTTTTGGGAAAAGGAGGGATAGGTTATTGTACTTGGGGTATGGCTTATACTTGACATTGATTGATGGGACATATCGTAGAGATTCCCTCGAAATTCGTAACACGCAACATTTCTTCAGAATGAACGCGGACCCACATCTCCTGGCCTAGGTATCGGTTCGGTGCGTGAGTCACGGCGTTGGAACCGCAGCGACGGCGTGGTCGCTAAGGTATAAGTTTCGGATCGAGCCAACTTCAGTATACAGGACCTGGCTTAGGCTCGCGCCTAAACGTCGGATACTGGTCAAGGGTTGCTGAAATTCAACCGGGAGGACCACGAAAGCCTACGGAATGGTACGGACTACGACACAGGTCTTACAGTTCATAGGTATATTTCATACCGAGATCAATGCATTGAAGACAATATGGTAGCAATTAAGATAGACATAAATCATTAGCTGTCATGAAAGCGCTGATAAACCGTAACCTAAGCGTTTATAGTCCACACCTTTCGTTAGAATGCTCGACTCAGAATCAGTCTAAACCCTACGTTTCCAAAAATGGAACATCGGGCACCTAAATGATGAAACTGGTTAGCTAGGTTGATGAACAACTAGCCTAGATCACTACAATGATATTAGGGTTAGTATTTCTTACCTGAAATCGTAGCCGAACGAGATTTGATAGCGTAACGGGGCAGTGATTTGGCATGTGGATTTGTGGGAGAAGGTTTCTACACCAATCTCCCAAAGTCCTTCCTCTCTCTTTCCTCATTTCTCCTCTTTTCTCCTCTCTCTCCCTTAGGGTTTTGCAAAATTCGTATATGGGAGAGAGAGAGAGAGAGTGAAATGATGGTTATTTATAGGCCCAGTTGTGATGCAAATGTCCTCAGGGCCACTTTATACATTTTTTATACCCTGTGGGCGGCCGTTTCTGATGAACCATGCTCATAGGGAGGCCCACGACTCATCTACGTCATAGGGTATACTCCTTGACAGTGGATCCATGCCATTTCGGTGTGATCGGATAAGCCGATCAACCATGGAGAGCCTGTCTTAGATCAACGATCGTACGTGTTTAGTCGGGGCCACGGTTATACAGATATGTACATGGAAATTTCCCTTCCCCGTGGGTGAAGTTTAGTCACAAACTAACAGTCAGAAATCTTCAATTTTGCTTGAGAGTGAATGACCCAATTCATTTAAGTTTGAGTTCATTTTCTAAAGATATTCTCATTTCTCATGCACACTACGTGAAAAATGGAAAAAAATGACGGATTTAGAGACGGTTCTGGACCGTCTCTAAAATTGCTTGGTTTAAAGACGCTTTAGAGATGGTCGGAAACTATCTCTAAAATTTTAGACGGCCCCTGACCGTCCTTAATATTGTCTTAAAAATTTGAACGTCCAAAAATCATTTAAGACGGGCGTTGACCGTCTTATATGCGGTCATTTGAGACGGTCATTGGCCGTCCGCATTAGAGACGGTCCTTGACCATCTTATACACAGTCATCTGAGACAGTCATTGGTCGTCTGCATTAGAAACGGTCATTGGCCATCTTTTACCTGTAATCCGAGATTGTCAAAGACCGTCTCTATTAGAGACGGTCCTTAACAGTCTTATAGCCTTGTCAAAGACCATCTCTATTAGAGACGGTCCCAAACCGTCTCTATTAAAGACTGTCTTAAACCGTCTCTATTAGAGTCTTAAACCGTCTCTATTAGAGACTGTCAAAGACCATCTCTATTAGAGACGGTCGTTAGCCATCTTATTTCCTAGTGAAAGACCGTCTCTAGTAGAGATTGTCAAGGACCGTCTCTATTAGAAACTGTCAATGACCGTCTCTATTAGAGACGGTCCTTAGCCGTCTTATAGCTATCATCTGAGACCGTCAAAGACCGTCTGCATTAGAGACGGTCCTTAACCATCTTTAATGCTCAGGTCCCTACCAACCAAAAAATTACGAATTTCGAAAAAAAAAATAGTTAAGAAGCTTAGAAAAAATAATTAACAATATTTAAAAAAAAAACTATGATTTTATAAAAATCAAAATTTTGAAGAAAAAAATTAAGAACTTTGAATAATGTTGATAACTTTGAAAAAAAAAGATTTTGATAAAAAAATGATATTTTAAAAAAGAAAATATTAAAAATTAAACAACATTGTGAAAAAATTGACAAATTGTAAAAAATATATATTTTTTAAAAAAGAAAAGTAGATTTTGTATTTTGACCAAAAAAATTAAAAAGTTATATAGCAAGATTTCGATAAAAAAATAATATTTTGAAAAAGAAAATTTAAAAAATTAAACAAATTTGTGAAAATTTTGAAAAATTGTAAAAAAAATATATTTTTTAAAAAAGAAAACTAGATTTTGTATTTTGACAAGAAAAATTGAAAAGTTGATAACAAAAGTGAGATTTTGATGATGTGTTATATATCTTTGCCGCCCCTATATATGTTTTTCCAACCCATTTTTGGGTCGGGTATAAAAAGTTGTGTAGATTTTACATCTTAAGTGGACCACACCACTGAAAAGAATGATAATTTAGTATCTCGCCATTAAAAATTATAAAGAGCCCATCGTAAGGTTTTAGTAATGTTTATTTGCAATCCAACTTGTTGATAATGTAAAGAAGATGTAGATGAAGGTAAACTACAAAAGATCAAATTGATACCACAAATATCATCTTGATATAAAAGTTTTGTGGCCTTTAGATATATAAACAAATAAATCATATCCAAAGATTAAATGGAGTGCATCCATGTTAAGGCATGTGAAGTAGTTCTGTTTTAGGTTGTAGATGGGTCGTATGCTGCACAAACTAATAGTGATTTGAAAGCAGGTGTGATATCTTTTGTTTTTGCTTTTTTTTTGTTTTTTTTTTTTTTGTCATAAGTAATCTTTTAAAACTATTCTGGTCAGTTTTAGGTTGTAATTCTGCTTCATTTGAGATCCACACAAAATAGAGAATTAACATAACCTAGTGGTTACAGTGTTTTTTTTTTTTCGAAGTACAAGCAATGGCCCGCATTGGTGGTCAATTTCAGGTCAGGTTGGTCCCAACGTGCGTTTTGGATTGTGTTTAAAACATTGCATATGTATGCAAGTGGATAATAAAATTCTTATGTGTTTAAACATTGCATATATTTTGAGATATTTTTAATTTTATCATACCAGCATAAATGCATTGGGTCACATATATTAGAATTAAAGTTAGTGGTTATTGGGATATGATGTATGATATTTGATGAATCAAGACATTTGACATGAGACTATTATAGTAAGTAGTAGAGCTGGGCATGAGATGACTCGACTTACTCGACTTGTTCAGACCCAATTCGATCTGAACCAAATGGTGAGTCAGTTCAAACCAAGTAGGCTTCACCCAATCCGAACGCAAACCAAGTTGAGTTCGAGTTATCTAATAACTCGACCTGACTTGACCCGAAACTCGATTTGGTTAGACTCGACTCAATCTGAAACCTGACTCCAATTCGGGTGTGTGTGTGTGTGTGTGTGTCTATATATATATATATATATATATATATATATATATATATATATATATATATATATGGACCATAAGTGAATCATATCCAAATATTAAATGGAACACACCTAAGATAAGGGGAACATATTGGAGGCCATAAAAGTTTTGGATCGAGATGATTTTTGTTTTTCCCTTTCATCTTGGCATGTCTGACCTAATAAACAGATTGGATGCTAAATAAATGGTATAGTGGGCCTTACAAGGATTTAAATGATGGATATCCAATCACTATTGTTTTCATGCAGTGTGGTCCACTTGATATTTATATACCTCTCATTTTTGGCCCCACCATATGATGTATGTTTTATATCCACACCTTCCATCCATTTGGAGAGATCATTTTAGGGCAATATCGAAAGAACGAGTTAAATCCAAAGCTCCAGTGGACCCTAGCATAAAAAACAGTGGGACAGTGACGCCCACCATTAAAAACTTCTAAAGGCAACAAAAGTTTTATATATATTAATCTTGTTTGCCCAATATCTTTCTGGACAATCTAATCGGTTCAAATTGAAGAGTAAATAACTTCAGATGTTTAAATCAAAATTCACCCAAATTGTTGATCAATCTTGTTTGCCCAATATCTTTCTCATATGTAGTATGATCAAGGCGAACCATTTTTGGATGTTGGTCGGTTCTCTATGGGTCCCACCATGATGTATGTGTTTCATCCATGCCATCCATCCATTTTTACAAATCATATTAAGGCCTGATACCAAAAATGAGAGGGATATAAATCTCAGGTGGACCACACCACATGAAAGCAATAGTGATTGGATATCCACCATTAAAACCCTCTGAAGGCCCACTATACTTTTTATTTGACATCCTATCTGTTGATTAGGTCATAGAGGCCCAGATGAAGGGAAAAAAAATATCAGATTGATCCATAACTTTATATGGCCCTTTTTAATGGTCGACGCTCATTCAACACTGTTTCCTATAATGTGTACCTCATTTTTTGTCTCATACCATAAAATGAAATGAAAAATAGATGGATGGCAAGGATGAAACATGCACATACATCATGGTGGGGCCCACGGAGCACCGACCACATGACCCATGACCGCTCGTGAAGTCTCTCTCGCTCTCTGTCCTCTCTCACTCTCTCTCGTGCCCTCCTCACTCTCTCTCTCTCTCTCTCTCTCTCTCTCTCTCTTTCTCTCACAGATGGACAACGTGGACAAAGTGGACCATACCACAGGAAACAGTGAGAATAATGATTTCCACCGTCGAAATCTTCCTATGGCCTATGGTGATTTTTATTTGTCATCCAACCTGTTCAATAGATCACAAATACATGGATGAAGGGAAAACTAAAATATCAACTTGATCCAAAACTTCAGTGGCCTCTCAAATTTTTTTTAATGGTAGACGTTTAGTTTATACTATTTCCTATGATGTGGTCCACTTCAGATTTTTATAGGCTTCATTTTTTAGCTTATGTAATAAAATTATATGTTAAAATGGATGGATGGAGTGGATAAAATGAATAAATCATGGTGGGCCCCATAGGATTTACTTTGTACGCTTGGGACGGATTGACTACTCCCCCTGACACCAGCCAATGACTGGTGGTCGGTGCTCTATGGCTTCCACCATGATGTATGTGTTTCATCCATGCCGTCCATATATTTTTACAGATAATTTTACAATATGAGACCAAAAATGAGATATATGCAAATCTCAAGTGGACCACATTACAGGAAATAGTGTTGAATGAGCGTCGACCATTAAAAATATGATCAATAGCCATAAAAGTTTTGGATCAAGCTGATTTTTGTTTTCTCCCTTCATCTGGTCTTGTGTGACCAAATCAACAGATTAGATGTCAAATAAAAGCCATAGCTAAAAGTCAATTATTCGTTGGTGCACCACACATTTTGAATGGTGGACGTCCAACTGTCCACCTTTTTCTCATTTTGTGGTCCACCAGAGACTTAATTAGGGCTAATTTTTGGTGATATATCTCAAAAATGATGTTGAGAAATGGATGGACGGCGTGGATGAAACATATCCATCATGGTGGGGCCCATAGAGCCCTCCCCTTTCTAAAGCTATATTTACCATTTTTTGTTTTGTAAAAAGACAGTGAGTTTTGTACAAAATGTAAAATAGTGGTGACTCATTCATGAAAATAGTGGCAATGATATAGAGTTATCCAGACCATTCAAATAATCCTTCTAGTTTTAAATGTTTAATATTTATAATTTTCTTATATAATACAATCTTAACCATCCAGAAAATGGTCCCTCTTGCATGTATGACTGTTAACAGGTTCTTTTGTTATAAACAATGCTAAACACACACTGTTTCGGATTTGAAAGAGTTATCTTATTTAGAAGAGGATTTGCAATATCGAGCGCCATTTCTATTTTCCCTTTTTCAAGCCGCGGCGTCTTCCATCGCCTCGAGCATCGGCATCTTCCTTCACCATTGACAGCGTCATCTTCCATGGATCAGTGTCTTCAAATAGGTGAGATTCTCTTTCCTCACCCATCGTACCCACCATGATGTGTTTTATGTGGCCCCACTATGATATATTCCACTACGATCGGATCTATCCATCCATCACCTGGGCCACACCATTGGAATCACCGATCCCATTGTGTATGGTAACAGGCAGATTGAGGAAGATGGTATCGTGTCCTTCCTCTCGGACCCAATCGGTCAAGGGCTGGAAATCATCGTAAGAGCGGTCCGTATCCTTTTTATCTCCTTTTCCCATTTTAATACTCGTTTGGGCTTAGTATACTAAGAGAACTTGAGGCAAGAACTTGCATTGATTTATACAGATAGTTATACGGATGCGTTTGGATGGAAAAATTCAGTTTGGGTTCTTTTGGAAGGCAAGAAAGGAAAAACCGTGATTTGGGTTTTCTTCCAAATGAATATTCTTTTTCTATCGCTTAGTGTTTAATGGAGTTTTTGTATTGATTCGATGATGCTTTGGTGGTGGTGTTGTGATCCTCTTGGTTGAGCAAATGTGAAAATTCCTTTTTTTTTCTTTTTTTTTTAAGGGTGAGTTGATAGAGCGATTTGTGGGGCCCACATCTTTACACTGTGGTAAGTGGGGGCCATGGTTCGATGATCTAGGCCATTGGCCCAATTGGATGGAACTCACTCCAAAAATTGCCCTGATTGGAGGATCTTGATTTCTCATATTAGGGACCATTTTTTTCTAAATCATCTTTGGGTTTCTCTTTTTAACAGGTCTAATCGTTGGGTGGACTGGTGTTATCCTCTTCTTACTCTATTCCTTTTAACCATCTATATGCAAGATGTGGGGGCTCATAATGCTAAGTGATGGGCCCCACTAGTAGTAACTAAGGCCTGTTATACAAATCATGGGGCCGAGGAATTGGATGCTTGTTCCCTAGATTCTCACAACTTGAAAGATCACAGCCATCCAGTCTTTGGCCTTTTCACATTGGATGTGGATTTGTTGTTTTCTCAATGCCTCATTTAGGCACATGGATAGTTTGATTTTTCTATTTTTTGTTTCATGTTGGGTGTTTAGGAAATGATCTCTTTAATGATATTAGTTGAAGTAGGTTCTGATACTTGTAAGTTTGAAATTTTCTTGAATTTCTCTTTTAGTTAGTATTTTTGGGACTCTTTGATATTCCCAGTTGGTGATAATTGGTTTTGGCCTTTAGTTTTTCATGTTTTTCTGTTATTTGTCCTTGAATTTTTATGGTTTTGTTTTGTTTTTGTTTTGTTTTTTTTTTTTTTTTTTTTTTTTTTTTTTTTTGAGTTAAGGAATGTTCTTTGGTGTAGCCTTTCAGCTGTTTTTGTTAGAGATTGAGCTATTCTAGCTATGATAACATATGATTTCATTTTCACCCATTTATTCATTGTTGTGAGGCTAGCTTTTTTCATTACTACTGTTAGAGATTGAGGCCAGTTGTTCTCTAACCTATACTTTTCAATAGAGAGTGATGGGTTGGCTCTTTTTTAGTTTCTCTTCTTAGATTTATTGCTGCTTTTATGGGGATTTAATGTTCATACCTTTCATTTTTTTTTCTTTTTTTGCCATGCAATGGAGGTGTGAATTGTATTGTTGTTGTTTTTGTATTGTTACCATTTTTTGATGGGATGATTAAAAGGCTTGTATTTCCTTATTTCATTTTTTGAATTTATGCCTACAACGTCCCATCACCACCTATTTTGTAATATTGGTTGGATGATTATTTCATTTTTTTCTTTTTATGTGTTCATGCTATTTTTCAACTACTTGATGATGTGGTTGGTTACAAGTGAAAATTTTTCAAATTTGAAATAGATTGGGATTTGGTTTTATAGTAATTCTTTTGTATTAGAATGGTAGAACTTACATACTACAATCTCTCTTGTTACTGGTTGTTTGGATTGATCATACCTTTTACATACGAAATATCAATGCCATTAATCTCATCCAGAACAAAGACAGCAACAATTTATAACAGAAATTTCCCCAGATTTCTCTTTGCGTTGATATTTTAGCAGAACAGCTGGTTAGCTTGTAAGTACTATTGTTTATAGCCCCTTTTATTGTCAAATTTATGGTGCCAAAGACACTGTTATGAAGCTTACATATGTGAAGATCAAAGCACTACTTAAGATCAACTGTGATGAACAAGCACTGCTCTCAAGTCAAGATCTCAAGATGCTTTCAAAGTTTAAGAAGCTTTCAAGATCAATCTCAAGATTTCAAGAAGCTTTCAAGTTCAATCCCAAGATTTCAAGAAGCCTTCAAGTTCAATATAAAGACCTCAAGTTTAATCTCAAGATCTGAATATGCTTTCAAGTTTGAACTACATCAAGCCTTCAAGGTCCTTAAGTTTCAATGTCCTTACTTCACTATCGAGGTTTGACTAACCATAGGTTGACCTTTAGAGTAAGCCACTGTAACGCCCTGAAAATCGGGGGTCGAGCATAAACTCAACTCCCGAGTTCCAACACATCACTTATGTAACATAATGAATGATGATTGAATGTTGAGAGCATTGAAACATGAATGGGATTATACTAAAACAGCATATCATACTCCAGAAACAGTTAAATTGTAAGCGAAAGACTGTGATAGATAGAAAAATATATAAACTATAGTAAGTCTCCAGAGTGTGATAAGGTTACCAGGTTAATGAATTACAAGTACAATTTCAAAATATACCGAAGGTGTAGTGTCATCTACATATCTCTGTAATCCCGTCGATCAAGACACGGCTCACATGAAGCCGCCAGAAAATAGCATACACAAGGAAGCATCCTCGTCATCACAAAAGTTCGGCTCTGCCTCAGAAGTAGCTCGCCATCTGCAATCAAACAATGTCTAGTGGGTGTTCTGAACACCATCCTATAACGTTGGAGTGAGTGATCAACTCAATGGAACAATAAAGCATAAGTTAACATGTTATCAAAACAGTCAAGCAGTAATGATAAAGCAGTACAATCAACAATTCTAAATACTCTTATTAATGTAAGTATGAGCAATCATGATGCATGCCCTCACCAACATACTCCTTCATGCGACACCATCTTACATTCGCGGCATGCTTGCATTCCTCAGTGCTCCACATCTTCCAGGCACATGCAATGCGATGATGAGCATGATTACTGAATTGTTATTAGTCCATTTCAAACAGCAGGATTGGGAAACTAAGGTACCTCCCTTGTATCATTCCCAAACATGATCCATTCTAGGGTCGTCAGCTCTAGTTAATCTCATACGATAGTGTGGTTCTAGGGCGCTGCAAGGGCTGCCAGAGCTGTTACATGGAACCGTTACACCACTCCCCTATCACCCTTTTAACGGTTCATCACTAAATTGATACAGGCCTAGTTCATACTCTATTCACCGCGGTAAAACTCGTCGCCTCACTGCAAATTCAGAGTATGCTCGAGGTCACTACAAAAAGCTGTCAGGGCTGTTGCACGCATTCGTTGCACCACTCCCCCATCACCTTATCAATGTAGGCCGACAGCACGAATATAATGTCCCATACCACCATAATCGGCTCACGAGTCTGGTTGCTTAATAGGCACTACGGGGAGGCACGTGGCCCCAGCGTAGGCCGACAGCTCAACCACGGTGTCCCATACCACCATGCCCAGCTCATGAGTCTTAGCGGATCGAAGTACCATAGTTAAAGGGATTTCACTGGTAAGTTTGGTACCCTAGGTTCAAGCAAAGGCATCCAAACATGGTGAACATACATAAGACAAATCGGGTTACTTGACGAGCCAGACTAGCATGAGCGCACAACCAACTGAACGACATGAAGTGCATAAGCAGTTCTCGTGGCCTAACCACTGCCGCCAACAGAAGTACGACTCGGGTTCGTCAGACACATCCTACGTGGCGAAATGAATCTCAACCACGAACTCAAGTCTGTTACCGATTGTCTGGACTATTGTTGAGGCATAAAAAAATATTCCATGTCCGGGGGTATTTCGGTAATTTCCATGTCCAGGGGTATTTTGGTAATTTCCTTGTCCAGGGGTATTTCAATAATTTCCATGTCCAGGGGTATTTCAGTAATTTTTATGTCCGGGGGTATTTTGGTAATTTTCATGTCCAGGGTGTTTCAGTAATTCCCATGTCCGGGGTATTTTGGTAATTTCCATGTCCGGGGGTATTTTGGTAATTTCCATGTCTGGGGTATTTCGGTAATTTCCATGTCTGGGGTATTTTGGTAATTTCATGTCTGGGGGTATTTCAGTAATTTCCATGTCCAGGGGTATTTTGGTAATTTCCATGTCCGGGGGTACTTTGGTAATTTCCATGTCTGGGGATATTTTGGTAAAATTCCAAGTCCAGGGGTAGTTTAGGTATTTTGGTAAAATTTCAAGTCCAGGGATAGTTTAGGTATTTTGATAAAATGCCAAGTCCAGGGGTAGTTTAGGTATTTTGATAAAATTCCAAGTCCAGGGGTAGTTTAGGTATGTTGGTGAAAAAAGCATTGGAAAGGGTAGTTTGGTAAAAAAGGTGCAAAGGTGTCCTTTGAAAGGAGAAAGGTGGTACACCACCATTTAAGAGGGAAGTTGGTGGTCACCATGGTTTAAGGAAAGGGAAGGTCCATATGTGAAGGGATAGGTGGTTGTGATCACCACTCTGTAAGAGTGGTGGGGCCTATAAATACCCCTTCCTAATTCATTTGAAGGGTTGTACTGGATTGAATTAGTTGGTGAGCGAGAGAATGGGAGAGAAGCAAGGCAGGAGAAAGAGAGAAGAAGTCCCACACAAACTGAAGTCGTTTGCGCCGACCCACGCAACGGAAGATGGCTTTGCGTGGACCCACGCAAACTGAAGTCGTTTGCACGGACCGGCCGAACTTTTAGTTTCTTCCTTTTAACTGTGCTGCTGGCAGGGCATTGTGGTTGCCTTTTGGAAGATCCACACTGTTCACCGTCTTCCTCTCGAGATTTTGACCGTGAAAGACCGGTCTTGGTCATCTAGTGATGTGGCCCACCAAGATAATCAAGCTCAGATGTCAGATCAATGGTCCGTTTGTAATCGCCATAGTGGTCATATGAATGAGCGTCGCCGCCAAAGCTTAGCATGGTTTTGATGGGATTTTCCGCCTATACCTGATGGACGACTCAGATTCGTCATTCCCTGCATGATGGTGGCCCATAGTCGACGTAAGTCAACTCTGTGAATTTCAATGGCTCACTTATTGAAGATTTATGGAAAATCCATTTCGTCCATTCGATTCAGGGCGAAAAACCACCAAGGAAGGACCATTTTTGAAGTGAAATCAGCATGGTCCACAAGGTTATCCACTCCGCTGTCCATCATGTATTCAACGGTTAATATCTTGTAATAGTATGCATGGGGTCAAAAGCTCACCTAGGCGAGGGTAATACCCATCCTCTGGAGTGACTGGACGGTCCAGATCGATGATTTGAATGATGATCGGGCCACACTGAGAAAATTGCAAATGGTCAGTGAAGATGCTGTGCATTATTTTGAGTTTGGGAAGAAGATGTGACTTTGGGAAATCACGTGCATGGCTCATGCACTTGTACTCCATGTACATGCAACGTACATGTAGGCTCTAGCATGATGCTTGTGAGAATCTACTCCGTTCATCCACATTGTCAGCCCGTTTAACACGTTGAGACCAAATCTCAAGCGTATCCAGATGATAGGCGGGCCCCAAATCATGATTTTCGGGCGCTGATTTGTCAGTTTGGCCATTTCTACAAGGATTCAGGAGTTGAAATTTGACGTGTACGGCTAATTTGTGGTTCTAAGGCTTCATATAAAGTTTCGAACATAATGGACGGTGGAAACCCCATAATCTTACATTTTGGGAGACTTTTTAGGCCCGTCTGATGTGATCGGCCTGATTTCTGTGGGTCCTGGCTACACTTCAATGGACTTCTTTATATTTTAAGGAAGAATGACCAGAAGGATACTCCATCTCATTGAAGACTGGCTGATCGAATCAGCAATTCCTCCCAAGTATTGGGAGATGACCGAAAATAGCGTCGTTATATCTTGAAATTTCTATCTCATTGAAGACTGGTTGATCGGATCAACAATTCCTCCTAAGTCATAGGAGATGATTGAAACAAAGCGTCGAATCTTTGCCAAAATTTCTATCTGATTATCTTCTCTTTCATTCAGTACATTACATTAATTGTACTTTATTTTTCAGAATCAAGGGAATCAGAGGATGTAAATGAACTCAGAATAAATGTGATCAATGTTCTCTTATTCTTTCTTTGTTATCATTGAATAAATCCCCCAAATCAAACACATTTGTTTTCTTGTCGAAACAAAATGGCGACTCTGCTGGGGATTTATTTATTCAATGGTGATTTAGAAAATATTCAGAGAGCATTTATCACTTTTTGGCGTCTGTATAGATGTCAAAATGGCGACTCTCAGTGGGAACATCCTCCCCTTCATCTCTAAAAGTAAAGTACAACTTTATTTAAATAAAATAACTAACATTCTGTTCTTAATGACAGGTATGTCGCAATGATCTTTCTCCCGACTAATACAATTGTTTACTTCACGTCCAATAGACTTCCACCAAAAAAGTGTCAGAAAAGATCAAATCAGTTTCGATCAAAGTCAGACGATGCCAAGGACAATGATGATTCGATCAAGCTGATGACGACATCTGAGATTTGGTGAAAAGAATATTAGCCTGCCAAGAACGGATAATAGTACATTAGAACGACTACCGTAAACAACAATGAACCCTGAGGAAAATCCTCAGATGAAAAGTTAGTTCGATTGAATCAGACGTTGCTCGCAAATAAGTAGATGAATCAGTTAGTGAATTAACGAATTCATCGGTCAATAGAGAACCCTGGGGGCATCGTCACCACTTGACAGAGTAAAGATCAAGTTAAAATTGCAATTTGCGAAGGGTCAAAGTGAAGCTGCTCAAACTCTCATATGAATCAGCTGCTTTAAGGTTTTAAAAGAGTAGTAGTAGATACTGCCAAAGAAAGAAAGCAAAACGAAAGTAAAGAGTTGAGAGTCTGCTAAAGAGAGCATCAACGATTTTACAAATAAGAAAGTACAGAAAGGGTTCGGACAATTTGAAGACTAAATAAAATATACATCTGAAGAAGATGACATACTCCTTATGATTGCTAGTTGCAGAGAAAGTCGAATTGTCACGGCTAAACAAAGAAGAAAAGAAGAATGGGCAAGAAGAAAACAATACAGCATTTTGACCAAGAAAAATCCCAGCGTTTTGATTCAGAAGATTCACGGCACAATTATTCAGGGGGCAAGATAAGCAGTCTCAGAATGCCAACAAAGTCTCAGAATGACAAAATCTCAGAATCCCAAGTGAGGTAATCGTTGATTCTTCGAGATGATAATTGTTTATGATAATTGTCCATATCAATTTTTATAGGTTAAAGTTCGGGCAAAATTAAGCATTGTAATTGATATCAAGCATTGGCGATTGTCACCGACAATTCGAGGAACAAAAGGACTGCGAATGACAAAGTCAGGTATTCTCCTTTATGCAAATGGATAAAAGCGCAAATTTTCAAATGACTTCAAGTTTCAGGAAAAATTCAGGAGATACAATCGAAGAAGAAAGAAAAGTGAATTTGTTTTTTTTTTTTAAAAAGTAAGTATGAAATTATGCGGCGTCAGCATATTTGTTAAAGGTCGCAACATCGTGATTTTGATTACGAAGATTTCTAGAGCAATGCTTCCTAATCAAAAGGGGGCAAGATAGGTGAGTAAAAGGTAAAATCTCCGAAACATGTTTCTCACCATAGAATATATCTTTTGTGTACATGAATAAAATGCAGGCTTTCAAGCATATTAAGTCATCGCCAAATGCGAGCGCCAATAACAAGTGTCAAATAAAAAGCGTCAAATGAAAAGCACCAAATGGAAAATGTCAAATAACAAGCGTCAAATGAAAAGCGCTAAATGGAAAATGTCAAATGACAATCGCCAAATGAAAAGCGTCAATGATTATCGCCAAGTAAGTAAGAAACTATGAAATGTGTTTCTTACCATAGAATGTATTTCTTTTGTATATTTGAATGAAATGCGGGGTTTCAAGCATATTCAATCATTGCCAAATAAAAAGCGTCGATGATTATTGCAAAAATAAGACAAACAAGAAAGCGCCAAAGATAATTGCCAAATGAAAAGTGTCGATGATCATCAATTATCGCCAAAATTAGCACTTTCAAGTCATTTCCAAAACAAGACAGGCCTTCAAGCATATAGAGCTATCAAGTCATCGCTAAATGGAAAGCGTTAATGATCACTATCAAGCGTTGATGATCGCTATTAAGCATTAAGGATCGCTATCAAGCGTTAATGATCGCTATCAAGCGTTGATGATCGCTGCCAAGTGCCAATGACAATCGCCAAAGGAAAAGTCTGCCAAAATTAGCAACTATCGCTGTCATCATCAATCGCCAAAATTAATTCTCGGAATTCTTGGAATATTATCAGCAGTGGCGAAATATCAATTATGAATTTTCAGAATATTATCAATAGCGGCGAAATATCAATTATTGATTCTCGGAACATTATCGGCAGCGGCGAAATATCAATTATTGATTCTCAAAACATTATCAGCAGCGGTGAAATATCAGTTATGGATTCACCATATATGGCAGTGAAATAAGCAGTGGAATAAGCCTAAATTTGCCAACCACATAAATCTTATGACAGCGATGGCAAATGATAATTTAAGGCAGCCTAGCCAAGCCTATATGGCCAACTATGCATAAGACCTACAAAGCCCTAAATTGGCCTGCCCAAAATTGGCAGTAAACTATAATTGCTCTTTGTGCCCATTGCCCAAAATTGGCGGTAAACTATAATTGCTCTTTGAGCCCATTGCCCGAAATTGGCGGTAAACTATAATTGCTCTTTGAGCCCATTGCCCGAAATTGGCGGTAAACTATCTTGCTCTTTGAGCCCAGTGTCAAGTCCAGTTCAGTCAAATCTGGTCGTCCAGTTCAGTTCAGTTCAGTCCAGTCTAGTCCAGTCAAGTCCCGTTAAGTTCGGTCTTGTCCAGTCAAAGTATGATTAGTCAAAGTACACTAGTACCATTGCTCAAAAGCATCAGATATGCTTAAAAGCATCAACTACGTGTAGCATTCAAAATGCAACAGATACATATTAAATATGCTCAAATATGCAATTGCTTGATGAAAATTTTAAATGTTGAATAAAATATATGCAAAAATGTGTTTCTCTTGAATCAGGTTCAAATGGTAGCAACAACAAACGCCTTCAAGATATTGGCAATTATCTACTCAAGAGTTCAAATCTTCAAAGTCAATTATTAGTCTTCAATTGCAATATATTTGTTCGATGACAAGAGATGTAAGGTCCTTTTATCTCTCGCCTTCTCGATATAAGGGAATATTATCGCACAAAACTCTCAAAGGGGGCAGAGAATAAACTAATAAAGAATTATCATTTTCTTCCGGCCAATCTAAAAGGTTCAAGATATACTCTTTAAATTCGTTAAAGGAACAACAAAGATTATCCATCCTTCAAAGGCATCGGTAGGCTTTACTCCGGAAGTATTATCTTTTGAAGAAATTTTTATGCAATATTGACCGGGAAAGGGGGCAGGTCTTCAAATCAATCTATGCCTTGGTCTTCAAATCAATCTATGCCTTGGTCTTCAAAGTAATCTATGCCTTGGTCTTTCTAATAATCTCTTATGCACGATGAAGGAATTCATATACCGAGGATTATGAAAATCAGCAAAGATCCCAGGAAAAGTCTATGAAGAACTGCTGAGTACAAGCTAGAAATAACTCAGCAATTAAACTTTGGAGTTGAAAATGACATCTCCAAGAGCACGATATAAAGAATACAGAGAATGCAATGCGAAGTACGATGACAGAGCGAATATCACAATCAGTCTAAAAGAGAGGAGAAGTTTTCAATATAAATTTCAAAATTATTAATGCTTCTTAAGGCTAAATTGAAAGAGTTATAATGTCTTAAGATACTAATTTCGATTAATTTGGCAAGAAAGATCATCATTTGAAAGATTAGATTATACAGATCATGAATAAAGGAAACAATTAAAAGGGTTGTTGTGGTAGGAGCAATGGAGTTGATCAAAGAGACTGTTGCAGAATTGAAGGAAAAAGTTGCTGGAGTTGATCAAAGAGACTGTTGCTGTTGAAAGATAGTTCTCTAATCAAGTTGCTCAAAGACAAAGTCGTCACAGCTGTTGCAGAGATGTGTTTCGATGAAAAGAGAACTTCATCTTCTCTAGTGAAGTATCCGCTCAACACTATTGGCTGGGGACATTCCAGTCTTCTGTTCGAGCGCTATCATTCAAATCTTCTGTTCGAACGTGATCAATCAAGTCTTCCATTCGAGCACAATCATCAAGTCTTCTAGTCGAGCACAATCATCAAGTCTTCTGTTCAAACACCATCATTCAAATCTTCTATTCAAGCACAATCAATCGGTCTTCCGTTTGAACGTGATCAATCAAGTCTTCCGTTCGAGCACAATCATTAAGTCTTCTGTTCGAGTGCAATCATCAAGTCTTCCATTTGAGCAGGGATCATTCAAATCTTCCATTCGAGCGTGAGCATTCGAATCTTCTGGTCAAATATGAGCATTCCAGTCTTCTAGTCAAATATGAGCATTCAAATCTTCCGGTTGAGCGCGAGCATTCCAGTCTTCTGATCGAACGCAATCATTTGATTTTATGATCAAAGATGATCATCCAGTCTGCCATACAAGTATGATTATCCAGTCATCCTTCAGTTGTAATTCATTCAAGTTCTTCAAGCGGAGGAAGATCGATCCTCCATTTGATTTCAGGAATCAATCAAAGAAGGATCGAGAGGGCATCTGTTGAGGCATAAAAAATATTCCATGTCTGGGGGTATTTCGGTAATTTCCATGTCCGGGGTATTTCGGTAATTTCCATGTCCAGGGGTATTTTGGTAATTTTCATGTCTGGGGATATTTCAGTAATTTCCATGTCCGGGGGTATTTTGGTAATTTCCATGTCTGGGGGTATTTTGGTAATTTCCATGTCCGGGGGTATTTCGGTAATTTCCATGTCCAGGGGTATTTTGGTAATTTTCATGTCCAGGGGTATTTCAGTAATTTCCATGTCCGGGGGTATTTCAATAATTTTCATGTCCGGGGTATTTTGGTAATTTCCATGTTCGGGGGTATTTTGGTAATTTCCATGTCCGAGTTATTTCGGTAATTTCCATGTCTGGGGGTATTTTGGTAATTTTCATGTCCGGGGGTATTTCAGTAAATTCCATGTCCGGGGGTATTTTGGTAATTTTCATGTCTGGGGGTATTTTGGTAAAATTCCAAGTCCAGGGGTAGTTTATGTATTTTGGTAAAATTCCAAGTCCAGGGGTAGTTTAGGTATTTTGATAAAATGTCAAGTCCAGGGGTAGTTTAGGTATTTTGATAAAATTTCAAGTCCAGGGGTAGTTTAGGTATGTTGGTGAAAAAGGCATTGGAAAGGGTAGTTTGGTAAAAAAAGGTGCAAAGGTGTCCTTTGAAAGGAGAAAGGTGGTACACCACCATTTAAGAGGGAAGTTGGTGGTCACCATGGTTTAAGGAAAGGGAAGGTCCATATGTGAAGGGATAGGTGGTGGTGATCACCACTCTGTAAGAGTGGTGGGGCCTATAAATACCCCCTCCCTGATTCATTTGAAGGGTTGGACCGGATTGGATCAGTTGGTGAGCCAGAGAATGAGAGAGAAGCAATACAGGAGAAAGAGAGAAGAAATCCCGTGCAAACTGTAAGTCGTTTGCGCGGACCCGCGCAACGGAAGATGGCTTTGCGCAGACCCACGCAAACTGAAGTCGTTTGTGCGGACCCACGCAAACCGGCCGAACTTTTAGTTTCTTCCTTTTAACTGTGCTACTGACGGGGCCATTGTGGTTGCCTTTTGGATGATCCACACCGTTCACCGTCTTCCCCTCGAGATTTTGACCGTGAAAGACCGGTCTTGGTCATCTAGTGATGTGGCCCACCAAGATAATCAAGCTCATATGTCAGCTCAACGGTCTGTTTGTAATCGCCATAGTGGTCATATGAATGAGCGTCGCCGCTAAAGCTTAGCATGGTTTTGATGGGTTTTTTCGCCTCTACCTGATGGATGACTCAGATTCATCATTCCCTACATGATGGTGGCCCACAGCAAAAGGACGGAAGTTCCGTTTTACAACAGAGTCGACGCCGACTCTGTGAATTTCAGTGGCTCACTTATTGAAGATTTATGGAAAATCCATTCCGTCCATTCGATTCAGGGCAAAAAACCACCAAGGAAGGACCATTTTTGAAGTGAAATCAGTATGGTCCACAAGGTTATCCACTCCGCCGTCCATCCTGTATTCAACGGTTAAGATCTTGTAACAGTATGCATGGGGTCAAAAGCTCACCTAGGCGAGGGTAATACCCTTCCTCTGGAGTGACTGGACGGTCCAGATCGACGATTTGAATGATGATCGGGCCACACTGAGAAAATTGCAAATGGTCTGTGAAGACGCTGTGCATTATTTTGAGTTTGGTAAGAAGATGTGACTTTGGGAAATCACGTGCATGGCTCATGCACTTGTACTCCATGTACATGCGACGTACATGTAGGCTCTAGCATGATGCTTGTGAGATTCTACTTCGTTCATCCACATTGTCAGCCCGTTTAACACGTTGAGACCAAATCTCAAGCGTATCCAGATGATAAGCGGGCCCCAAATCATGATTTTCGGGCGCTGATTTGTCAGTTTGGCCATTTCTACAAGGATTCAGGAGTTGAAATTTGACGTGTACGGCTAATTTGTGGTTCTAAGGCTTCATATAAAGTTTCGAGCAGAATGGATGGTGGAAACCCCATGATCTTACGTTTTGGGAGACTTTTTAGGCCCGTCTGATGTGATCGGCCTGATTTCTGTGGGTCCTGGCTACACTTCAATGGACTTCTTTATATTTTAACGAAGAATGACTAGAAGGATGCTCCATCTCATTGAAGACTAGCTGATCGAATCAGCAATTCCTCCCAAGTATTGAGAGATGACCGAAATAGCGCCGTTATGCTGCTGAAATTTCTATCTCATTGAAGACTAGTTGATCAGATCAACAATTCCTCCTAAGTCATAGGAGAAGATTGAAACAGGCGTCGGAATGCTGCCAAAATTTCTATCTGATTATCTTCTCTTTCATTCAGTACATTACATTAATTGTACTTTGTTTTTCAGAATCAAGGGAATCAGAGGATGTAAATGAACTCAGAATAAATGTGATCAATGTTCTCTTATTCTTTCTTTGTTATCATTGAATAAATCCCCTAAATCAAACACATTTGTTTTCTTGTCGAAACAACTATAATCATAGTCCTAATCACATTTAATTACAGAACAGTTAAAGCAGTAATGGATCAAATTTTCAAATCATACAATCAAATATTCAATATTGTCTGCTTAGGGCTGCCAGAGCTGTTGCACGGAAACGTTGCACCACTCCCCCATCACCCTTCACGGATTTATGGAATACAACTTAAACATGTGAAGTAATCAGAGCAGAATTAAACAAACAAGTAATTCAAACATATTAACAAGCATGTTATAAAACACAATGCAAACAAGAAATCCAAACACATACATTTCATGATACAGTAAGCGATTAAACTAAATAACTTATATGAAGGAAATTATACACATCACTAAGGTAGTTGAGAATCCTATCTCAACACCTTTATACATTACAATTTACTAACTACTACTCATCCAGAGATTTCAACAAACAATTTAGACTACATACATCAACATACACGACGTATGTTGATCACATAGGTATTAGGCCAAATCCTTTCACTAGGAAGTTGCCCCAATTATTACTCGTGTGCACGCACGACGGATAATCATGGCAAGCATGAATCCAAGTTCCATATTCATTTGAACATTTTCACAAACACTTGGGCTACACAATTTAACATGTTGGCCGTGGCATGATTTAGGGCAAATCCTTTCGCCAAAGGGGTATCGCCAATACAACAATCAATATATCCATGACAATTAGTCATGGCGAGCACGAATGAGAATTCTATACTCATTCAGTCATTTTCACAAACACTTAGAATACACTATTTCAATATACATAGTGTATATAAGCAAAACATGTATTAGGGCGAGTCCTTTCACCAAACAAGTATTTTACACATATATAATATGTTCATACAGCAAATAATCATGGCAAACACATTTCCAAACTTTATACGTATACGGTACTTTTTACAAATACCTAGAATATGTAAAATTCCATATTCTTCTTCTTTAATCGAAACGGAAAACGGACAGCACTTTGTACATGTGCAATTGCATGCAGATCATGAATCTATCATTATATGACATTGAAAGCATTGAAAACCATAACCTATACACCTAAAGTCCGCACCTTTTGTCGTAGAATCGTAACAAATTCGATAGGTTTGCTCGGCTTTCGCCTACGGCAGTTTGGCAACCTATAGGATGCTTCAGGTTGGTTATTTCATAACATACAACTATCGAAACCCCAAATCAGTTTAGGGTTAGGGTTTCTTACATAGAAATGAAGTCGGAATCGCTGGGAAAGCAATTAAATCGAGGTGGTTGGGCTTGCATAGCGGTAGGGTAGAGCATCAGGGAGATCCTCCCACTTCTCTCACACTTTCTCTCTCTTTTCTCTCTTCTCTCTCAAATTCATATGGCTGAATGAGAGAGGGTTTTAAGGTCCTTATATAGCCTAGAAACTCTCCAAAATAGACTTCAGGTCAAGGTATACTTAAGTTATGTCCAAAGGGAGACTGTTCCATCTCAACGGAGCACTTCTAGCGGCCCCTTTTCTGTGTGAGGTCGGACTTAAGCTCACTAACACTGGATCTAGGTATGGCTAAGTTTTCGTTTCAATCGGGATTCCAGATCGCAAATGGTAGACCAGTTTCATTTCAACGGTCAGTGGATCTCGATCGGAGATTCCGAGTACATGGATATGTTTGGGGAAATATCCCTGATCCGAGGGTGTAATTTGGCCTGATTCCGATGGTCAGGTTGCTTAATACTAACTCGCAAGCGACAAGTCTCAGATTTATTTATTTTGAATTTAATTTAGAATTATTTTCACATTTCTCACACTCCCCACTCCGAGCTCAAGCGAATAGCGCTGGGACACTATCTGGATTTGATCTCCGAGATGGTTGTCAAGCCCAGCAAGGCGATCCTACTTCCTTAACTTCGTGTTAATCGAACTTCCGACCTGCGGTCCAGATCTGATACGGAGTTTCGAGATGCTCCCGAGAGCAGCCGGGTAATGAGATTGATCCTAGATTTTAGGGTAATGTAGCGTCAATGATTCTACAAGTTTTGGGTCTTGCAGATCGTATTTAAAGTGGTTGGTGCTAATTTCACAGGTACTCTAGTTTAACACTAGCTAATTCTCACCTAATTTCTAAAAGATTTAGTCCAGAGTAATTTCTGTCTGAGGTGATACCTGAGCCTTTGTAGTTTGTATATAAAGTGATCCAAGTTATAATACTTAGCTAGTTTAAGATAGTGTCTAGGGTGAAAGTACTTAGAAAAATTGAAAGAACAAGGTGGTGAAGGGTGGGATTTGTGAAGGAAATGGGTTCAAAAGCGGCTTTAGACTTTGGGATTGAGTTCTAACAGATTAATAAGGTGTTAGGATCGACCCATTGCATAAGGACGTCCAATTCCAGATTGACAAAAATTCGGGATGTTACAATCTACCTCTCTTAAAACAAAATTTCATCTCTGAAATTGCCTAAGAGTAATAAGGAAAGATTTACTTATTTCTTTTGCCTAAGTTTTATTGATTTCGAGTTTCTACACATGGTAGGGTATGTACTAGCCTGGTTCATTTTAGTCTACCCTCCTTAAAGCTTATTTCTTTATCCATTTCTCATATCCTGATGGTTTGCTACAATGGATTTCTTTCCCTATTTGGAGTCTTGATTTCGATTCCCAACTAGTTAGAGTAAGATAGTTGTTTTCAATGTTTGACCAACACGGGGAGACTGTTATAGTGGGCTTGATCCCGATACATCGAACATCCACCTGACCGGGGTAGAAGGCTCATCGTATCCCTTCCTAGTCCTGGTAGATCCTGGTCTTCTGCTCGATCAAGCAGTGAGTCTATTGGTAGTCGCCCAGGATTGAGAATTGGGTCAAGCCGCGAATGCTTCGCAGTTATATATTTTAGTAACTTCGTAGACCGATCACTCTAAAAACTTAGGGAATGCCCATCACAGAAAGGTTCAAATTGTCTATTTCTAAGGTTGCCCTTTAGGTCTTAGTCTAAGAGGGTCCTCGTTATTATCTATGTCCAAGGAAATGGTGAATCAAATCTTACTAGATTATTCTAAAACGGTTTCTTATAGCAGGCTTCTATTATGTTCGTATTCAACGAGCACGGTTGTGGATACGTTGACCTTAGCTATTGTAATTCAGTTCGTACCAATTATTTTCGTACCCATTGTTAGGCCTATTCTGTAATATAAATTTTGTTTAATACTTGAACCCTAATTGATTTCCTTCCATGACTTCATTATTGACATTTTAAGGAAGATTCAGATCCTATTTAATGACCTAACCTTGCGTACAACTGGGAGTAATTTCTTTCGATCCTGAGCCAGTGAGGCAAGGGTCCACCATGCTTCCGCTGCGCCACCCAGATCAAAGAGGTGTATTGATTTGACCTAGCTACATCTATCAGTCTCTGGCATTTTCTAATGTAACCAGTGGTCTAATCTTAATTTAGGGGTAGTGGAAATCCATAGGTGTAGTCCAAAGTCTATGCTCATACGCTAGATGATTTCACATCATTTCTAATACAGGAAGGGTTTTATCACTTAGGGTCAAAGTTGTCTAATTGGAACTGAGTTGTCTGTACTTGACGCTCGAGCATTTCATATATGCTCATTCCAACTAAGAGGGTCTTAAGGTTCACATTATTAATTTGTTGGATTTCCTATACGGTCATGTCTGTCGAAATCTAGGAGCACCGCTCTAGGTCCAAAACTCCAAGGGCCTATTTGACCAGTGGTCTTAAGTTGTATTTAATGGGCTTACATTGCTAATCCCTCCTCGGGATCGGGAGTGGCATAGTTGGTAGGAGGGTGGGTGTGGATTAATTTTATAGGCTTTAGAAAATGAGTCTTGTGTGGGAAAGCGTGAGATGGGAGTTCCAAATTCTAGGATGAAGAATTTCTAAGTGTAATAGGAAAAACCTGGGATATACTTTTCATTGCATACATTTCAAACATGGCATTGGAAAACATGGGATACACCCAATCTAGGGGTCATACCGTACACATACATTTATTGTTACTTATACAATTCTATCCACCTAACTCACCTAATGCGGTTGGTCGAACGGGCCCTAAACGTCCTCAAACATCTAAAACATTCTACCAACTACTACACCCATCAACATGAAAACAAAAACATCCAAAGACGGTAACCCATGCAAACTACAAGACAACAGTATAGGTGATTAGGCCTCCAAGAAAATGGTCCTACAAGCTCGGATAGAGCCATGGAAAATGAGGATAAGGGGAAACGGGGGCTGAAGTTTTTGGTTCTCCATGAGTTTGAACCTCAACAGGGATTGTGAAGGCCCAAAAGACAGTGATTGAAGATGAAAAATGGAAAGGTAGGATGGGTTAGGGAGCTTACATATTTTTTAGCTCCAAATGGGGCATGTAAGAGCCCAAATAAGAGTGAATAGAGAGGGTAGGGAGGTAGGGATTGCTGTGAACGATGGAGGTGAATGGGTTGTGACAGAAAATAATGGAACGAGTGAATGGAAGAGAGGTTTGAGAGAGAAAACAGAAACTTTTGAAGAAAAGGAGAGGTTGGAAGGGTGTGTGAGGGGGAGGGGGAAAAACGAAGCAAAAACAGGGGTCCCCACAAAAGTTGGTGGGCATCACACATTCCCAAGGGTCGGGCCGACCATGACCAACACCGGCCCGACCAGGCCGGCCCAACCTGACCGCGGTTCCGCCGTGGTCCACCGGACTAGCTGTGGTGCCACCACGGTAGGGCGGTGTTCACCACCCACCCATGGTGCCAATGGTACCCCGGGTCTATCCCGGGTCCCCCCAGCTTTCATAGTGTGGCCCCCCGACTCCATTTGAGGCATTTTCGGGGCCAGTTTTCAAACTGGAATGATTTTATGTGATGTGTGGCATATGATTTTGGGGTAGGAGGAGTTAATCTATCCAACTAACCCATTTATTTGGTTAGATTCCAAAGTTTGAATGGTCAAAAGTCCAATTTATACATATATTTACTATTTATAATAACTTTTTGTTTAATTATTATTCTTCATCATTTATATGTTAGAATTTATATCTAGTATGAAAGGATTTAGAAAAAAATTAAAGAATGAAGTGGTGCAAGGAGAGATTTTGAAGGAATTGGATAAAAAGGAGTTCTAGGCTTTGAGATGAAGTGTAAGGTGTTGTGGTTGACCCACAACCTAAGGACATTCATTTCTAGGGAATGACTCAAACCCATCGACTAATGGCCTAAAAGTGATTTGGGATCGTTTCGCGTGATCATTGGTGTGTACGGGCCCAATCTCAGTGGTCGATTTTTGTCGGTTTCGCCGTTCGGCGAATCTGGAAAATCATAAGTCAATTTCTACGTTTCGTCGCTCCCTCCTAGGTCAGAGTGTGTCAGTGTGCATCGTGAGACCATAACCCAGGTCCGGTTTAATCCAAATCATGCTCTGATACCATCTTGTAATGCCCTGAAAATCAGGGGTCGAGCATAAACTCAACTCCCGAATTCCAACGCATCACTTATGCAACATAATGAATGATGATTGAATGTTGAGAGCATTGAAACATGAATGGGATTATACTAAAATAGCATATCATACTCCAGAAACAGTTAAATTGTAAGCGAAAGACTGTGATAGATAGAAAAATATATAAACTATAGTAAGTCTCCAGAGTGTGATAAGGTTACCAGGTTAATGAATTACAAGTACAATTTCAAAATATACCGAAGGTGTAGTGTCATCTACATATCTCTGTAATCCCGTCTATCAAGACACGGCTCACATGAAGCCGCCAGAAAATAGCATACACAAGGAAGCATCCTCGTCGTCACAAAAGTTCGGCTCCGCCTCAGAAGTAGCTCGCCATCTGCAATCAAACAATGTCTAGTGGGTGTTCTGAACACCATCCCATAACGTTGGAGTGAGTGATCAACTCAGTGGAACAATAAAGCATAAGTTAACATGTTATCAAAACAGTCAAGCAGTAATGATAAAGCAGTACAATCAACAATTCTAAATACTCTTATTAATGTAAGTATGAATGCAATCATGATGCATGCCCTCACCAACATACTCCCTCATGCGACACCATCTTACATTCGCGGCATGCTTGCATTCCTCAGTGCTCCACATCTTCCAGGCACATGCAATGCGATGATGAGCATGATTACTGAATTGTTATTAGTCCATTTCAAATAGCAGGATTGGGAAACTAAGGTACCTCCCTTGTATCATTCACAAACATGATCTATTCTAGGGTCGTCAGCTCTAGTTAATCTCATACGATAGTGTGGTTCTAGGGCGCTGCAAGGGCTGCCAGAGCTGTTACATGGAACCGTTACACCACTCCCCTATCACCCTTTTAACGGTTCATCACTAAATTGATACAGGCCTAGTTCATACTCTATTCACCGCGGCAAAACTCGTTGTCTCACTGCAAATTCAGAGTATGCTCAAGGTCACTACAAAGGGTTGTCAGGGCTGTTACACGCATTCATTGCACCACTCCCCCATCACCTTATCAATATAGGCCGACAGTACAAATATAGTGTCCCATACCACCATAATTGGCTCATGAGTCTAGTTGCTCAATGGACACTACGGGGAGGCTCGTGGCCCCAGCATAGGCCGACAGCTTGACCACGGTGTCCCATACCACCATGCTCGGCTCATGAGTCTTAGCGGATCGAGGTACCATGGTTAAAGGGATTCACTGGTAAGTTTGGTACCCTAGGTTCAAGCAGAGGCGTCCAAATATGGTGAACATACATAAGACAGATCGGGTTACTTGACGAGCCAGACTAGCACGAGCGCACAACTAACTGAACGACATGAAGTGCATAAGCAGTTCGCGTGGCCTAACCACTGCCGCCAACCGAAGCACGACTCGAGTTCGTCAGACACATCCTACATGGCGAAATGAATCTCAACCATGAACTCAAGTCTGTTACCGATTGTCTGGACTATAATCATAGTCTCAATTACATTCAATTACAGAACAGTTAAAGCAGTAATGGATCAAGATTTCAAATCATACAATCAAATATCCAATATTATCCACTTAGGGCTGTCAGGGCTATTGCACGGAAACATTGCATCACTCCCCCATCACCCTTCACGGATTTATGGAATACAACTTAAACATGTGAAATAATTAGAGCAGAATTAAACAAACAAGTAATTTAAACATATTAACAAGCATGTTATAAAACACAATGCAAACAGGAAATCCAAACACATACATTTCATGAGACAGTAAGCGATTAAACTAAATAACTTACATGAAGGAAATTATACACATCACTAAGGTAGTTGAGAATCCTATCTCAACACCTTTATACATTACAATTTACTAACTATTACTCATCCAGAGATTTCAACAAACAATTTAGACTACATACATCAACATACACGACGTATGTTGATCACATAGGTATTAGGCCAAATCCTTTCACTAGGAAGTTGCCCCAATTATTACTCGTGTGAACCCACGACAGATAATCTGACAAGCATGAATCCAAGTTCCATATTCATTTGAACATTTTCACAAACACTTGGGCTACACAATTTAACATGTTGGCCGTGGCGTGATTTAGGGCAAATCCTTTCGCCAAAGGGGTATCGCCAATACAACAATCAATATATCCATGACAATTAGTCATGGCGAACACGAATGAGAATTCTATACTCATTCAGTCATTTTCACAAACACTTAGAATACACTATTTCAACATACATAGTGTATATAAGCAAAACATGTATTAGGGCGAGTCCTTTCACCAAACAAGTATTTTACACATATATAATATGTTCATACAGCAAATAATCATGGCAAACACATTTCCAAACTTTATATGTATACGGTACTTTCTACAAATACCTAGAATATGTAAAATTCCATATTCTTCTTCTTTAATTGAAACGGAAAACGGATAGCACTTTGTACATGTACATGTGCAATTGAAACAGAAAACGGACAGCGCTTTGACATGAAAGCATTGAAAACCATAACCTATACACCTAAAGTTCGCACCTTTTGTCGTAGAATCGTAACGAATTCGATAGGTTTGCTCAGCTTTCGCCTACGGCAGTTTGGCAACCTATAGGATGCTTCAGGTTGGTTATTTCATAACATACAACTATCAAAACCCCAAATCAGTTTAGGGTTAGGGTTTCTTACCTAGAAATGAAGTCGGAATCGCTGGGAAAGCGATTAGATCGAGGTGATTGGGCTTGCATAGAGACAGGGTAGAGCATCAGGGAGATCCTCTCACTTCTCTCACACTTTCTCTCTCTTTTCTTTCTTCTCTCTCAAATTCATATGGCTGAATGAGAGAAGGTTTTAAGGTCCTTATATAGCCTAGAAACTCTCTAAAATAGACTTCAGGTCAAGGTATACTTAAGTTATGTTCAAAGGGAGACTGCTCCATCTCAACGGAGCACTTCTGGCTGCCCCTTTTCTGTGTGAGGTCGGACTTAAGCTCACTAACACTGGATCTAGGTATGGCTAAGTTTTCGTTTCAATCGGGATTCCAGATCGCAAATGGCAGACCAGTTTCAGTTCAACGGTCAGTAAATCTCGATCGGAGATTCCGAGTACATGGATATGTTTGGGGAAATATCCCTGATCCGAGGGTGTAATTTAGCCTGATTCTAACGGTCAGGTTACTTAATTCTGACCTACAAGCGACAAGTCTCAGATTTATTTATTTTGAATTTAATTTAAAATTATTTTCACATTTCTCACACTCCCCGCTCCGATCTCAAGCGAATAGCGCTGGGACACTATCTGGATTTGATCTCCGTGATGGTTATCAAGCCCAGCAAGGCGGTCCTACTTCCTTAACTTCGTGTTAATCGAACTTCCGACCTGTGGTCCAGATCTGATACGGAGTTTCGAGTTGCTCCCGAGAGCAGCCGGGTAATGAGATTGATCCTAGATTTTAGGGTAATGTAGCGTCAATGATTCTACAAGTTTTGGGTCTTGCAGATCGTATTTAAAGTGGTTGGTGCTAATTTCACAGGTACTCTAGTTTAACACTAGCTAATTCTCACCTAATTTCTAAAAGATTTAGTCCAGAGTAATTTCTGTCTGAGGTGATACCTGAGCCTTTGTAGTTTGTATATAAAGTGATCCAAGTTATAATACTTAGCTAGTTTAAGATAGTGTCTAGGGTGAAAGTACTTAGAAAAATTGAAAGAACAAGGTGGTGAAGGGTGGGATTTGTGAAGGAAATGGGTTCAAAAGCGGCTTTAGACTTTGGGATTGAGTTCTGACAAGTTAATAATGTGTTAGGATCGACTCATTGCCTAAGGACGTCTAATTCCGGATTGGCAAAAATCCGGGATGTTACAGCCACTTTGGATACATAATTCACATATTCTATATAAGTGAGTCTGGCCTATTCTAAGACTAGTCCTGGTGTCTGGTCGACTAGTCCTAACACTACTTCGACCTGTCTACGGATTTCCTGGATCAGTCGTAAGTTTGTTGTAAAATTCAGATATTTTTTGCTAAGCTTCGACTAGTCCTGGGGACTGTTCGACTAGTCGTAGGAACAATGTCAACTGGTTCTTCAATCAGTCGTAGACCTTCAACTAAAATTACGGTGATGATTTACACTTTACTTCAACCAGTCGAAGGAGACCTATGACCAGTCGAAGGTGCCCTTCAACCAGTCGTGAAACCGTCTTATCTTATCGCACCTGAATTTTCAAATATCTGTTGGATCTTCGACCAGTCCTAGCGAATTAAGACCAGTCGAAGACGTGATTTATTCACCTATAAATAGAGCACGAATCTCAGAATAAAATAGACCATTCAAGCTTATTTAATTCGGCCTTCTGAGAGATAAATCTGTGCTCCGTTTAAAGCTAAGTATGCTTTTTAATATTCTATTTCTTTAGCTTTATTGATTGATTAACATTCCAATCCAATCTGTAAAGAGGAAGTTTTATTTTCCTTTTACTGGAATCAAAATCAATTCTAGCTAGCCCATTTGTTTTAAGTTAAAATCTATTAGAAATTAGAACCATTATAAAGTGAGTATTGGACATTGAACTTTGACATTCAAATGTCTACTCCGACTTGGTTCTTCTGGGCTGCTACAACAAAGAAGAAATTCAGGTATTTTACATTTACTATAAATTCATTTATTTTGGTTTTATTTAAGGTTAAGCCAGAAAAATCTCAAAGCTGTTGGTTATCTGAGGAGAGCCAGAAAACTCAGAAGTGAGGGTTTTTGAATTGTGTAAGCCCTTTGAAAAAGACACAATTGTAAAGGTTTTGGGTGAACCTGTGAAAACCTACTTGATAGTGAACGCTAATATCCCCTGTGTGAGGATATTAGGAGTGGAGTAGCATTCTGTGTGGCTGTTTTTGAACGGTTGGTGTACACACAGGCGAACCACTATAACTCATTGTGTTGTGTGGAAGTGTGCCTTATTTTCCTATCTTTAATTATTCTTTTCGTGGAATTTATATGGATGTGAATGTTGTAATCATTTTAATTTCAAGCTCAGTGGGGAATATTGTAATAGTTTAGATTTAAATTTCTGCAATTTATTTCAAGCTATTTCTTTATTTGAGCTTTATTGTTCTAGTAAGGTTGCCCTGCCATTTCTATAGTGTATGGTTGTCCCTAGAACAATCAATTACATTATATTCATTTGTTTTGTTTCAATTTGATTATTCCTAGAAAGTTTGAGTTCTTGATAAAAAGATCTTTCTAGAAATCAGGTTGTCCTACCAAAAACTTTGGTTTTTGGTGTAAGGTTGTCCTCAGAACAACTTTCGTATCAATCTCTCAATACTTGTTTATTGAGGTTGCTATTCATTTATGCATTGTGGATTGATTTACTTTATTTGGCTATCTTGTTATTTAAATTCCGCTGTAATTAATTTAAATTTGGCGTAGTCCTATTCACCCCCGTCGAGGACATATAGCTTGGCCATTTTAAGTGGTATCAGAGCCTAATAGCTCGCTCTGATTGCTTTTTATTTGGATTTACTTCCTGAACTAACAATCTAAGCTTTATATAAGATGTCAAATTTTGATAGCCTTTCAATCACTAGGCCTCCACCTTTTGATGGCACCAATTATGCCTATTGGAAAGCCAGGATGAGGATCTTTCTCAAATCCATGGATGAAAATGTGTGGCTAGCCACAGTGAATGAATGGACCCCTCCTACCACTGAAGTGACTAGTGTTGATGGTTCAAAAACCACAAAAATAACTACTTATTTTTCTTGGACCACACTTCAAAAAAGTGAGAGTAGTGCAAATGCTAAAGCACTAAATGCAATTACATGTGCACTATCACCGAATGAATTCAAAAGAATTATATCCTGTGATTGTGCAAAATAAGCTTGGGATATATTAGAAATGACACACGAGGGTACATCAATTGTAAAAAAATCTAAAGTGCAACTCATCACAACCAAATTTGAAGAAATTCATATGGAGGAGAATGGAATGTTCATGGACTTTTACACAAGATTAAATGACATTGTAAACTCAATGTGGGGTCTTGGTGATAAAATCCCAGAAAGTAAAGTGTATGCAAAAATACTACGCTCACTTCCTGAACGGTTCAATTCCAAAGTAACCGCAATCCAGGAACTTTGTGATACGGACAATATGAGGGTAGAAGAACTAGTTGGTTCTTTACAAACCTATGAGTTAAACTTTAAAGCTCCTAAAGGAAAATCTATAGCTCTTAAATCTTCTAAAATTATTTCTGAAGAAAATTCTGATTCTGAAGATGATATGGCTCTTTTAGCTAAGAAGTTTTATAAGATTTTCAAAAGTAAGAAAAGGGTCAATCTTCAACAATCAAATGATAAAAAGAAATTTAGACCCAAAACTCGAAAATCCTTGAAAAACAGTCAGTGTTACAACTGCCATGAATATCGGCATTTAGTAAACAAATGTCCTAAAAAGGACAAACCCAAAAGAAAGGATATGTTGGCTACTTAGGATGAATCATCTGAGTCTGAAACTACTTCTGATTCAGAAGATTCTGAAACCGAGTCGGGCAATGAAGTTAAGGCCCTTATGACTCTAGCCAAGTTCACTTTTTCAGATCATGATGATTCAACTAGTGAAGAAAATCTGAATAGTGATTATGAAAAAGAAGAAGATCTTCAAGATGCTTACAATGCCCTATACAAGGAAAGTTGTAAAATTGCTGTGAAGCTTAAACTTCAAAAAGAAAGGTTTTTTAAACTCAAAGAATGCTTCGACTTACTTGTTTTAGAAAAATCCCAAATTTTAGATAGTTTTGAAAAATCAAAATGTGATTTGGAATTCAAAACCTCCATTATTGAAGATTTGAAATCTGAAATTGAGAAACTCAAGAATGAAGTATCTTCTCTTCTGAATTTGAAGGATACATGGAGGTATGCCCAAGGAGATCCAAAGTTAGAAAAACTTTTATCCGGATCTAGAAAATGTGGCGATCGATCCGGGTTAGGTTATGATAAAAACATACCTCATAGACAGAATAGTACTCCTCCCAACTTTATGAAAGGAGAAGCCTCAAACTCAAAAGAAAAGGTACTTGTCAAGGTTTTTTTAAAAGTACAAAAACTTTTCAAAAACCTAAACGTAGCTATATCAATTTTAAAAATCAGAACAAAAACCCATTAGCTGAAAAAATAGTTGATTTACTCAAGGAGCTCTTAAAATCTAACTCAGTAGGTCATTACCACAACTATAAACAAAAGAAGACCAACTATGTTCCTAAACCTAAAACAGTTCTGAAATGGGTCCCCAAAGTCACTTGTTTGGTTGCTCACACTGCTTTCAAAGCTACAAGCCATTCTAAATGGTACCTAGACAGTGGATGTTGAAGGCATATGACTGGTGATAAAGGTCTATTCACCTATCTCAAAGACATGACTGATGGTTCAGTCACATTTGGTGATGGCAGCAACTGCAAGATTATGGGCCAAGGTACGGTTCAACTTTATAACCTTCCTTTATTCAAGAATGTCTTATATGTAAAAGGTCTAAAACATAACTTGCTTAGCATATCTCAAATATGTGATAATAACCATAGTGTACGGTTTTCTAATCAAAGCTGTGAGATTCTTAATAACAAAGGCTCGGTAATATTAACTGGACAAAGAACATCTGAAAACTGCTATATTGTAAACGAATCTAGCTCATCTAATCAATTGTGTTACATGGTCCATACAGACGAGACTGATTTATGGCACAAATGTCTTGGACATGTACATTACCGAAATCTATATAGATTGAGCAAACAAGAACTTATAAGAGGTCTACCCAAACTACAAAAATTGGATACAATATGTGGTGAATGTCAGATTGGCAAACAAACAACAAACTCACACAAAAAGGTGAATTCCAATACCACATCAAGACTACTCGAGCTTCTCCATATGGATCTTGTAAGACCTACAAGGACAGAAAGTCGTGGTGGTAAAAGATATATCTTGGTAATAGTTACCAGATATACATGGGTTATCTTCTTAAGGGACAAAACAGAAACCCTTGAAGAAGTGAAAAAGGTTCTCAAAAGGATTCAAACTGAAAAGAGTTCTCAAGTCAGTAAGATTCGTAGTGATCATGGATCTGAATTTGAGAATAGCGGTTTTGAGAAGTTCTATAGCAACCAGGGAATATTACATGAATTCTCAGTGCCCAAAACTCCTCAACAAAATGGTATTGTTGAAAGAAAAAATAGAGTGCTTTAAGAAATGGCTAATGTCATGTTGAATAGTATGAAGCTCTCTAAGAATCTTTGGCCTGAAGCAGTCAATACAGCTTGCTACATCATTAACCGGGTTTACACTAGTAAAGGTAATAATAAAACGGCTTACAAATTATGTTTTGATAAAAAGCCTACTGTCAAATACTTTCGAGTTTTTGGCAGCAAGTGCTATATTTTACGAGATCATGAAAATCTGGGAAAGTTCGATATGAAGAGTGATGAAGGGATCTTTTTAGGATACTCTTTAAGCAGTCAAGCTTATAGAGTTATGAATAAAAGGACTGGCGTGATTCAAGAGTTCATCAATGTGGTCATTGATGATCACTTGAACACTTCAGTCTCAAGTTTAGATAATGACGAAGTTCTAGTAATTGATAAATCTGACACTTCATCTATTCAGACTGATTCTGAATTAAGGACTGTTAAAGATTATCCAACCACACAGATTCTTAGAAACCCTCTCACTGGTATTCGTACACGTAGACAACTTGAGGATATATATAATTACGTATGTTTTACATCCCAGATAGAGCCATCTAACGTAAAAGAAGCTCTTGCTGATGAAAACTGGGTTGGTGCAATGCAAGAAGAACTTAATCAATTTGTTCGAAATGATGTCTGGTATCTTGTTTCTAGACCTAAAGATAAACATATTATTGAAACAAAATAGATTTTTAAAAATAAGTCTGACGAGCTTGCAAATATTATTAGAAACAAGGCAAGATTAGTTGTACAAGGGTACACTTAAATTGAAGGTATTGATTATGATGAAACCTTTGCCTCAGTTGCTCGTCTTGAATCAATAAGACTCTTTATATCCATTGCTTGCTTTAGAAAGATTAAAATTTTTCAAATGGATGTTAAGAGTGCCTTTTTAAATGGCGATTTACATGAAGAAGTATATGTTGAACAACCTACTAGATTTGAAGATCCTAAGTTTACTGATCATGTATACCGTCTTAAAAAAGCTCTATATGGTCTTAAATAAGCTCCCAGAGCATGGTATGAGAAATTGACTAAGTTTTTACTTTGTCATAACTTTCAGATGGGAAGTGTTGATAAAACATTGTTTGTTAAGAAATATAACGAAGATATCTTAATGATTCAAATCTACGTTGATGATATCATTTACGGATCTACTTGTACTGACATGACTATTGAGTTTGCAGATTTAATGAAATCTCAATTTGAAATGAGCATGGTTGGGGAACTGAATTACTTCCTTGGGTTGCAAGTAAAACAACAACCTGATGGGATGTTCATATCTCAATCCAAATATGCTATAAATTTAGTTAAGAGATTTAGATTTGAGAATGGTAAGAAATTTGATACTCCTATGAGTACAACTTTGAAACTCTCAAAAGATTCTGCAGGTAAAAATGTAGATCAGAAACTATATCGGAGTATGATTGGTAGTTTACTGTATTTAACTGCTAGTAGACTCGATATTGCTCTAAGTGTTGGTATTTGCGCTAGATACCAATCTGAACCTAAAAATCGCATTTGATTGCAGTCAAACGAATTATACGCTATGTCGCTAGTATTGTTAATCTCGGTCTATTGTATCCTCATGAGACTAGTATTCAATTAGCTGGGTACTCAGATGCTGACTGGGCTGGTAATCTTGATGATAGAAAATCAATCAGTGGTGGTTGTTTTTTTATTAGAAACTGTTTAGTTTCTTGGCTTAGTAAGAAATAAAGTTCTATATCACTTTCAACAGCTGAAGCTGAATATATTGCAGCTGGTAATGCTTGTATACAGCTTGTTGGGATGAAACGTATGCTAAGTGATTATGGAATTAAACAGGATTTTATATTCTTATATTGTGATAATACCAGTGCCATAAATATTTTGAAAAATCAAATTCAGCATTCTCGTACTAAGCATATTGATATTAGATTTCATTATATTCGAGATTTAGTTTATGAAAAGGTAATATCATTGGAATATATTCCTACCGAGAATCAACGTGCTGATATTTTCACTAAACCGCTCGATAAAGGCAGGCTTAACAAAATGAAATTTGATCTTGGCATGTGTATTTTAAAATAATTATTTTGCCTATTTGTATCATATTATTTATATTTGCTAGATTAAATTTTCAATTTTTTGAAATATGCATGAAAATCTGATTTTTTTGGTGGTACTCGACCAGTCGAGGATTTCCTCGACCTGTCATGGTTCGACCGGTCGAAGAAAATCCACAACCAGTTGTAGATCACGGGAATCACTTTTAATTGGGGGAAAAACTCCTTCTTTCTTCTCCGACTAGCCGACGCTCGACCTGTCGAACCCACCTTCCAAATCCTTCAAGGTTAGTGCTTCATTTGCTTATTTCTTGTAGATTTGAGTCTAGATTTCTTCTATTTTCCTCTTGAAGTTGTCCATTTCAATTTTTGTTGAGATTTGGGATTTTCCTTTTAAAAAATCTGATTTAAGCAAACCCTCTTCTCAAACCTTTGCAACTCTTTATTTTCTTGAAATCTTTATTGCAAATGGCATCTAGATGGAGAAAATCAATATCCTGTGGTCTGTCTTCTTCTTCCAGATCAACCCCTCTCATTAAGCATCATCTTCGGACTCCCGATGATGATCCGTCTTATGTTCAGGACATTAGATTGCATAATGTTATTGTTGAACATCCTGTTAATGTTAATCATGTTGCTCCTTTTGATATCCTTCCTTTACTTCAAGCTGTAGGTTGAGATAACTTATTACATTGGGGTGGGCCAGTATACCGGTCCATTGCTCAGTCCATGTTTGTATGTATATGTGATTTTTCTCTGGAGAACTTAACTTTTAAAATAGCCACTAGAGAAGGACCATTTGACATTGATCGTCATTTGATTTCAGCTCTTATGGATATTCCTGTGAATGATGAGGGGATTCCTGTCTATAACTTATCTGATAAACCCTCAAAATCTGAAAAACGTCTCCTCACTAGAGATTTATGCAATATGAATGCTCAATGGACTCACAAAGGGAATGCGCTTCCCGCAAGGTATTTGTTACCCAATTACAGAGTTCTTCACAAAATCTTTGTGTCTAACTTATATCCTCAATCGGGTAATAAATCTGATTTGACTTCATGGTTCGTGTTCTTCATGCTGTTGCCAGTGGTAGGTCTATCTGTTTACCTTCCTTGATTCGTCACTTCATTGTTAATTTTCGTCTCCATCCTAGACACAATGACATTCCTTTTGCTTATTTGATGACTGTGTTGGCTACTCATATGTTAGTCGATATGCCGATTGGAGAGGCCCCTATCCGTCATCTAATATTCAATAATTCTAACTTAAATAAGATGAAGTTGGAGTTCCTCCCTGGTCAAGGTGATGGTGTTAGCAATGCTGAAGCAGCACATGAGGAAGTAGCTGGTGATCCTTCTTCTGATGATATTAATATGGATGATATCTTTAAGGAACTTGATTTTGATTCTACGAATGATCCAGATTTTGAACCTTCTGACTTTGATGCACGTCTACATGCATTGGAGGATAAGGTTGAAAATATCAATGTTAAGATGGAAAACATATCTGCTGCTCATGATTTACAATTCAAGTATATGCGTAAATATCTTAGGCGCTTGAACAAAGGCATGCATAAACTTGATCCTTTCATCCCTGCTCATTCATCCGGTTCGGATTAGTTCTTTTTAGCAATATAATTTATAATAACTTTACTATTCTGGTGTTACAACTGGTTGGGAGATTGTTGCTATCTATGACTTAGCTCAGTCTATGAATTATGTGAGTTGATTATTCTATTTTTTGTTATCTTGTCTTGTTACCTCTCATATCTCTCTAATTATTTCTCCTCCGTGTTTTTGGTCTGTGCTTCCTTTGTCCTCTTGTGACAAAAAGGGGGAGAATAATGCTTATGCTCATATGAATGGAGAATGGAGCAGGCATTGTGCATTGTTTTTATGCACATGTTACTCAGGGGGAGTATGTGTAGAGGAGAAGGGCTATTGTTATGCAGGTTCATGTTAACTATTGATATGCAAGTTCATGTTATTGTGCTAGTTGATAACAACTGGTGCATGATTCGTTAATCAGATATTCTATGAATATTCTATGAACTAACATATCTTGGAAGTGTGTTTTGTCACTAATTTGACAAAGGGGGAGATTGTAAATGCTATTGTTTATAGCCCCTCTTATTATCAAATTTTTGGTGCCAAAGACACTGTTATGAAACTTGCATATGTGAAGATCAAATCACTACTTAAGATCAACTGTGATGAACAAGCACTGCTCTCAAGTCAAGATCTCAAGATGCTTTCAAAGTTCAAGAAGCTTTCAAGATCAATCTCAAGATTTTAAGAAGCTTTCAAGTTCAATCTCAAGATTTCAAGAAGCTTTCAAGTTCAATATGAAGACCTCAAGTTTAATCTCAAGATCTGAATATGCTTTCAAGTTTGAACTACATCAAGACTTCAAGGTCCTTAAGTTTCAATGTCCTTACTTCACTATTGAGGTTTGACTAACCGTAGGTTGACCTTTAGAGTAGGCCACTTTGGATACATAATTTACATATTCTATATAAGTGAGTCTGGCCTATTCTAAGACTAATCCTGGTCTCTGGTCGACTAGTCCTAACACTGCTTCGACCTGTCTAAGGATTTCCTGGATCAGTCATAAGTTTGTTGTAAAATTCGGATATTTTTTGTTAAGCTTCGACTAGTCCTGGGGACCGTTCGACTAGTCGTAGGAACAATGTCGACTGGTTCTTCGACCAGTCATAGACCTTTGACTAAAATTACGGTGATGATTTACACTTTACTTCGACCAGTCGAAGGAGACCTATGACCAGTCGAAGGTGCCCTTCAACCAGTCGTGAAACCGTCTTATCTTATCGCGCCTGAATTTTCAAATATCTGTTGGATCTTCGACCAGTCCTAGCGAATTAAGACCAGTCGAAGACGTGATTTATTCACCTATAAATAGAGCACGAATCTCAGAATAAAATAGACCATTCAAGCTTATTTAATTCAGCCTTCTGAGAGATAAATCTGTGCTCCATTTAAAGCTAAGTGTGCTTATTTAATATTCTATTTCTTTAGCTTTGTTAATTGATTAACATTCCAATCTAATCTGTAAAGAGGAAGTTTTATTTTCCTTTTACTGGAATCAAAATCAATTCTAGCTAGCCCATTTGTTTTAAGTTAAAATCTATTAGAAATTAGAACCATTATAAAGTGAGTATTGGACATTGAACTTTGACATTCAAATCTCTACTCCGACTTGGTTCTTCTGGGCTGCTACAACAAAGAAGAAATTCAGGTATTTTACATTTACTGTAAATTCATTTATTTTAGTTTTATTTGAGGTTAAGCCAGAAAAATCTCAAAGTTGTTGGTTATCTGAGGAGAGCCAAAAAACTCAGAAGTGAGGGTTTTTGAATTGTGTAAGCCCTTTGAAAAAGACACAATTGTAAAGGTTTTGGGTGAACCTATGAAAACCTACTTAATAGTGAATGCTAATATCCCCTGTGTGAGGATATTAGGAGTGGAGTAGCATTCTGTGTGGCTATTTTTGAACAGTTGGTGTACACACAGGTGAACCACTATAACTCCTTGTGTTTGGTGGAAGTGTGCTTTATTTTCATATCTTTGATAATTCTTTTTGTGAAATGTATGTGGATGTGAATGTTGTAATCATTTTAATTTCAAGCTCGGTGGGGAATGTTGTAATAGTTTAGATTTAAATTTCTGCAATTTATTTTAAGCTATTTCTTTATTTGAGCTTTATTGTTCTAGTAAGGTTGCCCTGCCATTTCTATGGTGTATGGTTGTGTAACGCCCCGAATTTTTGCCAACCTGGGATTAGATGTCCTTAGGCAATGGGTCGATCCTAATACCTCATTAACTTGTCAGAACTGAATCCCAAAGTCTAAAGCCGCCTTTGAACTCATTTCCTTCACAAATCTCACCCTTCATCACCTTGATCTTCCAATTTTTCTAAGAACTTTCACCCTAGACACTATCTTAAACTAGCTAAGTAGTATAACTTGGATCACTTTATATACAAACTACAAAGGCCTGAGTACCACCTCGACCAGAAATCACTTAGGACTAAATCCTTTAGAAATGAGACAAAGTAACTAGGTGTGAAACCAGATTAGCTACGAAATCCGTTTGAATCGCTTTAAATACGATCTGCAAGACCCAAAACTTGTAGAATCATTGACGCTAGGTTGCCCTAAAATCTAGGATCAAACTCATTACCCGGCTGCTCTCGGGAGCATCTTGAAACTCCGTATCAGATCTAGACCGCACGTCAGAAGTCCGATTAACACGAAGTTAAGGAACTAGGACCGCCTCACTGGGCTTGACTATCATCTCAAAAATCAGGTCCAGCCGATGTCCCACGGCCATTCGTTTGGATCCGGAGCGAGGGAGTGTGAAAAACACTATTCCCTTTCCAAAATAAATATCTGGAATAGTGATCTGGCATCATTTGTTTGCGGATCAGTATTAAGCAACCAGACCGTCAGAATCAGACCAAATTACACCCTCGGATCAGGAAAAATTTCAGGAACATTTACATGTGCTTGGAATTTCGGATCGTGGCCCACTGACCGTTGAACTGAAAGTGGTCCGCCACGTGCGATCTGGGAATCCGATCGAGTCAAAAATGTAATCCCACATAGATCCATGTGTGGTGAGCTTAAGTCTGGCGTTTGGCTCAAGGAGGGCCACCGGAACCTCTCTTTTGAGCTGGAAAAGTGACGAAATACTTATAATAGCAGTAACCCTTGAACCTGAGTCTATTTTGGGAAGGTTTTAGGCTATAAAAGGACCTTAAACCCTCTCCCATTCCAGCCATACGAATTTGGATTTGAGAGAGAGAAAAGAGAGAGAAAGTGAGGGAGATATGGGAGGAACTCCCTGCTGTTGTTCCCTGCCGCTATTCGGGCTCCACCGCCTGATTCTTATCGCTTTCCCGGCGATTCCGGCGTCGTTTCTAGGTAAGAAACCCTAACCCTAACCTGTTTTAGGGTTGTATAGGTTGTAGGTTATGAAATAACTAACCAGTTTCGTTCTTTAGGCTGCCAAACTCCCGTAAACGGAACCTTAGCGAACCTATCGACTCCGTTACGATTCTACGACACAAGGTGCGGACTTTAGGTGTATAGGTTATGGTTTTCAACGCTTTCAATGTCAGATAATGATAGATTCATGATCTGCATGCAATTGCACATGTACAAAGTGCTTTCCGTTTTCAGTTTCGATTAGAATTGTAGAATTTGGAATTTCACATACTCTAGGTATTCGTATAAAATACCGTATACGTATTTTTTATGGAAATGTATTTGACATGTTTATTTGTCGTATGGATATATGACGTATGGATAAAATACTTATTTGGCGAAAGGATTCGCCTAAATACATGTTTACTAATAAACACTATGTATGTAGAAATACGGTATTGTAAGAAGTACCATATACATGTATATTTTAGCGATGTGTTTGTCATGATTAATTGTCGTATAAATATATTATGTGCGTATAAAATATTTACTTGGCGAAGGGAATCGCCGTAATACATGTTTGCTTGTATACATTATGTATGTTGAAAATGCATATTCTAGAAAATACTGTATATGTATAAATTTTGGAGATGCATTTATCATGATTATTTGCTGTAGTAATATATTATACATGGATAAACTACTCACTTGGCTAAAGGATAGCCCTAATACATGTTTTGCTAACATACACCATGTATGTTGTAATAGTGTATTCTAAGTGTTTGTGAAAATGACTGAATGAGTATAGAATCCTCATTCGTGCTCGCCATGACTAATTGTCATGGATTCATGATTGTTGTATTGGCGATACCCTTTTGACGAAAGGATTTTCCCTAAATCACGCCACGGCCAATATACACTATATATGCTAAAATGTGTGGCCCAAGTGTTTGCGGAAATGACTGAATGAATATGGAACTTGGATTCCTGCTTGCCATGACTATCCGTCGTGGGTGTACGCGTGTTATGATTGAGGCAACTCCCTAGTGAAAGGATTTGGCCTAATGCCTATGTGATCGACATATGTCATGTATGTTGATGTATGTTTGTTTAAGTGTTTCTTGAAATGTCTGAATGAGTAGTAGTTAGCAAATTGTAATGTATAAGGATGTTGAGATATGATTCTCAACCTCTTTTAACTATGTGTATGATCTCCTTGGATTATTGTGTGATTAGGAATTGAACATGTATAAACTCATGCTTGTGTTATGATTCATAACATGCTCAACTGCTTTATGATTATAACTAGGTAATGCATATGTTTAAATTTATATTTATGTTGTATGATCCGTCATGGGTAATGGGGGAGCGGAGCAACGAGTGCGTGCAACAGCCCTGGCAGCCTTAAACGGATAATACCATACCTTGATTGTATGAGTGGAATCTTGATCCATTACTGCTTTATCTATCTGCAAGTTATCATGTTTGGGGCTATGATTATAGTCCAGACAATCTGTACCAGAATTGAATTCGTGGCTGCGATTCATTTGCCACGTGAGATGTGTTCGACGAACCCGAGTCGTACTTCGGTTAGCGATAGTGGTTGGCCACGCGAAGTGCTTATGCACTTCATGTCGTTCAACTTGTTGTGCGTTCGAGCTAGCCGAGCTTGTCAAGTAACCCGATCTGTCTTATGTATGTTCACCATGTTTGGTCGCTACTGCTTGAACCTAGGGTACCAAACTTACTGGTAAAATTCCTTTTAACCATGGTACCTCGATCCACTAAGACTCATGAGCCGGGCATGGTGGTATGGGACACCGTGGTCAAGCTGTCGGCCTACGCTGGGGCCACGTGCCTCCCCGTAGTGACCAGTGAGCAACCAGACTCGTGAGCCGATTATGGTGGTATGGGACACTATATTCGAGCTGTCGATACTTACGGCGAGAGCCAAGTACGGTGAGACCTGTACTCGTGCTGACGGACGACGAGTCCTCCGTAGTATCTTCGAGTATACTCCAAGGGTTTATAATTGGCGACAAGTCTTTCACAGCAACTAGAGTATGAGTTGAGCCGAGTACGGTGAGACCTGTACTCGAGCTGACGGCTAGTGATTGAGCCGAGTACGGTGAGACCTGTACTCGAGCTGACGGCCAGCAATTGAGCCGCATACGGTGAGATCTGTATCCGCGCTGACGGGTGACGAGCCCTTTGCGATGCCTTCGCTATGCTTCTCGAACCATAATATCGTATGAGATTAACTAGGATTGACGACCCTAGAATGGATCATGTTTGGGAATGATACAAGGGAGGTACCTTAGTTTCCCAATACTGCTGTTTGAAATGGACTAATAATAACTCGGTAATTATGATCATCATCGCACCGCATGTGCTTAGTAGATGTGGCGCACTGAGGGAGTTAAGCATTCGCGAACGTAAGATGATGTCGCATGAGGGTGGTTTGGCAAGGGCATACAGCATCATGTCATTTCATTCTCGCACTTAATAAGAGTAGTTAGAATTGTTTGATTTGTACTGCTTTATCATTACTGCTTGATTGAATTGATAACATGTTAACCTATGCTTTACTGTTCCACTGAGTTGATCACTCACTCCCATGTTACGGGACGGTGTTGTACACACCAACCAGATTTGTTGAATTTCAGATGATGGTGATGCTTATGAAGCAGAGCCGGACTACTTCTATGGTGATGAGGAGGAGTTCTCCTATCATGTAACTCTCTGACGGGTCTCTGAAGACCTGATACTGCATTGACAAGGCTATAGTACTTGGGATAGAAGATATTACACTTACACATTAGGTATATTTTAGAACTGTACTTGTAATTATTTAACCTGGTAACGTTATCACACTCTGGAGACTCATTATAGATTATATACTTTATCTATCTATCACAGTCTTCCGCTTGCAAATTTAATTGTCTCTGGAGTATGATATGTTGTTTTGGCTTAATCTCACTCATGTTCACTACTCTAATACAGTCAACATTCAATCATCATTCATTTTGTTGCATAAGTGATGTTCTGGAACTCGAGAGTTGAGTTACTACTCGACCCTCGATTTTCAGGGCGTTACAGGTTGTCCCTAGAACAATCGATTACATTCTATTCATTTGTTTTGTTTTAATTTGATTATTCTTAGAAAGTTTGAGTTCTTGATGCAAAGATCTTTCTAGAAATCAGGTTGTCCTACCATAAACTTTGGTTTTTGGTGTAAGGTTGTCCTTATAATAACTTTTATATCAATCTCTCAATACTTGTTTGTTGAGGTTGCTATTCATTTATGCATTGTGGATTGATTTACTTTATTTGGTTATCTTGTTATTTAAATTTTGCTGTAATTAATTTAAATTTGGCAGTCCTATTCACCCCCCCCCCCTCTAGGACATATAGCTTGGCCATTTCATAGCTGCTCTGTTGTTGCATTTGGGGTGAACAGATGTATCCCAAATTTCGTTCTTCCTCTCTTTATTCATGAAGGTGCATGATAATAGACATATATTTGATAAATGAAAATAAGAAAAGAAATCAAGAAGTCATGAAACAATATTAAGAAAGTGCCAGGTCTTTATACTAAACAAGAAGTCGTGAAGATTCTTATGTAATTCTCATATTTTGCAGCCATACTGGCAACCACACAATAGAGCAGTTGCACGAAGAATTCAGAATATGGGATGGAGGGCTGATGGTGGTCTTTGGCTTTTACTGTGTGGTGGTGGACTTTACCTTATCAAAGGCACAGGGGTAAGTAAAAGAGAAGAACTTTCTCATTTTTAAAGAAAAAAAGAAAGAGAGAGTATGTGTAACGCAGATTTGTGTATCTGTATTCTTATCTAATGATGCCTGAATACTAGTATTCTTCATTTTTTATTATTTTTTTTGTTGAGATTGTAAATGCAGTTGCGTTTGGTTATGTTAATTCTACCATTTTCATGCAGGACTGGGCATTGTCCCTTTGATGCTATTGTTCAATGAATTCCTATTAGCCAGTCTAGTTGATGCCTGTTTCCAGTGGAAATGGGTCAACCGACCAGCTGGGGTCCCATCCAATTCTTTAAAGCTACAAGTGTACATCTTCTATGGTTAGTTTCTTCCAAGTTCAAAGGATTGCGTTAGTCGTGCTATCCTAAGATTTTACCTTGTTGACATCTCCTTAGCTCATGCGCTGCTTTCAAACTGCAGTGCTATAGATTTTGCTACTTTATATCAAAGTATAAATATCTACTTAGCTATTTTTGAATTATAATTTTTTATATAATTGACACCTTTTATCTCGGAATATGATCTATGAAGTAGCATATGAACGCAATCCTTATCAAAATCTACACCTAGGGGAGCGCAAACAAGAGGATTGATTTTAATAGTATGGTCGTCATGGACAAAAAATGCTTGCAATGAATGTTTAGGAGTACTTGGTAATTTTAGAGTCCTTGGTTAGGGTTTGGGCTGAAAGTACGAGTGTTGGAGCCGACGCTTTCGGAGTCTGAACTCATTCTTTTGAAAAATAGAAAAATGGGAATATTAGTAAATATGGATTTTCTTGTTATAAAGAAAATGGAAGATAGATTGAAAAAACGTAAAAGAGATTTTTTTCTTCTTCTTCTTTTTTGCTTCAAGAGAGAGACGGAGAGGTGAGAGTGGGGAAATCGAGGGAGATAGTGGAGGAATGAATTGGCCATGTGAGATTTGAAAATATCGAGTGTAGTTTGGTTTGAAAATGACGTTTCACATGTGTGGCGTACATTTTTTTTTAAGACAGTAATTTAATTTTACTGAAGACAATTGAATTACTAGGCAAGTGTTTAATGTAGGGAACTTCTCTGAAAATGTTATTCTGATAATTAACCTGATGAGAGTAATTTATGGTTTAGTTCCTGGACTAATCTCTCTATCATATTCAAAGAAATCCACATTTTTCTTCGTGTTTCTTACATGGTTCTGTCCCATTTTTATTTGACTTGAAAGTAAAGGTGATACATCTTCTTATATATTCAATCATGGAATGCAGGATGTTGTCGTTAAGGTTCTTACAAATTAGGACTTTTATGAGGATCAACTGAAGGACTTTCTAAGGGAGGTATGCATTTGAAACATTGCTAATAATGTTCTTTGAAACTATACCTATTTATGTATCCGGATGTGCATCGAAGCTATCCGGATGTTGAGCGGGGGTCCCTGGAAGGTGGGAACCGTTGTTATGACCATTGGAGGGGCCTGGCCATTTGGACAGGCCGTGTTTATGTATTTGCTCGAAATTAATGGAGCAAACCCGGATGTGCGTTAGAGATATTCGGATGAGCGGGGATCCCTGGAAGGTGGGAACCGCTGTTATGACCATGATGAAGCTGTCCATTTCTTATGGACAACATTGGAGAGGCCTGTCCATTTGGACAGGACGTGTTTATGTATTTTCTCGTAATTAATGGAGCAGACCTAGATGTACGTCGGAGCTATCCGGATGTTGAGCGGGGGTCCCTGGAAGGTGGAAACCACTGTTATGACCATGATGAAGCTGTCCATTTCCTATGAACAACATTGGAAGGGCCTGACCAATTGGAGTAGGCTGTGTTTATATCTGCATTTGCAGGGACCACACCCTTAACCTATAACCTAAACCTATTCTCAAATCCTAAAACCTATAACTACAACCTAAACCTTAACCTAAACCTATAACCTAAACTCAATTTCCTAAACTTTAACCTATAACCTAACCTAAACCTATACCTATAACCTAAATCTATTCTTAAATCCCAAAACCTATAACCTAAACCTATAACATATAACCTATAACCTAAACTCAATTCCCTAAACCTTAACCTATAACCTAACCTAAACCTATACTTATAACCTAAACTTAAACCTACAACCTAAACCTAAACCTACACCTAATCCTAATCTTAACTCTCAAACCTAAACCTAAACCTAAACTTGAAAACCCAAACCTAAACCCGATCCCGAACCCGATTTCCTAAACCTAAACCTTAACCTATTCTCAATTCCCTAAACCTATAGCTTATAACTTAAACTTAAACCTAAACCTTAACCTAAACCTAAACCTAAACTTAAACCTATAACCTATAACCTAAACCTAAATGTATTCTCAAATCCCTAAACCTAAACCTACACCTAATCCTAATCTCAACTCCCTAACCTAAACCTAAAACTAGACTTGAAAACCCTAACCTAAACCCGATCCCGAACCGAACCCGATTTCCTAAACCTTAACCTAAACCTATAACCTTAACCAAAACCAAAACCTATGACCTAAAACCTTAACCTATAACCTATAACCTAAACCTTAACCTAAACGTAAACTTAAACCTAAACCTAAACCTAAAACCTAAAACCTAAAACCTAAATGTATTCTCAAATCCCTAAACCTAAATCTACACCTAATCCTAATCTCAACTCCCTAACCTAAACCTAAACCTAAACCTAAACCTAAACTTGAAAACCCAAACCTAAACCCGATCCGAACCCGAACCCGATTTCCTAAACCTAAACCTTAACCTATTCTCAATTCCTTAAACCTATAGCTTATAACTTAAACCTAAACCTAAACCTTAACCTAAACCTAAACCTAAACTTAAACCTATAACCTATAACCTAAACCTAAATGTATTTTTAAATCCCTAAACCTAAACCTACACCTAATCCTAATCTCAACTCCCTAACCTAAACCTAAAACTAAACTTGAAAACCCAAACCTAAACCCGATCCCAAACCCGAACCCGATTTCCTAAACCTAAACCTTAACCTACTCTCAATTCCCTAAACCTATAGCTTATAACCTAAACCTAAACCTAAACCTTAACCTAAACCTATAACCTTAACCAAAACTAAAACCTATGACCTAAAACCTTAACCTATAACCTATAACCTAAACCTTAACCTAAACCTAAACCTAAACCTAACCCTATAACCTAAAACCTAAACCTAAACCTAAAACCTAAATGTATTCTCAAATCCCTAAACCTAAACCTACACCTAATCCTAATCTCAACTCCCTAACCTAAACCTAAACCTAAACTTGAAAACCCAAACCTAACCCCGATCCCGAACCCGATTTCCTAAACCGAAACCTTAACCTATTCTCAATTCTCTAAACTTATAGCTTATAACCTAAACCTAAACCTTAACCTAAACAAATAACCTAAACCTAAACCAAAACCTATAACCTAAACCTGAACCCGTTCTCAAATCCCAAAACCTATAACCTATAACCTAAACCTAAACCTAAACCTACAACCTATAACCTATAACCTATAACCTAAACCAAAACCTATAACCTAAACCAAAATCAAAACCTATAACCTAAACCCGAACCCGAACCCGAATTCCTAAACCTTAACCTAAACCTATAACCTATAACCTAAACCTAAATAAAAACCTCATATTTAAATGTATTCACGAATCCTTAAACCTAAACCTACACCTAATCCTAATCTCAACTCCCTAACCTAAACTTAAAAACCCAAACCTAAAGCCGAACCCGATTTCCTAAACCTAAACCTTAACCTATTCTCAATTCCCTAAAGCTATTACCTATATACTATAACCTATAACCGAACCCAAACCCAAACCCGAATTCCTAAACCTTAACCTAAACCTATAACCTATACTTACAAACTTAATCTAAACTTATAACCTTAACCTAAACCTATTCTCATATCCCAAAACCTATACCTATAACCGAAAACCTAAACCTAAACCTAAAACCTAAATGTATTCTCAAATCCCTAAACCAAAACCGACACCTAATCCTAATCTCAACTCCCTAACCTAAACCTAAACCTAAACTTGAAAACCCAAACCTAAACCCGATCCCGAACCCGAACCCGATTTCCTAAACTTAAACCTTAACCCATTCTCAATTCCCTAAACCTATAGCTTATAACCTAAACCTAAACCTATAACCTTAACCTAATCCAAAACCTCTTACCTATAACCTAAACTTTTAACCTATAACCTAACCTTAACCTAAACCTTAACCTATAACCTAAAACCTAAACCTAAACCTAAAACCTAAACCTTAAAAACCTATAACCTAAAACCTAAACCTAAACCTAAAACCTAAACCTTAACCTATAACCTAAAACCTAAACCTAAACCTAAAACCTAAATGTATTCTCAAATCCCTAAACCTAAACCTACACCTAATCCTAATCTCAATTCCCTAACCTAAACCTAAACCTAAACCTAAACTTGAAAACCCAAACCTAAACCCGATCCCGAACCCGAACCCTATTTCCTAAACCTAAACCTTAACCTATTCTCAATTCCCTAAACCTCGAACCTATAACCTAACCTAAACCTAAACCTATCACTTATAACCTAAACCTAAACCTAAAACCTAAACCTACCTAAACCTAAGCCTAAAACCTAAACCTAAACCTAAAACCTAAATGTATTCTCAAATTCTCAAACCTAAACCTACACTTAATTCTAATCTCAACTCCTTAACCTAAACTTAAACCTAAACTTGAAAACCCAAACCTAAACCCGATCCCGATTTCTTAAACCTAAACCTTAACCTATTCTCAATTCCCTAAAGCTATAACCTATATATTATAACCTATAACCGAACCCAAACCCGAACCCGAACCCGAATTCCTAAACCTATAACATATACTTACAACCTTAATCTAAACTTATAACCTTAACCTAAACCTATTCTCAAATCCCAAAACCTATACCTATAACCATAAACCTAAACCTAAACCTAAAACCTAAATGTATTCTCAAATCCCTAAACCAAAACCTACACCTAATCCTAATCTCAACTCCCTAACCTAAACCTAAACCTAAACTTGAAAACCCAAACCTAAAACCGATCCCGAACCTAAACCCGATTTCCTAAACCTAAACCTTAACCCATTCTCAATTCCCTAAACCTATAGCTTATAACCTAAACCTAAACCTAAACCAAAACCTATAGCCTATAACCTAAACTTATAACCTATAACCTAACCTTAACCTTAACCTAAAACCTAAACCTTAACCTATAACCTAAAACCTAAACCTAAACCTCTAACCTAAATGAATTCTCAAATCCCTAAACCTAAACCTACACCTAATCCTAATCTCAACTCCCTAACCTAAACCTAAACCTAACTTGAAAACCCAAACCTAAACCTGATCCTGAACCCGATTTCCTAAACCTAAACCTTAACCTATTCTCAATTCCTTAAACCTTAACCTATAACCTAACTTAAACCTAAACCTATAACCTACACTTATAACCTAAACCTAAACCTAAACCTATAACTTAAACCTAAGCCTAAAACCTAAACCTATGACCTAAAACCTAAATGTATTCTCAAATTCCTAAACCTAAACCTACACCTAATCCTAATCTCAACTCCCTAACCTAAACCTAAGCCTAAACTTGAAAACTCAAACCTAAACCCGATCCCGAACCCGAACCCGATTTCCTAAACCTAAACCTTAACATATTCTCAATTCCTTAAACCTATAGCTTATAACCTAAGCCTAAACCTAAACCTAATACTAAACCCTAACCTAAATCTAAACCTAACTTGAAAACCCAAACCTAAACCTAATCCTGAACCCGAACCTGATTTCCTAAACCTAAACCTTAACCTATAACCTAACCTATTACCTACACTTATAACCTATAACCTAAACCAAGGCCTAAAACCTAAACCTATGACGTAAAACTTAAATGTATTCTCAAATCCCTAAACCTAAACCTACACCTAATCCTAATCTCACCTCCCTAACCTAAACCTAAACCTAAACTTGAAAACTCAAACCTAAACCTATAACCTGTACTTATAACCTAAACCTAAGCCTAAAACCTAAACCTATGACCTAAAACCTAAATGTATTCTCAAATCCCTAAACCAAAACCTACACCTAATCCTAATCTCAACTCCCTAACCTAAACCTAAACCTAAACTTGAAAACCCAAACCTAAAACCCGATCCCGAACACGAAGCCAATTTCCTAAACCTAAACCTTAACCTATTCTCAAATCCCTAAACCTAAACCTACACCTAATCCTAATCTAAACTCCCTAACCTAAACCTAAACCTAAACTTGAAAACCCAAACCTAAACCCAATCCCAAACCCAAATTCCTAAACCTAAACCTTAACCTATTCTCAAATCCCTAAACCTAAACCTACACCTAATCATAATCTCAACTCCCTAACCTAAACCTAAACCTAACTTGAAAACCCAAACCTAAACCCGAACCCGATTTCCTAAACCTAAACCTTAACCTATTCTTAATTCCTAGACCTTAACCTATAACCTAACTTAAACTTAAACCTATAACCTACACTTATAACCTAAACCTAAACCTAAGCATTAAACCTAAACCTATGACCTAAAACCTAAATGTATTCTCAAACCCTAAACCTAAACCTACAGCTAATCCTAAATCTCAACTCCCTAACCTAAACCTAAACCTAAACTTGAAAACCCAAACCTAAACCCGAACCCGATTTCCTAAACCTAAACCTTAACATATTCTCAATTCCCTAAACTTAAACCTAAACTTAAACCTAAACCTATAACCTTAAAACCAAAGCCTATGACCTAAAGCCTTAACCTATATAACCTATAACCTATAACTTAACCTTAACCTAAACCTAAAACCTAAACCTAAACCTAAAACCTAAATGTATTCTCAAATCCTTAAACCTAAACTTACACCTAATCCTAATCTCAACTCCCTAACCTAAACCTAAACCTAAACCCGATCCCGAACCCGAACCCGATTTCCTAAACCTTGACCTTAACCTACTCTCAATTCCCTAAACCTATAGCTTATAACCTAAACCTAAACCTAAACCTAAACTTAAACCTATAACCTTAACCTAAACCTAAACCTATGACCTAAAACCTTAACCTATAACCTATAACCTAAACTTATATCCTATAACCTAACCTTAACCTAAACCTTAACCTATAACCTTAAACCTAAACCTAAACCTCTAACCTAAATGTGTTCTCAAATCCTTAAACCTAAACCTACACCTAATCCTAATCTCAACTCCCTAACCTAAACCTAAACCTAAACTTGAAAACCCAAACCTAAACACGATCCTAGAATCCGAACCCGATTTCCTAAACCTAAACCTTAACCTATTCTTAATTCCCTAAACCTTAACCTAACCTAAACCTAAACCTATAACCTGCACTTATAACCTAAACCTATAAACTAAACCTAAGCCTAAAACCTAAACCTAAACCTAAAATCGAAATGTATTCTCAAATCCTTAAAACCTAAACCTAATCCTAATCTCAACTCCCTAACCTAAACTTGAAAACCCAAACCTAAACCTGATCCCGAACCTGAACCCGATTTCCTAAACCTAAACCTTAACCTTAACCTATTCTCAATTCCTTAAAGTTATAACCTATATACTATAACCTATAACCTAAACCTAAACATTAACCTAAACCTAACCTAAACCTTAACCTAAACCTAAACCAAAACCTATAACCTAAACCTTAACCTATAACCTATAATCGATAACCTAAACTTATAACCTATTACCTAACCTTAACCTAAACCTAAAACCTAAACCTAAACCTAAACCTAAACCTATAACCTAAAACCTAAAACTAAACCTAAAACCTAAATGTATTCTCAAATCCCTAAACTTACTTACACCTAATCCTAATCTCAACTCCCTAACCTAAACCTAAACTTGAAAACCCAAACCTAAACCCGATCCCGAACTCGAACCCGATTGCTGTTATAATGTAGCTCAATCACATGGCAACAAACAAGAATGTATCCCTTTTAACAATGCCCCTTTTTACAAAGCTTTAATTTTTGTTGTTGTTTCTATTAATTGAAACACTTTTTTGCATTATTTGCTCGTATTAGTTTTATTTTAATGACCAATTTTATTTTTAAAAAATGCCTACTTTTTTTGAAGAAGTTTCTGCAATTCTTCATGATTCCGAATTATAATGTTTTGTTGGTTGAATATTTTTTTATTAGATGAAAGACACAAAAAGAAAATTGTTGCTGATTTTTTTCCTTTTTTTTTTTTTTTTTTTTACTTATGATGTTAAAGTTATATGTATTATGCGTGGATGAATGTAATGTGGATAAGATTGTTTGTGTTTGGATGGATGTAGTTTGTGTTTGGATGGATTTACGTAGTTTGGGTTTAGATGGATGTGAATGTGAATATGATGAAATATATTGTATAACAGGTGTATATCAGGAAGAATACGATGAAATATATTGTAACAGTTCAAATTTGAAAATGTCCTTTAAGGGTCATAAGAGACAGCTGATAGCAGTCCTTTTAAAGGACAGTCCATGACCGTCCTTTTAAAGGACAGTCCATAACCGTCCTTTGAAGGCTCATAAGAGACGGTTCATAGCGGTCCATTTTAAGGATGGTCAATGACCATCCTTTTAAAGGACGGTCCATAACCGTCCTTTGAAGGCTCCTAAGAGACGGTTTATAGCAGTCCTTTTTAAGGACGGTCCATGACTGTCCTTTAAAAGGACAGTCCATGGCCGTCCTTTGAAGGCTCATAAGAGACGGTCCGTGGCAGTCCTTTTTAAGGACGGTCCATGGCCGTCCTTTGAAGGCTCATAAGAGACGGTCCGTGAGTCTTTTTAAGGACGGTCCATAACAGTCTTTTTTAAGGACGATCCATGACCGTCCTTTTTTCATCAATAAGAATGACAGTTTTCAACCGTCTTTTAAGTAATACGACATGTCAAAATTTGACTGCCCATGCGACGGTCCATGATCGTGCTTTTTGGTCATTTGAGATGGTTTTGGACCATCCTTTTTTCACTGTTTTGGCGTAGTGGCACTTTACTCACATATCAAGTTGGGCGTTTCTGGACACTATCTCGACTTAATTCCAGGGATGGTTATCAAGCCCAGCAGGACAGAATAGTCCTATAGTTTCACGTCATCGGATCCCTGACGTACAGTTTAGGTCTATTACAAAGTTTCAATGTATTCTCGAGAGCGACAGGCTCTTAGGATTTCTCCTAGGTCTTAAGATGACATTGAGTCAGTGGTACTCATGGTTTTAGACCATCCCATTTGCGAAAATGGTGGCCCAAGCTTAATCTACCGATTATTTAGTACTTAACTAAATCCCGTCTAAATTATACGACAGGCTGCAGTCCTTGGGTCGTTCTACTTGAGGTTGTACTCGAGTCTTTGTACGAATTTTTTTGGGATGTTACATCTGTATAAGTATGCAGATGTTTCACAAGCTTTCTTCTAGAGTATGAGTATGTAACCGAGTTCAATATATACATGTATCATTTCAAAATGAACAAAATGTGGAAATGTAAATGTGTCCAACTAAGCCCAGATGCCCCAGTGATCCCTGTGTAACGGTATGTATCCTATATCGGCCCATCCGAGAGTTGGAAGTAGGAGAATTCCTCCTCATCCAAGAAGTCCTGCTCCATTGCATATATGTCATTTGTACCTGCATCAACATCAGAGTCTGGTTGGTGTTTTAAAACACTGTCCCAGAGTGGGAGTGAGTGATCAACTCAGTGATTCTATAAGGCAAAAGTTACACATATTATCAAGTCAATCAAAGTAGTAATGATAAAGCAATCATAACAATCACTTCCTAACAACTCTTTTTAATGCAGGAATGGGGTGCAAGTAATGATGCATGCCCTCACCCAACAATGCTCCCTCAAAACACGACTCCGACCGCCTATTTCGCATATGATAACACTTCCTCAATTGTGCAATTCCAACACCTTTTTAGCATATCCTAACTAATGCAGTGTGATGCATGGTTGTGTTAACCAAGTGATTAATTAGGCTCATTCATACAGTAAGTTTGGGAAGCTAGGGTACCTCCCTTTTTAATATTGATCACAAATCAAACATTTGGCATCGGACAACAGCAGTGGTCCTATTCCTATGTTCTGGATCCATCTAGGTTCGTCACTCCTAGTTAAATGCATACGATAGGCAAGTTGCAAGAAGTTGTGCTCGTGGTCACCGCGGAGAGTCTCATCACCCCAGCGTATGCTGACAGCACGAACACGGTATCCAATACCACCATGCCCGGCTCACGAATTTTAAGGATCATGGTACCATGGTTAAAGTGGATCTTTACATTGGTGAGGGGTACCTTAGATTTAAGCAGTCACATCCATACATGGTAAACACATAATAGGTCAATCGGTTCATTAGGCAAACTCGATTGGTACGGGCACACGCTGACTTAATCAACATGGAGCGCATAAGTGCCCCTCGTGGCCTAGCCACTGTCGACCATCATCATGCAACTCGTATTTATCGAGTTTACCCAAGGTGGCAAGACTAATTCGGCCACCCAAATAAGGACTTTTACCAATTGCCTGGGCTACGTTTGCAGCCTCAATCCTACTCAAATGCGGCTAGCAATCGTGTGTAATATTTATCCCAGCATTCAACAAACAATCCATGTGGATTTCTCATGTGGGCATTTCATCAAACACATAGACCATGCTAATACAACATGCATTTATCAATTGATTTCATAGAGGAAAATATACATACGCATAAAACACTGAAGAATCCTACCTTAATACTCGTAGTAAATATAATTCATCAATAATTTCTCATTTAGACAATTTGTCAAACACATAGAATACGTTAGTTACAACATATGTTTGATCAATTCTTTATACGGAGAGATCTACGTGAATATGACAATGATGAATCCGGGGTTAGTAATTATGGCAAGCACTAATCATTTCTTTTGCTCATTTAAACATTTCAACAAACACATAGGGTGCATCATTTATTTATCATAGTTCATAGGTGTATCTCACACAGAAATCAACGTATTTAAGACAATACGGTAGCAAGTAAGATAGAACATAAATCATTAGCTGTCATTAAAGCATTAATAAACCGCAACCTAAGTGTTTATAATCCGCACCTTTTGTTAGTATGCTCAACTCGGACTGTAGAGCATGCTACTATAGAAACAGTGGATCGGTGTCCACTAAAAGGAATACAGGTGTACCTTGGACGTGGGCCGTGACTTCAAATGCTAGCGGTACTGTAACTGTTGATTCAGCTACTTCGGCAGTGAGTGCATGTACGTGAGCTTGTTACGGGTGGTTAGGCGGCACTATCACAGGCCGTTGAGCTGACCTATTTTAAGATGCAGGAGGTCGATTGTATGGTTGCACCGGTGCCACGAATCATAAAGGAGGGGCTGGCGGTTGGCCTTTTGAGGTGGCGTGTAGCCGTTGTCCCTCATCTTGGTAAAGCAGAAGGGGTCAATGTGACCCACTTTGCTATAGTATGTGCACGTTCGATCAGAACCCCTTTGCTGGGCCAACGGAGCCATCAGTCTGGGAGGTGAGTTCACACGTGACCTCTTGCCGAGAAGCGGTTGGGTCTGTAGCTCAGGCTTAGGCCTCGGGCCCATTGGCAAGCATGTTCGAGACTCCCGCTCACCATCCTGCTCAGCTCACAAGGACATATTCACTAATTCAGCATAGTTGGGGATGCTAGCACAACACATCTTAGTGAGGATGTCAGCCCGTAACCCTTCTGAGAATCGCCGCATTCTCATCGAATCATTAGCCAAGATCAAAGGAGCATATCTAGCTAGCTCCGTGAAACGGTTCTCATATTCGGCCACTGTCATTCCCCCCCCCCCCTAAAGCAGAAGAATTCGCCCTCTTTTTCATTACGATAAGTGAGGGGCAAGTATTTCCCGTGGAAACATGTTTCGAACCCGTCCCACGTCCACACAAATCCTGTGGGAATGGTTCGTAGGACACTATCCCACCACAGGCTAGCCTCCTTCTCAAACATGTATGTAACAAGCTCGATCTATTCCACTTCAATACAGTGTAATGGCTTCAACATCTTAGATATACGATCCAACCAGTACTCGGCCTGCTCGGGTCTATGAGTACCCGCAAAAGTGGGAGGACGGAAGCGCTGAAAATGCTCAAACAGGACACATGCGGCCGTTGCCCCGGTGGCCTGCATGGGTTGCATCAGCGGATCCACATTCATATTTTGTACGATGGCCCCCGCTATAGTTGTTAGGACCTGTTGTTGTTAGTGCATCAAGAGCATCATCTACTCCAATCTATCTGGGGGAGGGGCTGCCTGAGGTATATGTGGCCCTGACGAAGAAGCACGGTTCTGACCTAAAACCGGTGGTGCACTCGGTATTGGCCCATTTATGGGGCCGGTGGCCGGTTGTGAATCCCGCAACATCTCACTACCTGGACCCAAATTAGGGCCCGTTTGGCTATCATTCGGGAGAGGGGCCCCGTCAACCAACCCGCTAGGCGGGAGATGTGCCATGTTCCGATTGATCTTGGGAGGCATTCCCTATATACAACATAGGGTACAACATTTATGAAATCAGAGTGATATCGTACATACATCATCAACTTTTTCCAAACATTCCATGCATTACCAAAATAAAAGAAGCTCCATGCATTTCATCAAACAAAAAAATTTGTCGTAGGTACATATGGTATAGCATTACATGTACTATGATAGAGAATGCACGATAGCCAACTAAAGCAAAAGGATCCCATCATTTACAACCCCAACCACTAAATTAAGCCTATCTAAGGCCATTATAAAAAAGTAACTACTAACTACACTACTAATCCTCCGATTCTGGCGAAGACGGAGGTGCTCCCTTATCCTACATGCTGCACAGGAGGGCTTTCAGGTTGTGGGACATTCTCTTGAACTTCTACTTCAGATAGGCCTAGTTTTCCTCGATCTTGGCCAGATAGGCATCGTAGGCGGCCCGATCCTGGCGGTCGTCACGAGCGGTGGGAGGCTCCCAGTCGGAGTCCTGAGTCTACCTTTCTTCTTCCTGTTCCTCTTCCTCACCTTCTTCCTCTTCTTCTGTCTCTTTCTCTATCTCATCCCCGAATTCCTTAAGTCGGGCCTGGCGCTGTTTGGGACCTATTTTCATGTTGTTGAGGGTGGTCTCGTTGATGAAATGGATAGGGGTGAGATTTTCCATATGGAGCCTGAATCCAAAATTGCGGGCAATCTTGCAAACCAGTCGGCCAAATGAGAGGGACACATCCCCCCGAGTAGATTGCACCGCCTTCACTATCTAAGTTAAGGCAAGGGCAGGCACACCTTCTCTCCCTGTCCAACTTGGTATAGGAAATCCACCATAAATCTAGTGCATTCTGTGCGGTTGCTCCATCTAGGATACACGTTGTACGTGCATATATGGTGGAGCAGGCAATAATCGTCAGTCATGTGCATCATTCTGAGGCTATTCTCCCGCCTCCACTCAACGAGTCGACTGCAAAGGAAGCATGTGCGGCGATCTCTCTCCCATCCATCAGTGAGATTCATCTCACTGGCATATACAATGCCGCGCTCAACTCTCATAATGCAGGCTATCATATCCACATTGACTCTGGTTTCTGTTCTTCCCAAAGGAATAATAAACTGGAGAGGATCATGAGTCGGGTCCTTTATATGCGTATAGAAGGTCCGCACGTAGCCTCACTAGCATGTGTCTTACCTTTAAACATAGGACCCCATCCATTGTTTAAGAGGTGGTCGATCACCGAGTATATCCTGAACAATTTCTCATCCATATGAGCTTCAAAAATAACTTTACGATGACAGAACTTACCGAATTCAGTGCCCTCTGGTAGCGACCTCGCTATTGGGATTTGGGGGTCAAGGTCCTGCTTTAACCTTCGTTCGACGCTCGAACTTGCCTCAACACTTGTCTTCTTTTTTGGAGCGACTTAGACGACTTGGCTCGGCCTCATTTGGGGCCGCTTGTTTCTTCCCCATAAGGGAAAGGAGCGTAGAAATGGAAAAAATGGCGGCCATTATCTCGAAAAGAGCCATAGAGATGGAAAGGTATATGTGATGGAAGGATCTTAAGAGAATGAGTGGTTTGGAAGCCCTAGATGTTGGATTTGTGCTCAAATGAGCAAGAAAGGAGAAATGTAAAGGATGATTTTAAAGAAATAGAGATGGAGGGGTGTAGGGAATAGGAAATGTAATGAAGAGATGAGATTCAAGAGTTTAGAAATGGGGATTTGAGAGTGGAAATAGGGTTTGGAGGGGCTTAGGAAGGGCAGAGGGTTTGAAAATGGGTGGAAATGAGGGAAAAAGGGGTGGTAGGGTTGTTTAAGGGGACCCCCACACGTGGGAGGGGCCCACACACTCAGGCCGGCGGTGGTGCACCGCCAATCTCACGGCACCACCGTGCCCTGTTGGAACCAGCGGTAGTCCACCGCTGATCTGGCGATGCCACCATTCTCTGCTAGGGCTTCTGGTGGTGCACCGCCAATCGAGCCGTGTTGCTGCGACCCTCTGGCCATTCCGGTGGTAGCCACCCCTCTCAGGTCAGTATTTTGGTCTGTGGGATCCCCTGGGTCCCACTGAATTCATTAGTTTGAGTTTTAAGCAGGTCGGGTCCACTTATCACGATCCAACGAGCATTTATCACACCACCTAGAACCATCTCAGGTTCAAAATTTGTCAACTGATGGCCCAGAGGCGACTTAGGTCACTACTCAGGATCTAAATCCCTCATAAGCCATAATGCTCTGTCTCGTTTATCGACGAAACCTTGGGATTCTAGTGTCATCTCTAAATTCCATCACCCCCTTCCTAAGTCAGAGTGCGTCATGATAACCTATAACCTCAGGTCCAGTTTAATCCAATTCATGCTCTGATACCAACTTGTAATGCCTTAAATTTCAAGGGTCGAGCAAAGCTCTACTCACGAGATTCAGAACATCACTTATGTCTTGTGGATGATGATATTCAGATTTCTTTCATGTTCATGAGTTAGGCATGTATGGGATTATACTAGACAACACATCATACTCTGGATTTAATTAAGTTAAGAAAGTACGGAATTCTAAGCATGTCTGTATAAGTATGCAGATGTTTCATAAGGTTTCTTCCAGAGTATGAGTACGTAACTGGGTTTAATATATACATGTATCATTTCAAAATGAACAAAATATGGAAGTGTAAATGTGTCCAATTAAGCCCAGATGTCCCAGTGATCCTTGCGTAACGGTATATAGCCTAGATCGGCCCATCCGAGAGTTAGAAGTGGGAGAATTCCTCCTCCTCACACAAGAAGTCCTGCTCCATTGCATAGACGCCATCTATACCTATATCTACATCAGAGTTTGGTGGGTGTTTTAAAACACCGTCCCAGAGTGGGAGTGAGTGATCAACTCAGTGGTTCTATAAGGAAAAAGCTACACATGTTATCAAGTCAATCAAAGCAGTAATGATAAAGCAATCATAACAATCACTTCCTAACAACTCTTTTTAATGCAGGAATGGGGTGCAAGCAATGATGCATGCCCTCACTCAACAATGCTCCCTCAACACACGACTCTAACCACCTATTTCGCATATGACAACACTTCCTCAACTACGCAACTCCAATGCCTTTTTGGTACATCCTAACTAATGCAGTGTGATGCATGGTCGTGTTAGCCAACTGATTAATTAGGCTCATTCATACAGTAAGTTTGAGAAGCTAGGGTACCTCCCTTTTTAATATTGATCCCAAATCAAACATTTGGCATCGGACAACAGCAGTGGTCCTATTCCTATGTTCTGGATCCATATAGGTTCGTCACTCCTAGTTAAATGCATACGATAGGCAAGTTGCAAGAAGTTGTGCTCATGGTCACTGCAGGGAGGCTCGTCACCCCAGCGTAGGCTGACAGCACGAACACGGTATCCAATACCACCATGCCCGGCACACAAATCTTAAGGATCGTGGTACCATGGTTAAAGTGGATCTTTACATTGGTGAGGGGTACCTTAGATTTAAGCAGTTGCATCCATACATGGTAAACATGCAATAGGTCAATCGGTTCATTAGGCAAACTTGATTGGTACGGGCGCACGCTGACTTAATCGACATGGAGCGCATAAGTGCCTCTCGTGGCCTAGCCACTATCGACCATCATCGTGTAACTCATATTCATCGAGTTTACCCAAGGTGGCAAGACTAATTCGGCCACCCAAACAAGGACTTTTACCGATTGCCTGGGCTACGTTTGCAGCCTCAATCCTACTAAAATGCAGCTAGCAATCATGTGTAATATTTATCCCAGCATTCAACAAACAATCCATGTGAATTTCTTATGTGGGCATTTCATCAAACACATAGACCATGCTAATACAACATGCATTTATTAATTGATTTCATAGAGGAAAATATACATATGCATAAAACACTGAAGAATCCTACCTTAATACTCGTAGTAAATATAATTCATCAATAATTTCTCATTTAGACAATTTATTAAACACATAAAATACGTTAGTTACAACATATGTTTGATCAATTCTTTATACGGAGAGATCTACATGCATATGACAATGATGAATCTCAGGTTAGTAATCATGGAAAGCACTAATCATTTTCTATTGCTCATTTAAACATTTCAACAAACACAAAGGGTGCATAATTTATTTATCACAGTTCATAGGTGTATCTCATACAGAAATCAACGTATTTAAGTTAATACAGTAGCAATCAAGACAGAACATATATCATTAGTTGTCATGAAAGCATCGATAAACAGCAACATAAGCGTTTATAGTCCACACCTTTCGTTAGTACGCTCAACTCGGACTTGGTCCAAATTCTACGTTTCTAAAAATGAAACATCAGACACCTAAATAATGAAATTAGTTAGCTAGGTTGATGAAAAACTATCCGGGAGTTCTACATTGATATTAGGGTTGGTATTTCTTAACTGAAATCATAACTGAAAGAGGTTTGGTAGCGCAACGGCGCGGTGATTAGGCGCGTGGATTCGTGGGAGAAGATTTCTGCAACGATCTCCCAAAGTTCTCCTTCTCTCTTTCCTCTTTTCTCCTCTCTCTCCCTCTAGGGTTTGTGAAATTCGTATATGGGAGAGAGATGGTGAAATGAAGGCTATTTATAGCCCCAGATGTGATGCAAATAGCCCCAGGGCCACTTTATACATTGTTTATACCCTGTAGGCAGTTGTTTCTGGCGAACAGGGCTCATAAGGAGGCCCACGACTTATCTACCTCATAGGGTACGCTCCCTGACAGTGGATCCATGTTAGGACACGATTTCGGTATGATTGGATATGCTGATCGACCGTGGAGAGCCTGTCTCAGATCGACGATCTTGCGTGTCCAATCAGGGCCACAGTTATACGGATAGGTGCAGGGAAATTTCCTTTCCCCATGGGTGAAGTTTGGTCACTAAATAACGGTCTGAATTCTTCAACTTTACGTGAGAGTGAACGACCCAATTCACTTAAGTTTCAGTTCATTTTCTAAGGATATTCGCATTTCTCACGCTCTTAACACATGACTCAAGTTGGGTATTTCTGGACACTATCTGGGCTTGGTTCCCGCAATGGTTGTCAAGCCCAGCAGGACAGACATCTTCCTATAATTTCGTGGTCATCTGACCCTTGATGTGTAGTCTAGGTCCGTTACCGAGTTTCAATGTACTCCAGAGGGCGACAGGCCCTTAGAATTTCTTCTAGGTCTTAAGATGACATTGAGTCAGTGGTATCCCTGGTTCTAGACCTTTCCATTTGCGAAAATGGTGTCCCAAGCTTAATCCACCGATTATTTAGTACTTAACTAAATCCCATTTAAATTATACGACAGAATGCGGTCCTTGGGTTATTCTGCCTGAGGTTGTACTCGAGTCTTTGTATGGATTTTTCTGAGACGTTACATTACATGTGCCCTTACAAACTAACCTCACTACTGTAGGGCACACGCAAACCGATCCACGGGACCCTAGCCCTAGGAATGGGTTTGAAAGTCGACGTACCACTCCAAGGTGCGGACCATTACTCCTAGGTTATCGTTTATTGAACCCATATCATGATTAATGATTTGTATAGTGAATAGATGTTTGCATGTTAACTAGTGTGTACTCGTATGGTCATTTGCCTTCTATAAAGTGCTAATCATGTGTAATGTGCGTGAACATTCAATTGAATGTTAGAATAGGTTGAAATTACTAAATTTATTGTTCATGCTTCATGTTATCCACCTGCATATGCACTAAATTTTCTTTACCTCATGTGAATTACAATGATTAGTGGTAGTACGCCTACATGTTCAATAAAATGCCCAAATCAAGTAAAATTTTCCTGATTTGTTGTTTTGTACTTTTTCTTATAGATGCAAAAATTAATTTATTAAGTATATTGATCAATTGCGGTTATTTGGTTAATCGGGTTGGCCAGCTTACAAGGGCAACCCCATTTGAGTCAACCACCTTAGACCAGTTCAATTGACCCGGGCTGAATGCAGATAACAGATAATAGTCGGACGACACGGGATGCTTGTAACCAGTGCTGGTTGCGCCGAGGTCCGCCTAAATCAACCGAACTAGTTTACTAACTGACCAACAATGTGCCCACCATGTATGATCACGCCTGCCTAAATCTAGAGCACCCCATACCCATGAGAGGCCTACTAATAACCATTAGTGATATGATCCCCAAGTATCAGGCTTACTAATAAAACACTACTATTATCGACAGAAAAAAAAAATCGTCGGTAAAAAACTTTTCCCAACGAACCAGATAGTCCATCAGTAAATGCTTTCTCGATGGCTGAAAACCATCGGTAATAATGTTTTTACCGACGAAATTTTTTGTCGGGAATAATGTTATATTTTTACCAACGAACAAGAGCCATTGGTAATAATGTTATATTTTTAACTTGTAAATTTTCGCTAATGGTTTTACCGACGAATGAAAACCGTCAGGAATAATCTCCTATTCTTTTTTACCAAGGACAAAAATCATCAGTAATACTTATCTTTTTAACGTCGAACCAAAATCGTCGGTAACAATCACGTAATGTTTTTTACCGATGAATGAGAGTCGTCGGTAATAATGTCATATTTTTAAGTTGTCAATTTTCACTAATGCTTTTACCGACGAACGAAAGCCGTCGGCAAAAATTGCCTAATTTTTTTTACCAATGAAACAAATCGTCAATAATACTTATATTTTTACTGACGAACCAAAATTGTAGGTAAAAATCGATTAATGTTTTTTACTGACGAACCAAAATCGTTGGTAAAAATTGTGTAATGTTTTTTACCGACGAACGAGAGCCGTCGATAATAATGTCATATTTTTAACTTGTCAATTTTCGCTAATGCTTTTTACCGACGAACGAAATCAGTCGGCAATAATAGCGTAAATTTTTTCACCGAATAAACAAATCGTTGATAATACTTATATTTTTACCGACAAACCAAAATCGTTGGTAAAAATCATGTAATGTTTTTTACCGATGAATGAGAGCCGTCGGTAATAGTCATATTTTTCGCTTGTCAATTTTCGTTAATGATTTTTACCGACGAACGAAAGTCGACGGCAATAATCGCCTAAATTTTTTTACTGACAAAATAAATTGTCGGTAATACTTATATTTTTACCGACGAACCAAAATTGTTGGTAAAAATCGTATAATGTTTTTTACCAACGAACGAGAGCCGTCGGTAACATGTCACATTTTTCCGTTGTCAATTTTCGCTAATGATTTTTACCAATGAAAGAAGGCCGTCGGCAATAATCGCCTAAATTTTTTTACCGACGAAACAAATCGTCGGTGATACTTATATTTTTACCGACGAACCAAAATCGTTGGTAAAAATTGCGTAATGTTTTTTACCGACGAACGAGAGCCGACGATAATAATGTCATATTTTTAGTTTGACAATTTTCGCTAATGATTTTTACCGACAAATGATAGTCGTCGGCAATAATTGGCTAAATTTTTTTACTGGCGAAACAAAATCATCGGTAAAAATCGCGTAATGTTGTTTACCGACGAATGAGAGTCGTCGGTAATAATGTTATATTTTTTAACTTGAAAATGTTCGCTACTATTTTTTACTAATGAACTAAAACCGTCACTAATAATCGCTAAATGTTTTTTACCGACGAAAACTATTACCGGTATTGATGTTATATTTAAGTTGAAAATTTTCACGCTAACTCAAAAACTTTAGTGGTAAGAGTTTTACCAACGAACCAAAACTGTCGGAATAATGTTTTTATCGATGAAAGAATTCGTCGGGAATAATGTTATTTATTTAGGGCGAAAATTTTTGCGCAAAGAGTTTTACCGACGAACTAAAACTGTCGGTGTTAATGTTTTTATCGACGAAATAATTTGTCAGTAATAATGTCATTTATTTAAAGCAAAAAAATTTTCTATTGTTTTTTACCGACGAACCAACACTGTTGGTAATAATGGCTTATTTTTTCCCGACGGACAAAAAACCGTCGGTAATAATCGCTTGTTTTTTACCGACGAACAAAAATCATTGATAATAATCGCCTGTTATTTACCGACGAACAAAAACCGTCGGTAAAGGTAGTATGTTTGTATATATATGTATTTAGTTTTTATATCAAATTAGTGGAATTTTTTTTATTTTTTAAAATTTAAAAGTAATATTTAAATGATTTGTAATATCACATGAAAAAGAATATTGAGAAGTTAAAATTTTTAACAATGTTTAAGAAAATTTTGAAAACAAAATGATGCTTTTGAAGAAAAAATTGGCATTTGAAATTATTGAGAAAAATTTTAAATATGATCAAAATTTTGAAAAATTGAAAATAAAAATTCTGAATTTGTATTTTTTGTAAAATAATTTATAATAAAAATGATATTTTGCTAAACGTTTTCAAAAATATACATTTTGAAAAAAATGTTATTTTTAAATTAATGAAAATTGGAATTTATGTGTGAAAATTTTTTTTATTAAATTATTAGGCACATCCACTAATTGTACTGTAACACCTCGAAAAATTCATACAAAGACCCGAGTACCACCTCAGGCCAAAATCCCTAAGGACCGTATTCCATCAAAATTTGGGAGAAAATTAGTTAAGTGTAAAACTAAATAATCGGTGGATTTAACTCGAACCACCGTTTCCACAAATGGCAAGACCTAAAACCATTAATACCACTGACTCAACGTCCCTTAAAAACCTAGGAGAAATCCTCTGAGCCTGTCACTCTCAAGAGTACATTGAAACTCCATATTGGACATGGACCGCACATTAAAAGTCCAATGATCGCAAAACTATAGAGTTATATCCGTCCTACTAGGCTTGACAACCATCGCAGGAATTGAGCCCAGATAGTATCCAGAAACGCACAACTTGAGCCCTGAGTGAATTGTATGAGATACGCGAATATTTTTAAAAAATGTATTGAAACTTAAGTGAATTGGGCCATTCACTCACACACGAAATTGAGAATTTTAGACCGTCAATTTCAGATCAAACTTCACCCATGGGAAAAGGAAATTTCCCTGCGCATATCTGTATACTTGTGGCCCCGATCAAGCAAGTACGACCGTTGATCTGACACGAGTCACGGTCGATCGGCCTATCCAATCGCACTGAAATCACAACCTGGCATAGATCCATTGTTAGGGAACTTACCCCATGACGTAAGTGAGTAGTGGACCTCCAAAGGAGCCCCGTTTGCCTGAAACAGGCACCCTTTGGTTATAAATTAATTATACCATGGCCCTGGGGCCATTTACATCAGTTTCAGGCCTATATAAAGCCCTTAAATCATCCCATTTATATTCCATACGAATTTCTCTAACCCTAGGAGAGAAGACATAAAAGAGTAAGGAGAGTAGGGAAATCTTTGGAGTTTGTTGTTGTGGTTCTCTCCCACTACTCCACGTACGGATTCACCTCCCTACTTCGCTACACAATCATTTTCAGTTACGATTTGGGTAAGAAATTCTAACCCTAATCTTGATTTAGAAATCTGGATTGAGTAATCGATAAACTAGCTAACCTATTTCATGGTTTAGGTACCCGTTGTTCTATTTTCGGGAACGTAGTGTTTGAACCGAATCCAAATCGAGTATTCTGACGGAAGGTGTGGACTATAAATATTTAGGTTATGGTTTTCAATGCTTTTAATGTCAGCTAATGGTTTATATCTGACTTGATTGCTACCATATCATCTTAAACACGTCGATTTTGATGTATTATACATGTATGAACTATGTTGAACAAATATGCATCCTATGTGTTTGTTGAAATGTTTGAATGAACATGCAATTATGATTTGTGCTTGCCATGACTATTAATCTAGGATTCATGTTTCTTGTATGCATGATGATCCCTTTGTGTAAGGAATTGCCATAATATATGTCGTAACTAATCTATTCTATGTATTTGGTGAAGTGTAATTTAAGTGTTTGATAAATTGTCTGAATGAGAAAATATTGATGATTTGTATTTATTAAGTGTATTAAGATAGGTTTCTCAATTGCCTTAATCATATGTATAGTTTCTTTCATGTAATCAAATTTGTTTCTACGTAATTTATGGATGAAATACACGTGTTAGGTGACATGTTCAATGTGTTTGATGAAATGCTCAAATGAGGTATTTATTTAGATTGTTTGTTAAATGCTGATATGATTATTACATGTGTCTACCTATTGCATCTGAGTAAGATTAGGGCTACAACGTAGCCCAGGCAGTCGGTAACAATCCATGTACAGGTGGCTGAATTAGTCTTACCACATTGGGTAACTCGATGAATCCGGGTCGCACGACGATTATCGACAGTGTTAGGCCACAAGGGGTGCTTATGCGCTCCATGTCGATAAAGTCTACGTGTGCTCATACCAATCGAGCTTGCTAAATAAACCGATTGGCCTATCGTGTGTTTATCATGTATAGACATCACTACTTGAATCTAAGGTACCACTGACCAATGTAAAAGCCCATTTTAACCATGGTACCACGATATGCTAAAACTGATGAGCTGGGCATGGTGGTATGGGACACCGTGGTCGATCTGTAAGCCGACACTGGGTTGACAAGCCTCCCCATAGTGACCAGTGGTAACCCAAACTCGTGAGTCGGGCATGGTGGTATGGGACACCGTGTTCGAACTGTAGGCCTACGCTGAGGTGATGAGCCTCCCCATAGTGCCGCGAGTATAAACTTTTGAATTTGCCTATCCACTATTTTTCATTAGGAGTGATGCCCTATAATTTGCCTATTGTATGTGGTTAACTAGGATTGACGACCCTAGATGGATCCTTCGATTAGGCTAATGATATAAAGGGAAGTACCTTAACTCCCCGAATATGTTGTATAAATAAGCTTAATTAAGTACTCGGCTAACACAACCATGCACCGCATTGCATGTGCTTTGGCGAGGAAGTTGCACTTTAGGGAGGTTGTTATGCACGAACTTGGTTGTCGGAGTTGCTTGTGAGGGAGCTTTGGGCGAGGGCATACATCATTACTACATACCATCCCTGCATTAACAAGTGTAGTTAGGAAGTGATTGTTGTATTGCTTTATCATTACTGCTTGATTAACTTGATAACATGTTAACCTTTGCCTTATATTACCACTGAGTTGATCACTCACTCCCACCCTAAGATGGTGTTTTAAAACACCAACTAGACTATGGTTTAGATGCAGGTGATGGGGAAGCCTATGCAGTGGAGTCGGACTTCATAGATGCGGAGGAAGAAATCTCCTACGTTCAGCTCTCAGGCAGGTCTATGTAGACCTCATGTTGATCCAACAGGATTATAGGAACATACCGATTAGTTGGACACTTCATATTTTGATATTTTGTCCATTTTAAAACAATACATGTATATATTCAGCCCAGTTACATAATCATACTCTGGAGGTTGTGAAACACTTACCTGTTCAAATATATATGTTTGTCTTCCACTTGCTTGATTTAATCATATCTGGAGTATGATATGCTGTTTTGGTATAATCTCACTCATGTTTAACTCCTTAATATGGACGAAAATCTGAACATCATTATCCATGTTGCATAAGTGATGTGCTAGATCTCGGGAGTAGAGCTTTGCTCGACCCTTGAAATCCGGGGCATTACAAGTTGGTATCAGAGCATGATTTGGATTAAACTGGACCTGGGTTATAATATCAAAGCCTGATTTGGATTAAACTGGACCTGGGTTATTGGTAACACGACGCAGTCTGACTTAGGAAGGGGGCGATGGAATTTAGAACGATCGTAGGATCTACAGGCGAGATTAACTACAGTAGCTTAGTCCGTACGCGTCCTAGATCATGTAAATTGATCTCAGTCACTTTTAGGCCGTCAATCGATGGGTTTGAACCGTTAGTCCATGAACTTAAAACCTGAAACAGGTCAAGGGGAGTGAATACGTGCTCGTTGGATCGAGAAAGTGACCTTTGCTGGCCTACGGACCTGAATCACGAAATATGGTGGACCCAGGGGGCCCCACGCGTCAAAACGACACCCGGGGGGGCTGGCCACCGCCGGCTATCCCAGAGGGGCGTGGCGGCACCGCCCAGACGGCGGTGCACTGCCAACCAGTCCAGAGGAGCGCGGCAGCGCACCATCAGTCGACCGGTCATGTGGGTCCTATCCCAGTGTGGGTCCCCTCATTTTACCCCATTTCACCCTCATTTCATGTTTTTCACCCTTCCAAATACCTCTAAACCCTCCAAAACTCCTTTCTCTCTCAAATCCCCTTCTCTATACACTCAAAATCTTCCTTTTCTTCCACATCCTATACTTATCCACCACCATTCCCCTAAAATTATCTCTTACAACTCTCCATCTTCATTATTTCCACTCCCTTTAGCACAAAACCAACATTTTGTGTCTCATAACCTTCAAACCTTCAAGACCACCCCATTCCTCAAGATTTTCCACCTCTATAGCTCTCTTTGAGCTCGTATATATATGTGTGTGTGTGTGTGTGATTCAAGATGACATCACAATGGTTCAAGACACGTACTGTGCTCGGCTTCAAGAAATGCAAGGTTGTGTACTGTGTTCTCTTCCATATACATCGATAAGAAGAGTGTTTGTTTAAGACTCAAGTACATTTCAAGACTCAAGTACAACTCAAGTTGAAGCTTATATTCAAGTTGTAGAAGATCTCAATCTCGAGCTACATCAAGTAGAGGTCTCAAGCTTCGAAGGTTAAACCATCATATGAAAGAATGATGTTCAATGTTCATACTTCATGTTCCAGGTATAATAGAGTTTGACCTTAGGATAGGTCATTTTATATACATAAGTCAAGATAAATCTTTTTACATGAAATTGGTCTATTCTAAGACTAGTCCTAGACCTTGTTCGACCAGTCCTAGACCTGGTTCAACCAATCTAAGAAATTCCATGACCAGTCCTAAGTTGTGGAAGATTTTCAAAATTTTTTGGTTATTCTTCTACTAGTCCTGGAGATTGTTCGACCGGTCGTAGGGATGTCTCAACTCGTTCTTCGACCAGTCCTAGAACTATGACTCAAACTCCAGCAACCAAATCTGGTTTTCTACGACCAGTCCTAAGTCATCTTTGACCAGTCCTAGGTGGTCTACGACCAGTTGTAGAATCCTAAGACCAGTCGTAAAACTGATTTTTCAGATCGCACCTAAAATTTCAAAATGCCGTTGGAGCTACAACCAGTCGAAGGTTCCTAAGACCAGTCATAGACGCGATCTTTGCTTCTATAAATTGAGCACAAATTTTAGAGTTTTACATCAATTAATTTTGAGACATTCAAGCCTCCACTCTGAGATAAGTTGTGTTCATTTTTAAGTTACACTGTGCATATTTAATATTCTTTTTGTTAGCTTTTCTTATTTGATTTTATTCCTATATTCTAATATTATTTTGAAAAGAGGAATTGCTGTATTCCTTCTTCATTAGAATCAAAATCAAATAGAGCTATGCCCAATTTGATTTAATTTAAAATCAATTAGAACCTAGAACCATTTCTTAAGTGAGTATTGGACATTGAACATTGATTTGAATTTTTACTCTCATTGGTTCTACCGAGCTACTATAAAAGAAGAAATCCGGGTATTTTACATTTATTATAAATTCATTATTTTTGGTTTTGTTTGAGATTCGCCAGAAAAATCTCATTGTGGTTAGTTATCTGAGGATAGCCAGAAAACTCAGAAAGTGTGGGTTTTTGGATTGTGTAAGCCCAAGTTAAAAAGACACAATTGTGAAGGTTTTAGGTGAACCTATAAAAACCTGTTTGATAGTGAAAGCTAATATCCCCTGTGTGAGGATATTAGGAGTGGAGTAGTAAGCTGTGTGGCTGTTGTTTAACAGTTGGTGAACACACAGGCGAACCACTATATATTGATGTGTTTTATGATTTGAATGCTCTTTTAATTTCTATATTTTTAATCATTCAGATTGGTGGAATGTATATGTGGATGTGAATGCTGTAATATTTACATTTCAAGCAAATTGAGGAATGTTGTAATAGTTTAGAATTTATTTCTTGCTATTTCCTTTATTTCCTTTCTGTTTGAGTTTTTGATATTCAATTTGTTCTAGTAAGGTTGTCCTGCCATAAACCCTTGGTTTTTATGGTGCAAAGGTTGTCCTTAGAACAACATTAGTATCAAGCTCTTTATTTAAGATTGCTTTACATTTCAATCTTTGATTTATTTAAAGTACCGTTCTTTATTTTTATAAGGCTATCGTACTTCAATTCCGCTGTTAAATTTTAATTTGGCACAGCCCTATTCACCCCCCCCCCCCCTCTCTAGGACATATAGCTTGGCCTTTTCAGACTTTTCCAAGATAGCCCGACCGTTGTCTTAACTCACTCGGAAGGATCTTAAGTTTGCTTGGAACGAGAAAGCAGAAGCTGCCTTTCAGGAATTAAATGACAAGCTGACGTCCGCACCCGTGCTAGTATTACCAAAGTAAGGGGTCAGATATACTATATACACTGACGCATCTCGTGTTGGTTTAAGTTGTGTCCTTATGCAAAAGGATAGAGTGATTGCCTATGCAACGCGACAGTTTAAGAAACATGAAGAAAACTACCCTACGCATGACTTAGAATTGGCAACAGTTATCTTTGCATTAAAGCTCTGGAGACATTACCTCTACGGAGAGGAGTTCGAGCTCTTTTATGACCACAAGAGACTCAAGTACATATTCACGCAGAGAGACCTGAATATGAGGCAACGACGTTGGATGGAAACCTTGAAAGACTTCAAGTTTGAGGTTTCCTACCATCTTGGCAAGGCAAACCTTGTGGTCAATGAGTTGAGCTGTAAGAAGACAATAGAATTTACAGCTTCACTGATGATAAAAGAATGAAATATGGTAGAGTTTGTGCGAGACTTCGAACAGAAGCTTATAGTAAAGGAGTCATTCGAGAGCGTCGCACACATCCACGTACACGGACTTATCGATGACCGAATCATTGTGGCTCAGAAGGAAGATGAACTGTTGGTGAAAATGAGAAAATGAGCGAGTTACAGTGAAGACTCCGAATGGAGGGTTGGCTTATATGGAGGTTTGAGATATCGTGGCCGTCTGTGTGTTCCGAATCTCCATGACTTGAGAAATGAAGTCCTGGACGCCGTTCATAATTCAAGGATGGCGATGCATCCAGGTAGTACGAAGATGTATAGTAACATGAAGCGTTCGTACTGGTGGGACAACATGAAGGCTCACATAACAGATTACGTATCCCGTTGTCTCACGTGCCAGCAGGTCAAGGTCGAGCACCGCCGACCTCTTGGATTACTTTAGCCCATGCCTATAGCTGAATCGAAATGGGATTTCCTATCTATGGATTTCATTTCTGGTTTACCTAAGATGAGGAAGGGACATGACTTTATTTGGGTGATTGTGGACTGATTGATGAAATCGGCTCATTTCTTCCCGATTAGAGTTTTAAACTCAGCAGATGATTTAGCAAGCTATACATCAAGGTGATCATACAGCTGCATGGAGTGCCTATGGAGATTGTGTCGGATCGAGACACGCAATTCACATCCATTTTTTGGACTTGAATCCAGGAAGCAATAGGAGTGAAACTGAAGTTCAGTATCACGTTCCACCCACAGACCGATGAGTAGACGGAGTGGGTAAATCAAATATTAGAAGATATGTTGCGGGCATGTGTGCTTGATTTCAAGGACAGTTAGGATGACTGTCTTCCCTATGCTGAGTTTTCTTATAAAAACATCATCCAAGCGAGCATTGGCATGGCTTCCTATGAAGATTGTATGGGCTCCCATGTCGAGCACCCCATTGTTGGGTAGAAGTTGGCGAGAAGAGTTTAATTGGCTCAGATTTAGTACAGGCGACCTTAGAGAAGATCGACATTATCAGGCGTCGACTTCTTGCAGCCCAGAGCAAACAGAAAAGTTACGATAATACAAGACGGCGACAGTTAGAATTTGAAGTTGGAGACCATGTATTCCTTAAGGTTTCCCCAATAAAGGGAGTCTTTTAATTTGGCAAGAAGGGAAAGCTTACGCAGAAATTTATTGGTCTATTCCAAATTCTAGACCAAGTGGGTGTGGTAGCATACCACCTTACTTTGCCCACACCACTTAAAGGTGTGCGTAACGTATTTCACATATCGATGCTAAAGTAATACATTCCTGATCCAACTCACATTATCAAGTGGGAGCAGGTATAGTTAAGTGAGGATGTTACCTATGTACTGCGACCAACATGAATTCTCGATAGGAAGGAACAAGTGCTATGCAGCAAATGAAGGTAGTGTGGACACACCACACTGAGGAAGAGGCAACTTGGGAAATGGAGGCCGAAGTCCATAAGAACTACCCTCAGAACCTCGAGGGGTACGAAAAGGTACTAATTTTGGGGATGAAAATTTTCTTTAAGGAGGATAGATTGTAACGTCTCAGAAAATCCGTACAAAGACTCGAGTACCACCTCAGGCAGAAATCCCTAAAGACTGCATACTGTGGAAATTAGACGAAAATTAATTAAGTGTTGAACTAAGTTAATTGGTGGGTTAGCTTGAACGACTATCTATACGAACTGCAAGACCCAAAACCATTATAATCGCTAACTCAACATTACTTGAAAACCTCGGGGAAATCCCAAAACCTAGTTACTCTCGGGAGCACATTGAAACTCCATATCGGACCTGGGCCGCACGTCGAAAGTCTGATGACCGTGAAACTATATGGTTATGACTGCCTTATTGAAATTGAAAACCATCGCAGGAATCGAACCCAAATAGTATCCAAAAATGCACAACTTGAGCCTTGAGCGAAGTGTGTGAGAAACGCAAATATCTTTAGAAAATGAACCCAAACTTAAGTGAATTGGACCATTTGCTTACAGGCGAAATTGAAGACTTTAGATCGTCAGTTTCTGGTCAAACTTCACCCATGGATCAGGAAAATTTTCCTGCACATATCCGTATACTTGTGGCCTTGATCGAGTGAAATCGATCGTTAAACTAATACAGGTCCTCCACAGTTGACCCGCTAATCCGATTGTACCAAAATCATAACCTGGCTTAGATCCATCATCGGAGAACTTACCCTACGCCATAGGTGAGTAATAGACCTCCAGATGAGTCCCGTTTGCCTGAAACGGACACCCTTTGGCTATAACATAAGTATACCATGGCCCTAGGGCCATTGACATCAGTTCTAGGCTTATATAATGCCCTTAACCCACCCCATTCTCATTCCATACGAATTTCCTAAAAACCCTAAGAGAGATAGAGAGAGAAAGAGAGAGAGAAAAGGAGAGAAAAGAGGAAGGAAGGAAGAAGGATTTCTGGGAGATCTTTTGCTGGGATTTTTCCCACAACACCATGCGCCGATACACCTCTCTCTTACGCTACACAACTCATTCAATGACGATTTGGGTAAGAAATCCAAACCCTAATGCCATAGTTGAGGTATAAAATAACTGTTTGTCAACCTACCTGACGATTTCCTAATTTAGGTACCCGTTGTGCTGTATTTGGGAACATAGGATACGAACCAAGTCCGAATAGTGTATTCTAACGAAAGGTGAGGACTATAAACGTTTAAGTTATGATTTTCAAGGCTTTCAATGTCGACAATGATTTATGTCTAACTTGATTGCTGCCATATGATCTTAGTTACGACGTTTTCCATATGTTATACATGTATGAACTATGTTGGACAAATATGCATTTCATATGTTTGTCGAAATGTTTGAATGAACTTGAAATTATGATTTTATGCTTGTCATGATATCTAATCTAAGATCCATATTTCTTATATGCGTTATAACCTATGTTGCGTAGGAAATTGTTATAGTTCATGTCACAACTAATCTAGTCTATGTATTGGGTCATGTGTAGTTTAAGTGTTTGATAAAATGTCTGAATGAGAAATTGTTTGATGAATTGTATTTAACAAGGGTGTTGAGATAGGATTCTCAATTACCTTATCTATATGTATAATTTCCTTCATGTAATTTTAATTTCAACTACACAATTTATGGATGAAATGTAAACGTTTGGTAACATGTTCAATGTGCTTGATGACATGCTCAAATGAGATTTATATTTGAATTGTTTGTTAAATGTTGTTATAATTATTACATGTGACTACTTATTGCATTTGAGTATGATTGGGACTACTACATAGTCCAGGCAATCGGTAACGGTCCCCGATTGAGTGGCCGAACTAGTCTCGCCACATTGGATACGTTCAATGAATCTGAGATGTACGGTGATTGTCAATATTGGTTAGGCCACATAGAGTGCTTATGCGCTCCATGTCAATTAATCCAATGTGCGCTCGTACCAATCGAACTTGTCAAATAACCCGATTGGCCTAATATGTGTTTACCATATATGGACACTACTGGTTGAATCTAAGGTACCACTTACCAATGTAAAGCCCGTTTCAACCATGGTACTAAGATCCGCTAAGACTCATGAGCCGGGCATGGTGGTATGGGACACCGTAGTCGAGCTATCGGCCTACGTTGGGGTGACGAGCCTCCTGCAGTGACCAGTGAGCAACCCAAACTCGTGAGCCGAATATGATAGTGTATGAGACATTGTATTCGAGCTGTTGGCCTATGTTTAGGTGATGAGTATCCCGTAGTGACCTTGAGTATAAACACTTGAAATTACCTATCCACTACTTTCATTAGGGGTGATGTCCTACAATATGTCTACGTATGTGATTAACTAGGATTGATGACCCTAGATGGATCCCCGCTTGGGTAAATGATATAAAGGAAGGTACCTTAGCTTTCCGAATCTACTGTATGAATAAGCCTAATTAAGAACTTGGCTAACACGACCATGCACCGCATTGCATGTACTTTGGCAAGGAAGCGCATGTTTAAGGTATTTGTCATGCGCGAATGGTTGATGAGGTCGCTAAGAGAGTACAGGCGAGGGCATGCATCATTACTACATATCATCCTTACATTAACAAGAGTAGTTAGGAATGATTGTTGTACTGCTTTATCATTACTGCTTAATTGAATTGATAACATGTTAACCTTTGCCTTATAGTACCACTAAGTTGATCACTCACTCCCACTCTAGGACGGTGTTTTAAAATACTAACCAAACTCTGTTTTAGTTGTAGATGATGATGAGGCTTGTGCAATGGAGCCAGATTTCTTAGACGAGGAGGAGTTCTCGTACGTGTAGCTCTCAGGCGGGTCTGTGTAGACCTAGAGTTGCGTCACCGAAATTACAGGGTTATGGAATAGTTGGACACTCTATGTTTTGTCATTTCGTAAATTTTGGAAACAATACATGTAAACATTCAGCCCAGTTACATACTTATACTCTGGAGGTTGTAAATCGCTTACTTGTTCAAATATGCATGTTACAGTCTTCCGCTTGCTTAATCAAATTACCTTTGGAGTATGATATGCCATTTTTGTGTAATCCCACTCATGTTTAATGCACTAATATGGAAAACATTTAAACATCATTATCTATGTTGCATAAGTAATGCGTTGGATCTCAGGAGTTGAGCTTTGTTCGGCCCTCGAAATCTGGGGCGTTACAGTGTGCAAGCGCTCCTGACTTACTACTAGGACAAGGGACATTACAATATACCCCCCATTAAAGAAAAATAAATAAAGTTCTCTTTTGAGATTTAATGATGTACGTACCGGTTATTAATATTACGAGTGGTTCAATTACCCTAAAGATGTACCCTATGTCCGCGTGTGAAATCCCAACGAGCTTTATTCAAATTTCTCACAACCCTTAAGTTCATGCAAATCAATTAAGGTGCCTAAGACACACTAAAGGTTAGAAATCATTCCAACTTTAACCAAATCTAGGGAGTTGTTTTAATGTTTCTCAACATCAGAATTTTTTTCTATAGTAATTACTAAGGTTATCAGTTCATTTGTGTGGCAACTAATAGTATTATATCTTTCTATTTAACTTTTCTTTACTTTAAATGATAGTTCCCCATTGTCTAAAGTATGACACAGTTTTCTGTTTTTCAACGTTCGAGCTAACACAAGTAGATAGTTATAGTAGGTTTGAGCCCGATAACTCAATCCTATGCTTGCGCAGAATAGAGGATTTACTGGTATCGATTCACAATCCTGTTAAACATTGATCTTTTACCTGATCAGGGCATTGAGATCATTGAGATTTGCTAGGACTTAGAATTCGAGTCAAACCGCGAGTACTTCGCATAACCATGATTCCACCATTCCGTGATCCCGATTATTCTAGACTCATGAGAAATATCATGAAATCTTTTAATTTTAAAATAAGAGCACCCAAAATATACGTGAATAGACAAAAATGACCATCACGCTTTCACTGCGCACTCCGTCACTTAATGCACTACTTAAAAATTTCAAGATGTGTGGAAATTTGAGTTTGAAATTGTTAAGCCTATCTAAACTCTCAAGTGTGACCTTAATATGCCCAGTCTATAGTTGGAAATTGACCTAAAATTCAATAATTTCAATTTCTACATATTGGAATTTATGAGAAATATTATTTCTAAGTAGGGAGACATATTAGGAAATTTAAGTTGCAATTCCTAAGACGATTTCTTAGGCTTAGGGGGTGCTTATGTTTGATCTAATGTACAACATGGTGGGTAAGGAATTTCCTACGATGCCCAGGTTCATTTCATATGCTGAACAAGAGTCAGATCTTATATTTCTGGAAATTGTTCCTTTGAGAGTCAAGTACAAGAAATGTCTTTATTTAGTCTTATGTACATCATAGTGGGCATTTGTTCTCCCACTGCCCTGTGTTTTGTTTTTAAGTTCAAATGGTAGTTTTTGGTAATTTACATGGGGACCAAAGTTTTTATCTAAGTTCAAATTGTCACGCCCTAAACTCCAAAATCGGGCTCACAAAATTCCTGATCGTCGAATCTGGGGCCAAAAGCCTCCGTAGTACCCCATTCTCGGCTCCCAGCACCCATACACCAGGTTCCGATCCTGGGATCCTACAGGGAGGATTTTAACATGAATTTGATTCATAATAAGCATAACCATAAGCATAACCCACGAACAATAACCAAGACACCATCACAAAATCCACTATGATTAAAAAAAAACTTTAAGGTACAATGTGCATGAAGGGAAATACAGTGATAATAATAACGGAAACTCTTGAAGCTCGACTGCACACTCCTACTGCGACTAAGCAACGGCTACGTTCTGGCGTCACCTGCATGCACCAATCGTGCGTAAGCTTATAGAAAGCTCAGAGGGTGGTCTAAGTGTGTGCATAATATCAGCGTCCTCAGAATGCAATATCAGAGTAATGTGAAATCATGCTGATGAATCCAAGAATGCAATCAGCCGTACTAAGGCTATGCAATACAAGGCATGAATGCTATCAGTCATATCAAGACCATTCGGTGTGAAGCATGAATACTATCGACCACATCAAGGCCATACGATGCAAGGGGTGAATATTGTCGGACATACCAAGGCTATACGATGCAAGGTGCAACTCAAGCACACCAATCCTCATCTGAATCCACATATCAATGCAATTCATCACTAGAGCATTAAATATCAGTATAGTTCTCACACTGGACAATCACCGGGGTCTAGTTCACTCTATGCCAGCTTGCCGCCCCTATCCGAGCGTACAACTGGGTAAGTGGAAGATACCTCAAGCTGGTTAAACTCAACCTAGATATTGCCCCCTCACTCAAGCGGGTAAGGTCACACTCCTTTCCAACAGACCACAACACAGTGGGAGACGTGACCTACTAGTATACGGCCCTCGTGCGCTCATGTATCCACTCGATCTCGATGTTTGAGTTATCCTCTGGTACCATCGAGTTTAGGAATTTTCACCCAGGGACATCTATGGCGCCCTGATGCTAGTAATAGTATTTTCGGTGTCCGATCCTACCATCCACGATATGTCTGTGGAGGCCACAGCCCTGATGTCGCTAGGGCGTACAGTAATCATGCCATGCAAATGCGAGGTGCATGAATCACACTATCAATCATGTAGCAATCCTACGCGTACCACATGCTCATGTGGGACAACTTCGCCTATCAGGGAGCCCCATAAACAATCTGCCCGAAGGCCTATGCTATGATCAGTCACTTCTCATATCAGGCATACATATGATGCGTATGAGCATGAATCATGGAGCTATACTAAGCATGTTATATGGTGATGAACTCTATTCATAACGAAGATGGGCCTAGATGGCCTACACACTATAAGTATGGACCTAACAATGGGCCTTAGGGAGAGTTATAATGCAGATATTTAACCATCATTGCTCTTACAATGTGGATGTCAAACCATCATTACTCCCAAGGCATGGCCGCCATAAACATCATTACATACATCATGGTGGAATCTCACATCGCAATTGGCCTCATATACAACACATCCAGCCCCACACAAAGGCCTCTCATACGTCTCATCGGGCCTCACTCGTGGTCCTTATATACATCACATTGGACCTCAACCCATGGGCCTCAAATACATCAAGTGGGCCGCATCACATGAGCCACACATACATCAAATGGGCCATATCAATGGGCCACACCAATGGGCGTCATATACGTCAAATGGGCCATACCAATGGGCCTCAATAAATGGACCAACATATATCACATCGGGCCTCATCAAATGGGCCAACATATATCACATCAAGCCTCATTAAATGGGCCCCAAATGCATCAAGTTGGGCCTACCATTCTAGGTGAACTATTTATACCATACATCTATTTTTTTTAGAGGTCATTTTAGAGCATCTTAAAAATTAATCATATCGAGAGATCATCTGGACCATACCACAAATAACTGTGGAGATAAAGATTTTCACTGTTTAAAATTTCCAAGGCCCACCATAACATTTATTTTCAATCCAGTCTGTTCATCCTAAACTAAGAGGAAAACAAATTTCATATTGGTCCAAAACTTCTATGACCCAAAAAGGTTTCAATGGTGGACGTTCACTCCCCACATTCTTTACAGTGTGGTCCACCTAATAAATCTACCTCATTATTATTATTATTATTATTATTATTATTATTATTATTATTATTATTATTATTACTATTATTTTAAAAGCCTTAGGACGATCTCACCCAATGGATGGACGGTTTGGATGTAACACCTACATCAGGGGTGGGGTCCACGTACGTGGCCCACCGGAGATTTGAATCTGCTTCTTTTTTTGTCTCAAGCCTTAAGACGAGCTCACCAAATGAATGAACGGTTTGGATGTAACACATACATCAGACGTGGGCCCCATCGTCCAGCAGCTGCTGGACGGTGCAGGATAAAACCCATGCATCAAGGTAGGCCCCACATGTCACCGTCCAGATGGACGATGCTAATATACAGCATATGTATTTAAAGGTGGGTCCCACAATTGCTAACATCAATACATCAGCTATATAGCTAGTGTATGGACATCTAACCAATCCACTCTCTCAGTAGGTGGGTCCCACGTGGGGCCCACCAGATATATATGGCATATATATATATATATCATATAATATATATTATATCATATTATTTTATTTATTATTATTATTATTTATTTTATTATTATTTTTATTTTTTATGTTGAAAGGGCCCAGCAGGCTGCTGGATAGATGAACGGACGGTGCTGATGCACGCACCAGGATCTGTCCCACCGTCCAGCCATCTAGACAGTGTGGATGGACGGTGTACATAAAACACATACATCAACTGGGTCAGACCTTGCTGACGTCACAGCGGTGGGACCCATAGAGTTTGGTGGCATAATAGACTAGCTATATAACTAGAGTGAGGTATCCAGCCGGTTCATTTCCCCATTTCAAGTGGGTCCCACTGCATGCCCACCAAAGCTTGTTGTCGTTGTACAGCAGCTATATAGCTACTATAGGTACACTGGCCAATCAGCTTTCAAGATGGGGTCCATCTTGTGGACGGCGTGGATCAAGTGGGCCATGCAATCATTATCATCACCATGAACAAAAGGAAAGAGAGAGAGAGAGAGAGAGAGAGAGAGAGAGATCGGTGAAATGGAGGGACCCCACCATTATGGGCCCCTCTTTGATCACAACACATACATCAAAGTGGGTCCCATCATAAGTGGGCCCTTAATATGGAAATCAACGGTGGATCACCCACCTATCGCACTCCTTCTTGATCCCTTAGCTTCCTTAGCTCCTAAGCTCAACTTTTGACGGTGGATGATGAAGTTTTGATGGTGGGGATGAGAGATTGGATGGTAGAGAAGTGGGCCACACTTGGGTTGCTCTTGGAAGGCTTGAACGTTGGATTTTTTTTGTTGCTTGGGAGATTGTTTAAGAATGAGCGAGAGAGAGATGATGGATTGATAAGGAATGGTGGAATGGGTGTCGTAAGGAATGGGGACAGGAAGGTATGGGTTTGGTTGAAATTTGGGTAAAAGAGGAATGGGTGGGGAGAGAGAGAGTTGACTTGGGGAAAAGAGGGAATGGGTGCTTGTACTTGTGATAGGGTGAGGTGGCATGGGGTATGGATGATGTACTTGACTTGATTGATGTGACTAATTGTAGAGATTCTCTCAGAATTCGCAACGTGCGGTGTTTCTTCGGAATGAACGCGGGCCCACATCTTCTGGTCTAGGTATCGCATTCACATGTGAAACACGACGTTGGAACCGTGGTGACGGCGCGGTCACTAGGGAATAAGTTTCAAGTCGAGTCAACTCTGACATACAGGACTCGACTTAGGATCGCACGTAAACGTTGGATACAGGTCGAGTGTTACCGAAATTCAACCGGGAGGACTACGGAAACCTACGGAATGGTACGAACTAGGGTACGGGCCTTACACAAATGACCGAGCTTAAGATTTTCAAGGGACCGAAGTTTAATTCATAAGTTCTAGGATTATCCAAACAACTCTCTAAGGGACCTAAAATATTGGATATCTATATTTTTAACTTTCCTAAACTGTAGGGGAAATGCACTTAATTTCAAATGGCTATCCTAATCATTTCTAAGGAATTTCTACATAAGTTTAAGGTCCAAGGGCCTAACTTAAAATTCTTAAGAGAGTCTAAACTTTGAAATTTCTATGTTTCCAATTTTCTCTTCTTCTAAGGGAATTTTACCTAAGTTCAAATGACTAAACCTAAAATGTTCAAAGAGGCCTAAGTTTATTTCTAAGTTCTTCAGTCCTCCAAACAATTTCTAGGGGGCCAAAAATTTTGAGTTCCTATATTCTCAATCTCTCCTAGCTACAGGGGGAAATTCACATAAGTTCAAATGGTTACTCTAATAATTCCTAAAGGGACCTAAGTTTGGGTGTCAACGTTCTCAATCCTTCTTCTAAGTCTAAGGGAAATTTACCTAAATTCAAACCTCTAATTTCACACACCATAACTGGAGACATTTAAAGTTTGTATAAGATCATTTTTCCAATGTCTGATTTGTCCGAATTATGCTCTGATACCAATTGTAACGCCCCGTGTTTTTAGGACCTGAGTATACGACTCATTTTCCAAAAACCCGAGTGTTAACCTATAGAGAACCAAATTACATACCTTTTTTTTCTTTTTCTTTATCTATCAGAGTTAGCAGTTTAGCATAGAATGGATAAATTAACATGTAACACCCTGAAAATCGGGGGTCGAGTGTAACTCAACTCCCGAGTCCCAACGCATCACTTATGCAACATATTTAATGATGTTTGAATGTTGTCTGTGTTAGAGCAATAAACATGAATGAGATTATACCAAAACAGTAATTCATACTCCAGATCAATTGTATAAAAGCAAGCGGAAGACTGAACTATATATATATGTATGTAAAGAAACAAAATAAATGTTTCATTCTCCAGAGTATGAATCCATCTGAGTCACCATATACATGTTTGTTTATAATCAAAATGTCAAAAATAAACTAGGTACAATCCCTGTAAAACCCGTCGGTCCTGGCAGCCTAGTCGAAGCCGCCAGAGAACTGCATATACGAGAACTCCTCCCGGTCCTCGTCATAATCAGCTCGCCTCAGAGTCGTCGGCTCACCTAAACCTGAGACAGAGTCTGGTTGGTGTGCGCAACACCGTCCCGTAACGTGGGAGTGAGTAGCTAACTCAGTGGAACAATAAGGTATAAGTTATCATGTTATCAATACAGTCAAGCAGTAATGATAAGCAGTAAATCAAACACTCCTAGTTACTCTGATTAATGCAAGTATGAATGCAGGTATGATGGATGCCCTCACCGACATACTCCCTCATGCAACACCATCTCACGTTCGCGGCATGCTTACATCCCACAGTGCTCCACATCTTCCAGGCACATGCGATGCATGATGAGCATGATTACCGAGTTTTTAATTAATCCATTTCAAACAGCAGGATTGGAAAACTAAGGTACCTCCCTTGTATCATTCCCAAATATGATCCATTCTAAGGTCGTCAGTCCTAGTTAATATCAGACGATGGTGTGTTTTCTAGGTCACTACAGAGGCTGCCAGGGCTGTTACACACAAAGGTTGCACCACTCCCCCATCACCCCTTAAACGATTCATCACTATACAGAAACAGGCCTAGTTTATACTTTATATATAGCGGCGAACCCTAAGGCGCACAGCGACTTCAGAATATGCACGTGGTCACTACAAAGGGCTGCCAGGGCTGTTACGCACAAAGGTTGCACCGCTCCCCCATCACCTTATCAATGTAGGTCGACAGCGCAAGTATAGTGTCCCATACCACCATAATTGGCTCACGAGTTAAGCTGCTCACTGGTCATTATGGGGAGGCACGTAGCCCCAGCGTAGGCCGACAGCTCGACCACGGTGTCCCATACCACCATGCCCGGCTCATGAGTCTTAGCGGATCGAGGTACCATGGTTAACAGGATTTTCACTGGTAAGTTTGGTACCCTAGGTTCAAACATTAGCGACCAAACATGGTGAATATACATAAGACACACGGGTTACTTGACGTGTTCTGCTGGCTCGAGCGCACAACAAGTTGGGCGATATGAAGCGCAGAAGCACCTCGTGTGGCCAAACACTATCGCCAACCGAAGTACGGCACGGGTTCGCCAACACATCATGTGTGGCGAAACAAATCTCAACCACAACTCCAAGTCTGATACCGGATGCCTGGACTATGGACATAGTCCCAAGCTTAATAAATTCCTAACCATAGCATGTGAAGTACGGCATGATAACATGGTGATTCAAGAACACTAGCAATTATGTTATAAAGCATGTCATAAAGCATGTTAATAAACAAGTTACAAGGCATGTTCAAAAGCATGTTGTAAAGCACTATACAAATAGGGATATAAATACATATATTTCATAGGTGAGTGGTTAGAGTAAATAACCACATGGAGGGTATCATATGTGACTCTAAGGTAGTTGAGAATCCCATCTCAGCACCTACCTAAGGTTCTAACACTTAAGCACTTACATTCACAAGCAATTTTTACAAACACTTGGAATGCACTTTTTCAACATACATGACGTATGTTAGAGGAAAGTGTACTAGGGCTATCCCTTTACCAAACTAGTATTTTATATGTATACATCATATTCATACAGCAAATAATCATGACAATTACATCAGCAAATTTTATACGTATAGGGTATTTTCTAGGATACCCAATTTCAACATACATAGTGTTTACAAGAGAACTTGTAATACGGCGATTCTTTTCGCCAAGCAATTAATTTATACGCACATAATATATTTATACAACAATTAATCATGACAAACACATCGCTAAAATATACACGTATACGGTACTTCTTACAATACCGTATTTCTACATACATGGTGTATATTAGTAAACATGTATTTAGGCGAACCCTTTTGCCAAATGAGTATTATATCCATACATCATATATCCATATGACAATTAAACATGTCAAACACATTTCCATAAAAAATATGTATACAGTATTTTATACGAATACCTAGAGTATGTGAAATTTCAAATTCTACAATTCTAATCGAAACAGAAAATGGAAAGCACTTTGTACATGTGCAATTGCATGCAGATCATGAATCTACCATTATCTGACATTGAAAGCGTTGAAAACCGCAACCTATACACCTAAAGTCCTCACCTTACCTCTTGGAATCTCAACGAATCAGCAAGGTTGGATGAGCTTCCGTATTCGGGAGTTTTCTAGCCTAAAGAGTGAAATCGGTTAGCTATTTCACAACCCATAGCCTATACACCTCAAATCAGATCTAGGGTTAGGGTTTCTCACCTTAAAATAGAGTTGATATCGCCGGAAAAGCGCCTGGAAAGAGGCGGTGCAACCCGTGGGGTGATTTGCAACAGTAGGAGGAAGATTCTCCCACTTCTCCTAAGCTTTCTCTCTCTTTTCCTCTCTCTCTCTAGGGTTTTATCCCAAATTCGTATGGCTGTGAGAGGGCTGTTCTAAGGCCCTTATATAGCCTAAAACCTCCCCGGAATAGACTCTGGTTCAAGAGGTACGACTATTATAAGCAATTCGGCGCTTTTCCAGCTCAAAAGAGTGTTTCTGGCGGCCCCCCTTGAGTCAAACGTCAGACTTAAGCTCACAACTCATGGATCTACGTGGGATTACGTTTTCGACTCGATCGGATTCCCAGATCATACGGGGCGGACCACTTTCAGTTCAACGGTCAGTGGGCCATGATCCGAAATTCCAAGTACATGTAAATATTCCTGAAATTTTTCCTGATCCGAGGGTGTAATTTGGTCTGATTCTGACGGTCTGGTTGCTTAATACTGATCTGCAACAAAATGGTGCCAGATCACTATTCAAGATATTTATTTTGTAAAGGAAAGAGTGGTTTTCACACTCCCTCGCTCCGGACGCGATTGAATGGCCGTGGGACATTGTCTGGACTTGATTTCCGAGTTGGTTGTCAAGCCCAGCGAGGCGGTCCTAAGTCCTTAACTTCGTGTTAATCGGACTTCCGATGTGCTGTCTAGCCCTAATACGAAGTTCCAAGTCATTCCCGAGAATAGCCGGGTAATGGGTTTGATCCTAGACTTTAGGGTAACCTAGCGTCAATGATTCTACAAGTTTTGGGTCTTGCAGATCGTATTTAAAGCGATTCCAACAAATTTCATGGCTAATCTAGTTTGGCACTTAGTTAACTTTGTTGAATTTCTAAAGGATTTAATCCTAAGCGATTTCTAGTCGAGGTGATACTCGAGCCCTTGTACGGAAATTTACGGGTCGTTACATAACATAAGAGAAAATTTTATTCACATTTAGAATATACAAGAGGCTGCCCATAATGACTTATACAAACCAATGTCTCAATACTTACAACTACAAAATTAGATAACATCGCATGTGAAACAAAATACATTATAACAAATCCTGAGCCGCAAAATCACATAGCAACTCTTAGCAACACGATCATGCATCCTTGACAATTGCACCATGCTCCTCATCAATATGAACATGAGTGTCAACCGGGCCACTTGTACTACCTATACGGTTATATATTCGATGAATAAGTGACCGGCTCAGTGTGAATTTCCCTCAAGATTACACACCGCCGCATTAGCTAAGCATAGTTAAAAACATCAAGGCGATCAAAATAATACATGATGCCATCTTTTTAAATGCATAGATGCGTGAATGCACATCGACCTAGGGATGCTCATCTAGTCGGACTTGGGCTCGTCACCCATCCAACATCGACCTGGGAATGCTCATCCTGTCGGACTTGGGCACATCACCCATGCAAAAGACTGGTCACCAATGTAGCATATCTCGTACAATATGGTGCCAAGTCATTAAAATAGGTCGATAGTCGGTGGTCTAGGAGCTAGTGAAACGATACCCCAATGAACCTAAAGACACGTGCTACAGCATCCAGAATTAGCTACCTGTCATCACCAATATGCTATAAATACATGATTAACCAAACCATTATTATTCCAATTACAATCGGCCAATTTAAGTAACTCAATGATCATTATGGGGGGCTCGTCACCCAGCGTACGCTGACAACTCGGGTATAGTGTCCCATGACCACTATCCCCGGCTCATGAGGTTTTCCTATCTTAGGATGCTTAATAGATACATGCCGACTAACGACCAATCAAATTCAATAAGTAGGGATTACCATCGCATGGTTATAGGCCATCAAAGGCACGCAAAGCAATCATCAAAACATGGACAAATGTTAAATCGCAGTGGTAAAAGGGTGCTCCGATCATTAAATCGAGACGGCAAAGGGGTCAGGTAAGATTAATCAAAGTGGTTAAATAGGTCATTTATAAGCCACTCGAGCTGTATGCCCTATGGATGGTAAATCCCACATCAATGTTCCATATCCCATGTAACCTCTAAATCGAGGGCCCATTTCTCACCACAATCCATCTTGTTACATCCTAAGCATGGGTTCACATACACAAGAAGGAGCACCCACTATTAAGTGTAGTGAATACAGATCTATAAGTGACTCACAACAAACCATGACAAAGCATATAATTATGGCATGTCAGACATAAGTTGATTCATAATAATCACAATAAGTCATGATAAGAACTATCAATTTAAACTTAAATGAAAACTATCATGTAAGTAGTTATTATATGGAATCATGATTCACAACTATCAACAATAATTCAAGTGTAAGCCATGCCTTAAGAATTGATAAAAGGTCGCATGTTATGAGATAATATCTGAGATTCTAATAAAGACTATTACTTAAACTAATTTGGAAATGGAAAGCTTAAGGGGAAGAAATCATCACCTTATGTTTTGAACCGCTTACGTCACCACTAGGAGGTGCATGCGCCCTTAGGGTCGAACCCTACTACTGTAACGCCCTGAAAATCGAGGGTCAAGTAGTAACTCAACTCTCGAGTTCCAAAACATCACTTATGCAACAAAATGAATGATGATTGAATGTTGACTGTATTAGGGTAGTGAACATGAGTGAGATTAAGCCAAAACAACATATCATACTCCAGAGACAGTTAAATTTGTAAGCGGAAGACTGTGATAGATAGATAAAATATATAAACTATAATGAGTCTCCAGAGTGTGATAACATTACCAGGTTAAATAATTATAAGTACAGTTCTAAAATATACCAAATGTGTAAGTGTAATGTCTTCTATCCTAAGTACCATAGCCCCGTCAGTATAATACCAGGTCTTCATAGACCTGTCAGAGAGATACAGATAGGAGAACTCCTCCTCATCACCATAGAAGTAGTCTAGCTCTGCTTCACAAGCATCGCCATCACCTGAAACTCAACAAATCTGTTTGGTGTGTACAACACCGTCCCGTAACGTGGGAGTGAGTAGCTAACTCAGTGGAACAATAAAGCATAGGTTAACATGTTATTGACTCAGTCAAGCAGTAATGATAAAGCAGTAAAATCAAACACTCCTAGCTACTCTTATTAATGCAAGTATGAATGCAGGTATGATGGATGCCCTCACCGACATACTCCCTCATGCGACACCATCTCACGTTCGCGGCATGCTTACATCCCACAGTGCTCCACATCTTCCAGGCACATGCAATGCATGATGAGCATGATTACCGAGTTTTTAATTAATCCATTTCAAACAGCAGAATTGGAAAACTAAGGTACCTTTCTTGTATCATTCCTAAACATGATTCATTCTAGGGTCGTCAGTCCTAGTTAATATCAGACGATGGTGTATTTTCTAGGTCACTTAGAGAGGTGCTGTGGCAGCATTACGCACAAAGGTTGCACCACTCCCCCATCACCCCTTAAACGATTCATCACTATACAGAAACAGGCCTAGTTCATACTCTATACATCGCGGTGAATCCTAAGGCGCACTGCGACTTCAGAATATGCTCGCGGTCACTACAAAGGGCTGCCAGTGCTGTTACTCGCATACGTTGCACCGCTCCCCCATCACCTTATCAATGTAGGCCGACAGCACGAATATAGTGTATCATACCACCATAATCAGCTCACAAGTTTGGTTGCTCACTGGTCACTACGGGGAGGCACGTGGCCCCAGCGTAGGCCGACAGCTCGACCACGGTGTCCCATACCACCATGCCCGGCTCATGAGTCTTAGCGGATCGAGGTACCATGGTTAAAAGGGTTTTCACTAGTAAGTTTAGTACCCTAGGTTCAAGCAGTAGCGACCAAATATGGTGAACATACATTAGACAAATCGGGTTACTTGACATGTTCGGCTGGCTCGAGCACACAACAAGTTGGGCAATATGAAGCGCAGAAGCACCTCGTGTGGCCAACCACTATCGCCAACCGAAGTACGACACGGGTTCGCCAACACACCATGTGTGGCGAAAGGAATCTCAACCACAACTCCAAGTCTGATACCGGATGTCTGGACTATGGACATAGTCCCAAGCTTAATCAATTTCCAACCATAGCATGTGAAGTAAAGCATGATAAATAAGATAATTCAAGCACACTAGCAATCATGTTATAGAGCATATTGTAAAGCATGTTATGAAACAAGTTACAAAGCATGTTAAAAAGCATGTTATAGAACACTATACAAATAGGGATACAAATACATATATTTCATAAGTGAGTGGTTAGAGTAAATAACCACATGAAGGGTATCATACATGACTCTAAGGTAGTTGAGAATCCCATCTCAGCACCTACCTAAGGTTCTAACACTTAAGCACTTACATTCACAAGCAATTTTTTTACAAACACTTGAAATGCACTATTTCAACATACATGACGTATGTTAGAGGAATGTGTATTAGGACTGTTCTTTTACCAAACTAATGTTTTATACGTATATATCATATTCATACAGCAAATAATCATGACAATTACATCAGCAAAATTTATACGTATGGGGTATTTTCTAGGATACCCAATTTCAACATATATAGTGTTTACAAGGGAACTTGTAATACGGCGATTCTTTTCGCCAAGAAATTAATTTATACGCACATAATATATTTATACAACAATTAATCATGACAAACACATCGCTAAAATATACACGTATACGATACTTCTTACAATACCGTATTTCTACATACATGGTGTATATTAATAAATATGTATTTAGGCGAACCCTTACGCCAAATGAGTATTATATCCATACATCATATATCCATACGACAATTAAACATGTCAAACATATTTTCATAAAAAATATGTATACGGTATTTTATACAAATACCTAGAGTATGTGAAATTTCAAATTCTACAATTCTAATCGAAACAGAAAACGGAAAGCACTTTGTACATGTGCAATTGCATGCAGATCATGAATCTACCATTATCTAACATTGAAAGCGTTGAAAACCGCAACATATACACCTAAAGTCCTCACCTTTCTTCTTGGAATCTCAACGGATCGACAAGAGTTGAGGAGCTTCCGTATTCGGGAGTTTTCTAGCCTGAAGAGTGAAATCGGTTAGCTATTTCATAACCTGTAGCCTATACACCTCAAAACGGGTCTAGGGTTAGGGTTTATTACCTTAAAATGAAGTCGGTATCGCCGGAAAAACGATGAGAATCAGGCGGTGGAGCCCGAATAGCGGCAGGGAACAGCAGCAGGGAGTTCCTCCCACATCTCCCTCACTTTCTCTCTTTTCTCTCTCTCAAATCCAAATTCGTATGGCTGAAATGAGAGAGGGTTTAAGGTCCTTATATAGTCTAAAACTTTACCAAAATAGACTTCTGGACAAGGTTCACCTAGGTTATAGCCAAAGCGGGACTTTTTCAGCTCAACGGAGGACTTCTGGCGGGCCTCCTTGAGCCAAAGGTCGGACTTAAGCTCACTAACGCTGGATCTACGTTCTATTAAGTTTTCATTTCGGTCGGGATTCCAGATCACGCGTGGCGGACTAGTTTCAGTTCAACGGTCAGCGGCTCTCGATCGGAGATTCTGAGTACATGTAAATGTGTATGAAATTTCTCCTGATCCGATGGTATAATTTGGTCTGATTCTGACGGTCTGGTTGCTTAAAACTGATCCGCAAGCAACGAGTCTCAGATTACTATTCAAGATATTTATTTTTAAAGAAAACAAGTGTTTTCACACTCTCTCGCTCCGGACTCAAGCGAACAGCCGTGGAACACTGTTTGGATTTGATTTCCGAGATGGTTGTCAAGCCCAGCAAGGCGGTCCTAGTTCCTTAACTTCGTGTTAATCGGACTTCCGACGTGCGGTCCAGATCCGATACGGAGTTTCGAAATGCTCCCGAGAGCAGCCGGGTAATGAGATTGATCCTAGATTTTAGGGTAACCTAGCATCAATGATTCTACAAGTTTTGGGTCTTACAGATCGTATTTAAAGCGATTCAAACGGATTTCGTAGCTAATCTGGTTTTGCACTTAGTTACTTTATCTCATTTCTAAAGGATTTAGTCCTGAAAATTTTCTGTCTGAGGTGGTACCTGGGCCTTTGTAGTTTGTATATAAAGTGATCCAAGTTTTACTACTTAGCTAGTTTAAGATAGTGTCTAGGGTGAAAGTGCTTTGAGAAATTGAAAGCACAAGGTAGTGAAGGGTGGGATTTGTGAAGAAAATGGTTTGAAAAGGGATTTGAGGCTTTAATTGAGCGTTTAAGAAGTTAAACCTGTGTTAGGATTGACCCATTGCCTAAGGACGCCTAATCCCAGGTTGGCAAAAATTCGGGATGTTACAACTACAAATCATGAACTTGTACAATTAGGTCCAACTTCTACGCACTTTCTATGGTTAAGTTCTTTACCTAGGTTAAATTACTTAGATTTGAGGTTTCATCCTAGAGTTTAGTTCTAGACTTAGATTTTAGGTTTTGAATGTTAATTGGAGTGCAATTACAACCATTATCATTAACGATATAATTAAGGTTAGCTATACGACATTAACAATCATTGCGATGTAGTAAGTAGTATGATTTATTATCAATGATTGTACCTAAGGATGATAAATAAATTACTAATGTTTAATAATGGTAATTTTATTTGTAATAACTATTATTACCATGGATAATCTACTAACGGTAAAACATGCTTAATAATCTCAATTATCATCTTAATACTAACAATAACAATAACTCAAAACAATATATTTTGAGGGAGAAGAGTTGACTTACATTAGTCGGTTCGGCTGCTCCACTCTATGAAATTTAACTTGGCTTGGATGTGTACTTCACCTCATGACTTGAACCAAAATCGGTTTAGGTTCGAACCGAGTCGACTCAATCCCTTCTCCCACTAGTTTCTCTTCTTTTCTCATTCTCTTTCTCTTATTTCTTCCCTTCCTTTTTTTTTTCTTTTCTTTTCCTTTCTTTCTCTCCTAGGCTAACCCAAATCAGACCAGGTCTATCCCGACCCAGCTGGTCCCGAACCCAGCCAAGTTGACTCGACAACCAACAAACCCAACTCCCCCTCTTTCTCTCTTATTTTTCTTCTTCTTGCAGGGCTCCTAGACCAGCTCTGAATATGTCAGAGGATGGGTCAGCGAGTAGACTAACTTGGACAGGCCTAAACTAAGTCCAAAATCACCAGATACCAGTAAAAGAAATGCAACGTTGCAGCTGCACCACTCCACCCTCTCTATCCTCATACTCATTCTCTGTTGAAACTCCAGCAGCACTCGAACCAGGCTCAACCTGGCTAGAACAGACCCAACCTGACTTGGACTCGTCCTAAACTCGGATCGAGTCCGAGTGTGGCATAACAGCAGCAGACAGCAACCTGGCTTTCGTTACTCTCCCTCTCTCTTTTCTTTCCTTCCTGACGATGTCGACAAGCTCAGGACTCAACCTAATTGAGCCCAAGTGAGCCAGTGGCCCGATAGAGTCGTGCAGGAATGACGCACTCTCCCTCTTTCTACCTATGCTCTCTCTTTTCTCTCTTCATCTCTCCATCTTCCTCTCTCCTTTGTTTCTCTCTTTCATTCCTGGCTAGCAGCAACTCCGTCCTGACCAGAACTCACCCCAACTCGAGTTGCCTTGATGTGGTTTGAGCGAGGAAGAAGAAGATGGTCATTAATGGCGTCTTGGACAGCATTGCTTCTTCCCCCAATCTAATGCTTGCAAACGGTCCTTATGGACCCTGAGAAGCTTCTGGACTAGCTCTTGTGAAGTTTAAGAGAAGTTCGGCTGGTGGGTTTGCATGGAGAAGAAAACGGCAGATTTCCTTGGCGGCTGCAAGAATGGGAGAGATGTCGGCTGCGACACGACCCATTCACCTTATATCATACCCTAGATGCTCTTAGGGTCATCGGATGAAGATTAAAGGGCCTAGATTAAGCCTAGGGCTTCCACCCTCTCTCTCTTCATTAGAAATATCCGGTCATCCGGTCGAGTAGTTGACAACAATGCTTGCTGTCCTCCAACGGCCAGGATCAGCTCTCCATGGACGGCTAAGATAGGCAGATTTGACCTTACGCAGATCGCCAGGTTAGCAGTAGCAAAACCAGTTTCCGTTTTTAGAAATGTTGTGCTTTTGGGACACATTTGTGGTGAGAATCGTGTGCATGCACAAGTATGGAATCGTGCGAAACCTATCGGGTTTTGGTCACTCGTGGGTCCTCTTTAAGATGGACGGTTCAGATCTCTCGGTTTGGTGATCATGGTGGGCCATATCTTAAGCAAATGATCATCATTTGTTCGAACGTCCATAGGGGGGAAAATAAAAGGAGGAGAGAAAACTCCTTTTTTCATAAATGTCAAGTTAGCCCAACTTTGACTGGAGGTGCAATCCAGTGCACCACGCCTGTACCCCCTGGTGCACGTATGAAATGCTTGTGGGGCCCACAGAGACGTTTTTGAGAAATCCACTCCATTCATACCACTTGATGGGCCCTAGTAAAGACTTTAACCAAAGATCAGGTGGTTACAAAGCTTAGGTGGGCCATACAAATTGGTTTCTAGCTCTAATGGTGGATTTTCATTAATTTAATGGTCGGATGATTCCAAATCTAAATATCAGTGGTTAAAAGGGTCATAGGGACCACTCAGTCAGGAATTAGCAGTTGAATTAGGGATGATGCCCTAATATGTGTTTAGAGTGTTGTATATTACCATTACAATATTTTTATTATCCTTTATATATTTGTCATGTTGTGGGACACTTAAGCAAGGATGGGGCATATTTAAACCACAAGTGGGCCCCACTGCATGACTCTTGAGTCCTATTCGGGGGTTTTCATTAACTTGACGGTTAGATCATCTTTAAATCTGATCTCCAAGGCTCATATAGGATCCTAGCCCATTTTAAAGGGAGTTTAACGGTCAGATTGACCCACTGTCAATGATCAACAGTCCTCAAGGACTCCAACCTAGTCTAGGTGAACATGATCAGTTAGTGTTACCATCACGTAGTCAGATTTACACGATCTAACGCTTGATCATTGAACAAGATGCCATAGACTTGCTGAACAGTTAGGTTTGTCTACCAAGGTGATTGAAATCCTAAAATAGGTGCCTTTAAAGTTGTGATGGATTATTTGAAGATCCATCGGATGGATCATGTGAATAAGTAGGCCACAAATGATTTAATTACAATCCCAATCAGTTCTTGAAATCCCACGGTCTTATTGGTTTCAAATTGTTAATCCAAATCAATTCAATGGTTGGATAACTTTCATTGCTAGTTAATGATTAGTTGATTAGTGGATTTATAGATTTGGTCCCGATTATAATGATTTGTAGTTCAGTTTCAGTATGGCATGATGGTCCACCTTAAGAGTCAATGGTTGGATAGATTAACTACAGATGAAGATTATTCCATATAGATTGATCTCACGGTCGATCAAATGAGTTGTCTAATCCATGGTTGAATTGAAAGGTTATACAAGTTATTTTGGGATGAAGAAATTTGAGGTTAGATTTATACTTGCAATCAAATGAATATGACACAGCGAACCTCAACTATCGGCTTAGATCATGTGTTGATCAAGTGATCATTTGTAATGTAATCCTACTACGAACAATCAAGGGTTAATTCAAGGTGGATTGACTTTAGACCTTACCGTTTCGTCGTAGGTTGTTCTAGCCTAAATTCAGACGGTCACAATGATCAAATTGTGACTAATGGAAAGGCGGTTAGCGAGGTGGGTTATGTGTGTTCCCACACAAGCCTGCTAATGAGGTTCTTGAGGTAACACCCGAGTACGAAAAGTACGGGGTGTTATAACTTACAATCTCCCCCTTTGTCAAATTCGTGACAAAACATACTTAGAAGAAAATACAAATGTAAAATTTCTGCTTTGCTTGCAATGCTGCAAAATTCACATACTCTCCCTCAATATGAGCTCAAAATCTACTCCCCCTCAATTTGAGCTTGGACTTGTGTAGAATACCTGTATTAGCAAATATTTTTCCAAACATACAATCCACACAATCCATTCCAACAACATTTGATTCAATCATAACCATAAATCTCTCCCCCTTTTTGTCACAACTTGACAAAGGAAGATAGAATGACAATCATAAATAGATAATTGAATAACAATAGAAGCAATATGATTAAGAGTAAATCAGGAGAGTAAGGATAAGATTAAGAGAGCATAAAGAAAGTAACATCCAAGAGCATGAATTAAGTCATACGACCCAAGCATAAGTTAAAGTTATACAATCCACAACAATATCAAAGTCAAGCTAGTCTGAACTAGAGGAAGAAGGAGGTGGGATAGACGGGTGAATCTGTTGAAGTCCTTTAGTAATGCAATGAAAATATTTTTGCATATACTTCAATGAAGACTTGTGACTTTCAGTCAGATTGTCCTGTGGAACTTTCAATTCAATCACCTTCTCCTCTAAAGATCGAAGGCGATCATTAAATTAAGACGTTTAAAAGTCAGGATCCGCCTCATCATCTGTTTCTAGCTCATCAAATATGTCATCCATAGTTGTATTCACAGGCATTAGCGCTTCCTCTTCTTCAACATCATCTTCATCTCACTAATAGGGGAAATATTCCGGATTCATCTTATGAATGTTAGCATTGTCAAATGGAAGGGTTGTCTCAGGAGCCTCATGTAACGCCCTGAAAATCGGGGGTCGAGCATAAACTCAACTCCCGAGTTCCAGAACATCACTTATGCAACAAAATGAATGATGATTGAATGTTGACTGTATTTGTGCATTGAACATGAGTGAGATTAACCCAAAACAGAATATCATACTCTAGAGACAATAAATTAGCAAGCGGAAGACTATGATAGATATATAAAATAAAAAAAATCTGTGGTGAGTCTCCAGAGCGTGAAAACATTACCAGGTTATAAATTACAAGTACAGTTCAAATTATACCAATGTGTAAGTGTAATGTCTTCTATCCCATGTATCATAGCCCCGTCAATACAGTACCAGGTCTTCAGAGACCTGTCAGAGAGTTACATGTAGGAGAACTCCTCATCGACATCATAGTAGTAGTCCGGCTCTGCTTTAGGAGTAGCGTCGCCATCTGCAATCAGACAAAGTCTGGTGGGTGTTCGGAACACCGTCCCGTATCGTGGGAGTGAGTGATCAACTCAGTGGAACAATAAAGCATAGGTTAACATGTTATCAATTCAGTCAAGCAGTAATGATAAAACGGTACAATCAAACAATTTTAACTACTCTTATTTAATGCAAGTATGAAATGACATGATGTATGCCCTTGCCAAACCACCCTCATGCGACATCATCTTACGTTCGCGAATGCGTCCATCCCTCAGTGCTCCACATCTACCAGGCACATGCAGTGCGATGATGAGCATGATTACCGAGTAATTATTAGTTCATTTCAAACAGCAGTATTGGGAAACTAAGGTACCTCCCTTGTATCATTCCCAAACATGATCCATTCTAGGGTCGTCAGTCCTAGTTAATTTCATACGATATTATGGTTTGAGAGGCGTAGCGAAGGCATCACAAAGGGCTCGTCACCCGTCAGCACGGATACAGATCTCATCAGTATGCGGCTCAGTGTCGACCGTCAGCTCGAGTACAGGTCTCACCGTACTCAGCTCAATCACTAGCCGTCAGCTCGAGTACAGGTCTCACCGTACTCGGCTCAACTCATACTCTAGTTGCTGTGAAAGGCTCGTTGCCAATCACAGACCCTTGGAGTATACTCGAACATACTACAGAGGACTCGTCGCCCGTCAGCACGAGTACAGGTCTCACCGTACTCGGCTCTCGCCGTAAGTATCGACAGCTCGAATATAGTGTCCCATACCACCGTATTCGGCTCACGAGTCTGGTTTGCTCACTGGTCACTACGGGGAGGCACATGGCCCCAGCAGAGGCCGACAAATCGGCTCGACCACGGTGTCCCATACCACCATGCCCCCGGCTCATGAGTCTTAGCGGATCGAGGTACCATGGTTAAAAGGGATTTCACCGGTAAGTTTGGTACCCAGGTTCAAGCAAGATGGCGTCCAAACATGGTGAACATACATTAGACAGATCGGGTTACTTGACGAGCTCGGCTAGCTCGAGCGCACAACAAGTTGAACGACATGAAATGCATAAGCACTTCGTGTGGCCAACCACTATCGCCAACCAAAGTACGACTCGGGTTCGTCGAACACATCTCACGTGGCAAATGAATCACAGCCACGAATTCAATTCTGGTACCGATTATCTGGACTATAAACATAGCCCCAAACATAATCAATTTCAAATAGTAAAGCAGTAATGGATCAAGGTTCAAATCATACAATCAAAGTTTGATAATATCCATCTAGGGCTGCCAGGGCTGTTGCACGCATTCGTTGCTCCACTCCCCCATCACCCATGACGGATCGTACAACGTAAACATGAATTTAACATATGCATTACATAATTAAAATCATAAAAGCAGTTGAGCATGTTATAAAGCACAACACAAGCATGAGTTTGTACATATTCAATTCCTAATCACACAGCTATTCAAGGAAATCATACACATAGTTAAAGGAGTTGAGAATTATATCTCAACACCCTTAAACATTACAATTTACTAACTACTACTCATTCAAACATTTCAACAAATACTTAAAAATACAGGAATCAACATACATGACATATGTTGATCACAGAGGTATAAGGCCAAATCCTTTCACTAGGGAGTTACCCCAATCATAACACGCATACACCCATGACGGATAGTCATGGCAAGCAGGAATCCAAGTTCCATATTCATTCAGTCATTTCCACAAACACTTGGGCCACATATTTTAGCATATATAGTGTGTATTGGCCGTGGCGTGATTTAGGGCAAATCCTTTCGTCAAAGGGGTATTGCCAATACAACAATCAATTATCCATGACAATTAGTCATGGCGAGCACGAATGAGAATTCTATACTCATTCAGCCATTTTCACAAACACTTAGAATACACTATTACAACATACATGGTGTATGTTAGCAAAACATGTATTAGGGCTATCCTTTAGCCAAGTGAGTATTTTACCCATGTATAATATATTACTACAGCAAATAATCATGATAAATACATCTCCAAAATTTATACGTATACAGTATTTTCTAGAATATTCATTTTCCACATACATAGTGTATACAAGCAAACATGTATTACGACGATTCTTTTCGCCAAGAAATTAATTTATATGTACATAATATATTTATACAACAATTAATCATGACAAACTCATCGCTAAAATATACACGTATACGGTACTTCTTACAATACCGTATTTCTACATACATGGTGTATATTAGTAAACATGTATTTAGGCGAACCCTTTCGCCAAATGAGTATTTTATCCATACATCATATATCCATACGACAAATAAACATGTCAAATACATTTCCATAAAAAATACGTATACGGTATTTTATACGAATACCTAGAGTATGTGAAATCCCAAATTCTACAATTCTAATCGAAACAAAAAACGGAAAGCACTTTGTACATGTGCAATTGCATGCAGATCATGAATCTATCATTATCTGACATTAAAAGCGTTGAAAACCATAACCTATACACCTAAAGTCCTCACCTTTTGTCGTAGAATCATAACGGAGTTGATAGGTTCACTAAGCTTCCGTATACGGGAGTTTTCTTGCCTAAAGAGCGGAATCGGTTAGCCTTTTCACAACCTATAGCCTATCTACTTCAAATCAGACCTAGGGTTAGGGTTTCTCACCTTCAAACGGAGTGGATACCACCGGGAAAGCGTCTGGAAAGAGGCGGTGCAGCCCGTGGAGCAGCAGGAAGTACGGCGGCAGGAGAAGCTCCCACTTCTCCCTCACTTTCTCTCTCTTTTCTCTCTCTCAATCTCAAATTCGTATGGCTGCCATGAGAGAGGGTTTAAGGTCCTTATATAGCCTAAGAATTCTCCAAAACAGACTCCAGGTCAAAGTATACTTATGTTATAACCAAAGCGGACCTGTTTCAGCTCAACGGAGGACTTCTGGCGGGCCTCCTTGAGCCAAAGGTTGGACTTAAGCTCACTAACGCTGGATCTACGTTCTATTAAGTTTTCATTTCGGTCGGGATTCCAGATCACGCGTGGCTGACCAGTTTCAGTTCAACGGTCAGCGGATCTCGATCGGAGATTCCGAGTACATGTAAATGTGTATGAAATTTTTCCTGATCCGAGGGTGTAATTTGGTCAGATTCTGACGGTCTAGTTGCTTAAAACTGATCAGCAAACAAATGATGCCAGATCACTATTCAAGATATTTATTTTGTAAAGAAAATGGTGGTTTTCACACTCCCTCGCTCCGGACACGATCGAATGGTCATGGGACATTGTCTGGACTTGATTTCCGAGATGGTTGTCGAGCCCAGTGAGGCGGTCCTAATTCCTTAACTTCGAGTTATTCGAACTTCCGACGTGCGGTCCAGATCTGATACGGAGTTTCGATGTGCTCCCGAGAGCAGCCGGGTAATGAGATTGATCCTAGATTTTAGGGTAACCTAGCGTCAATGATTCTACAAGTTTTGGGTCTTGCAGATCGTATTTAAAGCGATTCAAACGGATTTCGTAGCTAATCTGGTTTCACACCTAGTTACTTTGTCTCATTTCTAAAGGATTTAGTCCTAAGTGATTTCTGGTCGAGGTGGTACTCAGGCCTTTGTAGTTTGTATATAAAGTGATCCAAGTTATACTACTTAGCTAGTTTAAGATAGTGTCTAGGGTGAAAGTTCTTAGAAAAATTGGAAGATCAAGGTGATGAAGGGTGAGATTTGTGAAGGAAATGAGTTCAAAGGCGGCTTTAGACTTTGGGATTCAGTTCTGACAAGTTAATGAGGTATTAGGATCGACCCATTGCCTAAGGACGTCTAATCCCAGGTTGGCAAAAATCCGGGGCGTTACACCTCAGTGGAAGGAATGATAACATTGCAATGGATGACAAGTGTCGTCATAAGCTAGGCAAATGGAATGGAACCATGACCCGGAAGAATGCAAAATTGGATGATTAAGTAGAAAATTAAAGAAGGGAGGCAAATAGGGATGCCAGATACAACGTCATGAAGAATACGAGCCATGAGTTACTTTCCTCTTAGTTTCCATTTAGAAAACGCACAAGAGAAAATAAAAAATAGAAGATGGGTTTGACAAGAATCAGATTTTAACACAAAAACCCTCTATGAAAAGAGTGAAAATCTCAAATTGACAAAAAATGAAGCTTAAGATGCATACAAGAACCCAAATCTAAAAGGAAATTGAAAATGAGGTACTTACAATGACTCTATGGAGATGGGTTCGACGAGTCGAGCAAGAGCTTGTTGAGGAAGATGAAGAAAAATGAGGACAAAGTGGTTTCCCCTCTTTTAGAAAAGTCGACCCTTGCAACTCGACTGGTCGAGTACGTGCTCGACCTGTTGAGGCTCGACTAGTTGTGCCGCATTAAAAATTTTAAATATTTTTAAAATTTTTCAGAATTTTTGCATAAAATTTATATATAAAAAATGCAAAAATAACATGATTTAATTAAATTAAAATACACAAATCAATATCATGTTTTAATTGAGAATATCTATTCCTGTCAAGCAATTTATTTATAATGTCGGCAAGTTGATTTTCGGTCTGGATATATTCTAAAGAAATGCTTTTATCTTCAACTAATTCTCGAATATAATGATAACGAATGTCTATATGCTTCGTATGAGAATGTTGGATGGGATTTTTTTGAAATATTAACTGCGCTAGAATTATAGTAATACAAGACCATTGTATCTTGCGCAATTTCGTAATCGGTTAGCATTCTTTTCATCCAAACCAGCTAGGTACATGCATTACCAGCTGCAATGTATTCAACCTCATCTGTGAAAAAAGAAATCGAACTCTGTTTTTTACTGTGCCAAGAAACTAAACAATTTCCAACATAGAAACATCCACCACTGGTAGACTTTCTATCATCAATGTTCTCTATCCAGTCAACATCTGTATATCCAACTAGTTGCACATTCGTATCATGTGGATACCAAAGGCCAAAGTTAGCAGTACTTGCGACATATCTAATTATGTGCTTAACAGCAATAAGATGTAATTCTTTTGGATCAGATTAATATCTAGCACAGATTCCTACACTGAAAGCAATATCTGGTCTACTAGCAGTTAAGTATAAGAGACTACCAATCATGCTGTGATATAAATGAGAATCTATACTTTTACCTATTTCATTCTTTCAAAGTTTGAGAGTCGTAATCATAAGAGTATCGAATTTCTTAGCATTTTCAAATCCAAACTTCTTAACTAAATTTAAGGTATATTTGGTTTGAGAAATGAAGATACCATCTTCTTGCTATTTAACTTGTAAGCCTAGAAAATAATTCAATTCTCCAAGCATATTCATCTCGAACTTGGATTTCATAAACTCTGCAAACTCAACAGACAGGTTAGTGCTTGTAGAACCATAGATAATATCATCAACATAGATCTATATAATTAGTATGTGTTCATTGTATTTTTTAACAAATAAAGTTTTATCAGCACTTCCCATGATAAAATTTTGACTGAGTAAAAACTTAGTCAGCTTCTCATACCATGACCTGGGAGCTATTTTTAGACTGTAAATTGCCTTTTTTAAGCGATATACATGATTTGAGTGTATAGGGTCCTCAAAACCCTTAGGTTGTTCAACATAGACCTCTTCATGCAAATCACCATTTAAGAATGTACTCTTAACATTCATTTAATATATCTTGAATTTTTTGAAGTAAGCAATGGATATAAACAATCTGATGGATTCAAGGCGAGCTACTGGTGCAAAGGTTTCACCATAATTGATTCCTTCTATTTGAGTGTACCCTTGTACGACCAGTCTAGCCTTGTTTCTAATTATATTTCTCATTTCATCATATTTATTTTTAAAAATCCATTTGGTTCCAATTATATGTTTATCAGTTGGTTTTGGAACCTAATACCAGACATCATTTCTTAGAAATTGATTTAACTCTTCTTGCATGGCTACAATCCAATTTTCATCGGTAAGTGCTTCTTTTACGTTGGCTGGTTCAATTTGAGGAGTAAAGCAAACATAATTACAAATATTCTCTAATTGTTTTCTTGTTCACGCACCAATGAGAGGATTACCTAATATCAGATTAGTAGGATGGTCTTTGACTGATTTTAGTTCAGTATTAACTGGACTAGATGAAGAGTCAAGTTTCTCAATTAAATTGACTTCATCATCTTCTATACTAGGTGTGGGTGTGATCGGGTGATCATCAATTACAACATTAATGGATTCCTAGATCACTCCTGTTCTTTTACTAAGAACATGATATGCTCGACTATTCAAAGCATAACCCAGGAATATCCTTTTATCACTCTTAGCTTCAAACTTCCCTAAGTTTTCACGGTCACGTAATATGAAGTACTTACTTCTAAAAAATTGAAAGTACTTAATAGTTGGTTTCTTATTGAACCATAACTCATAAGCTGTTTTATATTTTGATTTTCTTACATACACATGATTTATAATATAGCATGCAGTATTTATAGCTTCAGCCCGCAAGTTTTTAGGTAAACTCATGCTATTTAGCATAACATTGGCCATCTCTTGTAGCACTATATTCTTCACTTTCTTGTGACTACTCCTAGTTTGTTTATCGATTTGGCATGCGTCACATGTTTTATCAATCCTTTCTAGTTTGGGTAGACCTCGAATAAGATCAATTTTGCTCAATCTATAAAGGTTTCAGTAGTTAACATGTCGAAGAAGTTTATGCCATAATTCCATTTTATCCGTTTGGAACATGTAACATGAAAATTTAGAAGAGCAAGACTCATTGATAATATAGTAATTTTCAGAAGTCCTACGACCAATTAATATCGCACAACCGTTCTCATTTGAAATCTCGTATCCTTGATTAGTAAATTTTATGATATGTTTGTTATCGCGGATTTGAAATATACGTAGAAGATTGTGTTTAAGACCTTCAACATATAAGACATTTTCAAAAGGAGGAAAGTTAGAGAGTTAAACAGTACCTTGACCGATAATCCTGCAGTTGCTTCCATCACCAAAAGTAACTAAACCATCATTCATTTCTTTGTAGTTGGTGAATCTATCCTTGTCACCTGCCATATGTCTTGAACATCAACTGTCTAGGTACCATTTTGAATGGCTAAAAGCTTTAAAGGCAATGTGGGCAACAAGACAAGTAACTTTGGGAACCCATTTCATTATAGTTCTGGGTTTACGAGTACCATTGGTTTTTCTTGGCTTGAGAGTTGGAATTTCTCTGTCTATCAACTCTGATAACATTAGAGTTAGATTTGAGAAGTTCTTTCAGTAAGTCCACTATTTTTTCAACTAAAGGGTTATATCTTTGATTTCTAAAGTTGATGTTATTAGAATTAACTTTAGAAGCTTGAAAAGGTTTTGAATTTTTGAAATTGTTTTGGTTATTATTTCTCAAATTCTTATCTTTTGAGTTTGAGGATTCTCCTTTTACAAATATAGGAGATGCATTCTTATTTTTCAGGGTAGTATCTTTGATACAGCCCAGACCCAATTTATCGTTACACTTTCTTGTTGCGGTTAATAACTTTTCCAGCTTATGGTCTCTATGGGCGTATCTTCAAGTATCCTTAGAACTCAATAGAAAAGAAACTTCAAGTTTTAAATTCTCATTTTTTATTCTAAGTTTTACATCAATTTTTGCTTTCTCATAACAATAAAAAAGATGAGATTTTTTCAAAACAATATTTTCAAGTTCTTCTTTTAATTTAAGAAAATTTTCTTTTTGAATCTTTAACTTGAAAACTATTTTGCAACTTTCCCTTAATAGGGCATTATAGGCATCCTGAAGATCATCTCATTTTCATTTTCAGGGTCCTGAGATTCTCATAATCGGATAAGTTACAACTATCTCAGGAGGTGACTTTGGCTATAGTCTTAGGGCTTTCACTTCATTTGAAGTTTCTAGTTCTGATTCATCTGACTCAGAAGAACTTTTAGAGTCAGATGATTCATCCCAAGTAGCTAACATGCCCTTTCTTTTTTACTTATCCCTTTTGGGACATTTATTTGCCAAATGCCCGTATTCATGGTAGTTGAAACATTGACTGTCTTTTACAGATTTCCAAGTTTTATATTTTCCCTTTCTCTTATCAGAAGGTTTTTGAAAATAAACTCTTTTCTTACTTTTGAAAATCCTGTAAAACTTTTTAGTAAGTAAGGCCATATCATCCTCTATTTCTTCAGTATTAGAATTAACATTGTTATCTTTTGTAATAGATTTGGATGACTTACAGGCAATGGACTTACCTTTAGGAGCTTTAAAATTTAACTCGTATGTTTAAAGAGAACCAACTAACTCCTCAACCTTCATTTGATCAGTGTCTCTTAGTTCTTTAATGACAATTACTTTGGAATTGAACCTCTCAGGAAGAGATCGCAGTATTTTAGCACAGACTTTGCTTTCTAGGATTCCATCTCCGAGACCTCACATAGAATTAACTATGTCATTTAATTTCTATAGAAGTCCATGAAAGTTTCATTTTCTTCCATACGAATTTCCTCAAACCTTGTAGTGAAGATTTGAAATTTAGATATCTTGACAATAGTAGTTCCTTCGTATGTCATTTCAAGAATATCCCAGGCCTGTTTAGCTGTATCACATGAAATGATTCTTTTGAATTCATCAGGTGATAGAGCACATGTAATTGCATTTAAAGCCTTAGCATTTGTACTGCTTTCATTTTTTTGAGGTGTAGTCTATAAATAAAAAGGAGTTTCTTTAATGGACTTGGTTCCATTACTGCCTAGAACCTCAGACATGAGTGGTTTCCATTTGGTTACTATGGCTTACGACACACTTTCATCTATGGATTTTAAGAAAATCCTTATTCTGGCTTTCCAATAAGCATAATTTGAGCCATCAAAAGGTGGTGGCCTGGTAATAGACAAGCTATCAAAATTTAACATAATGAAAGCTCTAGATCTTTAAACTCAAGGAACTTAATCTAAGAAAATGAGCAACTTAGCTCTAATACCACTTGAAAGGGGGCGAGCTATCAGTCCTAGAGGGGGGTGAATAGGACTGTGCCAATATAAAATTAAAGAACTAAAAGATTAAATAAATCAGAACTAATCAGAAATCTCAACTGTAATAGTATTAAGAAATTGATTCAAACCTTGTTCAAAGGACAACGTTACACCAAAAAACAAATGTTTTAGGTAGGACAACCTGATTTCTTGAACATAATAAGGATCAAGATCATAAATTAAAACAAGAGGAATAGGAAAGAAAGGTATCTATTATAAGCATTCACCACATGTACATAAAAAGATTACAACCATTCAATACATATACATCACATACATCATTCACCATAAAATACCAGGAGTTATAGTGGTTCGGTGTGTACAACAACTGTTCTCAAATAGCCACACCTACCCCACTCCCAATAATCACAACCCACATGATATTGGCATTCACTAATAATCAAGGTTTTCTCAAATTCACCTTAAAACCTATATAATTGTGTTTTCAAATGGGCTATCACAATCAAAACCCCACACTAAGATTTTCTGGTTATCTCAATCAAAACCAATACAGAGATTTTCAGGATATCTTAAGAGACTAAAAATGAAAAAAGAATAATACTTATATTCTTCTGAAGACGCTCTTTGATGTAGCCTGTAGAACCGCTTCTCTTGATGTAGAAATGTTCAATGTTCAATAACACATTCAAGGGTTCTAGGTTCTAAATTGATTTTAACGTAATTCAAACCTTGGGCTACTTGTTTGAATTCCTTAAATCTCATAAAGAAGAGTATAAACTCCCTTTATAACATAAGATTCATAAAAGAGATCAAGAAATTACAAAACAAAAATCTATTAAGAAGATTTAAAATTATCATGCTATAGCTGGAAGAAGATGGGGACTTTTTCTCTCTCAAAGTGAAGGCTTTTTGTGGCTATTAATCAATGAATTAGAATGAGAAAAGGCCTCTATTTATAGGCTGAAAATTGGTTGCTTCGACTGGTCTAAGGTCTCCTTCAACTCGTCTAAGAATCAACTAAATTTCAAATTTTAGGCATGATCGGATAAAACCGTTCTTCGAGTGGTCAAAGGCCCTGCTCGACCAGTCGAGGGCCCTGTTCGACCAGTTGAGCACAGCCTTCGACTGGTCGAGGGTGCTTTGAAATAGTTGCTGGACTTCGAGTCGAGCACCCTTCGACTGGTCGAGGGTGTGCCCTCGACTGGTCGAGCATCCTGCTCGACTGGTTGAAGAACCAACAAAAAAAGTCCATTTTTAAGTTCAAATCTTGGACTGGTCGAAACTTTCCGAAGACTGGTCGAACCAATGCCTAGACTAGTCGAACTAAGGCTTAGACTAGTCGAACTAAAGCCTAACCAAAGTATAAAAACTCATATATGTTTAGCATATGAAAGAACCTAAGTCTAAGGTCTCTCTAGGGTTAATTATACATGAAATTATTAGACATTGAAGTATATACCTTAAACCTTCTACTTGAATCTTCAGTAGCATTCAGTGGATCTTCTACTTGAAGTAGTCTTGTAGTTGTAGCTTGATCTTGAACTTGAAGTGAAGTAGAGCTTGAATACATTGAACTTGAAATAACCATCTTCATGTCTTATTCTTTCCAACTTCATGTGTTGATCTTGAAGGTGAACTTTCCATCTTGATTCACTTGAAGGTGAACTTTCCAACACATGTGAGACCCACATTATAAGCTGTTTTATCCCATCAAAATTTGACAAATAAGGGTGCTTTATACATCACAGCACTTACAGAGGTTAACAAAATGGGCGATCGAACTCAGTGAGTTTGACATTAAATTCTGCCCCTGCACAGCCATCAAGGGCCAAGCATTGGTCGATTTTATTGTCGAACTCACTCCCAGGCATGATCAAGATCTGAGCATTCAGCCTAAGCTATATTCCGATTGGAACATTCATCCCGAGCCGAGCAATCAGCCCGGGCTAAACTCCGATCCGAGCAATCAGCTCAAGCCAAACTCCGATCCAAGCATTCAATCCGAGCCAACCTTAGCTGCTCCTAATCATCTAACATGGACATTATACGTCGATGACTCTTCCAAATCTAAAGCCAACGGGGCCGGTATTGTCCTAGAGACACCAGATCACACATGCGTGTAGTATGCCTTAAAATTTGGATTCCAAGCCTCCAAAAACATTTTGGAATATAAAGCACTGTTAGTTGGGCTTAGGCTAGCTGCCGCCATAGGAGCCCAATATCTTAAGGTGTACAGTGACTCTCAACTCGTTGTCAACCAGATAGCCCATGAATATTAGGTTAAAAAAGAGCGCATGAAAGCCTACCTACTAAAAGCCAAAGAACTCATCGACGAATTCCAAAAGTGTGATATCGGTCTCATTCCTCACGTAAAAAATTCCAAAGCTGACATGTTGGCAAAACCGACAACTGTTACTGAAGACGATATCCCCAGGTTGATCCCAATTGAATTTTTCACTAAGCCAAGTGTGAACGAATCCGACCTAGCTATAACTCTTCTGGTAAACTCAGAGCCGACTTAGATGAATCCAATCATTAGCTTCCTCAAAGAGAACGAGCTACCTCAAGACCGTTCAGAGGTGCACTCTCATGCCCCAGACTCAGTAACTAAACTCACAAGGAACCCGATAGCCGGTTCTGGCCGCAACAGCCTCCATAGTACCCCACTCTCGGCTCCTAAGACAGGTTCCGATCCTGGGATCCTATAAGGAGGATTTTCATAACCATATATCCATTTCTAATACAAGCATACCCAAGATCAAAGCAAGTATATCTGAGAAATAACAAAGGCACACATCACAAAATCCACTATAAATTTGAACTTTAATACAATGCTAAAGGGAAATACATCTGATGATAAAAGAAGAGAAGGAGAAGATCTGTAACAGTGGGGTCCTCGGCTTAACTTCTATCCGAGCTCCGCTACTAAGACGCCGACCTAGGATCTCCTTCATGCATCAATCGTGCATAAGCTTACAGAAATCTTATAGGGTGGTGAAAGTGTGTGACAATGGTGCGTAAAAGAATAATAGGGGATATAGAAGGGAAATACGATCAATGCCAATAACACTAGTCTTACCGAGGCTCGTCATGAATATACAATGAGTATTGGGCGCCATACCAAGGCGATGCATAAAGGGCTTATATAGCTGATGCAAATGCAATGTGAAGTGATGTCAGTCCTCATATCTAATCCATAAGTCAGTACAGTTCCATCATAATGAATCTACTGGGGTTAAATGCACTACTGGATGACTGCTGCTCTTCAAACCCGTCTAGTTAAACGAGCATAAGAGACATCACTACCTACCCGTGGTTAGCAAATCACCAGCAAGGCTCGATGGTAGCGGACCCATTCACGAGCTGGTCGAACTCAGCCTAACTATTGCCCTCTCTCACAGGCGGGTAAGGCCACACCCCATCCCAACCGACTACAGGACAATGGGAGTCATGGCCTAACAGTGTAAGGCCCTCATGCATTCATAGTTTCCACTCAATCATGGCGTTGGGGCTGATCCTTAGTACCATGGAAGTTTTAGGATTTTCATCCAATGGCATCCTATGCACCCCATATGCTCAGGTAACATTTTCGGTGTCCAATCATGGTCATCCACGATGTATCTGTGGAGGCAAGGCCCTGGTGAAGCAAGGGCGATCATACCTATGAGATGCGATGTCAAATGCATGAGTCACGCATACTAATCATGCACTAGCTCCAAGCACTCAATGTGCACAAGAGGGAACGTCATCCCTCTATCATATCAACCCAATGACCACACACAAATGCAATCCAAACACTCCATGATGCATATGGGTCATGAGGGTGCACCATACGACGATGATGACTTAGAACATACTCCTTCCCAAGGAGGGAATCAAGTCTATGTACTTAGACAATTAATCTAAGGAACAAACCTTTAGTGGGGGCCCAATACTTTGGGGTAGTCTATAAAGCTAAGGAGGATAATATATAAGCCTAAAGGAATAAGCGGTCCTAATGAGGGCCTATGGTGGGTCTTAAACCACCCATAGCAACCCATGGGCCTACCTTAGGGCCACCAAGGAAGATATCCAACCTCAACTAGGTCCCAAAAGATAGCCCGCTACTACTCGAATATGAACAAGGCCTAGGGTCTAAGGCAATCCATGGCCTAATGGGCTATACACAAAGCTCAACACGTAATATGATGGGCCCTCAAGCAAGGTTTGGGTCCAACCATAAAGGTCACAAACCCACATATTGTGGTGGGCCTAATGGGCAGCTCGGTACTCCAATCATATGAGCAATATCCTAACTTTATCCAAGTGAGTTGGGCCTCACTACTTGGCCCAAATACAAGGACACTATGGTGGGAAACCCAGGGCCAAACTTCTTGCATTTTATGGCCCACAACCCATCACAATAGGTAGAGAAACACAGGCCCAAATGGTGAAGGGGCCATACTAGAAGATTCAAGATGAACGGGCCTATGGGCCTAGGCAATTGGCCTAAAACTCATCCAAATGGGTCCCAAAAATGGATGTCATTGAGGGAGATGGCCATGACCCACATGGACCATAAATGGATGGATGGTAGGTATAACAAATATATCAATGGTGGGCCCACAAGGAGGGGTGGATGGTGGCTGGACACCCTAGCCTGGGTGTCCCAGCCTGGTGGGCCGGTCCAGCCCGCACCACGATTGGCACAGGGGTCCATTTGCCCCAAAAATTTACAGGTAGGTCCTACCATGGGTGGGCCACACCTTTATAAAATTTCACAATTTTAAGATTTACAAAAATATTTTAATTAATTTAAATACTTCAAACTGTTCAAAAAATCTGCTAAGTACAGAATTTTGTTAGACCCTGATCTGAGCCTCCAATGGGGTGGATCAATGGCCTCAAAAAAAATTAGAAAAAATAGGTTTTAGGTCCCCTAATATATGTACTACAAGGTGGGTTCCACGAATGTGGCCCACCAGTGGAAAAATTATTTTATAATTAAGGATTTCCACTCTGATAAGTTGCTGGAAACAGTTCAAAAATTTCAAGCTAACCACCTCACTTGGGCCACACCTTTGGGGCCTCAATCGAGGTCAGATAGGGCTGAAATTTGGGGGACATCAAGATGAGATCCCCACATTTCAGAAAAAAGAATTTTATGGGTACAAAAGGTCCCCCAATCAGTCCCAAAGTCAAGCCTAAAGTTCAACAAAAATCTGCCAAGAAGTTTCTTGAAAGCAATACATGTATGGAATAAAATAAATGTATGGGCCTATTAAGGAAGGGATTGACCCATAAATTAGGTGTCATGGCCCACCCTAGTGGGCCCCACAATTATCCAGAATAAACCCACAAATTTTCACCCTTGCATGAACATTTAAGGTAGTAAAAAGGGGCATTTAAACCATGGTGTAGGTCGAGTATAGATGTCCCTTCCTTACTAGGCTTTTCTAGGCAATTCAGGTCCAATAAGTGGACCACACATAATATCATCAGATTATAAGAGAAGAAAAGAGAAGTAAGAGCATCCGGCCATCAGGGGAGGGCTCCACCACTATTGAGTCGTCCCCACACAATCACAACCATAAACAACAATATAAACACATTATACAACACAGATCTTATGTTGCCTGACCTAGATCTTTGAGATGAATGCATCCCAACCACATGTAAGGGTCTAGATGACCCATCATACCTAGAGAAATAGGGGAAATCCCCACGTAAGGGGTCCATCAAGGGAAGAATCCCATGCATGGACATGCATGTACAATGTGGGCCTCATGGCCACATCTAGATGATTGTGTAGGATCTCCACCATTAATTGGTGGGTCCTACACATCCAAATGAGAGAGATGAAAGAGACTATATGAGGAAAAAAAAGCTACATGAAGAAGAGGAATGATCTACTTGATGAAGAAAACACCTACCTAAATCAACCTTGAAACTTACATCACCATCATCTAGAGGCTCCAAGTAACATGGATCAATGACTAAGATCAAGTGAGAAGGGATAGATGAGGAGGTATTTTAGGGAGAAGGGGCTGTAAAAAAATGAGAGAGAGGGGACGTTTGGGTATTTGCTAGGGAGAGGAGAGATGGAGTAGAGAGAAATGAGAGGGAAGGGGAGAGAGAGAGAGAGAGAGAGAGAGAGAGAAGCTTTTAAGCCTTGTAATGATGAGTTCTCTCTCCTAGGCAATGATGGTGGCATATGGTGATATAAACAAGGCTTAGGGAAATATCCTTTCTAGAAATCTCAGCCTAGGGTGAAATGATGGGCATAGGAAAATGTGTAAACCAGGGCGGGGTCCACCAATCATGTAATCAATGGCCCATATCGATTGATGCTTATAACTTGAGATGTACATATCGGATTAATGCACGGGACGTAGCGTTAGAACCCGCAGCACCAATATGGACAAGATGGCATGGGTCTCGGGCTAATCCGAGTCAGGTCAACATGACCGAACTCTAGGAAGACCGCAAACGCTAACCGAAAGTCGCGGGTCACTGGAATTCGACCGGTTGGACCGTAGGACCAAGATGAATGAAATGCATACTCACAGGCACACATGCACACATATGAACTCGGGTCGGGTCTTACACGTGCAAACTTCGCACTAAAGCAACTCCTTAAATCATGACCGAGGATATCTTATACAAAAAGGAATTCTACCTTCCCTACCTCATATGTCTTCGACTCGAGGAAGTCGAATACGTCTTGAAAGAAATCCATGAAGGTATTTACGGAAATCACTCTGGCTGTCAAGCCTTGGCTTACAAAGTTATCTGAGAGGGGTACTATTGGCCGACCATTTAAGCAGATGCTCAACAGTATATCCGAAAGTGTGACAAATGTCAACATTTAGCAGCTATACCGCGACAGCCACTAGAAGAACTAACTCTTATGACCGGGACATGACCATTCACCTAATAGGGAATCAACATCATTAGCCCCCTGCTGCTGGCAAAGGGCAAACCAAGTTCGTAGTGGTCATGGTTGATGACTTCACCAAGTGGGTTGAGGCTGAACTGCTGATGAAGATCACCGAGAAGAAAATTACGGACTTCGTGTGAAAAAAAATATCATGTGCAAGTATGGGATCCCCCACAGGTTCATCTTAGATAACGAAAAAAAATTCAACAATAAATAGTTTTGAGGAATGTGCGGGAACCTTGGAATTCAGAATGTTTATTCATCGTCGCGTCATCCATATGACAATGGGAAAGTCGAGGCAGTCGATAAGATCATCAAAAATCATCTTCAGATGAAGCTTGAGAAGGCCAAAGGGTTATGGGCGGAAGAGCTCCCCCACATTTTTTGGGCATACCGAACTACCGCCCGGACGACCACCGGAGAGACCCCCTTTTCCTTAGCCTTTGGCATTGAAGCCATTATCCTGGTCGAAATTGGACTGCTAACTGCTTGGATTTACTCCTACGATGAGCAACAAAATACTGAGCTAATGGCGTTAGACCTCGATCTCAACGAAGAATCGAGAGAACAAGCTCGGGTCAAGATTGCGATCCACAAACAATTAGTCGCCCACTTCTACAACTCTAGAGTGAAGACAAGGAGGTTCCAAGCTGGGGACTTAGTTCTTCGCAGGACTTTCTAAAATACTAAGGAACCTAGTTTAGGAACCTTAGGACCAAATTCGGAGAGGCCCTACGTAGTAACCAACATGAGCTAACCTAGATCATATCGACTTTAAGACTTAAATGGTCGGCTCCTCTCACATCCATGGAATATCGAGTACCTCAAAATCTACTACGCCTAAAGGGCTGACTTGTCCCGAATGTGAAATTGACTATATACAGTCCTCAGGAGAACTAGTGCAATAAACTTTTCGAGTCTACTTTCTAATTTTGTATCTACTAATGATTGTTTACCGAATATATACTAAAGAGTTTCCCATAATGTGTGGGAGGAACAACTCTTATTAACAGGCCGAGCCTCTGTCGGCCACACGTTACTTATGTCCCAATCTACGGAGGACTACTTAGAGCTCCCCTTGGTATAAGGAGGAGAAAAGCCCTAACCAATTGATCGGCCCTTAATAAAAGGGCCAGATCTTCGACGACCGTAACAACAAAAGTGTTGAACGATCAACCTTCCTACTTAGAAAGATTTCGCATATGAACACTGTGCTAAAAGAAAACTTGGATTATATTGATGAAGCTCCGAAGAGTGCATTACATTAAATCCAAGACACAAAAAAAAGGAGAAAAAGCCGCGCGCTTAAGCCTCTGAAGGGGGCTGCTCGGCGTGCATATCCTCAATAAGAGCCTCAGATTCAGAACTAGCTTCCTCGAAGGCTGAGAGGTATAGTTCGGGGTAAATTCCCTTAACCTCTTCGAGGCACTTCTCGAATGCAATTCATTACAAAGCATCCCTGTCTTCTAAATACTCTTCAAAAGACTTGAATTCCTCGACAACAGTTGCTTTAGCTGAGGAGATAGTTGCCTGGGCCTCTGTTTGGGCCTCCTTGAGCTTCACCTCCATGATGTGATGTAGTCCCTATTGTCGGCCTCCGATCAAGCCGCCCTTTTAGAAGTGTCAGTGAGTTGCTTCTTTGTTGCCCCCAGGTCGGCTGTTAGTTCCTTGACCCGAGCTTCTAAGGTGGAGCGAACTTGATCAGCCACTGCACGGGATTCCTCGGCCTTAATCCGGAATCGATCGGCTTCAACTCCTTTTTGCAGCAATCCCTTCTCAGCCTCCTTCACCTCCGCCCGCAAGCATATAATCTCACGATGTACGTTCAGCAAACAAGGGGTGAACTGCCATGGTAAAAAACACAAGTATTCAAACAAGTTAGAAAAGAAAAACAACAAGTATTTAGAAGACTAACTTACCTCAAGGAAGGTTTTCACCAGCGACCCAAGGATCGCGTCTAATGTCGACTAAAAGACGCAGGCGAACTCGGCATTAGGCATGTGCCGATCTACCCAAGGTAAAAGGCCCTCTAACGCCCTTCGCGCCATCCCGGAGGAATGTTGGCCCCCCTCCGTTTAAGCCGCAGAAGGCTCAGCAGAAGGACCGACAATTTCCCGAGCCTCGATAGGATGAGCTTCCTAGGGAGAGGTCATCCCAGATGGACGAGCCTCCTCAAGAGAGGTCATCTCGACCACTATTTCAACATCGATGGAAGCAAGCTCGGCAACCACTGCCTCATCCTCGACCTCCACGATAGTGGGATCTGAGGGACCGACTCTCCCTTTACTTTTGGAGGTCGTTTTCATTTTCTTCTTCTTCTTCGATGCTATCTCTTTGGGAAGAGGCACCTTATGCTTCGAGATAGTCTTTGGTGCGGGACGAGCTTCAACCATTTCTACAAATTCATGAAATTTTCAAGTCCTAAGGTCAACAAGAGTTCATACCTGTGAGCTCATAATCAAGACCTGACTTAAGTAAAATTTCGGGCTGAAAGAGTTTTCTCCAAGATCTATCGTCTTCCTCCACTGACCTTGCTCCCTTGATCTGAGCAAGTGAATCAACCCCTAATATGAAAGGAAACTTGGGATGAATGCAACAAAGAAGGCATGTACAAATGACTTGAACGCTGAAGACAGACCAAGTAAAAAATGAAGAAAAAGAATTAAGTCCAAAGAAAACCGACTTGGAACATAAAAGCGGTGGGGACCAAACTACAATGCATGGTCATTCTCGGCACTTCCCAACTCCCCAAAGCCTGGAACCATCTGTCCTTCCAATTTTTGTTGGAGGTCGGGACATCTGTTACCATACCTCCTCTGGTCCCCCTCCACGTAGAAAAGTATACCAGCCATCATGGAGAGGGCTAGACTTCAACTGATATAAATGAAGGAATTTGCTAACAGTAAGGTCAGGCTGCTCAAGCTTGGACCAAAGGAAGAAGCAATTGATTAATGTCCTCCACACATTGGGTATCAGTTGCCCCGGAGCCAGCTCCAGATGTGTGAGCACCTGCCTTACTATCTTTTGTAGAGGGAGCCTCAGGCTGCACTGAAGGGTGGCCTGGAAGATAGCCACTGCTCCCTCTGGAGGATGGGTGGGAAGCTAATCTGGTGAGGGAACTCAGAGGATCACAAATTCAGGTATATGGTATCCCGACCTAATTCTGGCTAAGTCGGCCTCCCTAAGGATGGATCTCATGGGACCTTTCTCTACATCCTCACCCTCCTCCTTAGAGGATCCGACCAATCCTTCATTGATAGGCAGGTCACCCTCTGTCCTAACCAGCCGTTCTGTCAAGGACCTCTCCAACACTCGCGATGATTGCGACGCCCGAAATTCGGCATCGCTCATCATCATCAACGGCGACAGTGGATTCGACATGGGGCAGAGACTACTCGCCCCACTATCGCCATCGTGGCTGGCATTTAATTAATGCCCTCATTAAATGCGTTGTCGTACGATGTTCCTTGCGCGTCTACACTTGTCGCCCGACTCCACTATCGAGGTAATGCCAAGCATCCTCTCTTTATTGGTCTGGCAACAAAAGGTAGCCTGACATGTCAGACAACCTCAAGTTAGGACACACCACCTCGACAAGTGCCGAATCATGATTATGTATACGCCTTGACTCCCCCGCTGACTCTCTTACTTAGCATTTATGGCAAGATAGTCCGACTTGAATACATCCAACCTACTTTCCAAGTCTGTTTTACCGACTTGGAAGTAAGGGGCTTACTGTTATGGAAAAAATAGACCGACCCATGAGAGTTGGTTGGACTAAGACTTAACATGACCCATTGGGCCAGGGGCAAGACTAAGGTCGCTCTAAAGGTCGACACAAGTAAGGTCGTCCCAAAGGTCAGCACAAGTAAGGTTGTCCCAAAGGTCGGCACGACCCAAAATGGATTCCCCATGGAAGGCAACGAAGAAACTAAAAGGTTACAGGAATTGGAGATCACAAGGACATCACAAGGAACTTTGGTCAGTTTAGTTATCAAATGATGTCGACCTCCTTATAGCTCGGTCGGTGTTGTGACTTCCATCAATCCACCTTAATCACAGCTTGGATGACTACGCACCGGTCTCTAGACGAAGGCCGACCTAATATAAAGGAAGACCTATCCGATCTTTCCTCCGAGGATTACGAAAACTAACTCGCAATCAGTTCGAGATTCTGAGATCCCCGCCGAGGATCTTGGCAGATCTTTGATATGTTAAGAGTTCTAATCCAACTACAATACGCACCTACTAAATAGGAAGGATCCTTTTACGATATGATCTCCCCTCTACTATAAATAGGGAGACCCCCAATGGTGAAAGGTACACACACTTACACCCAGATAACCCTTTACGCTAAACTATTTCTACAAAGACTCGGATTCCCGACTTTAGCATCAGAGAGTCCCCTGCATTAGCCAGGGTCTTCTTGTTTGTTCTCTGTGCAGGTACTCAAGGGTCCAAGAAGGGTTAACTAGAAATTAGCATCAACACTATAGAATTTTATTTTTAACATGGGTTGGTTTTAGGCTAGCCTAAATGATTCATGGCTGGCCTTAGCTAGGTAGCATGATGCTTTGCCCAGTCCATACCTAGCCCTACAAGTTTAAGTCATCCATAAGATGGATTCCAATGTCCAAAAAATGAATTGGTGCACTTAGAAGAATGTTACAATTTACAAAATGAATGGATGATTGAACTAAACTTTCTTAAGCCATCAGGTTATTATTTATGAAAAACCATCACCCACAACATTGTATGTGAACTTTCACAATTCTTTCCCACTGAAGTATTACTTATGCAGGACATCCCAATTGTGAAAAAGTGGGCCTCACCTCACCTAGGGTAAAAGTAGACCAATGATCTACCTATTAACCTGGCCACACTTGTTCACTGGCTTAACCCATTGAGCATTCACCCGCTAGATGAGTAAACCATCTAGTTTTGTATAGATCAGATGCTACATGACACATTGGCAGGAAAGAGAGCATTTTATGTGGAAATTCACATAAAAAAAAGTTGTGCGGAGAGAAGAGATAAAGAGCCAAGTCGGCGATTTTTTTTTTCTTTCTCCCTTATTTAAAAGGCATCCTGACCTTTTTCACCAAACTAAGTCATTCAAAACATCCCCAATTTAATGTGAATCTCAACTCCTTTCAATCAAATACCTCCGTGGTGTTAATAGCCATATATAGAGTCAAATCTTAGCCCCAAAACTTGGCCTGAGACCTAAGCCCAGGCTTAAAATATAGGCTTGATGTCAATTCATGATATGTGTGGCATTTTCAGGCCTTCTCACATGTTCTAAATTGTTTATTTATCTTTTAATCAAAAAATCAGGCCATCGCTTCTTAGGTGGGCCATGGTTGAGACACTTTTTCTTTCTAGCTATCAAACTTGCTTTTTTTATTTTATTTTAATCTTATAGACTATCCGGCTTGTGACACACCCTGACTTTTATGACATATTGTTCACAACCCCAATTGTAGGGTCATGATGTAGTAATAACTTGGTAAGACCGAGGACGAATCCACAGGGACTAATCTTGTACGTTTTTTAATTTAATTAGAATCAGAAATAGAAGAAGATCTAAATCTAAATTTAAATCTGAAATCTTAGAGAAAGTATTGTGAATGATGTAATTAAAACTTGTGAATTTAAAGGTGAAAACTAGGGTGCTAAGGATCCACTTGTAGTAATTGAGATGCTACCTTACTTGATTCAAGATATCCAACTGGAATCAGAGTCCTATCTTATATAGTTAGAGAAAGAGATGGTCACTTCTTTGAACTTCTTATTGATCTAGCCTCAATGGAGGAGAATTGTGAAGATTTGAAGGGATTCCGTTACCCAACCATGCCCAGGAGACGATGACAAACAACAAGATTTATCAATCCCATAACGTCAAATAGGAAAAGAAGATATTCAAAGCTATCGCAGCTAGAGCTGTACACGAGCAGACTAAGGCTCGAGTACTCGCTCAACTTGACTCGGAATACTCGACTCGTACTCGACTCGCCTGAGTTAGAGCCAAGTACGAGCAGGTTTCACTGCTCGTTTAAATTACGAGTAGAGTACGAGTCTAGAGGTACTCGACTCAGTACTCGACTCGGTACTCGACTCATGTGCTCGACTCAGTACTCGACTCGTACCCGTATATATAAGCCCGCCCAAAAAAAACCCTACCCCACCCACCCATCATTTTCAACTAGCGAGCGCCCAAACCCGTTTGAAAAAAAAAACCCTCTCTCTCTCTCTCTCCCCTCCCTCTCCCAGCGCCCTTCTGAACTCCGGTCGTCCCTCTTCTTCCCTCTCTCTCTCTCTCTCACTCGCCCCTGTCCCCTGTCCGGCAGTGCTAGACCTTGCCGCTCGTCCCTGCGGCCTGTCTGGTGCCCCTGTTCGGTGACGGAGCTCGTCCCTGCCACTTGTCCGGTGTCGTAGCTCGTCCCTGCCAGGCTGCCACTCGTTCGTCATCGCCCCCTTACCGCACGCGACTCTTGGTCGTTCTGCTTGGCTCGCTCGGTAATGTGTGGGTTTGATTTTTTATTTTTTATTTTTAGAAATTGTTTAATATATGTTAATATAGAAATTGTTTAATACTCGTTTACTACTCGTACTCGGCTCGTATTCGGGCGAGTAGAGTACGAGCAGGGGGTCCCTGCTCGTTGGCCGAGTAAAGTCGAGTACGAGCAACACTCGGGCATTAAGAGCCGAGTACAAGTAGGGCGATACTCGACTCGACTTGACTCGTGTACAGCTCTAATTGCAGCGTCTGTTGTAATTTGAGTCACAATAAACCATAGAAAATTGAAAATATTCCTTAAAATTAACTAGAAATCAATGAAGTTCAATGTAAATATGAATCAAAGAAAAGTAAACATCCCAATTATGCTAGAAGCTCCACCTCTTAACCTTAGCTAAGAGGTTTATCCAACTATAGACATGATTGAACTAAGAACTCTTAAAGAAAGCATAAAAATAACTAAGGAAGAAGAAGAAAAACTCTTAGCAGCGGCTCTCCACCCTTTTGCTCCACTCCTTAAACCTTTGAAGATACCTATGAACGTCTTAGGGACTCTTATTTATAGTTGTGAAGCCCTATCTTACGTAACTCTTTGGAATTTCTAAAAATTATCTTGAATTTACGCACTCCGCATAAGTCCCACGTTACGCTTCGATTGAACCGAAGTTGGGTTCGGTTGGACCGAATTAAGGTTGAAAATCACACTTTCTCGCTGGACAATTTTGCGTGATTTTGGTTAGACCGAAGTTGGCTTCAGTCGGACCAAAGTTGATGCTGAAAAATCTTGTGCAAAAAATCTGTCAAATTTAGGTCGGAACGACTCCAACCGAAGCTTCGGTCGGACCAAAGTTTGATCCGATCGAACTGAATTATCCCATTTTCTTGTTAGACTGTTTTCTGTGATTTCAATCATACTGAATTATCCTGTTTTCTTGTTGGACTGTTTTCTGCGATTTCAGTTGGACCGAAGTTGGTTCAGGTCGGACCGAAATGTCCTATTTTCTGCTGCAGATTCTGCATTCTTTCAGGTCCTTTCTTCATCCTTTTTATTCAGTTTCCTTGGATCTTTGGCATGTGAATTCGTCATTCTTGGTCTCCTAAGATTCATCTATTCCCTTGGTGATTCTTAAGCATTAAATCCATATTTTTAGCATTCTTTTCAACCTAAGTTCTCAAATTCACCTTGCAACACAAACATGTATAAAATATACCATTAAACCTTATCATGTTCATAAAACTAAGATATAAATAGGGGATAATATGCAATATTTGACACTCAACACACTCCCCAACCAGCATTTTGGTAGTCCTGAGCAAAAACATGTGTGAAGAAATCTTCAATTCTTAATGTTCAAGCCTCTTCCAAAAAACAATCTTTTGTGTAAACAAGTATAATTCGAAGAAGTCAAAGTGAAAATTTGAAAAACTAGAGCCAAATCATATGAGCAATCAATCAAATAGGATCTTTATCAATTACTTAGGTGCATAAGTTCATATATCAAGTTTTCCCGATGTGCTTAGTGAATTTCAACTTACTTTTCGTAAAAGTACTGTTATTTCATTAGCCATGCTCATCAGCTCAGATTAATTTAATAACCAAGTGCTGATTCCGAACTTATCCCCTTCTTCTTCTTTTTCTAGTTTTTGATTTTATATCGACGGTCTCTTTTTATTCATATCATCTTCTCATCTTTATTCTTTTCAGATTTTTCATTTGTTTTCAGTCTTTTCATGACCTTTTTGTCCTTCTCACTATTTTTAATTGGTTCTTTTCATCTTATAAGGTGGATAAAACTCTCCAGACTCAATTCTCAACATCTATTAGTGATTCACATGCCAACAATCAGAAATTTTAGCATAATTCACAGAAAATGAGTTGAATGTGCTTTGTGTTTTTAGATCAACATGATTTTCAAACTTCTCCTAGTTAATTAAGTGAAAGAACTTTGGTGATAGTTTACTCAATTGATCAAACTCCAACATTTCAAGATTCAATCTTCATCTTATTCTCCTACTCAAGGCATTCTTAATTGCACAAACTATCGCTTTCCAAACAGGTTATGAATTTGAAAATTTTCAAAATTTTTGCTCAGAAACTAAGAAAATATTGATTAGTTTACCTAATCCACACCCCTAACCTAAAAATCTACATTGTCCTCAATGTAAAAGATATAAGCATTTAATGCACATGAGACAACGAAAAAGAAAGGAGTAGAGATGGAAAGATCGTGCCTGAAGAAGGCAAATTTGAGGCTTTTTCGAGGAACTTAACATGTAGATGGGTTCATGAAGGCTAAGTTATTGAAAAACAAACTATTCTAATCCTAAATTCTATAAAAGCAATAGACTAATTCTAAACTGGGAAAGCAACGAAAAGCTACTCAATCATGCAGCAAGGTTCCTCCTCTGGCCACTATCTTAATAAATTCCTTAGTAGATTTCTCAACAAGATCATCCAAAAGTCCTTTTTGCAATTGGCTTGGATGCCTTGGAGCATAAATTTTCAAAGAAATTTATGGACCTCAGCAAAAAATCGTCGTCAAATCGTTTGAGATATCCAAAGTATATATGATTCACCTGTGATAGACAAAATTTCAAAGTTAGTACAATATGGTGAAGTAGAGAATACAAATAGGTGAAATTCAAATAAATTATCAGTAGGTTGTGTAGTCTCAACACATTTCAAAGTTTCAAACTCTAGTTCATTTGCCAGCTCCTCCTCCTTTGATCATAAACATTCAGGATCTATGGAAGGAGGGACTTTAAAATAATGATTCCCTCGGTCAATATCAACTATCGAGGTATTGCCTTGCAAGGCATTCACTATGTCTTGTATCATGGGATCGTTTGAATCTACAAAGTGTGCCAAGCATTCTTCCAGAGATTTGAGACATTCATTTGAAAAGGGCTCATTCTCCACATCGAGGTCTGTAATGATATGCATAATGACTCCTCCATCTTCTTTGAGAATAAAAATGAGCATACTCTCCTGTTCTTTCTTAAGGTGAGATGAAATCACCACCAGGTATGTCTTATCTTGACCTGAGTAAACATGTTTAAAATCAACAGGTAATAGTTTCAAGCCAAGCTTCGGTGCCTTGAGGCTAGACAGTAGAGGCACTACATTGATTTGTGGAAATTTCTCAAATTGTAGCCTCCTCCAATTAATTTCAAGTATCGGCGTAGCATTAAGCATGACATCCATCTCCCTGATCATGTCATCATCCAATTCAGGGGAGTGGGCCAAGCACATCTCTAGAGGATCAGAGTATAGATTCAGGGTTGTTCTATCTTTCAAGAAAGAGTCGATAATGTTAATGTCGTGGATATCGTCAACATCTTCTGGCTGCTTGCTCATGTTGAAAAAGATATTGAGCTCCAGCGTTATATTTCCAAAAGATAAACTCATAACTCCATTCCTACAATTAATTATGGCATTTGATGTAGCAAGGAATGGACGACCAAGGATGATGGGGATTTGAGTACTCATATTTACGATGGGTTGAATATCCAGGATGATAAAATCTACCGAATAGTAGAATTTGTTAACTTGGACCAACACATCCTCGATTATCCCTCTCGGTACACAGACTGAATGATCAGCAAGTTGTAATGCAGTCTAGGTGAGTTTTAATTCACCTAAACCCAATTGTTCGTTTATCAAGAAAGAAATCTAATTAACGCTTTCTCCTAAGTCAAGAAGTGCGTGCTCTATCTGGTGATTCCCAATTTTACAGGTGATAGTTGGGCTACCATTGTCTTTATATTTTTGTGGCATATCTTACTTGAAGATGACACTCACCTTTTTTGTTAGAAAAATTCTCTGTTGAATAGTCTGTCATCTCTTGGTTGTACATAAATCTTTCAAAATTTTAGTATAAGAGGGGATTTGTTTCACAGCGTCCAACAGAGGGATGTTGACTTTCACTTATTTCAACACCTCTAGAATATCCTGTGAGTTAGCTAGAGGTTTTGGTGCAATCAACTGTTGGGGGAATGATGCAATCGGCTTACTCACTTTTTCCAGTTCTTCCTCATGTGGGGCATTGCTAGGTCCATCATTCTTAGTTCCTTCCAGGTCCATAGGCTTTTCAGCCCTCGCCGGAATGGTTTTGTTAATAATCTTCCCACTCCTAAGAGTGGTGATAGACTTAGCCTGCTCCATTTGACTTGAAGAGCTTTGGTCACTTATTTCATATTGCGGTTTAGAGTTGGGGAAAGGATGGGCTAGAATGATTCCTTTCTTCCCAATCGATTTGTTCATCTCAAGCCCTTACGTGACCCTTATAAGGCCTTGAAAGGCTTGTAACATACCCTAATTAAAAAGCTCTTGATTTTGAATATATTTCAAGACTGGATCCTCTTAACTAGTAGTTTGTTCGTTCTTCAAACTGAAATTTGGATGGTTCTTTGTTGAGTGTTAAATGTTGCGTATTTCTCCCCATTTATATCTTGGTTTTATGAATATGATACTACTTATGGTATACTTTATGCATGTTTGTGTTGCAAGGTGAGTTTGAGAGCTCGGATTGAAAAGAATGCTAAAATCATGGATTTAGTGCTCAAGAATTACTAAGGCAAGGAATGGATCTTGGGAAACTAAGATTGAAGATTTCAAGACCTCAAGATCCAAGAAAACCAAGTGGAGAAGGAAGGAAGTCAACAGTGCGAAGTACGGAAAATTCACAGAACCGGAACTATTTGTGTCATTGACCACCGGTCGATGTCATCGAACATTGGTGGTCAATGACATTGAGGCCAATGTTCGATGACATCGACCACCATTGTTTCCTATGGTATGGTCCACATCAGATTCGTATCTATTTCTTTTTCGGGCTCTTGCCCTTTAAATGATAGGGCAATAGGGATGGATGGTGCGGATATAAAATCTACACATTAAGGTGGGTCTGACGCTCCTCGTGGTGAGGTTCTTCTCGCCGGAAGCTAATTGTGCAGTGAGTTTAAACTCTATGAGTTTTATTATGATTTCTGTATTTTTTCGACTCTGGCCATCCATTTTATTTAATGCTTGGGCACAAAAGTTTTGAATCAAGTTTACATGTGTTTTCCCTCCGTGGATGACAAATAAACATTACCGTGGGGCTAGCATGCTTTCAATGCAGAAATCATTATTCCCAACTTTTGGCCCTGTCATATGATCTGCTTAGACCTTTGGATATGCTTCAATTTTGGGTTTAACATAAACACGAAAGCCAGTGTGGATAAACCAAGTGCATTTAGGGTGGCCCAACTGTGTTTACCAAGGGAGATGATAGCGTATCGAGTAATTCCGTATGCAATCCGATTTCCTTCCACCGCGGGGATTTTTAATTGTCCATCCACGGTGGGATGCGAAAGACCGCTGGCCTGGATTACCCAAACATGGCCCTACGAAATCAGAAGGCGCACATACGGCTCGGATCTCATGCTTCCGTGACCTATAAGTACTCGCGGTCGCGTGGTCTCTTAGAAAACCCTAACAGGAGAGCAGCTGAGAGGAGAAGAAAATCCCTAGTGTTAGGGTTTGGAGAGAGAGCACAACTGCGATGGTGAGATTTCCTGGAATTCTACTACTTGCTCCTTCTCCATGACCTTCTATGTATATCCAATCTCTTCTTCTCTGCTGCTGCTGCTGTTGTTGCAGACGTTTAAGCGCAGGAATGGCGGACGCAACAAGCACGGCCGCGGCCATGTCAACTTCATTCGCTGCTCTAACTGCGGAAAATGCTGCCCTAAGGTACTCTTTTCTTTCCCCCGTCTCTCTTTAATCGTTGATATGTTTTCTCTCGATCTTTTAGGAATATCGTTATTTGAAACCCTAGATTTTCCCATCTTTCGATTTCGTTGGCATCACAAGTCCTACATTTGCATTTACTTCGTTTTTTCTCAGAACAATCCCATTTGGAAACCCTGGGCTGGATCTATCTTTCGATTTCATTGATTTCAGTTTGCAAAATCACCATGGTTCAACTCTGTGTCTACGTTTCCTGATTTTCGTGGAATAGTCGCCTTTGGAAAACCTGGACTAGATCTGTCTACCTTTAGATTTCATTGACTTTAGCTCGAAAAATCTCTATGGAAAACCCTTTATCTGCGATTCTGCGTATTTCCTTGGTTTTCCTAGAACATCCGCTTTGGGAAACCCTGGACTGGATATGCTTATCTTTCGATTTCATCAATTTTAGCTTGAAAATCACTATGGCGAACTCCATTTCTGCATGTCCTTGGTTTTCTTAGAACAGCTGCGTTTGGAAACCCTGGACTAGATCTTCCGATCTGTTGATGTACAACAGAAACTGCCTTTGGAATCAATGGTGCAAGTGGGCAATGCCTGGGTTTGTTGCTGGGCTGGATTTTGAAATGATTGGGCCAGGCGGCCAGGCCTATTTTCAAATTTGAATTCTTTCAGCCCGGGCCTGGCCCATTTCCATCCTACTGCGAGATACACACATCCCATTGTTTTTGGACTATATTTTTGGTAGGTAAGCTGGGCCTGTATCCAAGACCTCAGTGTTTAAATGTGGGCTGTCTATCACTGGGCTATGGGCTTGAACCCTTGGAAACCCTAGATATTCACGTCATTGGATTTGTTAGTATGTTCTTATTTGAAAACGATTTGATATGAAGTCCTAATGTATCAGAATGGTAATAATGTCATGATGCGATTAGTTGGGACAATTGGGGTCTGTCATGCAATCACTGTTAGAAATATTGCTATTTGGAATCCTAGATCTGCTGATGTTTTGGTTTCTGTGGATTCTTATTGCAAAACATTGCTATTGCAAACCCCATATATGCATTTCCTTCTAATTTTTAGAAAAGATCTATTTTGAAAACTTGAGATTTCCTTATTGTTCGTTTTTCCTTTATTTCTATTGGGAAGCTGCTACCAGGAACCCTTGATATAGACATCCTCTCTGGACTTCTTAGAAAAGTTGTCGTCGTATGCCCTAGACATACAAATTTCTCGATTTTGTTAGAAAAAATAGCTGTCCCTCCCAAAAAAAAGACTTAATAGCCTAATCCCCTCAAAAGATATTAATTTCCATCAGAAAAAGAGGCATTATGGGATCCTAATGCATTAGAAGTGAATATGGTTCTAACTTCTAATGCATTAGAATGTGAAGAGGGTCCAATTACAATAGAATGTGGGCAGTGTCAGCCCAATTGGTAACAATGGAACCTGAGATGAGGTGATCTCTATCAGAAATATAACTGTTGGGAATCCTAGATTTGCACATCTTTCAATTTCCTTCAATTTCTATTGGGAAACCACTATTGCAAAGCCGAGGTCACCGTTAATTTGTCAACACTAAGTCATTGTTGTGAGCCCTAGATATGATGATAGTTTGTTTTCCTTTTAGATTGAGATCAGATGGTGTTATTAATATCTTGTCGTCGCCATACTAGAAAAATTATATATATATATATATATATATATATATATATATATATATATATATATATATATATATATAGAGGACACAGGGTGTCCCCACCTCTTTTTTGAAGTGAGATTAATCCCCGCGGATACATGCAATCACCCACAACCACGTGTAACGCTAAAGTTATCCATTTCCTTTTAGATTGAGATCAGATGGTGTCATTAATATCTTGTTGTCGCCATACTAGAAAAATAATTTTTAAGACCACAGTTGTCAAAATTTTAAATTTCTTCAAGATAAATGCAAATTAAAGAGGATCTTATCTTCAACATCATTCCTGCAATTTTGTTAGAAAATAAAAATTGCTAAATCCATTGGTATTTCTAATTTTTTTCAAAGAAAATTTAGTTGAAAATGGTTTTTGTCTTCTTTTGAAATCGAGCAATTAAAAGGTCCTAATGCATTAGAATATAAATAGTTTCCTAGTGCATGTATTTTGTACAAGTTGCCCAAGTTTTGATGATCCACAGTAGGAATATGATGGCCCTCACCAGGGATGGATTATGACTACAAATTGTTTTAGGACTTCCCTATCCATTTTGTGTTCTGCCATTTCAGTTGTTGAGATCCTTATAATGTCTTTCCTACATGTACAAACTGAGATATCATGACTGGGTAATACCTTCATGGAAAAATCATTAATCAAACTGTAAGTTGGCTTTTGGGTGCAAAAAATTAATCGAATTTTAGGCATTCAATTAAATGGAATTGACAAAAGTTAAGTGTTTCTACTATTCAGAATGAGGAAGTAACCCTCAAATTGCAATTGTGATATTTACGTTTCCTAATACATAATCGTAATTTGGAGCTAGAACCATTGACGTGCATGTTGAGGGAAACTATAACTTGGTTATTTCAACTTTGTTCAAGTAATAATAATTGCATTCATTCCAAGTGTGCATCCAAATGCACTCGAGGCTTTTTTGCCTTTTGATTTCTTGTCACACCCGTAGTAATTCAAATTATCTTCCTTTTCTGATTTTGATTTAATTTAAGGACAAGGCCATCAAAAGGTTTCTTGTGAGGAACATTGTTGAGCAAGCTGCTGTCAGGGATGTTCAGGAAGCATGTGTTTATGATGGTAATATTTATTAAAATTTCCCCTTTAATGATGATGTTGATATCAATAATCTATTATTGCCATACTTCGCGTTCCTTCCTAAATAGAATTGTTTTTCTAGGTTACACTCTTCCTAAGTTGTATGCAAAGATGCAATATTGTGTTTCCTGCGCAATCCATTCACATGTGGTCAGGGTTCGATCTCGCACTGCTAGGAGGAATCGTGATCCACCTCCACGATTTAGACGTCGGGTATATTCGCAACTACTTGTTTTGGTTTGAAATTCACCTTTTTATGGTTTCTATGTTTTTATTTTTTTATTTTTTTGGGTGTTATAGATTACATATTAATGGTAAGTTTTATTGTAGATAGTGAAATGCTTTGTTATGCATGTTAGACAATTTAGCGTTATGTGTCACATGTATAGGAAAGAAAATATGGATGATTTTGCTATTATAAGAATTTGTTGTTTTCTCTCTCTTTTTTTTTTTCTTATGCTTAAAAAAAAACAATATTTCATAGTACATAAGACTAATGATTGATTTCATTGCTACAAAGTTTGAGAAGGCTTTCTTTATAATCTTAAAGGGCAGAAAATGTGTGATTTTGTAAATAAGCCTCTATTAATGGACTTTGCGAGTGCAATGTACCAAATTTGATCATATACCAATGTTGTCAAATGGCATAAGCAATCCCGTGCGATCGCATAATCACATTAGTGATCACGCAATTTTTTTTTTGGGTGAAAAAATCAGAAAAATGGAAAGTATGCAATCACATATGCCATTATGCAGTTGCATACCATCCATATGGCATATGCGACCATTGCATATGCCATATGGATGACATTATGCGCTTGCTTTTGATAACATCATCATATACTGACATGTAAATGTGCGAAGCTATTCACATTTAAATTAATATTTGGGGGGTGGGTGGGTTATATGCGCACATGTGCGTGCTACACAGAGAGAGACGGGCACATAATGGTTTTAATTGTGGGTAACCCATCTTCACTTTTTCTCGTATTGGGACCTAGTTAAGTCTCCAATTTTCCTCTTTTTTGTGCCGACATCTTAACATGAGCCAATACAAGAGATAAAAGGAATGAATGTCGCACAATCATCATGGTGGGCTCCTTGTAGCATTTGTCTCATGAGCTTTCTAATAGTACACCTTATGCGGGCTATACATAGAAGGTGAGGTGGGTGCGAGCTACTTGTAGGTAGGAGTTGAAAGGACAAAAATGCCCTTGAGAGAAACCAAAGCTTTACGTCTTTTCATATTACTGTTGCAAGGGCAAAATTGCTAATCATTGCTTGTAGGTGGTATCTAAGCTGTTTGGTGGCTTTTTGTGGGTGAAATCTAAACTGTATGTTGGACGCCGGCCGCATTTCTAAGCTCCAAAAATAACCCCCAACTTCATTTAAAATGTTGTCCTATGTCTTTTAAATATTCAAAGTCTTCGTTCTAGGAACACTAACTATGGAGGTGAAATTGGCCAAACACTAGTGTTATATATTAATATTATAGATACATGGAATTTTTAGATTTGGCTTGCGCTCTCCACCAGGTTTGGATCACATTAATTTTGGGTTGGTCCAACTCGGATCCATTTAAAATCGGACATGAGGCAAGTTAATTCAAGTTGATTTTGAGAGTTCTTCAGCCCAACCCACCTTGTAATTAAGATGAATTTCTGGACCCAAATTGCTCTAATTGGGGGTCCAACTTGCGATCAAGGTATCCCGTATTGGTATCGGTTGGCATAACGGCGCCCTCCGATACGGATACGGAGGCATAATGGCCCGTAACGGTGCAATTTTTTTTTTTTTTTGCCAAAAAAAATATGAAAAAATATGAATTAAATTCGGAATATTCTAAACATTCCAAATATGCATTCATTTATAAATTGGAACATGTTTATGGTGGTGTAACGGTCCGCTCGTTGGTGAGAAGTTGTATCGGATTGTCTAATGAATTTATGAACCAGATAACCTGAATTTGACTATGAAATTCATATACTTGATTTTCTAACTATCTACTATCAATGATAAATATATTAGAATGAATGTAATATGAAAATATCTTACATGCGTAGGTGTTTGCAATAATTTTTGAGGAATTTTTGGAACATACTCATGGCTTTGACTCCTGTCTGTGACCCGTCATCCTCAAGTCAAGAATACATATAAAAAAATAGTGTCTGATATACTCCCCTGCAACTTGATTAAGGATTACTCGATTGGTTGTTAGGGGAGCTATTTTAAATACAAATTCGGTAGTGTAAGTGTGTGCTTGGCTTCTTGCAATAATACTGCTGTGAGCTGTCTGCTACAAATACTTACCTTAATATCAATATATATTTACAATCACAAGTCCCCACCAAAATGAAAATCAGCTTTTTTTGTGGTTGCTCGACCTCCACATTATCGTCATCGTCATCGTCAGGTTGAGGCTCTCCAATAGGTGTAGGTGCTGCATATCCATAATATCCAGTGCCAGAAGGAAATACTAGATCAACGAAACCAGAGGATGACTGATCCTGACTAGGCAACGACTCTGACACCGAGTAAGGATATCCACCAGTGCCCGTCGAATAGCCATACTAGTGCCTGTACTTAGGCTGTTGAGAATCTTGAGATTGAGAGTGCGTTTGCTGTGATGAGTAACTTGGATTTGGATCCGGATATCTATAATCATATGGATATGGATCGGGAAGACTACTCTAACATGAATGTGATGGAACAGACTCAGTATAACCACCATAATCATAATCCAATTGACCATAAGAATATTCATCATAATAACCAGGACCATGAGCCTGCTGACGTTCTGGACCTCTCGGACCCGGTGCACCACTAGACGTACCCTCTTGCTGGCTGTATCGTGACTCGGTACACTCATAAGTCTTACTTCGTGTACTACCTCGTTGATATTCATCGGCATCGCTATTTGTAGACGACTGTATAGGGTGCTGAGCAACACCAGAAGTGCTAACACTAGGGGTAGGGGGGTCATCATCACCATCATCTGACACGGTCACGCTACCACTGCTCGTACTCTTTTGTTGATCTTAAGTCGTACTTGGCATAAACGCTGCCCCTCTTACTGTGTCCAACACATCTGCATGACTCTCTTGTTGCGCTCTGTGTATTTTTGGGTCATCAATTTTCAATTCTTCACTATCTTTTTCAATTTGCTTTTCCCTTGTTTCCAACCAAGGTAGAAGCAGGTCATACTTATAAATATATTCTACGTTTATTAGACAGTAGTCTGCGTCATCAGCAGCTGTAATGCTCTTATGATGTCGTCGCATTCTTAGTTTTATATTGTAGTATATGAAGACAAGTCTATCTAATGTCCTAGTCTACAATATATTTCTATTCTTTGAATGAATAAGGGCAAAACAACTCCAATTCCTTTCGCAACTAGAGGAAGATGTTGTCTGCCTCAAAACTTTTATTGAATTTTTTTGAAGAGCCTTCGTACTCTCTTCAAAATTAATCCACCATTCGGCCGGTTGCATCCTAGATACTGCATACTGTGCAAGAGCATCTCCAAAGCTACTCAGTCGGTTTTCAAATGTATAATTCATTCAACGCCTTTATTTGCATATCTAAGGCTCTAATATCATTATCACATTCTTTAGCCCGACACGAACTTCATCATTCGCAACAAATGATTGGGCAGTAAAAGTAACCTGCTGCATGAAGATCGTGATGGAGTTGTTTTGTCCACCTCCTGTAGATCATCCTCCAATAAGACTTCCAGCTTTTACAATCACGTTGAATTGCCAACTTTGCCTTATCCATGACATAGTATAGGAAGCCCATGGTAGGTGCTTTGTCGGTTTTAACAAGACGAAGTAACCTCATTAGTGGCTCCATCACCCTTAGGATCGACTTGATCCTCTTCCAATATTTGTTGTCCCATATGGTGTTCGCAACTTCAACTGGTGTCCCTAATGTCTTATGCCCATGTTTTGTGTTGAGCCATTCTCGGGAAGCGAACATCTCACTCAACTCTTCTCTATGCTGAAATAAACTCTCTAATGCTATAAAGTTTGTTGCGAATCTAGTCGCGGCAGAACTCAACAACTCTCGTCCTTTCGTGAATTTTCTCATTATTGCGACTACTTGATTATGGTTGCAAATAAACGTCGTCACTTCTCTTGCCCTTTCGACCATTTTCTTAATATTCTTCTTCTTCCCAATATCTTCCAATATATGATCAATACAATGTGCAGCACATGGTGACAAAAAAAGATGCCATCTCTTATTCATCAACTTATGTCCTGCAAGCTTATATGATGCTTCATTATCTGTCACAATCTGCACTACATTCTCCTCTCCAATTTTTTCCACAACTTTTAACCATTAGTCCAATAATATAATTAGAATCTTTTGTTACCTCTGAGGCATCAAATGACTTGTGGTATATAGTTCCTAAGTGGCAATACACCATGAAGTTGATCATGCTGCGTCTGGTTGGGCCAGTTCAACCATCACACATGATCGTGCATCCTCTGGCTTGCCATACAGGTTTAAAGGTAGCCACTTATGCTTTCACATTCGCATACTCTGCATCTGTCCATTTTTCCCTAATCTCCTTAGCTGTGGGAGCTTTTATTCCTTCACTCGCTTCTGCTGCTGCATCAATTACCACCTTGCCAATATGAAGAATTGGCCGTGTTAGGAGGTATGTTGGCATGTATAAATAACTTCGCAACGGAAGTTCTACTCTACATTTGTTTTATCTTCTTTTGTTTAGTTGATTCTTTCTTAAGCAGGATTGAATCAATAGAGGGTCTCCTAGGCTCATTTACTTCTTCATCCAAACGTATAGGGGCATCATGTGAAGATGTCTGACGTCGGCTCCCAAACACACGTCGTAACCCACCAAACCTACCCCCCTGCAGAAGTAGTTGCACTCCCCCCCATCACGTATTGACCCATCCGCTCCAAACATACGGCGACGTTCTTTCTCTTCACGAGCTAGATGCAAGCTCTCTCCTAGCTATAGTTAATTCCCGATCTGAATCTTCGTCATAATCAATAATATCTTCATCATGAACGCCCATATATTCAGGACCAAACACCTCCTGTCGATCTGCATCCAAAATCTCATCTTTCTCTTTTTGTATAGTAGCACGTTTGCCCTTCTACTCATCCAGACTAGCTTGCATTAAAATCATTCTCTTTAGGTACTCTAGTACATCCCGCTACTTGACCCTTTCGATGTGCCAAATGTTGTTTAAGACAGGTAATTCCACCAGTCATTAGTCTATCACAATAGTTGCACTTCATTTGGTGCATAGTACTACCAACCATCTGACAATGTTGCCATCCAATATTCACACTTCCTTGTTGGCCAGACTCAGACATTTCTTTAGGTTTAGGTAGATACTAGATAATTAGATATAGATTAGATATGAGTATGAGTGTATGACCTATGTCTATGTGAGATTGTGAGTCCAGTTTACTCGGCACTCGCTATTCTAAATTTATATACAGTTTCAGAATCTTATTAATAAAGATGATTTTATATTCTAAACCCTAGGAAGCTCCAAAACCTGTCCAATATAAGAAAATAAAAACATAAAGTCACTAATTCAAAAATAGAAAAAAAAATTAAGAAAATATAAAATGACAATAACAATCTGTAAAATGCATATTAACATATTCTACTATGATTAACACATCATATTCTACCATTAAAACAACAAAACATTCAATAAAAAATGATTTTTTGAATTAAAAATAGGGCTGAAAATAGTGCATAAATAGAATTTTATTTTAAAATAAATAAAATGACATCAAGAATCTGTAAAATGCACATTAACATGTTCTACTATGATGAACACATCATATTCTATCACTAAAACAACAAGACATTCAATAAAAAATGATTTTTCGAATTTAAAAAAAAAAAAGGCCGAAAATAGTGCGTAAATAGAAGAAAAAATTAAAAAATATATAAAAGGACATCAACAATCTGTAAAATGCACATTAACATGTTCTTTTATAATTAACACATCATATTCTATCATTAAAACAACAAAACATTCAATAAAAAATGATTTTTCGAATTTTTAAAAAAAGGGCTGAAAATGTAAATAGAAAGAAATTAAAAAAAATATAAAATGACATCAAGAATCTGTAGAATGCACATTAACATGTTCTACTATGATTAACACATCGTATTCTATCATTAAAACAACAAAACATTCAATAAAAAATGATTTTTCAAATATAAAAAAAGGGTCGAAAATAGTGCGTAAATAGAAAAAAATTAAAAAATATATAAAATGACATCAATTTGTAAAATGCGCATTAACATGTTCTACTCTGATTAACACATCATATTCTATCATTAAAATAACAAAACATTCAATAAAAAATGATTTTTCAAAATTTAAAAAAAAGGGCCGAAAATAGTGTGTAAATAGAAAAAAATTTTAAAAAATATAAAATGACATCAAGAATCTATAAAATGCACATTAACATGTTCTACTATGATTAACACATCATATTCTATCATTAAACTAACAAAACATTCAATAAAAAATGAATTTTTGAATTAAAAAAAGGGCTAAAAATAGTGCGTAAATAGAAAAAAATATAAAAAATATAAAATGACATCAACACTCTGTAAAATGCACATTAACATGTTCTGCTATGATTAACACATCATATTCTATTATTAAAACAACAAAACATTCAATAAAAAAATGATTTTTTGAATTTAAAAAACAGGGCCGAAAATAGTGCGTAAATAGAAAAAAAATTTAAAAAATATATAAAATGACATCAAGAATCTGTAAAATGCACATTAACATATTCTACTATGATTAACACATCATATTCTACCATTAAAACAGTAAAACATTCAATAAAAAGTATAAATATCTATTTTTGAGGAATTTTTGGAAAATGGCCCATGAAGCTTCGAATCAAGAAAATCCTTAATATAAGTTGTTTTTATCTGAAATATCAAGTTAAGATTCATCAAAAATAGTAATAGAATGATTTAGGAAGAGCTTGGAAGAAAGAAGTTTAAAAAAAAGTAAAAAACAGACCTTAAAAAGCAAAAAAAAAAGTGACCGTTTTCTAACCGTTACGCCCTGGCCATTACTGGGCAGTAACGGCCGTTACGGGTACAATATCTGTGGGGTGCCCGTTACGGCTCCGTATCGCGTAACGGCATCGGCCGTTACCGATACGTATCGGCCGATACGCCCGTATCGTAACCGATATGGGACAACCTGCTTGAGATACTGACTTGTATGTTGTTGGGTCAAGTCCAATGTGCTGTTGAATTAATTGGACCCATTTGCATTGCTATTTGAATATGCCTTGAAGCAACTTTCGAATAAAATGGTAGTTAGGGTTGATGTTGTTCTGTACATGCATGGAATATCAGATTTATTGCCACACATGTAGAGAACTAACACTATCAAAACAAATGATAGAAGGGCCACACAATGAAATACAAAGGTCCCACAATAGCCATACAACTTAGCAGCTGTAGATAGCATAGAATGATACTTCGATTCAACATTGGAATGAGATATAGTTGGCTTGTTTCTTGGCACACCAAGAGGCAAGAGTGCAGCTGAAAAATGCACTGGGTAGAAGTAGATCATTGGTATATGCTTAGTTTATAAACTTAAGGGCCTAAATAATCCTATGCCTAATGTATCATGTATGAAGTAGCATACCATGTACCAGTTCCCTTACCACATATTGGAGCAGCCTGTGATCCAGGTAACTATGGTCTAGGGGCTATTTTGGCAAGATCTGTTTGTAGGAGTGCCGTTGGATGTTAGTGGTGAGGTTTGATATGTAATTTGGGGTGTGAGGTGGAGTCATTGCCTATGGAGTATTTTGATCTTCCCCCTGGCGCAATTCCGAGGGCTGTATCTATTTGGAATCTTGTGGTGGAGAGATTTGAGAAGAGATTGAACTTCAAGGAGAAGATTGTATATTTCCCTTGGTGGCTGCATAACTTAAAAAGTTACTTTGTCAAATCTGTGCACTATATCTTTCGCTTTTCAAAACAACATTTATGCGGATAAGGGATTTCTTATGGGAATTAGAGGATAGTGTAAGTTCATCTCTTATTAATGCGAGGATGTTCAAAAGCCAAGAGCGAAGGGGATTAACTTTAGGGAGAGGGCGAAAAGCTAGGCTTTGCTTGCACATGGGAGGGGTTGGTCTCGGTGAGGAGTGGTGGGAGGAGAGGATCATCTCATGTGGTAGGCTATATACTTGATGGGGGATGGGGCAATGTTTGGTGTGGGGAATCGAGACTAGAGAAATCCATGAACTTGTTAAATTCATGAATTTGCATTGGATTGGGATTTGGTAAATCCCAAAATCCATTGTTGGAAATCAAGCTTGGATTTGGGAGAATGTATGGCAGGGAATTGAGACTATAAATCCATGAACTTGTTAAATTCATGAATTTGCATTGGATTGGGATTTGGTAAATCCCAAAATCCATTGTTGGAAATCAAGCTACAAATCCTTGGATTTAGGAGCATGTATGGCAATGTCATCTCGTTTAGTATTATGGAATATCTTTTATTGCTTTTAAGCAAGGCTCTCATTTTGTGGATTTGCAAAGTCTTTTAGTATGATTTGGATTTGCCCCAAATCCATGGATTTATGGAGGGCTGTGGATTTGGGAAATCAATGGATTTAACAAATCCTCGACAAAAAAAAAAGGTTTTTTTTTTTTTTTTTTTTTTTTTTTTTTTTGTGTGTGTGTGTGTGTGTGTGGGGGGGGGGGGGGGGGGGAGGGGATTGGGGATTTGAGGATGCCAGGGGCACCTGGCTGGGATATGTCACATTGGCTGATCTATTTCCTAGACTACTCTCTTTTAGAGAGATTATTGTTAAAGACTGCTACTAAATCCATAGGGGTAGATTGGTTTGGAGTTTGCACTTTAGAAGACATTTGTGGTACTTTTGTGTTTTGAAATCATGGAAAATCTTCCTAAATTGCTGGATGAGGTTTATCTCCCCGACAATAGGTGCAACTCTTGGGCTCATGCTTTTCTAGTGGAAGATTTTGATGCACTGTGCTTATATATAATGCTAGCAGGGATAATTTTACCCCCGCAATTATTTTTCTTGAGGATCCAAACACTGAATATTTGAAAGACATTTTAAAGCCCATAAGAGTGCGAGATTTGAGGATGCCAGGGGCACCTGGCTGAGATATGTGACATTGGCTGATCTATTTCCTAGACTCTCTTTTAGAGAGGTTCTTGTTAAAGACTGCTACTAAATCCATAGGGGTAGATTGGTTTGGAGTTCGCACTTTAGAAGACACTTGTGGTACTTTTGTGTTTGAAATCATGGAAAATCTTCCTAAATTGCTGGATGAGGTTTATCTCCCCAACAATAGGTGCGACTCTAGGGCTCATGCTTTTCTAGTGGAAGATTTTGATGCACTGTGCTTGTATATAATGCTAGAAGGGATAATTTTACCCCCGCAATTAGTTTTCTTGAGGATTCAAACATTGAATATTTAAAGGATATGGAAAGACATTTTAAACAATGCTAAGGGATATTTTGGGAACTTGAAAATGTTGATGTTGCTTGATGTGTAATTGGAATTTTACGTGTTGAAAGCCATCAACTTCTTAGATTTTGCTTGCAAAATGTGTTTGGCTAGTTCCTCCTGAAAGTAGTAATATGAAGAGGCACGCCTTGGTTTTTTTAAGGACATTTTTGTCCTTTCAGTTCTTTCTTACTAGTAACCCTCACCAACCTCTCCTCTTTGCATGTAGCATGTACAAAGTGTATTATTAGGACCTCATCTGCAAGGCAATGTGGCGCCCACAGTGATGACTATGTGATATCCACTTCGTACATCTGATGTGTTGGCTCATGTTAGCAAGTCAACCCCAAAACTGTGGCAGATTTAAAAGTCAACTTGGCCATGGAATTGAAAAAAAGTGGGGATTGGTGGCCCACAGTAGAAATCACTTGGGGTGATTCTCTCTCCATACATGTAACCTTGACCTTTTCCTCCAGCTTCCACACCTCCTTCAGTGTGCGTGTCCCTCTCCATATGCACTTGCATGTGGCATACCCCCTTGGTACGTAGGAAACACATAGGACATTAATATGAATAGAGGGTTCAAGAGGGACTTGGATTGAAGGGATGGTGAGATGATCTTCGCTTACCCGAGGATAGAGCCTTGGATAGGAACAATTAGCTAAACATGATTTCCTAAAGGTGGCCCCAAATAGCTGGGATGGTGCTATGATAATGGTGATGATATGTTGAAGCTTGTGATTGTGGTCTGTTCATTGATTTTGAATCATCTAAAGCTTTCATCAAATAGACACAGGCCCAGGTTCTTGAAGTGATTTCTGTTAATTATTAATTTCTGTGGACATCATTTAGGCCTTGTCAAAATAATATTGCATCATACACAACTCTAGATCATGCATTTCCTGGCACATCCCGTATCTCATTGAATATCAACCTTTGCTCGCTTGATGAATTTATTGGTATTTTCTGTATAGTGGGTTGCAGTATCTGCTGTTTACACTCCCTATTGGAAGGAGGTCATGATAATATGTGACGTTTCATATATATAATATGCACGGTGGCTTCCCGTGCACCGGACCTTAAGCTATTCATGGTCCTCGGGCCTGGTTGGTTCAGGTGGGTGCCATTGTGATGTTTCCAAGTCAGCTATTCACAGCCTTTAGGCCCTGGTTGGTTCAGGTGGGTGCCACTGTGATGTTTATATGAATTCCACTGCATACATCAGTTGTTTTATCCCATTTTAGGCCTAATGCCCAAAAATCAAGCCCATCCGTGACTCATGTGGGCCACACTAAGGGAAAAATTTTGGATGGTGAGTGTTGCCCTTTGTTATTTCCAATCATGAGGTCCACCTGAATCACGGATGGAGTTGGTTTCTCCGCTTGAGACCTAAAATTGGGTCACTCACCTGATGGTTGGAGTGGATTTTACAAATACATGATAGTGGCTCCACCCCAACTAGATGGCTACTAAGTAAATTTAATTCTGGATTCTGTACTGTGTTTACCATCCTTTACCACCTTTACCATGCCATGAAGACACCATGGGGCCCACCATGATGTATGCAGTTTATCTGTGCTGCCCATCCATTTTTTCATCTTATTTTAGGGCACGGGTCTAACATTGAAGTATATTCAAATCTTAAGTGGACCACACCATACAAAACTGTGGGAATCGAATTCCTACCATTGAAAACATCATAGGTGCCACAGAAGTTTTGGATCAAGCTGGTATTTGTGTTTCCCTTTCCTCCAGGCCAATGTAACCTTATGAACAATTTGGACGAACATTTAAACATCACTATGAGCCCTAGGATGGTTTCAATGGTGGATGTCACGCTTCCCACTGCTTTCTGTGGTGTGGTCCAGATGAATCAAACCGAGACCGACAAGGCAGAGGGTGGCCCCCATCATGATGTGCATGTGAAATCTACTCCGACCATAGGCTGTATAGTGATAATTTAGCTGTATGGCTAAAAAATCAGCCAAATCCATAACAGGTGGTCCACCTGAGTGGAAACGGTGCTTGGACGTCCACCATCCAAATTGTTTCACTTGATATGGCTGACATAAATCACATATGGGCCTATTTTTCGTACACATGCATAACATTTTATGAGGCAACTAATGGTTGGGAGTAGATCTCACGTAAACATCACAGTGGGTTCCATAAAAATTAAGGGTAGGCATCCTCTCTCCTACTATTTATCATTATATGGCTCACCTAAATCACATGTCTACCATATTTTTTAGCTAGCCTTGCAGCTAAGCGTCTACTATTCACTTACGGTGAGGTCCACCATGAGCCCCAGCCTACCCCCTTTGTCCCACACAAAAGTATCCTGTGCACATTTGCAAGAGAACGTGACTCTCTCTCTCTCTCTCTCTCTATATATATATATATATATATATATATATATATATATATATCTGTGTGTGCACGCGCGCGCCCGTGCATATATCATCTTCCATGGATTAATATGACATTGTACAAGTGACAGCTCCTCTATTTGGTGTCTATATCAACTACATTTTCATTTGTGTGCTTTCTGCAGGATGATATGCCAAAGCCCGGGCAAGCACCACGTCCAGCTGGAGTGGCAAATCCAGTGCGCCCATGATGAGAGTTGCTGCTGCAGTGCCTTCTATTTTTCTAGTTTGAAGCTGGGGGTGTTCACTTAAAAGGAATCAAGCTTTATTTGGATTAGTAAGTTTGAAGAGGCCTTTTGTTTTAATGTTTCAACAGTTTTTTGTTTTTTCGTTGTTTTGGTTATCGGCATACAGTAGTCCACCATTACAGATTACTGCTTTTGGCTTAATGTTCCTTTTCCTTGCCGTTTGAAATGGTGGTTTGAGCAAACTCGCAGGCTCTGTCTCTTGAGTCTAAGAAAAGTGGAATGGGCAGGGAGACTTGGTCAATCTCCGCAGCCTGAAATATATAGATCTGCCCAAAAGATTTCCCATTGGGCAATTCTGGCCATTGTTTAAAATCCCAGGCATGTCTGGGAGATTTACACTCCCGATCCATTCTTTTGGTCCATATGTGTGTATCACTTGTTTGTAAGTTCCTCTACGGAAGCCCTATTGTCATATGGGTGCATGGTTCGCGACCATTTTTTCAGACATTCATTGCCTGGTTGGTTGCAGTAAAAAATGCCCGAAAATAAATCAATTGAAATTACATTGTTGTATCTGATCAATCAGTGATTCTGTATGTTCACCTTCACACGACCCCATTCCCATTTGGTTGGTGGCAAATGTAGCCATGAACGAGTTGATTGGCCCTTGCTTAGTGTGTAGACATGAACAATTTGATTAGGCCTGGGATTTGTATTCTTCTGCTTGTTTAGCCACGAACGAGTTCGTTAGGTCTGATTTGTGTGTAGTCACGAACGAGTTGATTGGGTCTGGCTTTGTGTAGCCAAGAACGAGTTGATTGGTCCTGGCATATCTTTGAGACAGAGAGAGAGAGAGAGAGCATCAGTTCCAACCTTTGGGCAAAAAGCAACCAAATCTACTCATAGAATGGACCGAACATTCATTTAGCTATTTATCAATGGCTTGCAAATTTTCTCTGGTTTGGTCTGCCTCACTACAATATGGGAGCTGATATCTGCCATAGTTATGTGTTCCAACCGTTGGCTTGCACCGTCTCTGACAAACACGCCCTCAATCTCTCCGTGAGTCCTGTTTAGACATCCTGCGGTTATAATACTGGTTAATGGTTGATTATCGACAGAGTATTGTGTTTTTCTTCTTCCAATGTTCTACCTTCGTAGTTTGGAGAAGTGATTTAGAAAAAAAAAAAAATCACCACCTAACTATTATGGAATTTATATTCAAGTGCTTTTTTTCAAAAAAGGTTTTAAAAAGGCTGCCTCATTAATTGATGTAACTATTATCTCACGGTCGATGTAACTATCATTTCACGTTGATTATCATTCCACAACCTACAATCCTGTCTGTGGTATCGGTCGGTCGACCCTGATGTTTATGAATCCATCCCGACCATCAGGTCAGTTGTCGCATGTTAGGCCAAGCTCTCAAAAGTCAGTTCCATCTGTGTTTCAGGTGGACCAAAGGACCACATGTATTTCGGTGCGGACAATGGTATACAGGACAATGCTCACCGGCCTTCCAAACTATTTCGGTGCGGCCACGAGAATCATATATGTATATGATGGGTATATATTTACGGTGTAGCTTGTATTTTTGTGTGGAATCTTATGGTTGGAGTGACATAGCTAGTATTTTTGTGTGGAATCTAATGGTTGGAGTGGATTTTATATAATTATTACCTTAAAAATTAAGGGCAAACTTCTCTCTCAATTATTTCCTTTGGTGTGGCCCTCAATAATCACAGGTGGTCCTCATTTATTTTAATTTTAATTTGATCTCCAGTCTATATGGGGCTAAGGTGCCATCTGAAAGTTAATTTAAGTGCTCGAATGGTTGAAGTGGACCTTACGTAACCATCATGGTTGACCGGTCAAAATCAGGAGCAGTCAACTCATGGTTGGACAAGGACTCTGGGAGTTGCTTTTTGATTGGGCCCACTATGACTTGTATGTGTGGATGCGTGGATGATAGAGGGAGGATTTTTTAGGGACGGGGGATCGATTTTCTCATTCACTTGTCTCGCTTGAGGGCTTCCGTTTGGGGTAAAAAGGTGTTATATTTGACAAGGGTCGTCTCAAACTAATTATTATAATCCTACAGTTGGTTAGACCCTGCAGAAATGTTTTAGATTGAAAACCTGAAGATTCTTAATCCTAATACGACTAATGAGTTCGCGTTCAAAGATTCCGATTAAGGGGCCGCAGTTAGAGAGAGGGAAGGTGGTAGGGTTGGACACCTACTCTGTTCGTGCGGATGTACGGTTTTTACTTCACATGATCTCACTAATTTTCGAGGAATAAAACTAGTTCTCGCGTGTAGAAAATGTAATACGATATAATGACAATGGTGATTGATCGATCCAAAATTTTGATAGGTAGGATCCGATTATATCGGCAAGCCGTAGAGCACACGTTCAAAACGATCGAGTGTACGGTGCAGCATAGTAGGTAGAAATGGGATTATGGGATGCTTGATGATGTATTGATGTTTAGGATAAAATGACAACCAACTAGCTAAGGTTTTTAGTGGGCTAGTTTTGATTATATCGGCAAGCCGTAAAGCATAAGCATGTCAGTCAGATACAAGAAAACGGTGGAATGCGACGTAATGCTGATATATATGGGAGCAAGGGGGTTGAAAAGGGAATGAATATTGCACAATGCTAATGCTCTGATTTGATGAAACTGATTGAATCTTGTGAAAGTGCCCTGGTTTGTCAAGATACGTGAGTGTTGAGTCAGAGTGTCTACAGAGCGATCAATTCAAGCGTTTGCCTCAACCGGATGTGTGCAAGCTCGTCACAGGTAAAATTAAAGCCTTACATTCCATATCCCAAAACACCAGGTGAAGAAAATCCTTAAAAACAAGTTAGAAATCATAGGGTTTTTAAGGTGAGAAAACTTTATTGAAAATAGGAAAATTTCTAATTTTTGCTCGCCTTGTCGATCTTATCGGAACACCCTCGATATGATCGACCTGCTCTGTCAATGTCCTCGATACCTTAAACGATATTATCGATGAGAGGACTAAGAGGGTCCAGCAACTAAATATTCATCCGGACGGATTTATCGATGTATCGATACACCGACCGATATCATCGATATAAGCACCAAATATGTCTAGCAACTTCACAACATATCTGGACGAATTATCGATGTATCGATACACATATCTATATCATCGATATTCATATCTCGAGTCCATCGAGAATGGCTCGATAAGATCGACAGACAGATTTTCGGTGCCCTTGTTTTTTAATGAAAATCTCAAATTCCTTCGATATATTTTTGATCGTCCGATATGATCTGAATTCAAATATCGATAAGATCGGAAGTCCATCAATGGTATCGATAGAAGGCACGCATTTCTTACAGCAGATATTTCAGGTTGTTTTTAACTATGATCGGAGGCCCTTTGATAAAATCTATATTCAAATATCGATGATATCGGCACCAGGTCGATTGCATCGAGCAAGGTCATAAATCATCCAGCAAGCTTAAAGATAAATCTGTTGGATTTATCGATACATCGACTCTGATCTCGATATCATCGACATTCAAATTCCGATGATCTCGACGGTTCCCCGATCATTCATGAAAACCTGAAATATTTCAAAGTCAAGTCTCTCTCATTTTTCAAGTGTCGATGGAATCGGAGTTCGAAATCCGATCGACAATAGTTTCGATTCATCGACCTATTGGTAAAGAGTTTCAAAAGCATATGACATTGAGTTCGAGTCATCGAGCAGACTATCCATGCTATCGAGAGTATACGCTCGATGATATCGAACCTGCTTGATGATATCGAACTCTGTCATAAATGTGACCGTTTTATATCCGTTGAAACTTTTTGCCTATATATAGAGGACTCGTCTTTTGTTACTGTGAGAGAAAGAAGAGAGAGTTTTTGAGTGTTTCAACTTATATCTTATATCTAAAGCCCTTTCTCTCAAGGGAGTTCATTCTCCAATCCACCCTCACCATTGACATTCAATAGAGTGGATTGGGGAATGAACTTTCGCATTTAAGGATCCTCCAGCTACTACCTTAATAGCAAATCAATAAGCTGAGATACCTTGAATGCCTAGATAATTGGAAATACTCTATCTTTCTTATCGAAAAATCTTTAGAGAGTACGATTCCATCATAACCTTGACCCAACCCGAAGCCGAGTATTGGTACATCACTCTGTGTTGTGGATCAAGGGAGCAGAAGACTCTTCATCAACAAGGAGGAGGAGATCTTCGGCTATGTGCTAAACGAGACTCATTAGACTATTTGTAAGTATCCAGAGTCTAAGAGGACACTTGTGATCATTCTTTTCTAGGATTGGGTCTTAAGTGGTTCTCACCCTTTGAAATCCTCAAGGAGGCCTCCGGCGGGAGTGTACGTAGTGGGTGCGTTAAGTGGACCCTTGCTCTGTGGAGAGCATAAACATTTGGTTAGGAGTGAACCAGTAAAACTCTAGGTTTTAGGTGAACATGGTAAAACCTTAGGGTTAGAGGTCAACCATGTAGAAACCTCCAGTAGGGTCTTATGGAAGATTCTTGGCCAGTGTGCCTAAAAGTTGGTGCGTTGTGTTGACCCTTGCTCGTGAGAGCATAAACAGTTAGCCTTAGTGTAGGTTGTAAAGGTTGAAGGTGAACCTGATTTAAAACCTTAGGTTTAAGGTGAACCCTGGGAAACCTCCTTAGTGAAATCCGGTACACTCAAGGGTTGAGTGCGGTTACCAGGAGTGGAGTAGACTTATCGTCGAACCATTATAAAATGACTGTGTTTAAGATTGTTATTTTGATTGAGTGATTTGCTTTAATACTTCCATATCTGAATATCCGATCACTTCTCACACACCTACACAGTCATATCCATCATGAACTAGATTGCATAGTGTTTACTCCTTAAGCAGTTTGTGATTGGATCCTCTACCAGGCTTGGAAGCCAGTATAGTTACATTTGAGTAACCCTGAGAATTGCATGATCATAGGATTAGTGAAGTAGGATTTTTAAATAAATCTTAAATCTTTTAAAAAGTTTTATTCACCCCCCTCTAGGACATATTGGCATATTTCTCCTTCAACTAGTGCGGTCTTCACCGCCATTTCAATTGGTATCAAAGCGGGTCTCTCTTTAAGGGCTTCACCGCCTAGAGAGTGATCTTGACTGAAATTGAGAATATGGCCAAAGGAGAGGGCTCATCAATCACAAGACCTCCAGTATTTGACAGCTCAAACTATGCATACTGGAAGGCTATGATGCACTATTTTCTGAGATCTTTAGATCATGACGTTTGGGATATACTTGAAAGTGGATATGTGCCACCTACTGAACAAATTGTACTTGATAGTGGCACAACAATCACAAAGCCAAAATCCAAAGAAAAGTGGACAACATTCGACAAAGAAAGGCAGACATCTGAAGCCAAGGCTATGAATGCTATCTACTGTGCCGTGTCCCAGGATATATTCAATCAGATAAGTATGTGTGGGACATCCAAGGAAGCATGAGATTTATTGGAAACAACCCATGAAGGCACAAGCACTGTGAAGCGATCCAAACTTCAACTCCTGACTTCACAGTTCGAAAGTCTCAGAATGGAAGAACATGAGACATTTATGAAGTTTTTCACAAAGTTAAATATAATTTACAACTCCATGGGTGGATTGGGAGAGAAAGTTCCGGTACCGAAAATTTATAGGAAAATTCTAAGATCCCTATCGGAACGATTTAATCTGAAGGTTACAATAATTGAGGAGTGTAGGAACATAGATGAAATGAAAGTAGAAGAACTGGTAAGTTCCCTACAAACTTTTGAACTACACTTCACATAACTCCAAAAATTCAAAAAAACCTCAAAGAAAACAATTCATGAGGACAGTGAAAGTGAAAAGGAAGATGAAGATGAAGAAGTGGCTCTGCTGGCACAAAAATTCAGAAGATTAAAAATTCAGAAGATTCTTTCAAAAGAATCGTGGTTGGCCTTCCAAAGGAAGAAAGGTGAACAACAAACCCTCTGCAAGCAAATTTGGTAGAAGAACCAAAGAACCACAATGCCATGCCTGTTACGAGTATGGACATTTATCTATTGAATGCCCAAATAGAAAAACTAAGGGCAAAGCTATGGCTGCCACGTGGGATGATATAGATGAGTCAAATTTAGAATCCAATGACTCAGAAAGCAATGGAGATCAGAAATCATTGAAAATACTCATGATCTCCACTGCTTCAATCATTCTCACTGAATCAGAGAACGAGAAAGAACAACTAGCCATGGAAACATCTTCATTCGATAATGGAAAAGAAGAAAAAGAAATCGAAGAGGATAAACTGCAAGATGCTTATAATCAACTCTATATTCATAGCATCAATATCCTTAAGAGACTCGGAATATCAGAAAATAAATTGGAATTGCTGCAAAAAGATTTGGATAAAACTCTAGAAATTAATACACATCTAATCAATGACTTACAGTAATATCACTCTGAAAATGATAGACTTGAGAGAGTTAACTTCTTCCTTAAATCTGAGTCCGAGAAATTGATCAGACATGTTGAGATCTTAAAAGACAAAAATATGCTTCTTCAAAACGAAAATCATACACTCCTGTTTGATCTAGAAGAGTCCAGAAAGACTGCCAAGCAAAATTGTAAGTTTTTCCAGAGTGGCGAAAAGCTAGAAAAATTGTTAGGAATGGGAAAACCTGGAAAGGATAAAAGCGGTCTTGGATATGAAAAACATAAATCAAAGACTGGAAATGCAGTTCCCAGAACTGAAAAACTGCTGCTTCTGGAAGCAAAACCAGAATAACTCCAGCATGTTATTTGTGTGGTGATTTAGGTCATTATAATTTTGAATGCATAACTCCTAGGAGGACTCAACTTAACTCTGGTCAGAATCATGTTAACAAATTGTCAACCAGAGAAATACAAAACTTCAAGAGTCCTCTTAAGGATCTGGATAGAAGCAATGCCATTGCATCACCACCCAAATCAATTAACAAAGTGAAATGAGTAAGGAAGAATTAGTTCAGATCATGTATCAGAATATGAACCAGTGCTAAAATGAGGAAATATTTTTGCTGAGCATCAAATGATATATCTGAGGTTCCTCACCTCAATCTTTTATAAATAAACATGTAAATGTTTATAATTTTTGATGTACAGTAATTGTACATAATTTTGCTCAGTATGCTATTGATATACTTAAAGGGTCGAAAAAGAAAAATATTTCTCTTCATACCTATCGATCTGTCATTTCCGATTAATTGATCATGGGTCGATATCATCGACATCTCTTCAGAATGTGGAAAGTCACAGATCGGGACTACTATCGAAGCAATTACCGATAATATCGGATGTGAATCATCGATATAATCGAAAGTAAGTTCGATAAAATCGAAGACTCCTGGCTGATAAAAGGCAATCGAGTGAAAGAATTGTTATTTCTCTGAAATTTTTTATGTTTTGCTCTCTGCTTGAATCCTCGGCCAGTAGCCCATCAACGAGTCCCAAAAGCTTCAAAAGAAACAGGTATTATCCTTCCATCCCTTCCACTCCAGAGTCTAATCTCTCTTTTGGTTGGGTACTTTCCATTCTTTTGGTTGACCTTCCTTACCTTTACTCGCCTCTTACACTGAAAATCATGAACAAAGGGAAAGGTAAGTCTCTTTCTCAGTCTTCAAAAGGGAAATCAAAACAACCCAGTTTGCATTAACTCACTCCATTGGTGAGACATCCAGATAATGTTGTTGAACGTCTGGGTCTCAACAGCGCCATTGAGTCTTTTGGTGTAGACCTGCTTCTAGAAGTAATAGGATGGCAAAATATTCTGAATCTTGGTGGTACTTATCAAATTGGAGTGGTCCATGACTTCCTCAGTAAAAGTCATATTATTTGTGACGATCCACCCTGTGTTCAAGTAGAATTATTGCACTACTCCAAGCACATCACTCCCATCACCTTGAGTCACCTTTTAGATCTCCAAGTCACTCACATTCCTGTCACCAGTCGGAATCTAAATGGTCTTGGTGTGTGGGGCGAGATAACTTGTGCACTAGGTCAGGGAACTACTATTTCTCGGAACGATGATAATTCCATTCATATTAATCATCTTGGACCCACTTTTAAAATCCTTCATGACATCTTTGGGTCCAATGTCTATCCATGTGATGTGAATGGTAATCATCTGTCTCCATTTGTGTTAAATGTGTTGTATGATGTATATTAGGAAGTTCAGGTGTGCCTTCCAACACTTTTTCTTAAGCAGCTAATTCGGGTCATTCAAGGAAATCATTAGGATACACTAGCTTTTCCCGTACTCATTTGTAAATTAGCCCATCATGTTGGTATTCCTGTCTCATCTGACAAAGTCTATCCAGAAAAGTGGTTTGACAGTGATTCGGCTCAGGTGACACAACAACTTTGTCTTCTTTCAGTTCTTCCTGAGAACAGTGCTCCCCTGCAGTTGGCTGCTCCACATGCTCCTCCGTCATACCCATGGGGATCCAACTGAACGCCATTGCTGAGTCAGGAGTCTATCACAAATCGCCAAACTCATCATCTTGAACGTCATCTACTGAACGGTATGGCGAGCATGGAGGAGCGTCTTCACAATTGTGAGAGACGTCTCACCATGATTGAAGAAAAAGTCAACTCTCTAACAAACAAATCAGCAAGTAGTTGATTTACTCACACGCGGTGACTCGCGAAGATGGTAGAAGCTGGTTATGCTAATTGAATATCATTTTTTTGGTGGGCTTGGTGTTTTTACTGAGATAACTGTTAATTTGCTGCCAATCTTGGGCAGTCTATTTTGGATAATCGGATAACTTTGGTTTCTTTTTGAATATGGCTGAATAGAATTCATATCATTAATGCCTTATTTCTGTTTTGAGTTCCCCTGGTTTATCAAGTTATGGATTGCATATGAATGAAAACTGCTATATAACTGCTCTAAAATGTATTGATGTTTGTTTAAATTGTATTACTTATTAAACATCTCTTGATTTGCTTCTACCTGATTGGTTCTCCCAAGTACTTCAAGCTTCAGTCAATATCAACTGAATTATCTTTGTCAATGACTGACAAAAAGGGGGAGAACATTTACAAACACCCTGAATGAAAAATTGTGTATCTATCTATGTTGTTGTAGGTGTTAAGGGGAGCAGCTGCATCAAGCAAGAGGGAGTTTACAAGAAAGGGGGAGCAGCTACTGGTTGTGTACATGGGATAGAAACTGTAAAATTATGTAAAAGCATGTACACACAATTTAGGGTGTGTTGGTCTAGAACATTCTAGGGTATTTTGGGGATTTTTGTCAAGTAATTGACAAAGGGGGAGATTGAAAGTGCCCTAGTTTGTCAAGATACGTGAGTGTTGAGTCAGAGTGTCTACAGAGCGATCAATTCAAGCGTCTGCCTCAACCGGATGTGTGCAAGCTCGTCACAGGTAAAACTAAAGCCTCACATCCCATATCCCAAAACACCAGGTGAAGAAAACCCTTAAAAACAAGTTAGAAATCATAGGGTTTTTAAGGTGAGAAAACTTTTTTCAAAATAGAAAAATTTCTAAGTTTTTCTCGCCTTGTCGATCTTATCGGAACACCTTCAATATGATCGACCTGCTCTGTCGATGTCCTTGATACCTTAAACGATATTATCGATGAGAGGACCGAAAGTGTGCAACAACTAAATATTCATCTGGACGGATTTATCGATGTATCGATACACTGATCGATATAATTGATATAAGCACTAAATATGTCCAGCAACTTCACAACATATCTGGATGAATTATCGATGTATCGATACACATATCGAGAATGGCTCGATAAGATTGACAGGTAGATTTTCGGCGCCCCTATTTTTTAATGAAAATCTCCAATTCCTTTGATATATCAATGACCATCCGATATGATCTGAATTCAAATATCGATAAAATCAGAGGTCCATCGATGGTATCGATAGAAGGCGCGCATTTCTTACAACAGATATTTCAGGTTATTTTTAACTATGATCAGGGGCCTTTCGATAAAATTGATATTCAAATATCGATGATATCAGCACCAGGTCGATTGCATCAAGCAAGGTCATAAATCGTCCAGCAAGCTTAAAGACAAATCCGCTGGATTTATCGATGCATCGACTCTGAACTCGATATCATCGATATTCAAATTCCGATGATCTCGACGGTTCCCCGATCATTCATGAAAACCTGAAATATTTCAAAGTCAAGTGTCGATGGATCGATCCTGTCGTCGATGGATTCAGAGTTCGAAATTCGATGATATCGACAATAGTTTCGATTCATCGACCTATTGGCAAAGAGTTTCAAAAGCGTATGACATTAAGTCTGAGTCATCGAGCAGGCCATCAATGCTATCGAGAGTATACGCTCGATGATATCGAACTTACTCGATGATATCGAACTCTCTCATAAATATGACCGTTTTATATCCGTTGAAACTTTTTGCCTATATATAGAGGACTCATCTTTTGTTGCTGTGAGAGAAAGAAGAGAGAGCTTTTGAGTGTTTCAACTTATATCTTATATCTAAAGCCCTTTCTCTCAAGGGAGTTCATCCTCCAATCCACCCTCACCATTGACATTCAATAGAGTGGATTGGGGAATGAACTTCCGCATTTAAGGATCCTCCAGCAACTACCTTAATGGTAAATCAATAAGCTGGGATGCCTTGAATGCCTAGATGATTGGAACTACTCTATCTTCCTTATAGGAAAATCTTTAGAGAGTACGATTCCATCATAACCTTGACCCAACCCGAAGCCGAGTATTGGTACATCACTCTGTGTTGCGGATCAAGGGAGCAGAAGACTCTTCATCAACAAGGAGGAGGAGATCTTCGGCTACATGCTAAACGGGACTCATCAGCTTATTTGTAAGTATCCAGAGTCTAAGAGGACACTTGTGATCATTCCTTTCTAGGATTGGGTCTTAAGTGGTTCTCACCCTTTGAATCCTCAAGGAGGCCTTCGACGGGAGTGTATGTAGTAGGTGCGTTGTATGGACCCTTACTTTGTGGAGAGTATAAACATTTGGTCAGGAGTGAACCAGTAAAACTCTAGGTTTTAGGTGAACCTAGTAAAATCTTAGGGTTAGAGGTCAACCGTGTAGAAACCTCCAGTAGGGTCTTATGGAAGATTCTTGGCCAGTGTGCCTAAAAGTGGGTGCGTTGTGTTGACCCTTGCTCGTTAGAGCATAAACAATTAGCCTTAGTGTAGGTTATAAAAGTTGAAGGTGAACCTGATTTAAAACCTTAGGTTTGAGGTGAACCATGGAAAACCTCCTTAGTGAAATCCGGTACACTCAAGGGTTGAGTGCGGTTACCGGGAGTGGAGTAGACTTATCGTCGAACCACTATAAAATGACTGTGTTTGAGATTGTTATTTTGATTGAGTGATTTACTTTAATACTTCCATATCTGAATATCTGATCACTTCTCATACACCTACACAGTCATATCCATCGTGAACTAGATTGCATATTGTTTACTCCTTAAGCAGTTTGTGATTGGATCCTCTACCAGGCTTGGAAGTCAGTAGAGTTACATTGGAGTAATCCTGAGAATTGCATGATCATAGGATTAGTGAAGTAGGATTTTTAAATAAATCTTAAATCTTTTAAAAAGTCCTATTCACCCCCTCTAGGACATATTGGCATATTCCTTCTTCAACTAGTGCGTTCTTCACCGCCATTTCATCTTGAACGTTTGGATGAATAGTAATATTGCATGGCTAGATCAAATGGCTCATATTTGAACTTAAGTAGCTCATGAGGCTTGAACTCTAGCTAGGCTAGATCAAATGACTCATATTTGAACTTAGGTAGCTCATGAGGCTTGAACTCTAGCTAGGCTAGGCTAGACCAGCGTTAGGCTCTCTCTCTCTCTCTCTCTCTCTCTCTCTCTCTCTCAGGGCCCGATTGGAAGGGATTGAATGGTATTAGGGTGGCTGGCATGGATTTCAAGGCAATGATGGTGTTGTCAGTGGATTGTCTTAATTAAGATCCATGAGATTGCTATATTCCGGGATTGTTATATCAAGTCTATTTGGCATGCCCGGCCAATCCCGGGATTAAACCTTCCCATCCCTTCCAATCCCTTAAACCAAACACGTCCTAGGCAAATTTGAACGGATTAGGGTGGATTAGATGGGATTTAAAGATAATGATGGTGTTGTCAGTGGATTGTCTTAAGATCCATGGGATTACTATATCCCGGGATCAGATCACCCAGTCTGTTTGGCACGCCTGGCCAATCCTGGGATTTAACTTCCAATCCATTCCAATACCATCCAAACCCTTCCAATCCACCCGGCCAAACGGGCCCTTACTCTCCTTGGTGGAAGGTTGGCTAAATGGCTAAACCCCTAAAGGATGATGAAGCTTTGAAATGGGAGTAGATGAGTTCATTCTGGATGTCTTGGATGCTTGAAATGAGAAGGGGATGAAGCTATTTATAGCGTCAAAACCCAATTTTCTTGTAATTCCTGGTGATCCTAGGGGCAAAAGGTGGTTGAGGCGTTAGGATTAGATACTGTCACATGGTATCATCTCATGAATTGGATGAGGTGGAAAAAGTGTAATTTTGGGTAAGGAGATGGGCATTGAAGTAAATACACCTCGATTGCACACTTAAGGTTTAGAAATGGGAGATTCCACATGTTTGACGGATGCCATGTAACATCCCAAATTTTCACGGCCAAAGTTTATACTCATGCCCGAGAAAATCGGGTGTTAATAATGTATAAATTGGATGCTTTAAAAATCGCACCTTATTTTTTTTATTTTTATTTTTAATTTAGGTCACATCTAGATACATTCATGAGAATAAAATCGACTGTATTGATTATTTCATCAGAGTAAAAGAATTTAGTAAATAATCAAATGCCCTCTCAATGGGAGCTTAATACATTTATCGAGTTCGCAACAGAAGTATAAAACTAATTCATAAAACTATCTTCTTATTCTTTCAGTATAATTTTCTATAGGGAGATGATTCTCTAGGTCTTCAATTTGTATGTCACCTGCATTATCTGTACGGTTAGATAGGGTCAACGACCTACTCATAGTGATGGTTATCTTTTAAGATTAATAATAATTTAAGAGATTCATAAAAGTAATGTAAGGGTTTTGATACGTCTCGTACTCCACCACTACGAGAGGTATCAGCATACACATCCAATCTACATGAATGCATGCCTAACAAAGTGTATGCGGTTCATCATACGTAGTGATCATCACAATGTGGAATACAATTCATGGAAAACCCGACTCGCCCCGCATCCCATAAGTACGAAGATTCGCCGGTGTGTCCAATGTTAATGTAGATTTATACGAACATCTTATGGCGACACAACAATGCAGTTGGAGGATTTACGTAACACGATGTGTTCATGAAGAGACTATTTGCGACATCTAATCCCGAAAAAAGTGATGTAACATGCATGACAATTTACTTACATCGATTATGCATCACGCCAACCAACCTATGAAATTACTTGCCGACCAAGAGGGCTGCTACCCGTAACACATTACGTACACGATAAATATTTGAATCACTAGTTGTAATACCTCTAACACATCACTTGTATAGATAAGTCAAATTATGTGAGTTTTCGAATTCCAAGCCACAAGCCCAAGCCATAAAGTTAAATAACACATGACTAATAAAATAAGGAGGAGAGTAGCAATGACTAACTCAACAGAGAGGGGAGTGACAATGACTAACTTAAATAAAGAGGAGAGTGGCAATAACCAACTTAACAAAGAAGAGAGTAGCAATTGCTAACTCAACAAAATTGGTAAAGGTAAGGGCAAGGCTTGTATCCATCGTCCCATATAAAAATAATGAAGATTACTCTTAATTAACATCATACCATAATCCCAAAGGGTAAATAATTGTTGATGGTAAATTAAACAATTATAGAGAGGGAATTAAAGTAACACGAGAATAGGTAAAAGGTAAGGTAATTTGTATCAACTTAAATTACGGTAAGCTTAAAAGAAAAACCCTCACATAAATTCAGAAAGATCATGCATAATTAACATAACATCTTAACAAAAAAAAATAAAATCACACCTTAACCATAATTCCTAATGGATAAATAATTGATTGGGGTAAATTAAATATTTACATGGAGGATTCAAAGCATATGAGGGAATAAAATAATTCATATCAACTCAAGTTAATATAAGCTTAAAGGAATCCCTCACCTTAGCCTTAGATCTAGACCCTAGCTAAATATCCATGTAGGATAGCTTTTACATGAAAAGCTTCCATATGAATCACAACATGACTTGAGCAAGAGGGAGACATCATACATATGCAGAAGGAAGAGGGCATCTAGGCTTCTCCTTCTCTTTCTTTCTTTCTCTCTCTGTTTTTTTTTTCTCTCTCTCTCTCTCTCTCTCTCTCTCTCTCTCTCTCCTTGGGCATTGGGCGTGTGAATGGAGAGGGGAACGCATGTCCCCTTTTTAACAGGGAGTGGGCGTATGAGAGGGGCGTGTTTCACATCACACTTGGATTGAGTTTTTTCAAATTTTCCTTTTCTGACGATCTGCTTTAAATCTAGTTCATCCATTGTGTTAGGGTCGTCGAATAGAGCCAGGTATATGATTTTCTTGGTGATCCGAAATTTAGATTGGTCAATCTTGAAAATTCTCCTAACGGGTGCCAAAACAAACTTGATCTCAATTAATGGCCCACACTTAATGATTAGGGCCTAATTTTGGAGAAAATGTGTAGTCAGGATAGGTAAATGATTGGAAAAAATTTAGTGGTTGATTGATGGTGGAAAAAGCCTAGATCTAAAATATCACCTTTTATATCAAAAGGAAGGAACTAGCTTCAGCGTTCAACGGTACAGGATTATAGATCAGGGTCTAAATTTTGTATAACATCGTAGTCATATGAGACCAGAGTATAGTTCAAATTTGAGTCACAACAGACGAAAGGAAGTGGTTAAATCGGAAGATTCAGATTTATAAGGAGTTGATAAGCTTTGAAAGGATAACTTCTCGCCTAAGGAAAAGCCTACCAAAGTGAGGTCTTCATATTTTTGTACTTAGTCTATATTATGGGCAATTCAAGTCATTCATATAAAGAGAAATATCTTGCTACAACTACTAATGAGGTTTCTTCACTCGATGGATACCAAAATCAACGGTTAAGAGGCTGATTTGTCAATTGGGTCATTTTTACAATAATCTAAAGGCCGAAATTTGACATGTATGGTTAATTTATGATACATAGGCATGGTATAAATTTTCACATCAAACGGATCGTGAGAACTATATGATCTAGAATTTAGGGGTCAAGGTTAATAGCATTTTCATAATTATTGTTGGCACAAGAGTTTTGAAAAATCTAATAGTTCTACATGGTTGTAGGCATGTTTATAAGTAATTCTTACGAAAGGACATATTTAAATCATTATGAATAAAGAGTTATTCATCAAATTAATTAGGGAATGTACATATATCAAACCACATAATGGATTGTCAAATGACATGTTTAAAATAGAAAAACTTGATGGTTGGTACTCTAATAGTGTATATAGGTATATGTACGACCAATTTTGTAAACGGAAGAATAGAATATGGGTTTTTAGAGTGATTAGGGGTAGAACATGTGTATCGTTAGATTTAAGTGTCTTGTTCACATATGTAAGTTTCTCAGATTGTAGTTCTAATGGTAGGTTAAACATATTCATATGTGATGAACAAGATGAATGAATCAGAATATCAACTTGATGTGTGTACGAGCGGATGTAGAGATCAAGTAACTAGTTTACTACTATTGGGTGGTCCAAAATCAAAGTGGACGGTTAGATGTCTCTATCTATCAGTGCATATTTGACCGAGTGGTTGGTTATGATGAACAAGTGAAAATATTTAGGTATATGATGATCCTATCTTAAAATCAACGGTCAGATAGCTTGATCTATGGATAGAGATTGTTCCCAACGGTTAGATTCGTGTTGGAGAATATATGTAAGGTTAGGATAGGTAGATTGGTATCACACTCATGTACATAATAAGTTAAATTTTATGGTAATACTCGAGAACTTTCAATACTCGGGTATTGAAAAGTTTAGGGTATTATATGCCACCCCAAAGATGGGGAGTGCAATATGGCCAGTGGCAAGATTGTCACCACTGGTCCCCACTTATACTTGCTTTGGCATGTAGCCTTCTCCAAGCGTATGGAGGCTTTGCTGTAAGGTTGCTACTTTGAAGTTTTACTTATTTCTTTGATTGGGCTTGCTTTTGGGCTTGGGTTCAGGCTTGCTTTTAGGCTTAACTAGGTGATTCAATTGGCTTGTTGGATTGGGTAGGCTGACCATGTGAGTTGACCCGTCGAGCTGACTCAAGGCTTTAAGATTTTTGGTTCCTAAGGTTTAGAACTAGGTTGACTGGGTTGATTAGGCTTACTGGGTTGAATGGGATGAGTTTAGGGTTTATGATTGGGGTTCATAAGGTTTAGGCTTCTAGTGTTAGGGTTTAGGTTTGGGGTTTAGTTCACCATCCATTAGTTCAAACTCAATCAGCTTATCAGCCTAGGGTGGGGTGTCTACAGATGCCCCTATTTGGTGGAGGTCATGCGCAACCGAATGTCAAAGCGAGTGGACACCCCACTTTTGCCGGTCAGTCATGAATTGTGATCTGAATTCATTACTTGCCTCTATGTCTATGTTAGCTGATTGTTCGAAAATAGATAACTCGCACATATCGCGAGGGTTGGAGGAAAACGTTACTGTTGTCCCTGCACGGGTTATCAATCGTAACCCTTTCACTCCTGATTGATACTAACATCGGAAATGTATAGTAGAGCTCGTGCGTTTTCTATAGCCTTACGAGGATACTGACCTGTACTGAATTGTCCGTTGCTTTTTAGATCACCCTAAGAGTACTTATTTAGCTTGATCATTAAAATGGTTAGCTACCCTACGCTTTTTGCAGCCTTAGGGGGAACTCACTATGCCGAATTGGACTTGATCAAATTCCACAAGCATCCGCGCTTAGGTATGTACCGAGAAAAAGAAAAAGAGGCCATGCTGATTGATACCGATCCATTCCCAGCCAACATGGAAATAAATACGATCACAACCGACTTGATGGATTGACCTTGACTGAAAGTGGAACTTGGTTCAGAAAGTCTACGCAAAATGAGCGGCTGGTATGTTCCCAAACAACAACAGACACCTTAATATCTAGACGTATATGGGCATAAGAATCATCAACTATGTGACTATTGCGCCAGAAAAATTCCTTGGTAGGTTAAGGATAGTCCTGGAAGTCACGACCATGGAAGCAGTTAGGGTTGCCAACGGCCAGAGCAGCCAATGTTTAACCGACAGTAGCATTGGAGATTGTCTTCTACACAAATGGTCAAACCACCTGCTATGCGGGAAGGGATATGGAAGCGACTTACACATCTAAAATTCCTTATAACCCCGAAAAATATGACCAGGACATAGAAGCATCGTTGATAGAGAAATAAGGCCGCACTTAGAAGAAAAAGAAGAAGAAAATGAAGTTCATCTTTAGCCGGAACCCAAGCTGCCACACCCATTTTGGCAAGTTCTTTCGTCAGCGATCGAAGCAATTGCTCTGCCTACCGATCAAGAGAATGGAGTTATCCTAAAAAATGTCGAGGCACCTAGAAAATTTAAAGAGGAAGACGATACTGATAACATGTCAGATTACTTTAGTGAGGATTGCTTCCCAACAGGAGAATGGCTACCTCGTGAACTCACGAATCCTGTAGATAAACTAGACATTGTGGCGACCGATTCACCAACTATCCTCACAAAAAAATATAACCCCTGGTTAGATTGATAAAATCAAGTCTGATACATTAGGTGGGGGGGAAGGGGGGTAAGGTTTTGGTAATATTATCGTGTTTGGTTCACTGCCACTAATGATATTTCATTGTAATATGGTGCTTACTTTGCCGTCCGATTTTTAGGCAAGAACCACTCAACCGAACACAATACCAGGTGATGTGGAGGAATATGCTACTCCAGGTTATCATTCAACATGCTTCTTTCCCCTATGATGAAGGGAGACAGGGCAAGGTGTCACACACCGACACAGTCACCGTGGTGACCAATGGAGGTAATGACAGAGTAATTATCGACAGACCTACTACTGATATGACACATCATCTTAAGCCGTTATATATTTTAGCTTATTTAGACAGATGTCTTTTGACCAGAATTTTAGTAGACAACGGAGCTGGAGTGAACTTATTGCTAAAGAGAATGATGGCCAAACTGGAAAAGACTACAACTGATTTGATTCCTTCCGAGGTAATGGTTAGCAATTTCGCCGGCCGCGTTACTAACACACATGGTGTTATGTCGGTCGATCTTACAATAAGTATTAAATCTGTTCTGGCACCGTTCTTTGTGGTCGATTCTTCGTCAAGCTATAATGCCCTGTTAGGAAGAGATTGGATTCACTCTTTTACATGTATTCCCTCTTCTTTTCATCAGTTTATTATATTTTGGAATCAAAATAGGGTCTAGCTCGTATTGGCTGATAATAAGCCCTTTTTTGCCTCATCAAATGCCAACGAAGCTTATTATTGTGGCGAAGAACATGGTCCATCAGGTTCATTGGGAGAAATAAATATGGACAACCAACAGGTATTTCTGTAAAGAAGAAGCTGAACAATATAATTCGGGCTATGATGGTCCAGGGAAGCGAAACCCAACCGAAGGGTTTAATCCTCAATCGGTCAGCTACAAGATGTATCATCGAAGAGTTGCCATGATTATGACAACTAAAGGCATAGTGTGCCTGGCTGAGTTCGCAACTAGGATAAAGAGGATCAAAGAGAGTCTGGAACAAAACGACGAAGGAATTTTTATGAACTTGGCTGAACTAGATAAAGTGGCTGAGGAAGATAGTTTCAATATGAGAGACTTACTAGAAGAAGTGAAAGAACATTGTTCGTAGGTTCAAGACCTGTTGGATGAAGTGAACTTAGGGGTGGATCAGGATCCAAGACCCACATTTATAAGCAACTTGTTATGATCGGCCAAGCGGAACGAAATAATAAAGTTACTACAGGAATTCACAGATAGTTTTGCTTGGAACGATCACGATATGCCAGGGCTGGATAGGTCTTTGGTTGAGTACAGGTTACCAATCAAAGAAGGATATTAGCCACATAAGCAACCTCCCAGGAGAATGACGACCGAAGTCACTCTCAAAGTCAAAGAAGAAATCGAACGGCTTTTGATTGAGTGGATGTCAAATGTGGTCCCAGTAATGAAGAAGACCGGTAAGATAAGAGTGTGTGTAGATTTCAGAAATCTAAATCCAGCCACTCCTAAAGACGAATATCCTATGCCTATTGTCGATCAGTTGATTGATTGAGTTGTTGGACACGAGATTGTGTCATTCTTGGATGGGCATTCAGGGTATAATCAAATATATATAGCCTTGGATGACGTACCAAAAATAACATTGAGGTGCTCGGGACCATTAGGCACTTACTGCTAGGTGGTTATGCCTTTCGGCCTGAAAAATGCTGGGGCAACATATCAGAGGGCAATGAATGCTGTTTTTCATGATATGATTGGCCAATTTATGGAAGTCTACATTGACGACGTAATGGTTAAGTCGGTCGATGCAGAAGATCATTTGGTCTATTTGCGTAAATCTTTTGAGCGAATGCAAGTCCATAAGTTAAAAATGAATCCAATGAAGTATACATTTGGGGTGTCGGCCGGTAACTTTCTGGGGTTCCTCGTACATCAAAGAAGAATCAAAATTGATCAGAATAAAGCTTAGGTCGTGATCAATACAAAGTCGCCAAGGAACAAGGTAAAATTACAAAAGTTTTTAGGCCACCTCAATTTCTTACCGCGATTCATATCTAACTGTGCCAGTAAGACTAACGTCTATTCTCCTTTGTTGAAATTAAAGCAGGGGGATGAATTCTTATGGGAAGGAGAACATTGGCTGGCTTTCGATCAGATCAAGGAATACTTGATGAAGCTGCCCGTGTTGATGCCTCGTATTAAAGGTTGGCTGCTTATGCTATACATAGCTGCATCTGCAGGATTGATCGGAGCCTTATTAGCACAGGAAGATGATTCGCGAAAGGAGAGAGCAATTTATTATCTAAGACGAGTGTTGCTTGATGCAGAGACTCGATATTCGGCCATGGAAAAACTACGTTTGTCTTTATACTTTGTAGCCACTAAGTTAAGACACTATTTGTTGCCCAAAAGAGTAAATGTAATCTCCATTACCGATTTAATCAAATACATTTGAAATCAGTCCATTCTGAGCGACTGAATTGACAAGCGGGTACTAGCATGATCTGAATTTAATTTGCACAACGTACTGTAGAAAGTGGTAAAGGGAAGGGCTATAACAGAATTTCTGGCCCATTTGTCAGACCTAGTGTAACACCCTGAAAATTGGGGGTCGAGTAGTAACTCAACTTTCGAGTTCCAGAACATCACTTATGCAACAAAATGAATGATGATTGAATGTTGTCTGTATTAGAGTAGTGAACATGAGTGAGATTAAGCCAAAACAACCTATCATACTCCAGAGACAGTTAAATTGCAAGCGGAAGACTGTGATATATATATATATATATATATAATATAATATAAAAAACAGTGGTGAGTCTCCAGAGTGTGATAATATTACCAGGTTAAATAATTACAAGTATAGTTCTAAAATATACCAAAATGTGAGGAAGTGTAATGTCTCCTATCCCAAGTACCATAGCCCCGTCAATACAATACCAGGTCTTCATTGACCTGCCAGAGAGATACAGATAGGAGATCTCCTCCTTATCATCATAGAAGTAGTCCGGCTCTGCTTCATAAGCATCGCCATCACCTGAAACTCAACAAATCCGGTTGGTGTGTACAACACCGTCCCGTAACGTGGGAGTGAGTAGCTAATCAGTGGAACAATAAAGCATAGGTTAACATGTTATCGACTCAGTCAAGCAGTAATGATAAAGTAGTACAATCAAACACTCCTAACTACTCTTATTAATGCAAGTATGAATGACATGGTGTATGCCCTCACCGACATACTCCCTCATGCGACACCCTCTTCGTTCGCGGCATGCTTTCATCCCTCAGTGCTCCACATCTTCCAGGCACATGCAATGCACGATGAGCATGATTACCAAGTTGTTATTATTCCGTTTCAAACAGCAGGATTAGGAAACTAAGGTACCTCCCTTGTATCTTTCCCAAACATGATCCATTCTAGGGTCGTCAGTCCTAGTTAATCTCAGACGATGGTGTGTTTTCTAGGTCACTTCAAGGGCTGCCAGGGCTGTTACGTGGAATCATTGCACCACTCCTCCATCACCTTATCAATACAGGCCTAGCTTATATTCTGTTACTACGGGAAGACTCGTTGCCTCACCGTAGATTTAGAGTATGCTCGAGGTCACTACACCGGATATGGTCAGGGCTGCCAGGGCTGTTACACGGAATCGTTGCACCACTCTCCCATCACCCATCAAGTAGTGTAGGCCGACAGCTCGAATATAGTGTCCCATACCACCATAATTGGCTCACGAGTGTGGTTGCTCATTGGTCACTACAGGGAGGTACGTGGCCCCAGCGTAGGCCGACAGCTCGACTACGGTGTCCCATACCACTATGCCCGGCTCATGAGTCTTAGCGGATCGAGGTACCATGGTTAAAGGGAATTTCACTAGTAAGTTTGGTACCCTAGGTTTAAGTAATAGTGACCAAACATGGTGAACATACATTAGACACATCGGGTTACTTGACGAGCCTAACTAGCTCGAGCACACAATCAATTAGACGACATGAAGTGCATAAGCACTTCGCGTGGCCTAACCACTGTCGCCAACTGACATACGACTCGGGTTCGTCAAACACATCCCACGTGGCGACATGAACCTCAGCCACGATCTCAAATCTGTATGATTGTCTCGGACTATAGACATAGTCCCAAACTCAATCAATTCTCATCCATAACATGTGGAGTAAAGCATGATAAATAAAGTAATTCAAGTATGCTAGTAGGCATGTTATAAGGCATGTTATAAAGCATGATATAAAGCATGTTGCAAAGCACTACATCAGTAGGAATACAAACACATATATTGCAAATAAGCGGTTTAAGTAGACAACCTCACGGAGGTAATCATATATGTCTCTAGGGTAGTTGAGAATCCCATCTCAATACCCTCCTAAGGCATCAACATCCAAACACTTGTTCACACAAGCATTTCCACAAACACATAACATACACTATTTCAACATACTTAGTGTATGTTAACAAACATGTAGTAGGGTGAATCCTTTTACCAAGCAAATATTTTATGCACACATAATATATTTATACAACAATTAATCATGACAAACACATCTCTAAATTATACATGTATATGGTATTTCTCACAATACAGTATTTCTACATACATAGTGTATATTAGTAAAACATGTATTTAGGCGAATCCTTTAAGCCAAATAAGTATTTTATCCATATATCGTATATCCATATAACAAATAATCATGTCAAATACATTTCCAAAAAATATACGTATACGGTATTTTCTACGAATACCTAGAATATGTAAAATTCCATATTCTACATCTTTAATCAAAATAGAAAACAGAAAGCACTTTGTACATGTGCAATTGCATACAGATCATGAATCTATCTTTATCTGACATTGAAAGCGTTGAAAACCATAACCTATACACTTAAAGTCCACACCTTGTGTCGTAGAATCGTAACAGAGTCGATAGGTTTGCTAACTTCTGTATACGGGAGTTCGGCAACCTATAGAATGAAATATGTTAGCTATTTCATAACCTACAACTATCACATCCCAAAATAGATTTAGGGTTAGGGTTTCTTACCTAGAAACGGAGCTGGAATCGCCGGGTAAGCGATTAGAATGGAGTGTTGGAGCATGGGTAGCAGCAGGGAAGAAGGGTAGGGAGACTCTCCCACATCTCCCACACTTTCTCTCTCTCAAATCCAAATTCGTATGGTTGAAATGGGAGAGGGTTTAAGGTCCTTATATAGCCTAAAACTTCACCGAAATAGACCTAAGGTCAAGGTATACTTGGGTTATAGCCAAAGCGGAGCTGTTTTAGCTCAACGGAGGACTTTTGGCGGGCCTCTTTGAGCCAAAAGTTAGACTTAAGCTCACTAACATTGGATCTATGTTTAGTTAAGTTTTCATTTCCGTCGGATTTCCAGATCACACGTAGCGGACCAGTTTCAGTTCAACGGTCAGCGGATCTAGATCCAAAATTTCGAGTACATATAAATGTTTATGAAAATTTTCCTGATCCGAGGGTGTAATTTGGTCAGATTCTAATGGTCTGGTTGCTTAATACTGATCCGCAAGCGATGAGTCTCAGATTACTATTCAAGATATTTATTTTGCAAAGAAACAAGTATTTTCACACTCGCTCCGTACTCAAGCGAGCAGCCGTGGGACACTGGTTGGATTTGATTTCCGAGATGGTTGTCAAGCCCAGTGAGGCGGTCCTAATTTCTTAACCTCGTATTATTCAGACTCCTGATGTGCGGTCCAGATCTGATACGGAGTTTCAACATACTCCCGAGAGCAGTCGGGTAATGAATTTGATCCTAGATTTTAGGATAACCTAGCGTCAATGATTCTACAAGTTTTGGGTCTTGCAGATCGTATTTAAAGCGATTCAAACGGATTTCGTAGCTAATCTAGTTTAGCACTTAGTTACTTTGTCTCATTTCTAAAGGATTTAATCCTAAGTGATATCCGTCTGAGGTGGTACTTAGTCCTTTGTAGTTTGTATATAGAGTGATCCAAGTTGTACTACTTAGCTAGTTTAAGATAGTGTCTAGGGTGAAAGTGCTTAGAAAAATTGAAAGATCAAGGTGGTGAAGGGTGGGATTTGTGAAGGAACTGACTCCAGAAGTGGTTTTAGACTTTGGGATTGAGTTCTGACAATTTAATAAGGTGTTAGGATCAACCCATTGCCTAAGGACGTCTAATTCCAGGTTGGAAAAAATCCGGGCTGTTACACCTAGAGCATATTCTTCTTAGTATTATGGATGTGAATCTTGCACAGTTTGAGCCTTAAAAATTGATCTTTGGTGGGTCAAGGACCCATGAGGCATCCAGGGCCGGTATAGTTCTAATTACTCCCAATGAGAATCGATAAGAATACACATTGTAGTTAGAATTTGAGTGTACTAATATCAGGCCGAGTATGAGACTATGATAATCGGCTTGGAAATATGCTAAAAATGCGGGTAAAAAATGAAGTGATCATCGGGGATTCTCAATTGGTGATAAGCCAGATGGCTGGTTTTTTCAAGCGCACTAGTCCATCATTATTACTGTATTATGCAGTGGCTATCCAATTATTGGAGCAATTCGACGACGTCCAGTTAAAGCATGTTAGTCAAAATTACAATGTAAATGCCAATGAAATTGCACAATTGGCAGTAGGGTTGGAAGTTTGGAAGGGATCGGCCGGTCGATTGATCACAATCCAAAAAAGATCATTAACCTCAATTTTTTGGAGGGAAAGCTTAGCAGAGGTCCGTCTAATCGATGCTGAAGAAAATAATTGGAGAGCCCCTCTTATGGGATGCCTATAGAATCCTCGAACTAGGACTGACAAAAACATAAGGAGAACGGTCGTAAATTATGTCATGATTGATGATGAATTATATCGCAAAGAGGCCGATGGAGTTCTACTTAAATGTTTATCAAAAAATGAAGCAACGATCATCATGGAAGGGGTCCATGAAGGTGTCTGTGGGGCTCATCAAGCGGGAAGGAAAATAAAACTCATGCTTAGATGTTTCGGATACTTTTAGCCCGAGATGATGGCCGACTGTTTCCGATACGCTAAATGCTGCGAGGCTTGTTAGAGGAATGGGCCGGTTCAGCGCATACCTGCAACCGAATTGCATTTCATTATAAAGCCTTGGCCATTTCAAGGATGTATGATCGATTTGATTGGATAGATTTATCCACCTTTAACTAAGATGGATTCGTTTATTATTGTGGCGACCGGCTACTTTATTAAATAGGTTGAAGTAAGACCTATGCATAAGGTCGATTAGGAGGATATTATCAGTTTCAAAAAGAATAACATAATCCATTATTTTGGTATTCCTGAATCTATTATCATGGATAGAGAAGCAACATTTATGGCTAAGGAGACAAGAGCCATGGCTGAGCGATATGGAATAAGGATTCTCCATTCGACTCCGTATTATGCTTAGGCTAAGGCCAGTAATAAAGTGATCAAAAATATTTTGAGTAAAATGATACGAGGAAACCTAAGGGAGTGACACCTTAAACTATCTGAAGCCTTGTGGACCTATAGGGTATCACCTCGTAATAGTACGGGGGTGAGTCCATTTATGCTAACTTTCGGGCATGAAGTTGTTTTGCCACTAGAAGTTATGATCCCATCCATGCGAGTTGCCCATCAATCACAGTTAAGTCCGGACGAATTCACAGAAGCTATGTTGGGCGAACTTGAAGGGATGGACAAAGTCTATGTTCACGCTTTGAATTCTATCATGGCCAACAAGGCGGCCGTGGCTCGAGCGTACAAAAAAAGAGTTAAAGGAAAAGCTTTTAAGTAAGGAGACATGGTTTGAAAGATGATCCCTCGTATCAGACAGAAAGACTGAGCATTGGGAAAATGGTTCCACACTTGGGATAGACCATATACCATCAAACTAGTTTTTAAAGCCAGGATGTATCTCCTTAAAGATTTAGATGGTAATATTGCCCCAACGCCTATAGACGGCCGGTTTTTGAAGCAGTACTTCCCTCCGTTGTGGGACGTTGTCAGGGATCAGGTTGGCCTAGTTTTGTAAAGAGAATTACAAGTAAATTAAATAAAAGCCCTTAAACGAGGGGCCTAGCTAAGCAATTTATAATAAAGGCCCGAAGGCCATAAGTTTGAGGTAGAAAGAATGTATATATACAAAAGAAAAAGAGGAGAAAAATGGTTGATTTGAAGAGGAGGGTTAGACGGTTAAATCATCCCATGGCCCACTTTGTGTGAGCAAAAGTTTGGGCAACAACAACTTTCGCTTCCCTCGTTCGATTCTTTCTCTTGCTCGAAGATGTTTGCGGACTCGCTAGCTCAGACAATGAACATTCTATGTAGGATAGTCGACTATTTAGAGCCATTTTTTTCCATCTCGGTTGCTCTTTCCTCAGCTTCACTTATGGCGACATGACTCCTGTAGAGCTCTAGTTGGGCATCCTTGAATGTGATAAGCTTAGAGTTCCCTGGCCAGTCACGATCGGGAAATAACCGATTGGTCTCGGCCGGATCATGAAGAAGACAGTCGTGAGCATGGGTCATCGACCGCGACATCCCATGGTTGAACTCTTTCTTGCGAGTCCAATGCAACTGATTCTTCTAGGTAACTTTGAAGCGAGCTAGTAGGCCATAACACTCTTCGCCGAGAGCTGAAAGGCGTCTCAAGGTGGCCATGCATTGGTTAAATTCAACGTCTGCTTCAACAAACGTATGCCTGAGACACTAAAGTTCAAAGAAGATGTTTAGAAGTTCTGGAGGAGGCCACTCTTGCTTCAGGATTTTGCTGATGTCCTGAAGAAAAGCTAATCGATCATCTATTGCAAAGGATTGCGAGAAAATATCTATACCTTCATCAACTATTTCATCCAGGAGCTTGAAGTAATCCATTGAAGTTATGATTTTCTTGAAGAAGCGTTGATTGAGGTTAATCCCTTTTATTCTTAAGTCCCTTATTTTATAGTCCATTATTAGAAGTGGTAGTTAATGTTCACAAGTAACTGAACAACAATTGATTTTTCGATAATGGAGGAGATATTTTTGTAGTTATGGGAGATAGTTGAATAGTCGGAGCCTTATTCGGGACTAATGGCCTAGGTTTTCAGGGGTTAAGTGTCGTGCCCACGTGAACGTATTGGAGTGAATGGTTGCACATGATGAGGATAAATTGTCCCAGTTTGAGGACCATGATTTCTTTAAGATAGTGATTAGTCTGGATGAGTAATACTGCATATCTTTGATCAAGTTCACATAAATCCATCATATTAGCGGCTGATTATTTTAATGATCGTGCCAAGATATGAGGATGTCAGGCACAAATATTTCAGTTTCACTAATTGCAAGGCAAACATTCATAAAATCAAAGGCTTTTCGACTAAACAAGCTTACATCATTTCATTACTTTGCCGGTTTCAATCCGCATGATTACATAGGATTAAAGGAACTTTTCCTTGATAGTAAGTATGGCATCAAGGCCCAGGACTACTTATTACAAGATACCTCAGTAAGAAAAGAAAAAATAAAGGGGACAAGGTGTGATAGAGAAAAGGGTTAGGCCCACGACCGCGCATTTTCGATCGGTCTTGTACCTTCCCTCTTTCCGTGCCAAGAGGTGTTTCCCCTGAAGTAGTCCTACTAGGGACTTGATGTATTATGTTCTGTCAAGCCATTTCCTGACAGAAGTAGTAGGTCCCTAGGTGGCCTGATCCTCGGAGTCCTTCTGGTCGTTACATGATCAATCTCGCTGGAGATTGAAGTTTTTGGTCAAAAGGCCACCGAGAATCTGGTCAATGAGAGCTTTTCTTTCAAGGATCAGAGAGGTTCGGTCCTGGTGCAGCCTGTGGACCTGAACTGAGTCACCTCTTTTTCTTTTTTATGAAAAGCCTCACATGACCATGGCTCTTCATTAAAAGAGTCACGTCTATAAGAGCTCTCCGTTCCGTTTTGCCAAACCATTCCTTGATGAGTCAAAGGCATCCCTTAACTCGGAGAAAGAAAATGGATGATAAATTCTTCAGAGTGCAATAACCGCAGGGTCATCTCCTATTCATTGGGTTAAATGGGAAACTCCCATAGCTGTCCATACCGGCCAACCCCTCATACAGTCGGTAGATTTCAGGGGAAGGAAGGAGAGAAGGATGTGGGTTTGGATAAGGTTTAGTATTTAAGAAAGTTTTCTAATTTTTGAATTGAAGATGGGAGACTAATCTCAGCCAGGGATGAGTGGAAAGGATCGTCGAGTTATGAGCATTCGGAAGATGAAACCTTCAATTTATAGGCAAGATGAAGCAAAAAGGGGTTAATGCACCTAAAGGAAGGACACCGTTTGGGTTTCTCGAGGTTTAAATGCAGTTATGACAGTGCATTGATAAGTGGCGAGGTTTGATGTTGTTTGATATGATGTATCACTGCAAAAATGAAGTGTGGTGGATAGGTGGCTAAGTAGTGATAGCCATATCATCACGCAGAGGTCTAAGGAATGTACGGAGGAATCACCTGTCCTATGCCTACGTGTGTTCGGGATGTGAAACGCAGAAAGGTTAAGTGCTGGTAAAAAATTCAAAAGATTTATTTCATTGCATGATCGGTCATTGACCGTGTTATTACATGAGAAAGATAAAGGTTTGGAAGTAACAAAGGCTAGCTAAACTACATCTTCAGACTTTCAAATTCTTCCAGAAGAGCCTACATATCTGTTTCATCTTTTTCTTTGGTGGGCCCCCAATGGTCTCCTTCTTCGATGTAGTTTGGGAAGAAATGAAGTAGTTGATCAACGTGAGTAGCGACCATATACACTTCAGATTTGGCCACTCTCTATGCAATGTAACTTGCTGCCGAACGAGTTCGATATACGTTAATATGTTCATCTATGAATTCCAAATTTGATGATTCGATTGTGTCATTGGCGTAAAAGGTAATGGTTTGGTCTCGTAACTCGTATGTTATGCCAGAACGAGACGACTGTAAAAGTCGAAGCATCGACCAATTGAATTGATGATCTTGGACATAACGTATTTTGCGATACCATGCTTGTTTGTAATTACTGCTCATCTCAGCCGAGTCTTTTACTGTCGCTTCTCGCTCCTCAAGAAGGCATTTATTTACATTATGACGATGAAAAGCTTTCTTGTAGCATTCTGCCCTAGTGGTCAGCCAGTTCAATTTCTGGAGAAGTTCTTCCAACCGACTATTTGATTTAGCCGAAGAATTATGGCCGGGCAAGCATGAGGCGTCAGTAACAAACCTCTTCACATCAGATGGCAAGAAAGAGAATGTAAAATCCTTCAATTCGTCCTTCATTATCTCATGAAGAAAGGAATCATCGCCTGCAATAAGGAGAGATTCCTTATTAACCATTGCGTAAAGCCAAATCAAATAGATCAATGGATAATTTGGGAACTCGATATTACTTAAATAGCAAGACAAGTGGGGCTACTATTTGTAAATGGCATGATATGAGGAGTTTATGCTATTAGTTCGTGCGGGACGTGGACAACTGGAGCTTACTATTCGGAAACAAAAAGAGAACATGGGAAAACATGTTTAGAACGGTTACTCAAAGCAGTTAAGCCGCAAAAAGCTCAATTTTCATTCATCTGTAGAAGAAAATTATAAGTCATGGGACAAAAAATCTCACGAGAATATTTCGGCCATTTCTAGTTTTCTGTTGGTAGCCCATAGTGATGCCTCTTCTTTCAATGAAGACCGAGACAATCGATCGGCATCTTCTGCTCAAAGGCAGACTGTGGGAACCAATATGGAGATCTCTTCAAGCATCTTGTCATGTTCTGCTCGTTTATTGGCCATATCTAGTGGTGATTTCTTCCCATCTGGATGAAGAACAAGAGAGTATGCTCATGGCTACTCTCAGTTAACACAAAGGATCCCTTGGATGGACCATCACGGACCTTAAGGGAACAAGTCTTTTGATTTGCACTCACCACATTCACCTTGAGAATGATGTGAAAACATCTAGATAACCACAATGAAGATTAAATCCAAACATGAGAGATGTGGTTAAAGTTGAGGTACGTAAGCTATTAGATGTAGGTATCATATACCTAATATCTGTAGCCATTAGGTGAGTCCAACTCAGGTGGTTCCCAAGAAGTTCGGGATCACCATCATATCCGATGCCGATAATGAATTCATGCCAACTAGAGTCACAACTGGTTAGAGAATGTGCATTGACTACTGAAACCTGAATACCGTTATTATGAAGAACCACTTTCTTTTGCCTTTAATTAACCAAATTCTGGAAAGGTTAGCTAGTCATTCCTACTACTGTTTTTTGGATGGTTATTCGGGTTATAACCAAATAATGATATCTCTTGAAGACAAAGAGAAGACAACGTTTACATGTCCCTTTGGCACTTTCACATAGCGAAGGATGCCATTCGGACTATGTAACGCCCTCGCCACATTTCAGCAATGTATGTTGAGTATCTTCTCAAATATGGTGGGGTAATTTTTAGAGGTCTTCATAGATGACTTCTCTGTATTTGGTTTATCTTTCAGCGATTGCATGGAAAATCTAAAACAAGTGTTGAAAAGATGCGAGGAAAAGAACCTTGTGCTTAATTGGGAGAAGTGTCACTTCATGGTTTGCAAGAGGATTGTGCTTGGACATATTATATCGTCCAATGGAATCGAATCGAGGTGGATAAAATAAAAAATTGATCTTATCTCTAACCTACCTCCTCCCAAAAGCATTCGTGACACGCATTCTTTTTTAGGACACGCCAACTTTTATAGAAGATTCATAAGGGACTTCAACCACATATCTCGTCCCTTATGCAATCTACTTCAAAAGGAGACCCAGTTTGAGTGGTCTAAAGAGTGCCACAAAGCTTTCTCCAAGCTTAAGGGCATGTTGATTAGCACTCCAATTATGCAACCACCCGACTAGAGCCTTCCTTTTGAGATCATGTGTGATGTATGTGAGCGATTATGCAATTGGGGCGATATTAGGCTAGAGAAAAGATAAAAATCCCTACGTGATCTACTACACAAGTAGAACTCTAAACCCTGCCCATATGAATTATTCTAGTATGGAGAAGGAACTCTTAGCCATAGTATTTGCACTGGACAAGTTTAGGTCCTACTTGATTGGATCCAGGATCATTGTATTCATGGACCATTTGGCACTGAAGTACCTTCTTTCTAAGAAGGATGCTAAGCCCCGATTGTTGAGATGGATCCTCCTACTTCGGGAATTTGACTTAAAAACCAGAGATAAGCAGAGAGTAGAAAACATAGTGGCCGATCACTTTTCTGGGCTAGTTATCTCTTATTCCACTGAGACGACACATATTAATGACATGTTCCCTGATGAATAACTTTTTTCCGTCTTCCAATTACCTTAATTCTTTGATATTGCTAATTATCTTGCTGTAGGTATCACGTCGATATATTGGACCAAGCAAGATAAAAATAAAATTTTCTCTGAAGTGCGTAAGTATATCTAGGATGACCCGTACTTGTTTAAATATTATCCAAATCAGATAATTAGGAGACGTGTTCCTAACAACGAACATTAAAGAGTCATCTCCTTCTATCACTCTTATGCCTGTGGTGGCCACTTTTCGGCCAAGAAAGCAACAAAAAAATTTCTTCAGTGTGACTTTTATTGGCCCACTCTATTCAAGGACACTAATGAATTTTTCAAGTCTTGCGAGCGCTATAAAAAATTAGGAGGATTGTCCCGTTGAAAAACGATGCCACTAAACCCCATTCTGACTATTAAGGATTTTGATTGCTTGGGCATCGATTTCATGGGATTATTCCTCCAATCTTTTAGAAATCTTTATATTTTACTCGCAGTAGATTATGTTACCAAATGGGTTAAAGCAATACCATGCCGAAATAATGATCATCAAATGGTCATTAAATTTCTAAAAGAAAATATCCATTCTTTGTTCGGTACACCTCGGGTCATTATCAGTGATGGTGGGTCACATTTTTGTAATAGGCCGTTTGGAAGCTTAATGAAGAAATACAAGATTACACACAAGGTGAGCACCCCCTATCACCCACAAACAAGCGGCCAAGCTGAGATATCTAATATGGAAATATTTTGGAGAAAACGGTAAATTCCGACCTTAAAGATTGGTCAATTCGATAAACCGATGCCTTATGGGCATACCGTACTGCTTATAAGACACCTATTGGAGTATCTCCCTTTAGACTCGTATATGAGAAGGCTTGTCACTTGCCTGTGGAGCTGGAACATAAGGCCTACTGGGCGATAAAAAATCTGAACTTTAAACTGGACAATGTAGGCTTGATGCACAAAATTGTAGATTAATGAACTTGAAGAGATCCAAAACAATGCTTACGAGAGTTCTAAATTTACAAGGATAAAATGAAGAAGTTCCATGAATGGATCATTCTTCGTTAAAAATTCACGATAAACCAGAAAAGTCTTGTATAATTCTAGGCTCCATTTATTTTCAGAAAAATTGCGATCTCATTGGATAAGCCCCTTTATCAAAATTGTTTATCCTCATAGAGCTGTAGAGATTCAGAATTCAATGTATGGTCATGCTTTTAAGGTAAATGGTCATCGATTAAAACCATTTATTGAGAAATTTGATTTAGAGGATACGCCCATCCCTCTGATTGATCTTATGTACCAGAATTGACCTCCTAGTCTAATGGAGGTGTAGTTAGATTTGTTACTTTCTTAAGATTTAGGATTGGGATAATTTGTTTCATTTGTTTAGTTTTCGTGCTAACCCATTTACATGCTGAAAACTTTAAAAAAGCTTCAATTCTCCTTCTTTAGGTATTATCTTCTTATCACCTTCCTTTTATTTTCAATGTCTCATGTGAAAGTGCCATTGTTTGTCAATATATCGCTCAATCGATCAAAGCTAGTCATTATAAATCTGTTGGAGCCTTTTTTTTTTTTTTTCTATAAAATTATTAATTGGATATTTGTGTAGATGATGGTTTTGAGTGAATTGGAAGTCCTAGTGTGTCCCAATACTTCCCAACTCTTATAAGCTATCACCCAAAGAGATCCATGCCTTCTTTATTGTGATTAATTACTTCAATGAGCATTCTAAGCTCCATTTGATGAAGAACATGACATCTTACATTCTCTAGGGTTTAGACACTAAATCCATAGGTAAATCCTTTGTCTAAACACCCTATAGAATGCCCATATAGGTGAATCTAATTGGAACCAACTATTTTATAGTTGTAGGAGATTCATCCTCTCTCCCATTACCTTAACGGCATCACTAGAGCATGAAGTGTAAGGTAGCCGATTCAAGAAAGAAGAAGAAGACCGACTTTAAAGATTGAGGGAGAATAAGAGAAGCAGATTCAAGAAAAGAAAACGCTCTAAAAAAGGCGCATCAACGGTGCTCAATTTAACAAGGTTGTCATTTTTAGAGTCCACATACCCTTTCCTTATGTAGGATTGAGTATAGAGTTTGTGACCCAAACTTATGTGGGTCCTTGTCCAGGATCGTATCACCACTAGATATGAGTGCGTATATAGGCCACCGACATGGGTGTAAATGTGTAGGTCCTTATGTAGCAATGCCTTCGGCGAGAGTGTACGTATGCATCACACCCCGAAAATTGGCACCCGAGTACACAAACCCCGGTCTCAAGTTCCTGGGTGTGAACCAATTAAAAATGCACGTGTGACCTCATTCAGATTCACATTCATTCCACACACGAATAATCAGAGTAACGCAGATAATGAAAATTCAGAAATATAGGACTAACAGTAAAAAATATAATTCCAATAATGGTGATCGCTCAAAATAGGAATTATACAAGCCACAATAAACATACAAAAAAAAATCAACATCCGGAACACATCAAGTCAGGGACTCCAACATATATAAGCATAAAATTAAATAAATGTAATGTCTTTTAGTTTCACTTGACACTCCCAAGACATCATGATGAAAGTACAAGCTAATTCAAGCCTACCTGCCTGAGGCCTCGATAGAACCTGCATCAACGAAAATACCTGGTTGATATTTTAAAACACCGTCCCAGGTAGAAATGAGTAGCTAACTCAGTGGTTCTATTAGTCCTAAGTTACATATGTTATCAACTCAATCAACGCAGGTAATGATAAAGTAAGTAAACAAATACTTCCTAAATACTCTTGTTAAATGCGCGAATGAGATTATGAAATGATGCATGAGCCTTACAATTTAACACTCTCTCATAAGCGACTTGAACATCTATTTCATAAATGCCAACACTCTCTCATCAAATGACTCCAACGCCAAATCACAACATCTTATTCTAGTGCAATGCGTTTGATTGCATGATTAATCAAATGATTATTAATTCCAATTCATACATCAGATTGCCGAAGCTAGGATATCGATGTCATATCATGAGTCCTTATCTGGATTATGTGGCTCGTTGCGATATGTAGAGGCTCCTCACCAGTATCCCTTGATCCAAATTTAGGTATCACGTATTATATCTCACAAATCAACAATTCCAAAGGTACAACATGATACCCAAAGGTATGAGGATCAACTCAGTGCGGGTCATCACCCAAACACTGAGCATGATCACTCAGTTTTGAGGTGCGGTCCTGTCACATAAAACTAAATCACAATAAAGGAAAATGACTCATCACCTAATTTCATTTACGCCTAGGTCGTTCGAACGGTACTCTAATAGGGAACCATCGGTCGAGTAATTTGATGGGGGTCATTCAAAAAATTATCTATCACTTCCATCAGTGCTCACTGGTCATTACGGGGGTGGGGAGCTTGTCACCTCAGCATAGGCCGATAGCTTGGTCACGGTGTCCCATACCACCATACTCGGTTCATGATTATTAGTGAGATCGCATCGCACTAATGGTTATGAATGGACTCATCCACCAAGAATGGGACATCTTAGTTTCAATTTGTTCGTGTCATACATTGTGAACATACATAATCAGTAGGCTAGTGGAATAATTTGATCGACCTGGGAGAATCCCAGTGCAACTGGCATTAGGTACAAGTATTCTGTGTAGTCTTACTACTGTCGGTCGTCCGTGTTTAGCCCAGGTCGATCGAACAAGCCTAAGGTGGCTGACCTAACTCAGGCCACTCCTTAGTTTGGACGATTTACCGACTAACCCAACATTGTAAGCTGTAATACCCGACTCAGCCTATAAGTACAACCGATTGGTTAGTAGATGAGACTCATATTCCGAAATAAAACCGACTAATGCCTGCGTGTACAATTTAAATACTCGAAAGAACCTCTAATAGTACCTAGGAGGTACACTCATTGTAATACGACCGTAAATAACCGAAACTGATACGATGATGACCACCCTGACGAGATGAATACAACAATAACTTCTACTCGTGGGCACGTGACCCTGAATGCATGCTATGACGTGAAGAACCGACACTTATTATGTGCAAATATCCATGAAATCATATATGAATGACACCATCATGAGATAATGATGAAGACATATTTGAAACTATTCCATTAAGATTAGTTTAAACTAAATAGAGACTTAAGTGTAAGCTAACCTACTCCTCATAAAAGTCAATTTAATCAGGTAAATAACTTTATTAGCTAAAAGTCAAAGCTATTCCTTAAATCGAGGAGAGCCATGACACCTAGCATATTTTGATTAAATAAATACTTACTATAATACTACATGGAACCTACTTAGGGAAGATAAAACTAGCAGTTAGGACCCTAAAAGTCAAAAGTTTTCCTTGATTCAAGGAGATCATGCCACCTCGTCTAGTTCTAGAATTCGCTAACCCCATCTAGAAAGTCATTAAGACCCTCTAATCAAGCCCTAACAAGATATGTGGTTAATAATTGAATTAATAAAGCATATATGAAGAAAGTCAACAACACAATTCCTTAAATTAAGGAGATGTGTCCACATGGTTAAGATAATTCTAAAAGAGGTATGGAGGCCATTTATGATGAGCTAAAAAGTCTCTAATTAGGGGATTATCATGGGGCAATCTTCCATGAATCAAGAAGGGTCATGCACCTCATACATGATAACATTAAGCAAAATGATTAAGATCTTGTCTATATAAAGTAAGCATGGTTGAAACTTTGGGTACTTAGAGCCCAAACATCCTACATCCCTTAGCTATTTTCCAGCCCATTTTAAGTCTTTAAACCACTCTCCAAACAACCCCAATTAACCCATTAAGTCTAAGTTAAAACATCCCTTACAATCAAGGCCATCCAACCATTCAAGGAAGATCATCCCTCTATTAAGGTGAGTGTCACGCCCCAAACTCGGAAACTGGGCTCACAAAATTCCCGATTGCCGAATCCGGCGCCGACAGCCTCCGTAGAACCCTATTCTCGGCTCCTAATGCCCATACGCCAGGTTCCGATCCTGGGATGCTACGAGGAGGATTTTTTTTTTTTTTTACATCAGATTAATTCGTAACAAGCATAACCAAAGACATAACCCACAAACAACAACCAAAAACTCCATCACATTTCCACTATGATAAAAAACTTTACAAGTACAATGAGCATAAAGGGAAATACAATGAGAAAGGGCAAAAAGCTCCAAAAGATCTGCTCTGCGCTCCGGCCCTCACTGCTGCATCCTCGCACACACCGCACGTTAACGGTCGTGCATAAGCTTATAGAAAGCTTAGAGGGTGGTGAAAGTGTGTGCACAAGGTAGTAATGCAGATATGCAGTATCAGAGTAATGCGGAACATGCTGGTGAATCTATGAATACCATTAGCCGTACCGAGCTATGCGGTGCAAGGCATGAATGATGTCGGCCGTACCAAGGCTATGCGATGCAAGATGCAAGTCAAGCATACAAATCCTCATCTAAGTCCACATATCAGTACAGCTCAAAATCTGGGATATCACTAGGGTCTAGTACACTCTAAACCAGATTGCCGCCCCATCGCGCGCAATGAGGTAAGTGGAAGAGACCTCACTACCCGCCTGCCAATATCGGGCGCGGCTCGTCGATAGCGGACCCATTCCTCGAGCTGGTCAAACTCAGCCTAGTATTGCCCCCTCCTCTCGAGCGGGTAAGGCCGTACCCCCTTCTAACCTACCACGATACAGTGAAAAGCGCAGCCTCCTGGTAATCGGCCATCAGCGCTCATACACCCACTCGGTCTAGACGTTGGAGCAACCTCTTGGTACCATAAGGGTTTAGGGACTTTCACCCAAGGATATCTATAGCACCCCATGTAGAACAAGATTTTCGGTATCCAATCCTGCCAACCACGATATGCCTGTGGCGGCTACGACCCTGATGTCGCTAGGGCATACAGTAACCATATCATACAATGCGAATGCATGAATCACACTATCCAGTCATGCAGCAATCCTGTGCGTCTCGTGCGCTCATGTGGGGCAACACCGCCTAACCGGGAGCCCCTAAACAATCTGCACGAAGGCATATGCTATGATCAGTCACTTCTCATACCAAGCATACATATGATGCGTATGATCATGAATCATGAGACTATACTAAACATGTTATATGGAATAGATGTTATTCATAAGGAGATGGGCCTAGACGGCCTACAAGTATGGGCCTAACAATGGGCCCTAGGGAGAATTATAATGCGGACATTTAACCAACATTATTCGACAATGTGGACGTCAAACCAACATTGCTCCCAAGGCATTGCCCGTCATAAACATCATTACATGAACCAGGTTGGGGTTACACATTGCAATGGACTTTCGGTACATCCCATTGGGCCTTAAATACATCAAATGGGCCGTATCACATGGGCCTTACATTCATCAAATGGGCCGCAATAATGGGCCTCACTAATGGGCCTTATGTACATTGCAATGGGTCATAACCCATGGGCCTTAGATACGTCAAATGGGCCTAGTCTCATGGGTCTTAAAATACATCAAATGGCCTAAGGACATGGGCCTTACATCCACATCGAAGTGGGCCCCAATGATCTACCACAAATACATTAAGATGGACTTCAAAACATGCCAAGGTGAGGTCCACTTGGACTATGGATCTGGCTCATCTTTAGCTCATGCCATAAAATGATCCATCAAAACAGATAGATGGATTGGATGCAACATAAGCATCACGGTGGGGGTCTAATTGAGGGCCCACCATAATGTGTATTATATTACATAATATAATAAATATATACAGATATATATATATATATATATAATATGTATACAATATTTTATAATATAATATATATATATATAATATCACACGCACACACACCATGCACACGCATGCACCCACACATGCACACACACGTGCACATACACCTCACACACACATCTGCACACGTACCACCACACATGCACACACACACACACGTGCACACCACCACACCAGCACCCACGCTGTGTGCTCCACTGTCCAGCGGACGGTGGGATAAAGCACATAGGTCATGTGGGCTCCATGTGGGGCCCATTGTAATGTTTACATGTCATCTAACCCGTTGACAGGGTCCCACGGACCTCAGTGAAAGGAAATCACAAATTTCAACTTGATCCCAAAACTTCTGTGGGCCCAAAAATGGTTTCAATGGCAGACCTTTAATCCACATTGTTTCCTTTGGTGTGGGCCACAAAAGTACCGGATGGGCCTGATTTTTGGGGGGGGGCCCACTCCAGGGAGGGGTCCAACCAATGAACGGGATGGATGAAACATATACATCATGGTGGGGCCCACGGCAGGAGCCGTGGGTGGCTGCCTCCCGCCCGTCCGCCAATGTTAGCACAGGCAGCGCCTGCGCCGTCTGGCTTGTGCCAGCGGCAGCAGCGCTGCTGCCTTACCCTTTTTCTTCTTGTTTTTTTTTTTAAATTTTCCTGCGAAATCTCGCATGTGGGGCCCGCTACTGGAGAATCCACTCCGTCCAACAGATGCTACGGCTCAGGATACACAAAACAAGCCTAATATACAACATATTGGGAGTGTAGATAAAGCAAGGTGGGCCCTAAAAGCTTTGAACGGTATGAAACACAGTTTCCTATGGTATGGCCCGCCTGATGATCGGATGGACCTCATTTTTCGGCTCAACGCCTAAAACGAGGCAAGGAATAGGATGGACGGCGTGGATTATACACATATATCAAGGTGGGGCCTATTTGTGATGTCCACACAAAAAAAAACTTAGAACCAAGCTTAAATTTGTATTTCTCTGACGTCCAGCGTCCCTGGACGCTGGACGGTTTGGTCGTGGCTCCTCTGTTGAGGTGGCCCCAGCTTAGGTGGTCCCTAACTGATAGATGGTATAAATACAATACATGTAAGGTGGGCCCCACTTGAAGATAGTTTGGATAAAATACATGCTTCAGGGTGAGATCTATCTAAGCCACACAACCATGTCATAATCACATAAGAAAATGAAATAGAGAGGGAGGGGGAGAGATAGAGAGATCGGTGAGGATGGAGGGGCCCCGCCACTATGGGCCCCTCTTGCATTCAACATACATCAAGGTGGGTCCCAATACATGTGGGCCCATTAAACCACAATCCAACGGTGGAGATTCCTTCTCCAATAAAATAGACGGTCTAGATGACCCTTATCAACTAGAAAGTAAGCATCATGATGGGGTCCATGGAGATTGGCCCCATCATGGAATGATCATGATGATCAAAGTGGGCCATCGGCCACATTTTAGGGTCCCAAGTGAGATCCAAACCATTGATCGGTTGGCCTCACTTGGCCCATCTTAAAAGAAATGAAAACTACTCTATTAAAGCACCCACCACTTGATCTTCTGCTTCTAAGGGTTCCTTAGCTCCTTAGCTTCGATTTCAATGGAGGAGATGATGTTTGGATGGTGAAGATGGAAGAGGAAGGGGTAGGAAAGGTGGGCCACACTTGTGGCTCTCTTGGAGAAATGGTAGAGGCTTGGACGTGTGAGAGGTTTTGGGTTGCTTGGAATGAGATTTGCAAATGAAGAGAGAGAGGGTTGTAAAGAAAGAGGAGTGATGGATGTGGTGTGATGGGGTGTAAGAGGCTCTTTTTGACTTTTGGGGTAAAAGGTGTAAGAGAGGTATGGGTTTGTAAGAATCTTTTTGACTTTGGGGCTTGCTTGGGAAAGGTGAAAAGTTGATGTGTACTTGACATGATGGGATTGATTGATGGGTGATTGATGTGACATCTCGTTGAGATTCTCTTGGGTTTCGCAACGTGCGACGTTTTCCTCGCACCGAACGTTGGCCCACATCTCCTGGCCAGAGTATCGCCTCGGCGCGCGAGTCGCGGCATCGGAACCGCGACGACGGTGCGGTCGCAAGGATACAACTCCTAGGTTGAGTCGACTCGGGTTCACGGCGTAGGAATCAGGGTCGTGCGCAGATACCGGTAAGGGTCGAAGGTTGCCGGAATTCGACCGGGAAGACCATGGGAACCTACGGAACGGTACGGTCAAGGATACGGGTCTTACAGCTCTCCCCTCCTAATAAAAATTTCGTTTTCGAAATTTACACAATCATCGCAACTAGTCATAACTCGTGAGGAAGAAGAGACATAATATCATCATATAAAATCAGAAATAACATACAAAAAATAACCCGTAATCAGTCATCAAAGAGATGGGGATAACGCTCTCGAATCTCAGCCTCGCGCTCCCAAGAAGCCTCCTTAACAGAATGGTGACCCCACAGAACCTTCACCAACGGAATGACCTGGGTCCGGAGGACCTACTCCTTACGATCAAGGATACGAACTGGCTGCTTGATATAGGAAGCGTCCTCACGAACCTCCAGCGGCTGCCAATCAATAACAGGAACGATGTCTGACCCACACTTCCTCAACATAGAGACATGAAAAACGTTGTGGACGCCAGACAACTGAGATGGCAAGGCAAGCCGATAGGCCACGGCGCCAACGCGCCTAGTGATCTCAAAAGGTCTTATGAATCTTAGGGCAAGCTTGCCCTTCACTCCAAATCGAACTACGCCCTTCATGGGCGAGACCTTGAGATACACATGGTCCCCTATATCAAACTCCAAGGGACGACATCGATGATCAGCAAAACACTTCCACATCGGGATACTCAAAGGCTGCAATAGACCAGGGGGTCTCTGATGATCGGCCTTGACACGCTGGCATGTGTCACACTCGGCCACAAAACTAGCGATCTGGCGCTTCATCCCCGCCCAAAAATACTGTCGCCTCATATTACGGTACATCTTCGTCGAGCCAGGATGGATAGAAAAATGTGATCGATGCGCCTCGGTCATAAGATCTCTACGTAGCTCAAGGATATCCGGGACGCACAATCGACCTCTGAAGCGAAGTCCACCATCTGTACCAATCTGCCAATCTACCTGACTCTCAGATGCCGCATCAGCCCTATAACTCTGCAACGACTCATCAGCCTGCTGAGCCTCGATCACCCTTGCGACAAGAGAGGGTTGAATCGACAGGCTCGATAACTGCACGATAGAAGACTGCAGGCCGAACTCAAAATCATACTCTGCCACATCCTCAAGCATCCGCCACTCCTGAATCATCATATGCGCCACCAGGCCTCGTGGCTGACGGCTGAGGGCATCCGCCACCACGTTCGCCTTGCCCGGGTGGTACTGAAGATCGAAGTCATAGTCCTTCAGGAGCTCCATCCAGCGCCTCTGCCTCATGTTCAACTCAGACTGCGAGAAGAGGTACTTCAAGCTCTTGTGGTCGGAGAAGAGCTCGAACCTAACCCCATAGAGATAGTGCCTCCACACCTTCAGTGCGAAGACAACTGCAGCCAACTCCAGATCATGCGTGGGGTAGTTCAGCTCGTGGATCTTGAGCTGGCGAGATGCAAAGGCCACTGGTCTCCCGTGTTGCATCAGGACAGCACCCAAACCAATGTGTGAGGCATCAGTGAATACAATAAACCCATCACTCCCAGAGGGAAGAGTCAGGACAGGAGCGGACGTCAGACGGTCCTTCAACTCCATAAACGCTCGCTCGCAAGCGTCACTCCAAACAAACTCTGCGCCCTTCCGAGTCAACCTAGTCAACGGGGCTGCAATACGGGAGAAGCTCCCAATGAAACGTCAGTAATAGTCCGCCAAACCAAGGAAACTGCCGATCTCGGACGCAGTCGTGGGCTGGCCCCACTGAAGCATTGCCTCAACCTTCGAGGGGTCCACTGCGACACCCTCCCTCGTCACCACGTGACCGAGGAACTTCACCTCCTCCTGCCAGAACTCGCACTTCTCCAGCTTCGCATAGAGCTGGTGTGCGCGGAGGGTCTGCAACGTAACCTCCAGATGCTGCTCGTGCTCCTCACGGGTCCTCGAATAGATCAGAATGTCGTCGATGAAGACTACAACAAACTGATCGAGATAAGGGCGGAAGACCTTGTTCATCAACTGCATGAAGACCGCAGGTGCATTGGTCAGTCCGAAAGACATGACCTGGAACTCAAAATGACCATAACGTGTCCTAAAAGCCGTCTTCGGAATGTCCTCCTCTCAGACCCGAATCTGATGATAACCGGAACGCAAGTCAATCTTCGAAAAGAATTGTGCACCCTGCAGCTGATCAAACAAATCATCGATCCTCGGGAGCGGGTACTTGTTCTTGATCATAACCTTGTTGAGCTCGCGGTAGTCTACGCAGAGCCTCAACGATCCATCCTTCTTCTTCACGAAGAGTACCAGCGCTCCCCACGACGAACTGCTCTGACGGATAAACCCCAACTCGCGCAACTCGTCCAACTGCTTCTGCAGTTCCCGCAACTCTAACGGTGCCATACGATACGGGGCCTTAGAGATAGGCGTGGTACCGGGCACGAGATCAATCTGAAACTCGGTGAGTCGGCGAGGCGGTAATCCCGGAATCTCCTGAAACACATCGGGAAAATTGCAAACAATCGGCATCTGATCAATACAAGCAGCAACAGGCTCCTCAACGGCGCAGGACGTCAAGCAAGATAATGGCTCTCCTCGAGGCTCTGCAACGAACTAAAACTGCGGCAAGCCTGGTATATCGAATGTGACGGTCCTCGCGGAGCAGTCCAAGATGGCTTGGTACTCAGCAAGCCAATCCATGCTCAGAATGACATCGAACTCGGACATCGGCAACACATATAAGTCGGCGGGCAAGAAAATCTCTCCCACTAGCACGGGGCAAGACGAATAGAAGCGGCCTAATACTGTAGTCTTCCCTAAGGGCGTCGATACGGTCAACCCCTCTCGAGCAGACTCTGTCGGCAATCCAGTAGAATGACAGAATCCCTCGAATATAAACGAGTGCGAAGCCCCAGAATCAAATAGAACCCAAGCGATGCATGAAGAGACTAGAAGTATACCCTCGACGACTCCTCCAGATGACTGAGGATCCTGCTGGGCCGCGTAAAATCTAGCCTGAGCCGGCTAGGGAGGTGCCTGTCCCCTCCGAACGTACCGCCGTCGCCGTTGCCGCTGAGGCGGTCGAAACTGCTGCCTCTGCTGCTATGGCCTCGAGGCCGGTCTTCGCCGAGGTGGTCTCTCGTGGTGGAGGCCGCCGTCGCCGCGTCGTTCGGGTCTCTCGCCTGTGGTGGAGGCTGCTGCGGACCTCTCGGCTGCTGCTGCTGCTGTGGGGGCCGCTGCTGCTGCTGCTGCTGGGGACGGGGACACTCCCACATACGGTGTCCCGCCGCACCGCACCCAAAACAAGTGCCAGTGAACTGCCTCGGAGGTGGTGCTAGAGGTGGTGCTGGTGCTCGGAAGGCTGGGCGACCTGTGAACCTCTGCTGCTGCGGTCGACGCTGCTGTAAGTCACCGGAAGGAGCATGCCTCTTCCGGTCTCTGCTCTGACCGCGATCAGACTGAGAACCGGCCCACTTAGCCTCTAAAATCTGTGCCTTCCGCACCACTCCCTCAAATGTCGGGAGCTCATGCCCAATGACACGGCCTCGAAGACCGTAATGCAAGCCGTCCTCGAAGCGGCGGGCTCTCCGCTCCTCATCATCTACCAAGTACGGCACAAATCGAGACAGTGCTACGAAACGGGCCGCGTACTGGGCCATTGTCATATCGCCCTGCACCAAAGCCTCGAACTCCAATGCCCGCTGTCGTCGAATGTGATCGGGAAAGTACTGTCGGTCAAACCGATCCACAAAATCCTCCCAGGTCCATACAAAATCGGTGCCGGCTGCTCGTGAGACTGACGTCCACCAGTGCTCAGCCTCACCATGGAGAAGAAATACGGCTAGTCGGACTCGCCGCTCGGTCGTACATCCCATCGTCTCAAATATCTTCTCCACATCGGCACGCCATCTCTCAGCTACCGTCGGGTCTGGCTCACCCTGGAAGGGCGGGGGATCGAGTCGTCGGAACTCCCGAAGAAGGGCACTCGCGCGGTCTGCTCGGCTGCTCCGGTGAGACAACAGGTGCCGCCTGTCCCTGAAGTGCAGCCGTCACAGCCTGTAACATCTGCTGCAACTGGGAGGCACTCACGGATACGGTCGGGTCCGCACCGGTCTCAGGTGGAGGAGCAGCATACTCCGAATGGGCAGTAGGAATCTCTGGTGGTGGAATGGGCATAGTAGGCGGTAGTGCGGGAGTCTCAGGCGGTGATGCGGGAGTCTCAGGTGGTGGTGTGGGGGTCGATCGGGTCACTCTCTGGCGCGCCATGTCCTACAGGAAGATCGAAGGCGCCTATCAACTTGAAAACTCTCGAAGGTACGCACATTAAGAGTCGGTAATAAAATATCGCTAAGCTATCCGAACTAAGGACTTAGTCATCCTAAACTCATAGCAGACATGTAATGTTGTTCTTAGTTATTCCCGAGTTATGCTCTGATACCAACTTCTGTCATGCCCCAAACTCAGAAACCGGGCTCACAAAATATCCGATCGCCGAATCCAGCGCCTACAGCCTCCGTAGAACCCCATTCTCGGCTCCTAACGCCCATACGCCAGGTTCCGATCCTGGGATGCTACGAGGAGGATTTTTTTTTTTACATCAGATGAATTTGTAACAAGCATAACCAAAGGCATAACCCACAAACAACAACCAAAAACTCCATCACATTTCCACTATGATCAAAAACTTTACAAGTACATGAGCATAAAGGGAAATACAATGAGAAAGGGCAAAAAGCTACAAAAGATCTGCTCTGGGCTCCAGCCTCAACGCTGCTGCGTCCTCGCGTCACCTGCACGCAACGGTCGTGCATAAGCTTATAGAAAGCTTAGAGGCTGGTGAAAGTGTGTGTACAAGGTAGTAATGCAGATATGCAGTATCAGAGTAATGCGGAACATGCTGGTGAAAATATGAATACCATTAGCCGTACCGAGCTATGCGGTGCAAGGCATGAATGATGTCGGCCGTACCAAGGCTATGCGATGCAAGATGCAAGTCAAGCATACAAATCCTCATCTAAGTCCACATATCAGTACAGCTCAAAATCTGGGATATCACCGGGGTCTAGTACACTCTAAACCAGATTGCCGCCCCATCGCGCGTAATGAGGTAAGTGGAAGAGACCTCACTACCCGCCTACCAATATCGGGCGCGGCTCGTCGATAGCGGACCCATTCCTCGAGCTGGTCAAACTCAGCCTAGTATTGCCCCCTCCTCTCGGGCGGGTAAGGCCGTACCCCCTTCCAACCGACCACGACACAGTGGAAAGCGCAGCCTCCTGGTAATCGGCCATCGGCGCTCATGCACCCACTCGGTCTAGACGTTGGAGCAACCTCTTGGTACCATAAAGGTTTAGGGACTTTCACCCAGGGATATCTATAGCACCCCATGTAGAACAAGATTTCTGGTATCCAATCCTGCCAACCACGATATGCCTGTGGCGGCTACGACCTTGATGTCGCTAGGGCATACAGTAACCATATCATACAATGCGAATGCATGAATCACACTATCCAGTCATGCAGCAATCCTGTGCGTCTCGTGCGCTCATGTGGGGCAACACCGCCTAACCGGGAGCCCCTAAACAATCTGCCCGAAGGCATATGCTATGATCAGTCACTTCTCATACCAAGCATACATATGATGCGTATGATCATGAATCATGAGACAATACTAAATATGTTATATGGAATAGATGTTATTCATAAGGAGATGGGCCTAGACGGCCTACAAGTATGGGCCTAACAATGGGCCCTAGGGAGAATTATAATGCGGACATTTAACCAACATTATTCGACAATGTGGATGTCAAACCAACATTGCTCCTAAGGCATTGCCCGACGTAAACATCATTACATGAACCAGGTTGGGGTTACACATTGCAATGGACTTTCGGTACATCCCATTGGGCCTTAAATACATCAAATGGGCCGTATCACATGGGCCTTACATTCATCAAATGGGCCGCAATAATGGGCCTCACTAATGGGCCTTATGTACATTGCAATGGGTCATAACCCATGGGCCTTAGATACGTCAAATGGGCCTAGTCTCATGGGTCTTAAAATACATCAAATGGCCTAAGGACATGGGCCTTACATCCACATCGAAGTGGGCCCCAATGATCTACCACAAATACATTAAGATGGACTTCAAAACATGCCAAGGTGGGGTCCACTTGGACTATGGATCTGGCTCATCTTTAGCTCATGCCATAAAATGATCCATCAAAACGGATAGATGGATTGGATGCAACATAAACATCACGGTGGGGGTCCAATTGAGGGCCCACCATAATGTGTATTATATTACATAATATAATATATATATATATATATATAATATGTATACAATATTTTATAATATAATATATATATATATATATAATATCACACGCACACACACCATGCACACGCATGCACCCACACATGCACACACACGTGCACATACACCTCACACACACATCTGCACACGTACCACCACACATGCACGCACACACACGTGCACACCACCACACCAGCACCCACGCTGTGCTCTCCACCGTCCAGCGGACGGTGGGATAAAGCACATAGGTCATGTGGGCTCCACGTGGGGCCCATTGTAATGTTTACATGCCATCCAACCCGTTGACAGGGTCTCACGGACCTCAGTGAAAGGAAATCACAAATTTCATCTTAATCCCAAAACTTCTGTGGGCCCAAAAATGGTTTCAATGGCAGACCTTTAATCCACATTGTTTCCTTTGGTGTGGGCCGTAAAAGTACCAGATGGGCCTAATTTTTGGAGGGGGCCCACTCCAGGGAGGGTCCCACCCAATGAACGGGATGGATGAAACATATACATCATGGTGGGGCCCACGGCAGGAGCCGTGGGTGGCTGCCTCCCGCCCGTCCGCCAACGTTAGCGTAGGCGGCGCGCAACTGCCGTCGGCTTGTGCCGTTACGGCAGCTGTTCTTTGTCGCTTACCCTTTTTCTTCTTGTTTTTTTTTAAATTTTCCTGCGAAATCTCGCATGTGGGGCCCGCTACTGGAGAATCCACTCCGTCCAATAGATGCTACGGCTCAAGATACACAAAACCAGCCTAATATACAACATATTGGGAGTGTAGATAAAGCAAGGTGGGCCCTAAAAGCTTTGAACGGTATGAAACACAGTTTCCTATGGTATGGCCCGCCTGATGATCGGATGGACCTCATTTTTCGGCTCAACGCCTAAAACGAGGCAAGGAATAGGATGGACGGCGTGGATTATTCACATATATCAAGGTGGGGCCTATTTGTGAGGTCCACACAAAAAAAAACTTAGAACCAAGCTTAAATTTGTATTTTTTCTGACGTCGTCAATGGGCCCTGGACGCTGGACGGTTTGGTCGTGGCTCCTCTGTTGAGGTGGCCCCAGCTTAGGTGGGCCCTAACTGATAGATGGTATAAATACAATACATGTAAGGTGGGCCCCACTTGAAGATAGTTTGGATAAAATACATGCTTCAGGGTGGGATCTATCCAAGCCACACAACCATGTCATAATCACATAAGAAAATGAAATAGAGAGGGAGGGGGAGAGATAGAGAGAGATCGGTGAGGATGGAGGGGCCCCGCCACTATGGGCCCCTCTTGCATTCAACATACATCAAGGTGGGTCCCAATACATGTGGGCCCATTAAACCACAATCCAACGGTGGAGATTCCTTCTCCAATAAAATAGACGGTCTAGATGACCCTTATCAACTAGAAAGTAAGCATCATGATGGGGTCCATGGAGATTGGCCCCATCATGGAATGATCATGATGATCAAAGTGGGCCATCGGCCACATTTTAGGGTCCCAAGTGAGATCCAAACCATTGATCGGTTGGCCTCACTTGGCCCATCTTAAAAGAAATGAAAACTACTCTATTAAAGCACCCACCACTTGATCTTCTGCTTCTAAGGGTTCCTTAGCTCCTTAGCTTCGATTTCAATGGAGGAGATGATGTTTGGATGGTGAAGATGAAAGAGGAAGGGGTAGGAAAGGTGGGCCACACTTGTGGCTCTCTTGGAGAAATGGTAGAGGCTTGGACGTGTGAGAGGTTTTGGGTTGCTTGGAATGAGATTTGCAAATGAAGAGAGAGAGGGTTGTAAAGAAAGAGGAGTGATGGATGTGGTGTGATGGGGTGTAAGAGGCTCTTTTTGACTTTTGGGGTAAAAGGTGTAAGAGAGGTATGGGTTTGTAAGAATCTTTTTGACTTTGGGGCTTGCTTGGGAAAGGTGAAAAGTTGATGTGTACTTGACATGATGGGATTGATTGATGGGTGATTGATGTGACATCTCGTTGAGATTCTCTTGGGTTTCGCAACGTGCGACGTTTTCCTCGCACCGAACGTTGGCCCACATCTCCTGGCCAGAGTATCGCCTCGGCGCGCGAGTCGCGGCGTCGGAACCCCGACGACGGTGCGGTCGCAAGGATACAAGTCCTAGGTTGAGTCGACTCGGGTTAACGGCGTAGGAATCAGGGTCGTGCGCAGATACCGGTAAGGGTCGAAGGTTGCCGGAATTCGACCGGGAAGACCATGGAAACCTACGGAACGGTACGGTCAAGGATACGGGTCTTACAGCTCTCCCCTCCTAATAAAAATTTCGTCTTCGAAATTTACACAATCATCGCAACTAGTCATAACTCGTGAGGAAGAAGAGACATAATATCATCATATAAAATCAGAAATAACATACAAAAAACAACCCGTAATCAGTCATCAAAGAGATGGGGATAACGCTCTCGAATCTCAGCCTCGCGCTCCCAAGAAGCCTCCTCAACAGAATGGTGACCCCACTGAACCTTCACCAACGGAATGACATTGGTCCGTAGGACCTGCTCCTTACGATCAAGGATACGAACTGGCTGCTCGATATAGGAAGCGTCCTTACGAACCTCCAGCGGCTGCCAATCAATAACAGGAATGATGTCTGACCCACACTTCCTCAACATAGAGACATGAAAAACGTTGTGGACGCCAGACAACTGAGATGGCAAGGCAAGCCGATAGGCCACGGCGCCAACGCGCCTAGTGATCTCAAAAGGTCCTATGAATCTTAGGGCAAGCTTGCCCTTCACTCCAAATCGAACTACGCCCTTCATGGGCGAGACCTTGAGATACACATGGTCCCCTATATCAAACTCCAAGGGACGACGCCGATGATCAGCAAAACTCTTCCGCCGGCTCTGAGCTGTGCGCATCCTCTGCCTGATGATATCGATAGCCTCAGATGTCTCATGCACAAGCTCGGGACCTAGGAGACGACGCTCTCCAACCTCGGTCCAACAACTCGGTGATCTGCATGGTCTGCCGTATAGTACCTCAAAAGGAGCCATGCCGATGGTCGCCTGATAGCTGTTATTGTATGCGAACTCAGCCAATCGCAGATGCTCATCCCAGCTACCCCCGAAATCAATTGCGCAGGCCCGAAGCATATCCTCAAGGATCTGGTTGACCCTCTCGGTCTGGCCATCGGTTTGCGGATGGTACGCGGTGCTAAGTTGCAAATCAGTCCCCATCGCTCTCTGAAAGCTCCCCCAAAACTGAGACGTGAACCTCGAGTCTCAGTCCGAAACGATCGAGACTGGAACACTATGCAGTCTCACAATCTCCTCGAGGAATAACCTTGCAAGCCGGTCCATAGACCAAGTCGCACGCATCACGAGAAAATGTGCCGACTTCGTCAGACGATCCACAACAACCCAAATGGCGTCATGACCACGCTGAGTCCTCGGCAAGCCCATAATAAAATCTTTTGACACGTGCTCCCACTTCCACATCGGGATACTCAAAGGCTGTAATAGACCAGGGGGTCTCTGATGATCGGCCTTGACACGCTGGCATGTGTCACACTCGGCCACAAAACTAGCGATCTGGCGCTTCATCCCCGCCCAAAAATACTGTCGCCTTATATTACGGTACATCTTCGTCGAGCCAGGATGGATAGAAAAATGTGATCGATGCGCCTCGGTCATAAGATCTCTACGTAGCTCAGGGATATCCGGGACGCACAATCGGCCTCTGAAGTGAAGTCCACCATCTGTACCAATCTGCCAATCTACCTGACTCTCAGATGCCGCATCAGCCCTATAACTCTGCAACGACTCATCAGCCTGCTGAGCCTCGATCACCCTTGCGACAAGAGAGGGTTGAATCGACAGGCTCGATAACTGCACGATAGAAGACTGCAGGCCGAACTCAAAATCATACTCTGCCACATCCTCAAGCATCCGCCACTCCTGAATCATCATATGCGCCACTAGGCCTCGTGGCTGACGGCTGAGGGCATCCGCCACCATGTTCGCCTTGCCAGGGTGGTACTGAAGATCGAAGTCATAGTCCTTCAGGAGCTCCATCCAGCGCCTCTGCCTCATGTTCAACTCGGACTACGAGAAGAGGTACTTCAAGCTCTTGTGGTCGGAGAAGAGCTCGAACCTAATCCCATAGAGATAGTGCCTCCACACCTTCAGTGCGAAGACAACTGCAGCCAACTCCAGATCATGCGTGGGGTAGTTCAGCTCGTGGATCTTGAGCTGGTGAGATGCAAAGGCCACTGGTCTCCCGTGCTGCATCAGGACAACACCCAAACCAATGTGTGAGGCATCAGTGAATACAATAAACCCATCACTCCCAGAGGGAAGAGTGAGGACAGGACTGGACGTCAGACGGTCCTTCAACTCCATAAACGCTCGCTCGCAAGCGTCACTCCAAACAAACTCTGCGCCCTTCCGAGTCAACCTGGTCAACGGGGCTGCAATACGGGAGAAGCTCCCAATGAAACGTCAGTAATAGTCCGCCAAACCAAGGAAATTGCGGATCTCGGACGCAGTCGTGGGCTGGCCCCACTGACGCACTGCCTCAACCTTCGAGGGGTCCACTGCGACACCCTCCCTCGTCACCATGTGACCGAGGAACTTCACCTCCTCCTGCCAGAACTCGCACTTCTCCAGCTTCGCATAGAGCTGGTGTGCGCGGAGGGTCTGCAACGTAACCTCCAGATGCTGCTCGTGCTCCTCACGGGTCCTCGAATAGATCAGAATGTCGTCGATGAAGACTACAACAAACTGATCGAGATAAGGGCGGAAGACCTTGTTCATCAACTGCATGAAGACCGCAGGTGCATTGGTCAGTCCGAAAGACATGACCTGGAACTCAAAATGACCATAACGTGTCCTAAAAGCCGTCTTCGGAATGTCCTCCTCTCAGACCCGAATCTGATGATAACCGGAACGCAAGTCAATCTTCGAAAAGAATTGTGCACCCTGCAGCTGATCAAACAAATCATCGATCCTCGGGAGCGGGTACTTGTTCTTGATCATAACCTTGTTGAGCTCGCGGTAGTCTACGCAGAGCCTCAACGATCCATCCTTCTTCTTCACGAAGAGTACCAGCGCTCCCCACGACGAACTGCTCTGACGGATAAACCCCAACTCGCGCAACTCGTCCAACTGCTTCTGCAGTTCCCGCAACTCTAACGGTGCCATACGATACGGGGCCTTAGAGATAGGCGTGGTACCGGGCACGAGATCAATCTGAAACTCGGTGAGTCGGCGAGGCGGTAATCCCGGAATCTCCTGAAACACATCGGGAAAATTGCAAACAATCGGCATCTGATCAATACAAGCAGCAACAGGCTCCTCAACGGCGCAGGACGTCAAGCAAGATAATGGCTCTCCTCGAGGCTCTGCAACGAACTAAAACTGCGGCAAGCCTGGTATATCGAATGTGACGGTCCTCGCGGAGTAGTCCAAGATGGCTTGGTACTCAGCAAGCCAATCCATGCTCAGAATGACATCGAACTCGGACATCGGCAACACATATAAGTCGGCGGGCAAGAAAATCTCTCCCACTAGCACGGGGCAAGACGAATAGAAGCGGCCTAATACTGTAGTCTTCCCTAAGGGCGTCGATACGGTCAACCCCTCTCGAGCAGAATCTGTCGGTAATCCAGTAGAATGACAGAATCCCTCGGATACAAACGAGTGTGAAGCCCCAGAATCAAATAGAACCCAAGCGATGCATGAAGAGATTAGAAGTATACCCTCGACGACTCCTCCAGATGACTGAGGATCCTGCTGGGCCGCGTAAAATCTAGCCTGAGCTGGCTAGGGAGGTGCCTGTCCCCTCTGAACGTACTCCTGCTGCTGCTGTTGCCGCTGAGGCGGTCGAAACTGCTGCCTCTGCTGCTATGGCCTCGGAGGCTGGTGCTGCTGCTGAGGTGGTCTCTGTGGTGGAGGCTGCTGTCGCTGTTGCTGTTCGGGTCTCTGCTGCTGTGGTGGAGGCTGCTGCGGACCTCTCGGCTGCTGCTGCTGCTGTGGGGGCCGCTGCTGCTGCTGCTGCTGGGGACGGGGACACTCCCACATACGGTGTCCCGTCGCACCGCACCCAAAACAAGTGCCAGTGAACTGCCTCGGAGGTGGTGCTGGAGGTGGTGCTGGTGCTCGGAAGGCTGGGCGACCTGTGAACCTCTGCTGCTGCGGTCGACGCTGCTGTAAGTCACCGGAAGGAGCATGCCTCTTCCGGTCTCTGCTCTGACCGCGATCAGACTGAGAACCGGCCCACTTAGCCTCTAAAATCTGTGCCTTCCGCACCACTCCCTCAAATGTCGGGAGCTCATGCCCAATGACACGGCCTCGAAGACCGTAATGCAAGCCGTCCTCGAAGCGGCGGGCTCTCCGCTCCTCATCATCTACCAAGTACGGCACAAATCGAGACAGTGCTACGAAACGGGCCGCGTACTGGGCCATTGTCATATCGCCCTGCACCAAAGCCTCGAACTCCAATGCCCGCTGTCGTCGAATGTGATCGGGAAAGTACTGTCGGTCAAACCGATCCACAAAATCCTCCCAGGTCCATACAAAATCGGTGCCGGCTGCTCGTGAGACTGACGTCCACCAGTGCTCAGCCTCACCATGGAGAAGAAATACGGCTAGTCGGACTCGCCGCTCGGTCGTACATCCCATCGTCTCAAATATCTTCTCCACATCGGCACGCCATCTCTCAGCTACCGTCGGGTCTGGCTCACCCTGGAAGCGCGGGGGATCGAGTCGTCGGAACTCCCGAAGAAGGGCACTCGCGCGGTCCTGCTCGGCCTGCTCCGGTGAGACAACAGGGTGCCTGCCCTGTCCCTGAAGTGCAGCCGTCACAGCCTGTAACATCTGCTGCAACTGGGAGGCACTCACGGATACGGTCGGGTCCGCACCGGTCTCAGGTGGAGGAGCAGCATACTCCGAATGGGCAGTAGGAATCTTTGGTGGTGGAATGGGCATAGTAGGCGGTAGTGCGGGAGTCTCAGGCGGTGATGCGGGAGTCTCAGGTGGTGGTGTGGGGGTTGATCGGGTCACTCTCTGGCGCGCCATGTCCTACAGGAAGATCGAAGGCGCCTATCAACTTGGAAACTCTCGAAGGTACGCACATTAAGAGTCGGTAATAAAATATCGCTAAGCTATTCGAACTAAGGACTTAGTCATCCTAAACTCATAGCAGACATGTAATGTTGTTCTTAGTTATTCCCGAGTTATGCTCTGATACCAACTTCTGTCACGCCTCAAACTCAGAAACCGGGCTCACAAAATATCCGATCGCCGAATCCAGCGCCTACAGCCTCCGTAGAACCCCATTCTCGGCTCCTAACGCCCATACGCCAGGTTCCGATCCTGGGATGCTACGAGGAGGATTTTTTTTTACATCAGATTAATTTGTAATAAGCATAACCAAAGGCATAACCCACAAACAATAACCAAAAACTCCATCACATTTCCACTATGATCAAAAACTTTACAAGTACATGAGCATAAAGGGAAATACAATGAGAAAGGGCAAAAAGCTCCAAAAGATCTGCTCTGCGCTCCAGCCTCAACGCTGCTGCGTCCTCGCGTCACCTGCACGCAACGGTCGTGCATAAGCTTATAGAAAGCTTAGAGGCTGGTGAAAGTGTGTGCACAAGGTAGTAATGCAGATATGCAGTATCAGAGTAATGCGGAACATGCTGGTGAATCTATGAATACCATTAGCCGTACCGAGCTATGCGGTGCAAGGCATGAATGATGTCGGCCGTACCAAGGCTATGCGATGCAAGATGCAAGTCAAGCATACAAATCCTCATCTAAGTCCACATATCAGTACAGCTCAAAATCTGGGATATCACCGGGGTCTAGTACACTCTAAACCAGATTGCCGCCCCATCGCGCGGAATGAGGTAAGTGGAAGAGACCTCACTACCCGCCTACCAATATCGGGCGCGGCTCGTCGATAGCGGACCCATTCCTCGAGCTGGTCAAACTCAGCCTAGTATTGCCCCCTCCTCTCGGGCGGGTAAGGCCGTACCCCCTTCCAACCGACCACGACACAGTGGAAAGCGCAGCCTCCTGGTAATCGGCCATCGGCGCTCATGCACCCACTCGGTCTAGACGTTGGAGCAACCTCTTGGTACCATAAGGGTTTAGGGACTTTCACCCAGGGATATCTATAGCACCCCATGTAGAACAAGATTTCCGGTATCCAATCCTGCCAACCACGATATGCCTGTGGCGGCTACGACCCTGATGTCGCTAGGGCATACAGTAACCATATCATACAATGCGAATGCATGAATCACACTATCCAGTCATGCAGCAATCCTGTGCGTCTCGTGCGCTCATGTGGGGCAACACCGCCTAACCGGGAGCCCCTAAACAATCTGCCCGAAGGCATATGCTATGATCAGTCACTTCTCATACCAAGCATACATATGATGCGTATGATCATGAATCATGAGACTATACTAAACATGTTATATGGAATAGATGTTATTCATAAGGAGATGGGCCTAGACGGCCTACAAGTATGGGCCTAACAATGGGCCCTAGGGAGAATTATAATGCGGACATTTAACCAACATTATTCGACAATGTGGACGTCAAACCAACATTGCTCCCAAGGCATTGCCCGTCGTAAACATCATTACATGAACCAGGTTGGGGTTACACATTGCAATGGACTTTCGGTACATCCCATTGGGCCTTAAATACATCAAATGGGCCGTATCACATGGGCCTTACATTCATCAAATGGGCCGCAATAATGGGCCTCACCAATGGGCCTTATGTACATTGCAATGGGTCATAACCCATGGGCCTTAGATACGTCAAATGGGCCTAGTCTCATGGGTCTTAAAATACATCAAATGGCCTAAGGACATGGGCCTTACATCCACATCGAAGTGGGCCCAAATGATCTACCACAAATACATTAAGATGGACTTCAAAACATGCCAAGGTGGGGTCCACTTAGACTATGGATCTGGCTCATCTTTAGCTCATGCCATAAAATGATCCATCAAAACGGATAGATGGATTGGATGCAACATAAACATCATGGTGGGGGTCCAATTGAGGGCCCACCATAATGTGTATTATATTACATAATATAATATAATATATATATATAATATGTATACAATATTTTATAATATAATATATATATATATATATAATATCACACGCACACACACCATGCACACGCATGCACCCACACATGCACACACACGTGCACATACACCTCACACACACATCTGCACACGTACCACCACACATGCACGCACACACACGTGCACACCACCACACCAGCACCCACGCTGTGTGCTCCACCGTCCAGCGGACGGTGGGATAAAGCACATAGGTCATGTGGGCTCCACGTGGGGCCCATTGTAATGTTTACATGCCATCCAACCCGTTGACAGGGTCTCACGAACCTCAGTGAAAGGAAATCACAAATTTCATCTTGATCCCAAAACTTCTGTGGGCCCAAAAATGGTTTCAATGGCAGACCTTTAATTCACATTGTTTCCTTTGGTGTGGGCCGCAAAAGTACCGGATGGGCCTGATTTTTGGAGGGGGCCCACTCCAGGGAGGGGCCCACCCAATGAACGGGATGGATGAAACATATACATCATGGTGGGGCCCACGGCAGGAGCCGTGGGTGGCTGCCTCCCGCCCGTCTGCCAACGTTAGCGCAGGCAGTGCCTGCGCCGTCTGGCTTGTGTTAGGGGCAGCAACGCTGCTGCCTTACCCTTTTTCTTCTTCTTTTTTTTTTTGATTTTCCTGCGAAATCTCGCATGTGGGGCCCGCTACTGGAGAATCCACTCCGTCCAACAGATGTTACGGCTCAGGATACACAAAACAAGCCTAATATACAACATATTGGGAGTGTAGATAAAGCAAGGTGGGCCCTAAAAGCTTTGAACGGTATGAAACACAGTTTCCTATGGTATGGCCCGCCTGATGATCGGATGGACCTCATTTTTCGGCTCAACGCCTAAAACGAGGCAAGGAATAGGATGGATGGCGTGGATTATACACATATATCAAGGTGGGGCCTATTTGTGAGGTCCACACAAAAAAAAAACTTAGAACCAAGCTTAAATTTGTATTTCTCTGACGTCCAGCGTCCCTGGACGCTGGACGGTTTGGTCGTGGCTCCTCTGTTGAGGTGGCCCCAGCTTAGGTGGGCCCTAACTGATAGATGGTATAAATACAATACATGTAAGGTGGGCCCCACTTGAAGATAGTTTGGATAAAATACATGCTTCAGGGTGGGATCTATCCAAGCCACACAACCATGTCATAATCACATAAGAAAATGAAATAGAGAGGGAGGGGGAGAGATAGAGAGAGATCGGTGAGGATGGAGGGGCCCCGCCACTATGGGCCCCTCTTGCATTCAACATACATCAAGGTGGGTCCCAATACATGTGGGCCCATTAAACCACAATCCAACGGTGGAGATTCCTTCTCCAATAAAATAGACGGTCTAGATGACCCTTATCAACTAGAAAGTAAACATCATGATGGGGTCCATGGAGATTGGCCCCATCATGGAATGATGATGATGATCAAAGTGGGCCATCGGCCACATTTTAGGGTCCTAAGTGAGATCCAAACCATTGATCGGTTGGCCTCACTTGGCCCATCTTAAAAGAAATGAAAACTACTCTATTAAAGCACCCACCACTTGATCTTCTGCTTCTAAGGGTTCCTTAGCTCCTTAGCTTCGATTTCAATGGAGGAGATGATGTTTGGATGGTGAAGATGGAAGATGAAGAGGTAGGAAAGATGGGCCACACTTGTGGCTCTCTTGGAGAAATGGTAGAGGCTTGGACGTGTGAGAGGTTTTGGGTTGCTTGGAATGAGATTTGCAAATGAAAAGAGAGAGGGTTGTAAAGAAAGAGGAGTGATGGATGTGGTGTGATGGGGTGTAAGAGGCTCTTTTTGACTTTTGGGGTAAAAGATGTAAGAGAGGTATGGGTTTATAAGAATCTTTTTGACTTTGGGGCTTGCTTAGGAAAGGTGAAAAGTTGATGTGTACTTGACATGATGGGATTGATTGATGGGTGATTGATGTGACATCTCGTTGAGATTCTCTTGGGTTTCGCAACGTGCGACGTTTTCCTCGCACCGAACGTTGGCCCACATCTCCTGGCCAGAGTATCGCCTCGGGGCGCGAGTCGCGACATCAGAACCGCGGCGACGGTGCGGTCGTAAGGATACATGTCCTAGGTTGAGTCGACTCGGGTTAACGGCGTATGAATCAGGGTTGTGCGCAGATACCGGTAAGGGTCGAAGGTTGCCGGAATTCAACTGGGAAGACCGTGGGAACCTACGGAACGGTACGGTCAAGGATACGGGTCTTACAGTGAGTGCTCTCCCATTCATCTCTTTTGCTACCCTCATTTTATTCTAATTTAATTCTATTAATGATATAAATGTGGGACCCAGTAATGAAGGCCCCACTTTGATATTCATATTCCATCCTAGCATCCCAATGGTTTGGATGATCCAGAAAATACCACAATTGGCCTCAATTCAAGGTCTGGGTGGAACCTACTGATCATGGCCCCACCACGATGCTTATTAGCCATCCATTGTGCTCATAAGGTCATAAGAACATGAATGAAGGAAGCACATAAATATCATATTGATCCGAGACTTGTGGGCCCACTAGGATGATATAAGGCATCAAATTGATGGGCCCCACTGAGATTGTCAGTCCCTCACACTCACACATGCAAACCCCTGCACACACACGAGCACACACTTTAAGGACATGTGGGGCCCACAACAGGCTCCACCATCTGGTACGTGAGAAATCCACACCGTTCATCCATCTCTCCAGCTCATTCTAAGGGATGGGATACAAATGGTGGGTGATTGGAAGTGTAGGCGAGCCGCACCACAAGGATCAGTGGAGATTGTTTTCCACCATTGAACCCTCCCTAGGGTCATTGAAAGATATAATTGCCACCTATAAAAATTAAAGTAATAATAATAAGAAAAACTAAATAAATAATGGCAGCAAGGGCTGCTATTAAGCAACTCGTCAGTCTCTTTGGACATCCAGAGCAGACTCTGCTGGGGTCCATGAAATTTCGGGGCATGATGTATGCACGTTATCTAAACCGTTCACCCATGTTGTCGCATCATTTTAGCTCCCGAGCTCAAAAGTGGGCCCGATCCAAATTATATATATATATATATATACACACACACACACAAACGGAAACGCTCACCTGCGAACCAGTTCGTACATACGTAGTACAAACTTTTTTAAGAACCCATCATACGTGATGTGGATCCGAAATCTGAACCGTTCATGTGAAGTAGCACCTCGTGAAACCCTCCAAGCCCAAGTTTTACTTTGATCTAAAACTTTGATGGGCCATGAAAAATGAAAATAGTTTCCTCCCTTCATTTGCATTTCTCTTTGCTATGGCTCACCAAAATTTTAGATCGGGGTGAAAATTTGTTACATGAGGTTTCATTGGATTCCGCATCACATGGACCGTTCAGATTAGACACCCATGGCACATGTGCAAAGGTGTGCATGTACATAGGTGCGCAAGTGAGCATGACTCATATATATATATATATATATATATATATATATATATATATATATATATATATATATATATATATATATATAAGAGTCCCGGTCTCTCAAGACTGTACCGCATGAGATATTTTACGCACCAACCAACACAAGTAAAAAGGATGGGCTGAGATTAGGCCCCACCATGATGCGTTCATGAAATCCACCCCAATCATTAAGTCTGTGATAGAAATTTAGTGGTATATCTTAAAAATTAGGTAGATTCGTGATTCATATCAATCACACCAAGTGAAACCGTTTGAATAGTTGGCATTCCGTACACTGTTTTTGCTCATGTGGCCTACCAACATTATAAATGTGGCCGATATTTTATACTTATGACTAAATTATTATCACACACATTATGGATGGAGCGGATTCAAATAAATATCAAGGTGGGCCAACCCCTAGCCGACTCAGTAGTAGTTGGGATGAGTCAGAGACGTGGATTGCATGCCGACCTTGTCATTAACTAACAACCTTGCTAGTTGTTGGTGCTAGTGGGCCAAACGATGATGTATATATTTAATCCAAGCTGTCCATCCATTTTTCTAGCTCAATTTATGGTATGATCCCAAAAATGCATAAGATCCGAATTTAAAGTGGACCGCATCACATGAAAATAGTGGTGATTAAACGGATTAAACGACCATCATTAAAAATTTTTAGGTATAGTTTATCTGCCATCCAACCTATTGATTAGGTCATAAAGACTTCAATGAAGTAAAAACACAAATATTAGCTTGACCCAAAGCTTACTTTAGCCCAAAGAATTTTCAATGGTTGGCTTTCCAGCAATCTTTCTTGTGGCATGGTCCACTTGATATTTGGATCTGACTCATTTTTTTGGAACATGCCATACATCAGCTGGAAAAATAGATGGACGGCTTGGATTAAACACATACATCACTGTTGGGCCAACTAGCACCAACCAACTGCTGGGTGGCGATCACGACTAACAACCTAGGACAACGTCCCTGGGTCAAATGGAGGTGGGCCCACCTTGACATGTACGTAAAATCCACTCCAACCATAATGGGTCAATATGCTAATTTAGAGGTATTGATCCAACATTAGCCACATCTATAATTCTAGTGGGCCACATGAGTGGAAACCATGTAAGGAACACCCACTATCAAAATCACTTCACTTGGTGTGATCAACATAAATTAGGTATCAGGTCTAATGTTTGGTCTCCATGAATTAACCTCTACGATGCAATTAATGGATGGAATGGATTGGTGAGCCCTGTAAAAATTCAAAGGTAGGCTTTTTCTCTCTTACTGTTTTCTATTTTGTGGCCTAGTAAATCACAAATCAACCATATTGTTTTAACCCTACGGTTCAATTGATATCATGGGTTGATTTGTTGGAATGGATCACAGGAAAACATTATTGTGAGGCTCACAACACACTTGTTTAAGTTGGTATGACTAGTGGTAATTTGGATTCCGCATCACATGGATCGTTCAGATTAGACACCCATGGCACATGTGCAAAGGTGCACACGTGCATAGGTGCGCAAGTGAGCATGACTCATATATATATAAGGGTGATATCCTCTAGCTGGATGAGGGACATCCAGAGAGGAGCCCCCTCTTTTGGCACGTGTAGGGTGGAAGGTGGGACCCACCTTGGAATCCCATCCTAATATGTATATATCCACACCATCCTCCCACTTTAACAATGTCTTGGGTATTGGTCTAAAATTTTAGCTGATCCAAATTTTAAGTGGACCATACAATTGGAAACACTCCTATGGGGCGTGTTTGGCCAGGCGCTGGATATGGGTTATCTACCTATTACGTGGGTTGTACTGCTTACATCCCATCCCATCCTCTGTTTGGGACGGTGGGATAAAAACCATCCCACCCCATCTTGAACGCAACGCCTGGATTTCACTAATCCTGAGACAAAGGTTTTCACTGCTTTGTAGGGCCCACCAAGAAAACAATGAGATATCTACTCCGTCCACCATTTTCACTTGCCTGCTAAATGCCATGAAGTTATTTTGAGGCAGCTAGAAAACAGTGAGTGGGGGGCACCATGAGAAGCAATGGAGATGCAAACCCATCCATTTGTGACCATCCAAACACCCTGCTAGATATCCCATGGGCTATCCCAAACCCATGGGATCAACAGACAAACACTGACACCACCATCACTACCTTAAAAACCATTCCATCCCACCAAATCCCATGGGATTAGTCCGGCCAAACACGCCCCTAGGGTCAGTTTGGGCAATGGGATGGGATTCATCTGGTTGTCTGCCAATTCCACTCCATGTTTGGGAAGAATGGAAAAGCTTGGAATGAACGGTTTAGATATAACATATGTGTGTTATTCTCAGTAATTTCAAATAATGGTGGGTATATCCATTCAATGTACCACTGTTTAATCAACAAAGCATGACAATAATTTTATCCCATGGCAATAGGGGACAATCCGTTCCATGGTAATAATTATGTTTTTTGAATCCCATCCTACCTAATCCCTTCTAATCCCACCGCCCAAACTGACCCCTAGTGAAAACACATCAATAAAGTTTTCTTGAAATTCTTATTGTACCAAAGTCATCCAACGTGAGTCCACCTGATTTCCTTGGTACATGCACTCTCGCACCCTCACATGCACTTGTACACGCAATAGGGGTGCACCATGGATACTAACTTGATGGGCCGTGTACCAAAATCAGCCTTAAGGTGTGGGTCGAATGCCACTGTTAAAGCTTCACTAGGATCACCATAAACCATACCATAATGTATATAATCATATCTGTGAAGCCCACGCAATTGGACCGCACTTTGATAGACGTGTCTAACTCGAGAAGCCATCTTACCGACTTAAGTATCTTAATAATCTTATTTATTGTCATACTTTCACGCTTGTTTAGGTGAAGGCATTAATAAGGTGCTCCCAAATAAGGAAGAAGGTGCTGGGATTTGATATGTGGAATAACACAGATCTAGATCTAGGATGACAATATAAGAGCACCAAGCAAACTCAAGAGAACACACAGATTTAACGTGGAAAACCCTTGCGGGAAAAAACCATGGCACAAAGCAACAAAATTCCACTATGAAAATAGAAATTACAAAGAGAAAGGACTTACCCGATTTGAACAATCTCGAATCTCACCCTTGCTACACCCTTTAGAAACCCTAAAACTTTTTTGGGAACCCTTGGAACCCCTTTAAAAAGCCTTATAATACTTTAGAAAGGTCCTAGGGACCCCTATTTATAGCTTAGGAAACTCCATTTCCACACCTATCTGAATCCGTCTCAAATTTATGCAATCTGCACAGAATCCTCATAACCCTCGACTAGTCGAAGGAGGGCTTCGACCCGTCGAGGGGACCCTCGACTAGTCGAGTCAGTCCCTCAACTGGTTGAACAGCGTGGAAGAACAAAAAACATTGTCGCTGGACTTCGAGTTGAGCGAGCTTTGACCAGTCGAAGGGGTCCTCGACTGGTCGAGAAGAGCGGTGAATACAAGATTTAAGACATCATTTTGTAACAATCTTCACAATGTCTTTAATCTTTAACCGTGTAGCTTCTTGACCTCTTCTCTTATCTTTGCATCACATCATAGCTTTTTGTGCACAATCCGTCCTCCTTTTACACCATCACCAAGCCCAGGGAAGTTGCACAAAACTTGAACTTCTCTACAGGAATGACCTTGGTGATCACGTCTGTTGGATCTAAATCCACATGCCCAACCACCTTTGCTCCTGTCTTCCCAAAAGTAAAGACGTAGTCTTCTTACCATCTCACCGCCATCCAATGTTGCTTGCCGGGGTACTTGCTCACAACACCAATTGCCTGTGAAATAACCGATCTAATACAGACCATGACATGCACTGCCAACCGCATTCGAATAAGGCTCATGAGATATATCCTGCTTTTCCTCATCTGTTTTGGGACATGACCTGAGGAAAACTTGAGGAGAGACGTGTAAGGAACGCTCTCCGGCTTTGCCTGGTCCATCACATACTTGATCAATACCTACCCAAGGTATTTTGCCTAAGATAATTAAAGCCCACTCCTCTTCTTGTCTCAATGCGGAGAACCATCTTTGCAGCCCCCCGATCCTTCATCCTGAATGTCCCACTTAACCGAGTCTTCAGTACATTGATTTCAGACATGTCATAATTGGCGATCTACATGTCATCAACATACAATTCCTGACTCACCATGAGGGAATTAAACCACTGCCTAGGGGACAGGTCATACCACGACCTCCTGCAAACTTTTTTCTCAACCCCTTTAACTTCGAACTGCTCTAGTTGCTTCATGTAGATCCGCTCTTCTAATTTTCCTTACAGAAGTGCAGACTCCACATCTATCCTTTCCAGCTCAAGATCGCATTGGCCAACCAGTACTAATCACGGATCTAATAGACACCTACTATACCGTCGGCGCGGATATCTCTGAGAAGCCGATCCCTTCTCTCTGAGCATAACCAGTCGCTACCAACCTTACTCTATATCTATGCTGTATCCTCCTGAAGATCCACCTGGATCCCACTACTTTCCGGCCCACTTGAAGTTCCACCGGCTCCCATGTGTCGATCTGGTACAACGAATCCATCACATCGCCCATAGTCACTTTTCACTTCTCAGCATTAGGCTCACCTAGAGTCATCTGAATAGAAAACGGATCCTCTGCGATATTAGAGTCGTCCATGTACCTTGCCGATATCCTGCGATTATGCCGTGTGATTCTTCTCACAGGTAGCTGCTCCACATGCTTTGTATCCCTGTCCGCGCGTCTCAGCCTTCATGCCTTGTCTGCTTGTATGGCCATACCCAACATAACACACACGTGCAGAGGTGGAATCCACTACAGCCACTGCAGCTCTACCTTTTGAAGTGCTCCCGATCAACTTGTAAACATTATCGAGTCGTTGCGCTTTCATGATTACTCATGCCTCCTTAGATACTTTAAGGATACCATCAATACTTATGAACTTGCACCCTATAGCTTCGAATGCACCGAGAGAAATCAGGCTCTTCTTCATGTCGGGAACGTGCCTCACCCTAGTCAGGGTACACTCTGTCTCGTCAAACATCTTGACAAGCACCGTACCAACAACCACAACATTACAAACATTGTCATTGCCCATAAATACCTATCTACCATCGTACTCCCTGTAGCTGGTGAACCAAATCCGATGAGGAGTCATGTGAAAGGATGTCCCTTTGTCTAAAATCTACTCATCCTTATGATCATCGTATGATTATCTAATCGTAAACACAGACAAAACATCACCATTACATCCACTCGATCCATTTGACATGGCAGTGTTGGCCTCTCTGTACGAAGCCTCAGATTATTCTCTCTTCGATTTAAGATTTTCACAATCCTTCTTCACATGTCCTTCTATCCCATAATTATAGCACTTTACCTTTCCTTTGCCCTTACCCTTGAATTTGGATTTAGAACCTGAAGAACCTGTACCTTATTAAGAATTCCTTGTAACGTCTCAGAAAAATCCGTACAAAGACCCGAGTACCACCTCCGGCAGAAATCACTCAGGACTAAATCTTTTAAAAAGTAAATGAAATTAACTAAGTGCTAAACTAGATTACCTATGAAATTAGCACTAATCACTTTAAATATGAACTGCAAGACCCAAAACTTGCAGAATCATTGACGCTACATTACCCTAAAATCTAGGATTAATCTCTAAACCTAGTTGCTCTTGGGAGCACATTGAAACTTCGTATCGAACCTAGATCTCGTGTCGAAAGTCCATTGACCACGAAACTATATGCTTATGACCGATTTACTGGGCTTGACAACCATCTCGGAAATCAAATCCAGATAGTATCAAGAAATGCACAACTTGAGCCCGGAGCAAAGTGTGTGAGAAACGTGAATATCTTTGGAAAACGTACTTAGATTTAAGTGAATTGAGCTATTCGGTTGCGGGCTAAATCTAAGGTTTCAAACCATTAGAATCTAACCCAATTACACCCTTGGATTAGGAAAAATTTCATACACGTGTCAGTGTACTTGTGGCCCTGTTCAAGTATCGGTGACCGTTGAACTGAAACTGGTCTACCGGGGTCGATCTGTAAATTCAATCGGACTGAAAACTTAACTTGACCTAAATCCAAGGTTAGGGAACTTAAGTCCGACCGCACGCAGAAAAGTGGCCTCTAGAAGTACTCCGTTGGATCGAAACAACCACTATTTGGCTATAACCAAAGTATACCATGGCCCTGGGGCCATTCCCATAATTTCTAGGCCTATATAAGGGCCTTAAACAATCTCTCTCTCATTGCATACGAATTTGGTAAACCCTAAGAGAGAGAAGAGAGAAAAGGGAAGGAAAGAGAGAGAAAGTGAGAGAGAGAGAGAGTTAGCGTTTCTTCCTAGGATTCAATTCCATCACTCCACGTGCTTAACTATCACACCTGTATCGCTTTTATGGCGATTTTAACTCCGTACTTGGGTAAGAAATCTTAACCCTAATCTGTTTTAGAGTTTTAAATAGTGTAAGGGATGAAATAGCTAACCTATTTCATATTGTAGGTTGCTGTTGTGCCGTAGACAAAAACTTAGTGTTTAAACTGAGTTCGTTACGAGTCTACCGACGAAAGGTGTGGACTATAAACGTTTAGGTTATGGTTTTCAAGGCTTTCAATGTCGGCTAATGATTTATAATTGATTTGGGTGTCATTTCACATGCTAAATACGAAGATTCCTTCGCTTTACAGATATATATGAACTATGTTAAGTATAATACACTCCTTGTGTTAGTTGAAATGATCGAATGCGTATAGAATTTGTATTTGTGTTTGACATGATTATCCGTCATGGATATTGTGTTGTTGTATGTGCGACAACCCCTTGGCGAAAGGGTTTGCCCTAATACATGTTATGCCCAATATACGTCATGTATGTGATAGTGTGTGTTTTAAGTCTTTGTTGAAATGATTGAATGAATATGGGATTATGATTTATGCCTGCCACATCTATGGAATGCAAATACATGATTGCTGTGTATGTGATAACTCCTTATTGGAAGGATCTGTCCAAGTATATGTTATAATCAACATATGTTATGTATGTTGATATGTGTAGTCTAAGCGTTTGATAAAATGCCTGAGTAAGGAATGCTTAATGTAATTTGCTTAATGAGGGTGTTGAGATTGGATTCTCAATCCCCTTCTTTAGGGTTACAGTTTCCTTCAGGTAATCTATTTTACTACTATGTGATTTGTGGATTAAATGCTCATGTATGTTAACATGTATTGTATGTGTTCGTTGAAAGGCTGATATGAGATCTATATTTAATTATATTGTTACATGCTGTCTTAGCTATTATATTTGAATGCTATTGATCTGGAGTGTATTTGGGACTATGGTATAGTCCAGGTTATCGGTAACAGATCTTAGGTGGGTGACTGAGGTTGTTTCGCCACACAGAACATGTTTGATAAATCTGAGCCGTACTTTGATTGTCGACAGTGGTTAGGCCACGCAGAGTGCTTACGCACATCATGGTGATCAACTCGATGTACGCTCGAACCAGTCGAGCTCTTCAAGTAACCTGATTGGCCCAATGTATGTTCACCATGTATTGACACTACTGCTTGAATCTAAGGTACCAACTTACTAGTGAATAGCCTGTTTAACCTTGGTACCTTGATCCGCTAAGACTCATGAGCTGGACATGGTGGTATGGGACACCGTGGTTGAGCTGCCAGCTTACACTGGGGCGACGAGCCTCCCCGTAGTGACTAGTGAGCAACACCGCCTCGTGAGCCGAATATGATGGTATGAGACACTGTATTCAAGTTATCGGCTTACACTGATCAGGTGACGAGCCCTTTGTAGTGACCTCAAGCATACTCTGAGACTGTGTGAGGCGATGAGCCTTTCTGTAGTGACTAGAGTATAAACTAGGCATACATTGATCAAGGACGAGCCCTTTGTAGTGACCTATAACCGCAACATCGTATGATATTTACTAGGACTGACAACCTTAGAATGGATCATTGTTTGGGAAATGATATAAGGGAGGTACCTTAGCTTCCCAATCTTGCTGTATGAAAAGGTCTAATAAGAACTTGGTAATCATGTTCATGTACCACATTGCATGTGCCTTTGGCGTTAGAGTTGAGTATGTGCAAGCGGTGCATGCCGCGACCGTGAGATGAAGTTCACAGAGAGAGTGCAAGTGAGGGCATACATCATTAATATATATCATCCTTGCATTAATAAGAGTACTTAGGAATGCTTGATTGTATTGCCTTATCATTACTGCGTGACTGAATTGATAACATGTTAACCTTTACTTTATAACTCCATTGAGTTGATCACTCACTCCCACGTTCTGGGACGGTGTCTTAAACACTAACCAGACTTTGTCTTAGCTGCAGGTGATGGTGATGCTTACGAGGCGGAGCCAAATTTCGAAGACGATGAGGAGGCGTTCTCCTATATGCAGTTATTAGGCAGGTTCATGTGAGCCATGTCCTGATCGATGGGGCTTGCAGGGTTGTTGATTAGATGACATTACACATTTTGTATATTTTGAAACTTTACATGTAAATTATTGACCTGGTAATATGATCATACTCAGGAGACCTACGATTACTTATACATTTTATATATCTATCACAGTCTTCTGCTTGCTTAACTTAATCGTCTCTAGAGTGTGATATGCTGTTTTGGTTTAATCTCATTCATGTTTAATGTGCTAATACAGACAACATTAAATCATCATTATCTATGTTGCATAAGTGATGCGTTGGAACTCGGGAGTTGAGCTCCTACTCGACCCTCGATTTTTAGGGAGTTACATTCCTACCCCTTGTAAGCAGTGCATTAGAAGATATCCCCATGTCGACGTTAAGCTTTCTCATAGCCTTCCCTTGAAGGGCTGAGATAACGGTGTCGACACTCAGAGTTTCATTCGTGGTGCACATTGTGTCCTTGAATGAATCATACGATGCTGGAAGAGAATTCAACAACATACATGCTTGTTCTTTATCTTTCATCACTTTCTCCATATCCAGTAATTTGCAAACCAATTTATTAAAGTTGCTAATGTGAGCCTCCAGATCTCCACCCTCTGCCATCTTGAAGTTATACCACTGGGGCTTTAAGTGCAAGCGATTTTTAGAGAAATTTTTTTGCATAGACATCCTCTAACTTTGCCCATAACTTAGTCGCAGTTTTCTCCCTCATGACATTGTAGAGAACCTCATCTGTGAGACATAAACGGATCGATGATAAAGCCTTCTTATCAAGAGTATTCCAATCATCATAGTCATAGTAAACTTTCACTCCTCAAGAGTACCATCTTTGCCTTGCTTGATTAAGGAACTGATCATCTTGATCTTCCATAACTTAAAATTAATTTTCCCTTGAGTACTTCTCAATATCATACCTAGTACTTCCCCATTATTGCTAATCCCTCAGATTCAGATCTGTGCCCCAATGATTTCTTTGATACCACTTGTTGGGATTTGGTCATGGAATCACACAGATCTAGATCTAGGATGACAATCCAATAGCACTAAGCAAACCCAAGAGAACACACAGATTTAACGTGGAAAACCCTTGCGGGAAAAAACCACGGCACAAAGTGACAAAATACCACTATGTAAATAGAAATTACAAAGAGAAAGGACTTACCCAATTCGGACAACCTCGAATCTCACCCTTGCTACACCCTTTAGAAATCCTAAAACTCTTTTAGGAACCTTAAAACCCCTTTAGAAAGCCTTAGAATACTTTAGAAAGGCCCTAAGGACCCCTATTTATAGTTTAGGAAACTCCACTTTCGCACGTCTCTGAATCCGTCTCAAATTTACGCAATTCGTGTAGAATCCGCACAGAATCTGCGTAACCCTCGATTGAAATTATGGTAATGATCACTTTAGTTGAAGTAGAAATATGCCAATATGTCTAAGAGGGGGTGAATATGACTTTTTAATATTTTATGGTTATTTAAAATCCTATCAATCTAATCCTGAATAAATGTGCATGCATCAGGATTTCTTTAGAGTAACTCTAATGGCTTCCAAGCCAAATAGAGGATCCAATCATAAAACTAATTGACAGATATATAAGATGCAAATCATAGTTTATGATGGATGTGACTGTGTGTGAGGTGTTATCTTAGATAATCAAATACGAAAGCATTTAAGAAAATCACATAAGTAATGGAAGACAAATATCAATCTCAAATACAGTCATTTTTATAGTGGTTCAACTACTTGTTTACCCCACTTCTGGTGGACGCATTCAACCCTTGAGTGTACCGGATCTCATTAAAGGAGGTTTTATAACAGGTTCACCTCAAACCGGAGGTTTTAAATCAGGTTTACCTCTAACCAGTACAACCTACACTTAGGCTGACACACCATGTCTACACGACACACTTTATGCTCCCATGAGCAAGGGTCAACACACAACACCCAATTTTAGACCACACAGGCCAAGGATCCCTCACAGGTTAAGGACCTACACAAGGACCTCACAAGTTTATGCTCCCAAGAGCAAGGGTCAACACAAAGCACCTAAGTTTTAGACTACACAGGTTAAGGACCTAAGAGTTTATGCTCTCCATAGAGCAAGGGTCAACACAAAGCACCCACATGTACACTCCTGCCAGATGCCTCCTATGAGGACTTGCAAGGGGTGAGAAACTCCTTAGACCCAATCCTACAGAAGGAGTGATCACAAGGGTCCTCTCAACTCTAATGACTTACAGATAAGTAGATGAGCCCCATTCAGCGCGTTGTCACAGATCTCCTCCTTTGTTGACGAAGAATCTTCTGCTTCCTTGAACAGCAACTCAGAAGATGTACCAATACATGGCAACGGGTTGGGTCAAGGTTATGATAGAATCCTACTCTATTAAGTATTTTCCTATAAGGGAGACAGAGTGATTCCAATCATTTATGCATTCAAGGCATCCTAGCTTAATGATTTGTCATTAAGGTGGTAGCCGCAGGATCCTTGAATGTGGAAGTCATTCTCCAATCTACTCTATTGAATGTCAATGATGAGGGTGAATTGGAGGATGAACTTCCATGAGAGAAAAGGCTTAGGATATGTGATGTAAAGTTAAACACTCAAAAACACTCTCTATTCTCTCTACAAACAACCAAGGGCAAACTCTCATTAAATAGGCAAAAGGTTTCAACAGATATAAAATGGTCACATTTTTGACAGAGTTCGATATCATCGAGTAGGGTCGATATCATCGAGCATATACTCTCGATAACATCGACTGGCCGCTCGATGACATGAACTCAAATTTTAAACGCTTTTGAAACCTTTTGCTAGCTAGTCAAGGAAATCAAACGTATGTCAATGTCATCGGATTTCAAACTCCGATTTCATCAACACGAGGTTCGATTCCTCGACATTTGAAAATGTGAGAGCACTTGCCTTTGAAATATTTCAAGTATAAGTTATGATCGAGCATCACTCGATATCATCGGAATTTGAATATCGATGGCCAGTGTCGATTCATTGATAATTCCAAAGAATTTTCCTATAAGCTTGCTGGACAGTTTGTGTCCATATTCGATGACATCAACCATGTCTCGATATGATCGATATTTGAATATCGATTTTATCGAGTGACCCTCGATCCGAGAAAGAGAACCTAAAAAACTTTGCTAGAAAAATGTGTGTCCAATCCAATATCATCGAAGGGCTTCCGATATCATTGAAATTTGAATTCTGAGGATATCGAGGAGCTCTTCGATATATCAAAGATTACATGATTTGCATTAGCAGAACTTTGGACACACCAGACTTGATGTCGATTTTATCGAGTCTACTCAATAGACTCGAGATTCAAATTTGGTAATATCGAACCATCTATCGATATATTGATAATTTCGTCCAGAGATCTTTGTGGTTACTGGACATCTTATGTCCTCATTTCGATAATATCGAGTGAGCTTTGAGGACATCGATAACAAGGTTCGATTTCATCGAACCATGTATCGATAAATCGACGAAGGTAGAAAACTTAAAGATTTTTCCTGAAGTTTGAAAAATTTGTTTTCTAACCAAAAACCCTAAGCTGTTCTATTCAATTTTAAGGGTTTTAATTACCTGGTGTTTTGGGACATGGGATGTAAGGCTAAGATTTACCTGTGGCGAGTTCGGGCACATATCCAGTTGAGGCAGATGCTTGATCAGTCTTCCTATGAGGCTTTCTTGTCTAGCTGACTCAACACTCACGCTAATTGACAAACCAGGGCACTTTCATCGACTAGTCGAAGGAGGGCTTCGACCCATTGAGGGGACCCTCGACTAGTCAAGCCAGTCCCTCGACTAGTCAAGTAGTGCAGAAGAACAAAAAACATTGCCGCTGGACTTCGAGTCGAACGAGCTTCGACCGGTGGAAGGGGTCCTCGACTAGTCGAGCCAGCCTCTCGAATGGTCGAGCAGCGCGATGAATACAAGATTTAAAACATCCTTTTGCAACAGAAGGTTAATTGACAGGGCGAAATAATAACTATTTGTAAACAAATATCTTATATTAGGGAGCTTAATGTCTACGGTTCGATTAACCATAATGAAGCAAGTGGAGGACAACATTACTGTGTTGAAAATAAGAAACTATGAGGTTAACCAATCGAAAGTTGACAACATCATATATAAATTGGCTACCCAGGTACGTGATTTTTTTTTCCACATCTACATTATGTACTGTGGCATCCCTTAAGTTCTTAACTATCTCTAACTTATTGTTCATACAACATTACCACACGTACCATGGCATGATGCATTTAGCATGAAGCAGTATCTTGAATGTCTTCTACACCACAGCTTGATCACAATACATAACCAACAAACGAATTATATAATATATGGTGATATAGATTCATGGAACACCGGAAGTGTGGAAAGTAGTAGGGGATGAAGTGCCCCTTGGGTTGAAAGTCCCTAAGGCTTGATGGTATTTAGGGATGCCTCACTGTTGGGCTGAGTGGATACAAGGGTCATGGATTTGGCTCTTACTGACGAGGCCAGGCTGAGAAGGGGTAGGTTCGACCCGCCATTGGGCTGAGGTGGCAAACGGGGATCGGTCTGACCCACTGGCGAGGAGAAGCGTGAACGAGGTCCGCTACTTGTGTACCTAGTGGAGGTTTGTAATCTCACTAGTGTGTAGTGAGGTTGATTGCTGGTGTTTGGTGCATGGGCATCAATCCTGGTGGATCCTAAGTTCCAACAGTATATTGATCATAATCGAGACGATGATGTTCAGGAGTAGTGCTATCAAGTCCGTGGTGAGAGGACTATTGACAAATGTTTCTATGGATAACATTCAATTATTTTATGCATCTCACACATGATCACCCTCCATCATTCATTAAGACATCGCTTTACATTGATTATCTCTTTTGGCAGTTCTTTTATTATGTCTTTCCTGTTAATTTATCTTGCATACTTATCATGAGGACATTTCACTTGTTAAGTTATAAAACTTATTTGTCTTTTAACCACTCAGGTAAAGGATCTAAAGAAGAAAAACAAGTAACGACCACGAGTTAGGCTTCACGTTGAGGTACTGATTTGACTTTTGAATTTTTGAATTGTATATGATGTATATATGTATCGCGCAGACAGATGATGTACTTTTGAAATTTTGTAGTACCCAGTTTACTTGTATACAAATATTACCTATCTTGTCTTTGATGTTTCTCTTTTGTGAAGAATGACTGGTGAGATCTATCCCTTACATTACCTTACCGGACGCCGAGCTTGGGACTTAATGTGCAGGCATTGGGTATCAATCCCGGAGTTCGACTTGTTGCGCGCCAGATCCGGTAGATATAGCGCTCATACAAGACTACCGGGCCTGAGGTGTGACATAAGCAATTCTAAACATCACTACGGCTATCAATTTGTTAGGAAATCATGATAAGATTTCATGTGAAGCTTAAATTTAATAACAGAATCACTAAAGCATTTCATCAAACATGTAAGCATGAATAACACAACACAATCACATATGCATTTCATCGAACATGTGAGCATGAATAATTCACACAATCACATAGGCATTTCATCAAACATGTGACCATCAATTAAACAACACATTCAATCACTTAGGTATTTTCTCAAACATGTGAGCATCCATAAATAACCAATAATACATGTTGTGATCAAATCAAAATGTGAACATGTTAGCATATACCAAGCTATCTACAAATAACAAATCATTAGCTGATACCCTCAAGGGTCGATAAATGGTAACATAGGAATAATGGTCCGCACCTTTAAGATTTAATTTTTGATTTTTGAGCTCTTAGGGTTAGGGTTTTGAGGAAAAACAATTCCTACAACAAATTCAAAGGAATTGAGTGAGAATCATGCAATTAATTATAGAAAACTTAGGTTGAGAAGCATAGTTTGTTTCTTACCTCTCAATCGAGAGTAGGATGGATTCAGCGGAGGAGAACGATTGAGGCGTGGGCTTGATTAAAGGGAATCCATCAAGAAAATTCCAAGATCTCCCTCACTCACTCACTCTCTCTCTCTCTCTCTCTCTCTCTCTCTCTCTCTTTTTCTTTTTAGGGTAAAATTCGATGGGGAGAGGGAGTGCCCAATTGAGGGACTTATATAGTGCCGGAAGTGGTGCAAATGGCCCTAAGGGCTAGGTTTTCATTATACTAACCCTATGGGACATTGTTTCTAACCTTTAGGCCCACTATGGGGTGTAGGGGTCAATATACATCATAGGATAGTTGACCCTAGTGATGATCTACACATGGATACGATCGGCCCACCATTTAGATGCGTTGATCGACGATATGATTAGAAGATGGTTTGATGGTCATTGATGGTCGATCGGGGCCGCAACTATATGAATATGTGTAGGGTATTAAGATAGATTGTTGTCCTAAATTTGGTCATTATCTAACTGTCCGAAAGTCACAAATTTGACAAAGACCGAATACAGACAACTAACTTAAGTTCTTGATTAATTTCATGAATATTCACAATCTCATGCACTGACCTTGCGAGTCCAAGTTGAGTGATTTGAGATGCGACCTCGACTCGATGTCCCATGATGGACGTCAAGCTCACTAAGAAAAACGCCTTTCTATAGTCTTGGGTTTAGTGCCCACTAACGAGCGGTGTAAAGCTTGTTCGTATAATTAGGGCATTTCTGGAATCAATCGGATAGGGAGATTTCCTGTGTGCAATTATTAGAGTCCGGATTAGCTAAGTTCATAGTGTAGCCTATTCGCAACTAGCGAAAATGATGATTCAATCATAATCACCACAAACCGTTGGTCCTTAAACTAAAAAGATAACTGAGTCAGTTTGGTTTGTTAATTAAGATCCGACCCCTAGTTGTCTCGACTTTTGGTAGGTCTTTATTTAGTTGTGGTTGTCTTAATTAGTTAGTGGTAGGTCTGCTAGATTTGGGCTATATAAAAATAAATCATGAGGCTAGACTCAAGGTTTATGTGATCAAGTGGGTTCGTTGGCTTCCTACGGTTGATTAATCAGATTTGTGCAGTTCTTTACTGGTATCACTCACGTATAAGCTAACATCAAGTGTTAATGGTTAGTAAGTGACAACATAAGTTAATTATAGTGAAAAATTTAAAGGTTTTTGAAAATCTAAGACGTTACAGTATGTCCCTGGATTAGGACCATAGTGGTTATTGGTTATGTTAGTGCACTCATTTTTTCACCTTGGTTTGTCAATCACATGAGTCGTTGTGTTAAGTAGTCGGTTGAGCCTTTGGAAAGTGAAGACCGAAGACACAAGTGAAGATGGAGCATCAAGCATTAAGAACAAGTAAAACATGTGCCTCGGTGACCCTTAACCCTTGACCCAAAACAACCCTATAACCTTTAGATGATCTTGATCCAATAGGAATATAAAATGGATCATCCTTTATCCTTAGGAGACCAAGAAAAACATGATAAATAAGGCTAGAAGAGGTGTGAATCTGTTGTGTAGATGATAGCCTAAAACAACAGATTCCAAATGATGTTTAACGGCATCAAGCTGCCATTGAACATTCTTTGATGACATTGAAGACCTGTCCGATGCAATCGATTAAGAGTCAGGGATGTCCAGCAATCAAAATGGATTTTTGGCTGGAATTCTCGATGGCATTGAGGACCCTTTAATGACATCAAAACTTGGCATCGAAGTCCCCTCAATGGTATCGATTTGAGATCCAGAATTGTCTAGCAACATTTTTGGATTTTCTCTTGATTCTCTCAATGGCATCGAAGTTAACTCGATGACATCAAAACATTATGTTCGATGACATTGAAGGTCGGGTCGATGCAATTGAAGTGGGTCCAGATCTATCCAGTATGCAAACATCATTTTGTCTGGAATTATCGATGGCATCAGGAAAACCTTCGACGACATCGAAGGAATCTTCGACGAGCTCAAACTTTTTATAAACGAGAATTGGCTCTTGGGCATTTTGATGGGTTTTTGGAGTAACCAGTGGTAAGGTGATCTCGTATGCAGATCCTCCATTCCATGCCTCCAAACTTATGAGTTTTTAGCAACCTTACTTGAGATTTCAACTATAATGAGGATTCCAACCTCACCATTGGAGATGTGATTGAACTCCTCCATTTCCTAGAGATTGGACTTAAGCATCTTGGTAAATTATTGTCCAAATCTTATAGGAGACCCATCTAGTTGAGTCTCCTATGATAAACAACTACCCATTAGTTGTAGGATAATCAACTGTAACGTCCCATGTTTTTGGAACATGAGTATATGACTCATTTCCTAAAAACCCGAGTGTTAACCTTTAGAGAGCCAAATTCCACATATATTTTTCTTTTTTCCTTATTTTCTTTTTCAGAGTGAGCGTTTAGACGGAATAGGAATAAATCAAGAAAAGGAAATTGCATATACATTCAAATTATACAAGTGACTGCCCATAATGACTTATACAAACCAATGTCCCAATACTTACCATTACAAAATGAAATAATATTGCATGCGAAACGAAGTAAATTATAACTAATCTTGAGCTGTAAAATCACATAGCAACTCTTGGCAAATTCAATCATGTATCCTTGACAAATGTACCCTGCTCCTCATCAATATGAACACGAACATCTTCTAGGCCACTTGCACTACCTGTACGGTTATATATTCAATGAATGAGTGACCAACTCAGTGTGAATTCCCCTCAAGATTACACACTGCTGCATTAGTCAAGCATAGTTTTTAAAAAAGGCATTCAAAATAATATATGATGCAGTCTTATTAAATGCATGGATGCGTGAGTACACATCAACTGGGGATGCTCATCCAGTTGGCTTTTGGGAAAAACCTATGCATGTAGTCGGTCACCAGCAAAAGTACATCGTACACGTGTAGTGCCAAGCTCACCAAAAGTGGGTCGATAGTAGGTGGTCTGGTAGCTAGCGAAACATACCCCAACTAAATCCTATAAGCACGTGTTACAACATCCAGAATTAGTTACCTGTCATCGCCCGTATGTTATGAATGCATGATTAGCCCAACCATTATTATTCCATTTACAACCAGCCAATTTAAGAAAGATCAAATGTCACTACGGGGGGTTCATCACCCAGCATGGGCTGACAGCTCGGACATAGTGTCCCATGACCACCATCCTCGGGTCATGAGATTACCACCTTAGGATGTTTAATGGATGCATATCGACTAGTGGCCAATCAAATTTAATATATGAGACTTACCATCGCATGGTTGCACAAAAATAATACATCGAACCCACATAGGGCAAATACCAAAACAAGCCACATAGTGTAAATATCAAAACTAAGCAACATAGGGCAAATATCAAAACTATGCGATGAAAGACCATCCTCAAAAGCCACTTGGACACAACAACCCATGGATGGTAGGCCCACATCAATATTCCATTTAAACCATCATTAAGTAACTACCGAGTCGAAGGTCCATTATAATCACAATCAATTAAGTTACATCCCAAGTTTGGGTGTACATCTGTAAGTGGAGTTTCCCCACGATGTAGTAATTCAAGTTTCACAAGCAATTCGCAAGCATGAGAAAATACAAGTACATGACATATAGATGTTTATGTAGGATACATATTGAGTAAGTAATTTAGCATTCAATCCAAACAACTAACACATGTGATTATAAGATAAGGATATCAATTATCAACCAAAATTAAAGTAGAAACTATCACTTAAGGTAATGGTAAAAATGGAAAGCTCAAGGGAAAGAAATCATCACCTTACGAATCAAATTGCTAACTAACATTGCTAGGAAGCATGTGCATCCTTGTAATGGAATCCTACCACGAATGATGAAATTGTACAGTTAGATTCAAGTTTTACACACCATTTAAGGTTAAGATGATAACCTAGGGTTCAAATTATTTATTTTTAGTTTAGTTCTAGACTTAAATTCTAGGATTCAAATGCTAATTGATGTACGATTAATCACAACGCTAATAATTTTAATAATCATAAAATCGCCATTATTACTAGTGATATATTACTATTATTAGCTAACATGACCCCAATAATCATTATGATAATAAATATTATGATATACTATTAATGATAATATTTAAGAGTGATAAATAAAATAATACTATTTAATAATTGCAATTTTGTTTATAATAACTAGTTTTAGCATAAATTATCTATTAATGGCTAATCATATCTAATATTAGCAATCCTAATAATAAGAGTGGTAACAATGATAGTAATACAAAGAGGCAAGTCTAGTATGGAAAGAAAACATTGACTCGCCTACGTCGACTCGATTTGACCCACAAGCTTGATTTGATACCAACTTGAACCAACTCAGTGAGTCACCTAAGTGGCTTTGGATCTCCGTAAGCATTTGTTGGACTGTTGGACCGAATCAGTCCCGATCTATGACCCGGTTGGTTTGCCGAGTCGACTCAGCAATCACCCTCTCAATCTCACTTTCTCCTTCTTCCTTTTTCTTTCTTTTCCTTTTTTTTTCTCCTTCTCTCTCTTCCATCAACTAGAACTCCATCCGGGCCTAAACTTAAGCCGAACTCAGCCAAGCTCGTATGGGCCACCCCCTGACTCAACAGTGAGTCAGCCGTGGGTAACTGACTTCTCCCGAACTCAATCGGGAGTGCAGCACCACGACTGAACTTGCTCTTTCTCTCTAAGTTTCTTCTCCTCTTCCCTCTCTCTTCCTTCTCCTCTTTTCTAATGAGTCCAACCAACCCGAACTCCATCTCGATTGGGTTCGAGCGAGTCAGCGACTCAGTTTGAGTGGGATTAGTGTGACGAACGGCACATCCTCTCCTCTCTTCTTTGTCACCTCCTCCTCTTTATGGACCTCCACAAAGCTCACACTGGACTAGACCAGCACCAGGTCTGGACCGACCATGGCCCCAACCAGGTAGCTCGACCGAGCAGCCCGAGCGGTCACACCAGTGAAGCGGGCGATCTTATGCGGAATGGCGCTCACCCACTCTCTCTCTCTCTCTATAACTCTCCTTTCTCCTAGTATTTCCTGAAACCCGGACCCCTGGCCACCCCAACTCACCCGAGTTTAAGTTAACCCGGACGATTTGGTGTGGTGCAACACTAGCTGCCTACCTTTCTCTCCCTCATTCCTCTCCTATTTTCTCTCTTGCTCTTTTCTCTGGATTTCTAATGTAAATCCCGAGAATAACACCCTCTTTTTATAGAGTTAGGGCGGAGCATCCTGCAGTCGAAATCTCATGCGGCATTGCTTGGACATGGTGGATCACACCCGCTGATTTAATCTGCATGGTATCGGCTCATTACATGGGATAAGTTTCCATTACTGTGACCCACTGTAATGACTCGAAAAATTTCGTACAAACACCCGAGTACCACCTCAGGTAGAAATCACTCAGGATAAAATCCTTTAGAAATTAGATAAAATTAACTAAGTGCTAAACTAGTTTACCTATGAAATTAGCACTAATCACTTTAAATGTAATTTGCAAGACCCAAAACTTGTAGAATCATTAATACTAGGTTACCCTAAAATCTAGGATCAAACTTTATTCCCGGTTGCTCTTGGGAGCACATTGAAACTTCGTATCGGACTTGGACCGCACGTCGAAAGTCCGATTACGACAAAATTATATAATTAAGACCGCCTTACTGGACTTGACCACCACCTCAAAAATCAAGTCCAAATGATATTTCGAAGCTATTCGCTTGAGTTCGGATCGAAGTGTGTGAGAAACGTGAATATCTTTAGGAAATAAACCTAAACTTAAGTAAACTGAGTTGTTCGCTTGCAGGTCCAAATATAAGGATTCTGACCATCATAATCTGACCCAAATACACCCTTGAATTAGGAAAAATTTCAAACACAAGTCAGTGTACTTGTGGCCCTGATCAGTGATCGTGGACCGTTGAACTGAAACTGGTCCGCCACGGGCGATCTGTAAACCCAATCGGATCGAAAACTCAGCTTGACCTAGATCTAACATAAGGGAGCTTAAGTCCCACCTTAGGCTCAAGGGGGGGCTTCGAAAGTGCTCCGTTGAGCCGAAACAGAGCTCTTTGGACATAACCTAAGTATACCTTGGCCCTGGGGCCATTTCCATCAGTTTTAGGCCTATATAAGGACCTTAAACCCTCTCTCATTCACTCCATACGAATTTGGAAAAAATCCTAGGAGAGAGAAGAGAGTAAAGAGAGAGAAAGTGAGAGAGAAGTTGGTGGAGATTCTGGTATTCCACCCTACCCTTTCCCGTGCTTATTCATCGCTACTGGATCGTTATTCCGGCGATTTCAATTCCACTATTGGGTAAGAAAACCTAACCCTAATCTGCTCTAGGGTTTCAAATAGTTAAAGTAATGAAATAGCTAACTTATTTCATGAAATAGGTTGCCGTTGGGTTGTAGACGGTGTGTGAGTAAGCGAGCTGAGTTCGTTACGTGTCTACCGGCGTAAGGTGCAGACTATAAACGTTTAGGTTATGGTTTTCAAGGCTTTCAATGTCAGTTAATGATTTATGACAGACTTGAATACTATCACATGCTTAGATATAATGTTTCTCGCACTTAACACATACATATGAACTATGTTGAATATAGTTAAATCCATGTGTTTGTTGATATGCTTGATTGAATATAGAATTATGAATCGTACTTGCCATGATTATTGGTTGTGAATGCATACTCGTTGTATACGTGGCATCTCCTTTATGTAAGGATTTGCTTTAATATGTGTTTTAACTAAGTTATTACATGTATGAAATATATGAAGTGTTTGATAAAATGCCTCAATGAGGAAATACTTGTTGAAATGCTTATAATGAGGGTGTTGAGATAGGATTCTCGACCCCCTTACCTATAGTTACAGTTTCCGCATGTAACTCACTTCTTTACTACTGTGTGATTTATATATGAAATGCCTATGTATGCTAACACGTACCTTATGTGTTTGTCGAAATGCTCATATGAGATTTGTATTTAATTTCAGTGGTCATATGCTGTTTTGGCTCATTATATGCAAATACTATTAATTTGAGTGTGTTTGGGACTATTATATAGTCCAGGCAACGGTAACAGGCTTTAATTTGGTGGCTGAGATTGTGTTACCACCATGGACGTGTTCCCTAAATCCGAGCAGTACTTCGGTTGATGGCAGTGGTTAGGCCACACAGAGTGCTTACGCACTTCATGTCAATCGACTCAAGGTGCGCTCGTGCTAGTCGAACTCGTCAAGTAACTCGATTGGCCCGATGTATGTTCACCATGTTTGGATGCTACTGCTTGAACCTAGGGTGCCAAACTCACCAGTGAAATCCCCGTTAACCTTGGTACCTCGATCCGCTAAGACTCATGAGCAGGACATGGTGGTATGGGACACCGTGGTTGAGCTGTTGGCCTACGCTAGGGCGACGAGCCTCCCTATAGTGACCAGTGAACAACACCGCCTCGTGAGCCGAATACGGTAGTATGGGATGCTATATTCGAGCTATCGGCCTACACTGATAAGGTGACGAGCCCTTTGTAGTGACCTCGAGCAAACTCTGAACCTGCGTTGAGGCGACGAGCCTTTCTGTTATAATCAAAGTATAAACTAGGCCTACACTGATCAGGTGATGAGCCCTTTGTAGTGACTTAGAACTGCAACATCGTATGAGAGTTACTAGGACTGACGACCCTAGGATGGATCATTGTTTGGGAAATGATATAAGGGAGGTATCTTAGTTTTCCAATCTTGCTGTATGAAAAGGACTAATAAGAACTTAGTAATCATGTGCATGCACCACATTATGTGTGTGTTTGGTGTAGCAGGTCAAGCACTGAGGAAGGGTTGCATGCGCGATCGTGAGATGAAGTCGCTGAGGGAGTGTAGGTGAGGGCATGCATCATTGTTCATATCATTATTGCATTAATAAGAGTATTTAGGGATGTTTGATTTTACTGCTTTATCATTACTGCTTGACTGAATTGATCACATGTTAACTTTTGATTTATTATTCCACTGAGTTGATCACTCACTCCCATGTTATGGGATGGTGTTTTAAACACCAACCAGACTTTGTCTTAATTTTAGATAGTGACGTGACTCCTGAGGTGGAGTCGGACTTTCGTGATGACGAGGAGGCATTCTCATACATGCAGTTTTCAGGTGGGTTCATGTGAATCATTCTAAATCGATGGGGCTCCAGGGTTCACACTTTGTAGAGGATTACCATTTTGAACATTTTATATTTTGACACAATACTTGTATTTATTGACCTGACAATACTTACATACTTTGGGGACCTATACTGGTTTATAAGTTATACTTGTTTATTTCAGTCTTCCACTTGCATATTACAACTGTCCCTGGATTATGTTTTGCTGATTTGGATTAATCTCACTCATGTTTAATGTACTAATACAGGCAACATTTAATCATCTTTATCCATGTTGCATAAGTGACGCGTTGGAACTCGGGAGTTGAGGCTATGCTCGACCCCCGATTTTTAGGACGTTACAAGTTGGTATCAGAGCATGATTTGGATTAAACCAGACCTAGGTTATGGTCACACGATGTACGCTGACATTTTTCGACATAGTTGGGTGCGAGTGAAATGTAGAAACAAGCTTAGTTTTCCCCGATTTTGCCAATTGGCGAAGTTCACCGAAATTGATCGCTCTGTTCGGGTCTGTACCCATCCGTGATCGCATGAGCCTATCTCGGATCATCCCTAGGCCATCAAGCGATGGGTTTAGACTATGGTTGACCCCATCCCAGCCTTCAAAAAATCTCCATGTGCAGCTGTACATCAGAAAGGACCCGAAAGTACCCGATATGGCTCGAATCAGAGTCGGGGGGTCGAAACGACCAATTCGGTGGGACCCAAGGTGGGCCTCACATGTTTTTGGACCAAGGGGGGATGACCTCGCCTAGAGGGCGAGCCCTCGCTGGAACCTCCAGAGGTCAGTGAGGACCTTGCCAGTTTAGCGAGGCTTCGCCGCCAGACGGGCCTGGTCTGGCGGGCCGGCTCGAGCCGATGGCCTTTGGGTGTTTCGTGGCCCACTGATGCATGTGGGGTCGATTAAAACCCCTTCTAACACACCCCTCCTTCACAACCTACCCCTCCAAGCTTCCTTTTTCTCAAGAAAACCTCCAAATCTCCACTCAAATCCCCCTCCAAGCCCTTCTTCTTCCATTTTCGTGTACTATCTCCACTACCTTGCCAAAAACCCTCCTCCATTGCTGTCTAACCTCCCTATTCCCTCTCATTTGAGCTCTTAAACTCCTCATTTGAGTCTTAAATTCGTGTAAACCCACTAACCCATCCTATTTCATCATTTTCCCTCTTTATCCCCTTTCATTTGGGCCTTTACACCCTCATTTGAGGCTCAAATCCGTGGAGACCCAAAGATCTCAACCATTTCCTCCATTTTCTTCACTTTTCCATGGCTCTATTTGAGCTTATTACGACCATTTTCTCGATTTCCATCGTTCTTTCTCTCATGGGAAAGAAAAGGCCTCCTGTGGAAGAAGCTGGGCCTAGTCGCCCCACTCGTTCGAGGAGACTGAGAGGTGCCACCGTGAGTACTAGCGTCAATCGGGAGTTCCAGACTAAGTGGGATCTCGATCCCCAGGCTCCCGTCGGAAGGGTTCTGTTGGCAGAGTTGTCGCATGGAGTTTATGATTGCCATAGGGTTCTTTTTGAAGCTCGTGTGGATGGGCGGCTATTTGGGAAATACTTGTTGTTCGAGCGCCTAGAAGAGGCCAGGTGGGGTCCGCTATTCGAGGGCGAGTATCGCGCAAATGTGGGCACTGTTCGAGCTTTCTATGCCCACATTCGAGAGCCTACGCTGGAACCCTTGGAGTTCAAAATCTCCTTTAGAAGAGATCGGGAGGCCACAATTGATGTTGGTTTAATATCTCGGCTTATGAATGTGCCCCTTGGTGAGGTACATGCAAGTGAGCAGAATCTGAGGAGTGCACGTGAAAGGGATTGTCGCCCGCACTCCCTTTGTGGTCGACTGGTTCAGTGGCAGTCGAATAATTGTCTTCTAGTGACCAATATGACTGACGACTTCCGTCTACTTCATCACATCTTCACGTTCAATGTCTACCCCAGGTGGAGAAATCGCAGCAAGTGCACGCGCCTGATGGTAGATTTCTTGTATCAAGTGGGGTAGGAAGAGAAGTTGTGCATGCCTACATATGTTCTACGGCAGATAGTTCTTACCACATGCTCCAATAGAAGGACTGATTTGCTCCCCTTCGGCCGACTCATATGCAAGATTGCACATGAGTTTGGCTACAGACTTGGGGCAGAAAGGGCGGTGCCGATCCATTACATCAATGAAACTACTCTCAATCAGATGAAAATCGGGCCACGGCAACAGCAAGCCCGACTTGATGAGAGTGAGGATGAGATGGCTAGTGAGGAATATGAAAGCGAGGAGGGAAGCAAGGAAGAAATAGAAGAAGAACAAGAAGAAGAAGAGGAAGCCCAGGAGACAGATGAGAGCTCTCCTCCTACGGCACCGGAGCATGACTCTGATCAGGCTGCTAGGGATGCCCGAATAGTTAGACTTGAGGAGGGCCAGGCTGTCCTACGATAGGATATAATCGATCTTCGGGCCCTCGTGAAACACAAGTTCAAGAAAGTGACTCGCACTTTGAAGTCTATCCTGTGCTGCTCGCAGGATAAGGGCGCTCCTCCTTCGTCACCAGACTCGGATGCCTAGTCGTCCATGCCATCGCCCCGTGGCATGTTTTGTTATTGTATTAGGATTTTTATGTTTTCAGGTTGATAGGCCTAGTAGTGTAGTAGTTGGTAGAATGTTTTTAAATGTTTGAAGTCTCGGTTGTATTAGCTCACATGCATCTTCTGTCATGATTCATGTAATACTGTAGCTCATGTATTATGACAATTTTGGTAAATGAAATGCATGAAGTTGTTTTAATCTGTGTGTAAATGCTACATAAATGAGATTTTGAGTATGCTGAATCTGACCTGGGTTATACCCTATATTGTATATAGGGAATGCCACTTAAGGCTGCACGGGATGTGGCCCGTCTCACTTTTAGTGATCTGATTGATGGGGCATCTTCCCTGAGTGATAGCCGGACGGACCCTAGTTCAGGCCCGACCCACACTGCTATGCGAGATTCCCAGCCGGCTACTGGCCCTGCTACTGGGTGCCACCTGTTACCCCATTGGTTCCTGAGTAGAACCGTGCATCTACGTCGACGCCACCCATGCCTCAGCAAGCTCCCCCTACTGATAGGCTAGAGCAAATGATGTTGTTGATGCAAGAAGCGAGAGGCACAAGATATCAGCCAGCGACGGTGCGATATCAACAGAGCAGCACGGCCAGCAAATGACAACAATTTTTGACCTTCATGGCTGATATTTTTACCCAGAATATGGGGGTGACTCCACCTGCATCACCTATGCACTTTGCTGGGACCTCTAGTGCTAGCGGCACATTTGAGCGATTCCAACGCTTACGGCCTCCCACTTTTGTGGGTACTCACCGATCCGAGGAGGCTGATGAAAAGGCCAAGCTATATGTCCTAGAGGGGGGGTGAATAGGACTATGCCAAATTAAAATAAAATCAGCGAAATAAAATAAATCAATAGCCATGCAATTATAAATTAATTCACAATGCTAAAATCAAATCACCTTAATAAATAAGTATTGAAAGATTGATACAAATTCAGTTCCAAGGACAACCTTACACCATAATAAACAAGGGCTTATGGTAGGACAACCTTATTTCAAGAACGTCTTTCGGGTCAAGAACTCAATTTTAATAGAAATAAATGAATAGCAAAGAATTGGAATTAAATGCAGAAATATAGATCTAATTTATTACAACAATCCCCACACTTGCTTGAAATGTAAATTGTTACAACATTCACATCCACATGTACATTCCACACAATTGTATGATAAAAGATATGAAAATTAAGCAAGCATTCAATCCACAAGACAAAGAGTTATAGCGGTTCACCTGTGTGTACACCGTCTTTCAACAGCCACACAGAATGCTACTCCACTCCTAATATCCTCACACAGGGGATATTAGCATTCACTATCAAATAGGTTTTCATAGGTTCACCCAAAACCTTTACAATTGTGTCTTTTTCACTTGGGCTTACACAATTAAAAAAACTCCTCTTTTCTGAGTTTTCTGGTTCTCCTCAGATAACCAATACAATGAGATTTTTCTGGCTTAACCTCAAACAAAACCAAAAGAAATGAAATTTTACAGAATTGTAAAATACTTGGATTTCTCCTTTTCGTAGCAGCCCGGTAGAACCAATCAGAGTAGATGATTGAATGTCAAAGTTCAATTTCCAATACTCACTTTAATATGGTTCTAAGTTCTAATAGACTTTAGATTTTAACCAGTTGGGCGTAGCTATATTTGATTTTGATTCCAAGAAGAAGGAATAAGGTAATTCCTCTTTTCAAATAAGATTGGAATATAAAAACAAAATAAAATTAAATAAGCTAGCAAAAAGAGAAGCAATTATGCACAAAATAGCTTAAAAACAAACACAAACTTATCTCAGAGTGGAGCCTTGAAAATATTATCAATTGAATTATAAAACTCTGAAATTCGTGTTCAATTTATAGAAGCAGAATCGCATCTACGACTGGTCTTAGGAACCTTCGACTGGTCGCAGCTCTAACAGATATTTGGAATAAGGAGCGTAATTTTTGAAAGCCGTTCCACGACTGGTCTTAGAGAACCTACGACCGATCGTGGGTCACCTACGACTGGTCGTAGCTCTCTATGACTGGTCATAGGACCATAGAATTGCTTACGGGACTTTAAGTCGTAGACTTACGATTGGTCATGATCGAGTCGAACTCACTCCTACGACCAGTCGAAGGACGACCAGGACTGGTCGTAGGTGTACCAAAAAATTCTGAAAATTCTCAACAACTTAGGACTGGTCGTGAAATTTCTTGGACTGGTCGAGTCAATCCCAGGACTGGTCGAACAGGGGCTAGAACTGGTCTTAGAACTGACCAAAAACCTATTAAAGATATAATTGAGTTATGTATCCAAAATGACCTACTCTAAGCTCAACCTAATGGTCATTCAAATCTGAAACATGTCGTATGGACATTGAACTTCAACCATTCAACGAATGTAGACATTTGAACCTTATCAAGCTTGAGATCTTGAACTTGTTGTAGCTTTAATCTTAAAATCTTCATCAGCTTGAAAGCTACTTCATGCATTGCTCTTGAGTCTTGAAGTTGTTTCTTGAGTCTTGAACTTCAACATTGTAGCTTTGAACATTGATGGATGATGAAGTACACTTTGTATTTCTTGAAGACATCCAATGTTATGAAGTGTTGATGCAGTGTCTTGAACACATATATATCATCATACAAACACAAGACACTGATAAATGTTTTGAGACATCAAAATTTGACAACTAAAGGAGCATGAGATCATAGCACTTATAGCTGAGTATTGGTTTGACCGCATCTCTATGATGCTCAGGCCGCTGCGCTGCAGTGAGTCAGAGCAGGTGGAGCTGGTTACCTTCATGATGGAGGAGGCCAGCTTGTGGTGGGATAGTGTTCTCCGCACTATTGCGGAAGACTATGTGTGGACGTGGGAGGCTTTCAAGATGCGTTTCCATGAGAAGTATTATCCTCTCATGTACCGCCATGAGAATTATAGTGAGTTCCTACGCCTTCGACAGGGAGGCATAACAGTGGCAGATTATAAGAACAGGTTTACTGAGTTGGGCAGGTATGTTCCCCTAATATTAGGGGATAAGGATATGCGAGGCGACGATTTGCGGAGGGTCTGCGACCTGAGATCCGCTCGAAGATGTGCTGTGCTAGCATATCTACTTATGCTGGGCTGGTCGGCATGTCAATGCGGGCTGAGCAGGACGGGGACAGACAATCCCATATGCGAGCACCCTTGGCTCCTAAGTCCCGATCTGATTTCCCGCCCAGGCCGTTCCTCGGTAAGAGGCCACTTGCAGATTCACGGACGAGGCTTATGGCTCCACCTGCCCAGACGAGACGATCTGATGTGTGGTGTGCCTATTGTAAGAGGCCGGGCCACTCAGAGGTGAACTGTTTCACCAGGATGCGGGATATCGGCTTCTCACCGCCGTAGAGGATCAACCGCCAGGTTCCTCAGGTCATTTCAGCACCACCTCTACGGATAGCACCTGCACATCCATCCTTTAGGCCCCCTGCTCCTTGCTTCAGGCCACCTCAACGGCCCATGATTCTGCAGCCGAACCGTCAACAGCAGGTTCATGTGCACTCACTTACAACTGAGGCATCCGAGACGGTAGATGCAGTGCCGATGGCTTTTGAAGTCACAACCCAGATTTAAGGTACGCTTGTCTTCTTATTGGTGGATACCGGGTCCACTATTTCGATCATCTCATGCACTGCAGTTAAGCGACTAGCGTTGGTTATTGCTCTTATGAAGGGAGTAAGGCTTACTATCGCTACGGGGACCTTTTCAGATGTTACCTAGATTTGCGAGGCTTGCTAGGTAGATTTGGGTAGCAGGACAGTGTGCATCTACCTGATTGTCGCCCCATTATGGGACTATGATATTTTTCTCGGTATGGATTGGCTCACCGAGATGAGGGCCGAGATAGATTGCGAGACCAGAGTCGTGACAGCCTACAGACCTGAGGGCACGGTCTTTACTTTTCCAGTTCAGGTCAGTTGGCCATGTCAAGTTAGTTGTTGTGCTACCTTGTTAGAATGTATTGATGGTCCGACGTTAGAAGATATGCCTGTGGTTCAAGACTTTACAGATGTATTCAAGAAGATCCTGAGACTACCTCTTCGGTGCAAGATCGACTTTACTATTGATCTTGTGCCTGGTGCGACACCTATTTCATTGCCGACATATCGCATGCCTCCATATGAGATGGAGGAACTGAGGAAACAGATCGATGATCTATTGAGTGTAGGCTTTATATGACTTAGCGTGTCTCCATAGGGAGCGCTAGTGTTGTTTATGAAGAAGAAGGACAGTTCACTGCGATTGTGTATTGATTATCGCAGGTTGAACCAAGTGACGGTGAAGAACAAGTACCCTCTGCCCAAGATAGATGATCTGTTTGATTAGCTAAAGGGGGCACAGTATTTCTCGAAGGTTGACTTACAGTCAGGGTATCACCAGTTGCGCGTCAGGGATGAGGACGTGCAGAAGATGGATTTCAGGACCAGTTTTGGACACTATAAGTTCCTCGTCATGTCGTTCGGCCTTACGAATGCACCAACCATGTCATGGACTTGATGAACAGGGTGTTTCATCCGTTTCTATTCTGATTCGTCATTGTGTTTATAGATGACATTTTGATATACTCTAAGAGTCAGGAAGAGCACGAGGAACACCTGCGAGCAGTCTTGGCTACTCTGAAGAAGAACCAGTTGTTCGCACAGTACAAGAAGTGCGACTTTTGGAAAAAAGAAGTCAAGTTCCTGATGTTTTATTTAAACCAACACGATTTAAATGATTTTTAAACTCGCAAGTATACGAATCAGATGCAGATACGGTACGTATTACGAGATCGTTCCCACGAGGACTGGTCGTCACAATTCAAATCTATGATTCTCCTTAACTAATCCAATGAATAATGGAATGAATTACTAAGCACAATTCTATGAAAAAAATAATTAAGAACAGGGAAGAAAATTCAATCAGAGAGAGAGAGCACTAGGACTTTCGAATCCACCCCGAATTATCCTAACCCTTGTTTTGTCTGTTGATTCACCTTGATATAGATTGATACCACTTAGATAGAGAAAGCACAATCTGTGTCCTCAATCGGGCATACAGACTGTCTAATTCCTTTAAGCAATGCCATGAACAACAAATTCCATGTCCTTGGTCGGGCACATGGAATGTACATTCATTAAAGCATCCTGTTTCTTCCTCTATAGGAAACCTGTTCTTGATCAGACACAAGCACCTGTAATAAGCATCCAAACAACATCCATATATATACTTTGGTCAAGTTCATAGATGGAGAAGTATGGAATTTAAACCCGTCAAGCCCACTTAGGGAAAAAAATAAATTAATTAAAATTCAAAGTAAATCAACCAATACAAGAGCTGATCAAATTAGGGGCTTCATCTCAGCCCTAGCTGAGAGATTAGTGACCCATAAAATCCATAAAAAATATTAAATAAAATTCATAAAATCAAAACACCAAACCAATCTATCTCTCTCTCTTCCTCCTTCTCTTTCTTCTCTCCCTGGCTCTGGATCTCGAATTCCCTGGATCTCAATGCCTTTCCCACGTCCAAAACTTCCTTTTTATAGCTCCTGGATGGCTGGAATCGGTGGCAGAGTCGTAGACGGACTCGAAGTGCAATTTTTCGCAACCATGATCGGTGGGCCCCACAGAGGTATTTTCTGGAAAATCCACCCCGTCCATTAGATTCAGGATGAAATTTCAGTCAAGAATGGGTGGTTTTGAACGTCTATTGAAGCGGCCTACAGAAGAAATCTCAAAAAGATCAGATTTGAACGTCGCCAGGTAGCCCTTTTATGGCCTCTGTATCACGTACGTGTGTATGCATGGGAGTGAACTATCAGCATGGTTTTGTAGTATTCATGGCCCTCTACACGATGGACGGATCAGATCTTCCGGAAGGTTGACGAGTGGGGCCCACTGTCCTTCACAAAAACGGCCAGCGGCCGTGCGTTACGCGGACGCGGACGCGGATCTCCTTCCGCTGACAATAGTGGGTCCCATTCCTCTGATCAAATGGCAAATCCACTCTGTACACTGCGATGAGAACGAAAAACCGGTCGGGAATTTGCAATTTCTGAGTTAGATTTGTGGTGGCCCACAGAGTTTTGAACTCGCCGTCCATTGCATGTTTGAACGGCTGGGATCTGATCTCTGCTTTCATTTCAATTTTTGCTACCTAGGCGAGGGTTATTGCTGCCCCAGGAGGTGGATGGACGGTCCGGATCACTCATTTGGATACTAGGTGGGCCCCACAACCGACGACCGTGAGACGGCCAAGACGACGTTGTGTCTTTTGAGTTTTGAAGATGAGGAGAGAGAGCGCGGTCGGCGCCGCGGTGACCCATCTTGCATTCGGTGCAATGGTGCGCATGTGCATGGTGTACATGCATCATGTGCAGGGCCCACTGTAATGTTTGTATGAAATCTGCACCGTCTATCCTTTTCCTCATATTATTTCAACCGCAGAAATCCAATTTGAGACAGTTCCAGATATCAGGTGGGTCCCAAATTGTAAATTAACGGGCTGATCTGTCCGTTGGACCACTTCCCAAGATCTGCAAGGGTTGAAATTTAATATGTACGGTTAAATTATGGCCCCCATCATATGTATGAAGTTTCGAGTTGATTGGATGGTGGAAAACGTGTGATCTTGCATTTTGGACCCTTTTCGGGCCCCTTTGTCGTGCTTTCCTCAGATCCCAGGCGTGTAAAATCTTCACTATCGATTTTCTGGAGTCCATCCCGTGCTCTGGTAATTTTGGAGCGTTAAATTCACGCTTTTAATATCATTTTTCAATCCACGCTTTTTATTTCATCCTGCAATAAAACACAATTAAATTTTGACATTAGGCGTTATGATTTACATAAGATCATGCAATATCTGGGGTCTGATATGCAATATTTGACCCTTATCAGTTCCTGGGACGTGTGGTGTCCAAGGAAGGGATATTTGTTGACCTAGCTAAGGTAGCCGCGGTTCAAGACTCGTAGCAGCTCGGTTCGGTTACTGAGGTGAGCAGCTTTCTTGGTCTGGCAGGGTACTATCACCGATTTATTAGAGACTTCTCCAAGATTGCCAGACTGTTATCTCAGTTGACACGGAAGGATCTGAAGTTCGCCTGGAATGAAAAGGCAGAAGCAGCTTTTAAGGAGCTGAAGGACAGGTTGACGTCCGCCCCTATGCTAGTATTACCAGTGCAAGGGGTTAAGTATACTATATACATTGATGTGCCTCGCGTTGGTCTGGGTTGTGTCCTTATGCAGAAGGATAAGGTGATAGCCTATGCATCGTGACAGTTGAGGAAACATAAGGAGAATTACCCTATGCACGACTTAGAGTTGGCAGCCATCATCTTTGCACTAAAGCTATGGAGACATTACCTCTACGGAGAGGAGTTCGAGCTTTTCTACGACCACAAGAGCCTTCGCTATATTCACTCAGAGGGACCTGAATATGATGCAGCGGCGATGAATGGAGACCTTGAAGGACTTTAAATTCGAGGTTTCCTACCATCTTGGCAAGGCCAACCTTGTGGCAGATGCGTTGAGCCGCAAGAAGGCTATAAATTTGTGGCTCCGCTGATGATAGCAGAGTGGGATATGGTAGCGTTTGTGTGGGACTTCGAGAAGAAATTTACCGTGGAGGAGCCATTTGAGAGTGTCACGCACATTCCGGTGCGACCACTTATTGATGACAGGATTATCGAGGCCCAGAAGGGCGATGAGCGATTGTCTGAGCTTCAGGAGCACGCTAGCGATGATGAGGGTGCCGAGTGGATTGTTGGTACGGATGGGGGCTTGCGTTACCGGGGCCACTTGTGCGTCTCGAATCTTCATGACTTAAGACAGGAGGTTCTTGAGGTTGCACACAGTTCGAAGGTTGCGATGCATCCTAGTAGCACGAAAATGTATCAAGACATGAAGAGGTCGTATTGGTGGGACAATATGAAGGCCCACACAGCAGACTATGTGTCCCGTTGTCTCACGCACCAGCAGGTCAAGGCTGAACATTGCCGACCTCCTGGACTACTTTAGCCCCTGCCCATAGCAGAATGGAAATGGGATTTCATCTCTATGGATTTCATCTCAGGGCTACCGAAGATGAGGAAGGGACATGATTCTATTTGGGTGATCGTGGACCGATTGACTAAGTTGGCTCACTTCCTCCCGATTAAAGTCTCGAACTCTACAGACGAGTTGGCTAGGCTGTACATCAAAGAGATTGTATGTCTGTATGGAGTTTCCTTGGAGATCATGTCAGACCAAGACATACGATTCACATCTATCTTCTGGACTTATATCCAGGAAGCGATGGGTGTGAAGTTGAAGTTCAGTACTACATTCCACCCAGAGGCCGATGGGTAGACGGAGCGGGTGAATCAGATTTTGGAGGATATGCTGTGGGCTTGTGCTTTGGACTTCGAAGACAGTTGGGATGACTGTCTCCCGTATGCAGAGTTCACTTACAATAATAGTTTTCAGGCGAGTATTGGCATGGCTCCTTATGAGGCCTTGTATGAGAGCCCTTGTTGAGCACCGCATTACTGGGCAGAGGTTGGCGAGTGTAGTTTGATTGGCCCAGAGATAGTACAGGCGACCTTAGAGAAGATTGACATTATCAGGCGTCGACTTCTTACAGTGTAGAGAAGATAGAAGAGCTATGCCGATATGAGGCGGCGACCGCTGGAGTTCGAGGTTGGAGATCATGTCTTTCTTAGAGTTTTCCCTATGAAGGGAGTCCTTCAGTTTGGTAAGAAGGGGAAACTTATACCACGGTTCATTGGCCCATTCTAAATATTAGACAGAGTGGGTGTGGTGGCTTACCGTCTTTCTCTGCCCACACCACTTGCAGGCGTGCACAACATATTTCATGTATTTATGCTGAAGAAATACGTTCCTGATCCTTCATACATTATCATATGGGAGCAGGTACAGTTGAGCGAGGACGCTACATATATACTGCGACCGACGCATATCCTAGACAGGAAGGAGCAGGTGCTACGTAGCAAGGTTATTCCACTTGCGAAGGTGTTATGGACGCACCACACTGAAGAAGAGGCTACTTAGGAGACAAAAGCCGAGGTTCAAAAAACTACCCTCAGATTCTCGAGGAGTACGAAAAGGTACTAATTTTGAGGATGAAAATTTTCTTTAAGGGGGGTAGATTGTAACGACTCAAAAAATTCTGTAGAAAGACCCGAGTACCACCTCAGGCAAAAATCACTCAGGACTAAATCCTTTAGAAATTAGACGAAATTAACTAAGTGTTAAACTGGTTTACCTATGAAATTAGCACTAATCACTTTAAATGTGATCTGCAAGATCCAAAACTTGTAGAATCATTGACGCTAGGTTACCCTAAAATCTAGGATCAAACTCTATTCTCAGTTGCTCTTGGGAGCACATTGAAACTTTGTATCGGACCTGGACCCCACGTCGAAAGTTTGATTACGATGAAATTATATAATTAAGACTGCCTTGCTGGACTTGACCACCACCTCGAAAATCAAGTCCAGATGATATTCCAAAGCTATTCGCTTGAGCCTGGATCGAAGTGTGTGAGAAACGCGAATATTTTTAGGAAATAAACCCAAACTTAAGTACACTGAGTTGTTCACTTGCAGGTCCAAATATAAGGATTCTGACCTTCAGAATTTGACCCAAATATACTCTCGGATTAGAGAAAATTTTATACACATGGTCTTGATCGGTGATCATGGACCGTTGAACTGAAACTGGTCCACCACGGGCGATATGTAAACCCGATCGGACCGAAAACTCAGCTTGACCTAGATCCAACATAAGGGAGCTTAAGTCCGAACTTAGGCTTAAGGGGGGCTCCAGAAGTGCTCCGTTAAGCTGAAACAGACGCTCTTTGGACATAACCTAAGTATACCTTGGCCCTGGGGCCATTTTCATCAGTTTTAGGCTTATATAAGGACCTTAAACCCTCTCTCATTCACTCCATACGAATTTGTGAAAAACCCTAGGAGAGAGAAAGAGTAAAGAGAGAGAAAGTGAGAGAGAAGTTGGTGGAGATTCCTGGTATTCCACCCTGTCCCTTCCCGTGCTTATTCATCGTTACCGGATCGTTATTCCGGCGATTTCAATTCCACTATTGGGTAAGAAAACCTAACCGTAATCCACTCTAGGGTTTTAAATAGTTAAAGTAATGAAATAGCTAACCTATTTCATGAAATAAGTTGCCGTTGGGCTGTAGACAGTGCGTGAGTGAACGAGCTGAGTTTGTTACGTGTCTACCGGCGTAAGGTGCGGACTATAAACGTTTAGGTTATGGTTTTCAAGGCTTTCAATGTCAGTTAATGATTTATGACTGACTTGAATGCTATCACATGCTTAGATACGATGTTTTCCGCACTTAACACATATATATGAACTATGTTGAATATAATGAAATCTATGTGTTTGTTGATATGCTTGATTGAATATAGAATTATGAATCGTGCTTGCCATGATTATTGGTTGTGAATATATACTCGTTGTATACGTGGCATCTCCTTTATGTAAGGATTTGCTTTAATATGTGTTTTAACTAAGTTATTACATGTATGAAATATATGAAGTGTTTGATAAAATGCCTCAATGAGGAAATACTTGTTGAAATGCTTGTAATGAGGGTGTTGAGATAGGATTCTCGACCCCCTTACCTATAGTTACAGTTTCCGTATATAACTCACTACTTTACTACTGTGTGATTTATGTATGAAATGCCTATGTATCCTAACACGTACCCTATGTGTTTGTCGAAATGCTCATATGAGATTTGTATTTGATTTCAGTGGTCATATGCTGTTTTGGCTCATTATATGCAAATACTATTGATTTGAGTGTGTTTGGGACTATTATATAGTCAAGGCAATCGGTAACAGGCTTTGATTTGGTGGCTGAGATTGTGTTACCACCATGGACATGTTCGCTGAATCCAAGTCATACTTCGGTCGATGGCAGTGGTTAGGCCACACGGAGTGCTTATGTACTTCATGTCGATTGACTCGAGGTGCGCTCGTGCTAGTCGAGCTCATCAAGTAACCCGATTGGCCCGATGTATGTTCACCATGTTTGGACACTACTGCTTGAACCTAGGGTGCCAAACTCACCAGTGGAATCCCCTTTAACCTTGGTACCTCGATCCGCTAAGACTCATGAGCAGGACATGGTGGTATGGGACACCATGGTCGAGCTGTCGGCTTACGCTGGGGTGACGAGCCTTCCCGTAGTGACCAGTGAGCAACACCGCCTCGTGAGCCAAATATGGTGGTATGGGACACTGTATTCTAGTTGTCGGCCTACACTGATAAGGTGACGAGCCCTTTGTAGTGACCTTGAGCATATTCTGAACCTGCGTTGAGGCGACGAGCCTTTCTGTAGTAATCAGAGTATAAACTAGGCCTGCACTGATCAGGTGACGAGCTCTTTGCAATGACCTAGAACCACAACATCGTATGAGAGTTACTAGGACTAACGACCCTAGGATGGATCATTGTTTGGGAAATGACATAAGGGAGGTATCTTAGTTTTTCAATTCTACTGTATGAAAAGGACTAATAAGAACTTGGTAATCATGTGCATGCACCGCATTACGTGTTTGTTTAGTGTAGCAGGTCAAGCACTGAGGAAGGGTTGCATGCATAATTGTGAGATGAAGTCGTTGAGGGATCGTGGGCGAGGGCATGCATCATTGTTCATATCATTATTGCATTAATAAGAGTATTTAGGGATGTTTGATTTTACTGCTTGGCTAAATTGATCACATGTTAACGTTTGCTTTATTATTCCACTGAGTTGATCACTCACTACCACGTTACAGGATGGTGTTTTAAACACCAACCAGACTCTGTCTTGATTTCAGATAGCGACGTGACTCCTAAGGCGGAGCCGGACTTTCGTGATGACGAGGGGGCATTCTCGTACATGCAGTTTTCAGGCGGGTTCATGTGAACCGTTCTGAATCGACGGGGCTCTAGGGTTCACACTTTGTAGAGGACTACCATTTTGAACATTTTGTATTTTGACACAATACTTGTATTTATTGACCTATCAACGCTTACATACTTTGGGGGCCTATACTGGTTTATAAGTTATACTTGTTTGTTTCAGTCTTCCGCTTGCGTATTACAACTGTCCTTGGATTATGTTTTGCTGATTTGGCTTAATCTCACTCTCACTAATACAAGCAACATTTAATCATCTTTATCCATGTCACATAAGTGACGCGTTGGAACTCGGGAGTTGAGGTTATGCTCGACCCCCGATTTTAGGGCGTTACACCCACCGATGGAACGTCTCTGATCGAGAAATGGGCCACACCTCATCATGATGGGTTCTTTAGTTGGATGGGGAAGATGAAGGCATCGTTCATGGTAGATTTCCATCCATGGTCTAAGATGGTCATCCAAGCCATCTGAATGGACCGTATATCCCCACAAATGGTTGTGGGGCCCGCTAATCTTACCCCTGATCGAGATGCCCTAGCATCTCACAAGTTTTTTCGTCGTTTACGATCTTCTCACGAGATGAGAAACTCCTTTTGATAGGGCCGTTGTTGCCCTAGAGAGAACGACTAAGATCAGTTTATGAAGCTCTAGGAGAGGTCCTGATCGTGCCAGCTCGGTCCTTCCTGAAGTGGAAATGCCTCCCACGCCAGCTTGTCTACCAGGCATTTGCTTGCCCGTTTTCGGCACTAAAGGGGGGTGTGGATTGTTTCTCGAAAGAACAGTTGGGATGGAGAGGATGTGAGCACACGCGGATTGCCAAGTTAGGAGCAAACGGAATGTAATTTCCATTCTAAGAAATTCTGTCCCACCAGCCGCACTTGCGCTGGGAAGTGTGCTCACTTGCGTAGTGTCCACATGTGAGATCACCATGGGTCTGGTCGAACTTGAAGGGCGTGCATGATGGAAGGTTCAGATTATCAATATGTGAAATGATGGTGGACCCACATTCAAATAGTGAGGCCCTCCATTTCGGTGGGAAGAAAGAAAGAAAGAGGAAATTTCTCTCTTTTTGGAAAGCTTGCTGGTCAATGTGGTTTGATCGAGTCCTTTGGTCTGGTGCATAGCGAGTGCACCACCCCTGGTGCACATGCAACACCTGTGTGGGGTCCACCGTGATGTAATCTCTACATCTACTCCATCCATTCACTCTGGAGGTCCCCATCAGGGTCTCTGACCAAGGGCCAGGTAAATCTAAAGCTTAGGTGGGCCTTATTCCATGGTTTTGCATTCTGTATGGTGATACATGTCGATTCAATGGTTAGATCATGTCTAGACTTGATCATTAGTGATCCTTAGGATTTCCAGCTCTGCCTAAATGAAGATCTTTAGTAGATTTGGTGGTCTAAGGGCCCAATTATAATGATTAAGGGATGGATTTGACTCAAATCTCTAGCTTAGAGTTTTATAATTATTGGAAGGCATCTAGCTGACCATAACTGTTAATTTAATGGTTGGGTCGATTCCCTATCCACTCTTCGATGTTCACAAGTTATATAGATAGACTTTAACTGTGGCTTTCACAATTTAGTGTTCATGTCATGTAACAAAGTGTCAAATTACCCCACAATAAGTTGTGGACCCAATAAACAGTGGATCTCATAATTTAGGGTCCTAATTCTAAGATGGACAGTTGGATTTTAACTATCAAGGGAATTAATATCCTAAAGTAAGTTTCTATAATTATGTGATGGTCCATCTAAAGGATTGATCGAATGGATAGTTTGATCTGTGGATGGGGATTATTTTCGATAGTCAGATTTATATTAGAATGAGGGTGAACGTTCAATAAGCTAGGTTAGTGTTCATTCTAAGTTAGGTTACACGGTAACACCTGAGTACTAAAAAGTACGGGGTGCTACATCAACCCTCTCCTATCACCTTAGGCATCTCAAAGGAGAATCTATTGTAAGGTGGTGATCATGGAGCTGAAGCCATGGCGAAGCAGCAACAACATGTTGGGGGAGCATCAGGGAGCTGATTGAACATGGGAGAATGGAGATCAAGTAACCCAACATGGAGCGGTAAAGGGACTCAATCCGACAAGTAAGTGCCAAGAGTAAGAGTCCAATTTTGTACTCCTTCCTTGTATAGGTTAGAGTGAACGAGTTTGTGTTCAAACTCACCTAAATTTTTGCGTAAGATCTTAGCTCTTCCGTAGGGCCTAAATTTGTGGTTCTTGTGTAGGACCTGTTTATACCATATTCGACTAGATCTTGTTTCGGTCAGATTTATGTGAATCACACATGTATGAGGTTAGCGGTCGAAGGATTATTCCAAGAATGTGTAATCGAATTTTAGAAGAATGATATTACGTGCCGTGCACATTGTAAGTAGTTATTGTAGAGTGACTGAGTTTAAGCGATTAAGCAATCAGTTATGCCAGTGGTCAAGTTCGTATGATTGCTGAACATATGTCAGGAATCTAAGAATACTAGATTGTGGGAAGGATATGGAAGCAGAATGAGCGCAGAAGCAGTTATGATAGCAGTTAGATCATGGGAAGTATCCAGAATGGCTGGATCAACGCTATAAATAGAAGAGGATGTTAGCAGGAAAAATCGCCTCACACCAACCCAAACAAAACAACAAATCTATTATCTTCAATTATCTTTCAATTATCCTGTCGAATTTACATTCCATAGTGTAATCGTTGCTTTTATTAAGTAATTTCTTTCCTTTAGAGTAATCATTTACTTATCGCATTTACTTGCTTTCTTTAACATAACTCCTAAGAGTAATCATTTACTTATCGCATTTACTTGCTTTATTTAGCATAATTCGTAACATAAATACAGTAGTTGATAGTTATAACTATAATCTAAGTACTATTTAGTGATCAATTTCAATTTCACGCTTTACATTCCACTCTTCATGCATTAAGAAAGTCCTTTTGTACGGAAGGCAAGGAGAAACTCATCATTAGAGTACGAACCCCACCCTTTGACTATCGCCTGATCAATTTACACTTTGTACGAGTGGCCAAATAGGCGACTGATCTCCTCAGATCTTGGTCATGCTCAGTGTTTGCCTACTTTGGCGCTCGAGGTTATTGTTATTCGATTTGAATTAGAACCGCAATCTCAGTTCTGGCATGGCCATGCACTTATCACCCGTGCCGGAGAAAGGAACGTCAAAACAACAGTGAACAATTTTCTCGCACGCTCGGTGGGATGCTATTATAGACCACTGATTCAATCATTGCCATAATGCAATGGAGGAGTGGCAGAATTGTCGGGAGCTAACCCACAATGCCGACTGCACTAACCTTGGTGGATGATGTATAAGTGTTGGCACCTACAAGTGAAATTAATCTAAATCCAACCGGAAACCAAGTATGGCCGTCGACGGCTAGCCCTATTCTTCCAGATGAGGTTTCAATGGTACTAAGGGATGTATATACAAGCATCCAGTTGGTGCAGGAAAATGCAAGAATTCAAGCGGAACAGCTCCGTCATCAGGCTGAGAGCACTAACCGTTATATGGCCAGTCAGACCGAGGCCATGCAATGATTGTTAGCCATTGTTATAGAGCGAATGCAACCCACACAACAAAATTATAAGTGCTATTTGTTTAAAGCACATGTTACACCCGGTTTGTCAAATTTTGTCTTGTCAAAACAACTTAGCATAGTGTTCTTCAAGTCAAAGTCAAGCTTATGTTCAAGTTAAAGTCTAGCTTATGTTCAAGTGGAAGTCAAGTTAAAGTTCCAGTCACGTGGATCAAGATGGAAAGTTCACCTTCAAGTGTAAGTTCAAGCTATACAAAAAGTGCTAGTAGAAGATCAAGCTTCATCGACAAGTTCAACTCCTACTAATGATCAACCAGTAGAAGATCAAGCTCCTTATGATGTTCTAGTCCTATGAAATTCAGTCCTTATAGGTATAATAAACCCTAGAAAGACCTTAGGTTTAGGTGTAATGCCTTGAACTTTTTTATACTCGAGCATCGAAAGTCCTCGAGCGTTACCAAGAATTTAACGCAAAATGTACACGTGTACGATACTGACCTAATGATCGTGACCTTACACCTAGTCTATAACCCCATCTGACCATTAAGAAGGATCCCCATCCATAGACTAAGTCATCAGACCGTTGATCATGTGATTTGATATAGGTACCTTCCTTTGACTAAATCGGTGAATAACTATTTATCTATAAGGATTTAGATGTAAGTTCTTTTGTAAGAATTACTTAGAAACATGCCTACAACCAGGTAGAACCATTATATTTCACAAAACTCCTAGAAAAGTGATAATTATGAAATTGCCACTAACCTAGATCCCTAATTCCAGATCACATGGTTCTCATGATCCTTTTGGCATAAAGCTCTATATCAGGCTCAAGCATCATAAATGAACCATACATGATAAAGTGTGGCCGTTGGATCAGCATGATCAGTGGATAAAATAGATATTCATTTAAATATGGGCCACCTGATCCTTGGATATGCTTCAAATTTGGGCTCAACCCCTCAAATTAGATGAAAAAATGAATGGACGGAGTAGGTTTCCCAAAAGCATCATAGTGGACCCCACCCTGCATTGTGCAAATGCACAGCAGGTGTTCACCCGCACCACACCATAATGGAAAATCGGTCAAAGACTTCTTGACCCGATAAAACACGAACGAAGAGAAGGTTACCTGTGAACGATCGTCCACGGGAAGTTGGGTGGGCCACCATTGACGATTGTATGAATTATCTAGACTGTTCATCACAACCAACATGGAAAACTGAATAGACCATAGGGTCCTCCGCACGAGGGTGAGACCACCACGTGCGAGTACAGCCCATCGTAGATCATTGGGTTGTGACGGACTGAAAACTATTGATCCAGTTAAGCCATTATCTTGCCTGATCTGAGGGATTTGAGCCATTCATCAGTTTAGACTCTCGATTTCGACCAATAACAAGTAACTGGCGAGGACCCATGCAAACTGTGGCGCATGCGAACGGTCCCTAGGAAAACTTACAGCTGAAGGAAAACAACAGCACCTTGATCAATTGATTAGGGTCGCATGCAATCTGGACCGTTTAAGGTCATCCCCAGGGAATTTCGACCACAGCCATGGAGGCCGTTTTGGAAGATGGGTCACACGATGACCACTGACCGGAGAGTTTTCACACAATTAATTACTTAAGCGGCAAATGGAACTACGTAGATTGTAAATACAACGCGCCGTGCATAAGAGCTATGCACGGAAGCTTTGAGAACTCCCACACCTATAAAAGCTCATCTCACCCACCGTCGTGGAATTATAGTGGAGAGAGAGAAACGGGAGAGAGAGAGAGAGAGAGGAATCCATTAGCGATAGGAAGAGAGTCTCCACTCGTTGGAAGCAACGACGTCCAGCAAGGGGAAAAGGAAAGAAAGGAAGAGAGAAAGAAAGGAAGAAGGAGAGAGAAAGAAAGAGAGAAGGAAAGAAAGAAAGAAAGAAAGAAAGAAAGAGAAGAAGGAGGCCGAGTTGACTCGCTAGGTGCTAGGCTTTAGGTCGAGTCGAGATTAAGGTGAGGGTTTTATCCTTTAAGCTTACATTAATTTAAGTTGTTATATTTATCCTGCCTTTTTAAGCTTGATTCGTTGTCTATGAGTACGAGTGGAACTTTGAAATTCTTGTAACAGACAACTATGTTTAATGAGTGCCCATGTTTGTGACCTTCGGGTGGCAACTCCTCATTAGAGAAAGTGATGGCTCGTGGTGCGAGGAGTTGCACGATCATACTTGCTATCATTTCGGGAGGCACGTCAGGGGAGATATGTGCATCATTTAATATTTTCGCAAAGATTTCTCAATGCGATCTTAATGTACATAAAAGTTCCCAGATGGATATTTGTGCGGGAATGGATTTGAGTTGGGCTGTTATGTCATAAGCAGCATCGGTTTTGCAGGTGGTTCCCAACAAAGTTCCCTGAGTTTCTTTTGGGTTCTGGTTATCCCTCCTGAAATATCTCCTTTTGTTGCCCACTTCAGCACATTCTGGGTACTGCCATGGGACTGCTTTTGGGTTGTAGGAGGGGACCGTTCTTCCTTCCAGGTATATCATTGGTTCTTGAGGCTGAGAAATTGTGGTTGGAACTATTTGTGATGGACTTGATGATTTCTCTTAAGATGCTACCAAGTCTTGACCAGTTTTGACAATAGAGTTTTCTTCCTCCCTTTGATGTGTGGGAGGGGTCCTCTGGGCATGTACTAATTGGTGAGGCATTAGGAAACTTGGTATTTGAACCGGGGGTGCCCCTTGCAAGGTTAGCACTACTAGATCAGGGATGCCTATTGGGAGAATGAGGGGTTCAGAATTTGACCTTTTTGGATGTACCAAGGATGGAGTTGAATGTGCCCCTTAGGGGACGAGATGCTGAGGGTGTGACCTGTTAGGTGCTGCTTCAAGGATTACGAGAGGTTGAGTTACTGGTTCTTCTTCAAGGATTATGAGAGGCCGAGATACTGGTGCTGCTTCAAGGAATACCTGTGGCCCAGGCGGTTACGCCTGTTAGTATCTCCACATCCGATTTACTGTATTGGTCATGATTGCTTGTATGGAATGATGTGGAGAGGAGTATGTGAGTTGCCCTCCTTCAATGTGGTTGACGGTAGGGTGCTGGATGTACTGGGTCCCTCTTGATGTGACGGTAGGGGATTTTGGAGAATGTTGGCTTGAGCTGTATTGTTGGCTTGCAGGGTGATTGTAATTTTCTGGCTTTCGATTAAATCTTTACCACATATTTTAAGGTGAAACAATGATCCGTAGATGACCAGGAGCCTAGTGATATGCGCAGTACTGGTTTTCATTATAATCATGTGGCAAGAGATTAGGTGGAAGTCAAGGCTGGAGTGGTGTTAAAAGTTGCTTCTGCATTAACATTATTAGAACCTGACTATATGTTTATGCTAGAGGGGTGAACTTTCTACCCAACATTGCATGTTTGTTGGGGCCTTGCGCATTCCACCTAGGCTGTTGTTATTGAGACGACTGTGCCTGATATCCTTGTTAGGCTTGTTATGGTTGGTACTGCCTATTTGATTATCGCTGGTACTGCCTGTCTTGCTGTGGCTTCAGTTGTGAAGCAGACTGATTGCCTTGACTGTTGGTGAAGATATTGTTAACCTCTGTAGTGCGTTGCATGAGGGTAATACCGTTCCATACCTGTATCCAACGAATTTCCCCTCAACTTTATTTCTTCTGATTGTGAAGGCCTGGTGTGGCCACGGGGAAATGGTTTCGACTCTGATCTCGGCTTCCACTTGTTCTCTAGCCTGGATGAGCTGAGAGAAGTTTACGTATGGGTACGAGATTAGATATCCTGAAATGTTGGGATTTGTTGAATGTACGATCATGGATATCTGTTCTTTGTCATCGATGGGGTTTCTCATTCGGGCCGTCATACCCCGCCATCGCCCTGCGTATGCTGATAAGGACTCGTCGCTTTTTTGTCTTAAGGCAGCCAGATCAGACCTTCTTGGAGCCATGTTCAGCTTATATGAAAATCTGTCAATAAATGCCTGGGAGAGTCTTTCCCAAGTTTTGATTTGATGGCTGTCCAGCGAAGTGTACCAATCCAAAGCATCACCTTTGAGAGATTTCTGGAAGAGCCGTATCAAGGCTCCATCATTCCCTGCTATCGCATTGAGTTCCTCACAAAAGGCTTTTAGATGTGATGTAGGGCACCCACTACCGCCATACCTTTGGAATTTTGGTACCTCGAAGTTTGGAGGTACCCGGGCATCTGGGAAGGGACAAAGATCCCTGAACTTGGTGGATGGGTGGTCCACTCCTTGTTGCCTCTGGAGCTGATTTTGCACCAGTTATAATTATTCTTGCAATTCTTCAATTTCTGACTTGCCTTGTTGTGGATACCTTGCCCCTTGCTGTAGGGCTTGTGCTACTTCTTCTTCATATGAATCGAGAATGGGGGGTTGTTGGAAAGAAGATGGACTCCTGATGACGGGAGGTAGTTGAAATTGAACGCCGCTCCCTTTCGGAGGAGGGTGTGATGTTCGAAAATGGCTTCTACTTGGGGTATCTGCCAATTCCGGAATGTTGCTCCCATTAGGGGGAGTGAATTGGACTTAAACTAACCCCCTTGATGGGCATTCGCCAGTTCTTGTCTATGGCTCCCGTGTGTTGTAACCTGATTATTGTGATGTGCTGAGTAGAGAGGTATGGGAAGTTTGCTCCCGTTTGCTGGTTGCCGTTGATCCTGTGCTGACTCTTCTAAGAGAGGGAGAATAGGATTTGCTGGAGGGATAAGAGAAAAGGAAAAAGGGGTTTGAGGGAGTGAACTGTTCTATACACTAGGCTGGGTTGCCTGTGTATTCGGTGTGACACTTGGTACTAAGCGAAGTAATAGCTGTAAGTGCTATGCTCTTATGGTCCTTTGGTTGTCAAATTTTATGGTGCCAAAACCTCAATCTATGTCTTGTATAGCTCGTTGTTATAAATGTTCAAGACATTGCATTTTGCTTCAAGACAAGAATGAAGAACTACTTTAGCTACTACAGAAGAATGCAAGTACAAACTGCTTCAAGAATGCAAGTACAAGCTGCAACAATAGAAGTGAACTTCTTCAAGACTCAAGCCTGTTTACAACACAAGATGATTGATTATTCAAGCTCTAAAAGATCTCTTGATTCAGTGTTACATGATGCTCAAAGATCGCAAGCTTCATTATTCTCAAAGGTTACTCATCTTTAAGTTTCAATGTCCTTACTTAACTATTGAGGTATAACTGACCGTAGGTTGACCTTTAGAGTTGGTCATTTTGGATACATAATTCATATGTTTTATATAAGTGAGTTTGGTTTGATCGAAGACTAGTCCTGGACTTTATTCTACTAGTCCTAGCACTGCCTCGACCTATCCAAACTATTTCTAGACCAGTTGTAAGTTTGTTACAAAAATTCAGAATTTTTTGTTAAGCTTCGACCAGTCCTAGGGACTGTTCGACTAGTCGTATGAACAGTGTCGACTGATTCTTTGACCAGTCAAAGACCTACGACTCAAACTATAACGATGAAATTTGACTAGCTTCGACTAGTCGTGTGCAACCTACGACTAGTCGAAGATGAGTTACGACCAGTCATAGACTACCTACGACCAATCGTGTAACCACCTTATCTTATTGCGCTTAAATTTTCAAATATTTGTTGGTCCTACAACCAGTCGTAGTGATCTCTGGGCCAGTCAAAGATGCGATATGCTCACCTATAAATAGAGCACAAATCTCAGAATATGAAATACTACTCAAGCAATTTTAATCTGGCCTTTTGAGAGATAAGTCTGTGCTCCATTTAAGCAAAGTGTGCATATTTAATATTCTCTTTAATTAGCTTTTTAAATTGATTTTGTTTCTTGTATTCCAATCTGAATTAAAAAGAAGAAGTTCTGTTTTCCTTTTTCTAGAATAAAAAATAATTTAGGCTAGCCCATTTGTTTTAATTTAAAATCTATTAGAACTTAGAACCATTACATAGTGAGTATTGGACATTGAACTTTGACATTCAAACTTCTACTCTGACTTGGTTCTTCCGGGCTGCAACAACAAAGGAGAAAAATAGGTATTTTACATTTTGTGTAATTTACTTTATTTGGTTTTATTTGAGGTTAAGCCAGAAAAATCTCAAAGTTGTTGGTTATCTGAGGAGAGTCAGAAAACTCAGAAGTGAGGGTTTTTGAATTGTGTAAGCCCTTCGAACAAGACACAATTGTGAAGGTTTTGGGTGAACCTGTGAAAATCTGTTTGATAGTGAACGTTAATATCCCCTGTGTGAGGATATTAGGAGTGGAGTAGCAATCTGTGTGGCTGTTGTTTAGCAGTTGGTGTACACACAGGCAAACCACTATAATTCTTTGTGTCTTGTGGTTTGAATGTTAGTTTAATTTTCCTATCCTTTATCATTCAAAGCTGTGGAATGTATGTGTTGATGTGAATGTTGTAATTTTTACATTTCAAGCATTATGGGAATGTTGTAATAATTTAGATTTAAATTCCTACAATTTATTTCAATTCCTTGCTATTTATTTATTCCTCTTTAGTTTAAGTTTTTGATATAAAGACCTTTCTAGAAATAAGGTTGTCCTACCATAAACCCTTGGTTTTTAGTGTAAGGTTGTCCTTAGAACAACTTTTGTATCAACCTCTCAATACTTTTTTATTGAGGTTGCTTTTCATTTTAGCATTGTGAATTGATATACTTTATTAGGCTATCTCATTATTAAATTCCACTGTAATTATTTTTAATTTGGCGTTGTCCTATTCACCCCCCCTCTACGATATATAGCTTGGCCATTTCAAGTGGTATTAGAGCCAAATAGGTCGCTTTTAATTGTTATTCTTGGATTTATTTCCTGAGCTAACGATCTAAGCTATATAAATACGATGTCAAATTTTGATAGCCTTTCAGTCACTAGGCCTCCACCTTTCGATGGCACCAATTATGTCTATTGGAAAGCCAGGATGAGGATCTTGCTCAAATCGATGGATGAAAGTGTGTGGCTAGCCACAGTGAATGAATGGACCCCTCCTACCACTGAAGTAACTGGAATCGATGGTTCAAAATCAATGAGAGTAACACCTTATTTCTCATGGACCACACTTCAGAAAAGTGAGAGTAGTGCAAATGCAAAAGCACTAAATGCAATCACTTGCGCACTATCATCGGATGAATTCAAAAGAATTATATCCAGTGATTCTGTAAAACAAGCTTGGGATATATCAAAAATGACACACGAGGGTACTTCAATTGTCAAGAAATCTAAAATACAAATCCTCACAACTAAATTTGAGGAAATACGTATGGAAGAAAATGAAATGTTCATGGACTTCTATACTAGATTGAATGACATTGTAAACTCTATGTGGGGTCTAGGCGATAAAATCCCTGAAAGCAAGATATGTGCTAAAATACTACGCTCACTTCCTGAACGGTTCAATTCTAAAGTAACCGCAATCCAGGAACTTCGTGATACGGACAATATGAGTGTTGAGGAATTATTTGGCTCATTACAGACTTATGAGTTGACCTTTAAAGCTCCAAAAGATAAATCTATTGCCTTAAAAACTTCTAAAAATGGTTTTCAAGAAAATGATTTAAACTCTGATTTAGAAAACTCTGAAGATGATACGGCCCTTTTGGCGAAAAAGTTTTATAAGATTTTTAAAAGTAAAAAGAGGGTTGATCTTCAAAAAGCTAATGATAAAAAGAAACCTAAACCTAAATCAAGAAAATCATTGAAAGACAGTTAGTGCCACAACTGCCATGAGTATGAGCATTTGGCTAATAAATGTCCTAATAAGGGCAAGTCGAAAAAGAAAAGTATGATGGCTACTTGGGATGAATCTTCTGATTCAGAAGACTCTGAAATTGAGTCGAGCAATGAAGTGAAAGCCCTTATGACTCTAGCCAAATTCACTTTTTCAGATAATGATGACTCGACTAGTGAAGAAAATCTGAATAGTGAATGTGAAAACGAAGATGATCTTCAAGATGCCTACAATGCCCTATACAAGGAAAGTTGTAAAATTGCTGTGAAACTGAAACTTCAAAAAGAGAAATTCTCAAAACTTAAGGAAAATTATGAAGCTCTTGTTTTAGAAAAGTCCCATATTTCAGACTATTTTGAAAAATCTAAATGCGATTTAGAATTCAAAACCTCCCAGATTGAAAATCTAAATTCTGAAAACGAACGACTTAAAAATGAAGTTTCTTCTCTCTTGAGTTTAAAAGAAACCTGGAAATATGGCCGAGGTGATCCTAAATTAGAAAAACTCTTATCAGGATCGAGAAAATGTGGTGATCGATCCGGTTTGGGCTATAATAATAGTGTTCCTCCTAAACAGAAGAATACTCCTCCCAAGTTTGTAAAAGGAGAGACCTTAAACTCAAAAGGGAAAGATCAAATGTTTTTTTAAAAACTCTAAATCTTTTCAAAAACATAAAAGCAATTATATCAACTATAAAAAGCAAAACTAAATTTTTTTGGCTGAAAAGATAGTTGATTTACTTAAGGAGCTTCTAAAGTCTAACTCAATAGGTCATATTCATAACACTTACAAATGAAAGAAGACCAACTATCCTCCTAAACCCAGAATGGTTATGAAATGGGTTTCAAAGGGTACCTGCTTGGTTGCCCACACAGCTTTTAAAGCTACAAGCCATTCTAAGTGGTACCTAGACAGCAGATGCTCAAGGCATATGACTGGTGATAAAGGTTTATTCACTGATTTCAAAGACATGACTGATGGTTCAGTCACATTTGGTGATGGTAGAAACTATAAGATTATAGGCCAAGGTACGGTTCATCTTTATAACCTTCCTTTGTTTAAAAATGTTTTCTATGTTGAAGGACTAAAACATAATTTGCTAAGCATATCTCGAATATGTGATAATAACCATAGTATAAGATTTTCTAATCAAAGTTGTGAGATTCTAAATAACAAGGGTTCAATAATATTAACTGGACGTAGAACGTCTGAAAACTGCTATATTGTAAGCGAATCCAGCTCAACTAGTCAATCTTATTACATGGTCCATATAGACGAGACTGATTTATGGCATAAACGTCTTGGACATGTACATACCGAAATTTATATAGATTGAGCAAACGAAAACTTATAAGAGGTATACCCAAACTACAAAAATTAAACAAAATATGTGGCGAATGCCGGATTGGCAAACAAATAAGGAACTCACACAAAAAGGTGAATTCCAATGCCACATCAAGACCACTCGAGCTTCTCCATATGGATCTTGTAGGACCTACCAGGATGGAAAGTCGAGGTGGTAAAAGATATATCTTAGTAATTGTAGATGATTTTACCAGATATACATGGGTAGTCTTTTTAAGGGACAAATTAAAAACCCTTGAAGAAGTAAGAAAAGTTCTCAAAAGGATTCAAACTGAAAAAGGTTCTCAAATCTGTAAGATTCGTAGTGATCATGGATCCGAATTTGAGAATAGCGGTTTTGAGGAGTTTTGTAGTGACCAGGGAATATTACATGAATTCTCAGCCCCCAAAACTCCACAACAAAATGGTATAGTTGAAAGGAAAAACAGAGTGCTTCAAGAAATTGCTAACGTCATGTTGAATAGTATGAAGCTCTTTAAAATCTTTGGGCTGAAGCAGTCAATACAGCTTGCTATATCATTAACCAGGTTTATACTAGCAAAGGTAATTTTAAAATGACTTACGAAATGTGGTTCAATAAAAAGCCAACTATCAAATACTTTCGAGTTTTTGGCAGCAAGTGATATATTTTATGAGATCGTGAAAATCTGGGAAAGTTTGATTCGAAGAGTGATGAAGGGATCTTTCTAGGATATTCTTTAAACAGTCGTGCTTATAGGGTTCTAAACAAAAGGATCGGTGTGATTCAAGAGTCCATCAATGTCATCATCAATGATCACTTAAACACACCAGGCTCAAGTCTAGATAGTGATAAAGTTCTTGTAATTGATAAACCTGGTACTTCATCTAATCAGAATAATTTTGAACTTAGGACTATTAAAGATCATCCAACCACACAGATTCTTGGAAATCCTCTCACTGGTGTTCGTACCTATAAACAACTGGAGGATATATGTAATTACGTATGTTTACGTCCCAGATAGAACCATCTAACATAAAAGATGCTCTTGCTGATGAAAACTGGATAGTTGCTATGTAAGAAGAACTTAATCAATTTGTTCAAAATGATGTCTGGTATCTTGTTCCTATACCTAAAGATAAACATATTATCGGAACAAAGTGGATTTTTAAAAATAAATCTGATAAACTTGTGAATATTATTCGAAACAAGGCAAGATTAGTTATACGAGGGTACACTCAAATTGAAGGTATTGATTATGATGAAACCTTTGCCCCAGTTGCTCGTCTTGAATCAATCAGACTTTTTATATCCATTGCATGCTTTAGAAAGTTTAAAATTTTTCAAATTGATGTAAAGAGTGCCTTTTTAAATGGCGATTTACATAAAGAAGTATATGTTGAACAAACTACAGGGTTTGAAGACCCTAAGTTTACTGTTCATGTATACCATCTTAAAAAAGCTCTCTATGGTCTAAAACAAGCTCCCAGAGTATGGTACGAGAAATTGACTAAGTTTTTACTCTGTCATAAATGTCAAATGGGAAGTGTTGATAAAACATTATTTGTTGAGAAACATAATAAAGATATCTTAATGGTTTAAATCTACGTTGATTATATTATTTATGGATCTACCTATACTGACATAACTATTGAGTTTGCAAATTTGATGAAATCTCAGTTTGAAATGAGCATGGTTGGGGAATTGAATTATTTCCTTGGGTTACAAGTAAAACAACGACCTGATGGAATGTTTATCTCTCAATCTAAATATGCTATGAATTTGATTAATAGATTTGGATTTGAGAATGGTAGGAATTTTGATACTCCTATGAGTACAACCTTGAAACTCTCAAAAGATTCTGCAAGTAAAAATGTGGAACCGAAATTATATTGGAGTATGATTGGTAGTTTACTGTATTTAACTGCTATTAGACCTGATATTGTTTTAAGTGTTCGTATTCGTGCTAGATATCAGTCTGATCCTAAAAAATCTCATTTAATTGCTATTAAACGAATTATGTAATATGTCGCAAGTACTGTTAATCTCAGTCTCTGGTATCCTCATGAGACTAGTGTTCAATTAGCTGGGTACTTGGATGCTGACTGGGCTGGTAATCTTGATGATAAAAAATCTACCAGTGGTGGTTGGTTTTATATTGGAAACTGTTTAGTTTCTTGGCTTAGTAAGAAACAAAGTTCTATATCACTTTCAACTGGTGAAACTGAATATATCACAACAGGTAATGCGTGTACTCAGCTTGTTTGGATGAATCATATGCTAAGTGATTATGAAATTAAACAGGATTCTATGTTATTATATTGTGATAATACCAGTGCCATAAATATTTCGAAAAATCCAATTTAGCATTCTCGTACTAAGCACATTGACATTAGATTTCGTTATATTCATGAATTAGTAGAAGAAAAGTTTATATCTTTGGAATATATCCCTACCGAGAATCAATGTGCTGACATTTTCACTAAACCGCTCGACAAAAGCAAGTTTAACAAATTGAAATTTGACCTTGGCATGAGCATTTTAAAATGATTATTAATGCCTATTTGTATCATATTGTATATATTTACTAGTTTAAATTTCAATTTTTGTGAAATATGCATGAAATCAGATTTTTGGTGGTACTCGACCAATCGAGGATTTCCTCGACCTGTCGTGGCACGACCGGTCGAAGTAAGCTCTCGACTAGTCGTGAATCGCAGTAATTATCTTAAATTTGGGGGAAAACACTTTCTTCCTCATTTCTTATTCTCTCTCCGATGAGTTGACGCCCGACCAGTCGAACCCTTTAAAATCTTCAAGGTTAGTGCTCCTTTGCTTTTTTCTTGTAAATTTGTGTCTAGATTACTTCTATTTCTCTCTTGAAGTTATCTATTTTGAATTTTATTGAGATTTAGGGTTTTACTTCACCCAAATCTAATTTGAGAAAACCCACTTCTCAGTCCTTTGCAACTCCATGTTTCCTTGAAATACTTGTTGCAAATGGCATTTAAAGGGAGAAAGACAACATCCCGTGGACCATCTTCATCCAGATCGGCTCCTATCACTAAGTGTCATCTTTGGGCTCCCGATGATGATCCGTCTTATGTTCGGGACATCAGATTGCGTAACGTTATTGTTAAACATCCAGTTGATATTAATCATGTTGCTCCATTTAATATCCTTCATATTCTTTAGACTGTAGGTTGGGATAACTTATTGCATTGGGGTGGGCCAGCATACCGGTCCATTGCCCAGTCCATGTTCGCTTGCATAAGTGAGTTTTCACTGGAAAATTTAACTTTTAAAATAGCCACAAGAGAAGGACCATTTGACGTTGATCGTCATTAGATTTCAGCTCTATTGGAAATTCCTGTAAATGATGAGAGCATTCCCATCCATACCTTATCTAAAAAACCTTTAGAAACTGAAAAACGTATGCTCACTAGAGACTTATGCAATTTGGACGTACATTGGACGCATAAAGGGAATGTGCTTCCCTCAAAGTTTTTGTTACCCAATTAAAGAGTTCTTCATAAGATTTTTGTGTCCAACTTGTATCCTCGATTTGGTAATAAATCTGAATTGACATCTTTCATGGTTCGTGTTCTTGATGCTGTTATAAGAGGTGCTCATGTTTGTTTACCATCCTTGATTTGTCACTCCATTATTCAGTTTCGACTCTATCCAGGCCACAATGACATCCCCTTTGCTTATTTAATGACTGTGTTGGCTTCATAAATGTTAGTCGACATGCCTGTTGGAGAGGCCCCTATCCATCATCTGATATTTAACAATTCTAACCTTAATAAGATGAAGCTGGATATGTTTCCTGGCCAAGGTGTTGCTGATGGTGGTACTGAAGCTAGTCATGAGGAAAAAATTGGTGATCTTCCTCTTGATGACATTAACATGGATGATGTTTTTAAAGAACTTGAGTCTGATTTTGCTAATGATTCTGATTATGAACCATCTGAGTTTGATGCGCGTCTGCATGCATTTGAGGAGAAGGTAGAAAAAATGAATGTTGCCCATGGTTTACAGTTTAAATATATGCGCAAGTATCTTAGGTGCTTAAACAACGGCATCCATCAACTTGATACTTCCATACCTACTCCTTCTTCAGGTTTAGTTGAATGATATACTTTTAGTCTGTAATAACTTTAAGTTTAGTTTTGTTGGTTTGTGAACTATATTTGGTTTGCTGATTGTGGTTTCTTGACTTTGGTTTGCTCTATTTACATCTTAATGGTATGTGGACTTTATTTACTTATCTCTTATCTCCTTGTTTACTCCTGTTTATTATCATGTTCCTTTGGTTTCTTCTTCCTTTGTTATATTGTGACAAAAAGGGAGAGAACTTTGGGGATTGGATATATGAATAGATAGTAGGTAACATTTTGTTTTTGGAGTAACTCAGGGGGAGTAAGGAGGTGAAGGCATCTACTTCATATGAGGTGTGCTAGTTGTTGCTAGTTGTTGCATCTAATGTATGACAACTGGTGCATGATTCTCTAACCAGGCTGTAACTAGTTATTTCTATTATAACCTGTGCAATTTTTTTTTTTTGTATTCATATTGGTTTTATTAGTGTTGAATGTTTTGTCACAAATTTAACAAAGGGGGAGATTGTAAGTGCTATGCTCTTATGGTCCTTTGGTTGTCAAATTTTGTGGTGTCAAAATCTTAATCTATGACTTGTATAGCTTGTTGTTATAAATGTTCAAGACATTGCATTTTGCTTCAAGACAAGAACGAATGACTACTTCAGCTACTACGGAAGAATGCAAGTACAAACTGCTTCAAGAAATGCAAGTACAAGCTGCAACAATAGAAGTGAACTTCTTCAAGACTCAAGCCTGTTTACAACACAAGATGATTGGTTATTCAAGCTCTAAAAGATCTCTTGATTTAGTGTTCTCAAGCTTCATTACTCTCAAAGGTTACTCATCTTAAAATTTCAATGTCCTTACTTCACTATTGAGGTATGACTAACTATAAGTTGACCTTTAGAGTAGGTCATTTTGGATACATAATTCATATGTTTTATATAAGTGAGTTTGGTCTGATCTAAAACTAGTCCTGGACTTTATTCGACTAGTCCTAGCACTACCTTGACCTGTCCAAACTATTTATAGACCAGTCGTAAGTTTGTTACAAAAATTTAGAATTTTTTATTAAGCTCTGACCAGTCCTAGGGACTGTTCGACTAGTCATATGAACAGTGTCGATTGATTCTTCGACTAGTCAGAGACCTATGACTCAAACTACAGCGATGAAATTCAACTAGCTTCGACTAGTCGTGTGCAACCTACAACCAGTCGAAGGTGACCTACGACCAGTCGTAGACTACCTATGACCAGTCGTGTAACCACCTTATCCTATCGCGCTCAAATATTCAAATATCCATTGGTCCTACGACCAGTCGTAGTGATCTCTGAACCAGTCGAAGATGCGATTTGCTCACTTATAAATAGAGCATGAATCTCAGAATATGAAACACTACTCAAGCAATTTTAATCCGGCCTTCTGAGAGATAAGTCTGTGCTCTATTTAAGCTAAGTGTGCATATTTAATATTCTCTTTCTTTAGCTTTTTAAATTGATTTTGTTTCTTGTATTCTAATCTGAACTAAAAAGAGGAAGTTCCATTTTCCTTTTTCTGGAATCAAAATCAATTTAGGCTAGTCCATTTGTTTTAATTTAAAATCTATTAGAACTTAGAACCATTATATAGTGAGTATTGGACATTGAACTTTGACATTCAAACTTCTACTTCGACTTGGTTCTTCCGAGCTACAACAACAAAGGAGAAAAATAAGTATGTTACATTTTGTGTAATTTACTTTATTTGGTTTTATTTAAGGTTAAGCCAGAAAAATCTCAAAGTTGTTGGTTATCTGAGGAGATCCAGAAAACTCAGAAGTGAGGGTTTTTGAATTGTGTAAGCCCTTCGAAAAAGACACAATTGTGAAGGTTTTGGGTGAACCTGTGAAAATCTGTTTGATAGTGAACGTTAATATCCCCTGTGTGAGGATATTAGGAGTGGAGTAGCAATCTGTGTGGCTGTTGTTTAATAGTTAGTGTACACACAGGTGAACCACTATAATTCTTTGTGTCTTGTGGTTTGAATGTTAGTTTAATTTTCCTATCCTTTATCATTCAAAGTTGTGGAATGTATGTGTGGATGTGAATGTTGTAATTTTTACATTTCAAGCATTGTGGGAATGTTGTAATAATTTAAATTTAAATTCCTGTAATTTATTTCAATTCCTTACTATTTATTTATTCCTCTTTAGTTTGAGTTTTTGATACAAAGACCTTTTTAGAAATAAGGTTGTGTAAGGTTGTTCTTAGAACAACTTTTGTATCAACCTCTCAATACTTGTTTATTGAGGTTGCTTTTTCATTTTAGCATTGTGAATTGGTTTACTTTATTTGGGTATCTCATTATTAAATTCCACTGTAATTATTTTTAATTTGGCGTTGTCCTAATCACCCCCCCTAGGACATATAGCTTGGCCATTTCAATAGCTCTTACATTGCTTGGAGACTTCGGGCCACTTCTTGAATGGTGTATTGGCTTGTGGGTCTATTGGAGCTACTGGATGTGGTAGCGTGGGTGTTGGTGCAGGTGCGGGTGTTAATGTTTCGGGAGCTGGCTGAGCTGTTAGCTCTTCTTCATGGGTAGCTTGGGTCGTCATTGCTGCATGGGATCGAGTGGTCATGGTTCGAATCTATTCCTAGAAAAGTGCAAGACAAAGATGTTTTTTTATTTTTTTTTAAATGACTGCAGTGATGATGTCCCTTTAGATTAAAGTACCATGCACTTTTGAGTCGGGTCTCAGCTATTGTGAGCTAGCACGTCCCAAGTGGAGTCGCCATTTTATAGACACTGAAAATTGACGCCGACACTGGTTTATATGTTGTGTTTTGGTGGTGGGGGTGATTAGGCTGATTTATGGATTTTACAGTCGCCATTAGCCGAATAATCTTAGAATCCCACGGTCAGTTGGAACCGCGGAATACGTAAGGTTGGAGAAATCTGAAAACTCTCTTACCTTAGGTTGACTTCTGGTCTGCGATCCGGGATTCCGGGTAAGGGACCTCGGTTACAAAAAGGGAAGGTGTTAGGCACCCTCTCTGCTCATACAAATATACGGTCTTTACTTAATGTGGTAATGGAATCTCAAGGGATGAATGAGGTGGTCAGAGTAAGACTAGGCACACAAGGATTTCTAATGCGGTAAGATCTGAGATTTCGGCAAGCCATAGAGCATACGTCCAATAATGCGCCTAGAGAGCGGATGTAATGATACTTATGTAAAAAGGTAAAGAAAAGTGGACTAGATTACTTATGAATTTCTGATGTGACAGGATCCGATGTACGATAAGTCATAGAGCATACGTTCACTAGAGATCTAGAGAAGCAGGGGGGTTGAGAAAGGAATAGCTATCATGATGAATGCTTGTATGTAAAATGAATGGATCTTTAGCTTGATCTTGAGTAGACTAAGACATGGACCAAACTATGACTAATGTAGGCTAGACTTATGGGTTGGAAAGGTCAAGAGGAAGAGCTAAGGGGTGGCCAAAAGATCAGAACCTTGGAGGCTTGGGAGCTCCTTCCCTTTCCTTCACTCTCTTCTTCTTCTTCTCTCTCTCTCTCTCTCTCTCTCTCTCTTGGATGAGAAGGTGTGTTCTTTAAATGTGAAGAGTAGAGGCTATTTATAGCCTTCTCCAATGGTCTTTTGGTAAATATGGGGTTTAGGAAGGGTGAAAGCTGATGTGGGAAGCTATGAGTGGTTGAGGGGAGAGAAACGCTATGTGGCACACCCCCATTGGTTCTTAGGATTGGTAAATTGGTAAAAACAACCGGATGGAGGGATAATTTTTGGAGAAAGTTGACTTTCGGACGCTGGGACAACTATCTCTGGAAATCCACACGCGGGCCGCAAGCAGCGGAACTCCAAGTACCACCAGCGGTAGTTGGACTACCGCCCGATGAGGGCTCGGGCTGGGCTCAAGTGTGTGGGCTTTGTTCGATGCATTGGTTCGCCTGATGGTCTCCTTTTGGGTTTTTTGAGGTTCAGATTGGTGGGCTTAGGTTTGGATAAAGGGTCCTAGTCAGGGAATAAGGTATAGGTGGGGGCCGTATATGGATTGAATGGTTTGGATTAAGGTTTTAGGTCGCGGTTTGGAAGTTTGAGACTTTTGGGTCAGGGTTAGGTTTAGGCTGAGATTAGGGTTTAGTTCAGGATATGATCATGGTTCCTGAATTGTCTTAGCCTTCTCAAGATGTTAACCTGGGTGGGGTGTCTACACACGATGAATTCACAACTGCTATAAACAAGCCAGAGGATATGGCGACCATTCACCAACTAGCCCCATAAAAAACAGAACCCCTAATCAGACTGATGAGATCAAGTCTGATACACTGGGGGGGGGGGGGAGGTTTTGGTAATAGTATTGTGTTTGGTTCACTACTGCTGATAGTATTTCATTATAATATGGTGCTTATTTTGTCGTCTGATTTTCATGCAAGAGCTACTCAACCAAACACAATACTTAGTGATGTGGAAGAACATGTTTCTTCAGTTGTTATTCAACACGCTTCTTTCCCTTATGATGAAGGGAAACAAGGCAAGGAATTGCACACCCATACAGTCATCATAGCGATCGATGGGGGTATCGATAGAGTAATTATTGATAGACCCACTACTGATATGATATAGCATCTTAAGTCGTTATATATTTTTGCTCATTTAGACGGATGTCCTGTAACTAGAATTTTGATGGACAATGGAGCCGCAATGAACTTATTACCAAAGAGAATGATGACCAAATTAGGGAAGACTACAGCTAATTTGATCCCTTCCGAGGTAACGATCAACAATTTCATTGGCCATGTTACCAACACGCATGGTGTTCTGCCGGTCAATCTTACAGTAGGCATCAAGTCTATTTTAGTACCGTTCTTCATAGTCGACACTTCGTCAAGCTACAATGCTATTAGGAAGAGATTAAATTCATTCTTTTGCATGCATTCCCTCTTCTCTTCACCAATTTGTCATTTTTTAGAATCAGAATAGGGTCGAGCTCATATTAGTTGATAATAAGCCCTTTTTGGCCACATCAAATGCCAATGAAGCTTAGTACTATGGCAAAAAGATATGGCCTATCAGGTTCACCGGAAGAAATAAGTATGGACGACCGATGGGTATTTCGGTAAGGAAGAACGTAAGCAATATAATTCAGGCTATGACGGTCCAGGAAGATGAAATCCAGTTGAAGAGTTTAATCCTCTATTGGTCGGCTACATGTTACATCATTGAAGAGTTACCATGATCGTGACAACTAAAGGCATGGTGTTCCTGGATGAGTTCATGGCTAGGATAAAGAGGCTCGAAGAAAGCCTAGAAGGAAGCGATGAGGGAATTTTTATGAACTTGGTTGAATTGGACAGATAGGTCGAGGAGGATAGTTTTGATATAAAAGATTTACTAGAAGAAGTAGACGAACGTTGACTGCAGGTCCAAGACCCGTTGGATGAAGTAAACTTAGAGACAGATCAGGATCCGAGACCCACGTTTATAAGCAACCTGTTATGATCGCCCGAGCGAGACAAGGTAATAAAGTTATTACAAGAATTCACAGACCATTTTGCATAGGATTATCATGACATGCGAGGATTGGACAGGTCTTTGGTTGAGCACATGTTACCAACCAAAGAAGGATATTGGCCGCATAAATAGCCTCCAAGGAGGATGACGACCGAAGTCACTCTCAAAGTCAAATAAGAAATCGAATGACTTTTGAAAGCTTCATTTATCCAACCAATTAAATATGCAGAATGGATGTCAAACATGATCCCAGTAATGAAGAAGACCGGTCAGATAAGAGTGTGTGTAAATTTCAGAAATTTAAATTTAGCCACTCCCAAAGACGAATATCATATGCCTATGGCCAACTAGTTAATTGATCGAGCTGCTGGGCATAGGATTGTGTCATTTTTGGAAGGGCATTCAGGGTGTGTATATATATATATATATATATCTTTAGCCTTGGATGACGTACCAAAAATAACATTTAGGTGCCCGGGACCTTTAGGTACTTATTATTGGGTAGTCATGCCTTTCGGTTTGAAAAATGCTGGAGCAACATATCAAGTGCGATGAACGCCATTTTTCATGATATAATTGGCTAGTTTATGGAGGTCTACATTGACGACATGGTAGTCAAGTCGGTCGATGCAGAATATTATTTGGCCCATTTGCGTAAATCTTTCTAGCGAATGCGAGCCCATAAATTAAAAATGAACCCAATGAAGTTTGCCTTCGGGGTGCTGATAGGTAATTTTTTAGGATTCATTGTACATCAGAGAGGAATCAAAATCGATCAAAATAAAGCTTAGGCCGTGATCAATACAAGGCCACCATGGAACAAGGCTGATTTACAAAAGTTTTTAGGCCATCTTAATTTCTTATGATGATTCATATCTAACTATGCCGGTAAGAGTAACATCTTCTCTCCATCATTGAAATTAAAGAAGGGGGATAGATTTGTATAGGAAGAAGAACATTAGCTGGCTTTTGATCGGATTAAGGAGTATTTGGAAAAGCTACCCGTGTTGATGCCTCCTATCAAAGGTTGACCGCTTAGGCTATATATAGCTGCATCTGCAGGGTCGATCGGAGCCCTCCTAGCATAGGAAGATGATTCATGAAAAGAGAGAGCAATCTACTATCTAAGCCGAGTGTTACTTGATGCAGAAACTCGATATTCGGCCATTGAAAAAATATGTTTGTCTTTTATACTTTGTAGCTACTAAGTTAAGACACTACTTGTTGGTTGAAAGGGTAATGTAATCTCAATCACCGATCTAATCAAATACATGTTAAATCAGCCTAATCTAAGTGGCCGAATTGGTAAATGGGTGATGGCATTATCCGAATTTGATTTGCATATTATACTGCAGAAAGCAGTAAAGGGTAGGACCATAGCAGAATTCTTGGCTAGCCATCCGTTAGATTTAAGAGAGTGTATTCCTCTTGGTATTATGGATGTATTTGTTGTGCAAGATGAACCTTGGAAATTAATCTTTGATGGGTCGAGGACCCACGACACATTTGGGGTTGGTATAGTGTTGATTTCTCCCAATGATAATCGGCAAGAATTCACATTTCAGTTGGAAGTTGAGTGCAATAATAATCAGGTTGAATATGAGGTTTTGATAATCGACCTGGAGATATTGTTAGAAATGTGGGTAAAAGATGTGATGATCATCGGGGTGGGCCTTACAGATTCTCAACTGGTTATAAACCAAATGGCCGGATCATTCAAGTGCACTAGCCCATCTTTATTATCCTATTATGCGGTGGCCATTCAACTACTAGAGTAATTCGATGACGTCCAATTAAGGCATGTTACTTAGAATTACAGTATAGATGCCAATGAAATCGTACAATTGGCAGTAAGGTTGGAAATTTGGAAGGGATGAGTCGATCACGGTTCAAAAAGGATCATTGCCTTCAGTTTTTTGAAGGGGAAGCTTGCAAAGGTCTGTTTAATCAATGCAGAATAAGATGATTGGAGAGCCCCTCTTATGGGTTATTTGCAAAATCCGTGAACTAGGGCCCACAGAAACACAAGAAGATCGGCCATAAATTATGTCATTATCGATGACGAACTGTATCGTAAAGGGTCTGATGGAGTTCTACTCTGGTGTTTGTTAAAAAATGAATCAATTACAGTCATGAAAGTGGTTCATGAAGGTGTTTGTGGAGCCCACCAAGTGGGGAGGAAGATGAAACTTATGCTTAGGTGTTGTGGATGCTTTTGGCCTGAAATGATGGCTGATTATGTTCGATATGCAAAAGGCTATGAGGCTTGTCAGAGGAATGGGCTGGTTTATCATGTACCTGTGGTCAAATTACATCCTATTTCGAGGATGGGGACTTGATTGGACAGATTTATTCACCCTAAACTAAGATGGAGTCATTGATTATCGTAGCGACCAACTATTTTACCAAATGGGTCGAAGTAAAACCCATGTGTAAGGTCGGTCAAGAGGATATTATCAAATTTATAGAAACTAATATAATTCATAATTTTTGTATTCCAGAATCCATTACCATGGACAGAGGTGCAACATTTATAGCCAAGGAGACAAATGCTATGGCCGAGCGATGTAAAAATTTTCCATTCGAATCCATATTATGCTCAGGCTAATGGTCAAGCCAAAGCTAATAACAAAGTAATTAAGAATATCCTGAGGAAAATGATATGAGGTAACCCAAGGGAATGTCACCTTAAGCTATCCGAGGCCTTATGGGCCTATAGGGTATCACCTCATATTAGAACATGGATTAGTCCATTTATGCTGACTTACGAGAATGAAGTGGTGTTTCCTTTGGAAGTTATGATTCCATCCATACGAGTTGCCCATCAATCACAGCTAAGTCTGACTAAATTCACAGAGGCAATGTTGGCCGATCTTGAAGGAATGAACGAGACTCGCATTAAAGCATTGAATTCTATCATGGCCAACAAAGTGGTCATGGCCCGAGCATACGATAAAAGAGTTAAAGGAAAAGCTTTTAAGGAAGGAGACACAGTTTGAAAGATGATCCTTCCTAACGGTCAAAAAGATCGAGCATTGGGAAAATGGTCCCATACTTGGGATGGACCATATACCATCGAGCAAGTTTTAAAAGTCGGGGCGTATCTTCTTAAAGATTTAAATGGCATCACCCAGCGCCAATAAACGGCCGATTTCTGAAGCAATACTTCCCTCTGTTATGGGAGGTCATGAGAAATTAGGTCAAACTAGTTCAATAAAGAAGATTGCATGTAAATTGAATAAAAGCCCTTAAACGAGGGGTCTTAGTTAAGTTAAAACAAAGGCCCGAAGACCATAAGTTTTACCCACACTGGGGTAGGAAGAATATATAATAAAAAAAAGAAAGGGTCAGATAATTAAGTCACCCCCTAGCCCACTTGGTGTGAGCAAAGGCTTGGAGAGCAGCAACTTTTGCATCCCTCACCTAGTTCTTTATTTTGCTCCAAGATGCCCCCGGACTCGCAAACTCGGCCGAGGAGCACTCGATGTAGGCCAGGCGTCTATCTAAGGTCACTTTTTCCATCTCAGCTGATCTTTCTTCAGCCTCACTGATGGCGACATAACTTCAGTAGAGTTCTAGCTGAGCATCTACAAATGTGATAAGCTCGGTGCTCCCTGGCCGATCGCGATCGAGAAATGGTCGATTGGTCTTGGCCAAGTCATGTAGTAGGTGATCGCGAGAATGGATTAATGACTGCAACATCTCTTAGTTGAACTCATTCTCGTGAGTCCAATGCAATCTGTTCTTCTAGGCAGCTTCAGAGTGGGCTGGTAGGGAGCGGCACTCTTTGCTGAGAGTTGAAAGGTGTCCCAAGGAAGTTGTACAGCGGTTAAGTTCAGCATTTGCTTTGCAAACACATGCCTAAGGTGTTGAAGTTCTAAGAAGATGTTCGGAAGTTCTCGAGAAGGCCACTCCTGCTCAGGGATCCTGATGATGTCCTCAAGGAAAGAGAACCGTTCATCTGTTGAGGAGGATTGTGAGAAAATCTCTATACATTCGTCAACAACTTCATCCAGGAGTTTAAAGTAATCCATTAAAGATATATTCCTCTGGCAGAAGAATTGATTAAGGTTAGTCTATTTAATTCTTAAGTCTTTATTTTATAGATTGATATTAAAGGCGGCGGTTAATGTGCATGAGTAACTGAGTGGTGGTTGAGTTCTCGATAATAGAGGAGATATTCCCAGAGTTATGGAAGGTAGCCAAACAGTTGGAGCCTTATTCAGGGATAATGGCTTAAGTTCTGAAATGATTAAGTGTTGCATTCTTGGTTCAAGAGACCAAACATGCATGATGCAAAGTGGATGGCTGTGCATAATTGAGACATATGGTTCCATCTTAAAATCCATTGTTCTTCAAGGGTCAATGACCAATATGGGGTAAGCAGAACCATATACCTTCAGTTAAATTTGCATACATGTATCATATTAGTGGCTGATTGTTTAGATAATGAGGGCAATATATGAGATTATCTGGTACAACCATTCCATTTTCATTGTTACAAGGCAAACATCTATAAAATTTAAAACTTTTCGACCAAATAAGCCTGTATCATTTCATTACTCTGCTAGTTTCAAACTGCATGATTACCTAAGATTGAAGGATGTATTCTTAAGTAATACACACGGTCTTGACATAGTTGAAGCTTGAAAACTTGAAGTAGTACTTGATGTTGTACTTGAATCACTTATTTCTTGTACTTGAACTTCTTGAACTTGAATTTGAGATACTTGATCTTGAATTTGAACTTCTTGAATGTAGGTAAGGATGATATAAAGTTGAGCTACACAAGATACAAATTCCAAGAGGTTTGGGCACTACAAAATTTGACAAATCTATGAGCTAGATAAGATAGCATTTACAGATACCTAGATGGAAAATAAGAGGATGGAAGGGACAAGTTGTGGCAAAGAAAATGATCAAGGTCATGACCACGCATTTTCAATCGGTCATGTACCAACCCACTTTTCATGCTAGGAGATGTTTCCCCTGCAGTAGTCCTACCAAGGACCCTACGTATTACGTTTCGCCAAGCCATTTCTTGACATAAGTGGTAGGCCCTTGGGTGGCCTGATTCTCGGAGCCCTTTTAGCCGTTACATGATTAATCTCACTATGTAATGCCCTGAAAATTGGGGGTCGAGTATAACTCAACACCTGAGTTCCAACACATCACATATGCAACATATATAGTGATGATTAAATGTTGTCTGTGTTAGAGCAATAAACACAAGTGAGATTATACCAAAACAGTAATTCATACTCCAGATCAATTGTACAAAGGCAAGCGGAAGACTGAAACTGTATATATAATGTGTGTAAAGGAACAAAACCATCATGACCTCCAGAGTATGAACACTAATTGAGTATCCATATACATGTATTGTTTCTGAATAAAAAAAAGGTCAAAATACAACTAAGAGATAAATCCTGAAATCCCTGCGATCCAGTCGACCTAAGCGTAGCCGTCAGAGTACTGCATGTACGAGAACTCGTCCTGGTCCTCATCGTATTCCGAGTCTGCCTCTTAAATCGACTCATCCTCTATACCTGCGACAGAGTCTGGTTGGTGTGTACAACACCGTCCCGTAATGTGGGAGTGAGTAGCTAACTTAGTGGAACAATAAAGCATAGGTTAACATGTTATCAATTCAGTCAAGTAGTAATGATAAAGCAGTACAATCAAACAATCCTAACTACTCTTATTAAATGCAAGTATGAAATGACATGATGAATGCCCTTGCCAAACCACCCTCATGCGACATCATCTTACGCTTGCGGATGCATACCTCCCTCAGTGCTCCACATCTACCAGGCACATGCGGTGCGATGATGAGCATGATTACCGAGTAGTTATTAGTCCATTTCAAACAGCAGTATTGGGAAACTAAGGTACATCCCTTGTATCATTCCCAAACATGATCCATTCTAGGGTCATCAATCTTAATTAATCTTATACGACAATGTGTTTCTAGGTCACTGCAGAGGCTGCCAGGGCTGTTACACGGAATCGTTGTACCACTCCCCCATCACCTCTTTAACGATTCATCACTATACAGATACAGGCCTAGCTCATACTCTATACACTGCGGCAAAACTCGTCGCCTCACCGCAAATTCAGAGTATGCTTGAGGTCACTACAAAGGGCTGTCAGGGCTGTTACATGGAATCGTTGCACCACTCCCCCATCACCTTATCAATGTAGGCCGACAGCACGAATATAGTGTCCCATACCACCATAATCAGCTCACAAGTTTGGTTGCTCACTGGTCACCACAGGGAGGCACGTGGCCCCAGCGTAGGCCAACAACTCGACCACAGTGTCCCATACCACCATACCCAGCTCATGAGTCTTAGCGGATCAAGGTACCATGATTAAAAGGGATTTCACTGGTAGGTTTGGTACCCTAGGTTCAAGCAGTGGTGACCAAACATGGTGAACATACATTAGACATATCAGGTTACTTGACGAGCTTGACTAGCTCGAGCGCACAATCACTTGGATGACATGAAGTGCATAAGCACTTCGCGTGGCCTAACCACTGTCGCCAACTGACGTACGACTCGGGATCGTCAAACACATCTTACGTGGCGACACGAATCTCAACCACGATCTCAAGTCTGGTACCGATTGTCTGGACTATAGGCATAGTCCCAAACTCAATCAATCCTAATTCATAGCATGTGGAGGAAAGCATAATAAGCAAAGTAATTCAAGCATGTTAGTAAGCATGTCATAAAGCATGTTATAAAGCATGTTATAAAGCACAATATAAATAGGAATACAGACACATAATTTGCACAAGTAAGCAGTTTAAGTAATCATCCTCATGGAGGAAATCATATAGGTCTCTAAGGTAGTTGAGAATCCCATCTCAACACCCTCCTAAGGCATCAACATCCAAACACTTACTCACACAAGCATTTTCACAAACACTTAACATACTCTTTTTCAACATACTTAGTGTATGTTAGTAAACATGTATTAGGGTGAGTCCATTCGCCAACCAAGTATTTTACGCATATATAATATATTTATTCAACAAATAATCATGGCAAACACATCTCTAAAATATGTATGTATATGGTACTTTCTACAATACGGTATTTCTACATACATAGTGTATATTAGTAAAATATGTATTTGGGCGAATCCTTTCACCAATTAAGTATTTTATCCATATATCGTATATTCATACAACAAATAATCATGTTAAACACATTTCCAAAATTTATACGTATACGGTATTTTCTACGAATACCTAGAATATGTAAAATTCCATAATCTACATCGTTAATCGAAACAGAAAACGGAAAGCACTTTGTACATATGCAATTGCATGCAGATCATGAATCTATCATTATCTGATATTGAAAGTGTTGAAAATCGTAACCTATACACCTAAAGTCCTCACCTTACACCGTGGAATCGCAACGGATCAGCTAGGTTTTCCAAGCTTCTGTATCTGGCAGTTTGGTAACCTAAAGAATGAAATAGGTTAGCTATTTCATAATCTACAACCTTCACACCCCAAAACAGATCTAGGGTTAGGGTTTTTTACCTAGAAACGGAGTTGGTATCTCCGGGAAAACAACAAGAAAGGGGTGGTGCAGCTTGTGTAGCGGCAGGAGATGGTAGTAGGAAGGATCTCCCACAACTCTCTAGCTTTCTCTCTCTTTTTCTCTCTTCTCACTTAGGGTTTTCCTCAAATTCATATGGCTGTGAGAGAGGGTGTTCTAAGGTCCTTATATAGCCTAAAAAGTCTCCAAAGTAGACTTAAGGTCAAGGTATACTTGGGTTATAACCAAAGCGGCGTTATTTCAGCTCAACGGAGAATTTTTGGCAGGCCTCCTTGAGTCAAAAGTCAGACGTAAGCTCACTAACCTTCGATCTATGTCGAATTTCCAGATCACGCGTAGCGGACCAATTTCAGTTCAACAGTCAGTGGGCCTCGATCCGAAATTTCAAGTACATGTAAATGTTCCTGAAATTTTTCCTGATCCGAGCGTGTATTTCGGTCAGATTCTGACGGTCTGGTTTCTTACAAATTGACCGCAAGCATCAAGTCTCAGATCACTATTCCAGATATTTATTTTGTAAAGGAAACATAAGTTTTCACACTGCTTCACTCCAGACTCAAGCGAACAGCCATGGGACACTGTCTGGGTCTGATTTCTGAGATGGTTGTCAAGCCCAGCATGGCGGTCCTAATTCCTTAACCTCGTACTATTCGGACTCCCGATGTGTGGTCCAGATCTGATACAGAGTTTCAACGTGCTCCCGAGAGTAGTCGGGTAATGAGTTTGATCCGAGATTTTAGGGTAACCTAGCGTCAATGATTCTACAAGTTTTGGGTCTTGCAATCGTATTTAAAGTGATTCTAGCGGATGTCATGGCTAATCTAGTTTAGCACTTAGTTAACTTTGTCAAATTTCTAAAGGATTTAATCCTAAGTGATTTCTGGTCGAGGTGGTACTCAAGCCATTGTACGGAAATTTACGAGTCGTTACATGCTAGATATTGAAATTTCTAACTGGAAGGTAACCAGAAATCTAGTCAATGAGGTCATCCCTTTTGAGGATCAGATAAGCTCGGTCTGAGTGCAGCCTATGGACCTAAATTGAGCCATCAGTTTTCCTTATTTATGGAAAGCCTCACATAACCATGGCCCATCATTAAAAGAGCCATGTCCATGAGAGCTCTCCGTTACGTTTTGCCAAGCCATTCCCTGATGAGTCGATAGAATCCCTTAATCTGGAGAAAGAAAAGGGATGATAAAGCGGTCGGTGCTCGTTTTCCACAACATCATCTCCTGGTCTTTGGGCTAACTGAAATATTTCCATGATCACCCGTGTCGACCAACCTCGTGTTATATGGTCGGTAGTATTCGGGAAAAGGAGAGAGAAAAAGGACATAGGTCTGGGTGAGATCTAGTACTGAAGAAGGTTTTTTTTTGTTTAAATTTTGGAGTTGGAGATGGGAGATTAATCTCAATCAAAGATGAGTGAAGGAGATCGTTGGATTATAAGCATTTGAAGCATAGATTCCTCAATTTTTAGGCAGGATGAGGTAAATGAGGGTTAATGTGCTTAAAGGAAGGACACCGGTTGAGTTTTTCAAGGTTTAAATGTAGTTTTTGCAGATACATAGAAAAATGGTGAGAGTTGATTTTGCTTGACGTGGCGTATCATTGCAAGAGGAGATATGGTGGATACGCATGAGAATGGCTAAGTATTGATAGTCATGTTGTTGCACTAGAGCCAATAAGGATGTAATACTGAGTTATCTATCCTATGCATATGTTTGAGTTCAAAGTATGAAGTATGAGAAGGATAAATATCAGTTAAAAGTTTCTAAAAAAAAGTTTATTTCATTGCATCGATGGTCGTCGACCGCATTATTACATAAAAAAGATGGAAATCTAAAAGCAACAAAGGCCGATTAAACTAGATATTAAACCTTTCAAACTTCTCTAGGAGGGCTTGCATTTTTGTCTCATCTTTTTCTTTGGTGGGCCCCCAATGGTCTCTTTCTTCAATGAGGACTAGCAAGAAATGAAGTGGTTAATCAACGTGAGCAGCGATTGTACGAACTTCGATGTCGGCCGCTCTCTGTACAGTATAACTCGCTGACGACTAAGCTCGATATATATGAATATGTTCATCTATGAATTCTAAATTCATTGAATTGGTTGTATATTTGGCATAAAAGGCACTGCTTTGTTCTCGTAGTTCATATGTCATGCTAGGCCGATATGATTACAAGATTCGAAGCATTGATCAATTGAATTGATGAACCTGAACATAGTGCATTTTGTGGTACCAAGTTCGTTCATAGTTGCCGCTCATTTCGACCGAATCCTTTACGACCGTCTCTTGTTGCTCGAGATGGCAGTTATTTACACTATGACGGAAGAAGGTTTTTCATAGCGGTCCACCATGATGGTTAGTCGTGTTAGTTTCTGAAGTAGTTATTCCATCTGATTGTTTAGTTTGGCTGAAGGATTACGACGGAGTGAGCATGAGGCGTCGGTAACGAATCTTTTTTACATCATAGGGTAGGAAAGAAAATGAGAAATCTTCCAACCCATTCTCTAAGATCTCTTAAAGATATGACTCAGCTCTAGCAATCAAAGGGGGTGATTCAATAGACATGGTGTCACTGGGAATAATGGCGGAGTTCAAAGTATGGAGTTATTTAAATAGCCTGATTGGATAGCTCATTACGTATAATATACGTGGTTATGGATGCCACACATCTTAAGTTGGTTCACATTATGGGCGGTTAAGGCAGATTTTACGGAAATACGCTATGATTAGCTAAAATGAAGTAAACACGTAGAACATCTAACTGTATTGAAAAGCAATAAATAATCGTTCTCAAAAAGTGGCTTAAGCGTCATTTATTCATATGAAAGTATTACAAGCCAGAAGAGAAAAATTCTCAAAAAAATTCTTCAGCGTTTATCATCTGTCTTTTGGCCGCCATTAGTGATGCTTCTCCTTTGACCAAGGATATGGACACATGATTCACCTCTTTCAATTGTGGATGGGCTGTATCAACTAACTGAATATTGTGACCACAATTTTGGCCCATTCTGTGCATTCATCTTCTAATTGCTGGTTTAACATTGTCAATTCGGCCTTTAAAATTGTGATTCTTTTTTCGAGTTTCTCGAACCTTGTTTCAGGGGATCTCACTGCAGCATTTTGGGTCGAAAGAGTGCAACCAATTTCTTGTATGTTGGCTTTCTTAAGATCGGCCGCTTGTCTCTCCACTTCTAACCTGCTGACAATTGTCTAAGCATGACAATATATGTCAAGCATACCTTGGAGATTGAGAAGTGATGATGCTTTGAATGTCATAGATGGATCTGATTGAGATAACATGTAGGCCAAATTAGTGAGTTGGTCAATTTTATCTATCAATTCAGCATCAAAGGATCTATATAGTCCTTTCATAAGAAGGTCATGTAGCTTAGACAGCAGGTATTGAAAGTTGGTGTGGTAGATAGGGGATTTTGTTCGATACATCTCTCCAACCAAAGCTTTTTCTATTTTGGAAAGAGTATCATCAACATAAGAAGGAATGATGGGAACTGAAGTATCGACCTCATGAACAACCTATGAAGGAGGTGAAGGAGGAATTATATCAGTCACTTTCCCCTCTGCTAGTTTATTGAGTGTATCGGCTGAAAAAAACTCAGGTTGCTGGTTAGCATTGACTAGCGGTCGTTTTGCAACTGCAGAGAAAACTTGGTCAATCACTTCTGTAGGAGAATCGGTTGTCACTTCTTCTTCAGTTACAACCCTTTCAGTTTCATTCGATCGATAAGAAACCTTTGTTATTTTAACCATGGTATGCTCAGTTAGAGTTGGGATCTCTCCTATCATTGTGGGTAGTGAAGGAAGTGATGGAACCGCAACTAGCTTGAAAGGTCGAATAGGAGAGATAGAAACTTTTTACCGCGCAACTAACGTAGATGGAGAAGGAACTTGTGGTGAATTATCAAGAGTGGTGTCAACTCCAGGCGAAGTATCTTCCATACTAGTCACCGTCTCTAAATCTAGGGGCGTTATTGTTGCAGACACTAGAGTAGGATCGTTGAGCATCACTGGAGTAATCACGGCTATAGCCATTGAGGTTGTCGTTTATGAGATCGACGACTTAATTGCAGTCAATGAGATGGATAGTATTAGCTACATACTCCGTTCTTAGACTGTCACCGCCATCTCCTTAGGTCATTCTCAAGGTACTGAAAAGAATCAAAGGAGGTGAGTGTGTGAGTAAGAGCATCAGTTTAAGGAAAGGCATAAGCAAATGGTTTCCACCTGAGTCAGATCGAACCACTTGTCTAACTAGTAGACCTTTGATAGTCTCAGGATTTCTTATTATAGTCACTAACGGTTGAACAACAGTAGAAAATGGCGGAGGTTGGGGATGATGAGGCTGGAGATATCTTTCAAATAGAAGGTTAGGATCGTTCAATCTATCTTTATCTTGGTTCCAATTGTTCCAGCATTTATTAAAATGAGCATCCTCATGTCGTTTTATGCCCTTGGCCATTTCGTAGGAATAATCAGCCATGCTGAAGTCAGGCTGGTACTTTATTTTAAAATATTTTTCAAAGACCGCCACGGCTTCGGCCGAAGAAGTGTTCAATGATTTTTTTAGATCTTGACAGTGATCGATGTTTTATTGTTGGAGAAGGTCTGGAAGGAGTTATTTGTTATAAAGAAAGGAAAGGAAATTTTGGAGGAAGACCAATACCTCCCAAGTCAAAAATTTTCTTCGGAGCCATCCGTTATGGCCAAGCAGCTGCTAAGATGTTAAGATGTTCTTGGGTGATTTGTGGAACATCTGGGAAGGGAAGTTCGGCGACCGATATAAAAACTACACTAGTCCATCTTGTCTTCCCTATTATTGTCCTTTTAGCAGTGGTAGTAGGGATGGTGTGAAGAGCTCTCTTCTTATTCTTTGTTAAGCCTATATGAGAGCAGAACTGACCTAAGAGTTCTTTGATGTTTCGACCGCTTAAAAGCTTGGCATACTGGCATTTCTGCCATGATATAAAGCTATCTAGCACTGCCAGGTGTTCTAGATATACTGGCATCTGAAGCGCGATTGCTTTTTTGTGATAAAATAGGTTGAGAGATACGTAAAATTCTTTGTTAGTAACTATCACACGGTCGAATGGAGGTTGATTATTAGTTACATGAATGAGAGGACCGGGGATGTATTCCACGAAGCCTGATTATTGAGTGAACAAAGAAGAATGATATTGTTCAATTCTGGCTTTCACATTTTTTCCTTTCTCAATCACGCCTCCGAAAGCCAAGTTTTAACTGACAATAAAGCAATTCCAAGCATGATGAAGCTGACCGATTGCATGTTCGTCCGTAGGATCAAACTGCCCGATAAGCCATTCTAGTCCATAAATGTTTGCATCTATGAAGGGTATGAAAGATGAATTGATGTTAGTAAGATTAAGAGAAAAGAGTTCCTGCAAATATTCAGCGATAGTGGCAATCTCTACAGGGATATGTAGGATTCGGTCGCCATATGAGGAGAATGATCGATCGATGTGTTCTTGACCGAAGAGTCGTGGTCGAAAATATGCAGTGAACCACATCTATATGAGCCATATAGGGCCTCCAGCTGAATATAATCCTTTCGAGTTTACTTTATAGAGACCTCTGTACAAATGGCTGGGACCTCTGTACAAATGGCTGGGAACGACTGGTGCCAGTGCTATTTGTTGACGTTGGTGAAGGTATTCGGCCAAAACAATGTACTCAGTCATAACTTGTTGAGCATTAACACATAGTAGATGGCATCAAATCTAAAAAAGAAGGAAAGCAAGATGTTCAAGTTCTTTGACCGGTCCTGTGAGTTTGTGGTAGGAGTTCATGAAATTGGTGTAACCTTTAACACTCTTATTGGGGAAATTCTTGCGCTGTCCAGCTTTAACTCTTGCGTGGTAAGGTAGATCAAAAGGGGTAAGTTCTGTAACATGGCAGATGTCTTTAATAGAGACACTCATCGGTCCACTACCAAACATAAAAGTATTGGTGGAGATGCTTCAAAATGATGTTAAGGATAGAAGAAGAGGGATATTGGGGAAATAATCAGAAAGAGAGATTTTAATACATTCGAAGATACCTAGTTCTTTCCATAAATTTCCATATTGGGCCGATACTCTGTTAAACCAATCTTCCCAACTGAGAAGAGGTTTTGGCCATAACCTTGGTATTTTGAATGTATTCATTATATCAGTTATATTTCCAGATTGGATTAAGATATTGCTTCCCAGACAGATTGGGAAGAATGGATCTAGGAGTTGTAGTGATTCAACCAAAACATCTGGAGAAAATGAGGGACCTAAGTCATAAGCGTCTTCATGAATCGGAGACTTAAAGATTATATCCTTTGAATAATGGTCTGCAAAGAGATCCGTCGTGGACATGATGTCTTTCTAGTTGAAGGTAGGTTCAGATGAAGAAGAAGCCATAATTGTAGAAAGGAGATAGAGTAAAAGAAGAAAAGAAGAAAGATGAAGAAGGGTATGAAATTCGAATACAAAGCCGCATATATATAAGGAGTTAAAGGCAGCATTAATTAAGAGGCACGCCTCTTCGCAGTAGAATGACTATTTTTGTAGACACGTGTCCGTTCAAGACGTATTCACCATTTTATATCGACATGATTAATACTGGCAACATGTGTGAATATTTAATTTAAATACTCAAACGTCGCAGCCCTTTTCTTTGAAAAGATAGTGTCAAGGGCGGCAATCAGTTATGCCAGTGGTCAAGTTCGTATGATTATTGAACAGATGTTAAGAATCTAAGAATGCTAGATCGTGGGAAGGATCCAGAAGTAGAATGAGGGCAGAAGCAGTTATGGTAACCGTTAGATCATGGGAAGTATCCAGAACGGCTGGATCAATGCTATAAATAGAAGAGGATGTTAGAAGGAAAAATCGTCTCACACCAACCTAAACAAATCAACAAATCTATTGTCTTTAATTTTCTTTCAATTATCTGGTCGAATTTACATTCCATAGTGTAATCGCTGCTTTTATCAAGTAATTTCTTTCCTTTATAGTAATTATTTACTTATCGCATTTACTTGCTTTCTTTAACATAATTCATAAGAGTAATCATTTACTTATCGCATTTACTTGCTTTATTTCGCATAATTCGTAGCATAAATACAGTAGTTGATAGTTAGATCTATAATCTAAGTACTATTTAACGATCGATTTCAATTTCGCCTTTACATTCCACTTCATGCATTAAGAAAGTCCTTATGCATGAAAGGCAAGGAGAAACCCATTGTCAGAGGATGAACCCCACCCTCTAACTATTGCCTAATCAATTTACACTTTGAGTGAGTGGCCAAATAGGCGACTGATCTCCTCAAATCTCGGTCATACTCAGTGTCTATCTACTTTAGAGCTCAGGGTCATTGTTGTTTGGTTTGAATTGGAACCACAATCCCAATTTCGACACGCCCATGCACTTATCACCCATGTTGGAGAAAGGAATGTCAAAATAATGATGAACAAGACCAAGGTTGTTAGTTAACCTAAGAAAAAACCAACTGAAGTCCTTTCGTATGCCTTCGGTGGGAGAATACGTGTCGGGTTCGGGAGTAGGACCTTTGCTCTTGTGTAGGGCATAAATTGTTGGGTTCTTGTGTAGGACCTTGGCTCTTCTGTAGAGCCTAAATTGTTTGGTTCTTGTGTAGGACCTTGGCTCTTCTGTAGAGCTTAAATTGTTGGGTTCTTGTGTAGGACCATTGCTCTTGTGTAGGGCATAAATCTAGGTTCTTATGTAAGACCTTTTCTCTTGTGTAGGGCTGTAAATGTTTGAGGTCAACCTGATTTAAAACATCCGATAGTGAAATCCGGTACACTCATGGGTTGAGTGTGATAGCTGGGAGTGGAGTAGGTAAGTAGCCGATGTCACACCCCAAACTCAGGAACCAGGCTCACAAAATTCCTAGTTGCCAAATCTAATGCTGATAGCCTCAGTAGTACCCCATTCTCAAATCCCAGCTCCCACATGTCAGGTTCCGATCCTGGAATTCTATAAGGAGGATTTTCAGGGTGATTTTTTTTTAAAGGAGCATAACTACAAGTGTACCTAAGTCACAAAACATCATCACCACATATCCATTAATATAATCTTTAAGCACATTGTTAAAAGGGAAATACATGATATAATAAAACTCCAAAAGATCAAGCACATGATCCTGTCTCAATTCTGCTTGGTCTAGCATAACCTGCATCTAACGAACATGTGTAAGCTTACTATGAAGCTTAGAGAGTGAATGCGTATGTGCGCAATGCATGTGCATAAATGATGGATGGTTAAATTGACAAGTCCATAAATGATGTTAGCCATACCAAGGCTATGTGATGCAAGGCCTAGGTGGCTGAATGTCATATGTTAGAGATGTAATGAAAACATGCTAATCCTCAACTAGTCCACATATAAGAACAGTTTGTCACTGAAAACATCACTAGGATTTAGTACACTCTAACAATGGCTGCCGCCCATGACGCACATGACTAAGTGAGTGGAAAATACATCACTATTCGCCTTGTTAGTGGTATGCCAATAACCCACCTAGCTCGCCAATAGCGGACCCATTTATGAGCTGATCAGACTCAACCTATCTTACAACCCCCTACCCTCGGGTGGATAAGGTCACACCCCTTTTCAAGATACCATGAGACATTAGGAGATGCAGCCTACTGGTATTTAGCACTCAGACGCTCATGTTATCCACTCGGTCTGGACGTTGAAGCATCACACTGGTACACAATGATTTAGGGACTTTTACCCATAGACGTCTTAAGTACCCAAGTACTAGAACAGATATTTCCAGTATCCATCCAACCATCCACGATATGCCTATGAAGGACACAACCCCGATGTCGCTGGGGTGTAAAAGTGATCGTGATATACAGATGTAAAATGCATGAGTCATATATCCAAGTCATGCGCCAAACCTGCGCGTACCGTGCGATCATGTGTGATAACCCTATGTCATATGGGGTCCCCTAAGTATCTTAAGGAAAAAGGCTTATACTATGATCAATCATTATCCACAACAGGCATACAAATGATGTGTCTGGGCATATAAATGGGCATGATATCAATTATACTAGACATGTTATTAGTGTGTCCTATCAGGTTAAATATACTAGCATTTTATCAGACATATCATGAGATAATCAGCCATAATTGGTACATCATATACATAAAGTGGGAACTGAACGGAAGGCACCACTTGAAATATAGAAGTCTACGTGGTATGGCCCACATTAGACTAACATCGGATTCTCATTTAGCTTGTACATAAAAATCTAGTAATAGGATGTAAGGCATGGATAAAATACATATGCCAAGGCAAGGTCCACTAGGAATGATGCGGATGGATATCCACACGTACAACATATGTCCCACTTGACTACCAATCTATTTGGGCACTTGGTTAACTAATGATATCCCAAACACTCATATTAACAACGACATCACTATAGTTACTCTAATAGGATGATCTACATCTGTCTGATCATTGTTAATGTAGATTGACGGTCACAGATCATTGGTTAATTATTAGGATGTGATCCTATGCTTATAGCCATCTGAGTCTTGGGATTTCATCATTTCAGCCAAGGTATATACTTCAATGGATTTAATACAACCATAGTGTTAACATAACATGCGTACACTAATTTACAGGATTTTAAATTGATTTACTAATTAATTCTAATCATGTAAATGCACATCACCTTTGACTTAGTATTATAAGGACTCTGAATCCAGGATGGCAAACATGGCCAAGGGATTCCAGAAATCTAGGAATTCTAAGTCCAAGAAAGCCCCAAAATCCAAGGAATCTAGAATCTAGGGATACTTAGGTCCAAGGGTTTCCCACATCCAAGGGATTCCATGTATAAGAAATTCCCAAGTACGGGGATTCTCAATCCAAGGGATTCCAAAATCCCAAGGTGTCACGCCCCAAACTCGGAAAACGGGCTCATAAAATTCTCGATCGCCGAATTCAGTGCCGACAGCCTCTGTAATACCCCATTCTCAGCTCCCAGCACCCATACGCCAGATTCCGATCCTGGGATCCTACAAGGAGGATTTTCAGTATAAATTTTTTTTTTTTGTAATGGAGCATAACCACAAGCATAACCAAGTCACAAAACAACAACACTACATATCCACTATATCAAAAACTTTAAGTATAATGCGTATGAAAGGGAAATAAAATATAATGAAAGTAACAGAAACTCCAGAAGCTCGGCTGCACCCTCCAAGCTCAACGCTGCTGCAACCTAACGCCACCTGCACACATCTATCGTGCAGAAGCTTATAGAAAGCTTAAAGGGTGGTGAAAGTGTGTGTACGGCGAGTGCCAAGTATACAATATCAGAGTAATGCGGAAATATGCCGTAAGTCCATGAATGCTATCAGCTATACCAAAGCTATGTGATGCAAGGCATGAATGCTATCGGCATACCAAGGCCATACGATGCGAGGCTTATGTAGCCAAATGTCATATGCGAGATACAAAGCAAGTGTGCCAGTACTCATCAAGTACACATATCAGTACAGTTCCTCTCTGGATATCACCGGGGTCTAATACACCTCACACTGACTGCCTCCTCCCTAACTGTAAAGTCAAGCAAGTGGAAGAGACCACACTATCCGCCTGACCAGTAGTCTGCCAATACCTACCCAGCTTGTCGATAGCAGACACATTTACGAGTTGGTCAAACTCAGCCTAGCTTATAGCCCCCTCACTCAGGCGGATAAGCCACACCCCCTTCCAACCAACCACGACACAGTGAGAGATGCGACCTACTGGTATTCGGTACTCGAGAGCTCGTGTATCACTCAGTCTAGACGTTGGAGCATCCCCTGGTACCAAAAAGGTTCTAGGACTTTCACCCAAGGACATCCTAAGTACCTACAGTGCTAGAACTAAGTATTTTCAGTATCCGAAACGGCCATCCATGATGTGTCTGTGGAGCCACGACCCTGATATCACTAGGGCGTGCAGTGATCAAGTCACACATATGCGAGATGCATGAGTCACACCTTTCAAATATGCAGCAATCTCGCGTGTACCACATGCTCATGTCGGGCACTCCGTCTCATATGGAGTCTCGTAAATGTCCCAGCCTAACGGCTTATGATATGATTAAACATTCCTCATATGAAGCATATATATGATGTGTATGGGCATGAATCACAGAGATATACTAAACATACTACAAAGGGGTGAACTATTAATAAGTATGGGCCTACTAATGGGCCCTAAGGAGAGTTATAATATGGATATTCAACTAACAGTATTCTTGCAATGTGGACGTCAAACCAACATTGCTCCCAAGGCATGACCTGTCATCAAACATTATTACACACACTATGGAGGAATCGCTCATTGCAATGGACCCTAAGGACATCTTGTTGGGCCTCGACCCATGGGCCTTAGATACATCAAATGGGCCACATCATATGGGCCTTTTATAAATCAAGTGGGCCGCATCAAATGGACCTTATGTACATTGCAATGGGCCATATCCCATGGGCCTTTGAATACATCACAATGGGCCTCATAACATGGGCCTCATATATATCAAAGTGGGCCTTAACAACGGGCCACGAATACCTCGAATGGGCCTTATATACATCAAGGTGGGCCTCAACAATGGCCACAAATACACATTAAGGTGGGCCTCAATAACGGCCATAAATACATCGAACGGGCCCCATAACATGGGCCTTATGTGTATCAGATGGGTTACACCAATTGGGCCCCATGTATATCAAATGGGCCGCTCCAAATAAGTGGTGATAATGATTTTCATAATTTAAAATTCCTAAGGCCCACCATAACGTATATTTCCCATCCAATCTGATCATAAGGTCACAATGACCTGAAAGGGAAAAGCAAATATCATACTGGTCCAAAATGGGTGGCCCAAGGGTTTTAATGGTGGACAATCAAATCCACTACTTTCTATAAGGTGGCCCACCTAATCCTAGATCTGTCTCATTTTGGACTCAAGCTCCAACATTATCTTTCAAAATGGTTGGATGGGTTGGAGCAACACATGCATCATGGTGAGGCCCATAGAGGCCCACCATCTGGTATATAATATATATATATATATAAAATTTATATATAGTATATAAATACAATACTATATATAATATAATATTATATATATACACACACATACGTACACACACACACGTGCATACTCACACACGCCCACCGTCCCCTGGACGGTGGGGTTAAAACAAATACATCACAGTGGGTACCACCGTCCAGGTGGATGGTGGTAATAAGACATGCATCATTGTGGGTCCCACGTGGGGCCCACCCTTATGTTTATACACCATCCATCCCATTCATAAGGTCACGCAAACCCATATGAAGGGTAAAATCAAATTTCAGCTTGATCCAGAACTTCTGTGGGCCCAAAAAGGGGGTTCAATGGCAGACGGTTCAATTCACACTATTTCCTATGATGTGGGCCACCTGAGCTTTAGATCAGCCTGACATTTGGAGGGGACCCACTACTGCCAGTGGCCCACCATATGAACCTGGTGGATGACAAATATACATCACAGTGGGGCCCACGGCTAGAGCCGTGGGTCCCTGCCTACACGCCCGCCCGCCTACGCGCCTGGACGCCTGGCGTCCTCTCTGACAGCAGCAGCAGCAGCTGCTGTTGTTTATTTTTATTTTTTTGAAAAATTAAAAATTTGGGGGGTTTTTCCTACGTGGGGCCTGCTCCAAGTGAATCCAACCCAGCCATTACATCCCATGGCTTAAGACAATCCAAACAAGCCCAATATTGCATATATTTTGGTGTATAGAATAGCAGAGGAAATTTCAATGGTAGAAAAATACTATTTGCTATGCTATGTCCCGCCTGAGAGTTAGATCAACCTCGTTTTTAACGCCTAAAATGATCCAGGGAAGGGAATGGACGGCGCAGATTAACTTATACATCAAGGTGGGGCTTGCATGAGCAGCCCACCCTAAAAGTTAACATTTATGTTTTTGGGCATACACATAGTTAAGGTGGGCCCTGCTCAGGTGGGCCACCAAATGTACGGATAGTGTGGATAAGACATGCATTAAGGTGGGGTCCATCCAAGTGGGCCACACCGCCACATCATCATAAAAAATGAAAGAAAAAGAGAGAGAGAGAGAGAGAGAGAGAGAAGGAAAGGGACACGCGTGATGGAGGGACCCCGACACTATGGGCCCTCCGTTTCAAGCATCCAATCATACATCAATGGGTCCCATTGCATATGGGCCCTCCAAATAAAAAATCAACGGTGGAGATCCCTCTCCACCCAAAATGAACGGTCTATATGACCTCTTTATGCAAGGAAATATAAACATCATGATGGGGTCCATAGAGAATGGCCCCATCATGGAATGATCATGAGGATGAAGGTGGGCCATCGGCCACACCTAGGGTCCCAAACGAGATCCATACCATCAATTGGTAGGCCTCACTTGGCCCTTCATCATAAAAGTGAAATCTAAGCCTAGGGAAAACACCCACCTAGCGATCTCCTTGGTCCGTTGGAAAGCCTATCTCCTTATGTTTCCCTTTGATGGTGGAAGATGGGAGATGATGGCTAGGATGGGAGATCTTGTGAAGGGAAAGTGGGCCACACAAACTCTCTCTTCTCTCACTTGGAAGCTTGGATGTGGGGGTGCTCTTGCTTGGTTTGGGAATGTTAAGAAATGAGAGGAAGAGAGAGAATTGTAAGGAGAGATGTGAGTGATGGGTGATGGAGTGATGGATGTGGTACTTGACATGTAAGGTGGTGTAAGAGAGAGGGTGAGAAAGAGTTGACTTTGGTGGTTGCTTGGGGATGGGGTGAAAGGTGATGTGTATTTAACATGAAGTGATTGATTGATTGATGTGATTGATTGATTGATGGGACATGGTGTAGAGATTTCCTTGAGATTGTAAATGCGTTGGGTTTTCCTCAAAATAAACGCCGGCTCACATCTCTTGGCCAGGGTATCGGATCAGTGAGCGAGTCGCGGCGTTGAAACCGTGGCGACAGTGCGGTCGCAATGATACAGGTCTTGGATTAAACTGACTCGAATCTACAGGATACGACTTAGGGTCAATCGCAAACATCGGTTATCGGTCACGAACTACCGGACTTCGACGGAAAGGATTGCGGGATTCGACGGGACGGTACGAACTAGAAAACGGGTCTTACACAAGGAATCCACAAATCTAAGGTTTTTCAACCCCATAGTTTCCTGTGGTGCGGCCTACCCGAGGTATGGATTGGCCTGAACTTTTGGGACCATGATCTAAAATGACCTGAGAGAAGGATGGGCAGTGTGGATGGAACATAAACATCAAGGCGGGTCCCATGAGTAGGGCCTAAGTGTTGCCAAAATGGATAGCACACCCCGCCCACTAATCTTCTCGATGCAGTCCATATGAGATTCGGATCCGCTAGATTTCTGGCCCCTAAGCCTAAAATTATTTACCCAAATGGATGAACGGTGTGAATGAATCATATACATCATGGGGTTCCCACAAGGGCCCCACTCCACGCCTCTGGTTGGGCGTCTGCTCGCCCAATGGGTGCCGGTGACATATAGATATACATATATATATATATATATTTGTTTTGTTTTGTTCGTTTTGGTCACACCATCAAGAGGGCCCCACTTGGATAATCTACTTCGTTCACCATGTAAGCCAGCTCGAGAGGGGCTAATGAGCTCTGATTTGGACTGATTTTGACAAATTGGGACTTAACAGTGGACCTTGTAAGATTTCAATAGTAGAAATTTATTTCCCTTAGTGCGACCCACTTGAGAATCAGATCTATCTCATTTTTCGATCCATGGCCTAAAATGATATGGAGAAGTCGATGGATGGCTCAGATTAAATATATACATCAAGATGGGTCCCACTTGTGAGACCCATGCTTTGGCCGGATGGGTTAATGCCAACATGCATGGCTACTTTTTTATTATTATAAATGTATATTTTCTTTTTGGATCCACTATTAAGGTGGGCCCCATGTGGATGATCTACTTTGTCCACCATCTTGGCTAGCTCGAACGAAGCCCAATAGGCCTTGACTTGGGATGGTTTGGATGATCAGGGATCCCATGGTAGGCCTTAGAAGATTTCAATAGAAGGGGATTGTTTCCCTCCGTGCGGTCCACTAAAAACTTAGATTTGCCTCATCTTTTGGTCCATGGACTAAAATGATCTTAAGAAACTAGTGGATGGTGTGGATTACAAATAAACATCAAGCCAGGGTCCACGGCTAAACTCCCCCACCCCACGTCCGCATGGCTGATGTGAGGGGGTGATTCTATCCCCCATTGTCACCTATGGTCATATCTTGATTTTTGAGCTCTATGATCGTAATGATCCATGAAAATAGAATTTAATAAATACATCAATATGGGCCCCATGAATGAGACCCAATTCATGCTGAAATCGGATTGCATACTAGGTTACTCAATACGCTTTTATCATACCGAGTAAACTCAGTTGGGCCCACCGTGAATGTACGTGGTTTATCCACGCCACCCATCCATTTTTTCAGCTCATTTAAGGGGTTGAGCCCAAAATTTAATCATCCAAGGCTCAAGTGGATCATACCACAGGAAATAGTGGGAATAATGATTTTCCCTGTTAAAACTTTTCTAGGCCCTACAGTGATGTTTACTCGTCATCCAACCAGCTCATAAGATCATAAGGATATGGATGAAGGGAAAACACAAATATAAGCTTAATCCAAAACTTTTATGGCCCCCGAGAATTTTTCAACGGTAGATGTTTAATTCATATTGTTTCCTGTGGTGTGGTCCATTTAAGCTCTTGATATGCTTCATTTTTGGGCTTAAGCACTAAAATTATATGGTAAAATGATTGGATGGAAGGGATAAAATACATAAATCATGGTGAAACTCAAAGAGTTTACTCAGTACGCTAAGGTACTGAGTTACTCAGTACGCTATCCACTTCCATTGATGCTCTTGTGGGTTCAGCCCCGTGCTGGCATGGGCAGTAATGCCCATGCACCCAAATGTCCCCTTTTTTCTCTCCTTTTTTTTTCTAGTAAATGGTGAAATAGCGGTGAAGACCGCTTGAGTAGAAGTTGGAATATGCCAATATGTCCTAGAGGGGGGTGAATAAGATTTTTTAAAGATTTATGAGTTGTTTAAAAATCTTATCACACTAATCCTATTATGTATGCAATTTTTCAGGATTACTCAAATGTAACTCTACTAGTTTCCAAGCCAAGTAGAGGACCTAATCACAAACTAATCAAGATATATCAATATGCACCGTAGTCTATGTTGATGTGACTGTGTGTGTGTGAGAGATGTGTTCAGATATATGAATATGAATGCATTGTCATGAATCACACATATAGAAAAGCAATCACAAACACAGTCATTTTTATAGTGGTTCGACTACTTGTCTACTCCACTCCCGGCTGTCGCACTCAACCCTTGAGTGTACCAGATTTCACTAAGGAGGTTTCCTAGGGTTCACCTCAAACCTAAGGTTTTAAATCAAGTTCACCTTCAACCTTTACAGAGGTTTTACGCTGTTCACCTCAAACCCAGAGTTTTACTGGTTCACTCCTAACCAGATGTTTATGCTCTCCATAGAGCAAGGGTCCATACAATGCACCTGAATTTTAGACCACACAGGTTAAGGACATACATAAGGACCTAACGGTTTATGCCCTACACAAGAGCAAGGGTCCACACTATGCACCCACTACGTACACTCCCGCCGGAGGCCTCCTACGAGGGCTTCAAAGGGTGAGAACCACTTAAGACCAAGACCTAGAAAGGAATGATCACAAGTGTCCTCTGGACTCTAGATACTTACTGATAAGTTGATGAGTCCCGTTAAGCACAACGCCGAAGATCTCCTCCTTCTTGTTGACGAAGAGTCTTTTGTTCCCTTGATCCGCAATACAAGATGATATACCAATACTTGGCTTCGGGTTGGGTCAAGGGTGAGATGGAATCCTACTCTCTAAAGATTTTCCTATAAGGAAGATAGAGTAGATCCTCTCTTATGCATTCAAGGCATCCCAGCATAAAGATTTGCTATTAAGCTAGTAGCTGGAGGATCCTTGAATGCGAAAGTTCATTCCCCAATCCACTCTATTGAATATCAATGGTGAGGGTGGATTGGAGGATGAACTCCCTTGAGAGAAAGGGCTTTAGGTATAGGATATAAGTTAAAACACTCAAAAGCTCTCTCTACTTTCTCTTACAGCAACAAAAGACAAGTCCTCTATAAATAGGCAAAGAGTTCCAGCGGATATAAAATGGTCGCATTTATGACAAAGTTCGATATCATCGAGCAGGTTCGATATCATCGAGCGTATACTCTCGATGGCATCGATGGTCTGCTCGATGTCATACGCTTTTGAAACTCTTTGCCAATTGGTTGATGAATCGAAGCTATTGTCGATGTCATCAGATTTCGAACTCCGATTCCATCGATGACAAGCTCGATCCATCGACACTTGAAAAATGAGAGAGACTTGACTTTAAGATATTTCAGGTTTTCATGAATGATCGGGGGAACCGTCGAGGTCATCGAAATTTGAATGTCGATGACATCGAGATCAGAGTTGAGGCATTAATAAATCCAGCTGATTTATCTTTAAACTTGGTGGACAGTTTATGGCTTTGTTCGATGCAATCGATCTGGTGTCGATATAATCGATATTTGAATATCGATTAGATCGAAGGGCCCCCGATTATAGTTAAAAAACAACCTGAAATAACTGTTGTAAGAAATGCACGCCCATTATCGATATCATCGATCGACCTCCGATCTTATCGATACTTGAATTTAGATCATATTGGACGGTCATCGTTATATCGAAGGAATTTGAGATTTTCATTAAAAAAATATGGGCGCCAGAAATCTGCTTGTCGATCTTATCGAGCCACTCTCGATGGTCTCAAGATTTGAATATCGATGATATCGATATCTGTATCGATACATCGATAATTCGTCCAGATATATTGTGAAGTTACTGGACATATTTGTGCTTATATCGATGATATCGATAAGTGTATCGATACATCGATAAATCCGTCCAGATGAATATTTAGTTGCTGGACACTTTTGGTCCTCTTATCGATAATATCGTTAAGGTATTGAGGACATCGACAGTGTAGGTCGATCATATCGAGGGTGCTTCGATAGAATCGACGGGGCGAGAAAAACTTAGAGATTTTCTTATTTTGTAAAAAGTTTTCTCACCATAAAACCCTAAGATGTCTATCTTGTTTTAAGGGTTTTAATCACCTAGTGCTTTGGGACATGGGATATGAGGCTATGATTTACCTGTCATGAGCTTCCACACATCCGATTGAGGCAGACGCTTGAAATGATCTTCCTATCGAGTTCCGCAGCCAGTCTGACTCACCATACTCGTAACTTGACAAACCAGGGCACTAGCAGGTGCACTTTCAAATGGGGTCCACTCTGTTGTGATATTTTCTACCCATCTTATCAGCCAGCTCATCTTAGACCCAAAGAATCCAGACTTGGACTGGTTTGATCACATGCACTCATCACGGTGGACCTTTGAAAGATTTAATAGTAAGAGTCATTATCACCACTATTTTCCATGGTGTGGCCCACAAGAGATCGGGATCAAGCTGATATTTGGGCCCTAGCCTTAAAATGACATGTCAAAAAGTATGGGCGGCATGGATTATACACATACACCAAATTGGGCCCCGCCAGTTGGGCCCTTGCTCACACCCAAAAGCTGCAACGTCAGCTACTGGACATGCCAGCAACAACATCCAGGACGTTTTATATTCCAGCGACAGCTCGGTTTGCAATTTTTTTTCTATTTGTTTTGTTTTATAGTATTGCTGGGGTTTGCTTTGGACAATCCAGTCCATCCATCATTTTTACCACTTCATAGTGGGCCCAAAAAGTCTTGGATCAAGTAGATTTTTACATTTTTTTTCATCCGAATCTACATAATTTATAAACATGTTGAATGACAATTAAATATCACGGCGGGCCACATAAGGTGGTCTACGCAATCATAGCGTGCAGGGCATACTAACTCACAACGTGGCCCACTTGTAGGCCCCTCAATGGTCCACAATCATTAAGGAAAAGAAAGGGAAAGGAAAGAAGGAAAGGGTGAAGGGAGAGATAGGACCATTGGATGAGTCCCTACCACTACGGGGCCCTCTACACACAAATATCACATGCACCAAGTGGATCCCACCCTTGTGGGCCCATGAAAAATGAAAGAAAGTAAGAAAAAATGGAGAGTTTGTCCTCCCTTGCACTCAAAATGGTGGATGGACGATTGGATTGGGCCGGATCGTCAATCGGATGACTCAGATGGTGAAGTTCCTCCCCTAAATTCCTCTAACTTTGTCTCAAGATCTAATATCTCTTAAACACATCTCTCTCTCTCTTAAGAACTTTCTCTTCTCTCTAATATCTCTCTAATTTATTCTCTTTCTCCCTAATCTCTTCTTTCTCTCTCTAATATCTTTTCTCTCACTCTCATTTGCTAGGAAATTTTGTAGAAATAAGAGGGATTTGGAAGCTTTTGTGGTAGAACCTTTTGGGTGGATCGGGAATTATGAAAAGAGAGAGGGGTAAAATGGGGAGAAAAAGAAGGAAAGAGTGATGACTAGCATGGGTAAGGGTATGAATTGCATGAGAAAGGCATGGGCTTGTTTAACTAATGGAGAGAGAGTGACATGAATGATTGATGGGTTGATTGATGACTTAATTGATGTATTGATTGATTTGACAACATTGGGATTTGTACAAGTGGAGTCGGCGTACATTGCGCGACCCACCTCAGATTGTGCCAAAACTACAAATCCTAATCTAGGGATCACAATGGGGCATGCCGCACGACATTGGAATCATAGTGCACTCACGATTGCTAGGGTACAAGTCTTGGGGTATTGCAATAATAAAATAGGGTCGTGATAAAAACTTGTCGATCTAGTCCGCCGACAATATGCCGACACTAAAAATGAAGCATATGGTTGACCTCACAGGGTTACGAGTCTTACAACTGAACCACTATACATGCTTGTGTTTGAGAATGTTTATTTGTGCACATGTTTAATTATGCTAATATGTTAAATGTTTAAATTATAAATGCATGATTAAATGTATGCTTAAGTTGATACGTAGTACATCCCACACACACATGTTCAATATCTCTATATATGATAGTTGCTTAACTTCCGTATCTTTTGTAGTCTATGTGATTGGACCCTCTATTGGCTTAGAAGCCGTAAAGTTACATTGCCTCACTTAGTTTAATTGTTAATTAGTTTAAGTTAGGCATTGTTATTTTTAATAGGCATATAATTTTTAATTGGTCCTAATTACCCCCCCCCCCCCCCCCCCCCTCTAGGACTTAGCTTACATTCCATAGCTTTGCCATACTTCTGCATTAGAGGCATTACAGCACATTTTACCACAATTTTAATTGGTGTCAGAGTGGGTTCCTCCTGAAAGGCTTAACTGCCCGGAGTGAGATCCAAAGTAGCTTTGGAACGATGTCTTTTTATAGAGGGAAAGATAAGGTTACTCAAGATCATAAGCTTATTTGTAAATCTAGGTTGGGTAAACCTTTTAGAGACAATAAAGGAATTGAACTTAATTGTTATATTTTTACCTCTACCCCTCCGGTAATTCAAAGGGACTCTCCTTAAGTGCATCTTTTAAAAGGGCCAATCCACCTCAATCACAAATCAAATTAGTAAATTCTCCATGACTGAGAAATTGACACACCAATGGAGAGGTATCCCTAAAGGATCACTGGAAAAATTCATAAAGTTCCCAACCCTTCCTAAAAAGACTAATCAGATGAAGGTATTGCTAACTCTAATTGCCCGGCTTAATCAAAAGGCCAAATCAATGGTAATAAAGGGAAATAAAAATTTGGGTAGGGCTAACATAGATAAATCACCTACCAAACATAGATTTCCAACTAGGAAATCACCCAAGGGAGAAACTTCTAGGAATATCATTCCCCCTCTTGAATGTAGTTCAGGTCCTGGAAAATTCACACCCAAATGGGTTATGAAGAGGAATAGGTAACCTTAGAGGTCTATTTGTGTTGAAATGATAAACCAGAGGATCAAGCGTCATTTATAAGCTTTAATGTAAAATTTGAGGAGTTCAGCCTCGTATATGTGCATATAGTTAAATCGGAGGATTTTGCCTTATTTTCACTTTATTGTTCAATACGAGGATTTAGCCTCATTTATATTGATAATCTAAGCTTTAAAGTTGTTGTACTTAATATCATATGTTTAGAGCTTAGATTATCATTGGTCATTCTTGTTTTTCATTAATATCTATCTGAATGACCTTTATTAGCAGGCTCCCTGTTTTAATGATTATATGCATCCCTAAACATTGTTAGTATAAACATTATAATTCTAAATCTTTGACTTATAGAGTTAGTTCATACATGATTTTATTGATATATTTGTTTTGGACTAACCCTTTGTCAAATACTAATAAAAAGAGAGAGAAAGATCAAGCTCACCAAAACATGCATTCTCTTGTATAGGGTTTGTTTGTTATTGCAGGTTTGGTCAGGGAAGAAATTAGGGGGAATAATGTAAGTGTTACATATCTTAGTGTATCGAGTTGTAAACCTTTTATATTTCACATGTAATATTTTTAGTAGTTTTGGTATATCATTGGTATGAACCAATACATGGTCTTAGGTTAGGTTTTTGTCACGTAATTGACAAAGGGGGAGATTGTTAGTACACTTATTTTTGTATCTTGGTTTATCAATCATGTGAGTCATTATGTTAAGTAGTCAGCTGAGCCTTTGGAAAGTGAAGACCGAAGACATAAGTGAAGACAGAGCATCAAGCATCAGGAACAGGTAAAACAGGTGCCTTGGTGACCTATAACCCTTGACCTAAAACAAACCTATAACCTCTACATGATCTTGATCTAATAGGAATATAAAATGGATCATCTCTTAGCCTTAGGAGACCAAGAAAAATATGATAAATAAGGCTAGAAGAGGTGTGAATATGATGTGTAGATGATAGCCCAAAATGGAAGATTCCAAGTGATGTTCTATGGCATCAAGCTGCCATCGAACAGTCTTTGATGACATCGAAGACCTGGCTGATTTAATCGATCAAGAGTCAGGGTTGTCCAGCAACCAAACTGGATTTTTAACTAGAATTCTCGATGGCATCGAGGACCCTCCGATGACATCGATTTAAGATCCAGAATTGTCCAGCAAGGTTTTTGAATTTTCCCTTGATTATCTTGATGGCATCAAAGCCACCTTGATGACATCAAAACATTATGTTCGATGACGTCCAAATCTGTCTTGTAAGCAAACATAATTTTGTTTGAAATTTTCAATGGCATCGGGGAACCATTCGATGGCATCGAAGGAATCTTTGATGACATTGAAGACCCATTTGATGGCATCGACAGAGCCTTTTTCTGCCCATTTTTTACCATTGGAGCTCGAACTTTTTATAAATGGGAATTGACTCTTTGGCATTTTGATGGATTTTTTGAGCAACAAGAGGTAAGGTGATCCTGTATGCACATCCTCTATTCTTTGCCTCCATACATATGAATTTCAAGCAATCTCCCTTGAGATTTCAACTCTAATGAGGATTCCAACCTCACCAATGGAGATGTGTTTGAACTCCTCCATTTCCTAAAGATTGGACTTAAGCATCTTGGTAAATCATTGTCCAAATCTTATAGGAGACCCATCTAGTTGAATCCCCTATGATAAACAACTACCCATTAGTTGTAGTAGATTTAACCCTCTCCTAACACCTTGGGCATCTCAAAGGAGCATCTACTACAAGGTGGTGATCGTGGAGCTGAAGTCGTGGTGAAGCAACAACAACATAATCGGGGGAGCATTGGGGAGCTTATAGAAGCACGGGAGAGCGGAGATCAAGCAACCCAACATGGAGTAGCAAAGGGACTTAATCTGATAAGTAAGTGTCAAGTCTAAGAGTCCAAGTTTGTACTCCTTCCTTATGTAGGTTGGATTGTAAGAGTTTATGTTCAAACTCACCTAGGTTCTTACGTAGGACCTTGGCTCTTCCGTAGGGCCTAAATTCGTGGTTCTTGTGTATGACAATGGTTGTTGGTTAGCCTAAGGAAAGACTAACTGAAGTCATTTTGTAGGCCTCTGGCGGGAATACGTGTTGAGTTCAAGAGTAAGACCCTTACTCTTGTGTAGGGCATAAATTGTTGGGTTCTTGTGTAGAGCCTAAATTATTGGATTCTTGTGTAGGACTCTTACTATTGTGTATAGCATAAATTTAGGTTCTTGTGTAGGACCTTTGCTCTTGTGCAGGGCATCAATCTTATAGTCCTTGTGTAGGACTGTAAAGGTTTGAGGTGAACTTGATTTAAAACCTCCGATTGTGAAATCCAGTACACTCATGGGTTGAGTTCGTTCACCGAGAGTGAAGTAGGCAAGTAGCTAAACCACTATAAATTCTTTTATTTGGGAATGTTTATTCATGCACATGTTTAATTATGCCAATACTCTGAATGTTTAAATTATGAATGCATGATTAGATGTATGCTTAAGTTAATAGGTAGCATATCCCACACATATATTGTAAGACCCGTACCCTAGACCGTATTGTTTTGTAGGCTTTTGCAGTCCTCCCGGTCGAATTTCAAAAACCCGAGACCTATAATCAGTGTTTACACGTGACCCCTAGTCACATCCTGAAAATCTGAATCGGCTCGACTTGAAATTTGTATCTTAGCGACCGCGTTATCGCCGCAGTTCCAATGCTACGTCTCACGCACCGATGCAATACCTAGGCCAGGAGCCATGTTTATTTCAAGGAAAACACTGTGCATTGTGAATTCCAAGAGAATCTCTACAACCCATCACATCAATCAATCACCTCAAGTCAAGTACACATCCCATCACTCCCCTTACAACACCCATACCCCACCCATCTCTCTCCCATTCCCAAAGTCAACTCTCTCTCTCTCTCTCTCCACCCATCTCTTTCTTATGACACCATCCCTCTCTCCCATACATCACTCCATCCCATCCCATTCTCCACCAAATCCCAAGCTTCCATGAGAGAAAAATCCTAAGGAGAGAAAATAGCCAAGAGATGATCCATCTTCCTACCCCCTCATCTCACCATCCAACCCTTCAATTCTCATCTTCCACCATTAAATAAGAAGCTAAGGAGCTAAGGAAGCCATAAAACTAAGAAGACGGCCAATTGGTGGGTGTTCATAGGACTAGACCTTGATTTTTATTTTTAAGGGCCCACATGAGTTGGGACCTATCTTGATGAATGTATTGTATTTCCATGGCCTCCCTAGGAGGGCTCATAGTGGCGGAGCCCTCCATCATCTCGTCTCTCTCTCTCTCTCTCTCTCTCTCTCTCTCTCTCTCTCCCTTGTTTGTGGCCCACCATAATGCAGGAATTTTATCCACACCGTCCAAATGTGCTGGACGTGGGAGCCCACCATGATGCCTGTGTATCATCCATGCTGTCCACCGTCCAGACCCCTGGATGGTAGGACCAGCCCCGTGGTATGTGTTTTATCCCAGCTGACTGTGGCCCACCATGATGTTCGTGTGAAATTCACATTGTCCACGTGGGACGTGGACCCCACACCTGATATATATGTTCATCTAGGTCGTCCGTCCAGAGGACGTCCAGCATGCTTGGAAGATGGAGATCACACAACTAACAACTTAACACAATGTGGGGCCCACCTTGGAGACTTGTGCACCCAACACGTGGGGCCATCCTCGATATGTGTTTTATCTATAACATCCACTTAGACGGTGTGGCCCACCAAGATGTACTTGCTTCATATCCAAGCCGACAGTCAAGGTGGCCTGGACGTTGGAGCTGATTTAATTCAAAAAAATAAATAATATAATATATTATAATATGATAACATATATAGTACTATATGGTGGGCCCCACGTGGGACCCACCTCTGTTAATGGATTGACTGGAGCACCTCTCACCATCCAGTATTCTGGACGGTGGAGCCAGACCACACGTGTGGTATCCACACCATCCAGACCTTGGACGGTGGGGCCGACTTCTGATGTATATGTTTTAAATCTAAACCGTCCATTCATGATGTATGAGTTACATCCCAACCGTTAAGTTATGGGTTACATCCGAACTGTCCATCCTCCTTGCAGGCTTGAGACAGAAAATAAGACAGATCTATTTATCAGGTGGAGCATGCTGCATAATCAATGAGGGATTAACGTTTGCCATTGGAATCTGTTTGGGTCACAAAAGTTCTGATCAATATGAAATTTATTTTCCTCCTAATTCAGGTCTTTGTGACCTTATGAACAGATTTGGATGGAAATAAACGTTATGGTGGGCCCTGGCCCCTGCGAATTATTAACAGTGAAAATCATTATCTCCACTGTTATTTGTGGTATGGTCCAGATGATCTTCCAATGTGATTCATTTTTGGGTAATGCTCTAAAATGATCTGTTAAATAGATGAATGGTATAGATGGTGCATCCCATGTGATGCGGCCCACCTTGATTATATGAGACCCATATGATTAGGCCCAATGTGATGCATATGTGCCCCATGAGTGAGGCCCATCGTGATGTGTATTAGGCCCATGAGTGAGGCCCATGGTGATGTATATTAGGCCCTTGTATGAGGCCGTGGGCCCACTATATTTGTGGCTCTATGTGGGCCACTCCTTGGGAGCAATGTTGGTTAAATGTCCACATTAATGGGCAATGATGGTTAAATATCTACATTGTGACCTTCCCTTAGGCCTTGTTAGGCACATTCTCATCATTCTCTTAGTGGGTTAACCTAAATTTTTAGGCTTCATTGATGTTGCATGGCCCATCATCGCTGTAGACAGATGGATCCTGGCTACAGGATTTGGTATATCCATGGCCGAGGGTCGATCTTCATATTATGGTTTAGATTGGCGGTTCATCTATGGACCCCGCCTTACATATAGGCTAATTATCAAGGCCAATTGTCGATGCCAATTATCGATACTGGTTATTGACACCGATTACGAGTATGCTTAGCATATCATCATAATACATGCCCATGCGCATCATCTGTATGGTTGATATGAGATGTGGTTGACTATTGCATATGCCATTAGGTAGGTTGTTATGGGACTCCCTGATAGGCGGAGATTGTCTCACATGAGCTCACGGTATGCGCAGGATTGATGCATGACTGGATCGTATGACTCATGGATCTTACATTGTGTGTTGTGATTACTGTACGCCCTAGAGACATTAGGGCCGTAGCCTCCACAAGCATATCGTGGATGACAGGATTGGACACCGAAAATACTGTTATTAGCATCGGGGTGCCATAGATGTTCCTGAATAAAAATCCCTAAACCTGACGATACCGGAAGATGCTCCAATGTTGAGACCGAGTGGATACATGAGTACACAAGGGCCGAATACCAGGAGGTTGCGTCTCCCACTGTGTCATGGTCGGTTGGAAGGGGGTGTGGCCTTACCGGCCTGAGGGTAGGGGGCATTGCTAGGCTGAGTATGACCAGCTCATAAATGGGTTTGCTATCGACATGCCAGATAGGTATTGGTAGGCTATTGGTCAGGCGGATAGTGAGGTTTATTACACTCACTTGGACTGCATGCCCGAAAAAGGGGCAGTGTCATTCAGAGTGTACTAAACCCCGGTGATTATCCAGAGTGAGAACTGTACTGATATTTGATACTCCAGTGATGAGTTGCATTAATGTGTGGATTCAGATGAGAATTGGTATGCTTGAGTTGCATCTCACATTGCATGGCCTTGGTATGGCCGACATCATTCACACATTGCATCGCATAGCCTTAGTACGACTGATAGTGTTCATGGGTATGCCAGCATATTCTGCATTACTCTGATATCGCATTCTGAGCACACTTATATTACGCACACACTCTCACCACTCTCTAACCTTTTCATAAGCTTATGCATGATTGATGCGTGTAGGTGATGTTAGGAAGCAGCCGTAGCTTAGTAAGAGCAGGTGCGTGCAGTAGAGCTTCAGGAGTTTCCGTTACTATTATCATTGTATTTTCCTTTATGCGTACTGCACTTTAAAGTTTTTTAATCATGATGGAATTGTGATGGTGTCTTGGTTATTGTTCATGGGTTATACTTATGGTTATGCTTATTACGAATCAAATTCATGTTGAAAATCCTCCTTATAGGATCCCAAGATCGAAACCTGCTATATAGGTTCCGAGAGCTGAGAATGGGGTACTATGGAGGCTGTCCATGCTGGATTTGGTGATTAGAAATTTTGTGAGCCTGGTTTCTGAGTTTGGGGCATGATAGAAGTTGGTATCAGATCATAACTTGGGAATAACTTAGGATAACATCACATATCTACTATGAGTTCAGGACAATTAGGTCTCGAGTGCGTAACCTTCCGATTTAGTTCCCTAACGTGAGTGCCTTTGAGAACTCTCAAGGCTAATAGGTGCATTTGTTCTTTCCTATAGGACATGCCACCTAGGAGAGCGACCTGAGTGACTCCCACTCCACCACCTAAGGCTCCTGTTCTACCACCTACGACTCTCACTCCACCACCAAAGATTCCTGCTCCCCAGCCTGAGGATGTCGTTCCTCCACCTGAGACCGGTGCGGATCCAACCGTACTCGTGAGTGCCTCCCAATTACAGCAGATGTTGCAGGCTGTGATGGCTGCACTTCAGGGGCAGGGCAGACACCCTGCTGTTTCTAGCCCAGGCAGAGTAGGAGCGCGCGAGTGCCCTTCTTTGCGAGTTCGGACAGCTTGATCCCCTGCATTTCCAGGCGGAGCCAGATTCGACAGTAGCCGAGAGATGACGCTCCGAGGTGGAGAAGTTTTTTGATACGATGGCATGTACGACCCAACAACGAGTCCGGTTAGCTGTATTTCTTCTCTAAGGTGAGGCCGAGCACTAGTAGACTTTCGTTACCCGTGTTGCAAGGCCTGATTTCGTCTGGACATGGGAGGATTTCATAGACCGATTCGACCAGCAGTACTTCCCCGACCACATTCATCGGCAACGAGCATTGGAGTTCGAGACCTAAGTGCAGGGAGACATGTCTGTGGCACAGTATGTGTCTTATTTTGTGGCACTATCGAGGTTCATGTCGTATTTGGTTGATGATGAGGAGTGGAAGGCCTACCATTTTGAGAACTGCTTGTGTTATGGTCTTCGAGACCGTGTTGTTGGGATGAGATCTTAACTTTTCAGGTGGTAGTACGAAGGGCTCAGATTTATGAGATTGAGTGAGCTGGCATGCAGAGTGATCGAGATCAAAGGAGAGACCGAAAGAGGCATGCCCCCTCCAGTAGCTCCCAATAGCATCGGTGGCTACAGAGGCATAGGAGCCACCCATCTGTCAGAGCACCAGCAGCACCAGAGGCACCTCCAGCACCACCCCAGCGACCGTTTACAGGGACTTATTTTGGATGTGGTGGGACAGGGCACCGCGTGCATGAGTGCCCTCGCCCTCATCAATAGTAGCAGCCGAGAGGGCCACAACAACCTCCACCGCAACAGCGACCCCAGCAGCAGCGACCGCAGCGACCTCAGCTATTGAGGCCTCAGCAGTAGCCGAGACAGCAATATAGGCCGCCGTAGTGGTAGTAGCAGTAGTAGGGACCTCAAAGGGGATAGAAACCTCCTCAGCCAGCTCAGTAGGACCCGTAGTCCTCCGGAGGAGTTGTCAAGGGTATATTTCTAGTTCTGCATGCATCGCCCAAGTTTTGTTTTATTCTGGTGCTTCGCACTTGTTTATGTCCGAGGGATTCTACCGTTCGACTGGATTGCCGACAGAGTCTACTCGCGAGGGGTTGACTGTATCGATACCCTTAGGGAATACTACAGTGTTAGGCCGTTTTTGTTCGTCTTACCCTATGTTGGTGGGAGAGATTTTGTTGCCTGCCGACTTATTTGTGTTGCCGATGTCAGATTTCGACGTCATCTTGGGTATGGATTAGCTTACCGAGTACCACGCCATGTTAGACTGCTCCGCAAGGACAGTCACGTTCTATATACCTGGCTTGTCATAGTTCCAGCTCGTTACCGAGCCTAGAGGAGAGCCGTTATCTTGTCTCATGTCATGCGTAGTGGAGGAGCCCATAGTAGTGAGCATTGATTAGTTGTCAATGATTTGTAATTTCCCCGACGTGTTCCAGAAGATTCTGGGGTTGCCGCCATGTTGGTAGATTAAGTTCCAGATGAATCTTATGTTTGGTACCATGCCTATCTCGAAGGCTCCGTATCATATAGCACCGATGGAGTTGCGAGAGCTGCAGCGGCAGTTGGACAAGTTGTGTGAGTTAGGTTTCATTTGTCTAAGCAGTTCGCCTTGGGGGTGCCGGTACTCTTCGTCAGGAAGAAAGATGGCTCGTTGAGGCTCTGCGTAGATTACCGCGAGCTCAACCGGGTCAAAATTAAGAACAAGTACCCACTCCCGAGGATAGACAATTTATTTGATCACTTGTAGGGTGCTCAGTTCTTTTCGAAGATTGACTTGCGTTTCAGTTATCTTCAGATTCGAGTCCGAGAGGAGGACATCCCAAAGACAGCATTCAGGACACACTATGGTCATTTTAAGTTTCAGGTCATGTCCTTTGGCTTGACCAATGTGCTCGCAGTCTTCATGCAGTTGATAAACGAGGTCTTCTGTCTGTATCTCGATCAGTTCGTTGTGGTATTCATCGACGACATTTTGATATATTTGAGAACCCGTGAGGAGCGTGTGCAACATCTAGAGATTGCATTGCAGACCCTTCGTGCCCACCAGCTATATGCGAAGCTGGAGAAGTGCGAGTTTTGGTAGGAGGATGTGAAGTTCCTCAGTCACGTGGTGACGATAGAGGGTGTCGTAGTGGACCCCTCGAAGGTTGAGGCAGTGTGTCAGTGGGGCCAGCCCACGAATGCGTTAGAGATCCGCAGTTTCCTTGGTTTGGCGAGCTACTACCGACATTTCATTGAGGGCTTCTCCTGTATTACAGCCTCATTAACTAGGTTGACTCGGAAGGGCATAAAGTTTATTTGGAGTGATGCATGTGAGCAGGAATTCGCAGAGCTGAAGGACTGTTTGATGTCCACACCTGTCCTCACTCTTCCCTCAGGGAGTGATGGATTTATGGTTTTTACTAATGCCTCGCATATTGGTTTGGGTGTTGTCCTGATGTAGCACATAAAACCGGTGGCCTTCGTGTCTCGCAAGCTCAAGATCCATGAGCTGAACTACCCTACGCATGATTTGGAGTTGGTAGCAGTCATCTTCACACTGAAGGTGAGGAGGCACTATCTCTATGGGTTAGGTTCGAGCTCTTCTTCAACCACAAGAGCTTGAAGTACCTATTCTCTTAGTCCGAGCTGAACATGAGGCAGAGGCATTAGATAGAGCTCTTGAAGGATTATGATTTTAATCTTCAGTACCACCCAGGCAAGGTAAACGTAGTGGCAGATGCCTTCAGCCGTCAGCCACGAGGCCTAGTGGCGTATATGGTGATTTAGGAGGGGAAGATGCTAAAGGATGTGGCAGCATATGATTTTGAGATTGGTCTGTAGTTTTCTATTGTGCAGGTATCAAGCCTGTCGATTCAACCCTCTCTTGTCACAAGGGTGATCGAGGTTCAACAGGCTGATGAGTCGTTGTAGAGTTATAAGGCTGAGGCTGCATCTGAGAGTCAGTCAGATTGGCAGATTGGTTCTGATGGTGGACTTCATTTCAGAGGCCCCTTATGTGTCTCGGATATTCTTGAGTTGCACAGAGATCTTATGACCGAGGCACATCGATCGCAGTTTTCTATCCACCCTAGCTCGACGAAGATGTATCAAGATATGAGGTGACAATATTTTTGAGTGGGGATGAAGCGCCAGATCGCCTATTTTGCGGCCAAGTGTGACACATGCCAGCATGTCAAGGCTGATCATTAGAGACCCCTTGGTCCATTGCAGCCGTTAAGCGTCCCGAAGTGGAAGTGGGAGCACATGTCGACAGATTTTATTATGGGTTTGCCGAGCACTCAGCGCGATCATGACGCCATCTGGATTGTCATGGAGCGTCTGACGAAGTCAGCACATTTTTTTGCCATTCGTGCAACCTAGTCTTTGGACCGGCTTACGAGATTATTCATTGAGGAGATTGTGAGACTGCACGACATTCTAGTCTCGATCATTTCTAACCGAGACTTGAGGTTCACGTCTCAGTTTTGGGGGAGCTTTCACAGAGTGATGGGGTCTATTTTGCAGCTTAGCACCGCATATCAACCGCAGAACGATGAGCAGACGAGAGGGTCAACCAGATCCTTGAAGATATGCTTCAGGCCTACGTGATTGATTTTCGGGGTAATTGGGATGAGCATCTGCAATTGGCTGAGTTTGCATACAACAATAGCTATCAAGAGACTGTTGGCATGACTCCTTTTGAGGCACTATATGGCAAATCGTGCAGATCACCGAGTTGTTAGGCCAAGGTTGGAGAACAGCATCTCTGAGGTCCCGAGCTTATGCAGCAGATGTCAGAGGTTATCGATAACATCAGGCAGAGGATGCACACAGCTCAGAGTCGGCAGAAGAGTTTTGTTGATCGCCGGTGTCATCCCTTAGAGTTCGCTGTTGGGGATAGAGTGTATCTCAAGGTCTCGCCCATGAAGGGCGTAGTTCAATTTAGACCGAAGGGTAAGCTTGCCCCAAGATTTATAGGACCTTTCGAGAACACTGGGCACGTTGGCGCCATAGCCTATCGGCTTGCCTTGCCATCTCAGTTGTCTGATATCTACAACATTTTTCATATCTCTATATTGAGGAAGTGTGGGTCAGACACCATTCCAGTTATTGATTGGTAACCGTTGGAGGTTCATGAGGGCGCTTCTTACATTGACCAGCCAATTCGTATCCTTAATCAGAAGTAGTAGGTCCTTCGGACCAAGGTCATTTGCTTGGTGAAGGTGCAGTGGGGAAACCATTCTATTGATGAGGCATCTTGGGAGGGCGAGGCTGAGACTCGAGAGTGCTATCCCCATCTCCTTATTGATTGATTATATGTTGTATCTTGTACGTTGTCTTTGATTTTATATGATGATGATATGTTTTCTCTTCCTTATGAGTTATGTCTAGCTGCAATGATTGTGTAAATTTCGAGGATGAAATTTTTATCAAGAGAGGAGAGCTGTAAGACCCGTACCCTAAACCGTACCATTTCGTAGGCTTCCGCTGTCCTCCCGGTTGAATTTCGGAAACCCATGAGATGTAATCAGCATTTGCGCGTGACCCTGAGTCACATCCTGAAGATCTGAATCGGTTCGACTTGAAATTGGTATCGTAGCGACCGCGCCGTCGCCGTGGTTCCAACGCCACGTCTAGCACGCCGATGCGATACACAGGCCAAGAGTTGTGGGCTCATGTTTATTTTGAGGAAAATGCCGTGAGTTACAAATTTCGAGAGAATCTCTACAACCCATCACATCAATCAATCACCTCAAGTCAAGTACACATCCCATCACTCCCCTTATAACACCCGTACCCTACCCATCTCTCTCCCATTCCCAAAGTCAACTCTCTCTCTCTCTCTCTCTCTCTCCACCCATCTCTTTCTTACAACACCATCCCTCTCTCCTATACACCACTCCATCCCATCCCATTCTCCACCAAATCCCAAGCTTCCATAAGAGAAAAATCCTAAGGAGAGAAAATAGCTAAGAGATGACCCATCTTCCTACCCCCTCATCTCACCATCCAACCCTTCAATTCTCATCTTCCACCATTAAAGAAGAAGCTAAGGAGTTAAGGAAGCCATAGAACCAAGAAGAAGGCCAATTGGTGGGTGTTCACAGGACTAGACCTTAATTTCCATTTTAAGGGTCCACATGAGTTGGGACCCATCTTGATGAATGTATTGTATTTCCATGGCCTCCCTTCTTATGTCTCTCTCTCTCTCTCTCTCTCTCTCTCTCTCTCTCTCTCTCTCTTCCCTGTTTGTGGCCCACAATAATTCATGAATTTTATCCACACTGTCCAAATGTGCTGGACGTGGGAGCCAACCATGATGCTTGCGTTTCATCCATGTTGTCCACCGTCTAGACCCCTGGATGGTAGGACCAGCCCTGAGGTATGTATTTTATCCCAGTCAACCATGGCCCACCATGATGTTCGTGTGAAATTCACATCGTCCACATGGGACCTGGACCCCATACTTGATGTATATGTCCATCCAGGCCGTCCGTCCAGAGGACGTCCAGCACGCCTAGACGATGGAGATCACACAACTATCAGCTTAATGCAATGTGGGGCCCACCTTGGTGACGTGTTCACCCAGCACGTGGGGACATCCTTGATATATGTGTTTTATCTACAACGTCCACCTGGATGGTGTGGCCCACCAAGATGTACGTGCTTCATATCCAGGCTGACCGTATAGGTGGCCTGGACGCTGGAGCTGATTCAATTCAAAAAAATAAATAAAATAATATATTATAATATGATAACATATATAGTATTATATGGTGGGCCTCACGTGGGACCCAGCTCTGTTAACAGATTAGCTGGAGCACCTGAAACACCCCAGATTTTGAGGGTCGAGCAAAGCTCAATTCCCAAGATCCAACGCATCACTTATGCAACATAGATAATGATATTTAAATGTTGTCCATATTATTGCATTTAACATGAGTGGGATTATACTAAAACAACATATCATACTCTGGATATAATTAAATTAAGCAAGCAGAAGACTGAAACATATATATTTAAATATATGGGTATTTTACCAACTCTTAAGTATGAGTATGTAACCAGGCAGAATATATACAAGTATTGTTTCAAAATATACAAAAAGGGGAAATGTAAGGTGATCAACTAAACCAAAATCCCAGTGTTCCCTGCGTATCAACACGAGGTCTACATCGACCGGCCTAATAATTAAAAGTAGGAGAACTCCTCCTCATCCATGTAGTCCTACTCCATAACATAGACTACCTCAGTACCTGCATCTAAACCATAGTCTAGTTGGTGTTTTAAAATACCATCCCAGGTGGGAATGAGTAGCTAATTCAGTGGAACTAAAAAGAAAAGGTTAACATGTTATCAATTCAGTTAAGTAACAATGATAAAGCAGTACAACAATTATGTCCTAAGTACTCTTATTAATGCAGGGATGGTATGCTGAAATGATGTATGCCCTTGTACAAAGCTCCATCAAGCGACTTCCTCAACCATTTACACATGACAAACTCCCTAAATGTGCACTTCCACGCCAAAGCACATGCAACGCAGTACATGATCATGTTAGCAAAGTAATTGATTAGGCTTATTCATACAGCAGATTCGAGAAGCTAAGGTACCTCCCTTTTTATCATTAACCCAAACGGGGATCCATCTAGGGTTGTTAATCTTAGTTAGTCACATACGATAGGTAAGTTGTAGGGCATCGGCCCTAATAAAAAGCAGTCGATAGGCAAATTCAAAAGTTTATACTCGAGGTCACTCCACCAAGCCCTACCAACTGGAGCGCTATTTTCGAAGGGGGTCCGAATCAGACAGTTCACCCCGACCCACGTTGGGACAGCAGTCAGGGTACATCAGTGTAGGCTGACAGCTCGAACACGGTGTCCCATACCACCATGCCTGGCTCACAAGTTTGGGTTGTTCATTGGTCACTATAGGGAGGCTCATCACCACAGCGTAGGCCGATAGCTCGACCACAGTGTCCCATACCACCATGCTCGGCTCATGAGTCTTAGCGGATCGTAGTACCATGGTTGAAACAGGTCTTTACATTGGTAAGGGGTCCTTTAGATTCAAGCAGTAGTGTTCATACATGATGAACATACAATAGGCCAATCGGTTTATTAGGGAAGTTCGATTGGTACGGGCACACGCTGATTTAAACAACGTGGAGTGCATAAGCACCCCGTGTGGCCTAACCATTGTCGACATTCTTCGTACAACTCAAATTCATTGGATTTTCCTAAATATGGCATGACTAATTCAGCCACCCGAATAGGAAAAGTTACGGATTGCCTGAGCTACGCGGTAGCCCCAATCTTACTCAGATGTAGCAAATAAATACATGTGATAGGCATTTCAGCATTTGACAAACAATCTAAGTAAATACTTCATTTGAGCATTTATTAAACACCTTGAACATGTTAACAAACACTTGCATTTTATCCATAAATTTTGTAGAGGCAAATATGATTACAAGAAATAAATTATATATACATATAAGGTAATGAAAAATACTATTTTAATACTCGTAATAAGTACAAGTCATCAATAATTTCTCATTCAGACAAGTCTGAACAAACACTTAGACTACACTATACCAAATACATGACTAAGTTAGTTACAACATATATTTTAGCAATTCCTTATACGGAGAGAGTAACGTATATGTGACGACGATTAATCCTAGATCAGTAATCACGGCAAGCTCAAATCACATTCAAACATTTCAACAAACACATGAAATGTGTCTTTTATATAACACAGTTCATACATGTATATTATACAGGAATAGGCGTATCTATAACAATATGGCAACAATCAAGTCAGACATAAATCATTAGCTGATATTGAAAGCATTGAAAACCATAAACTAAATGTTTATAGTCTGCACCTTTCGTCAGATTGCTCGTTTCGAATCCTACGCTCACGTCTATAGAACAATGGTTACCTAAATCATGAAATAGGTTAGCTATTTTGTCGATTCCTTTATTTGGATTCCTAAAATAAGATTAAGGTTAGGATTTCTTAGCTAAATCAAAGTTAGAATGGCTCGTGTATCAATGGCGGGGATACAATTTGGTACATGGAGTAGTGGGAGTGAATCCAAGCAACGATCTCCCGAACTCTCACTCTACTCCTCAATCTGTTATACTCTTTTCTCTCTTCTCTCACCTAGGGTTTGAGAAATTCGTATGAGAGAGGGGTGGGGTGGTTTAAGGGCCTTATATAGGCTCAAAAGTGATGTAAATGGCCCCAGGGCCATGATATACTTGGGTTATAGCCAAAGGGCGACTGTTTTTGACGAATGGGGCACATCTAGAGGTCATTACCTGTCTATGTCACAGAGTAAGTTCCCTGATAATGGATCTAGGCTAGGTTATGATTTCGATATGATCGGATTAGTGGATCGACCATGGAGGACCCGTATCAGATCCACGGTCGTTGTCACTCGATCAAGGCCACAAGTATATGGATAAGAGCATGAAAATTTCCCTGATACATGGGTGAAGTTTGGTCAGAATCTGATGGTCTGAATTCTTCAATTTTGATCGCAAGTGAACGGTCCAATTCACTTAAGTTCTGGTTCACTTTCTAAAGATATTCGTGTTTCTCACACACTTCGCTCAAGGCTCAAGTTGTGCATTTCTAGATACTATTTGGGCTCGATTCCCATGATGATTGTAAAGCTCAATAAGGCAGTCATAACCTTATACTTTCGCGGTAATCGGACTTTTGACGCGCGGTCTAGGTCCGATACGGAGTTTCAATGTGCTCCCAAGAGCAACTGGATTTTGAGATTTCTCCTAGGTTTGTAAGGGACGTTGAGTCAATGGTATTAATGATTTTGGGTCTTGCCATTTTTGGAAATTGTAGTTTGAGTTAAATCCACCATTTTTTAGTTTAGTACTCAACTAAATTCCACCCTAATTACGAAAGAATAAGGTCCTAGGGTAGTTCTATGTCCCTTTTTAGCACTTTTAGTTAGTTTATTATTTTAATTATTTTTTTAGTAGTTCACCATCAAGTCTACTTTATCTCCACCAAATTTCATTAGATTTCGTATTCTAGAAAATTTCTAAAAATTCCAGAAGCAGCAGCTGTCCAAATTAATAATTTTTGGATAATTGTCACATCAACCAAGATTCAACTATATTAAAATTTTTATTTTATTTTTCACTTATTTTTATATAAAACTAGACTTATAAAGCTTCAATTTGGATTTTGAATCACCTAAATCGGAGTTATATTGAGGGAGATATGACTTTTTGAAGTCGGTTGAAAAGTGCAGAAAATTGCAGTGAGGGTCCACCGAAATTTGGTGGATTGGCGGTGCGCCGTCGACCAGGCGGTGGCGCTGCGCCCTGCTGTGCTGTCTGGTGGTGGTTTTTCCATGCAACTTTTGAAACGAGCGTATCTTGCAAACCGGAATGAGTTATTCAATGTGCAATATATGATTTTGGGGTAAGAGAAGCTGCTCTATCTAAAAAACCTATTTATTTTATGAGATTCCATAAGTTTAATGCTCAAAAACTCCTTTTATTTATATATTTATTATTTGTAGTAACGTTTTGTGTAAGTATTGTCCTTCATCATTTAAACTATAGGATTAGTGTCCAATATGAAAGTACTTAGAAACATTTTAAGAATAAAGTGGTGAAAGATGAGATTTTTGAAGGAAATGGGTTGAAAGGGGATTTGAGACTTTGGGATTGAGTTATGCGAAGTCAATAAGGTGTTATGATTGACCCATTGCCTAAGAACGTCTATCACCAAGTTGGAAAAAATTTGGGACGTTACAATCTACCCCCCTTAAAAAATAATTGTCCTCGAAATTGGCTAAGGCTTCTATTGAGTTCGTATTCAACGAGCGCATTTGTGAATACACTGACCTTGGTTATTGTAATTCAGCTCATACCCATTGTTAGGCCTATTCTTTAATGTGAATTGGTTTAATACTTGAACTCTAATTGCTTTCCGTCGATGACTTCATTACTGACATTCCAAGGAAGATTCAGCTCCTATTTAGTGACCTAACCTAACGTATAACCTAGATTAATTTCCTTCGATCCTGGGCTAGTGGGATATTAGCCTACCAAGCTTTCGTTGTGCCTATGAGCAGGTAGACTATCAAGTTAATGTGCACCATTCTGCTTCTTAAGTCTATTGGGCAATCCTTACAAAGCTTAGTAGTGTCGGAGAAGGTCCCTGTAGCGGTAAGGACTCTCACCACACCCATAGTGGTAGTATTCAACCCCAAACACTTGACTGTAGAGCATGATACTACGAAATAGTGGATCCGGTGTCCACCAATAGGAATACAGGTGTACCTTGAATGTGGGCAGTGACTTCAAAGGCTAAGGGCGTTGCAGTTGCTATCTCAGATGCTCCAGTTGCTAGTGCATGTACACGAGCTTGTTGAGGACGATTTGGTTGCGCTACCATAGGTCGTTAAGGCGGTATATTTTGAGGTATGGGCGTTCGATAGAATGGCTGCACTGGTAGTGCAGATCGTAGAGGTGGAGTCGCTATAACACGTGGTGGCTGATGGTCGATCTTTTGAGGTGGCGCGAAACCATTGTCTTTCATCTTGGTAAAACAGAAGGGGTCAGTGTATCCCCCTTTGTTACAATATGTACACCAATGGTCCCTTCGTCTCTGCTGGGTCGACGGAGTAATGAGCCTGGGAGGTGAGTGTACATGTAGCCTCTTACCTAGAATTGGCCTGTGTTGTAATTCGAGTTGAGGCCTTGGGCCCATTGGTATACGCATCTGAGAAACTGTCTCCATCTTGTTCGGCTCATAGAGACATGTTGACTAGCTCAGAGTAATTGGGAATGCTAGCGTAATACATCTTAGTACGGATATCGAGCCGCAACCCATCTGAAAAATGGCACATTTTCATTGGCTTATCTACTAGTATCAAAGGAGCGTATCTGGCTAGCTCTGTAAATTTGTTCTCGTACTCTGACATGGTCATTCCTCCCCGTCGGAGGTGGAGAAACTCACCCTCCTTTTCATTACGGTAAGTGAGGGAGAAGTACTTCCCATGGAAGCGAGTCTCAAATGCGTCCCACGTACACATGTGTCCTGTAGGAACTATTCGTAAGATGTTGTCCCACTATAGAATAGCCTCCTTCTTGAACATATATGTAACCAGCTCTACTTGCTCTACCTCAGTATAGTGCAATGGTTTCAATATCTTGGATATACGATCTAACCAGTACTTAGCCTCCTCGGGTTTGTGAGTACTCGCAAAAGTGGGAGGACGGAAATGCTGAAAGCACTAAAAAAGGACCGCTGGTATTCATATCCCCAGCAAGCTGCACAGGTGGTGTAGGCGGGACCATATTCAAGTTTTGGGCAATGGCCCTTGCAATAGTTACCCAAACTTGTTGCAGCTGTTGCATTAGGAGCATCATCTGCTCCAACCTATCAGGGGGAGGAGCCGCCTGATGCATGTGTGGCATCAATGAAGAAGATGCATGGTTCTGTTTCAGAACCGGTAGTGCACAAGGTGTTGACCCATTGGTGGGGCTAGTGGCCGGCTGTGAATCCGGCATAGTCTTAATATCCAGGCCCAAACTGGGCTCCGTACGACTATCGCTCAGGGGAGGTGCCCCGTCAATCGATCCGCCAAGTGTGAGACGTGTAATGTTCTGAGTGTTTTTAGGAGGCATTCCCTATATACAACATAGGGTGCAATATGTGTAAGATTTTGAATAACAACACACACTTCTCCAAACATTCTACACATCTCAATTCAAAAGAAGCTTCATGCATTTCATTTAACCAAAATTGTCATGATACATATGATGTGGCGTTACAGAAATTATGACAGAAGATGCATGTGAGCTAATTTAGTAAAAGTTTTAACCCAAACTATTCTAACACTCAACTAAGCCAACAAGGGCTGTTACATAGAAAAGCGAGAAATAATGCAAAATAATAGGTGACTGGTACATATGACTAGTCTGCTAACTTCGGTGAGGGCGGAGGTGCCCCCTTATCCTGCATACAACACAGGAGAGCCTTCATGGTGCGAGACATCTTTTTAAAATTTTGTTTCAGATAAGCCTAATTCTCTTTAAGCTTTTGCTTCAACTCGGCCTGGTTTTCTTCTATCTTGGCCATACGGGCTTCTAAAGTGGCCCGATCATGGTGGTCCTCAAGAGAAGCAGTAGGAGGTCCCCCATCTGAATCCTGGGCCTCCTCTTCTTCCTCACTACTTTCCTCATCATTTCCTTGCTCAATGTTTTCCTCTTCATTGCCTTCTTCCTCTTCACTCTCTTCTTCAATTTCATCCCCGGACTCATCAAGCCTTGCTTGTCGTTGCCTGGGGCTTATGCCCATATTGTTGAGCGTAGTGTCACTGATGATATGGATCGGGGCATGGTTCTCCATATGGAGTCGCAAGACGAAATTTCAGGCAATCTTACAAATAAGTCGACCGAAAGGGAGTGAGGCATCTCCCCATGTAGATCATGAGTGAGGCATCTCCCCATGTAGATCATGCGGTACCCACAATTTGAGACAAGACAAATGTAGGCAGGCATAGCTTGTCTCCCTAACCAGCTCTGTATAAGAAATCCACCATGAGTCGGGTACATTCCGTGTAATTACTCCACCTGGGATACACGTTATACGTGAATATGTGGTGGAGCAGGTAGAAATTGTTTGTCATCTTAGTCGATGCAAGGCTATTCCTTGCCTCCACCGCTCAAGCTGGCCATAAAGGAAACGGGTGCGGCAATTTCTTTCTCGTTCACTAGTGAGGTTTGTCCCGCTAGCATGTACAAGTCCATGTTCCATTCCCATGATATGAGCCACCACATCTACATTGACTATGGCCTCCTCTCTCCCCAAAGGGATAGTAAACTGAAGAGGCTCCAACAGTGGGTTCCATATATGAGCGTGGAAGGCTCGTACGGTGCCTTCACTTGCATGAGTGTTTCCCTCAAATATGGGTCCCCAACCATTTTCTAGGAGCAAGTCCATCACTGAGTATAGTCTAAATAGCCTTTCATCAACGTAAGCCTCAAATACAACTTTACGGCTATGAAACCTATCTAGTTCGACGCCCGCTGGTAGCGATCTTTCAATGGGGATCCGTGGGTCAAGATCCCATTTTGATCTTCTCTCTCACTCGGCGCTCGTGCTTGCTTCGGTGCCCATCTTCTTCCCCGAATGAATTGGGCGCTAGGCCCGACTTCATTTGCGGACGCCTTCTTCTTCCTCATAGGGAAAAGGAGTGTGGAGAGGGAGAAAATAGTAGAGACTAGCTCAAAAAGAGCCATGGAAGTGAAGAGACTTGAAGGGTGAGATGGTTGTGGGTTTTGGAGATTATGAGACACAAAGATGGGTTTGTGTGCTCAAATGAGGGGAAATAAGGGAGATGAAAGGTCGTAAGAGATGGGTTTGAGATAATGGCGGAGGATGGGTGTGTAATGTAAAAGAAGAAGAAGCTTGAGTGTATGGAATGGAAATTTGAGAGGGAAAATGGAATTTTGGAGGGGTTTGGAGCTTGAAATGGAAGTGAAATGGAGTGGAAGAGCTAAAAGGGATTTAAGTAGAGGGTCCCATATGTGAAACAGGGCCCCACACATGTGGGTGAGGGCAGTGGGCCGCCGGAACCGCGGGCCCGCTGCGGTCTGCTGGAGGTCCGTACGACGCGCCCCGGCTGGGTGGTGCTGCTACCGTCCCTTGCATTATTGGTGGTGCCTTCGCCTGGGGGCGATGGCCACCCCCTCCTGGGACACCGAAATTATGTGGGGGACCCCTTGGGTCCCACCAAAAATTGGGCTTTGGGCCCCTACGTCCGGGTGATGTATTTTCTCAGTCCATTTTGCACTTATTCACGCCTTTTAGCATGTTTCAAGTTTGGGATTTGCCTACTAATAGCTTAAACCCGTCGATTGACAGTCTAGAAAGGAATTGATAGCATTTCATATGATCTCAAACGCATACGGGTTACATTTCAACTGTCAATCTCACCCGTCGATGAAACTTAGGATCCTACGATCATTTCTACATTTTTTTTCACCCCCTTCTAAGTCAAAGCATGTTAGAGTACGTCGTGTTACCATATCCCAGGTCCAGTTTAATCTAAATCATGCTCAGATACCATCTTGTAATGCCCCGGATTTCGAGGGTTGAGCAAAGCTCAACTCCTGAGATCCAACGCATCACTTTTGCAACATAGATAATGATGTTTAAATGTTGTCCATATTATTGCATTTAACATGAGTGGGATTATACTAAAACAACATATCATACTCTGGATATAATAAATTAAGCAAGCGGAATACCGAAACATATATATGTAAATATGTGGGTGTTTTACCAACTCCAGAGTATGAGTATGTAAGCAGGCTGAATATATACAAGTATTGTTTCAAAATATACAAAAAGGGGAAATGTAAAGTGTTCAACTAAACCAAAATCCCAGTGTTCCCTGCGTATCAGCACAAGGTCTACATCGACCCGCCTGATAATTGAAAGTAGAACTCCTCCTCCTCATCAAAGTAGTCCTGCTCCATAGCATAGACTACCTCAGTACCTGCATCTAAACCATAGTCTGGTTGGTGTTTTAAAACACCATCCCAGGTGGGAATGAGTAGCTAATTTAGTGGAACTATAAATCAAAGGTTAACATGTTATCAATTCAATCAAGCAGTAATGATAAAGCAGTACAACAATCATGTCCTAAATACTCTTATTAATATAGGGATGGTATGCTGAAATGATGCATGCCCTTGCACAAAGCTCCCTTAAGTAACTTCCTCAACCGTTCGCGCATGGCAAACTCTCTAAATGTGCACTTCCACTCTAAAGCATATGCAATGCGGTGCATGATCGTGTTAGCCAAGTAATTGATTAGGCTTATTCATACAGTAGATTTGGGAAGCTAAGGTACTTCCCTTTTCATCGTTAACCCAAACGGGGATCCATCTAAGGTCGTCAATCCCAGTTAGTCACATACGATAGGCAAGTTGTAGGGCATCATCCCTAATGAAAAGCCGTCGATAGGCAAATTCAAAAGTTTATACTCGAGGTCACTCCACCAACGCCCTACAACTGGAGCGCTATTTTTGAAGGGGGTCTGAATCAGACTGTTCACCCCAACCCACGCTGGGACCGCAACCAGGCTGCATCAGTGTAGGCTGATGTTGAGGGTCAAAATATTGCATATCAGACCCTAGTTACTGCTTGGATTTACAAACATAATATCGTTTAAAATCCTAATTTAATTGTGTTTGTGATGCAAGGTACATTTACAAGAGTGGACTACAAAAAGGTGCTAAAAGTATGTATTTGACACTCAGAATTCACCAGAGCTGGGATGGCTGGAGCAGGGGAGAGAGAGGAGAGAGAGACAGAGAGAAAAGGGAAGTTTAGTTTTTTTCTTCTTTTAGTTATTTTATTTTTTTAAGAGTGCTAATCCACCATGTCTATGTGTGGCTAAATCCTCTTAGCTAGGGCTAAGAGGTGAAGCTTGTAGCGTGATGGGAGGCCTCTTTGCTTGTGCCTTTTGTTTAGACTGATCTGATATTGATTTGGGTTTAATTAAGGGAATGTTTTCAGTCTTTAATGGTCTGTTGTGACTGAAATTACAATGGGTCTGCAATGGCTTTGAGCATGTTCTTTTCCTCTTTATGTTTATGACGTCAGGAAGCCCTGTTGTTCACCATCGTCTCCTGGGCATGGTTGGATGTCGGTACCCTTCCTAACCTTCATACATTGATTGGTTGGTAATTAGTTTAATTCTGTTGTTTGCTTTGTCTCCTGGGCATAGTTTGGTGATGGAATCCATTCTAATTCATATACCTTTCATCTTTTCAAAATTACATCAAAGGAAGTTCAGTGGATTTTCATGAATCAAGTGTAGTTCTCCCTGATCTCTACAAGTGGATCCTCTGAATCCCTAGTTTCCCTTCTTCTGAATTTCTCTTAAGTCTTAGATAATAATCTTACAATTATCCTTCAAATACAAATCAATTTAGATTTCATCTCATTCTAGTTCTATTTCTACTTAGTTTCAGATAACGTACAAGTTCCAGTCCCTTGGGATTCGACCTCGGTCTTACCGAGTTATTACTACATCACAACCCTATACTTGGGGAGTGAACAAGTTTTTGGCGCCGTTGCCGGGGAACTGACGGCTACGATTTTCTGAAGTTAATTGGATTTAGAGTTAGTTTAAGATTAGGATTTTACTAATTTTAATTTTAGATTTTGTTTTCTAATTTTCATAGAACTAACATATTTCTTATTCTGTAGGTTATTAAGATAGAACTTCTAAATTGGTAAACTCTGTCTGATTTTCTAGATTCTCTAACTCTTTAGATTTGATTTACTTTAGAAATTTCTTCTATTTAGAAACTTACTTATTTTGTTTTATTTTGCAGGTCTTTAGCTTAGGGACTCCAATTTGGTAATCTCCTTCCAACCCTCTTTTCTTTCTAGATTCATATTTTCTTTCTTAGGATTAGATTTAGAATTTGACTGAGGGCTGCGAGTGTTTCATGCCCAAGTGGGCCCGTGACGACACTCGACATCTCTTGACTGAAGGAGGGTTAGTTGAGGGGTTGACTGTCCATCGCAGGACTAGACACCGTTCGAATTCCCCTGAGTTAATTGAGGTTATGGCTGAAAATCAACCTCAAGCACTACCTCAACAGATGGATGAGGAAGTACATGATGAGAATGAGGTGCTTCAAGCACCCCCGCCTCGTACTTTACGAGATTATTTACAACCGGCGGGGGTGAGTACGCCCTCATGCATGATTTTTCCTGAAAACACATGACATATGGACATCAAGCCAGGAGTTATCCAACTCCTTCCTAAATTCCATGGGCTTGAATCAGAAAGTCCATACTTACATTTGAAAGAGTTCAATGAGATTATAGCCACCTTATAGTTTCCCAATGTATCCGAGGATACAATCAGGCTGAAACTCTTTCCTTTTTCCTTGAAAGAGAAGGCTAAGACGTGGTTACATTCATTGCGTCCTAGATCCATTGGCACATGGAATGATTTGCAGAGGGAATTCATAAAGAAATTTTTCCCACACCATAAAACAATTACCCTCAGAAAGACAATCATGAACTTCGCCCAAAAGGAAGATGAAACATTCTACCAATGTTGGGAAAGGTTCAAGGATCTTGTCAGTTCATGCCCACAACACGGTTTTGAAATGTGGCGCATTACAAATTTTTTCTATGATGGACTGACATCTTCCATGCGCCAACTGGTTGAGACAATGTGTAATGGTGAATTCATGAATAAAGAGGTCGACGAGGTATGGGATTACCTCGATAGACTTACCGAGAATGCACAATCATGGGACCATTACCCAAAATCAAACACCACGCCTAGGCCAACTCAATCTAAGGAGAAAGGTGGAGTATATCTCCTGAAAGAAGAGGACGATGTAAATTTTAAAGTGACTAATCTCACTCGAAGAGTCGAGGCCATGGAAGGAAAGAAGGAGAAGGTTAATGAAATTGTTTGCGGCATCTGTGATTGCAACATTCACACAACTGAAAATTGTCCTACCATATCTGCCTTTCGAGGAGTGTTGAATGAGCAAGCCAATGCCGTAAATAACTATCAAAGACCTTTCAATGGATCTACCTCCAATACATACAATCTGGTTGGAGAAATCATCCAAATTTTAGTTGGAGGAATGGACAAACTGCTACCCCTCAAAGCTTCTTTAATCAAAATCCAAATCAGGGGAAACCTCAAGAAGAACCGGTTCAAAATCCCATACAAGAGCTGACTCAGGGCAGTGCGTGGACTTACAGACTTTATGCGAGAAAATAGATTCACGTATGACGGTTATAGAAAAGGGGATGCTTCTGCACAACCGCTCCCCAATCCTAAACCGCAATACGAGATAAATGATCCCACTCTTCAAATCAAATGGGACACGCTAAATCCATCACCACTCTTAGGAGTGGGAAGATCATTGATAAAACCCTTCCGGTTAGGCCCGAAAAGCCTCAAGAACTAGAAGAGGACAATCATGATGGATCTAACGATGTCCCACAAAATTTAGAACCGGAACTTCTAGAGAAGCCAGTTGCTCCGTTCCCCCAACGGTTGGTTGCACCAAAACGTCTTTCTAACTCTTAGGATATTCTGGAGGTGTTGAAACAAGTGAAAGTCAACATTCCTCTACTTGATGTCGTAAAACAGGTTCCTCTATATGCAAAATTTCTGAAAGACCTATGCACGACCAAAAGACTAAGCAAAGCATTCAAAAGAAGATCTTCTTGACTGAGAAAGTGAGTGCCATCCTGAAGCAAGACGTGCCGCAGAAATTCAAGGATCCCGGTAGCCCAACCATATCATGTGTAATCGGGAACCATCGAATTGATCACGCACTTCTTGACTTGGGAGCGAACGTCAATCTGATCTCCTACTCGGTATACAAATAGTTAGGATTGGGTGAGTTAAAACCTACCCTAACTACACTACAACTTGCCGATCGAACTGTTCGTGTACCAAGAGGGATTATTGAGGATGTGTTAGTCCAAGTTGATAGATTTTACTACCCTGTAGATTTTATCATCCTGGACACTGAACCCATCAACAACATGAGCACTCAGATTCCCGTCATTCTTGGTCGCCCATTCCTTGCCACGTCAAATGCAATCATCAATTGCAGGAATGGTGTCATGACTATGTCTTTTGGAAATTTGACATTGGAGTCGAACATCTTTTTCAATAACGGCAGCAACGCAGAGGATGATGACGATGTCCACGACATTAACATGATCGATACGTTCGTGGAAGATAGGACACCCCTTACCTTATCCTCTGATCCTCTAGAGACGTGCTTGGCCCACTCCCATGAGTTTAATGATGATATGATTAGGGAGACGTGTGCCTTGCTTGATACTGCACCGGTACTTGAAGTTAACCGGTGGAGGCCACAATTTGAAGAATTGCCACAAACTGATGTAGTGCCTCTACCGTCTAACCTCAAGGCACCGAAGCTTGACCTAAAACCTTTGCCCTCTGATTTGAAATATGCCTATTTAGGTCAAGATGAAACATACCCGGTGGTGATCTCTGCCCACCTGGAGAAAGAACAGGAGAGTATGCTCATATCTACTCTCATTGAGCATAAAGGAGCCCTAGGATGGATGATAGCGGACCTCAAGGGAATCGATCCCTCGATTTGTACTCACCACATATATCTTGAGGAAAATGCGAAAACCGCTCGGCAACCACAACGTAGACTAAATCTAAACATGAAGGAAGTGGTTAAAGCCGAGGTTCTTAAACTATTGGATGTAGGTATCATATACCCTATATCTGATAGTCAATGGGTGAGTCCAACTCAGGTGGTTCCTAAGAAGTCCGGAATCACCATCATAGCCAATGCTAATAATGAACTCGTGCCAACTAGAGTCATTACTGGTTGGAGAATGTGCATTGACTACAGAAAGTTGAATACCGTCACAAGGAAGGATCACTTTCCTCTGCCCTTCATCGATCAAATCTTGGAAAGGCTAGCTGGTCATTCCTATTATTGTTTTCTTGACGGGTATTCGGGCTACAATCAGATTGAAATCGCCCCTGAGGACCAGGAAAAGACCACATTTACATGTCCCTACGGCACCTTTGCTTACCGAAGGATGCCATTTGGATTATGTAATGCCCCTGTCACCTTTCAGCGATGTATGTTGAGTATCTTTTCTGATATGGTGGGGCAATATCTTGAGGTCTTCATGGACGATTTCTCTGTCTATGGCTCATCTTTCAGCAAGTGCTTGGAAAGTCTTAAATGTGTGCTGAAAAGATGTGAAGAAAAGAATCTGGTACTTAATTGGGAGAAGTGCCATTTCATGGTTCATAAGGGGATTGTCCTTGGACATATCATCTCGTCCAAGGGAATTGAGGTTGATAAGGCAAAAATCGATCTTATCTCTAACCTACCTCCACCCAAGAACATCAGAGACGTGCAATCCTTCTTAGGACACGCAGGATTTTACAGGCGATTCATAAAGGACTTTAGTCTCCTCTCTCGTCCTTTATGTAATCTTCTTCAAAAGGATGTTCCATATGAGTGGACTGAGCAATGCCAGGAAGCTTTCACCAAGCTTAAAGGCATGTTAACCACTGCACCCATCATGCAAACCACCGATGGAGCCTTCCTTTTGAGCTTATGTGCGACGCTTCTGATTATGCTCTTGGAGCGGTTCTAGGCCAGAGAAAAGATAAGAGGCCCTACGTCATCCATTATGCGAGTAGGAATTTAAATCCTACCCAAGTGAACTACTCGACTACGGAAAAGGAACTTTTAGCCGTGGTGTTCGCCTTGGACAAATTTAGGTCCTACTTGATCGGATCCAAGATCATTATCTATACAGATCATGCGGCACTGAAGTATCTTCTTTCCAAGAATGATTCTAAGCCCCGCCTGATACGATGGATCCTCCTACTCCAAGAATTTGATTTGGAAATTAAAGATAAAAAGGGAGTAGAGAACGTAGTGGCCGATCACCTTTCTCGTCTTAATACCTCTGATTCCCTTGAGACGACACATATCAATGACATGTTCCCTGATGAACAACTGTTCAGAGTCTCTCATTCACCTTGGTTCGCTGATATTGCTAATTATCTTGCTATAGGTTCCATGCCGACACATTGGACTGCGCAAGATAAGAAGAAATTTTTCACCGAGGTGCGCAACTTCTTCTGGGATGATCCATACTTGTTTAAATATTGCCCAGACCAAATCTTGAGGAGATGTGTGCCAGACGATGAGCATCAGAGTGTCATCTCCTTTTGTCACTCACAGGCTTGTGGTGGTCACTTTTCTGCAAAAAAGACCACGGCCAAGATTCTGCAGTGTGGCTTCTATTGGCCCACTATGTTCAGGGATACTCATGAGTTTTGCAAAGCTTGTGAGCGTTGTCAGAAATTGGGAGCATTGTCCCGTCGAAATATGATGCCCTTGAATCCCATTCTTATCATAGAGGCATTCGATTGCTGGGGCATCGATTTCATGAGACCATTCCCCCAATCTTTTGAGAATTTATATATTTTGCTTGCTGTAGACTATGTCACTAAATGGGTCGAAGCGATTCCATGTCGGAATAATGACCATCACACGGTCATTAAATTCCTAAAAGAGAACATCCTTTCCCGATTTGGAACGCCTCGAGCTATTATTAGTGATGGGGGCTCACACTTTTGTAATAGGCCATTCGAGAGTTTAATGAAGAAATATGGTATCTCTCATAAAGTGAGCACCCCATACCACCCACAGACAAGTGGGCAAGCTGAGATTTCTAATAGGGAGATCAAACACATTTTGGAGAAAACGGTTAACCCTGACCGTAAGGATTGGTCAATTCGATTGACCGATGCCTTATGGGCGTACCGTACTGCTTTTAAAACTCCTATTGGAATGTCTCCCTTTAGACTCGTCTATGGGAAGGCTTGCCACTTGCCTGTGGAGTTGGAACATAGAGCTTCTTGGGCGATCAAAAATCTAAATTTCAATCGAACAACGCTGCTCGCTACGCAAACTTCATTGAATGAACTTGAAGAAATCCGAACGACGCATACGAGAACTCGAGAATTTACAAGGACGGGATGAAGGCGTTTCATGACCAACAAATTCTACGAAAATCATTCACGCTGGCCGAAAGTCCTTTTGTATAATTCTCGATTACATCTCTTTAGGGTAAGCTTCGATCTCGTTGGACCGGCCCTTACATTGTTGTTACTGCATATCCTCATGGGGCCGTCGAGATAAGAGATCCCGACAATGGCAAGGAGTTTAAAGTAAATGGACATCGCTTAAAGCCATTTGTCGAACAATTTGATTCAGAGGACATGTCCATGCCTCTGACTGATCCTGTCTACCAGGACTGATCTCCTAGTCTGATGGAGGTATAGGTAGGTTTATCGCTTTCTTAGGACTAGGGTAGTTGCTGTAGTTGTCTGGCTGAAGACGTTAAACTTAGCACTCCTGGGAGGCAACCCAACTTTTCTTTTCCATTTATTTCATTTTCCTAGTTAGTTCAATGTTTGTGGGTAACATTACTGCAAACCCTCACGAGACTACAACTCGTCCACTAGGGGCAACCTAGGGGTTTAAAGGCTTGTTGCATGCGCTAAATGCAATCGAGAGCACCTGCGAAAGTGGTATAGGTAGGATTTTATTTCTTGTTATTTTTTGTGTTGCTTTTTCTCTCGTGCTCACCCGCTCTCATGTTGAGATCTCTTGGAAAGTCTCTCACGATTCATCATTCAGGTACTATCTTCCCATCACTTCTCTTTTACTTTCGTTGTCCCATGTGCATTCCATGCTCATATCTTTTACATTGAGGACAATGTAGATTTTAGGTTGGGGGTGGGAGATTAGGTTACCTAATCAGTGTTTTCTTCGTCTTGAGCAAAAATTGTGAAAATTTTTAAATTTTTTCTGGAAATTCTTGTGAATTCAAAGTGATTTTGATGACCATCTTCGATTTATAATGTTAAGATACGTGATGTTGGAAATTCATGACTTTTGGATTTAGTATTCGTTAGATTTCACAGTTAAGGTTGAATTATTAATCCATGATTAGAAGTTGTAAACATTAATTGAGTCATGATCTCACATGTCACATCTCACTTCCACATTAAGGTTTTAATTTGATATTGAAAGGTTGACTTGGTAATCACTAAGCATGGAAGGAACCAGCCTGAAAAATTGTTCGTCATGATCAATTGAAGAAAAAGAAAATACAAATGCTCTTGGAAAGGGGTGGGCGAATAATCTTCACCATAGGTTTGCTCCCTATAGGTATAGATTTAATTCCCCATGGATGATATGTGAAAAAGGGTTGGGTGTACGATCTTCACCAGAGGTTTGCTCCCTATAGGTAAGGATTTGATTCCCCTCCATAACATTACTTTTAATTAAAAAAAAAAAAAAAGAATGATCTGTGAGGCAAAGTACTGGTTTAGGTGATGGTTGTTATGAATTTTCTGATTGATTACTAATGATATCATGAAATTGACAATTTGATCTCTTAATGATGAAAGTTGGGATTACACTTTACACCCATGGAACTCAATGTTTAGAATTATTCTAGTTTATGGATTAATATTTGAACTTGATTATGAAATTCACCGTGCACGAGAGGCCAAGAGAAATTGATAATCAACATTCATGAATCTTAGATTTCTCATATCTGAATCATTCTTCAAAATTCACTCGAGTTCATAGAATTATCCTGTAATTCTCAACTTATTTTTCGCATATTTTGCTCGGGACTAGCAAAATGCTGGTTGGGGGTTGTGTTGAGGGTCAAAATATTGCATATCAGACCCTAGTTACTGCTTGGATTTACAAACATAATATCGTTTAAAATCCTAATTTAATCGTGTTTATGATGCAAGGTACATTTGCAAGAGTGGACTACAAAAAGGTGCTAAAAGTATGTATTTGACACTCAGAATTCACCAGAGCTGGGACAGCTGGAGCAGGGGAGAGAGAGGAGAGAGAGACAGAGAGAAAAGGGAAGTTGTTTAGTTTTTTTCTTCTTTTAGTTATTTTATTTTTTTAAGAGTGCTAATCCACCATGTCTATGTGTGGCTAAATCCTCTTAGCTAGGGCTAAGAGGTGAAGCTTGTAGCGTGATGGGAGGCCTCTTTGCTTATGCCTTTTGTTTAGACTGATCTGATATTGATTTGGGTTTAATTAAGGGAATGTTTTCAGTCTTTAATGGTCTGTTGTGACTGAAATTACAATGGGTCTGCAATGGCTTTGAGCATGTTCTTTTCCTCTTTATGTTTATGACGTCAGGAAGCCCTGTTGTTCACCATCGTCTCCTGGGCATGGTTGGATGTCGGTACCCTTCCTAACCTTCATACATTGATTGGTTGGTAATTAGTTTAATTTCGTTGTTTGCTTTGTCTCCGGGCATAGTTTGGTGATAGAATCCATTCTAATTCATATACCTTTCATCTTTTCAAAATTACATCAAAGGAAGTTCAGTGGATTTTCATGAATCAAGTGTAGTTCTCCCTGATCTCTACTAGTGGATCCTCTGAATCCCTAGTTTCCCTTCTTCTGAATTTCTCTTAAGTCTTAGATAATAATCTTACAATTATCCTTCAAATACAAATCAATTTAGATTTCATCTCATTCTAGTTCTATTTCTACTTAGTTTCAGATAACGTACAAGTTCCAGTCCCTTGGGATTCGACCTCGGTCTTACCGAGTTATTACTACATCACAACCCTATACTTGGGGAGTGAACAGCTGACAGCTCGAACATGGTGTCCTAGAACACCATGCCTGGCTCACGAGTTTAGGTTGCTCACTGGTCACTACAGGGAGGCTCCTCACCCTAGCGTAGGCCGACAGCTCGACCACGATATCCCATACCACCATGCCCGACTCATGAGTCTTAGTAGATCGTGGTACCATGATTGAAACGGGTCTTTATATTGGTAAGGGGTACCTTAAATTCAAGCAGTAGTGTCTATATATGGTGAACATATAATAGGCCAATCAGTTTGTTAGAAAAGTTTGGTTGGTACAGGCACACGCTGATTTAATTGACGTGGAGTGCATAAGCACCCCGTGTGGCCTAACCACTGTCGACAATCTTCGTACAACTCGGATTCATCGAATTTTTCTAAATGTGGCGTGACTGATTCAGCCACCCGAATAGGAAAAGTTGTCGAATGCCTAAGCTACGCGATAGCCCTAATCTTACTCAGATACAGCAAATAAATACATGTGATAGGCATTTCAACATTTGACAAACAATCCAAGTAAATACTTCATTTGAGCATTTTATCAAACACCTTGAACATGTTAACAAACACTTGTATTTTATCCATAAATTTCGTAGAGGCAAATATGATTACATGAAATAAATTATACATACGTATAAGGTAATGCAAAATACTATCTTAATACTTGTAACAAGTACAAATCATCAACAATTTCTTATTTAGACAATTCAACAAACACTTAGACTACACTTTACCAAATACATAGACTAAGTTAGTTACAACATATATTTTAGCAATTCCTTATACGGAGAGAGTAACGTATATGTGACGATGATTAACCCTAGATCAGTAATCACGACAAGCTCAAATCACATTCAAATGCTCATTTAAACATTTCAACAAATACATCAAATGCATCTTTTTATTTAACACAGTTCATACATGTATATTATACAGGAATAGGTGTATCTACAATAATATGGTAGCAATCAAGTCAGACATAAATCATTAGCTGACATTGAAAGCATTGAAAACCATAAACTAAATGTTTATGGTCCGTACCTTTCATCAGATTGCTCGTTTCGAACTTGGTTCGAATCCAACGCTCCTGTCTATAGAACAATGGTTACCTAAATCACGCAATAAGGTAGTTATTTCGTCGATTCCTCTATTTAGATTCTTAAAACAATATTAGGGTTAGGATTTCTTATCCAAATTGAAGTTAGAATGGCTCGTGTAGCGATGGTGAGGAGGCGATTCGGTATGTGGAGTAGTGGGAGTGAATCCCAGCAATGATCTCCCGAACTCTCACTCTACTCCTCATTCTTTTCTCCTCTTTTTTCTCTTCTCCCACCTAGGGTTTGAGAAATTCATATGAGAGGGGTGGGGTGGTTTAAGAGTCATATATAGGCTCAGAAGTGATGTAAATGGCCCCAGGGCCATGGTATACTTGGGTTATAGCCAAGGGGCGACTATTTCTGACAAATGGGGTTCATCTGGAGGTCCATTACCTGTTTATGTCACGGAGTAAGTTCCCTGACAATGGATCTAGGCTAGGTTATGATTTCGGTACGATTGTATTAGTGGATCAACCGTGGAGGACCTGTATCAGATCAACGGTCGTTGTCACTCGATCAGGGCCACAAGTATACGGATAAGAGCATGAAAATTTTCCTGATCTATGGGTGAAGTTTAGTCAGAATCTGACAGTCCGAAGTCTTCAATTTCGCTCACAAGAGAACGATCCAATTCACTTAAGTTCTGGTTCACTTTCTAAAGATATTCGTGTTTCTTACACACTTCACTCAAGGCTCAAGTTGTGCATTTCTGGATACTATTTGGGCTCGATTCCCGTGATAGTTGTCAAGCCCAATAAGGCGGTCATAACCTTATAGTTTCGCAGTAATCAAACTTTCGACGTGCTGTCCAGGTCCGATACAGAGTTTCAATGTGTTCCCGAGACCAACTGGCTTTTGGGATTTATCCTAGGTTTGTAAGGAACGTTGAGTCAATGGTATTAATGATTTTTGGTCTTGACATTTATGAAAATGGTGGTTTGAGTTAAATCCACCACTTATTTAGTTTAATACTCAACTAAATTCCACTCTAATTATGAAAGAATAAGGTCCTAAGGTAGTTCTATGTCCCAGTTTGTTATCAAGTCTACTTTATCTCCATCAAATTTCATTAGATTTCATATTCTAGAAAATTTCTAAAAATTCTAGAAGTAGCAGCTGTCCAAACTAATAATTTTTGGATAGTTGTCACATCAACCTATATTTAACTATGTTAAAATTTTTATTTTATTTTTTAGTTATTTTTATATGAAAATAAACTTATTAAGATTCAATCTGGCTTTTGAATCACCTAAATCGGAGTTATATTGAGGGAGATATGACTTTTTGAAGTTAGTCAAAAAGTATAGAAAATTGCAATGAGGGTCCACCAAAATTCGGTGCACTAGCATCCCGCCACCGTTCAGGCGGTGGCGCCGCTCCCCGCTGTGCTGTCTGGTGGTGGTTTTGCTATATGACTTTTGAAACAAACGTATCTTAGAAACTAGAATGAGTTATTGACGTGCAATATATGATTTTGGGGTAGGAGAAGCTTCTCTATCTAAAGAACCTATTTATTTCATGAGATTTCATAAGGCTAATTGTTAAAAACCTATTTTATTTATATATTTACTATTTGTAGTAAATTTTAGTTTAAGTATTGTCCTTCATCATTTAAACTTTAGGATTAGTGTCCAATATGAAAGTACTTAGAAAAATTTGAAGAACAAGGTGGTGAAAGGTGAGATTTTTTAAGGAAATGGGTTGAAAGGGGATTTAAGATTTTGGTATTGAGTTCTGAGAAGTCAATAAGGTGTTATAATCGACCCATTGCCTAAGGACGTCCATCGCCAAGTTGGGAAAAATTCAAGACGTTACAACACTTCTCACCGTCTAGTATTCTGGACGGTGGAGCCATGCCACACGTGTGACATCCACACCGTCCAGACCTTAAATGGTAGGGCCCACTTCTCATGTATATGTTTTATATCTAAACCATCCATTCATGATGTATGATTTACATCCCAATCGTCTAGCTATGGGTTACATCCGAACCGTCCATCCTCCTTGCAGGCTTGAGACAGAAAATAAGACAGATCTATCTATCAGGTGGACCACGCTGCATAATCAGTGAGGGATTAACATCTGCCATTGGAATCTGTTTAGGTCACAGAAGTTCTAATCAATATGAAATTTGTTTTCCTCCTAATTCAGGTCTTTGTGACCTTATGAACAGATTTGGATGGAAATAAATGCTATGGTGGGCTCTGAACCCGGTGAATTGTTAACAGTGAAAATCATTATCTCCACTATTATTTGTGGTATGGTCCAGATGATCTTCTGATGTGATTCATTTTTAGGTAATGCTCTAAAATGATCTGTTAAATAGATGAATGGTATAGATGGTGTGACCCATGTGATGCGGCCCACCTTGATGTACATGAGGTCCATATGATAAGGCCCAATGTGATGCATATGTGGCCCATGAGTGAGGCCCATCTTGATGTGTATTAAGCCCATGAGTGAGGCCCATGGTGATGTATATTAGGCCCTTGTGTGTGGCTGTGGGCCCACATACGTGTGGCTCTATGTGGGCCACTCCTTGGGAGCAATGTTGGTTAAATGTCCACATTAATGGGCAATGATGGTTAAATGTCCACATTGTGACCTTCCCTTAGGCCTTGTTAAGCACATTTTCATCATTCTCTTAGTGGGTTAACCTAAATTATTAAGCCTCATTGATGTTGCATGGTCCATCATCACCATAGACGGATGGATCTGTGCTACCGAATTTGGTATATCCATGACCGAGGGTCAATCTTCATATTATGGTTTAGATCTGCAGTTCATATATGGACCCCACCTTGCATATAGGCTGATTATCGAGGCCGATTGTCGATGCCGATTATCGATGCCGGTTATTGACACCGATTACGAGTATGCTTAGCATATCATCATAATACATGCCCATACGCATCATCTGTATGCTTGATATGAGATGTGGTTAACCATTGCATATATCATTGGGTAGGTTGTTATGACTCCCTGATAGGCTGAGATTATCTCACATGAGCACACGGTATGCGCAGGATTGATGCATGACTAGATTGTATGACTCATGCATCTTGCATTGTGTACTGTGATTACTGTATGCCCTAGCGACATCAGGGTCGTAGCCTCCACAAGCGTATTACGGATGGTAGGATTAGACACCGAAAATACTATTATTAGCATCGGGGCACCATAGATGTCCCTGGGTGAAAATCTCTAAACCTGACGATACTGGATGACGCTCTAATGTAGAGACCGAGTATATACATGAGCGCATGAGGGCTGAATACTGGGAGGCCACGTCTCTCACTACGTCATGGTCAGTTGGAAGGGGGTGTGGCCTTACCTGCCTGAGGGTAGGGGCATTGCTAGGCTGAGTATGACCAGCTCATAAATGGGTCCGCTATCGACATGCCAGATAGGTATTAGCAAGCTATTGGTCAGGCGGATAGTGAGGTTTATTATGCTCACTTGGACTGCGTGCCTGGTAAAGGAGCAGTATCATTCGGAGTGTACTAAACCCCGGTGATTATCCAGAGTGAGAACTGTACTGATATTTGATGCTCTAGTGATGAGTTGCATTGATGTGTGGATTCGGATGAGAATTGGTATTCTTGAGTTACATCTCGCATTGCATGACCTTGGTATGGCCGACATCATTCACACCTTACATCTCATAGCCTTAGTACGGCTGATAGTATTCATGGGTATGACAGCATATTCTGCATTATTCCGATATCACATTCTGAGCACGCTTATATTATGCACACACTCTCACCACCCTCTAAACTTTTTGTAAGCTTATGCACGATTGATGCATGCAGGTGATGCCAGGACGCAGCCGTAGCTTAGTAGAAGCAAGAGCATGCAGTCGAGCTTCAGGAGTTTTCGTTACTATTATCATTGTATTTCCCTTTATGCGCATTGTACTTTAAAATTTTTTATCATAGTAGATTTTGTGATAGTGTCTTGGTTATTATTCATGGGTTATGCTTATGGTTATGCTTATTGTGAATCAAATTCATATTGAAAATCCTCCATGTAGGATCCCAGGATCGGAACCTAGTATATGGGTGCGGGGAGCCGAGAATGGGGTACTACGGACGCTGTCGGCGCCGGATTCGGCGATTGGGAATTTTGTTAGCCCATTTTCCGAGTTTGGGGCGTAACACACATGTTCACTATCTCTATATAGGCTAGTTGCTTAACTTGCACATCTTTTGTAGCCTATGTGATTAGACCCTTTATTGGCTTGGAAGCCTTAGAGTTATATTGCTTCAGTTAGTTTAATTGTTAATTAGTTTAAGTTATGTGTTATTGTTTTTAATAGGCTTATAATTTTTAATTGGTCCTAATCACCCCCCTCTAAGACTTAGCCTACATTCTATAGCTCCGTCATACTTTTGCATTAGACGTATTGTAGCACTTTTTGCCGTAATTTGAGGTTAGCTGATAGAAAAACAACTATGTCTTTGCGGGATCCACCAACATGAGTAGTAATGTGGTCCATCGAAATGGGTGTGTATGTGTTCCCCCAACATGGGTGCATAATGTAGGTTCTTTTGTAAGACCGTTTTAAACCCATTAAAAACCATTGTAAAATTTATTGGTAAACCTATTGGAAACCTCCAAGATTGTGAAATGTGATACACTTGAGGAGAGTGTGTTCACTAGGAGTGGAGTACGCAAGTAGTCGAACACTATACATCCTTATGTTTGTGATTGTTTATATGGTGATAATTCTATTTATGCTTGTGGATGATTTGAGTATATGAATATATGAAATAAATTGTATGCTAGGTACTTAACTTAGAGCACACATAATTGGTATTTTTACATCTCGCCATATAGACTAATTGCTTATAATATTGCATCTCTTATAGTTTATATAATTGGACCCACTTGGCTTGGAAGACTAAGTGTTAATTGCTTTTAATTGGCACATAATTTTTAAGTGGTCGTATTCACCCCTTCTAGGACTTAACCATAATTCTAAGCTCCACCAAGCTTTCACGCATACCGTGTGGTGTCGTGTTATTCTATCCACATAATTTTAGGAGTTTCATGCATGGATGTTATTACACTTTTTTTTTATATACAATTTGAGACATTTATATTAGGGCTCTAGCTGAGTGGACTCCATGGGTTGATTGGATGTATGTATATTTTAGATATTGTTATGACTATACTTACGTTTGGATACACACATACATACATACATACATACACATTATTTAGTTTAGCTTTTGTGATTGAATTGATGCCATTTTAACTGTAATGAAAAATCATGCATCCTCAAAGAAAAAGTGACACTCAGAATGTCGGGGATCGAGTGTGTGCTCAACCCCTGAAATTAAGGGCGTTACACTAGATGCTTTGAATTTCCTACGATCAATTATCGAGTGCTTCATGAGAGAATTATTCAATTGAATTCATATATGATTGGATGTTTATGATTGGATTAACTATTTTATCTTCCTATTGGAAGGAATCCATAATTGATTCTAATTGAGTTATCGAAGTTAAATAGATTAACTAGGCATTGTGAATTGATTGGAATTGGATCCCCGGATCCTTAGTCGCACTTTATTATTGTTTTAAACCCTTCGTTGGATTTCTTAATCTTAAAATTTGCTTATATCTAGTTGTGTTCTTACTAATTTCAGTCCTTGTGGATCAACCTCGATCTCACTGAGTTATTACTACATCATGACCCTACACGTAGGGACATACAACATGTTTTTGGTGACGTTACCAGGGAATAAATGGTATAGAACACTTTAGGTTTTAGTTTAGATTTGGTTTTTTTATTTTCACTAACCTTGGGTTTCAGAATTTTTGGTTTTGGGTTTTTCAATTTTTTTTTTTTATCATACTAACATTGGTTTTTGTTTTGTTGTGTCTTGTTAATCTTAGTTCCCCATCGGGTAGCATCTTTCCCCTACCCTCTTTTATTACTTTCTAGTTAATTGTATTGATGTAAGATTTTATTTTTCTATGTTTAGGTTTTGACATTAGGGATTTGTGTGGCTTATGTCTAAGTGGTTACGGGATCATACATTGTTACTTATAAGTGAAGGAGGATTGGTGGAAGGATTGTCCATCCATTGTTGTGTCAAAAAACATCTAAGTACTCTTGAACCATTTAAAAACATAACAGAGAATGAGCCGAATTATGATGAGAACATTGAGTATAACACACCGACGGTTAGGACAATATGCGATGAGAACGAGGTGCACAATGTTCTATTGGTTAGGACATTACGTGATTATCTACAACCCGCGAGAACGAGCAACCTTCTTGCATGATTTTTTTCCATTAACCCAAGAAACATGGATTTCAAACCGAGTGTGATCCAATTATTCTGGAAATTCCATGGACTCAATTATGAAAGTCCATACCTACACTTGAAAGAATTCGACGAGATCAGCTCAACATTGCGTTACAACAATGTCTCCCAAGACGTGATTAGATTGAAATTGTTTTCATTCTCTTTGAAGGAGAGGGCCAAGTTATACCTCCACTCCTTAAGGCTGTGATCAATTGGGACATAAGCCGAGATGACCCGGGAGTTCCTTAAAAAGTTCTTCTCAGTTCACTAAACCAACACTCTGAGGTGTAATATCATGCCCCAAACTCTGAAACCGGGCTCACAGAATTCCCGATCGCCGAATTCATCACCGACAACCTCCGCAGTGCCCCATTCTCAGCTTCCGGCACCCATATGCCAGATTCTGATCTTGAGATCCTATAAGGAGGATTTTTAAACATACATTTATCTCGTAATAAGCATAATCACAAGTTTACCCAAATCACAAATGCAACATCATCATCACATATCCACTAATATAAACAGTTGAATACAGTGCTGAAAGGGAAATATACATATATTGAAAATTAAGCTCCAGAAGACTGCTACATGCTCCAAGCTCAACGTTGCTGCAGCCTAATGCCACCTGCACGCATCTATCATGCATAAGCTTATAAAAAGCTTAGAAGGTGGTGTAAGTATGTGCGCAAGATAAGTGTTAAGTATGAAATATCAGAGCTATGCAGAAACATAGTAAACCAAATATCATATACGGAGGATGCAATGCAATATGTGGTGTGAATAAAATGACCAATCTGGAGTGTGAAGTCAGGATGACAGTACAAATTATTACAGGCTGTGAGGTCCATCACAAGGGACTTCTATCTAAACCAGTCTCATACCTAAATTTGGATAGAAAGACTCAATGTGGTAAACTCCTGATCTCAGGTTGGTCGCACACCCCAATCGAAATCCTGACTATTACAAAGGTACATATAACAAATTAGTTACGCACCACTAGCCCAAGTGGATAGTGAATGAATGAATGAGTAAGATGTTGAGTATGCAACTCTTGCTCAATAAGTCCACATATCAGTACCGTACATCTCTGAGATCATCACCGGGGTCTAGTACACTCTACACCAGCTTACCACCCCTATTCGAGCGTACAATTGGGTAAGTGAAAGAGACCTCACTATCTGCCTGCCAATATTGAGCCCGGCTCATCGATAGCGGACCCATTCCTCAAGCTGGTCAAACTTAACCTAGATATTGTCCCTCACTCAGGTGGGTAAGGTCATACCCCCTTCCAACCAACCACAATACAATGGGAGACGTAACCTACTAGTATACGACCCTCATGTGATCATGTATATCTACTGGATCTAGACGTTGGAGCATCTCCTGGACATGGAGGTTTAGTAATTTTCACCCAGGGACATCTATGGCACCCGTATGTTAGAACCAAACATTTTTGGTATCCCATCTGGCCATCCACGACATGCCTATGGAGGCCACGACCCTGATGTCGCTAGGACGTACGGTGGTCATATCACAAAATGCGAGATGTATGAGTCATACCATCTAGTCCTACAGCAATCCTGCATATACCGTGCGTTCATGTGGGATGACTCTACCTATCAGGGAGTCCCATGAACAAACTACCCTATGACATATGCAATGGTCAACCACACCGCATAACAAACATGCAAATGATGCTTATGGGCATGTATCATGATGCTACACTATCACATACTCATAATCGGTATCGATAATCGGCACCGATAATCAACATCGATGATCAGCATCAGCCTCGATATCGGCACCGATAATCAGCACCGATAATCAGCATCGATAATCGGCCTGGATAATCGACCTAACAAAAGGCCTAAGGGATTGGACCACATAGAGCCAAACATATAATGGGCCCATGGCCACACACAAGGGCCTAACATATATCACAATGGGCCTCACTCAAGGGCCACATATACATCACATTAGGCCTCACCATATGGGCCTCATATACATTACATTAGGCCTGATATTTAGGCCTCAAATACATCACAATGGCCCGCATCACATGGGCCTTACACATCGCAATAGGTCGCATCTCATGGGCTTAATACACATCATAATGGGCTGCTCACACAGGCATAATATACATCACAATGGGCCGCTCACGTGGGCCTCCAACATATCACAATGGGCCTCATATATATCGCATTGGGCCTCATATCTGAGCCTAAAATACATCACAATGGGCCTCATATCTTGGCCCAATATACATTTGTAAGTGCTATGGTTTCTTGCTCCTTTGATTGTCAAATTTTGTATTGCCAAAACCTCAATCTGTGTCTTGTGTAACACGTGGATTGATATATGTTCAAGGTAATGTATGTATCTTATGCACAAGGACAATACTTCAAGTCAAGTACAATGATCTACTTCAAGAAATGCAAGGTCAAGTATATTTTTCTCTTCTCTAAAGCTTCAGAGTTTGTAAAGCTACGAGATCTAGTTCAAGACTCAAGAACTACAAGTTCAAGGTTTCAAAGATCTCAAGTTCAAGCTTTATCTTATGTCAAGGTCTCAAGCCTCATGAACTTCAAAGATCATCCATCATCTGAAGAAAAGAAGGTTCAATGTCCATACTTCACATTTAAGGTATGAATGACCTTAGGCTAACCTTAGGGTAGGTCATTTTGTATACATAATTCAAATTGAATCTTTTTATAAGTGTTTGGTCTATTATAAAACTAGTCCTAAACCCTGTTCGACTAGTCCTAGCACTAGCTCGACTAGTCCAAGATATTCCATGACCTATCCTAAGTTGTTGCAAAATTTTGGAATTTTTTGGTTGAGCTACGACTAGTCCTGAAGTCTTCTCGACCGGTCGTATGAACAGTGTACGACCCGTTCACAACCAGTCCTGCAGCTATGACTCAAACTTTAGCAACAAATTTTAGTTTCTCACCACTAGTTGTGTGCAAGTACGACCAGTCGTGGAGGACTCACGATCGGTCGTGAAGAGCCTTCGACCAGTCGTGGAACGGTTTTATCCGATCGCGCTTAAAATTTCAAAATGCAGTTTGACCTATAACAAATCGTGGTGACCACACGACTAGTCGTAGACGCGATTTCTGCAACTATAAATAGAGCACGAATTTCAGATTTTTATATCTAATTCAAGTAAAATCAAGGCATCACTCTTAGAGATAAGTTTGTGTTCTTTGTAAGCTAAACTGTGCATATTTAATATTCTCTTTTGTTAGCTTTTTATATTTGATTTTGTTTCTGCATTCCAATCTGATTTGAAAGAGGAATTATGATATTCCACTTCTTGGAATCAAAATCAAATAGAGCTAGCCCAACTTGATTTAATTTAAAATCAATTAGAACCTAGAACCTTTTCAAAGTGAGTATTGGACAATTGAACTTTTATTCGAACTTCTACTCAATTTGGTTCTTCCGGGCTGCTACAAAAGGAGAAATTCAAGTATTTTACATTTGTGTAAATTTTTTATGTTTTGGTTTCTTTTGAGATTGAGCCAGAAAAATCTCATTATGCTGGTTATCTAAGGAAAGCCAGAAAACTCAGAGTGGGATTTTTGAATTGTGTAAGGCCATTTGAAAGACACAATTGTGAGGGTTTTAGGTGAACCTGAGAAACCTATTTTCACAGTGAACGCTAATATCCCCTGTGTGAGGATATTAGGAGTGGAGTAGCAAGCTGTGTGGCTGTTGTTTAACAGTTGGTGAACACAAAAGCAAACCACTATAACTCTTTGTGTTTTGTGGATGTGTGATTTATTTTTCCTATCTCTTATAATTCAGTACTGTGGAATGTATTTGTGGATGTGAATGTTTTAATATTTACATTTCAAGCATTATGGGGAATATTGTAATAGTTTAGACTTTCATTTCTTGTTATTTCCTTTTATTCCTCTTCAGTTTGAGATATTGATACTTAGACCATTCTAGTAAGGTTGTCCTACCATAAACCTTTGGTTTTTCTGGTGCAAGGTTGTCCTTATAACAACATTTGTATCAACCTCTCAAGACTTAAATTTTGGGGTAGGTTTATATTTACGTGCTGTGATATCTTTGCTTTATTCATTTAAATTTGGCTGTTAAAGTTTTAATTTGGCATAGTCCTATTCACCCCCCCCCCCCCCCCCCCCTCTAGGACATATAGCTTGGCCATTTCAAATGGTATCAAAGCCTAATAGGTCACTTTTAATTCTTTATATTTGGATTCATTTCCTGAGGTAATCGATCTAAGCTATATATATGATGTCAAATTTTGATAGCCTTTCAGTCACTAGGCCTCCACCCTTTTGATGGCACCAATTATGTCTATTGGAAAGTCAGAATGAGAATTTTCCTAAAATCCATTGATGAGAGTGTGTGGCTAGCCACATTGACTGAATGAACCCCTCCTACCACAGAAGTAACTGGTATCGATGGATCAAAATCAATAAGAATAACACCTTATTTTTCATGGACTAATCTTCAGAAAAGTGAGAGTAGTGCAAATGCAAAAGCATTAAATGCAATCACTTGCGCACTATCACCAAATGAATTCAAAAGAATTATATCCTGTGATTCTACAAAACAAGCCTGGGATATATTAGAAATGACACACGAGGGAACATCAATTGTCAAGAAATCTAAAGTCCAAATCCTCACAACTAAATTTGAGGAAACACATATGGAAGAAAATAAAATGTTTATGGACTTCTACACTAGATTAAATGACATTGTGAACTCTATGTGGGGTCTTAGTGTAAAATCCTTGAAAGTAAAGTATGTGCAAAAATACTATGCTCACTTCCTAAACGGTTTAATTCTAAGGTAACTACGATCCAAGAACTTTGTGATACGGACAATATGAGGGTAGATGAATTAGTTGGCTCTTTACAGACTTATGAGTTAACTTTTAAAGCTCCAAAAGGTAAATCTATTGCCCTTAAATCTTCTAAAAATAGTTTTCAAGAAAATAATAACAATTCTGATTTAGAAAACTCTGAAGATGATATGGCCCTTTTAGCGAAAAAGTTTTACAAAATTTTCAAAAGTAAAAAGAGGGTTGATTTTCAAAAAGCTAATGATAAGAAAAGATTTAAATCTAAAACTTTGAAATCATTAAAAGACAGTCAATGTTACAATTGCCAAGAATATGGGCATTTGGCAAACAAGTGTCCTAAAAAGGACAAACCCAAAAAGAAGAGTATGTTGGCTATTTGGGATGAATCTTTCGGTTCTAAAGCTTCTGAATCAGAAGATTCTGAAATCGAGTCGGGCAATGAAGTCAAAGCCCTTATGACTCTAACCAAGTTCACTTTTTCAGATAACGATGATTTAACTAGTGAAGAAAATCTGGATAATGATCATAAAAATGAAGATGATCTTCAAGATGCTTACAATGCCCTATACAAGGAAAGTTATAAAATTGCTGTCAAACTTAAACTTCAAAAAGAGAAGTTTTCAAAACTTAAAGAAATTTTGATTCTCTTATTTTAGAAAAATCACTTATTTCAGATTGTTTTGAAAAATGTAAATGTGATTTAGAATTCAAAACTTTCCAAATTGAAAATCTAAAATCTGAAAATGAAAAACTAAAACTTGAAGTCTCTTTACTTTTGAGTTTAAAGGATACGTGGAGATATGCCTATGGTGATCTAAAATTAGAAAAACTTTTATCTGGATCAAGAAAATGTGGTGACCGATCCGGTCTAGGCTACAATAGAAATATTCCTCCTAATCAGAAGAATACTTCTCCTACGTTTGTAAAAGGAGAGTCCTCAAACTCAAATGAGAAAAGTTCTAATCAAAAGTTTTCTAAAAATACTAAAACTTTTCAAAAACTTAAAAGCAACTATATTAACTATAAAAATCAGAAACAAAACCCTTTAGCTGAAAAACTAGTTGATTTACTTAAGGAGCTCTTAAAAACTAACTCAGTGGGTCATTCTTTCTATAACTACAAACATAAGAAGATCAACTATACTCCTAAACCCAAAACAGTTATGAAATGGGTTCTTAAGGTTACTTGCTTGGTTGCCCACACGGCTTTCAAAGCTACAAGTCATTCGAAGTTAGATAGTGGATGCTCAAGGCATATGACTGGTGATAAAGGTCTATTCACTGATCTTAAAGACATGGCTGATGGTTCAGTCACATTTGGTGATGGTAACAACTGCAGGATTATTGGCCAAGGTACGGTTCAACTCTTTAACCTTCCTGTATTTAAGAATGTTTTATACATTGAAGGATTAAAACACAACCTATTAAGTATATCTCAAATATGCGATAACAATTATAACATAAAATTTACTAATCAATGTTGTGAAATTTTAAATAAAAAGGGTTTTATAATATTAACTGGTTGTAGAACTTTTAAAAACTACTATATTGTTAATAATTCTATCTCATCTAGTTAAACATGTTACATGCACTATGCCAAAACAACGAAAAAAGGACGATCCAAAACCGTCTCAAATGACCAAAAAGGACGGTCATGGACCGTCACATAGGCAGTCAAATTTTGATGTATCCTATTACTTAAAGGACGGTTGAAATCGTCATTCTTATTAATAAAAAAAAGATGGTTATGGACCGTCCTAAAAAAGGATGGTCATGGACTGTCCTTAAAATGGACTGTTATAGACCGTCTCTTATGAGCCCAAAGAGGACGGCCATGGACCGTCCTTTAAAAGGACTGTCATGGACCGTCCTTAAAAAAGACTGTCATGAACCGTCTCTTATGGGCCTTCAAAGGACGGCGATAGACCGTCCTTTAAATGGACGGTCATGGACCGTCTTTTAAAAGGACTGTCATAGACCATCTCGTTTGAGCCTTTAAAGGACGGTCATGGACCGTCCTTTTAAAGGACTGCTATAAGCCGTCTCTTATGACCCTTGAAGGACCAAATTTGACCTAGTCTTCTTCCTAATATACACCTGTTATACAATATATTTCATCACATTCACATTCATCTAAACCCAAACTACGTAAATCCATCCAAACACAATCTTCCTGATATACACCTGTTATACAATATATTTCATCACATTCACATCCATCAATCCATCCAAACACACAATCTTCCTGATATACACCTGTTATACAATATATTTCATCACATTCACATTCACATTCACATCCATCAATCCATCCAAACACACAATCTTCCTGATATACACCTGTTATACAATATATTTCATCACATTCACATTCACATCCATCTAAACCCAAACTATGTAAAGCCATCCAAACACACAATCTTCCTGATATACACCTGTTATACAATATATTTCATCACATTCACATTCACATCCATCTAAACCCAAACTACATAAATCCATCCAAACACACAATCTTCCTTATATACACCTGTTATACAATATATTTCATCACATTCACATTCACATTCACATCCATCTAAACCTAAACTATGTAAATCCATCCAAACACACAATCTTCCTGATATACACCTATTATACAATATATTTCATCACATTCACATCCATCTAAACCCAAACTACGTAAATTCATCCAAACATAAACTACATCCATCCAAACACAATCTTATTCACATTACATTCATCCACGCATAATACATATAAATAAGTTTAGGTTTAGGTTAGGTTATAAGCTATAGGTTTAGGGAATTGAGAATAGGTTAGGTTTAGGAAATCGGGTTCGGGTTCGGGATCGGGTTCAAGTTTGGGTTTTCAAGTTTAGGTTTAGGGAGTTGAGATTAGGATTAGGTGTAGGTGTAGGTTTAGGGATTTGAGAATATGTTAAGGTTTAGGTTTAAGAATTCGGGTTCGGGTTCGGGATTGGGTTTAGGTTTGGGTTTTCAAGTTAAGGTTTAGGTTTAGGTTTAGGTTGGGGAGTTTAGATTAGGATAAGGTTTAGGTTTAGGTTTAGGTTTAGAGATTTGAGAATAGGTTAAGGTTTAGGTTTAGGAAATCGGGTTCGGAGTTCGGGATCAGGTTTAGGTTTGGGTTTTCAAGTTTAGGTTTAGGTTTAGGTTTAGGGAGTTGAGATTAGGATTAGGTGTAAGTGTAGGTTTGGGGATTTGAGAATATATTTAGGTTATAGGTTATAGGTTCAGGTTTAAGTTTAGGTTAAGGTTAAGGTTTAGGTTTAGGTTATAAGTGTAACGACCCGTAAAATTTCCATACATTGGGTCGAGTACCACCTCGACCAGAAATCACGTAGGATTAAATTCTTTAGAAATTTAACAAAGTTAACTAAGTACTAAACTCGATTAGCCATGAAATCCGTTAGGATCGCTTTAAATACGATCTGCAAGACCCAAAAGTTGCAGAATCATTGACGCTAGGTTACCCTAAAGTTTAGAACCAAACTCATTTCCTGTCTGCTCTCGGGAATGAAAGGAAACTTCGTATTAGGTCTAGATCGCACATCGGGAGTCCGATTAACCCAAAGCTAAGGAACTAGGACCGCCCCACTGGGCTTAACAATCATCTCAAAAATCAGCTCCATCCGATGTCCCACGGCCATTCGTTTCGATTCGGAGCGAGGGAGTGTGAAAAAACACTATTCCCATGCCAAAATAAATATCTGGAATAGTGATCTGGCATCATTCGTTGACGCGTCAGTATTAAGCAACCTGACCGTCAGTATTAAGACGCATGAGCCGAGCATGGTGGTATGGGACACCGTGGTCGAGCTGTCGGCCTACGCTGGGGTCATGTGCCTCCCCGTAGTGACCATTGTGCAACCAAACTCGTGAGCCGATTATGGTGGTATGGGACACTATATTCGAGCTGTCGATACTTACGGCGAGAGCCGAAAGTACGGTGAGACATGTGCTCGTCTTTGACGGGCGACGAGTCCTCCGTAGTATCTTCGAGTATACTCCAAGTGTCTGTGATTGGCGACGAGTCTTTCACAGTAACTAGAGTATGAGCTGAGCCGAGTACGGTGTGACCTGTACTTGAGCTGACGGCTAGTGATTGAGCCAAGTACGGTGAGATATGTACTTGAGCCGACGGCCGACAATTGAGCCGCATACGGTGAGATCTGTATCCGTGACGGTGTGAGCCCTTTGCGATGCCTTCACTACGCTTCTCAAACCATAATATCATATGAGATTAGCTAGGATTGACGACCCTAGAATGGATCATGTTTGGGAATGATACAAGGGAGGTACCTTAGTTTCCCAAATACTTTGGTTGAAATGGATTAATAAAAACTTGGTAATCATGAGCATCATCGCACCGCATGTGCTTTGTAGATGTGGCGCACCGAGGGAGTTAGCATTCGCGAACGTAAGATGATGTCGCTTGAGGGTGGTTTGGCAAGGGCATACAAACATCATGTCATATCATTTTTACATTTAACAAGAGTAGTTAGAAATGTTTGAATTGTCTTGTGTTATCATTCTTGCTTGATTGATTTGATAACATGTTAACCTATGCTTTATTGTTCCACCGAGTTAGCTACTCACTCCCACATTACGGGGACGGTGTTTGCAACACCCACCGGACTCTGTCGCGAGGTGTAGATGGCGCCCTGTTCGGGAGCCGGAGCTCGACTTCGAGGAGGATCGGGAGGAGTTCTCCTTTATGCGTACTGACGGCTATGCTTAGGCCAACTGCATCGCATGGGATTCCAGGCTTATTTACAGAGTTGTCTTTTGATTTTTTACTTAGAAACGATACATGTATATTGGTACTCAGTTAGTACTCATACTCTGAAGTTCACAAAATTTTGATACTCTACATATTTTAAATATAAAATTTCAGTCTTCCGCTTGCCTTTATACAATTGAACTGGAGTATGAATTACTGTTTTGGTATAATCTCATTCATGTTTATTGCGCTAACTCAGACAACATTTAACCATCATTGTGTATGTTGCATAAGTGATGCGTTGGAACTCGGGAGTTGAGTTCATACTTGACCCCCGAATTTCAGGGCGTTACAATAAGCTATAGGTTTAGGGAATTGAGAGTAGGTTAAGGTTTAGGTTTAGGAAATCGGGTTCGGGTTCAGGATCGGGTTTAGGTTTGGGTTTTCAAGTGTAGGTTTAAGTTTAGGTTAGGGAGTTGAGATTAGGATTAGGTGTAGGTTTAGGTTTAAGGATTTGAGAATACATTTAGGTTTTAGGCTTAGGCTTAGGTTTAGGTTTAGGTTTAGGTTAGGTTATAGGTTAAGGTTTAGGAAATTGAGAATAGGTTAAGGTTTAGGTTTAGGAAATCGGGTTCGGGTTCGGGATCGGGTTTAGGTATGGGTTTTCAAGTTTAGGTTTAGGTTTACGTTAGGGAGTTGAGATTAGGATTAGGTGTAGGTTTAGGTTTAAAGATTTGAGAATACATTTAGGTTTTAGGTCATAGGTTTTGGTTTAGGTAAAGGTTATAGGTTTAGGTTTAGGTATAGGTTTAGGTTTAGGTTATAAGCTATAGGTTTAGGGAATTGAGAATAGGTTAAGGTATAGGTTTAGGAAATCGGGTTTGGGTTTGGGATCACGTTTAGGTTTGGGTTTTCAAGTTTAGGTTTAGGTTTCGGTTAGGGAGTTGAGATTAGGGTTAGGTGTAGGTTTAGGTTTAGGGATTTGAGAGTACATTTAGGTATTAGGCTTAGGTTTAGGTTTTAGGTTTAGGTTTAGGTTTAGGTTTAGAGAATTGAGAATAGGTTAAGGTTTAGGTTTAGGAAATCGGGTTTAGGTTCGGGATTGGGTTTAAGTTTGGGTTTTCAAGTTTAGGTTTAGGTTTAGGTTAAGGAGTTGAGATTAGGATTAGGTGTAAGTTTAACTTTAGGGAATTGAGTTTAGGTTTAAGTTATAGGTTTTGGGATTTGGGAATAGTTTTAGGTTATAAGTATAGGTTTAGGTTAGGTTATAGGTTATAGGTTAAGGTTTAGGGATTTGATTTTAGGTTATAGGATTAGGTTAAGGTTTAGGTTTAGGTTATAGGTTTTGGAATTTGAGAATAGGTTTGGGTTTAGGTTATAGGTTTTGGTTTTGGTTTAGGTTATATGTTTTGATTTAGGTTATAGGTTATAGGTTTAGGTTAATTATAGGTTCTTGGATTTGAGAATGGGTTCGGGTTTAGGTTATAGGTTTTGGATTTGAGAATGGGTTATGGTTTAGGTTTAGGAAATCGCGTTCATGTTCAAGATTGGGTTTAAGTTTTGGTTATAGGTTTTTGGCTTTAAGAATTGGTTATGGTTTAGGTTTAGGAAATCGGGTTCATGTTCGGGATTGGGTTTAAGTTTTGGTTTTCAAGTTTAGGTTTAGGTTTAGGTTAGGGAGTCAAGATTAGGATTAGGTGTAGGTTTAGCTTTAGGGAATTTAGTTTAGGTTATAGGTTTAGGGAAAGGTTAGGTTTAAGTTATAGGTTTTGGGATTTGGGAATAATTTTAGGTTATAAGTATAGGTTTAGGTTAGGTTATAGGTTATAGGTTAAGGTTTAAGGATTTGATTTTAGGTTATAGGATTAGGTTAAGGTTTAGGTTTAGGTTATAGGTTTTGAGATTTGAGAATGGGTTTGGGTTTAGGTTATAGGTTTTGGTTTTGGTTTTGGTTTAGGTTATATGTTTTGATTTAGGTTATAGGTTATAGGTTTAGGTTAATTATAGGTTCTTGGATTTGAGAATGGGTTCGGGTTTAGGTTATAGGTTTTGGATTTGAGAATGGGTTATGGTTTAGGTTTAGGAAATCGGGTTCATGTTCGGGATTGGGTGTAAGTTTTGGTTATAGGTTTTGGATTTGAGAATGGATTATGGTTTTGGTTTAGGAAATCGGGCTCATGTTCGGGATTGGGTTTAAGTTTTGGTTTTCAAGTTTAGGTTTAGGTTTAGGTTAGGGAGTTGAGATTAGGATTAGGTGTAGGTTTAGCTTTAGGGAATTGAGTTTAGGTTATAGGTTTAGGGAAAGGTTACGTTTAAGTTATAGGTTTTGGGATTTGGGAATAGTTTTAGGTTATAAGTATAGGTTTTGGGATTGGAGAATGGGTTCGGGTTTAGGTTTAGGTTATAGGTTTTGGTTTAGGTTTAGGTTTAGGTTATAGGTTTTGGATTTGAGAATGGGTTCGGAGTTTAGGTTATAGGTTTTGGTTTTAGTTTAGGTTATAGGTTTTGGGATTTGAGAATGGGCTTGGTTTAGGTTATAGGTTTTGGTTTTGGTTTAGTTTATAGGTTATAGGTTTTGGTTTTGGTTTAGGTTATAAGTTATAGGTTTTGGTTTATGTTTAGGTTAAGGTTTAGGTTTAGGTTATAGGTTTTGGATTTGAGAATGGGTTCGGGTTTAGGTTATAGGTTTTGATTTTGGTTTTGGTTTAGGTTATAGGTTATTGGATTTGAGAATGGGTTCGAGTTTAGGTTATAGGTTTTGGTTTTGGTTTAGGTTATAGGTTTTGGGATTTGAGAATGGGTTCGGGTTTAGGTTATAGCTTTTGGTTTAGGTTTAGGTTTTGGTTATAGATTTTTGGATTTGAGAATGGGTTCGGGTTTAGGTTATAGGTTTTGGTTTTGGTTTAGGTTATAGGTTTTGGGATTTGAGAATGGGTTCGGGTTTAGGTTATAGGTTTTAGTTTAGGTTTAGGTTATAGGTTTTGGTTTTGGTTTAGTTTTGGGATTTGAGAATGGGTTCGGGTTTAGGTTATAGGTTTTGGTTAAGGTTTAGGTTTTGGGATTTGAGAATGGGTTCGGAGTTTAGGTTATAGGTTTTGGTTTTGGTTTAGGTTATAGGTTTTGGTTTTGGTTTTGATTTAGGTTTTAGGTTTTGGTTTTGGGATTTGAGAATGGGTTCGGGTTTTGGTTATAGGTTTTGGTTAAGGTTTAGGTTTTGGGATTTGAGAATGGGTTCGGGTTTAGGTTATAGGTTTTGGTTTAGGTTATAGGTTTTGGGATTTGAGAATGGGTTCGGGTTTAGGTTATAGGTTTTGGTTTAGGTTTAGGTTATAGGTTTTGATTTTGGTTTAGGTTTTGGGATTTGAGAATGGGTTCGGGTTTTGGTTATAGGTTTTGGTTAAGGTTTAGGTTTTAGGATTTGAGAATGGGTTCGGGTTTAGGTTATAGGTTTTGGTTTAGGTTTAGGTTATAGGTCTTGGTTTTGGTTTAGGTTAAGGTTTAGGTTTAGGTTATAGGTTTTGGGATTTGAGAATGGGTTTGAGTTTAAGTTATAGGTTTCGAGATTTGAGAATGGGTTCGGGTTTAAGTTATAGGTTTGAGATTTGAGAATGGGTTTGGGTTTAGGTTATAGGTTTTGGTTTTGGTTTAGGTTATGGGTTTTGGGATTTGAGAATGGGTTCGGGTTTAGGTTATAGGTTTTAGTTTAGGTTTAGGTTATAGGTTTTGGTTTTGGTTTTGGGATTTGAGAATGGGTTCGGGTTTAGGTTATAGGTTTTGGTTAAGGTTTAGGTTTTGGGATTTAAGAATGGGTTCGGGTTTAGGTTATAGGTTTTGGTTTTGATTTAGGTTATAGGTTTTGGTTTAGGTTTGGGTTATAGGTTTTGGTTTAGGTTTAGGTTATAGGTTTTGGTTTTGGTTTAGGTTTTGGGATTTGAGAATGGGTTCGGGTTTAGGTTATAGGTTTTGGTTAAGGTTTAGGTTTTAGGATTTGAGAATGGGTTCGGGTTTAGGTTATAGGTTTTGGTTTTGGTTTAGGTTATAGGTCTTGGTTTTGGTTTAGGTTAAGGTTTAGGTTTAGGTTATAGGTGTTGGGATTTGAGAATGGGTTTGGGTTTAAGTTATAGGTTTCGGGATTTAAGAATGGGTTCGGGTTTAGGTTATAGGTTTTGGTTTAGGTTATAGGTTTTGGGATTTGAGAATGGGTTTGGGTTTAGGTTATAGGTTTTGGTTTTGGTTTAGCTTTTGGGATTTGAGAATGGGTTCGGGTTTAGGTTATAGGTTTTGGTTAAGGTTTAGTTTTTTGGGATTTGAGAATGGGTTCGGGTTTAGGTTATAGGTTTTGGTTTTGGTTTAGGTTATAGGTCTTGGTTTTGATTTTGGTTTAGGTTTAGGTTATAGGTTTTGGGATTTGAGAATGGGTTCGGGTTTAAGTTATAGGTTTCGAGATTTGAGAATGGGTTCGGGTTTAGGTTATAGGTTTTGGTTTTGGTTTAGGTTATAGGTTTTGGGATTTGAGAATGGGTTCGGGTTTTGGTTATAGGTTTTGGTTTAGGTTTAGGTTATAGGTTTTGGTTTTGGTTTAGGTTTTAGGATTTGAGAATGGGTTCGGTTTAGGTTATAGGTTTTGGTTAAGGTTTAGGTTTTGGGATTTGAGAATGGGTTCGGATTTAGGTTATAGGTTTTGGTTTTGATTTAGGTTATAGGTTTTGGGATTTGAGAATAGGTTCGGGTTTAGGTTATAGGTTTTGGTTTTGGTTTAGGTTTTGGGATTTGAGAATGGGTTCGGGTTTAGGTTATAGGTTTTGGTTAAGGTTTAGGTTTTGGGATTTGAGAATGGGTTCGGGTTTAGGTTATAGGTTTTGGTTTTGGTTTAAGTTATAGGTCTTGGTTTTGGTTTTGGTTTAGGTTTAGGTTATAGGTTTTGGGATTTGAGAATGGGTTCGGGTTTAAGTTATAGGTTTCGAGATTTGAGAATGGGTTCGGGTTTAGGTTATAGGTTTTGGTTAAGGTTTAGGTTTTGGGATTTGAGAATGGGTTCGGGTTTAGGTTATAGGTTTTGGTTTAGGTTTAGGTTATAGGTTTTGGTTTTGGTTTAGGTTTTGGGATTTGAGAATGGGTTCGGGTTTAGGCTATAGGTTTCGGTTAAGGTTTAGGTTTTGGGATTTGAGAATGGGTTCGAGTTTAGGTTATAGGTTTTGGTTTTGGTTTTGGTTATAGGTCTTGGTTTTGGTTTAGGTTAAGGTTTAGGTTTAGGTTATAGGTTTTGGGATTTGAGAATGGGTTCGGGTTTAAGTTATAGGTTTCGGGATTTGAGAATGGGTTCGGGTTTAGTTTATAGGTTTTGGTTTTGGTTTAGATTATAGGTCTTGGTTTTGGTTTAGGTTAAGGTTTAGGTTTAGGTTATAGGTTTTGGGATTTGAGAATGGGTTCGGGTTTAAGTTATAGGTTTCAAGATTTGAGAATGGGTTCGGGTTTAGGTTATAGGTTTTGGTTTTGGTTTTGGTTTAGGTTATCGGTTATAGGTTTTGGTTTTGGTTTAGGTTAAGGTTATGTTTAGGTTATAGGTTGGGGATTGGGTTTAAGTTTGGGTTTTCAAGTTTAGGTTTAGGTTTAGGTTAGGGAGTTGAGATTAGGATTAGGTGTAGGTTTAGCTTTAGGGATTTAGGAATACATTTAGGTTTTAGGTTTAGGTTATAAGTTATAGGTTATAGGTTTAGGTTTAGGTTAAGGTTATAGGCTATAGGTTTAGGGAATTGAGAATAGGTTAAGGTATAGGTTTAGGAAATCGGGTTCGGGTTCGGGATCGGAGTTTAGGTATGGGTTTTTAAGTTTAGGTTTAGGTTTATGTTAGGGAGTTAAGATTAGGATTAGGTGTAGGTTTAGGTTTAGAGATTTGAGAATACATTTAGGTTTTAGGTCATAGGATTAGGTTTAGGCTTAGGTTTAGGTTTAGGTTTAGGTTTAGGTTATAAGCTATAGGTTTAGGGAATTGAGAATAGGTTAAGGTTTAGGTTTAGGAAATTGGGTTCGGGTTCGGGATCGGGTTTAGGTTTGGGTTTTCAAGTTTAGGTTTAGGTTTAGGTTAGGGAATTGAGATTAGGATTAGGTGTAGGTTTAGGTTTAGGGAATTGAGAATAGGTTAAGGTTTAGGTTTAGGAAATCGAGTTCGGGTTCGAGTTTGTGTACGGATTTAGGTTTGGGTTTTCAAGTTTAGGTTTAGGTTTAGGAGTAGATGGTGTAGGTTTAGGTTTAGGGATTCTCTAGTATTATCTACTATTGAACCTATTATTATCTACTACATACTAGTAACATACAACCAATATTGGGGCACCATACCATAAGCAACAAGAATTTCATGTCCCCCTAAACAAGGTATCCTCCATTAATAACATATATATATATATATATATTATAAGTTTTTTATTTTTATTTACATTCCCAAATACATTCATCATCCATCCAAGAAAATTGAAACAAGTACTGTCAATCTATCTTATCTTAACGACCGCCTTATGTTTCTTTTCACCTTTGTAGCTCTCATATTTGTTGCAGCTGCTAGTTCACCATCAGTAGTCTCCCTAACCAAATCTTTTTGTTGTCCCTCCATTTGAAGCAGTAGCTGAAATTACAAGAAGTGGGACTGATTAGTCTTTCCATATTTTGAAAAAAATCAAATTCATTTTTTTCCAGCTCCCTCGATTCATCCCCCCACTATCTCCCTCGATTTCCCCACTCTCACCTCTCTCTCTCTCTCTCTCTCTCTCTCTCTCTCTCTCTCTCTCTCTCTCTCTTGAAGCAAAAAAGAAGAAGAAAAAAAAATCTCTTTTATGTTTTTTCAATCCATCTTCCATTTTCTTCTTAAAGAAAATCCATATTTATTAATATTCCCATTTTTCTATTTTTCAAAAGAATGAGTTCGGACTCCGAAAGCGTCGGCTCCAACACTCGTACTTTTAGCCCAAACCCTAACCAAGGACTCCACTGGCATTTCCTTGGCTCATAATTTTACTTTTAACAGCTCTAGAGGTCTCTTTCTTAGCATTTAAATGTCAAAAAAACATAGTTACCATATGAAGTCTAAAATAGACTTCTTTGACACATGTACAAGCATATGGATATCCAAGCAAAAACATATGAGGGCAAAAAAGAGAAACCTTCGGTGATCTTGAATTAAAAGGGTAGCAGAGAGCTAATGTAGGATAGACTTACTCCACGCACAATCTCCATCGTCTCTTCAATTTCTTTTCTATGAGCTGAAATGAGAGCCTCTTCTTCCTACACAAGTGAAGCAAGAACACAATTCCAAACTCAAAAAAAGAAAAGAAAAACCATTGCATACAAAAGCAGGCTTTGTACATAATTCCTCAATATGTGCCATGCAGAAAATTTTCCCTGGAAAAATGACCAAGATTTAAATGCAAAACACCATGGGAGAAAAAACAAATGCAATGGGAATCTTTGTACAAAGGTATCTTAGGCATAAATTTCAAAAGATCCTAAGCTTCATGTTCATCAACAGCCCACAACGAGTACAGAGCATAAATGGCAATGACATGTCCGAAGTTATATCAAGATTTTCTTTTTTGGCGTTCCAATATCAGCTTTTCTTGGTGGAAAACCAAGTGCTGCATTGGAAATATTCCACTTTTTCCTCATATTGTTCCACAAGAAATTCCAAAGTGTTGAATTTCAACAATTACTCCAAAAAATCTACCAAAATTGTTACAGGCTTAATGCAAGAAGTGTTGTAAGAACACAAAATTTGCACCAATCAGATGATTCTAACTATTAGATCAATTTCCCACAAAATGGATGGTTGGTATCATTTATTGAAAACAGATCCCATCAACAATTTGATTCATCAATTTGTAGGGGAGTATAATGGATCACTTGCAGTTCTAAAGAATCAGTTTTATCAAACCTACCAAAAACGAACCAGATGGATTGCATCATCCAATTACTGTTGAATCTTCAATGGTAGCCAATGAAACATGTGCTAGTCATGACCGACAGTCCTAACTGATAGATCAGACCATCCATGAAATGTATGCAAGTACTATACCTTGGTCTCTTTAAGATTTTACCTACTCAGTTTTAGGCTTTTGACTTTCAAAAAGAGGAGAAAAACACACTAGAGTTACAACATAGAGAATAAGCAGTGACCTTGCATTCTTTTTTCTTTTTTTTTTTTCCAGCTCTTTGAAAGGTGGGTGATAGAAACAACTGCAACACAAGATTCTTATACCACTGCACAATTCCGATCCCCCTCAAACATGGGACATACTATAATCCAACCATAATACACATTAGCACTACCCTTTAGTAGGTATTCGAAACCTCTACCCTGCATAACCAAGCTTATCAATCAAGAAGAATGCCTAGGAAACAAAAGAGAAAGGTGATTGTAAATAACAATGGCATGACTTAATGAAACTCATGTGATTTGAGAAAATTAAAACAGTCTCATCATTAACACAGACAATATGAGAATAAGTTCAAAACGCACATAATGTACCGGGGAGCAAGACAGGTGCAAGGCTATAAAGGGATGTCCCGTCACAGAACAGACCGCAATGAATTATTTTACAGATGGAGGCACCACCAAGAACATGCAATATCCCAGGTTTGTCATTTCTTCCATTCCATAATCATTGTGAGTTCTAAGAATCATGTGGAACAAGTAACATGGTCTGCTTTAATCTCATCTTTGATGTCTTTATTAATTCAATTGATGCACACTTTTTATTGCTAACTGATCCACCCATATGACACCCAAAAATAAAAAATAAAAAATGTGACCCACTCTAGATTTTTGTGGTTCAACACATTGACCCAAAAAAAGTTCACAAGAGCTCAGTTAGCTAGCAACTGTGTTTCTTGAAGCTTACCATCAATGAATCAGGAAGGAATGTAGGGAAAGTTTCTTCTTCTTCTTCTTCTTCTTCTTTTCTTTTTTTTTCTTTTTTTTTTTAACCCCAAAAATTATCACTACAATATCAAAAAGCACGGTGCTACATTTTCAAATAGTCATACATAAATTAACTTGAATGAACAAATGCTTTCCAACCAAAACCAATAAAGGATGAGTCCCAATGAGAGCAGTTCCAGTCAATGACATCAGCACCATGAAATCTTGCAACATATCTGCCTCCAAGCTACTTATCCAGAAGTTCACCTACTTCACATGATCATTCATAACTAACAGAAACACAAACATGAACCACCAAGCAAATCGACAAGGATATCATACATGTGTGATCCCTCACAAGCTAGATTACATAAAATGGCATAAGCTAGTGTACTATTGAAATGCTGAAATTTAAGAAATACAACATTCAGAATATGCTAAAATGCCAGTCTCGCATAGTTAATACACCGATATGTTAAGCTAGTAATCCATGATGGATAGATATGCTATTTCTTGTTCCTATGGGCAACTTTTGAGTGCTAGCCGTGGGTTAAAACTGTTGTAGGCTTCTTGGGGAAATCAGCCACAGATCAATGATGATCTTGCACTTATCACTAGCAAGGGAATTATAAAAGATATGTTGTTTTTCCATGCCGATTAATCACTAGTATGCAAAAAGGCTCGTAATAGTCTCATATAAGCAGCAGATACAACTCGTAAATCCCCAAACAGCCCATAAAATACAGCTTGGGGATTTGAAAATACAGCAGAGCATTGGGAGGTAGTCTTACTCTACACATGTGGGAGCATCACTCTGGATAAATATATCAGGAATCCCATCCCATTTCTTTTTCTCTCTTGCTTCCCAGAACCCGCCCACATACCGATAACAGTCATCATCCTTATCTTTCCGGAACCACCTAAGCTGCCATCCCCTTTCCTGCAACTTCCTCGCCTGTCTTTGTGACTGTTCAAGCCTGAGCTTTTCTGTGTTCGCCATCTCATATTCACCGTTCTCTAAGTGCCTCTGATCTGGCCTGAGCCTAGAATCAGTTGGAGGCCACCTCTCCAGCAGGCCAGGAGTCAACTCATTCAAGGAGATAGCAAACGTTCATTCAAGGAGTCAACTCATTCACCGTTCTTCTTCTTTTCTTTTGCATTGATGGAATTTCAGTTTAAGCCATGCTTAAATCTAAGGTTACTTCAAACATGAGGAATCTAAATTCACAAAAATATTGTTTAATTTTCTGTATACCTTTTTAAACTCTAGAAATTCAGTTAATTTTACTTATTTTTAGCTAGTGAATCTCTGATTTCAATTTTTCCAAAAACCCATTTTAGGATTCTTTTCCTTATGCTTGGCTGATCAACTGGATTCCAAGTTTTAATCCAATCAAAATTGCATGGCACACAACTGGAGTTGAAGAATGTAATATCAAAAGATTCTCTTCTCAAGAATGTAATATAAAACATGACAGAAAAAAGATCCTAGAATGTATATTTGTTGGAATTTCACTACAGAAAATGGTAGGTTCTGGTAATATTCTCCCATTGAATTAGGTGTGAAATATTCCTTTTCACTATCTGTTTGAAGGTTACCAATTAGATAAAGCAGGGCGTGATTTTAGAAATCTACAAATTCTGCATTTAAAAGAGGAGCCAGGCTAGCATTGCAAGGCCCAGCAACTTCGATCCAAGTGGGCCTCAGTCATACTCTGTGGCCTCCACCTTATATGGGGCCCATCCTTCTTATGATCACAACTGTTCATTTCAAAAGTGCCGAGATGGATAACTAACCCATATATGATGACCTACAAACAAATGATTAATAGTGCACCACTGAGAAATCAAGCACCCATATCTCCAACCATTTAAACACATTGTTGGAAATCTAGCAAGCAATTCAAGATCCAAATTTTCAAAAGCCATTTTCGCAACAAGAGAGGTGTATAGTGCACTCTAAGCACGCAACATGGGCATTTCCCTAGAAATAAAGACGGCCATCCAAATCAAATTTCTCCTGGTCCAGGCCATCCACATGTAGGCCTACCAGATAAACGGCTCTGATCACAGAATATAGGCCCAAAACATCATGGAGATAATTCAGACTACATTCCATAGACTGCTACCCATATCTAAATCCATACCCCCCCACACACACACCCCCCCATATATATATATATATATATAAAACAATTTACACTACCAACCCATCTCAAAACCCAAAACCCAAAGCGCAATGAGAAGAAAAAAAAAATCAAATCAAATCAAATTGGAAAAATTGAAAATCTCCCCAAAATTCCAAGAATTGAGGAACGAGAGAGAAAGAGAGAGAGAGAGAGAGAGAGAGAGAGAGAGAGAGAGAGAGAGAGGGAGAGTGAAAGGACAAAAATAACCTGGGGAACGAGCATAATCCCAATGGTGAGGCCTGCCATGAGATCGACCTGAAGGTATTCCTGCCATCTGTAGGTCCAGATCCAACGGAAGCAAGGTAAAAAGAGCTCGATCCAGTCCATCCACGTCATCCGCTCTAATCTCGACCGCCATCTGTCGGTCCAAGGGACAGAAAGGGAGGAGGAAGGAGAAGACGAGGAAGGGTGTTGGAATGGGATTACCTTCACTTGCCGGTTATGCATATTACAAACCGGAAGACGAGCGATGGCTTCCAATCCAGGGAGGCATTCTCCAGTGAGTTCGGTCGACGTTAGAAATGAGAAGAGGGAGAGAAAAGAGGGAATTGGAAATGAGACAAGGGAATTGGAATTAAATCCCTCTTCTGAAATGAAAGGTTTGTTTCAAATCCGCAAGTTGTGAGTTTTCCATAATTTAGCGCATTAACTACATTGATAGCCCTACATTTAAGGGACCATTTAATAGATGATTAAGATAGTTTTATATAATAAAAAGTTTAAATATTAACCATTAATAACTAGACCCATTATTTAGATGGTCTGGATAACTCTATATATCATTGCAACTATTATTAAGAATGAGTCACCACTATTTTACATTAAACACAAAACTCACACAATGTTTCTATACACCAGATAACGTCACTTGTGCTTTAGATCTGGTATGGCTCTGTGGGCCCCACCATGATGTGTGTCAAACATCTACTCCATCAGTTAGATGAAACATTCCATGCTGAGCCTAGGTATTAAAAATCAAATCCATATGTGACTTGTGTGGGCCACACCACATACAAAAGTTGAGAAGGGTTACCCTCCATTAAAACATTCATAATTATTTTTTGGGCCTACAGAGATGTGGTTCACAAATCCAGCCCATCCATTATGTGTGTGCCACTTGGACGAGGGGTCATACCAAGTTTCAGATCCATCCAAATTTCATGTGGGGCCCCACCAAGTACTTTTATATGTTTTAGGCATGTCTTCACATGATTTTAGATGGTATGGCCCACTTGAGTTCCGTATACGGCTGATTTTTGGGATATCCCATAATTTAAAGGGGACCCATCAAATACACGGTGTTGAATTTTGACACACATCATGGTGTGACCCACACAGCTCGACCTCATGGGGGAGTTCCCATGAGCTCGACGTACATAACCTTTTCCATATACATATATATATATGGACTCGAGCCGATTTTAACGTCCCATAAGGTCGAGCTGTGTGGGCCCCACCGTGATGCGTTTCAAACATCAACACCATCAGTCAGATGCACCATTCCACCGTGGGCCTAGGTCTCAAAAATCAAGTCAATCCGTGACTTTTGTAGGCCACACCACATACAGAAGTTGAGAGGTGTCGTGCACCATTAAAACATTTATAACCATTTTTTTGGGCCCACCGAGATGTGGTTTGCAAATCCAGCCCATCCATTATGTGTGTCCCACTTGTATGAGGGTTCAGACGAAGTTTCAGGCACATGCAAATTTCAGGTGGGCCCCACCAAGTGCTTTTATATGTTTTTAGCATGTCTTCACATGATTTTAGATGCTATAGCCCACCTGAGTTCCGTATATGGCTGATTTTTGGGATATCCCATAATTTAAAGGGGATGCATCAAATGCACGGTGTTGATGTTCGAAACGCATCACGGTGGGGCCCACACAGCTCGACCTCATGGGACGTTAAAATCAGCTCGAGCGCATTGTACCTTGTTCCCCTTATTTGTGGTGTGGTCCATTTAATTAATCTTTGGATATGAATCATTTTTTGGACAATTCTTTAAAATGATCTCAAAAAATGGATGAACAGTGTGGGTTGATCCCGAATTTTCGGTAAATCCAAAACTCAAGTGGACCATGCCACACGAAACAGTGTGGAATAATGATTTCCACTGTTGATACCTTGGGCCCATAGTAATGTTTATTTGACATCCAACATGTTCATAATATCAAAAAGATATGAATGAAGAGAAAACACAAAAAGATATGAATTATTGTGGGCCAACTTTGTGGTCCATTTAATCTCTTTACTTGCCTCATGTTTAGAAGGTACAGGAGATCATGGTGAGAGAAGAATACTAGAAAATAGTAATAAAAGAAATCGTATAAAAATGTTCAAGGCTATTTTCGTTTCAAAATTTTGAAAAAAAGAAGTCGTATAAAAAATGTTCAAGGTCATTTTTGTCTCAAAAATTTGAAAAAATAGAAATCGTATAAAAAATGTTCAAGGCCATTTTCGTCTCAATTTTATTTTTTTTAAATCGTATAAAAAATGTTCAAGGCCATTTTCGTCTCAAAATTTTGAAAAAAAGAAATCATATAAAAAATGTTCAAGGCCGTTATCGTCTCAAAAATTTGAAAAGGTGTTCCATTTGTATGGAACAAAAAACCGAATACTTAGAGCCTTTACTTGGCAGCAGACGAATGAACACCAAAAAGATAAAATCTAGTAATGGATTCTGTTAAGGAAGAAAAAGGCTCAATTAATAAACATCTAAGATAGTATAATCATATAAATTTTAGTTAAAGGTCAATCAATGGTCAATTCCACAAGATTAAATTTCTCACATCAGCTTGATCCAAAACTTCCGTGAATGTTATTTTTAATGGCGGACGTTCAATCCCCACCCTTTGTAGTCCACTTAAGCCTTCGACCCGCCCCATTTTTAGTTAATATCTTAAAATGATCCGAGAAAAGCGTTGAATGATATGGAGAAAGTCAATCCATGACTTGGGTGGCCCAAGAGCTTAAAAATAAAGTCAATCCATGACTTGGGTGGGCCACACCACACAATATAGTGGAGAGGGGTTTCCTTAAAAAAATCATAATCATATATTGGGCCTGCCTAAATGTGATTCACATATCCAACCCACTCATTATGTGTGTCCCACTTGGATGAGGGGTCAGACCAATTTTCAGCCGCATCCAAAACTCATGTGAGCCCCACCAAGTGCTTTTATATTTTTAAGGATGTCTTCACATAGTATTAGATGGTATGGCCCACTTGAGTTTCGTATATAGATGATTTTTGAGATATCTCATAACTTAAAGGGGACACATCAAATCCACGGTGTTGATGTTCGACACACATCATGATGGGGCACACAAAACTTACTAACATCAATTCTTAGGTTCTCACGAGGTCACTAAGTTGGGTCGCAATTTTGACCAGAATATTTGGCCCATTTTACATGTCTAGTCCGTTCACTCTATTTTACTGATCAATACCCTCAATTTGAGTAGTTACTCGCCTCAATCAGTTTACATATGAGAAAGATATTAGGCATACAAGATTGAACACACAATTTCAGTGAAATTTGATTTAAACATCCGAAGTTATTTATTCTTCAATCTGAACTGATTAGATTATCCAAAAATGATTAAAGGTTCAACTAATGGATGTGCCTAATAATTTAGTAATTTTATTTTTCACAGATAAATTTCAATTTCCATTTAAAAATAACATATATTTTTTTTTTCAAAATGTATAATTTTTCTCTTTTAACAAAATATCATTTTTATTATAAAATATTTCACTTTTGTTATCTAACTTTTCAATTTTTCTTGTCAAAATACAAAATCTAATTTTTGTTTTTAAAAAATATATATTTTAATTTGTCAATTTTTTCATAATTTTGTTTAATTTCTCAAATTTTCTTTTTCAAAATATCATTTTTTTAATTTCACTTTTGTTATATAACTTTTCAATTTTTCTTGTTAAAATAAAAAATCTAGTTTTCTTTTTTTTTTATATATATATATATATATATTTTTACAATTTGTCGATTTTTTCACGATTTTGTTTAATTTTTTAAATTTTCTTTTTCAAAATATCATTTTTTTTTATTGAAATCTTGTTATATAATTTTTAAATTTTTTTGTCAAAATACAAAATCTAGTTTTCTTTTTTAAAAAATATATATATATATATTTTTTACAATTTGTCATTTTTTTCACAATTTTGTTTAATTTTTTATATTTTCTTTTTCAAAATATCATTTTTTTTATTGAAATTTATTTTTTTTCAAAGTTATCAACATTATTCAAAGTTCTTAAATTTTTTTTTTTTTTTTTAAATGTAGAATTTTATAACATCAGTTTTTTTTTTTTAAAAAAAAACATTGTTAATTATTTTTTCTAAGCTTCTTAACTATTTTATAGTGCAAGAAGTACCTGAGCATCAGAGACGGTTAAGGACCGTCTCTAATATAGACGGTCTTCCACGGTCCTAGAAGACGGCTAAGGACCGTCTCTAATAGAGACGGTCAGTAACAGTCTCTAATAGAGACGGTCATTGACAGTCTCTAATAGAGACGGTTTTTGACAAGGCAATAAGACAGCTAAGGACCGTCTCTAATAGAGACGGTCTTTGACAGTCTCAGATTACAAGTAAAAGACAACCATTGACCGTCTCTAATACGGACGGCCAGTGACCGTCTCAGATGACTGCATATAAGACGGTCGAAGACCGTCTCTAATACGGACGGTCTTCGACCGTCTCAGATGACATATATAAGATGGTCAAAGACCGTCTTATATTGTTTGCGGACGCAGAACATTTAAAGACAATATTATGGATGGTCAGGAGCCGTCCCTAATTTTAGAGACGGTTTACGGCCGTCTCTGAAGCGTCTTTAAACCAAGCAATTTTAGAGACGGTTCAGAACCGTCTCTAAATCTATCATTTATTTCCATTTTTCACGTAGTGATGGTCCATACCAATGAATCTGAGTTATGACATAAACGCCTTGGACATGTACACTACCGAAATCTATACAGATTGAGCAAAAGAGAACTGATAAGTGGTCTACCTAAATTACAGAAAGTAGACAAAATATGTGGCGAATGCCAGATTGGCAAACAAACTAAGAGTGCTCATGAAAAGGTGAACTCCAATACCATATCAAAACCGCTCGAGCTTCTCCATATGGATCTTATAGGACCAACCAAGATAGAGAGTCGAGGTGGGAAAAAATACATACTGGTAATCATGGATGATTTTACCAGATTCACTTGGGTAGCCTTCCTAAGGGATAAATCAGAAACCCTTAATAAAGTTAAAAAAGTTTATCAAACGGATCCAAACTGCAAAAAGTTCTCAAGTCAGTAAGATCCGTAGTGATCATGGATCTGAGTTTGAAAATAGCAGTTTTGAGAAATTATGTAACGATTAGAGAATAACGCATGAATTCTCTGTGCCTAAAACACTATAACAAAATGGAATTGTTGAAAGAAAAAATAGAGTGCTTCAAGAAATGGCTAATGTAATGTTGAATAGTATGAAGCTCCCTAAAAATCTTTGGGTTGAAGCCGTAAATACTACCTGTTATATAATCAACTGGGTTTATACAAGTAAAACTTATAATAAATCAGCGTATGAAATGTGGTTTGATAAGAAGCCTACTATCAAATACTTTCAAGTTTTTGGCAGCAAGTGTTATATTTTACGTGACCGTGAAAATTTGGGCAAGTTTGACACTAAAAGTGATGAAGGGATCTTTTTAGGATATTCTTTGAACAGACGAGCATATCGTGTACTGAATAAGAGGACTGGTGTTATTCAAGAATCCATCAATGCAGTCATTGACGATCACTTGATTACACCTGACTCAAGTTCAGATAATGATGAAGGTCTTTTAATTGACAAACCAGATACTTTATTAAATCAAACTAACTCTAAACTGAGGATTGTTAAAGATCATCCAACCACTCAAATTCTTGGAAACCCTCTCACTGATGTGCGCACTCATGGACAACTAGAAGATATATGTAATTACGTGTGCTTTACATCCCAGATAGAACCAGCTAATATAAAAGAAGCTCTTACTGACGAAAACTGGATAGTTACGATGCAAGAAGAGCTTAACCAATTTGTAAGAAATGATGTTTGGTATCTTGTTCCTAAACCTAAAGATAAACATATTATTGGAACTAAGTGGATCTTCAAAAATAAGTCTGATGAACTTGGTAATATAATTCGAAACAAGGCTAGACTGGTTGTACAAGGGTACACTCAAATTGAAGGCATCGATTATGATGAAACGTTTGCCCCAGTAGCTCATCTTAAATCTATCAGACTATTTATATCCATTACTTTAGAATATTTAAAATTTATCAAATGGATGTAAAGAGTGTCTTCTTAAATGGCGATTTGCATTAATAAGTTTATGTTGAACAACCAACGGGTTTTGAAGACCGTAAGAATGCTGATCATGTCTATCATTTAAAAAAGGCTCTCTATGGTTTGAAACAAGCTCTCAGAGCATGGTACGAAAAATTGACTAAGTTTCTACTAAGTCATAATTTTCAAATGGGTAGTGTTGATAAGACTCTTTTTGTTAAGAAACATAACGATCATATCTTAATGGTGCAGATCTATGTTGATGATATTATTTATGGATCTACCTTTACTAACATGACTATTGAGTTTGCAGATCTAATGAAATCTAAGTTCGAAATGAGAATGATTGGGAATTGAATTATTTCCTAGGGTTGCAAGTAAAACAACAACCTGACGGTATTTTTATTTCTCAAACCAAATATGCTTTTAACTTGATTAAAAAATTTGGATTTAAGAATGGTAAAAATTTTGATACTCCTATGAGTACTACCTTAAGACTCTCGAAAGATTTCTATAGGTAAAAATGTGGATCCTAAATTATATCATAGTATGATTGGCAGTTTACTTTATTTAACTGCAAGTAGACCTGATATTGCTTTTAGTGTTGGTATTTGCGCTAGATATTAATCTGACCCTAAAGAGTCTCATCTTACTACTGTTATGCGATATGTCGCAAGTTCTACTAAATTGGGTCTTTGGTATCCGCATGAGACTAGTGTTCAGTTGGCTGGGTACTCAGATGCTAATTGGGCTGGTAATATCGATGATAGAAAATCAACCAGTGGTGGTTGTTTCTATATTGGAAATTGTTTAGTTTCTTGGTTGAGCAAGAAGCAAAGTTCTATATCGCTCTCTACTACTGAGGCTGAATACATTATAGCTGGAAATACATGTACTCAGCTTGTTTGGATGAAACGTATGTTAAGCGATTATGGAATTGCACAAGATTCAATGGTTTTATATTGTGATAATTTCAGTGCAATAAATATTTCAAAAAATCTAATCTAGCATTCACATACCAAGCACATTGACATTAGATTTCATTACATTCGTGAATTAGTGGAAGAAAAAATAATTTCATTGGAATACATTTCGACCAAGACTCAATTTGCTGACATTTTCACTAAACCATCGACAAAAGCAGGTTTAATAAATTGAAATTTGATCTTGGTATGTGCATTCTAAATTGATTATTCATGCATGTGATATCATAATGTATATATATTTGATAATTTATTGGTTTAAATTTCAAATTTTTATGAAAAATGCATGTTTTTGTCTTTGCACGACCTGTAAGCCCCGTATCCTAGACCGTACCATTCCGTAGGTTCCCGTGGTCTTTTCGGTCGAATTCCGGCAACCTTCGACCCTTAACCGGCGTTGCGCGCGACCTTGATTCACACGTCGTTAATCTGATTCGACTCAACCAGAGACTTGTACCATTGCGACCGCGTCGTCGCCGCGGTTCTGATGCCGCGACTCGCGCGCCGAGGTGATACTCTGGCCAAGAGATGTGGGCTAGCATTCAGTGCGAGGAAAATGTCACGCGTCGCGAATCCCAAGAGAATCTCAACGGCTTGTCACATCCATTAATCAATCAATCCATCCCATCATGTCAAGTACACATCACCTCACACCCTTCCCCAAGCAAGCCCTAAAAGTCAAAAAGTTCTTACAAAGCCCATACCTCTTTACACCTTTTACCCCAAAAGTCAAAAAGAGCCTCTTACACCCATCACCACCACATCCATCACCCATCTCTCCCCTTACAAATCTCTCCCTCTCTCCCTTTTTTTCAAAACACTTTCCAAGCAACCCAAACCCTTTACACGTCCAAGCCTCTCCCACCTCTCCCAAGCAACAAGTGTGGCCCACCTCTTCCTACCCTTCCATCTTCCATCTCAACCATCCAAACCTCATCTCCCCCATTGGAATCAAAGCTAAGGAGCTAAGGAAGCCTAAGGAGCAAGAAGGAGCAGTGGGTGATTTTTTTTAGATTTTTTTTCATTCATTTATTTGATTTAAGGGCCACATGTAGTGCGACCCACATTGATGTAGACTTTGTATCAAAGAGGGGCCCATAGTGGCAGGGCCCCTCCATCTTTGCCGGTGTTTCTCTCTCTCTCTCTCTCTCTCTCTCTCTCTCTCTCTCTCTCTTTCTATGTTTATGGCCACCTAATGTGTGTATTTCATCCATTGCACCTACCGATGGACCCCATCCATGTGGGACGCACCATGGTATTTATATGTCATCCCAACCTTCCATAAGGAGCCCCCCTTGATGTGTCTCAGGGGGTGTGGCTGCCAATGGAGTGCAACTAATGTGGGACCCACCCAGCCCCATGGTCCAAGTGGTAGATGAGTGAAAGATACCTTATTTTAACAGAGGTCTAGGCGTCGATTCCCAGTGGAGGTGGTTAAACAGTGAAGTGTGAACTGATAGGGGGGGTGTACTAACGTGGAGTGTGCACTGACAGTAGGTGTGCGCTGACGGTGGGTGTGGACTGACGTGGGTCCAAGGCCCATCCACATCGTCCACCCTTTCTGGTGGGGCCCACCATAGTGTATGTGTCCCATCCAGCCGTCCACCATTCTGGACGGCCGGACCCAAGATCGTGTGGGGCCCTCGTTGGATACCCAGATCCATAGCTCAACTGGCAGCGGAGTGGAGATACCTCGTTTTACACTGAGGTCTTGGTACCGTCCCTGTGGGGTGGCTAACGGTGTTATGACCACTGACGTGGGGCCCACCTGACCTTCGGGTGTGGCTGAAACTTGGTCGGACCCTTCATTCAAGCGGGACACCCATGATGGGTGGGCTGGATTTGTGAACCCCATCTTGGTGGGCCCAAATAAATGATTATGAATCTTTTAATGGAGGGTAGCCCTCTCAACTGTTGTATTTGAGGTGGCCCACACGAATCACGGAATGACTTGATTTTTTAGACCTAGGCCCACCCTGGAACGGTGCCTCTAACTGATGGGTTAGATGTTAGCAACATCAACGGTGGGGTCCACACCGCTCGACCTCATGGGACCCACCTCTGTTCAGTGTCAACAAGGGAAGAAAGAAAAAAAGAAAGAAAGAAAAAAAAAAGAAAAAAAGAGGGGCACGTGGCACCCTCTCTCTCTCTACACCTCTCTCTCTATGCCTCTCTCTCTATCTCTCTCTCTCTCTAACGCTCTCTCTATCTCTCTAACTCTCTCTCTCACTCTCTGACACACTCTCTCTCTAGATATCTCTTTCTACCTGTTGTCTCTCTCTAACTCTTTCTCGTAACGCCAGCAGGTTGCTGGTCCCACATGCTGCTTGTGTTTTACACAAGCCGTCCATCTATTCTGACGGTGGGCCCTTGCTTGTGGGGTCCATGTGTTACATCCAATCCGTCCATCCAAAGGGCCAGTCAATCTAAGGCTTGAGACCGAAATGAGTCAGATCTAATATCAAGTGGACCACACTGCAGGAAACAGTGTTGAGTGAACATCCACCATTGAAAACCTTCTTACGATCACAGTAGTTCTGGTTTAATTTAGAACTTGCTTTTCATCTTAATTCAAGTTTGTGTGACCTCGTGAACAGATTGGATGGAAAATAAATGTTATGGTGGGCCTTGAGGATTTTAACGGTGGAAATCATTATCACCACTGTTAATTGAAGTACAGTCCATGTGATTTAGGTATTTTAATATCGTAAAATGATCCATCAGGATAGATGTATGGTGTAGATGGTACGACCCACTTGATATGTATTCAAGGCCCATGGGTGAGGCCCATTGTGATGTATTCGACACCCATGGGCGTGATACATTGTAGTTCAGTTGAGGCCCACCTTGATATGCATGAGGCCCATATGATTAGGCCCATCTTGATGTAGTTAGGGCCCAACCATTGAGGCCCACCTGATATACTTAGGGCCTATGTTATGCGGCCCATTTGTTGTACCTAAGGCCCATGGGTCGAGGCCCAATTGGATGTACACAGGCCCATTAAAATGTATGACCCTACCATGGTTGTGTAATGGTGATATGACAGTCGTGCTTGGGAGCAATGTTGGTTTGACGTCCACATAGTAGAATAATGTTGGTTAAATGTCCGCATTATGATTCTCCCTGGGGCCCATTATTAGGCCCATACTTGTAGGCCATCTAGGCCCATCTCCTTATGAACAACGTCTATCCCATATAACATGTTTAGTATAGTCCCATGATTCATGATCATACACATCATATGTATGCTTGATATGAGAAGTGACTGATCATAGCATATACCTTCGGGCAGATTGTTTAGGGGCTCCCAGTTAGGCGGTGTTGCCCCAAATGAGCGCACGAGATGCGCATGATTTGTTGCATGACTGGATGGTGTAATTCATACATTTGCATCGTGTGATATGGTTACTATACGCCCTAGTGACATGAGGGCCGTAGCCGCCACAGGCATATCATGGATGGCAGGATTGGATACCGGAAATCTTGTTCTACATGGGGTGCTATAGATATCCCTAGGTGAAAGTCCCTGAACCCTTATGGTACCAAGAGGTTGCTCCAACGTCTAAACCGAGGGGGTGTATGAGCGCCGAGGGCCGATTACCAGAAGGTCGTGCTTTTCACTATGTCGTGGTCGGTTGGAAGGGGGTGCGCCTTACCCGCCCGAGAGGAGGGGGCAATGCTAGGTTGAGTTTAACCAGCTCAAGGAATGGGTCCGCTATCGATGAGCCGAGCCCGATATTGGCAGGCGGGTAGTGAGGTCTCTTCCACTTACATTATTGCGCGCGATGGGGCGGCAATCTGGTTTAGAGTGTACTAGACTCCGGTGATATCCCAGATTTGAGTTGTACTGATATGTGGACTTAGATGAGGATTTGTATGCTTGAGTTGCATTTCGCATTGCATGGCCTTGGTATGGCCGACATCATTCATGCCTTGTATCGTATAGCCTTGGTACGGCTAGTGGTATTCATGGATTCATCAGCATGTTCCACATTACTCTGATTCTGCATACCGCATTAATACTTTGCACACACACTCTCACCACCCTCTAAGCTTTCTATAAGCTTATGCACGACCGTTATGTGCAAGTAACGCGAGGACGCAGCAGCGCTGAGGCAAGAGCGCTGAGCAGATTTTTTTTGGAGCTTTTGTCCATTCTCATTGTATTTCCCTTTATGCTCATTGTACTTGTAAAGTTTTTTATCATAGTGGAAATGTGGAGTTTTTGGTTGTTGTTTATGGGTTATGCCTTTGGTTATGCTTATTACGAATTAAATCGATGTTGAAAATCCTCCTTGTAGCATCTTAGGATTGAAACCTAGCGTATGGGCGCTGGGAGCCGAGAATGGGATTCTACGGAGGCTGTCGGTACCGGATTCGGTGATCGAGAATTTTGTGAGCTCAGTTTCCGAGTTTGAGGCGTGACACGACCAGTTAACGATGTGCTCGACCAGTCGTGGCATGATCGGTCGAGGACATCCCACGACCAGTCATGTCGCGCGCTAGACCTTTTAAATTTAGAGAAAATCACTTTCTTCCTCATTTCCTCTTTCTTCTCCAACGGGCTGAAGCACGACTAGTCATACCCAACTGTTTGATTCATCAAGGTTAGTGCATTATTTCAGTTATTCTTGCAAATTCAAGCTCAAATATCATCATTTTCTTCCTTGGGGTGGTTGATTTCAAGTTTCCTTGAAGTTTTTGGAATTTTTTTCTCCAAAATCTGATTTTGAAGAAACCCACTCTCCATCTTTTGTAAACTCTTGATTCTTTCATTTCTAAGTTGCAAATGGATGCTAGAGGGAAAAAGAAAATCTCCCGTGCTCCTTCATCATCTTATCCTTCAACTATAACAAGGCATCATCTTCGGTCACCCGAAGATGATCCCTCCTATGTGTGGGATTTGTGATTACGCAATGTTATTGTTGAGCGACCTGTTGATCTTAATCGCATTGCTCCCTTTGGTCTCCTTTCACTTCTCCAATTTATAGGTTGGGATAACATCCTACATTAGGGTGGGCCTGCATACCAGTCTATTGTGCAGGCTATGTTTGCCTATATTTCTGAATTTTCGACTGAGAATTTAACGTTTCAAATTGCAACTAGAGAAGGTCCATTTGATATAGACCGTCATCTAATTTTGGCTTTAATGGACATACCTGTTAATGATGAAGCTATTCCTATTCAGACTCTAGTTGAAAAATCGTCGAAATTAGAAAAATATATGTTAACTAGAGATTTATGCAATATGAATGTGCAATGGACTCATAAGGGGAATGCACTCCCCTCAAAGTACTTGTTACCCAGATACAGAGTTCTCCACAGAATTTTTACTTCAAATATGTATCCGCGTTCTGGTAATAAAACAGAACTAACTTCCTTTATGGTTCGAGTTTTGCATTCCGTCATCTCTGGTACTAAAGTTTGTTTTCCTTCTCTAATATATCATTTCATCATTCAGTTTCGTCTCCATCTAGGACACAGTGATATTCCATTTGCATATATTATGACTGTGTTAGCTACTCACATGGTAGTTGTTATGCCTATTAGAGAGGCTCCTATTCATCACCTTATTTTAAACAATTCTAATATTAACAAGATGAAATTGGAATTGGCTCCTAGCCAAGTGAATGTGCATGGTGTTGGTGCTAAAGTTGGGAATGTAGGAGGTGGCAATCTTCCTCCTGATGATATAAATATGGATGACATTTTTGATTAAATTGAATCTGACTCTACAAATGATCCTAACTATGAGCCATCCGATTTTGATGCTCGTCTTTGTGCACTTGAAGGAAAGGTAGAGAATATGAATGTTGCCCATGATTTTCAATTTAAATATATGTGCAAGTATCTTAGGCGCTTAAACAAGGGCCTTCATCAAATGGATCCTACCATACCTGCTCCTTTAGGATTTGATTAAATGTTTTATCCTATGATCTGTAATAACTTTTATACTATGTTTTTGTTGGTATGTGAAATTTGATTTTACTTCAGTTTGTGAAACTGACTTTTATTTAAACTGGTTAATGATATCTGATCTTTGAATTTGCTTATATTTCTTTCATATCTTGACTAGTTAACTCCTTTCTGACTCTCCTGGTTGTTTTCCTCTTCCATATCTTAATTACTTCCTTTGTATAATTTTGACAAAAAAGGGGGAAAATATTTTATGTTTATGAATACGGATATGGATGGATGGATAACATTTAAATTTATATATATATATATATATATATATATATGTGTGTGTGTGTGTGTGTGTGTGTGTGTGTGTGTGTGCGCGCGCGCACTACTCACGGGGAGTAAATAAGGAGTTTTGCTTACTTCATGATGATGTGTACTAGTTGTCAATAACTGGTTTTCTTTTATAACTGGTGCATGATTCTTTATGTGTATATTGGTTATATTATTGTTGAGTGTGTTTTGTCACAAATTTGACAAATGGGGAGATTGTAAGTGCTATGGTTTCTTGCTCCTTTTATTGTCAAATTTTGTAGTGTCAAAACCTCAATCTGTGTCTTGCGTAGCATATTGATTGATATATGTTCAAGGCAATGCATGTATCTCACACACAAGGACAATGCTTCAAGTCAAGTACAATAGTCTACTTCAAGAAATTTAAGGTTAAGTACATTGTTCTCTTCTCTAAAGCTTCAGAGTTTGTAAAGTTACGAGATCTAGTTCAAGACTCAAGATGGAATACAACTCAAGAACTACAAGTTCAAGGTTTCAAAGATCTCAAGTTCAAGCTTTATTTTGTTTCAAGGTTTCAAGCCTCATGAACTTCAAAGATCGTCTATCATCTGAAGTAAAAAATGTTCAATGTCCATACTTCACATTTAAGGTATGAATGACTTTAGGTTGACCTTAGGATAGGTCATTTTATATACATAATTCAAATTAAATCTTTTTATAAGTGTTTGGTCTGTTCTAAGACTAGTCCTGGACCCTGTTCGACTAGTCCTAGCACTGGCTAGACCAGTCCAAGAAATTCCACGACCTGTCCTAAGTTGTTACAAATTTTTGGAATTTTTTGGTTGAGCTACGACCAATCCTAGAGTCTTCTCGACCGATCGTATGAACAGTGTATAACTTATTTACGACCAGTCCTGCAGCTACGATTCAAACTCCGGCAATGAATTCTGGTTTCTCATGACCAGTCATGTGCAAGTCATGACTAGTTGTGGAGGACTCACGACTGGTCGTAAAGAGCCTTCGACCAGTCGTGGAATAGTTTTATCCAATCACGCTTAAAATTTCAAAATGCAGTTCGACCTACAACTAGTCGTGGTGGCCACACGACCAGTCGTAGATGCGGTTTCTGTAACTATAAATAGAGCATGAATTTCAGAGTTTTATATCCAATTCAAGTAAAATCAAGGGAACACTTTGAGAGATAAGTTTGTGTTCTTTGTAAGCTAAACTGTGCATATTTAATATTCTCTTTTGTTAGCTTTTTATATTTGATTTTGTTTCTGCATTCCAATCTGATTTGAAAGAGGAATTGTGATTTTCCACTTCTTGGAATCAAAATCAAATAGAGTTAGCCCAACTTGATTTAATTTAAAATCAATTAGAACCTAAAACCTTTTCAAAGTGAGTATTGGACAATTGAACTTCTATTCGAACTTCTACTCCAATTTGGTTCTTCCGGGCTGCTACAAAAGGAGAAATCTAGGTATTTTACATTTGTGTAAATCTTTTATATTTTGGTTTCTTTTGAGATTGAGCCAGAAAAATCTCATTGTGTTGGTTATCTGACGAAAACCAGAAAACTCAGAGTGGGGTTTTGAATTGTGTAAGACCATTTGAAAGGCACAATTGTGAGGGTTTTAGGTGAACCTGAGAAACCTATTTTTATAGTGAACGCTAATATCCCCTGTGCGAGGATATTAGGAGTGGAGTAGTAAGCTGTGTGGCTGTTGTTTAACAGTTAGTGAACACACAGGCGAACGACTATAACTCTTTATGTTTTGTGGATATGTGATTTATTTTTCCTATCTTTTATCATTCAGTACTGGGGAATGTATTTGTGGATGTGAATATTGTAATATTTACATTTCAAGCATTGTGAGGAATGTTGTAATAGTTTAGACTTTCATTTCTTGCTATTTCTTTTTATTCCTCTTCAGTTTGAGATGTTGATACTTAGACCGTTCTAGTATTGTCTTGCCATAAACCCTTAGTTTTTATGGTGCAAGGTTGTCCTTAGAACAACATTTGTATCAACCTCTCAAGACTTAAATTTTGAGGTTAGTTTACATTTACGTACTGTGATTTGTTTTAAGTGCTATCTTTCCTTTATTTATTTCAACCCCCCCCCCCCCCCCCCCCAAGACATATAGCTGGGCCATTTCAACATCACATTAAGGTGGGCCACAATTGAACAACAGCGTGGATAAAATCACATAGCAAGGTGGCTTGCTGCTGACTGGTCGGCTCACCAGTGTCCCTGCCTGCTGGGCGTCCAAATAGCTGGACGATGTGGATACAACACGCATCACAGTGGGTCCTACTAAGTGTGGGGTGTCTAGAAAGTGGGTCGATCCAACACGTCCACCCAAACCAGATGGACCGATGGATGAACAGATACATCAAAGTGGCCCAGCAGCCAGCAATTCCTGCTACTGGGCCTGCCACTGGATCTGCCCAATCTTGGGCTCACGCCCTTAAATGATCAGTCCAAATGGACGGTTTGGATTAACATACATCATGGTGTGTCTCACCGTCCAAAGGATGGACGGATGGCTGGATATATAGTACATACATCATGGGATGGCCCACGCAGCACCGTCCAGATGGACGGTGTGCATATACAGTACATTCATCATGGGGCCCACCCAGCAGAATGTCCAAATGGACGGCTAGATGGAACAGATACATCATGGTGGCCCCACATGGCAAAATGGAAGGACGGCATAGATAAAACAAATACATCACTGTGGTCCCCACCGTCTAGATGGACGGTGGGAATAAAATACACATATCAGGATGGGTCACACCGTCCTGAAGGCTGGACGTTGTGGATCAATCACATGCATCACCGTGAGAACCACAGAACTTACTGACGTGGGTACAGCAGCTGAGAGCTGCGTGGGATCCACATAACTTGCTGACGTCAATGCATCTGCCATGCAGCTGGGCAGATGGACGGCTGAAACACATACATCAAAGGTGGAGTCCACGACCACGTCCGGATGGCTGGACGGTCTGGATTAAACACATATCGCATGATCAGACGCTTTGAACTTGTTGACGTCATGCAGCGGGACCACTGTTGGACGGTTGGATACGAATCCATCAAGGTGCATCTAGCACCGTCCCATGTGTTGGACGGTGCACGCACGGCAGGTGGGTCCCATGCCTCACGCACGTAAATACAGCAGCTATACAGCTGCTGTAAGGCACATCAACCAATCTGCTTCAACGCATGGTGGGTCCCATGTGTGGCTCACCTGCTTTGTACAAAGCTGGTATATGTGGTTTCCTTCATCCATGCCCTTACAGGACGGACGGCCAAGATCGAACACACCTAAATCAAGTGGATCCCCACCATCCATTTCTGGCGGTGGAGTCCATATGATCATCAGGTGGGGTCCATGCTATGGATCAAGCTGCTATTTTTATTTCCCTTCATCTAATGTCCTAGATGGACGGTGTGGACAGAACACAAGTCAAGGCCCCACCGTCCAAAGCATTTGGATGGTTGGATGGCATGGATGGAAAGCATACATCAGGTGGGCCCATGGCTTGTATGACGTGGATCAAGTGGGCCACACCCATCACAAGAGAGAGAGACGGTGAGATAAAGGGACCCCGCCACTATGGGCCCCTCTTATAATCACAATACATACATCAAAATGGGTCCCAAATGGGATCCATACCATCAATCGGTAGGCCCACTTGGAAAAATCATCAAAACACAAATCTAAGCCTATAAACACCTACTGATTTTGCTCCTTCTTGGCTCCTTGGAATGCTAAGCTCCTAATCTTTCTCTTTGATGGTGGAAGATGAAGATCGAAGGCTAGAGATGGGAGATCTTAGGGTAGGGAGTGGGCCACACATGGCTCTTCTCATGAAGAGCTTGGACGTTTCTCCTCTCCTTTGGTTGCTTGGGAGTGAAGAGAGAAATGAGAGAGTGTGTGATGGATGGGAGAGAGGGATGGGTGTGACGGGTGTGAGTGATGGGTGTACTTGAGAGGTTAAGATGTGTTGACTTTGAGTGAGAGAGATATGGGTGTTGTACTTGATTGATTGATGAGATTGATTTGACATTTGGTAGAGATTCTCTTGCGGGCGTTTTCCTCGAAATAAACATGGGCCCACATCTCTTGTCTTGGGTATCGCATCGGCACGTGAGATACGGCGTTGGAACCGCGACAACGGCGCAGTTGCTAGGGTACAAGTTTCGGGTCAAGCCGACTCAGATCTATGGGATATGACTTAAGGTTGTGCACAAATGTCGACTACAAGTGGCGGGTCGCTGGAATTCGATGAGAAGGATCGCGAGAGTCTACGGAATGGTACAGACTAGGATACGGGCTTGACAGCTTTCTCCTCCTAATAAAAATTTCGCCCTCAAAATTTAAACCACAACACAACCAATATAGAGCTCACAAGAGAGGGAAATCCTATCACTATAGATATAATCAGAACACAACATAGCAACATAATCAAATACCTAAGAGATGGGGATAACGCCCACGAATCTTAGCCTCTTGCTCCCAAGACGCCTCATCAGCACTATGATAACCCTACTAATCCTTGGATCCTGTTCAGAAATGATCGAGACTGGAATATTATGCAACCTCACAATTTCAACGGTAGGGAGCTATGTCAGAAAGTCTCAAAGTTATTCGAACTCAGGGATCTAATCATTCTAAGTTCTCAACAATTATATAGTGTAGGATAGTTATCAGCAGGTATGTGATGTTATCTTTAGGTATTCCCAAGTTATACTCTGATACCACTTGTAAGGCCCCACCCAAGGCCACAATATTGTCCGCTTTGCCCACAGGGCTCATGACTTTGTTCTTGGGGTTGCCTCCAAAATGTGTTGTATCCTTAAGGAAGGAATCCCAGCTTATAGCTACCATAACTTAAGATAACGCTTCCGATGTGGGATAAAGTTTCACCTTCACTGTGTGCACAGTAGCCTACTCACTGTGTACACAGTAGCCTACCAGCATAGTAACTTGCCAATCACACAGTAGCCTACCAACCACCTTTAGAGGTCCGCCCACATGCGCGCCTGCCCACATGTGACCACAGTGACAGGGCGTCACACGTAACATCATTAATTTCTCTCAAAAGGAGGATGATATATATATTTTTATTGTTAGTAAAGGTTCAAGGATCTTCTACTTGCTTGCCCCCATTATGGCTACGAGACGTGGCATGTGATTAGCTTTTTCTATGATGGATTAAGCTCAAACATGCACCAGTTTGTAGAGATGATGTGCAATGGCTAGTTCATGAGCAAGAAGTTCGATGAGGCATATAATTACTTCAATATGTTGGCTTAAAATGCCCAATCATGTGATACCTCAAACAAATCAAATAATACTAAAGGAGAGATTTATGTGCTTAATGAGGAAGATGATGTTAATGCAAGGATCATGAGTCTCATAAGGAAAGTTGAGGCCATGAAATTAAGGAAAATAGATGTGGTCCAACCCAATGAGGTCGTTGAAAGTGCTTATAACATATGTGATAGTAATGCCCACCTAAAAAAGGACTTTTGTACAATCCTGGCTTTTCAAGAGGTGTTACAAGCTCAAGTGAATGCAATGATGTTTATTAATGACCATTCAGTGTCCTAAATTGGAACACGAACACTCTCAATTGGTGGAATTATTCTAATTTCAATTGGAGGAATGGACCAACTGCAAATGCTAACAATAATCCCAAGGGGCCATCTACCAGTACACCGCATGTGCCCTCACCAAAGCCGACCCTTGAGGATACGTTGGCTTCATTTATGCAAAAAAAAATGCAATATAATCATACCACCATGTAGGCTATCAATGAGCTTAAATCATCAGTTGTTAGAATTGATATACACCTAATTTTAAGGAGAAAGGGATCTTTCCGGCCCAACCTCAGCTTAACCCAAAAGGACAATTTGAGGTAAGTGATCCCAATTCTTCAACCCAACATGTGGAACATGCTAAATCCATCTTTACCCTTACAAGTGGTAAAGAAATTAATAAGGAGATTCTTAAGAAGTTTAAGAAACCTGAGGAGATTGGAAAATCTAAGGAAAATGATGGATCTAGATATGTTAACATGACAAAGAGGTTAAGCATGACTATAAGCCTATGGCCCCATTTTCTCGATGGTTGCTCTTTTCTAAACCTTTGGCTAATAATCAGGATATTCTAAAGGTTTTTAGATAAGTGAAAATTAACATTCCCATGTTGGATGCTATTAAACAAATTTCCTCATATGCCAAATTTCTAAAGGGCTTATATATGATAAAGTGAAAGTTGAACATACAAAAGAAGACCTTTTTTGACGGAACATGTTAGTGCTATAATTAAGCAAAACACTCCTCTGAAATATAAATATCCAGGTAGCCCTACTATCTCATGCATTATTGAAGACCCCAAGATTGAAAAAGCATTGTTAGACTTGGGAGCGAGTGTTAATCTTATACCCTATTCAGTATATGAGTAACTTGGGCTTGGTAAATTGAAACCCATTAAGACAACTTTAAAACTAGCCGATCGCTCGGTCAAAATACCGAGGGGGTAGTTGAGGATGTTTTGGTCCAGATTGATAAATTCTACTTCTCGGTAGATTTTATTATTTTGTATACACAATCAATCATGAATGTGAGCACTCAAATTCCTTTCATCCTTGGCTGACCATTCTTAGCAACTTCAAATTTTATAATCAATTGTAGGAATGAGGTCCTTAAATTGTCCTTTGGGAATATGATTATGGAGCTGAATGTGTTCAACATGGCCAAACAACAAGGAGATGTTGACGACGTTCATGAAACTGATGTGATCGATACTATTGTGGAGGAGGACCTCTTTTCTAACCTTTACTCCGATCTTCTAGAAGTTTGCCTATCTCATTTTTTCGATTATAACAATAAGATAATCTTAGAAATTTGTAAGCTTTGAATGAGCCGAAAGCCTTGAAATTGAGTATGGAAGAGGCACCAAAATCTGAAATACACGCTGAAAATGGAATTGAAAATGTGGTGCCTAATCAAATTGAGAGAAGTTGTGTCCTTGAAACAGATGTAGTAGATGATCAATCGTCTTACATTGTGCCATTTGATTTTGAGGAGAACACTAACCCTAATAATGAGCAACCCAACGAAATCTCATTTGCTCCTGATAAAAAAAAATGCTCCTAGTCATAATGTTGATTGTTGAACCTCTAGCCTATTTGGGTTATTGATTTGTTGGATGATGGATGAAGCCAATTGAAAATTTTTCTCTAAAGGAAGTTTCCATACCTCTATGAGAGCTGAATGATCTTCTAGTCTGATGGAGATCTCATCTTAGACATGATTAGCTTTTAGATTAGTTTAGGTTTGTTTTCTTTAGGAGTTTGCTTATGTTTTTGTGAGTTCCAGGTAGGAAATTTAAGAATTCTTGCGTATTAATCATTTTTGGTACTCTCTGCCCTCTACTTGTTACAATTGAATTGCTCTCATGTTGATATCATTGCATGATATTTTTACATTGAGGACAATGTATTATTTAAGTTATAGGGTGGGATTTCCTTTTGAAAATTCTTCAATTATGCTTAATTGTTGATATTTTAGGCTAAATTTAAAAGAAAACAAGAAAAGATTTTTTTTTGAAAGTTTGATTTCTGAGTATTCATGTGAATTGAAAGTATTCTGAATATAGAGTGAAAAGGTACTTGGTATGGAGAATTTTTTAAACCTAGAATTTAGCTACTTGATGAATTTTAAAATTGAGTTTTCTCTATTAATTTTCAGTTGGAGATTTGTAAACATTGATGAGTCATGAATTTCACATTTCACATCTAACTTACACTTCTAGGGACTAAGTTTGATAATGTGATGTTGACCTAATAATTATCTAAAGTGCTAGGAATCAAGCATATGGAACCTTGACTTTCATCTTCAATGGAAAAAAAAAAAAAAAACACAGAGAGAGAGAGAGAGAAGAATTTTGAAGGAACTAAAAAAATAGAAACATTGAAAAGGGAAACCTATTAAAAAGAAGAAAAAAAGTGGAATAAAAAAAGAAAAAAAAAGATTGATATATGGACAGTAAAAAAAAAAAAAGAATTAAAAAAGGATAATGGCGTGAAAGCCGTCGATAAAAAAAACTGACAAATTGGAAATTCCTATTGAACAGAAGGAAGGGTTAATTCAGTCCCTTAGTTGTTCTGACTACTTCTAGGTGATTTTAAGTGTTATCATACTGTAGAAAATTGAACCTCTAGTTGTGTTGAGTTTAGATATCACTGTGCAACATGGAACTCAATGTTTAGAATTTGGTTGTTTACCCAGTGTTGAAATCTAGGTTGATACTAATTTAAAAACTTTGTGCCTTCAAACTCTATTATTTGGATCGCTTTGAGGATTACATGAGTACAAAGTTGCTCTTCTAACTTAATTTTTTTTTTTTTTTAAGATTTCTAAAAACCATTTGTATGTTTTATTCAGGACTAGTAACATGCTGATTGGGGGTGTGATGAGACCTAAATATTCATATTTATCCCATGCAAATACATAATAAAGTGGTTTAATTAAATTGATTTTCTATGTACAGGAGAATTCAGAAGTCTGAGACAAATCTGAGATAAAGTGATGATTTGAAGGCTAAAAAGAGATCAAGCTCATAAGGAAGGAAGGATTGAGGAATAAAGTTAAAGATTTGAAGTGCCCAAGAATTAAGGGAATCAAATGCCAAAAGTAAGGAAACTGAAGATAAAGTACGTTAAAGACATTAAATATTTTAGCAACTTTTGATTTGATTGACAACATGTTCAATTTGATTAAGGAACATTGATTGGTGTCGATTGGAGTTTGATTTGATTGAGAAAATCCAAAATTCTGAAGTTGGTTGCTGGACTATTTTTTCTATCTTCAATTCGATCGAAGATGACTTCGATTCAATTGAGAAAATAACATTTTAAAAAAAAACCTTATTGGACAATTGTAGATAATTTTTATTCAATCGAAGTTGAGTTCGATTCGATCGAAAGGGGTTAGATTGGAGTTCGATTGATCGAATATGCAATTGATATTTTTGCGCGATATTGCGCAAGTGCGTAAATTATTTCCTAAATTGTGTGAGATTCTTCTAAAGCAGTGAAAATTAGTATTTAAGAGGTTTTAAGTCTGTTTTAGGGTATTAGGAAACAAGGAGAGGGGGGGAGAGAGAGAGAGAGAGAGAGAGAGAGAGAGAGAGAGAGAGAGTTATTTCTAGTTCTTCTAATTTTATTTTATTTTTTATTTTAAAGATAGCTATGTCGAGCTAATCTCTTAGTTAAGGCTAAGGAGTGAAACTTCTAGTTGATTTATATTGTTTTAGTTTGTTTGATTTATACATTGGTTTGAAGGATATTATCTAATGAGAAATTTGCGACTGTACGACCCATTTATGACCCAATTAGGAAACTAAGCCCAACTCATTTTCCTTTATGAGAATACGCCCTGGCTGTACGGACGCCTTGCCAAAGGTCGAAAATGCCCCTGCCTTTTCCATCCAATCTATTCATAAGGTCATAAAGACCTGGATGAAGAGGAAAAACAAATTTCATAATGATCCAAAACTTCTGTAACCTTTAAAAGGGTTTCAATGGTAGACGTTCATTTCCCCACTGCCTTTTAAAGTGTGGTCCACTTGATAGTTAGATCTGTCTTATTTTCCGTCTCAAGCCTTATTATGAGCTCACCAAATAGATGTATGGTTTGGATATAACATAGACCTCATATCGGACCCAAAAAAACAACAAAGATTCGATGTTAAAAAGAAAAAGAAAAAAACAGATTTTTATTTTCTTGGATACGGATATTTGGCTATGGATTATAACCATAGCCATATCTACCACAATCCGTAGCCAAAGGGATTTGTCCGGGGTGGGTGCGCCGAACTAGGGTGCCCACGCCACTTGCTACCCTATCTGGCGGGGGCGCGCCGATCTAGCGTGGCCATGCCCATCTGATGACCCCTATAGCTACGGATTATAACCGTAGCCAAAACTGTAGTCTGTAACAATCTATGGAAATATATATATATATATATATATATAATATTTTTTTTAAAATTTTTTTACATGGAGAACTTCATTCTACCTACAATTTTCTCTAATACATATTTATATAAATATGTATATATAAGCATATAAAAAAAAATTTCTCACATTTTTTTTTTCATTTAACAAGAATATCTTCTAAACCAAAATTAGTTACTTGACGTACCGTATATGATTTTGGGGTAGGAGAAGCTAATTTAGCCAACCAACCTGGTTATTTTTCAAGATTCCATCAGGTCGATGGTCGAAAATCCATTTCATTCACTTAACGGTCAATTTCAATCAGTTCGCGGTCAATTTCGCTCATTTCATTTACTTTGCAATCAATTACATGCATTTCACGGTCAATCCTGGCAATTCCGTTTTGATTCACAGTCAATTCTCTTCACTTCATGGTCATTTTTATGCATTTCACGGTCAATGTGCTTCACTTCACGGTCATTTTCATGCATTTCACGGTCAATCCCGACGATTACGTTTTGATTCACGGTCATTTCCATACATTTCACGATCAATTCCCTTTACGTCACGATCATTTCCATGCATTTCACTGTCAATTCTGGAAGACCCGTATCCTAGACCGTACCGTTACATAGACTTCCGCAGTCTTTCCGGTCGAATTCTGACAACTTTTGACCCTTAATCGACCTGGCGCGCGACCATGATTTACACACCGTCAACCCGATTTGACTCAACCCGAGACTTGTACCATTGCGACCGCACCGTGGCCGCGGTTCTGATGCCGCGACTCACGTGCCGAGGCGATACTCAGGCTAGGAGATGTGGGCCAGCGTTTGATGCGAGGAAAACGCCCCGTGTTGCGAATCCCAAGAGAATCTCAACGTGTTGTCACATCCATCAATCAATCAATCCATCCCATCATGTCAAGTACACATCACCTCATACCCTTCCCCAAGCAAGCCCCAAAAGTCAAAAAGTTCTTACAAAGCCATACCTCTCTTACACCTTTTACCCCAAAAGTCAAAAAGAGCCTCTTACACCCATCATCACCACATCCATCACCCATCTCTCCCTTTACAAGTCTCTCTCTCTCATTTTTCAAAACACTTTTCAAACAACCCCAAAACCCTCCATACGTATGAGCCTCTCCCTCTCTTTCAAAGCTCCAAGTGTGGCCCACCTTTCCATCCCAAGATCTCTCATCCTAGCCATCCATTCCTCATCTCCTCCGTTGGAATCAAAGCTAAGGAGCTAAGAAAGCCTAAGGTGCAAGAAGGAGCCGGTGGGTGATCTTAGATAGTTGTTTTTCGGTCATTTTGTTTGATTAAGGGTCCATATATATGGGACCCACCTTGATGTACATTTGTATGAGGGGCCCATAGTGGCGAGGTCCCTCCATCCTCACCGATCTCTCTTTCTTTCTCTCTCTCTCTCTCTCTCTCTCTCTCTCTCTCTCTCTTTTCTTCTTCCTTTTGTGTGATGGAATGGTCATGTGGCCCACCCTATTGGACCCCACCATAAAGCATGTTTTGGATCCAACCCATTTGTAGGTGAGGCCCACTTTATATGTACGTAGGTTCCACACCATCCACCGTGTAGTGGCCCACCTAGGCAGGCCCACCTTGAAGATTTTATCAAGCCAAGAAATGACCAGCGTCGTCTCTGGACGTGGAAATGAAAACACAAATATGAGTTTTTTTGTGCTTTTTGGGTGGGCTGCTCATGCGGGCCCCACCTTACTGTATGTGTTTAATCTATACTGTCTATCCCATGCTCCAGGTCATTTTAAGCGTTGGGACGAAGAATGAAGATGATCTTCATTTCTGGTGGGCCATGGCATGACAAATTGTATTTTTTACCGTTGAAATTCACCTAAGGTTTTTCATACACCAAAATACCCTTAATATTGGGCTCATATAGTCTGTCACGATCCGTGGAAACCAACGGTCGGGGTGGATGCACCTGACGTGGCCCCCACCTGTGAAAAACCATAGATTTTAAAAAAAAATGTATCGGCAGCATGGCATGGCCTTTGCTTCTTTGTCGACAGCAACAGACGACGCACGCTGCACTGTGCCGCCCCCACCTGTGAAAAACCATAGATTTTTAAAAAAATGTATCGGCATGACGGCCAGCAGCCTTCTTCTTGTCGGGGACAACGTGACGGCAGAGACTGCGGTCTGCTGCTGCGACGACGGACGTGCACCACCCACGGCTCTAACCGTGGGCCCCACCATGGTGTATATTTTCCATCCAACCCGTTTATTTGGTGGACCACCTCCTAAGGTGGGCCCCCTCCAAAGATCGGTCCGATCTGAGTCCCGGTTGGCCCACACCAAAGGAAACAGTGGGATTGAACTTCTGCCATTGAATCCCTTCCGTGGGCCACAGAAGTTTTGGATCAAGATGAAAATTGTGTTTTCCTTTCACCCTGGTCCGTGTGACCTTGTCAACGGGTTAGATGGCATGTAAACATTACAGTGGGCCCCACGTGGACCCACAGTGATTTATCTTTTTCCTCCACCGTCCATTTGGCCGGACGAGCCGAGCCACATTTGTGATGATGCATGTATTCCCACCGTCCAGTGGACGGTGGGTGTGTGCGTGGGTGGTGTGTGTGTGGGTGCATGCGTGTGTGTGTGCGTGTGGGTGTGTACGTGGGTGCGTGCGTGGGTGCATGCGTGTGTGTGCCTGAGTGTGTGCGTGGATGCGTGTGTGTGTATATATATATATATATATATAGTTTTTTATATATATTATTGTATATATAAGTGTATACATATATTATTGTATATATATATATATTATTGTATATGTATATATATATATATATATATATATATACAAATATATACATTATATTATATTAGGTAATATACTTTATGGTGGACCCTCATGTGGACCCCCCACCATGATGTATAGGTTACATCCAATCCGTCCATCCATTTTAAAGAATCATTTTATGGCATGAGCTAAAGATGAGCCAGATCCATAGTCCAAGTGGACCCCACCTTGGCATGTTTCGAGGTCCATCTTAATGTAATTGTGGTAGATCATTGGGGCCCACTTTGATGTGGATGTAAGGCCCATGTCATTAGGCCATTTGATGTATTTTAAGACCCATGAGACTAGGCCCATTTGTTGTATCTAAGGCTCACGGGTTATGACCCATTGCAATGCGCATAAGGCCCATTGGTGTGGCCCATTGATGTGGCCCACTTGATGAATGAAAGGCCCATATGGTAGGCCCATTTGATGTATCTAAGGCCAAATGGGATGAACCTAAGGCCCATTGCAATGTGTAACCCCAACCTGGTTCATGTAATGATGTTTACGACGGGCAATGCCTTGGGAGCAATGTTGGTTTGACGTCCACATTGCAAGGTTAATGTTGGTTAAATGTCCGTATTACGACTCTCCCTAGGGCCCATTAATAGGCCCGTACTCGTTGCGTGTAGGCCGTCTAGACCTATCTGCGTTGTGAGGATAGTTCATTACTTTATTACATGTTTTGTAATAGTTCCATGACTCATGATCATACGCACCATATGTATGCTTGATATGAGAGGTGACTGATCATAGCATATGCCTTAGGGCAGGTTGTTTATGGGCTCCCGGTTAGGTGGTGTTACCTTACATGAGCGCACGATACGCGCAGGATTGTTGCATGACTGGATAGTGTGATTCATGCATTTCGCATTGTGTGACATGGTTACCATATGCCCTAGCGACATCAGGGCCATAACCACTACAGTCATAACGTGGTTGGCAGGATTGGATACCGAAAATCTTGTTCTACATGGGGTGCTATAGATATCCCTGGGTGAAAGTCCCTAAACCCTTATGGTACCAAGAGGTTGCTCCAACGTCTAGACCGAGTGGGTGCATGAGCGCCGATGGCCGATTACCAGGAGGTTACGCTTTCCACTATGTCGTGGTCGGTTGGAAGGGAGTGCAGCCTTACCCGCCCGAGAGGAGGGGGCAATGCTAGGCTGAGTTTGACCAGCTTGAGGAATGGGTCCGCTGTCGACGAGCCGAGTCCGATATTGGCAGGCGAATAGTGAGGTCTCTTCCACTTACCTTATTGCGCGCAATGGGGTGGCAATCTGGTTTAGAGTGTATTAGACCCCGGTGATATCCCAGATTTTAAACTTTACTAATATGTGGACTTAGATGAGGATTTGTATGCTTGAGTTGCATTTCGCACCACATGGCCTTGGTATGGCCGACATCATTCATGTCTTGCATCGCATGGCCTTGGTATGGCTAATGGTATTCATGGATTCACCAGCATGTTCCGCATTACTCTGATACTGTATATCTGCATTACTACCTTACGCACACACTTTCACCACCCTCTAAGCTTTCTATAAGCTTATGAATGACCGTTGCGTGTAGGTGACGCGAGGACGCAACAGCGCTGAGGCAGGAGCGCAGAGCAGATCTTTTGGAGCTTTTTGTCCATTCTCATTGTAGTTCCCTTTATGCTCATTGTACTTGTAAAGTTTTTGATCATAGTAGAAATGTGATGGAGTTTTTGGTTGTTGTTTGTGGGTTATACCTTTGGTTATGCTTATTACAACTTAAACGGATGTTGAAAATCCTCCTTGTAGCATCCCAGGATCGGAACCTGGCGTATGGGCGCTGGGAGCTGAGAATGGGGTTCTACGGAGGCTGTCGGCGCCAGATTCGGTGATCGAAAATTTTGTGAGCCCAGTTTCCGAGTTTGGGGCGTGACAAATTCTCTTCACTTCATAGTCATTTTCATGTATTTCACGATCAATCCCGGCGATTCTGTTTTGATTCACGGTCATTTCCATGCATTTCACGGTCAATTCCCTTAACTTCACGGTCATTTCCAGGCATTTCACGGTCAATTCGCTTCACTTCACGGTCATTTCCATGCATTTCACGGTCATTCCTGCCTATTCCATGTTGATTCACGGTCATTTCGGCACATTTCACGGTCACGGCGGGAATGACCGCAAAATGCATGGAAATCATGATCATTCCCGTCTATTCTGTGTTGATTTACGGTCATTTCGGTGTATTTCATGGTCAATTCCCTTCACTTCACGGTCATTTTCAGGCATTTCACGGTCAATTAGCTTCACTTCACGGTCATTTCCATGCATTTTACGGTCATTCCCGCCTATTCCATGTTGATTCACGGTCATTTCGACGCATTTCACGGTGAAGTGTAGCGATTGAACCGTTAAATGTGCGGAAATGACAATGAAGTGAAGGGGCATGACCGTGAAATGTGCCGAAATGATCGTGAATTAACACGGAATAGGTGGGAATGACCGTGATATGCATGGAAATGACCATGAAGTGAAGCGAATTGACCGTGAAATGCATGGAAATGACCGTGAAGTGAAGAGAATTGACCGTGAAATGTGCCGAAATGACCGTGAATCAACACGGAATAGACGAGAATGACCGTGATTTCCATGCATATCACAGTCATTCCCGCCTATTCCGTGTTGATTCACGGTCATTTCGACACATTTCACGGTCATGCCCCTTCACTTCACAGTCATTTTCACGCATTTCACGGTCAATTCGCTTCACTTCATGGTCATTTTCATGCATTTCACGGTCATTCCCGCCTATTCCGTGTTGATTTACGGTCATTTCCACGCATTTCACGATAAAGTGTAGTGATTGGACTGTGAAGTGAAGGGGCATGACCATGAAATACGCCGAAATGACCGTGAATCAACACGGAATAGGTGGGAATGACCGTGATATGCATGGAAATGACCATGAAGTGAAGTGAATTGACCGTGAACTGCATGTAAATGACCGTGAAGTGAAGGGAATTGACCGTGAAATGCGCCGAAATGACCGTGAATCAACACAGAATAGACGGGAATGACTGTGATTTCCATGCATATCACAGTCATTGTAAGACCCGTACCCTAGTCCGTACAGTTTCGTAGGCTTTCGCGATCCTACCTGTCGAATTCCGGCAATCCTCGACTCATATCTGACGTTGCGCGCGATCTTAAGCCGAGTCCTGCCTACCGAAGGCGGCTCGATCCGAAACTTGTATCCTAGCGATCGCGCCGCCGCCGCGGTTCCAACGCCGCGACTCGCGCACCAAACCGATACCTAGGTGGGAAGATGTTAGTCAGCGTTCGGTTCGAAGAAACGCCGCACGTTGCGAATCTCGAGGGAATCTCTACGAGATGTCCCATCAATCAAGTCAAGTACACCACCTTACCTCCATGCCACCTCACCCAACAATAAGTACAAGTAGCCTCTCTCCCTTCCAATCATCATTTACAACCATCAAACTTGAAGGCAAGGAGCTAAGAAAGCTAGGGGAGCAAGAAGAAGGAAGATAGGTGGGTGATCATCCTTCATTTCAATTTTTAAGGGCCCACTTGTTGTGGGACCCACTTGATGTATGTGTTGTGACTATGGAGGGCCCATAGTGGCGGGGACCCTCCCCTCTATCATCGTCTCTCTCTCTCTCTCTCTCTCTCTCTCTCTCTCTCTCTCTCGTGTGTAACGTAAAGATGTGTGGCCCACCTGATGATGTATGTGGCCTACCATGAAGGATGTATTATATCCATGCCATCCATAGGCCCACCTTGCTAAACCATCCAATAGCAGGCCAGTTGGACAGACCCAGTTGAAGGGAAAACACCAATATCATGCTGATCCAATGGGTGGGCCACGTACATGTGGGACCCACCATGATCTTCCTATTTATCCAAGTTGTCCAGCATCTCTGGACGCTGGACGGAAAAGGGAGGCTAACGTGGAGTGGCCTATTGCATGGGCGCGTGCTTCCACGCTTTTAAAAAAAAAAATTTACTTTTTGAGTGTGCTACTCATGCAGGCCCCACCTAGGTGGGAAGATGTCAGTCAGCGTTCGGTTCGAAGAAACGCCGCACGTTGCGAATCTCGAGGAAATCTCTACGAGATGTCCCATCAATCAAGTCAAGTACACCACCTTACCTCCATGCCACCTCACCCAACAACAAGTACAAGTGGCCTCTCTCCCTTTTCCCACAAGTCAAACTCTCCCTCCCCTCACCATTCCTCCTTTTTACAAATTTCAAACATGACCATACCTTTTCCATCCCTTCTCCTTACACCCACCACTCCAACCATCCCTCTTATTATTCTCTTTCTTTCATTCTCTCAAACACTCTCCCATGAGAAATTCCACACGTCCAAGCTTCCCTCTCCCTCCCAAGTGTGGTCCACCTTCTCATCCTCTATCTCAACCTTCCAATCATCATCTACAACCATCAAACTTGAAGGCAAGGAGCTAAGAAAGCTAGGGGAGCAAGAAGAAGGAAGATAGGTGGGTGATCATCCTTCATTTCAATTTTTAAGGGCCCACTTATTGTGGGACCCACTTGATGTATGTGTTGTGACTATGGAGGCCCCATAGTGGCGGGGACCCTCCCCTCTATCATCGTCTCTCTCTCTCTCTCTCTCTCTCTCTCTCTCTCTCTCTCTCTCTCTCTCTCTCTCTCTCGTGTGTAACGTAAAGATGTGTGGCCCACCTGATGATGTATGTGGCCTACCATGAAGGATGTATTATATCCATGCCATCCATAGGCCCACCTTGCTAAACCATCCAATAGCAGGCCAGTTGGACAGACCCAGTTGAAGGGAAAACACCAATATCATGCTGATCCAATGGGTGGGCCACGTACATGTGGGACCCACCATGATCTTCCTATTTATCCAAGCCGTCCAGCGTCTCTGGACGCTGGACGGAAAAGGGAGGCTAACGTGGAGTGGCCTATTGCATGGGCGCGTGCTTCCACGCTTTTAAAAAAAAAAACTTACTTTTTAGGTGTGCTACTCATGCAAGCCCCACCTTGATATATGTATGTGATCCACGCCGTCCAATCTATTCTCTAGACTGTTTTAGGCGTTGAGCCGAAAAATGACGCTGATCTGATTTTCTGGCGGGCCGTGGGATCGAGAATACTTGTGTTTCCATTAAAACTTGGGAAAAGGAATTTCTGGGGCCCACCAGAAGCTTGGACCCACCTGAAACTTGGTGTGGACCATTATTTTTTGTGGGACTCAAATAATGGACGGTTTGGATCTTGCTCATGCGGGCCCCATGAATCAAAAAAAAAAAAGAGGAAAAGGTGGCAGTTGTGACTTCTTGCCAGAAGCAGTGAAGACACGTGGCTGGCGGCAGTGAATGGACACTGGGCCTCACAGCCCAGCTGTGGACCCCCCACTGTGATGTGTTTCGATCATCAACACCGGGCATTTGATGGGTCCCTTTTGATTATGGGTTGTCCCCAAAAATCAGCCGTATACGGAACTCAGGTGGGCCATACTATCTAAAGTCTTGTGAAGACATGCTTAAACATATAAAACCACTTGGTGGGGCCTACCTGAGATTTGGACACTGCTGAAACTTGGTCTGAACCCTCAGCCAGCTGGGACACACACATTGGGTGGACTGGATTGTGAATCACATCTCGGTGGGCCCCAAAACAAAAATTAAAAATTAAAAAAAAAATTAAAAAAAATCAAAAGCAGCAGCGCTGCTGCTGCAGCAGACGTAGGCGGCGGACAGGTGGCTGGGCCTCACGGCTCCAGCTGTGGGCCCCCACCATGATGCATTTCGAGCATCAGCACCGTGCATTGGGTGGCCCCCCCCTAGCCACGGATTACCCAAAAATCAGCCGTATACGGAACTCAGGTGGGCCATGCCATCTAAAATCATGTGCAGACATGCCTAAAACATATAAAATACTTGGTGGGGCCTACCTGATTTTTGGACGCCGCTGAAACTTGGTCTGAACTCTCAGCCAAGTGGGACGCACCTAATGGGTGGATTGGATGTGTGAACCACATCACAGTGGCCTCACTTGACGGTGACCTTATAAACTGGTTGAATGGCAAATAAACCTTTCGGTGGGACCCATCCCTGACCGTGCGGTCCTGAACCGGTTGGATGGAAATAAACATCTCCGTGGGTCCCTGGTCGCGTGACCATATGAACAGGTTTGATGGCAAGTAAATATCACGGTGGGCCCTAGTCCTGTAACAACATGAATAGGTTGGATTTCAAATAAATATTTTGGTGGGCCCCTTGCCACATGGCCTTATCAATAGATTGGATAGTAAAATAAACATTATGGTGGGCTTCACATGTGGCCCACTTAGATGCATATGGGCTCATGTACTTAGGCCCATCTTAATGTATATTTTTAGGCCCGTTATTGAGGCCCACTTTGGTATATATATGGGCCCATGTATGTAGGCCATCTTGATGTGTTTATGGGCCTGTTGTTGGGGCTTGCCTTGATATATATATAGGCCCACGTTATGAGGCCCATCTGAGGTATTTGTGGTCCATTGTTGAGGCCCACTTGGATATATATAAGGCCTATGTGATTAGGCCCATTTGATACACATAAAGTTTATGTGATTGAGCTCATTTTTAATGCATTCTAAGGCCCATGGGTAATGACCCATTGCAATGAACATAAGGCCCATTGGTGAGGCTCATTAAGGTGACCCACTTGATGAATATAAGGCCCATGAGATACGGCCCATTTGATGCATTTGAGGCCCGGTGGGATGTACCTAAGGCACATTGCAATGTGTGATTCCGCCATGATTTATTTAATGGTATTTGAGGTGAGCCGAGCCTTGGGGACAATGTTGGTTTGACGTCCACATTGTACGAGTAATGTTGGTTCGATGTCCACATTATAACTCTCCCTAAGGCCACTGATAGGCCCGTATCTGTTTCATGTAGGCCATTTGGGCCCATCTTCATTGAAAAGATAGTTTATTACTTTATAACATGTTTAGCATAGCCCCATGATTCATGATCATGCGCATCATATGTATGCTTGAGATGAGGAGTGTCTAATTATAGCATGTGCCTTCAGGCGGACTGATTACGGGCTCCCCGATATGTGGAGTTGCCCTACATGAGCGCATGTATGCACAGGATTGATGCATGTCTGGCAGTATGATTCATGCACTTGCATCTGTATGATTGAGATATGCCCTAGCGACATCAGGGCCATAGCCTCCACAGATATATCGTGGGTGGCTGGTTGGATACCGAAAAATCTTGTTCCAAGCAATTGGGGCACCATAGATGTCCCTGGGTGAGAGTCCCTGAACCCGATGGTACTAGAGGATGACTCCAACGTCGAGATCGAGTGGATATATGAGCGCATGAGGGCCGAATACCATGAGGTCGCGTCTCCCACTGTGTCGTGGTCGGTTGGAAAGGAGTGGTGGCCTTACTCGCCCGAGAGCAGGGGGCATTACTAGGCTGAGTTTGACCAGCTCGGAAATGGGTTCGCTATCGATGTGCCAAATAGGTATTGGCTGACTATTGGCCAGGCGGATAGTGAGTTTCTTACGCTCACTTGGACTGTGCTGCTTGGAGAGAGACAGTGCCATTTGGAGTGTACTGAACCCCGGTGATTATCCAGATTGAGAACCGTACTGATTTGATGCTCTAGTGAGGAGTTGCATTGGTATGAGGATTGATATGCTTGACTTACATATTGCATCGCATGGCCTTGGTATGGCCGATAGTATTCACATCTTGTACTACATAGCCTTGGTACGGCTAGTTGCATTTCGTACTCATCAGCATGATTCCGCATTACTCCGGCATTGCATTCTTAGCACGTTCGCACACACTTACATCGCCCTCTAAGCTTTCTATAAGCTTATGCACGATTGATGCGTGCCGGTGACGCCAGGACGCAGCTGTAGTCTCGCCGTTGTTGGAGCGTGCCGCAGAGCTTTTGGAGTTTTGATATTACCACTATCTTGTATTTCCCTTTATACGCATTGTACTCAAAGTTTTTATTCATAGTGGATTTTGTGATGGTGTTCTTGTGGTTATTGTTTGTGGGTTATGCTTGTGGTTATGCTCATTACGAATTAAACTGATATTAGAAATCCTCCTTGTAGCATCCCAGGATCGGAACCTGATATATGGGTGCTAGGAGCCGAGAATGGGGTACTACGGAGGCTGTCGGCGCGTTCGGGGCGTGACAGAAGTTGGTATCAGAGCATAACTTGGGAATAACCGAGAACAACATCACATGTTTGTTATGAGTTTAGGACGATTAGGTTTCGAGTGCGAAACCTTCCGTTTGACTTCCCTAACGCTCGATTCTCGAAATTTATTAGCCCCTTATCTTTTCCATAGGACATGCCGCCCAGGAAAGCGACCCGAGCGCGCCCCGATCCACCACCTGAGGCTCCAGCCTTACCACCCGCGCCTCCCGTTCCACCCCCAGAGATTCCTGCTCCTCTACTTGAGGATGACTTTCCTTCGCCTGATGCCGGTGCGGATCCGACCGTGCCTGTTAGCGCCTCTCAGTTACAGCAGATGTTACAGGCTGTGACAGCTGCACTTTAGGGGCAGGGCAGGCACCCAGTTGTTTCTCCAGCTCAGGCAGAGCAGGAGCGCGCGAGTGTCCTTCTTCGTGAGTTCAGACGGATGGATCCTCCACGATTTTAGGGCGAGCCAGATCCGTCAGCAGCTGAGAGATGGCGCTCCGATGTGGAGAAGATTTTTAATATTATGTCATGTATGACCGAGCAGCGAGTCCGATTGGCTACATTCCTTTTCCAAGGCGAGGCAGAGCACTGGTGGACCTCTGTTACCTGCGTTGCAGGACCCGATCATGTTTGGACATGGGAGGATTTTATCAGCCGATTCGAGGAGCAGTACTTCCCTAACCACATTCGTCGTCAGAGGGCATGAGAGTTCGAGACTCTAGTACAGGGAGATATGTCTGTGGCGCAGTACGCAGCTCATTTCGTGGCGCTGTCATGGTTTACGCCATATATTGTTGATGATGAGGGGCGGAAGGCCCGCCGTTTCGAGAGCGGCTTACGTTTCGGTCTTCGAGGCCGTGTTATTGGGCACGAGCTCCCGACCTTTCAGGCGGTAGTACGAAGGGCCCAGATCTACGAGACTGAGTGGGCTGACTCTCAGAGCGGTCGAGATCAGAGGAGAGGCCGGAAGAGGCCAGCCCAGTCTAGTAGCTCTCAGCAGCATCTACGACCACAGAGGTATAGAGGTTATCCACCTGCAAGAGTACCAGCAGCACCAGTGACACCAGCAGCACCAGCAGCGTTAGCGACACCTTCTGCGCCACCCCAGCAGCTGTTTCCAGGGACATGTTTTAGATGTGGCGGTTCTGGACACCGCATATCTGAGTGCCCCCGTCCTTATCTGCAGCAGTCTAGAGGACCACAAGCTAGTCTCCGTGACGGCCCGCAACCACAACAGCGGCCTCCAAGACAAAGAATAGCGGCCCCATCGGCGGACGCGAGCCACCGAGGCCCCAGCAGCATAGGCCGCCGCAGAGGCAGCAGCAGCGTCAGGGACCTCAGAGGGGACAGACACCTCCCCAGCTAGCTCAGGCCAGGTTCTTCAGCTCAGCAGGACCCCCAGACTTCCGGAGGAGTCATAAAGGGTATACTTCCAGTCTCCTCATGCATCGCACGAGTACTATTTGATTCCAGCGCATCGCACTCATTCATGTCTGAGGGCTTTTGCCGATCGACTGGATTGCTGACCCAGTCTACTAGCGAGGGATTGACCGTATCGACGCCATTGGGGAAGACTACAGTGTTGGGCCGTTCCTGTTCGTCTTGCCCCGTTCTGGTCGGTGATATCTTTTTGCCCGCTGACTTAATTGTGCTACCGATGACAGATTTCGATGTTATCTTGGGCATGGATTGGCTTGCCGAGTACCACGCCATCATGGACTATTCCGCGAGGACAGTCATGTTCTGCATACCCAGCTTGTCGCAGTTTCAGTTTGTTGCCGAGCCCCGAGGAGAGTCGTTGTCATGCTTGATGTCCTGCGCCGTTGTGGAGCCTGTTGTCGATTATATCGATCATATTCTGATTGTCTGTGACTTCCCCAACGTGTTTCAGGAGATTCCGGGACTGCCGCCTCAACGCCATATTGAGTTCGGGATTGATCTTGTACCGGGTACCGCGCCTATCTCGAAGGCTCCGTACCGTATGGCACCGATGGAGCTGCATGAGTTGCAGCGGCAGTTGGACGAGTTGCGAGAGCTTGGATTTATCCGTCCAAGCAGTTCGCCTTGGGGAGCGCCGGTACTATTCGTCAGGAAGAAGGATGGCTCGTTGAGGCTCTGCATCGACTACCGCGAGCTCAACCGAGTCACGATTAAGAACAAGTACCCACTCCCGAGGATAGACGATTTATTTGATCAGCTGCAGGGTGCACAGTTCTTCTCGAAGATTGACCTACGTTCTGGTTATCATCAGATTCGTGTCCGAGAGGAGGACATCCCGAAGACAGCTTTCAGGACGCGTTATGGTCATTTTGAGTTTCAGGTCATGTCCTTCGGACTGACCAATGCACCCGCGGTCTTCATGCAGTTAATGAACAAGGTCTTCCGTCCATATCTCGATCAGTTTGTTGTGGTCTTCATCGACGACATTCTGATATATTCGAGGACTCGTGAGGATCATATGCAGTATCTGGAGATCGCATTGCAGACCCTCCGTGCCCACCAGCTGTATGCGAAGTTGGAGAAGTGCGAGTTCTGGCAGGAGGAGATGAAGTTCCTCGGTCACGTGGTGATGAGGGAGGGTGCCGTAGTGGACCCCTCGAAGGTTGAGGCGGTGCGTCAGTGGAACCAGCCCACGACTGCGTTCGAGATCCGCAGTTTCCTTGGTTTGGCGGGATACTATCGGCGTTTTATTGAGGGTTTCTCCCGTATTGCTGCCCCGTTGACCAGGTTGACTCGGAAGGGCAAAGATTTTGTTTAGACCGATGCATGCGAGCGAGCATTTATGGAGTTGAAGGACTGTCTAACATCCACTCCTGTCCTCACTCTTCCCTCTGGGAGTGATGGATTCGTTGTATTTACTGATGCTTCGTGTATTGGATTGGGTGCTGTCCTGATGCAGCACGGCAGGCCTGTAGCCTTCACGTCTCGTCAGCTCAAGGTCCACGAGCTGAACTACCCCACGCATGATTTGGAGCTGGCAGCAGTTGTCTTCGCACTGAAGGTGTGGAGACACTATCTCTATAGGGTCAGGTTCGAGCTCTTCTCTGACCACAAGAGCTTGAAGTATCTATTCTCTCAGTCCGAGCTGAACATGAGACAGAGGCGCTGGATGGAGCTTCTGAAAGACTATGATTTTGACCTCCAGTACCACCCAGGCAAGGCAAACGTGGTGGCGGATGCCCTCAGCCGTCAGCCACGAGGGCTGGTGGCACACTTGATGATTCAGGAGTGGAGGATGCTTGAGGATATCGCAGAGTACGACTTCGATTTTGGTCTGCAGTCTTCTATTGTTCAGCTATCGAGCCTGTCGATTCAACCCTCTCTTGTCGCAAGGGTGATCGAGGCTCAGCAGACAGATGAGTCGCTACAGGATTACCGAGCAGAAGCAGCATCCGAGAGTCAGACAGATTGGCAGATGGGTGCTGATGGTGGACTTCGTTTCAGAGGCCGATTATGTGTCCTGGATATTCCAGAGTTGCGCAAAGATCTTATGACCGAGGCACATCGATCGCGGTTTTCTATCCACCCTGGCTCGACGAAGATGTATCGTGATATGAGGAGACAGTATTTCTGGGCGGGGATGAAGCGCTAGATTGCTAGTTTTGTGGCCGAGTGTGACACATGCCAGCATGTCAAGGCTGATCATCAGAGACCTCCTGGTTTATTGCAGCCGTTGAGCGTCCCGATGTGGAAGTGGGAGCACGTGTCGACAGATTTCATTATGGGCTTGCCGAGGACTCAGCGCGGTCATGACGCCATTTAGGTTGTTGTGGATCATCTGACGAAGTCGGCACATTTTCTCACGATGCGTGCGACCTTGTCTATGGACCGGCTTGCGAGGTTATTTATCGAGGAGGTTGTGAGACTGCATGGCGTTCCAGTCTCGATCGTTTATGACCGAGATTCGAGGTTTACGTCTCAGTTTTGGGGGAGCTTCCAGAGAGCGATGGGGACTGATTTGCAGATCAGTACCGCGTATCATCCGCAGACCGATGGCCAGACCGAGAGGATCAACCAGATCCTTGAGGATATGCTTCGAGCCTGCTCGATTGACTTCGGTGGTAACTGGGATGAGCATCTGCGATTGGCTGAGTTCGCGTACAACAACAGCTATGAGGCGACCATTGGCATGGCTCCTTTTGAGGCATTGTATGGCAGACCGTGCAGATCTCTAAGTTGTTGGACCGAGGTTGGAGAGCGGCGTCTCCTAGGTCCCGAGCTTGTGCAGGAGACTTCTGAGGCTATTGATATCATCAGGCAGAGGATGCGCACAGCTCAGAGTCGGCAGAAGAGTTTTGCTGATCGCCGACGTCGTCCCTTGGAGTTTGATGTAGGGGACCGTGTGTATCTCAAGGTCTCGCCCATGAAGGGCGTGGTTCGATTCGGAGCAAAGGGCAAGCTTGCCCCGAGATTCATAGGACCTTTCGAGATCACTAAGCGCATTGGCGTTGTGGCCTATCGGCTTGCCTTGCCACCTCAGTTGTCTGGTATCCACAACATTTTTCACATCTCTATGTTGCGGAAGTGTGGGTCAGACATCGTCCCTGTTATTGATTGGCAGAGTTAGAGGTTCGTGAGGACGCTTCTTACATTGAGCAGCCAGTTTGTATCCTTGATCGGAAGGAGCAGGTCCTCCGGACCAAGGTCATACCCCTAGTGAAGGTTCAGTGGGGTCACCATTCTGCTGATGAGGCGTCTTGGGAGCGCGAGGCTGAGATTCGGGAGCGCTATCCCCATCTCTTTGATGATTGATCTTGTGTTGTATCTTGTACACTATCTTCGATTTTATATGACGATGCCTTATTTCCTCTTCTATTATGAGTTATGACTAGCTGCGATGATTGTGTAAATTTTGAGGATGAAATTTTTATTTGGAGGGGAGAGTTGTAAGACCCGTACCCTAGTCCGTACAGTTTCGTAGGCTTTTGCGATCCTACCTGTCGAATTCCGGCAATCCTCGACTCATATCCGACGTTGCGCGCGATCTTAAGCCGAGTCCTGCCTACCGAAGGCGGCTCGATCCGAAACTTGTATCCTAGATCTCGCGCCGCCACCGCGGTTCCAACGCCGTGACTCGCGCACCAAACCGATACCTAGGTGGGAAGATGTTAGTCAGCGTTCGGTTCGAAGAAACGCCGCACGTTGCGAATCTCGAGGGAATCTCTACGAGATGTCCCATCAATCAAGTCAAGTACACCACCTTACCTCCATGCCACCTCACCCAACAATAAGTACAAGTAGCCTCTCTCCCTTCCAATCATCATTTACAACCATCAAACTTGAAGGCAAGGAGCTAAGAAAGCTAGGGGAGCAAGAAGAAGGAAGATAGGTGGGTGATCATCCTTCATTTCAATTTTTAAGGGCCCACTTGTTGTGGGACCCACTTGATGTATGTGTTGTGACTATGGAGGGCCCATAGTGGCGGGGACCCTCCCCTCTATCATCGTCTCTCTCTCTCTCTCTCTCTCTCTCTCTCTCTCTCGTGTGTAACGTAAAGATGTGTGGCCCACCTGATGATGTATGTGGCCTACCATGAAGGATGTATTATATCCATGCCATCCATAGGCCCACCTTGCTAAACCATCCAATAGCAGGCCAGTTGGACAGACCCAGTTGAAGGGAAAACACCAATATCATGCTGATCCAATGGGTGGGCCACGTACATGTGGGACCCACCATGATCTTCCTATTTATCCAAGTTGTCCAGCGTCTCTGGACGCTGGACGGAAAAGGGAGGCTAACGTGGAGTGGCCTATTACATGGGCGCGTGCTTCCACGCTTTTTAAAAAAAAAAAATTTACTTTTTGGGTGTGCTACTCATGCAGGCCCCACCTTGATATATGTATGTGATCCACGCCATCCAATCTATTCTCCAGACCGTTTTAGGCGTTGAGCCGAAAAATGACGCTGATCTGATTTTCTGGCGGGCCGTGGGATCGAGAATACTTGTGTTTCCATTAAAACTCGGGAAAAAGAATTTCTGGGGCCCACCAGAAGCTTGGACCCACCTGAAACTTGGTGTGGACTGTTATTTTTGTGGGACTCAAATAATGGACGGTTTGGATCTTGCTCATGTGGGCCCCATGAATCAAAAAGATCTTGCTCATGCGGGCCCCATGAATTAAAAAAAAAAGAAGAGGAAAAGGTGGTGTTGCTGCCGGCCGCAGCTGCCCGCGGCCGCCTTGTTCTTGTGACGCGGGCCTCACGGCCCAGCTGTGGACCCCCCACTGTGATGTGTTTCGATCATCAACACCGGGCATTTGATGGGTCCCCTTTGATTATGGGTTGTCCCCAAAAATCAGCCGTATACGGAACTCAGGTGGCCCATACTATCTAAAGTCATGTGAAGACATGCTTAAACATATAAAACCACTTGGTGGGGCCTACCTGAGATTTGGACACTGCTGAAACTTGGTCTGAACCCTCAGCCAGCTGGGACACACACATTGGGTGGACGGATTGTGAATCACATCTCGGTGGGCCCCAAAACAAAAATTAAAAATTTAAAAAAAAAATTTTAAAAAAATCAGCAACGAAGAAGGCACTGTTAAAACAAACGTAGGCGACGAACGTGTGGCTGGGCCTCACGGCTCCAGTTGTGGGCCCCCACCGTGATGCATTTCGAGCATCAGCACCGTGCATTGGGTGGGCCTCCCCCCTGGCCACGGATTACCCAAAAATCAGCCGTATACGGAACTCAGGTGGGCCATGCCATCTAAAATCATGTGCAGACATGCCTAAAACATATAAAATACTTGGTGGGGCCTACCTGATTTTTGGACGCGGCTGAAACTTGGTCCGAACTCTCAGCCAAGTGGGACGCACCTAATGGGTGGATTGGATGTGTGAACCACATCACAGTGGCCTCACTTGACGGTGACCTTATAAACTGGTTGAATGGCAAATAAACCTTTCGGTGGGACCCATCCCTAACCGTGCGGCCCTGAACCGGTTGGATGGAAATAAATATCACCGTGGGTCCCTGGTCGCGTGACCATATGAACAGGTTTGATGGCAAGTAAATATCACGGTGGGCCCTGGTCCTGTAACAACATGAATAGGTTGGATTTCAAATAAATATTTTGGTGGGCCCCATGCCACATGGCCTTATCAATAGATTGGATAGTAAAATAAACATTATGGTGGGCTTCACATGTGGCCCACTTAGATGCATATGGGCTCATGTACTTAGGCCCATCTTGATGTATATTTTTAGGCCCGTTATTGAGGCCCACTTTGGTATATATATGGGCCCATGTATGTAGGCCATCTTGATGTGTTTATGGGCCTGTTGTTGGGGCTTGCCTTGATATATATATAGGCCCACGTTATGAGGCCCATCTGAGGTATTTGTGGTCCATTGTTGAGGCCCACTTGGATATATATAAGGCCTATGTGATTAGGCCCATTTGATACACATAAAGTTTATGTGATTGAGCTCATTTTTAATACATTCTAAGGCCCATGGGTAATGACCCATTGCAATGAACCTAAGGCCCATTGGTGAGGCTCATTAAGGTGACCCACTTAATGAATATAAGGCCCATGAGATACGGCCCATTTGATGCATTTGAGGCCCGGTGGGATGTACCTAAGGCACATTGCAATGTGTGATTCCGCCATGATTTATTTAATAGTATTTGAGGTGAGCCGAGCCTTGGGGACAATGTTGGTTTGACATCCACATTGTACGAGTAATGTTGGTTCGATGTCCACATTATAACTCTCCCTAAGGCCACTGATAGGCCCGTATCTATTTCATGTAGGTCATCTGGGCCCATCTTCATTGAAAAGATAGTTTATTGCTTTATAACATGTTTAGCATAGCCCCATGATTCATGATCATACGCATCATATGTATGCTTGAGATGAGGAGTGTCTGATTATAGCATGTGCCTTCGCGCAGACTGATTACGGGCTCCCCGATATGTGGAGTTGCCCTACATGAGCGCATGTATGCACATGATTGATGCATGTCTGGCAGTATGATTCATGTACTTGCATCCGTATAATTGAGATATGCCCTAGCGACATCAGGGCCATAGCCTCCACAGATATATCGTGGGTGGCTGGTTGGATACCGAAAAATCTTGTTCCAAGTAATTGGGGCGCCATAGATGTCCCTGGGTGAGAGTCCCGATGGTACTAGAGGATGACTCCAACATCGAGATCGAGTGGATATATGAGCGCACGAGGGCCGAATACCATGAGGTCGCGTCTCCTACCGTGTCGTGGTCGATTGGAAAGGAGTGGTGGCCTTACTCGCCCGAGAGCACGGGGCATTACTAGGCTGAGTTTGACCAGCTCGGAAATGGGTTCGCTATCGACGTGCCGGATAGGTATTGGCTGACTATTGGCCAGGCGGATAGTGAGTTTCTTACGCTCACTTGGACTGTGCTGCTTGGAGAGAGACAGTGCCATTTAGAGTGTACTGAACCCCGGTGATTATCCAGACTGAGAACCGTACTGATTTGATGCTCTAGTGAGGAGTTGCATTGGTATGAGGATTGACATGCTTGACTTATATATTGCATCACATGGCCTTGGTATGGCCGATAGTATTCACATCTTGTACTGCATAGCCTTGGTACGGCTAGTTGCATTTCGTACTCATCAGCATAATTCCGCATTACTCCGGCATTGCATTCTGAGCACGTTCACACACACTTACACCGCCCTCTAAGCTTTCTATAAGCTTATGCACGATTGATGCGTGCAGGTGACGCCTACTACGGAGGCTACCGGCGCCGGATTCGACGATCGGGAATTTTGTGAGCTCGGTCTCTGAGTTCGGGGCGTGACAGTCATTCCCGCCTATTCCGTGTTGATTCACGGTCATTTCGACGCATTTCACGGTCATGCCCCTTCACTTCACGGTCATTTCCGTGCATTTCACGGTCAATTCGCTTCACTTCACGGTTATTTCCATGCATTTCACGGTCATTCCCGCCTATGCCGTGTTGATTCACAGTCATTTCGACGCATTTCACGGTGAAGTGTAGTGATTGGACCGTGAAATGCTCGGAAATGACCGTGAAGTGAAGGGGCATGACCGTGAAATGCGCCGAAATGACCGTGAATCAACACGGAATAGGTGGGAATGACTGTGAAGTGAAGGGAATTGACCGTGAAATGCGCCGAAATGACCATGAATCAACATGGAATAGACGAGAATGACCGTGATTTCCATGCATATCACAGTCATTCCCGCATATTTCGTGTTGATTCACAGTCATTTCGACGCATTTCACGGTCATGCCCCTTCACTTCACGGTCATTTCCGTGCATTTCACGGTCAATTCGCTTTACTTCACGGTCATTTCCATGCATTTTGCAGTCATTCCCGCCTATTCCGTGTTGATTCACGGTCATTTCAACGCATTTCACGGTGAAGTGTAGCGATTGGACCGTGAAATGCGTGGAAATGACCATGAAGTGAAGGGGCATGACCGTGAAATGCACCGAAATGACCGTGAATCAACACGGAATAGGCGGAAATGACTGTGAAATGCATGGAAATGATCGTGAAGTGAAGCGAATTGACCGTGAAATGCGCGAAAATGACCGTGAAGTGAAGGGGCATGACCGTGAAATACGTCGAAATGACCGTGAATCAACACGGAATAGGCGAGAATGACCGCAAAATGCATGGAAATCACTATCATTCCCGTCTATTCTGTGTTGATTTACGGTCATTTCGGTGCATTTCACGGTCAATTCCCTTCACTTCACGGTCATTTCCATGCATTTCACAGTCAATTCGCTTCACTTCACGGTCATTTCCATGCATTCCACAGTCATTCTCGCCTATTCCGTGTTGATTCACGGTAATTTCGACGCATTTCACGGTGAAGTATAGCGATTGGACCGTGAAATGCGAGGAAATGACCGTGAAGTGAAGGGGCATGACCGTGAAATGTGTCGAAATGACCGTGAATCAACACGGAATAGGTGGGAATGACAGTGATATGCATGGAAATGACCATGAAGTGAAGCGAATTGACCGTGAATGCATGGAAATGACCGTGAAGTGAAGGGAATTGACCGTGAAATGTGCCGAAATGACCGTGAATCAACACGGAATAGACAGGAATGACCGTGATTTCCATGCATATCACAGTCATTCCCGCCTATTCCGTGTTGATTCACTGTCATTTCAACGCATTTCACGGTCATGCCCCATCACTTCACGGTCATTTCCGGGCATTTCACGGTGAATTCGCTTCACTTCACAGTCATTTTCATGCATTTCATAGTCATTCCCACCTATTCCGTGTTGATTCACGGTCATTTCGACGCATTTCACGGTGAAGTGTAGAGATTGGACCGTGAAGTGAAGGGGCATGACCGTGAAATGCGCCGAAATGACTGTGAATCAACGCGGAATAGGTGGGAATGACTGTGATATGCATGGAAATGACCATGAAGTGAAGTGAATTGACCGTGAAATGCATGGAAATGATCGTGAAGTGAAGGAAATTGACTGTGAAATGCGCCGAAATGACCGTGAATCAACACAGAATAGACGGGAATGACCGTGATATGCATGAAAATGACCGTGAAGTGTAGTGATTGGACCGTGAAATGCACGGAAATGACCGTGAAGGAGTATGACCGTGAATCAACACGAAATAAGCAGAAATGACCGTGAATCCTTGCAATTCCGTTTTGATTCACAGTCATTTCGTGCATTTCACAGTCAATTCGCTTCACTTCACGGTCATTTTCAAGAATTTCACGAGCAATTCTCTTCACTTCACGGCCATTTATATGCATTTCACGGTCATATCCTTCAATTTCATTTACATTCACGGTCATTTTGACGCACTTCATGGTCAATTCACTTCACTTCACAGCCATTTCCAAGCATTTCACGGTCAATTTTCTTCACTTTACAGCCATTTCCATGCATTTCACGGTCATTCCCACCTATTTCGTGTTGATTCACGGTCATTTTGACGCATTTCACGGCCATGCCCCTTTACTTCACGCTCATTTCCGCATATTTCACGGTCCATTCGCCTCACTTCATGCTCATTTTCATACATATCACGGTCATTCCCGCCTATTCCGTGTTGATTCACGGTCATTTCGACGCATTTCAAGGTCATGCCCTTTCACTTCACGGTCATTTCTGTGCATTTCACGATCCATTTGCCTCACTTCACGCTCATTTCCATGCATTTCACGGTCATTCCCGCCGATTTTGTGTTGATTCACGGTCATTTCGGCGCATTTCACGATCATGCCCCTTCACTTCATGATCATTTCCGCGCATTTCACGTTCCAATCAAATCACTTCACGGTCATTTCCATGCATTTCATGGTCATTCTCGCCGATTCCATGTTGATTCACAGTCATTTCAGCGCATTTCACAGTCCATTCACCTCACTTCACGGTCATTTCCATGCATATCACGGTCATTCCTGCCGATTCCGTATTGATTCACAGTCATTTCGTCGCATTTCACGGTCATTCCCACCGATTCCGTGTTGATTCACACTCACTTCACACATATTTATATAAATATTTATATATAAGCATATAAATTTTTTCTCTTTTTTCATTTCTTTCTTTATTCATTTGACAAGAATATCTTCTAAACTAAAATTAGTTACTTGATGTACCCTATGGGCCTGTTTGGTAGGGCAGATTGGATGGGATTTGATGGTATTAGACTGGATTGCGTGGATTTCAAGGTAATAATAGTTGCGTCATTGGATTCGTGCAAGATCTATGAGATTGTTATACCCCGGGATTGCTATATCGGGTCTGTTTAGCACGCCCAGCCAATCTGGGGATTAAACCTTCCAATCCCTTTCACTCCCCCGAACCAAACACATCCCAGGCATTTTTGAAGGGATTAGAGTGGATTGGATGGGATTTAAGGGCCTGTTTGGCCGAGTGAATCCCATGGGATTAGGAGGGATGGGATGGATTTTAAGGTAATGATGGTGGTGTCAGTGGATTTAGGTTATAGGTTTAGGTTTTAGGTTTAGGTTTAAGTTATAGGTTAAGGTTTAGGTTTAGGTTATAGGTTTAGGTTTGGGTTTAGGTTATAGGTTATAGGTTTAAGTTTAGGTTATAGGTTTAGGGATTTAAAAATAGGTTTAGATTATAGGTTATAGGTTATACGTTATAGGTTAAGGTTTAGGTTTAGGTTTAGGCTAAGGTTTAGGTTATAGATTTAGGGAATTGAGAATAAGTTAAGGTTTAGGTTTAGGTTATAGGTTACAGGGTATAGGTTTAGGTTTGGGTTTAGGTTATAGGTTATACGTTTAGGTTATAGGTTAAAGGTTTAGGTTTAGGTTATAGGGTTTAGGTTTTGGGATTTGAGAATAGGTTTAGGTTAAGGTTATAAGTTTAGTATAAAGGTTTAGGTTAATGTTATACGTTTAGGTTATAGGTTTAGATTTGAGAATAGGTTTAGGTTATAAGTATAAGTTTAGGTTAGGTTGGAGGTTAAGGTTTAGGGAATTAAGTTTAGGTTATATGTTTAGGTTATAGGTTATAGGTTATAGGTTAAGGTTTAGGGAATTGAATTTAGGTTATATGTTTAGGTTATAGGTTATAGGTTTATGTTAAGGTTTATGTTGTAGTTATATGTTTTGGGATTTGAGAAAAGGTTTAGATTATAAGTATAGGTTTAGGTTTAGGAATTCGGGTTCGGGTTCGGGTTTATATTTGAGTTTATGTTCGGGTTTAGGTTATAGGTTTTGGTTTAGGTTATAGGTTATAGGTTTATGTTAAGGTTTAGGTTTAGGTTATAGGTTTTGGGATTTGAGAATAGGTTTAGGTTATAAGTATAGGTTTAGGGAAACGACCGTGAAGTGAAGGGGCATGACCGTGAAATGCGTTGAAATGACCGTGAATCAATACGGAATAGGCTGGAATGACCGTGATATGCATGGAAATGACCGTGAAGTGAAGCGATTGGACCGCGAAATGCGGGAAAATGATCGTGAAGTGAAGGGCCATGACCATGAAATGCGTCAATATGATGGTGAATCAACATGGAATATGCGGGAATGACTATGATATGCATGGAAATGGGTGTGAAGTGAAGCGATTGGACCGCGAAATGCATGGAAGTGACCGTGAAGTAAAGACGCGAGACCGCGAAATGCGTCGAAATGACCGTGAATCAACACGGAATATGCGAGAATGACTGTGATATGTATGAAAATGGGGGTGAAGTAAAGCGATTGGACCACAAAATACACGGAAGTGACCGTGAAGTGAAGACGCGGGACCGCGAAATGCGTCGAAATGACTGTGAATCAACACGGAATATGCGGGAATGACCGTGATATGCATAGAAATGGGGGTGAAGTGAAGCGATTGGATCGTGAAATGCACGGAAGTGACAGTGAAGTGAAGACGTGAGACCGCGAAATGCACGGAAGTGACAGTGAAGTAAAGACGTGGGACCGCGAAATGAAAATAGAATGGGTTTGAAGAAGTGAGATTTGGAGAATGAGGGTTTGAAATGGATTTGGGGATGGATGTCTTATGAATGGGTTTTGGAAGTGATGGAGTGGGATAAATGAAGGAAAGGTTTTGCATGCACATCACAGTCATTCCCGCTTATTCCGTGTTGATTCACAGTCATCTCGACGCATTTCACGGTCCTGCCCCTTCTTTAATTTTCCCCGGACATTGATAGGAACGAGCCGAGAATTGAGTGATTAGACGGTCGAAATCATTGTCCTAGGCCGAACAAGTCAATACCGGGCTGGGATTGATAATTCTGACCCATTCCAAAATAAAGACTCAAGGGTGAAGAGAAATTCACCAAGAATAGTAGAATTGGGAATAAGGGGGACTTTGACCATTAACCAGGATGAATTTCATAAAACTAATAAGCACATTGCGTAGATCAGCTTCCCCTACACCAAAATCATATATGGCACGTCCCGGAGGGCCTCACCAACGCTTGGGAAATCATAAAACAAGGAAGTCCTAGGTAGGACTTCGGCGTGCCCACGCCCGGACCCGGCGTGCCCATGCCCAACCCTCCAGGGACTCGACGTGCCCACGCCGAAATTTTCTGCAAAAATCAATCAGCTTCAAAAATTCATATCTCATTCGTTACAACTCCGATTTAGGTGATTCAAAAATTAGATTGAAGCTTGATGAGTCTAGTTTTATATAAAAATAAGAAAAAAAATAAAATAAAAATTATAATATAGCTAAAATTAATCTGTTCCATCAACTATCTAAAAATTTTTGATTTCGGACAGCTGTTACTCCTAGAATTTTTATATTTTATTTACAACTCTAAACGATATGAAATTTTGTGGGATGACTTGAAACTTGATGATAAATCATTATAAAAATTTTAAAAATAATTAAGTTACTAAAAGTATAAGAAAACTTATAGGAAATAGAAATATTTTGTAATCATATGAAAAAAAACTCGGTCCTCCTCCCTTTGCAACCTGCATACGTGTGGGGCCTATTCTTTTTGGCATTTCAAGTGCCCAAAAACCTTCATCCCTCTTCTCTCACTCCCTTTAATTCCTTCTATAACCCTAGAGAGAGAGAGACCTCCCACTCTCCCATCCTCAAACCCAAACCTCCAAGGTTCCTTCCTCCTTCATACTTCTCCACCTTCCTAACCCACCTCTTCCTCATTTCTCAACCATCTTCCACTCCATCCCTTTCAACACTCAATCACATCTCCCCTCTTCCATTCTCAATCAAATCCCAACTTCACATTTTGCTTTACATCTCCCACAATCCTTTCTTAAGCATTTCTCAAATCCTAAATCGCAAAACCTTTCCTCCATTCATCCCACTCCATCACTTCCAAAACCCATTCATAAGACATTCATCCCCAAATCCATTTCAAACCCTCATTCTCCAAATCTCACTTCTTCAAACCCATTCCATTCTCATTTCATGGCCCCACGTCTTCACTTCACAGTCACTTTCATGCATTTCGCGGTCCCATGTCTTCACTTCACGGTCACTTCCGTGCATTTCGCGGTCCAATCGCTTCGCTTCACCCCCATTTTCATGCATATCACAGTCATTCCCGCATATTCTGTGTTGATTCACGGTCATTTCGACGCATTTCGCTGTCCCGCGTCTTCACTTCACGGTCACTTTCGTGTATTTCGCGGTCCAATCGCTTCACTTCACCCCCATTTCCATATATATCACGGTCATTCCCGCATATTTCGTGTTGATTCACGATCATTTCGATGCATTTCACGTTCATGCCCCTTCACTTCTTGGTCATTTCCGTGCATTTCACAGTCAATTCGCTTCACTTCACGGCTGGGATTAAACCTTCCAATCCCTTTCAATCCCCCGAACCAAACATGTCTCAGGCATTTTTGAAGGGATTAGGGTGAATTGGATGGGATTTAAGGGCCTGTTTGGTCGGGCGAATCCCATGGGATTAGGAGGGATGGGATGGATTTTAAGGGCCCGTTTGGCACGCCCGGCCACCCGGTCTGTTTGGCACGCCCGGCCAATCACGGATTTAACTTCCAATTCCTTCCAATACCATCCAATCCCTTCCAATCCACCTAGCCAAACGGGCCCTAAGGTAATGATGGTGGTGTCCGTGGATTGGTTTAAGATCTATGGGATTGCTATATCCCGAAACAAGTTCACTAGGTCTGTTTGGCACGTCAGGCATATCCTGGCCCTATATGATTTTGGGGTAGGAGAAGCTACTTTAACCAACCAACCTGGTTATTTTCCAAGATTCCATTAGGTCGATTGTTGAAAATTCATTTCATTCACTTAACGGTCAATTTCATTCCATCAGGTCCTGGGATTTGAGAATAGCTTTAGGTTATAAGTATAGGTTTAGGTTTAGGAATTTGGGTTCGGGTTCAGGTTTATCTTCGGGTTTAGGTTATAGCTAGGTTTCGGTTTAGGTTATAGGTTATAGGTTTATGTTAAGGTTTAGGTTTAGGTTATAGGTTTTGGGATTTGAGAATAGGTTTAGGTTATAAGTATAGGTTTAGGTTAGGGTGTAGATTAAGGTTTAGGGAAATGACTATGAAGTGAAGGGGCATGACTGTGAAATACATCGAAATGACTGTGAATCAACACGGAATAGGCGGGAATGACCGTGATATGCATGGAAATGATTGTGAAGTGAGGCGATTGGACCGCAAAATGCGCAGAAGTGACCGTGAAGGGTCATGATCGCGAAATGCGTCGAAATGACCGTGAATCAACACGGAATATGCGAGAATGACCGTGATATACATGGAAATGGGGGTGAAGTGAAGCGATTGGACCGCGAAATGCACAGAAGTGACCGTAGAGTGAAGACGCGAGACCGCGAAATGCGTCGAAATGACTGTGAATCAACACGGAATATGCAGGAATGATCGTGATATACATAGAAATGGGGGTGAAGTGAAGTGATTGGACCGCGAAATGTACGGAAGTGACTGTGAAGTGAAGACGTGGGACCGCAAAATGCGTCAAAATGACCGTGAATCAACACGGAATATGCGGGAATGACCGTGATATACATGGAAATGGGGGTAAAGTGAAGTGATTGGACCGCGAAATGCACGGAAGTGACCGTGAAGTGAAGACGCGGGACTGCGAAATGCGTCGAAATGACCGTGAATCAACACGGAATATGCAGGAATAATCGTGATATGCATGGAAATGGGGGTGAAGTGAAGCGATTGGACCGCGAAATGCACGGAAGTGACCGTGAAGTGAAGACGCGGGACTGCGAAATGCGTCGAAATGACCGTGAATCAACACGGAATATGCGGGAATGACCATGATATACATGGAAATGGGGGTGAAGTGAATTAATTGGACCATGAAATGTGCAGAAGTAACAATGAAGTGAAGACGCGGGACCATGAAATGCGTCAAAATGACCGTGAATCAACATGGAATATGCGAGAATGACCGTGATATGCATGGAAATGGGGGTAAAGTGAAGCGATTGGACTGCGAAATGCGAGGAAGTGACGGTGAAGTGAAGACGCGGGACCGTGAAATGCGTCGAAATGACCGTGAATCAACACGGAATATGCGGGAATGACCGTGATATGCATGAAAATGGGGGTGAAGTGAATCGATTGGACCTCGAAATGCCCGAAAGTGACCTTGAAGTGAAGACGCAGGACCGTGAAATGCGTCGAAATGACCGTGAATCAACACGAAATATGCAGGAATGATCGTGATAAGCATAGAAATGGGGGTGAAGTAAAGCGATTGGACCGCGAAATGGGCGGAAGTGACCGTAAAGTGAAGACGCAGGACCGTGAAATGCATCGAAATGACCGTGAATCAATACGGAATATGCGGGAATGACCGTGATATGCATGGAAATGGGGGTGAAGTGAATCGATTGGATAGTGAAATGGGCGAAAGTGACCGTGAAGTGAAGACGCGGGACCGTGAAATGCGTCGAAATGACCGTGAATCAACACGGAATATGCTGGAATGACCGTGATATGCATGAAAATGGGGGTGAAGTGAATCAATTGGACCACGAAATGCGCGGAAGCGACCATGAAGTGAAGACGCGGGACCGTGAAATGCATCGAAATGACCATGAATTAACATGAAATATGCAGAAATGACCATGATATGCATGGAAATGGGGGTGAAGTGAATCGATTGGACCGTGAAATACGTGGAAGTGACCTTGAAGTGAAGACGTGGGACCATGAAATGCGTCGAAATGACCGTGAATCAACACAGAATATGTGGGAATGACCATGATATGCATGGAAATGGGGGTGAAGTTAATCAATTGGACCATGAAATGCATGGAAGTGATGGTGAAGTGAAGACACGGGACCGTGAAATGCGTCGAAATGACCGTGAATCAACACGAAATATGCGGGAATGACCGTGATATGTATGGAAATGGGGGTGAAGTGAAGTGATTGGACTGCGAAATGCGCGGAAGTGACGGTGAAGTAAAGACGCGGGACTGTGAAATGCGTCGAAATGACCGTGAATCAACACGGAATATGCGGGAATGACCGTGATATGCATGAAAATGGTGGTGAAGTGAATCGATTAGACCTCGAAATGCAAGGAAGTGACCGTGAAGTGAAGACACGGGACCGTGAAATGCATCGAAATGACCGTGAATCAACACAAAATATGCGGGAATGACTGTGATAAGCATGGAAATGGGGGTGAAGTAAAGCGATTGGACCACGAAATGCATGGAAGTAATCATAAAGTGAAGACGTAGGACCGTGAAATGCGTCAAAATGACCGTGAATCAACACAAAATATACGAAAATGACCGTGATATGCATGAAAATGGGGGTGAAGTGAATCGATTGGACTATGGAATGCGCAGAAGTGACCGTGAAGTGAAGACGCGTGACCGCAAAATGCATCGAATTCACTGCGAATCAACACGGAAAAGGTGGGAATGACCCATTTCCATGCTTATCACGGTCATTCCCGCATATTCCGTGTTGATTCACGGTTATTTCAACGCATTTCACGGTCCCGCGTCTTCACTTCATGGTCACTTCCGTGCATTTCGCGGTCCAATCGATTCACTTCATCCCCATTTCCATGCATATCACGGTCATTCTCCCATATTTCGTGTTGATTCACGGTCATTTCGACGCATTTCACGGTCCCGCGTCTTCACTTTGCCGCTACAAGATTTTGTAAATTCAATCGCTTCACTTCACCCCCATTTTCATGCTTATCACGGTCATTCCCGCATATTCTGTGTTGATTCACGGTCATTTCGACGCATTTCACGGTCCCACGTCTTCACTTTATGGTCACTTCCGTGCATTTTGCGGTCCAATCGATTCACTTCACCCCCATTTCCATGCATACCACGGTCATTCCCGCATATTCCGTGTTGATTCACGGTCATTTTGACGCATTTCACGGTCTCGTGTCTTCACTTCATGGTCACTTCTACGTATTTCGTGGTCCAATCGATTCACTTCACCCCCATTTCCATGCATATCACGGTCATTCCCGCATATTCCGTGTTGATTCATGGTCATTTCGACGCATTTCGCAGTCCCGCATCTTCTCTTCACGGTCACTTCCGCACATTTCGCGGTCTAATCGCTTCACTTCACCCCCATTTCCATGCTTATCACGGTCATTCTCGCATATTTTATGTTGATTCACGGTCATTTCGACGCATTTTACGGTCCCACATCTTCACTTCACGGTCACTTCCGCGCATTTTGCGGTCCAATCGATTCACTTCACCCCATTTCCATGCATATCACGATCATTCCTGCATATTCCGTCCTGATTCACGGTGATTTCGACGCATTTTGCGGTCCCGCATCTTCACTTCACGGTCAGTTCCGGATATTTCACGGTCTAATCGCCTCACTTCACAATCATTTCCATGCATATCACGGTCATTCCCGCCTATTCCGTGTTGATTCACTGTCATTTTGATGCATTTCACTGTCATGCCCCTTCACTTCATAGTCATTTCCCTAGACCTTAATCTACACCCTAACCTAAACCTATACTTATAACCTAAACCTATTCTCAAATCCCAAAACCTACAACCTAAACCTAAACCTTAACATAAACCTATAACCTATAACCTAAACCCGAACCCGAACCCGAATTCCTAAACCTAAACCAATACTTATAACCTAAATCTATTCTTAAATCCCAAAACCTATAACTACAACCTAAACCTTGACCTAAACCTATAACCTATAACCTAAACATATCACCTAAACTCAATTCCCTAAACCTTAACCTACGACCTAACCTAAACCTATACTTATAACCTAAACCTATTATCAAATCTAAACCTATAACCTAAACCTAAACCTAAACCTAAACCTTTAACCTAAACTTATAACCTTAACCTAAACCTATTCTCAAATCCCAAAACCTAAACGTATAACCTATAACCTAAACCCAAATCTAAACCTATACCCTGTAACCTATAACCTAAACCTAAACCTTAACTTATTCTCAATTACCTAAATCTATAACCTATAATCTATAACCTAAACCTTAGCCTAAACCTAAACCTAAACCTTAACCTATAACCTAAACCTTAACCTATAACCTATAACCTATAATCTAAACCTATTCTTAAATCCCTAAACCTATAACCTAAAATTAAATCTATAACCTATAACCTAAACCCAAACCTAAACCTATAACCTTAACCTAAACCTAAACCTAAACCTAAACCTAAACCTTAACCTATAACCTAAACCTAAACCTAAACCTAAACCTAAACTTATAACCTATAACCTATAACCTATAACCTTAACCTAAAGCTATAACCTAAAACCTAAAACCTAAACGTATTCTCAAATCCCTAAACCTAAACCTACACCTAATCCTAATCTCAACTCCCTAACCTAAACGTAAACCTAAACTTGAAAACCCAAACCTAAACCCGATCCTGATCCTGCCTATTCCGTGTTGATTCACGGTCATTTCGACGCATTTCACGGTCACACCCCTTCACTTCACGGTCATTTCCATGCATTTCACGGTCCAATCACTACACTTCACGGTCATTTCCATGCATATCACGGTCATTATCGCCTCTTCCGTGTTGATTCACGGTCATTTCGGCGCATTTCACGGTCATGCCCCTTCACTTCACGATCATTTTTGCGCATTTTGCGGTTTAATCGCTTCACTTCACGGTCATTTCTATGCATATCACAGCCATTCCCGCCTATTCCGTGTTGATTCATGGTCATTTCGACGCTTTTTACGGTCATGTCCCTTCACTTGACGGCCATTTCTGTGCATTTCGCCGTCCAATCGCTTCACTTTACGGTCATTTCCATGCATATCACGGTCATTTCCGCCGATTTCGTGTTGATTCACGGTCATTTCGGCACATTTCACGATCTTGCCCCTTCATTTCACGGTCATTTTCGTGCATTTCATGGTCCATTCACCTCACTTCACACTCATTTCCATGCACTTCATGGTCATTTCCGGCGCATTTCACAGTCATGCCCCCTTCACTTCACGGTCATGAATGAAATTGACCGCTGAGTGAATGAAATGGATTTTCGACTATCGACCTGATGGAATCTTGAAAAATAACCAGGTTAGTTGGCTAAAGTAGCTTCTCCTACCCCAGAATCATATAGGGTACATCAAGTAACTAATTTTAGTTTAAAAGATATTCTTGTCAAATGAATAAAGAAAGAAATGAAAAAGGGAAAAAAAATATTTATATGCTTATATATACATATTTATATAAATATGTGTTAGAGAAAATTATTGGTAGAATAAAGTTTTCCATGTAAAAAAAATTAAAAATTAAAAAAAAAACTGCACTACAGTCAATGGCTACGGCTATAATCCGTAGCCATAGGGCCCCCAGCTGGGCGTGGCCCCCGCAGACGGGCGCGGCCCCACCGGATAGGTCAGCGAGTGGCATGGGGGGCCGCTAGCTTGGCACGCCCACCTTGGACAGGCCTCTTTGGCTACGGATTTGGTTGATTTAGCTATGGTTATAATCCGTAGCTAAAAATCTGTATCAAATAAAATAAAATTCAGATTTTTTTTTTCAATGCCGAATATTTATTTTTTTTTGGGTCCCATCATGAGGTCTATGTTATATCCAAACCGTCCATCTATTTGACGAGCTCATATTAATGCTTGAGATGGAAAATAAGACAAATCTAACTATTAAGTGGACCACACTTTAAATGGCAGTGGGGAATTGAACGTCTACCATTTAAACCCTTTTAGTGGTTACAGAAGTTTTGGATCATTATTAAAAAAAATTTTCCTCTTCAACCAGGTATTTGTGACCTTATGAATAGATTGGATGGAATATAAATGTTATGGTGGGCCCTACAAAAGTTTCAACGGTGAAAATCAATTTTCTGTTGCTCTTTGTGGTGTGGTCCAGTTGCTCTCTGGATATGATTTTTTTTTTTTTTTTTGGATAATGCTCCGTAAAGATCTCAAAATATGGATGAACGTTGTGGATATAATAAATACATAACTATGGGGCCCATGTAACGTTGATCTCTTTTGAACCGTTCGTAGGAGTTCGAGGAGCGTCAACGCTGGTCTTCGAGCACCAGCTGATCCGCTTGGAGGAAAAAGCAAGGGGATTTTTTACCTTTGGAAAGGCGTCCGTACAGCTTGGGGCGTATTCTCGCAAGGGAAAATGAGGTGGGCTTAGCCTCCTATATGGGCCATAAATGGGTCGTATTCTCGCAAATTTCTCTTATTTAATTGAATTAGATTTGAATTTTACTTTATAAGCTTTTGAATTGTATGAGCTTTGATCCATTGTGAACTCCGAGTACATTGGATGCTTAGAAGTGCAATTGCTTGCCTTAATTTGAGAATGGATTGATTTGTAAAATTCCTTGATCTATTGTAGACTTTGGGCACACTAGATGCTTTGAATTCCCTGCAATCAATTACTGAGTGCTTCATGAGAGAATTGTTTAATTGAATTCATACATGGTTGGATGTTGATTGGATTAACTATTTATCTTCCGATTGGAAGGAATCCTTATTTTGTTCTAGTTGAGTGATCGAAGTTGAATCAATTAACTAGACATTGTGAATTAATTGGAAGTGGATCCTTAGTTACACTTTAATATTGTTTTAAACCCTTCTACTCCGCTAGATTTCTTAATCTTAGAATTACCTTAGATTAGTTGCGTTCTTCCTAATTTCAGTCCGCGTGGATTTACCTCAGTCTCACTAAGTTATTACTACATTACAACGCTACACTTAGGGCCATACAACAGGAGTTACATATGTAATGCATTGTGTGTGATGTCATTTTAGATGCAACGCCTGTTGTATGGCCCTAAATCTGCCTTGATTTAGGCCGGATAAATCTGCCTTGACTTCTCCACTTGCTGAAGCGTAAGCTAATTGACCAGCTTAGATTTAGGCCAGATAAATCTACTTTGACTTCTCCACTTGCTGAAGCATAAGCTAATTGACCAGGGTTTCTGATGGGCAAGATTCGATTATATCGGCAAGCCATAGGGCATTTTCCTAACTCAATTAGGTGTGAGATGCAATGTGATGAGCTAAGAAAGGGTGTTGAGAAGGGAATAAGTGTTGCACAATGATAATGCAAAGATTTGGCAAAGCTAATTACAAATTAGACAGTAATGTCATAAGGATTGGACTGGGTATGCAAGGATTAGGGTCTTGATTGCTCAAGAGGCTAGGAATTTGGCTGGCTATGTTGATCTGGGCTAGACTCTTTGTTACAACCCTCCTTTCTTCTTAGTGGAGGGATGAAAGTGGCTAAGGGGAGAGGCTTAAGGAGGTTGGGGGGGGGGGGGGGGGAGGGGGGGATTAGAAATAAGAAGGAATTGTGTATTTATAAGGTCGAAGGCTGATTTTTCTATAATAATTTGGAAGTCCAGGGGTGAACAAGGGTAAATGACTGAGATTTTGAGATTTTTATGTGACAAGATCTCAACTGTTGGATTAGGTGGAAAAATTGTAATTTTGGGCCAAGGGGAGGGTAGAAGAGCCTTTTCACAACCTTCACATGCTTACCCATTGGAGAGGGGGAATCCCACATGCATTGGAGTCCTCCTACCTTGCCGGTGGCGAGTGGTGAATAACCTACTACCCAAGCCACGACTTTCCTTCTGCTTTGGCTGGTGGTCTCCCACTTGCTTAGGGTTCATTTGTTAGGGTTGCTTTGGACCTTTGGTGGGATAGGGTTTGGGCTTGGTCTTGGTCTTGGTCTTAATTTTGGGCTTGGTTTAACTTGATGGGTTGACTAGGTAAATTGAACGGGTTTAACCCAATGAGTTGACTCGATATGACTCAGCAAGTTAACTCAGCGGACAATAGTGCTTGACTCGGAGCTACAGCAGTTGGATGTAAAGTACTTTTCTGCGTAGGAACCTTGATGAAGAAATTTATATGACTCAACTTGAAGCCTTTATCAAAGAAAATAAAAAGAATCTTGTTTGTCGGTTGAATATATCTCTTTACAGTTTAAAGCAGGCACCAAGGTGTTGGTATAAGCAATTTGATTCCTTTATTATGAGCTTGGAATTTCAGAGAAGTGAAGCAGACCATTGTGCATATGTTCATAGCTATGGTAATGATAACTTTATTATCTTGTTATTGTATGTCGATGATACACTGGTTGTGGGTACAACTAGAGAAACTATTGGAGCAGTAAAAGCTCATTTAGCTATGAAATTTGATATGAGGGGTTTGAGTGATGTTAATTAAATTCTTGGGATGACCGTACCTAGGGACAAGAAAAATAAAAAAGTCTAGATAACCCAAAAGGGTTACATTGAAAGAGTTTTACGGCACTTCAATATGTAAAATTCTAACCCAGTCAGTACTTCATTCCCCGTTGGTTACAAGTTGTCCTCAAATCAGTGTCCTGGCACACAAGCAGAGAAGACAAATATGTCTCAAGTACCATATTCATCTGTGGTAGGGAGCTTATGTTTGTCATAGTGTGCACCAAACCAGACGTTTCGCAAGTAGTGGGAATAGTCAGTAAATACATACCCAACCTGAATAAAGATCATTGGACTGTTGTGAAGTAGATTTTTCGTTACTCTCAAATGGTACTTCTAAGGCAATTATTTGTTATAGTGGCCAAAATTTAAACTTAATTGGGTTTGAGGATGCAAATTATGCAAGAGATAGTGATAAAAGAAGATAAAGAAGATATATAATAGGTTATATTTTTGCTTTGGTTGACGGTGCGGTTAGTTGGATGTCGAAATTACAGTCAGTGGTGACCTTGTATAGTATAGAAGCATAGTACATATTAGCTACACAAGTATGCAAATAAGCTATTTGGTTGAAGATGTTGCTAGAATAATTGAAATTCAAAGCAGAAAGTGGTGGTGATTCGTACTGTAACAATCAGAGTGCATTACACTTAGCAAAAAATCCAATATTTCATGCTTGAATAAAGCACATTGATGTTTAATATTACTTTATTCATAACATGGTGGAAGATGGTCAAATCTCATTGCAAAATATTCACACCGATGACAATATAATAGATATGTTAACAAAGATTATTGTAAGGGGAAAAGTTTGTTTGGTGCAAGACTTCTCTTGGGCTTGTTGCTACCTAGCGTTTTGGTGATGTCTAGGCGGCTGTTATTAGGAGTGTTTTTCGCACTATTACAGAAACTAGTCTTCAAGTAGGTATGTACGACTCACTTTAGACGTCTCCCAGTGGGAGACATCTTTTCCCGTTTTGGTCTCTATTTTGTACTACGTAGGTATGTACGACTTACTTTACCCTGTACATATGAAGCCTAATTTTCCTATGACTTCTAGTTAGGATATCTTGTAATCTATATAAGAAGGGACATAGTTAGAGAGTGGTACTTTATTGCATTAATTCGTCTTTTAGGATATTCATTTGTATGAGATTCCTTATACGGATGGAAGAGAGACAAGCCTTGTATTTTTATTTCTCTTATTTTTAGTAAAGAAGAAATATTTGTATTATTGTTTCATAGAATAGTTATATTGTTGAACTAAGTATGTTCCTATGATCCTTTTGGCCTTTTGTTTGACCTTTATTATTATTATTATTATTATTTTGGTTTGTGTATATTGATCATGTGCAAGTATTTTTATGCAACAATTTGTACATGGATTTCAAAAAAGGAGCAATCATAATTGGACTCAACTCGTTTAAACAACTTATCATGTGTGAGGTAAAGCCAAATTTTATATTGGAATTCTGGCTACTTCTGTTTAACTCAGTGCATAAAACACACTTGAAGTCCACCATATAGTATGGTATACTGTATGTATAATCCACTCCATCTATCAGGTTCTACCCTCCTTGGCCATAAGGCAAAAAATCAGCTAGATGCACAACTCATATGGGTAACGCCATATGGAACAATGGGAATGGAATAGCAATCACGAGTTTGTGTGTGGTCCACCCTGGTGTATATATTTTATCAAACAAATTAATAAAATGTAATACGCTAGGATGAAGAGAATACAAAAATTAGCCCAATGCAAAACTAAGGAAACCACACAATGTGAAATTAGTGATTTTGGGATCAGTTTTACATTATTCCCAGTATCGTGGTTCCTATGAGTTTTTAATCCAACATATCTTCTTAATTACTATGCAAATAATGTTTCTCACCAGATGGACGAAATTGATTTTAATATACAACATCGTGGACCCCACAGAGCTTGGATGTTTATACCTGGCATAAAATAGGTGTTGTAGGCCTCAAACTCCATATAATAGGGGAAACAAAATTGACTATGGATCGCTTACCATATCGTTGGATCAGGAGCCGTGTTCGGTGTGATCTAAACCGTTTATAAGATTAGCCTGGACGTAAATGGAGGATATCTAGTGAAGGAACTTTCCTATTGGAATACCTCAGAACTATTACTGTTTAACCTTTTTCTTCTTCTTATTTATTTATTTATTTATTTATGATAATGGACGTTGCTTTGGTAGCCATTGATTCGAAGGTGTAAGTTTTCCCAATCTTGAAGATTTTTTAGGCAACAACCTTCAGCATTGTATTTCGTCAGATCAACCGCTTGGATCAAAGACACGCACCAGATCCAACAGATATAGTCCCGAAGTTGAGATGCATTGGAGAAAACCGAAACTTACGTAATGAGACCGGAATCATGTACAACACTTGTTTTGCAAGTAAAACACCCAAGCCCTGTGTGGGGCCCACTAGTTTTATATTTAAAATTAACTCTGTCCTTCACGTTACATCCATAGGTAAATAATAAGACAGATACACAACTCAGGTGGTCTACAACGCAGGGAACAATGGGGATGTGGTGTCGACCATGGTATGTATCTTTGCTCTGCTCCTAGGCTGGGCATCGCCGGTTGCAACCCACCAAAAATGGTAATGCAGCACGTGGGGATTAACTGGTGGGGCCTTTTAACATAGCGGCTAAACAAGCAAACAAGCAATTGCATACGTGGAGTTGAATAGGCTTGCATTGATTTAGGGAAGGATTGTCTGGTTACTACATATGTACGTGGAGTCCCATGTAAATACTATTTACATATTTATGTAAGCAGTTTACTTTGTAAATTGTTTACAAAATATGTGATTTTTTATCCTCACTTGTTTGTGCTAGAAACAAGTGTAAAAATGTAATGAATATGACCCAACCTGTGAAAATTGGTGGCATGACGTACCGTCTCACCACATGAATACACCTTGGATATCACGAGTTCAAATCAATGTAGATGGGTTCGGCCCCCCCTCATCAGCATACGTGACAAATCACTTTGATTAGATGATCATACTCGTAGGATTAGTAGTTTGGGAAATGGATAGTTCATATTTAAGTATATTAGAGAGGTATAACTATTGATTTGGACTGTCCATTATGTGAAGCCCATCTTCAACTGTCTAATCACTTCGATTGGATGATCTTAACCATCAATTAATGGTTTTTTTTTTTTTTACACGCACACACACCCACAAACTCACGCCGTAGTGGGATTTCACCAGCTATGGGTACTCGAACCTTTGAAAATCCTTTGTGGTCCGACCACCATGTGATGCCCACCCATCTCAAATCACTTTTGACTGTATATCCTTATACTATAGTTAGTGGTTTTGGGAAATGGACGGCCCATGCCGAGTATAATAAAGATGTCTCAGCATCAATGTGGAGTGGCCATCATGTATGATCCACCTTTGATTGCCCATCCATCTCAAATCACTTCGAATGGATGATCCTAACCATCTAATTATTGGTCTGGAAAATGCATGGTTCACATTGAATATGCTTGTTTGATTTTCTTACCCATAAATGCAATGTAAATGGGTTTGAGTACCCATTGTGGTGTGTGGGTGTGAGGGTGTGTCTGTAAAAAAAAAAAAAATTGTAAATGAGTCATTATTACCTTTTAAAATGGTTTCTTTTTTGAGAAATTACTACCACTTAAATTGTGAGAATTTTAATTAAATTTCATGTATTTATACATGCACAAAAATGCCATGATGAATATGTTATATTCATGCCGCTCATATGTTCCACAAGCTCATTTTAGGGCATGCATCCAAAAATGAGCCAAATCCGCGACTCAAATAGACCACACCACGTGAAACAGTGATTATAATGGACCTAAATGGATGAAAGTTAATGCCTTCTTAGAACCGACGCTAATCATATAGACATAGATAAAGGGATTTTTTTTTTTAAAATTTTTTAAATCAGCTTGATTCAAAATTTGTTTGGCACTCAAGCAATTATCAATGGTAGGCATTCAATTCCCACTTTTTAATGTGGTGTCGTTCACTTGAGCTTTAGATTGGCCTCATTTTTGGGCTCATATCCTAACATGAGCTGGCAGAATGGATGGGTGGCATGGATATGATCTATCCATCATGGTAGACCCCACAATTTTTGTCACGCCTCACACTTCGGATACAGAGTGTGCACCCTCAGACCTGAGTTACGGTCTATGACTCGTACACTAAGTGTATATAATCCACTTATCAAACTGTTGCTACGAGGTGCATTTAAAGGTATTCTAGGTTCTCACCACATAAACATACAAACATTCACATCATTACACGTCCATTGTTGCTACTCATTCCATCACATTCACAACTACAAATTTAAACTCTAAAATCAACTATATCCACCCATCTGGGAATTTTATTCAACTATAATATCAAATATTATTTAATAAATTTTAAATATAAACCATGAAACATCAAATCTAACATCAGTAAGTAAAAAAATATAATTAAATCCCTATCAACTAATTTCATAAATAGATTCATCCATCTAGTACGGCAAGTTCATCTTTCGCCAAATACGGCCATTGGTACTGAGTTTCATCTGCTAACCCAACCTCATTCTCCAATACCTGATTTGATTACCTTGGATCGTTAATCTCTATACAGTTGTTAAATCCACAACGTTAACTGGGCAGGCTAGTGAGTGAGCCCATCATGGTTCATACATAGCACGATCAAACTGAAATAATATATGTATGCAGTATGAGTATGGATCCAGAGATGTCATGGGATGTATGTTAAGTGGGATGGTCATTTACTTATATAGGATATTTGTTAACCCAAAAATTGTACCCGATAGACATCCACCGTAGGTAGGCATGGGTCATCTATACCCATCAGATATCTACCTAGGTAGGCTGGGCAATCATACATCACTCTGTGACTAGGCTTCCACTATTATGGGCATCTGACAATGAATCTACCAGGCATAACCATCCAAAGAGATCCTCCAGGAACCTAAGGCACGAGGTGTGCATTCATTTGCAATGGATGCATGTAATGTATGCTCAATGTCTATACATCAACATGTATAGTCAACCGATACATCTCTCTCGAATAGGAACAACAGAATTAGGATATCGTTGATTAGCATGATTGCATGTTCAATATGCATCAGGAATCTTTCATGATATGTATCATAAAGCAAGAATTATAATAGCACAACATTACAATCATATCAATCATGGCGTTTACAATCAATCACATCATATATGTTAATCGTACAAGTATGAAACAAGTTGGGATTCACTAACAGTTTCAAGGTCAAGTCGAATTCATCGAATAATCGAAAACTTTGGAATCTAAACTTTGAATCCCTATTAAGATGGTTTAACATATTACCATTCAATTAAACTATTCCAACAAGTAGGGTCTGCCTCTTATCATCAAGTCAAGACAACCAAACATTACTCCTTAATTAAATTCAATTTGAAAATCAACAGGGATTGTCAATCAATATAGTCGATCGATCGATTGATCTAGCTCGATGGTCTTTGATCAACCTTCCAATCGATCGACTATAGATCAGTGAAATTCGAATTTTAAAGTCTCATGTCTCAAGACAAAACTTGTCACCTTTGATCGATTGAACATGCCCATCGATCGATCGAGACTGGTTAGATTAAATTTGATTTAGTTGTGGACAATTTTGGTCATTCTCAATCAGTACCCTCGATCGATCGATCCTGGACTTCAATCAATCGCAATTCAACATGATATTCAAATTTGATCTCTAGAAAAAAATCAACACGTTCGATCGATAGAATGCTACTTCAATTGATTGATCGAAGTCGGATAAGTTTCGTTACACGATCCGATTTTTAAAAAATTTTAGGGTCTCTTCCTCTTCCTTAATTTAGGTGGATTTAATTAATTCCGGGATTGTGTCTGTCACGCCCCAAACTCAGAAACCGGACTCACAAAATTTTTGGTTGCCAAATCCAGTGTTCACAACCTCTATAGTACCCCATTCCCAGCTCCAAGCTCCCATGCACCAGGTTCCGATCCTGGGATCCTACAAGGAGGATTTTCAAGGTGACTTTTTTTTTCTTTTGTAAAGGAGCATAATCACAAGTGTACCCAAGTCACCAAAACATCATAACCACATATCTACTAATATAATATTTGAGTACAGTGCTGAAAGGGAAATACATTATATAACAAAATTTCAAAAGATCAGGCACATGCTCCTACCTCAATGCTACTGCAGTCTAGCATAACCTACACATAACGAATGTGCATAAGCTTACTACAAAGCTTAGAGAGTACGTGCATGTGTGCACAATGCATGTGTCAAGCATACAAATGTTATAGTAAGCGGAAAGATGGATATCAAACTGGTAAGTCCATAAAATACTATCAGCCCTATCTAGGCTATGCGATGCAAAGACATAGTAGGCCAAATGTCATATGCTGAGGATGCAATGCAATATTCAAATCCTGACAAGTCCATAAATACCATCAGCCTTATCCAGGCTATGCGATGCAAAGACATAATAGCATACAAATGTTATAGTAAGCGGAAAGATGGATGTCAAACTGGTAAGTCCATAAATACTATCAGCCCTATCTAGGCTATGCGATGCAAAGACATAGTAGGCCAAATGTCATATACTGAGGATGCAATGCAATATTCAAATCCTGACAAGTCCATAAATACCATCAGCCTTATCCAGGCTATGCGATGCAAAGACATAATAGGCCAAATGTCATATGCTGAGGATGTAATATAATATACAAATCCTGACAAGTCCATAATTACCATTAGCCTTATCAAGGCTATGCGATGTAAAGATATAGTAAGTCAAATGTCATATGCCGAGGATGCAATGCAATATGCAAATCCTGACAAGTTTATAAATACCATCAGCCTTATCTAGGATATGCGATGCAAAGACATAGTAAGTCAAATGTCATATAATGAAGATACAATGCAATATGCAAATCTTGACAAGTCCATAAATACCATCAACCCTATCCAGGATATGTGATGCAAAAGGAATGACAAAGCTGGTGTGTGTAGTCGGGATAATAGTACATGTTATCACAAGCTGTGGAGTTAATCACAAGGGACTTCTATCCAAACCAGTCTCATACCTGATTTGGATAGCTAGACTCAATGTGGTAAACTCTTGATCTCAGGTTAGTCGCGTACCTAACTGAAATCATGGTCACTGCGAAGATGCACATAAGGATTTAGTTGCATACTACCAGCCCAAGTAGATAGTGAATAAATGAATGAATGAGTCAAATGTTGAACATGCAACTCCTACTTAGTAAGTCCACATTTTAGTACAATTATCATCATCAAGGTCTAGTACACTCTACACTGGCTGCCGCCCCATCGCGTGCATGCCCAGGCGAGTGGAAGAGACATCACTATTTACCTTGCTAGTGGTATGATAATGCCCACCCGACTTGTTGATAGCAGACCCATTTACGAGCTGGTCAAACTTAACCTAGCTTATAGCCCCCTACCCTCAGACAGATAAGGTTAAACCCCTTTCCAACCGACCACGACACAGTGAAAAATGTGGCCTACTAGTATTTGGTATTCGGGCGCTCATGTAATCAACTCGGTCTCGACATTGAAGCATCCTGTTGGCCTACAGGGTTTAGGGACTTTCACCCAAGGACATCCTTAGCACCCTAATGCTAGATCAGATATTTCCAGTATCTAGTCCGGCTATCCACGATATGCCTGTGGAGGCAACAACCCTGATGTCGTTAAGGTGTAATGCAAATGCATCATACAATGCGTGGATGCATGAGTCCATCATCCGAGTCATGCAACCATGTCATGCAAGCCATACATACATACAGGATAACCCCATCTCTTATGGGTTTCCTGAAAGTATCCCAAGCTTGTAAAGTCGTTAATGTGGCCTTGACATGCATAGACAAGCCGAAAATCATGAATTAGCCATCATCCAAGTCATGCATACATGATACGAATGAGATATGATAACATACGATTATAACCACTATGCATGAGATGTGTAATCCCATATCAAGTATAAATCAAGGCTAAATCAATATAAAGCAATGTTAACTCAAATGTAAAAGCAATGTTACATCTAACATAAAATAGTGTCGCATTAATATAAAGAAAGCACCATGTCAACATAAAGGAAGTGTTATAGCAATCATGAGCACAAACATTACATAAATTATCAAGGAAGTTTTGTACCAATACACATGTAAAATATCGCACCACATGGAAATTCATCATTCATAATGGGCATAACCTACTTGGAAACCAAGTTTATCAAGGCCCATAGGGCTATACTTAAGTGGTCTTTCAAGCTAATGGGCTCACTCAGCAAGCTCGCACCTAAGTGGCCAAAACATATAACTATCGGCATCTACATGGGATAACAAATTATAGGATCCACCAAAAAATCATAGTGGGCCTGAAATGGTCATCAAGCCCTACAACTATCCCTAAACAAGGCCCAAGAGGGTAGCTTGCAACCAACCAAACACAGGCCTACGATGGGCTCAATACATGCAATGTGTGGAACCTAAACGGTAATTCAATGGTGGAAACACGACACAAACCACAGGGTTGGCCCATGGTACGACAACTACACATAAATACAGGCAGGCCTAATGGGTAATCACAACGTGAACAACAAAGCAACCCATGGTGTGGGCATCATTTATTCACTAAAGAGAATCCACAATTAAGTTAGATTGCAAATAAAATCATTATGGGCTCCACAAATCTAACGTGGATATGACTAGGTGGGATCCACTCAAATCTACGCCTAATGGGTCCCGCATGCTCCTACATAGGTGGGCTTATAGTCGAAAGGCCCACTCATAGTGAGCCATGTGGGCACATAAAGAGTCCAAGATGGGTGCCAGTCGTAGCCTCTAATTACAACTCAAGTATGCTCATAATAGCCTAGAAAGGCACACACGTGGGGTTCACCGACAATCATGGTGGGTCCCCTAAGTATCTCAACCCAAGGGTATATGCTATGATCAATCATCACCCCACAACATGCATACAAATTATGCGTATGGGCATATGTCTAGTCATGATACTAAGCATATTCTTAGTGTGTCATATTAGGCCAAGTACACTAGCATGTTATCACACATATCAGGCAATAATTGGCCTTAATCGGCACATCATATGCAGAGAGTGGGAATTGAACGACATGCCTCACTAGAAATATAGAAGTCTATGTAGTGTGGCCCACATTAGACTAACATCAACTTATCATGTAGCCTACAAGGCATGAAATATATATATATATATATATATATATATATATATATATATACATATATATATATATATATATATATATATATATAAAACAAGGCAGGGTCCACTGGGAGTGACCCGGATGGATGCCCACATGTACAACACGTGTGTCACTAGGCTACCAATCCATTTAGGCACATGGCCCACTAATGATGTCCTGAAATAATCAGATTATCAATAACATCACTATAATTACTTTAGAAAATGATCTACACCGTTTGATCATTGCTAACGTAAATCGATGACTACAGATCATTGGTTAGTTACTAAGATGTGATCCTATGCTCATAGCCCATTTGAGTCTTGGGAATTCATTAGTTCAGGCAAAGTATATGCTTAAATGGATTTAATAAAACCATAGTTCAACATTCACACACTAACTAATTTAAGGATTTGTATTCAAGATGTTAAATATAGCCAAAGACCTAAGAGATCTTGATTCCAGGGATTCCCAAGTCCAAGGGATCCCAAAACTAGGTGTCCAAGGAATCTCAAAACCAAGAAATCCCAAGTCTAAGAGGTTTCTACCCCCACATTATCCTATGGTGCGGCCCACTTAAGATCTAGATCAACCTGAGTTTTGGGCCCATAGCCTAACATGATCTGACAAGACGAATGAACGAAGTGGATGGGATATATACATCATGTACGGTCCCACGTATGGGGGCAGCCCAAGGAGATTTTGGCCCTCACGTCACTGGGCAAAACCACCGAGTAACACCTTTCTTTTTATTTGTTTCTCTTTTTTTATATACATCATCAGTGTGGGCCCCACGTAGATCTTTTACTCCGTTCACTGTGTAGTCCATCTCGAGTGGGTCTAACGGACTTTAATTTGGGTTGATTTGGATGAACATGGACTCCACAGTGGGCCTTGGAAGATTTCAATAGCAATGGTTCGTTTCCCCTCATCACGGCCCACTTGAGATCCAAATCTGTCTCATCTTTCGGCCCATGGCTTAAAATGATCTTAAGAAGTCGATGGATTGTGTGGATTCAATATAAACATCAGAACAGGGTCCCACTTGTAAGACCCAAAATTTGTCATCATTCATATATATATTTTTTAATGGTTGTATGTTTTACATACACTATTAAGGTGGGCCCCGAGTGGATAATCTAATTTGTTCACCATCTTTGCTAGATCGAGTGGAGTCCAATAGACTCTGGTTTGGGCTATTTGTATGATCAAGGATTCTAAAGCGGGCCTTAGAGGGTTTCAACAGATGGACATTATTACCCATAGTACGGCCCACTCGAGACTCATATTTGCCTCAAAATTTAACACATAGCCTAAAATTATATGGGGAAGATGGTGGACTGTGTGGATTAAACAAATTCATCATGGTGGGGTCCACGTGTGAGGGTAGCCCAAATGGTCTTCCGCCCTCATGTCACTAGGTAATAATGCCCAGTGACATCTTTTGTTCTTTTTTCTTTCTTCCTTTATTTTTTGTTTTCTACTGTGGGGTCCATTAGTGAATAATCCATTCAGTCCATTATATCAGCTAGCTCTCTATGGTCCAAAGAAGTCCAATGATGGGTAGGTCCACCACCTACACACACAACAGTCGGCCTTAGAAAGTTCCAATAGTGGGACTTTGTTTCCCTCGTTGAGGTCCACTAAGAACTCAGATTTGTCTCATTTTTTGTCTCATAGCCTAAAAGGACATAGAGAAGGTGGTGGACAGCATGGATTAGACAAAATACATCAAGGTAGGTCCATGGTTGGGACACCCCCACCCCACATCCCCATGGTTGACGTGAGGGGGTGCTCCCACTCCCACCATCGGTTGTGGTGTGGTCCACCTAATGGTTGGATCGGTTAGATTTTTTAGCTCCACCGCTAAAATCAGCCAGCAGATAGATGGATGGTGTGGATCTAAAAAAATACATCAATATGAGTCCCACAAGTAAAAACTCACTCCAAACCTCCCATGCAAGGTAAGAAATGACGTGAGTAACCCATCTCCTCTAGTATTTGTAGTATGGCCCACCTGGGATTCAGATTAGCTTCATTTTTGAGCTCAACGCCTAAAATGAGAAGGAAAATCGGAGGCTGGTGTGGATGATACACACACACACACACACACACACACACACACACACACACACACACACACACATCATGATTGGGCTCACGAGAGAAGCCCATATGGTGGCTTTGGAAGGTAAATGGTGATGGAGACATGTCTCTGGACTAGGGCTGTACACGAACCGGGCTAGCCCAGTTAACTCGCTCAACTCGGCTCGAAAAAGCTCAACTCGGTCTGACCCGGAACTGAGTTCGGTCCTGTAACAACTCGGAAAATCCTGTACAAAGACCCGAGTGTCACCTCAGGAAGAAATCACACAGGATCAAATCCTTTAGAAATTAGACAAAGTTAACTAAGTGTTAAACTAGATTAGTCACGAAATCCGCTTGAATCACTTTAAATACGATCTGCAAGACTCAAAACTTGTAGAATCATTGACGCTAGGTTACACTAAAATTTAGGATCAAACTCATTACCCGACTGCTCTCGGGAGCACATTGAAACTCCGTATCAGATCTGGACCACACATCGAAAGTCCGAATGATACGAGGTTACAGAATTAGGATTGCCTCACTGGGCTTGACAACCATCTCGAAAATCAAATCCAAACAGTGTCCCACGGCTATTCGCTTGAGCCCAGAGTGAAGAGTGTGAGAAAACTTGGTTTTCTTTAGAAATTTAATACAATTTAAGTAATCTGAGACTTGATGTTTGTAGGCCAATTATAAGAAATCAAACCATCCGAATCTGACCCAAATACACCCTCGGATCAGGAAACATTTCCCATAAATGTCTGTGTACTTGTAACCCTGATCGAGATTCGGTGACCGTTAAACTGAAACTGGTCCGCCACGCGTGATCTGAGAATCCGACTGGAACGAAAACTTAACTCCACCTAGATTCGTAGTCTGTGAGCTTAAGTCCAACCTTTGGCTCAAGGGGGGCTTTAGAAGTGCTTCGTTGAGCTGAAACAGGTCCACTTTAGATATAACCTAAGTATACTTTGACCTTAGGTCTATTTCGGTGTGGTTTTAGGCTATATAAGGACCTTAAACCCTCTCTCATTCAGCCATATGAATTTGAGAAAAACCCTAGGTGTGAGAAGAGTGAAAAGAGAGAGAAAGTGTGAGAGAAGTGGGAGGATCTCCCTGCTATCTTACCCTGTCATTCTGCAAGCTTAACCACTCCATTCTAATCATTTTTCTGGCGATTCCGACATCGTTTCTATGTAAGAAACCCTAAACTTAATCTGTTTTGGGGTTTTGATAGTTGTAAGTTATGAAATAACTAACCTAAGGCATGTTATAGGTTGCCACATCGCCGTATACTAAAGCTTAGTGAATCTATCGAGTTTATTACGCTTCTACGGCATAAGGTGCGGACTTTAGACGTATAGGTTATGATTTTCAACGCTTTCAATGTCAGATAATGATAGATTCATGATCTGTATGTTATTGTACATGTACAAAGTGTTGTCCGTTTCATTTTTCGATTATACGTTAACTATGTTGAATATACTGTATTCTTCATATTTGTAGAAAGTACCGTATATGTATAAATTTTGAAAGTGTGTTTGCCATGATTAACTACTGTATGATCATGCTATATATGTGTATAATACTTACTTGGCGAAAGGGTTCGCCCTAATACATGTTTTTGCTAGTATACATTATGTATGTTAAAAGAGTGTATTCTAAGTGTTTCTGAAAATGCTTGTAAGAGTAAGTACTTAGAGGATTGTGCTTTAGGTAGGTGTTGAGATAGGATTCTCAGCTACCTTAGAGATGTATATGATTTCCTCCATGCGGTTTGTTTAATTTAACCGCTTACTTATGAAATATATGTGTTTGTATTTCCTGTTTATATTGTGCTTTATAACATGCTTGAATTACTTTGTTTATTCTGTTTTACTTTATATGCTTCTGAATAAAGGATTGATTGTGTTTGGGGCTATGATTATGGTCCAGGCAATCGAAAACGAAAATGAATGCGTGGCTGAGATTCATTCACCATGCGAGATGTGTTCGAAGAACCCGAGTTGTACTTCGGTTGACGATAGTGGCTAGCCACATCATATCGTTCAACTTGTTGTGCACTCGAGCTAGCCGAGCTCGTCAAGTAACCCGATCTGTCTAATGTATCTTCACCATATTTGGACGCTACTACTTGAACCTGAGGTACTAACCTTACCAGTGAAATCCTGTTAACCGTGGTACCTCGATCCGCCAAGGCTCATGAGCTGGGCATGGTGGTATGAGACACCGTGGTCGAGCTGTTGGCCTACGATGGGGCCACGAGCCTCCCCGTAGTGACCATTTAGCAACCAGACTCGTGAGCCGATTATGGTGGTATGGGACACTATATTCGAGCTGTCGACCTACACTGCTTTGATGGGTGATGGGGGAGTGGTGCAACGATTCCGTGTAACAGCCCTAGCAGCCCTAACCGTACCCGGTGTAGTGACCTCGAGCATACTCTAAATCTGTAGTGAGGCGACGAGCCTTCCCGTAGTAATAGAGTATAAACTAGGCCTGTATTGATAAGGTGATGGGGGAGTGGTGTAACGATTCCGTGTAACAGCCCTGGTAGCCCTTGCAGCGACCTAGAAACACACCTTCGTATAAGATTGTCTAGAACTGACAACCCTAGAATAGATCATTGTTTGGGGAATGATATAAGGAAGGTACCTTAGTTTCCCAATACTACTATTTGAAATGGACTAATAATAACTCGGTAATCATGCTCATCATCGCATTGCATGTGCCTGGAAGATGTGGAGCATTGAGGGTGACAGCATCGCCGCACGAGGGAGTATGTTGGCGAGGGCATGCATCATAATCGCATCTCATCCTTGCATTAATTACAGTACTTAGGAATGTTGATTGTACTGCTTTATCATTACTGTTTGACTGAATTGATAACATGTTAACTTATGCTTTATTGTTCCACTGAGTTAGCTACTCACTCCCATGTTACGGGACAGTGTTCTGGAAACCCACCAGACTTTGTCTTTGATGGAGGTACCGACGATCCACAAGAGACTGACCCTGATTATTATGAAGATCAGGATGAGTTTTCTTTCATGCAGTTCTTTGGTGGCTTTGCTTAGGCAATCCGGATTTACGGGACTAATGGGCTATCACGACAGTTAGACTATTTTTTACATTTTGTTTTGATTCAGTACATGTGTATGATGACTCAGCGAAGTAATTATACTCTGGAGACAGATCGAGATCGTTTTGTTTTTATACACATCTATATATGTTTTTCAGTCTTCCGCTTGCGTTTTATACATTGATCTGGAGTATGGATTACTGTTTTGGTATAATCTCACTCATGTTTATTGCACTAACACAGACAACATTCAATCATAAGCATTTGTGTTGCATAAGTGATGTTTTGGAACTCGGGTGTTGAGTTGCTACTCGACCCCCGATTTTCAGGGCGTTACAGGTCCCGGACGGGCCATTTTCTTCAACTCGAAACTGAGTTCGGGCCGAGTTCGAATATGTCCCAGTTCGGCCCGACTCAGTCCAAAACCTGACTCGACCTGGCCTGACTCGGCCGTTTTACAATATTTATATATATATATATATATATATATATATATTCTTAAATCCTTACTCTAACCATTTGAGACAGAGAAGTGAGAACGCCACCCGACCCTAAACCCTAAAACTCTCTATCTCTCTCAATCTCTCTCTCTCTCTTGTCCCTCTCGTCTCTCCCTCTCTCTCTCTTAATCTCTTTATCTCTCGCTCAATCTCTCTCTCGACTTCTAAGATAGTTCACCGCTCATCTTGAAGTGATAGTGACTCATCCACCACACAGGTGTCATAGATTTACAGCAATCCAGGCTGTCCAAATCATGGGTCCCTTTGTAGATGGAGCGAGTACAAAAATCACGTAAATTTGAAGGTCGTAACCATTTAAGTTTGATGATTGAAACATTTTAACCATTCATTTGATAGCCGCTAACTGGATAGCCTGGATAGTTTGACATGTTTCAAGTTATTCACCGTCCACAATGAGACGCATAACTTGAACCGCCTAGATTCACCCAAATACAAAAAGGAATTATAATGTCCTGACTAGTTAGATTTTTTGTGGAGTCTATAGTTCAACTATCTAAACTGTTGATCAAGGGCCTTATAATGGGACGTGGATTACCTACCAAAGCCCTTCCCATGAACTTGCTGTAAGGTCCGAAACTGGCCCGAACTCACCCGATTACTGACCGGGCTGAGTTTGGGCTGGACATGATGGCCCGGTGACAGGGTCGGGCCAGGTTCGGGCTAGGTTTGGCTGGTGACCGGGCCGGGCCGGGTTGAGCCCAATTCGACTCGGTTCGGCCCGATGTACACCCCCACTCTAGACATTGTTGTTTCTAGCGATGATGGTGCCACTACCCCTCTCCCTCCCTTGTATTTTAAGGGTAAGGTGGGGCCCACCTAGGAAATCCACTCCATCCATTTGAATGTCCAACTCATGGTGGGGCCAAGAAGCTTTGGATCACATCCATTTTTGGTGTATTTTCATCATCCAAGTGTGCTTACACAATTAACTGGCTTAAATAAAAATTAAACAGCACGATGGGCCACACAAGGTGGTCCACGCTATGATAGCGTGCGGGACATGTCCTCCAATAGTGTGGCCCACTTGTGGGTCCCACAACACCATGAGAATAAAAAAAGAAATGGAAAAGAAGGAAAATAGATCCGGCCATCGGGATGGCCCCCCACCACTATGGGATCCATCACATACTCAATTCATGATCAAGGTGGGTCCCACCCTTATGGGCCTACCAAAATAGAGAAATCACAAAGAAGGGGAGGGTTTTGACCCTCCCATGCACTCACCTCGAAGAATGGATGGTTGGATCGTCTTGGATCGGCGATCGGATGGCCCACTAAGCTCCTTTCCACCTCTAACCTCCTCTAATCACTCTTTTCTCTATTCTCTTACTCTTACTCTCTTAATCTTTCCTAATACTCTCACAAACTCTCTTTCTTTTCTCTTAATCTCTTCCTAATCTTTCTTTCTTTTCTCTCTTTCTCTCTTAACCTCTCCCTAATCTTTTTAATATTTTTCTCTCTCTTAATCCTTCTCTACTCTTGCTAGAAAATGGTAGAAATGAGAGAGAGTTAGGGAGTTTTTGTGGTAGAGATTTTAGGATGGGGAGAGAATAAGGGGAAGATGGAGGGGTAAAATGAAGAGACAAAAGATAAAAGAATGATGGTTAGCATAGGTAGGGGTATGGGTTGCATGAGAATGGCATGTGTTTGTTTGACTAATCGGGAGAGAGTGACATGAGTGATGGATGACTTGATTGATGGATGGGTTGATAAATTAATGGATTGATTGATTTGACAACAAGGAGATTTGTGCAAGTGAGGCCCTCTTGCATTGCGCGGCCCACCTCGGATTGTACCAAAACTGTAACTCCTAATCTAGGGGTCGCAGTGGGGCATGTCGCGCGGCGTTGGGATCGTAACACCTGCACGGTCACTAAGGTACAAGTCTCAGGGTGTTGCGGTACTAAAATAGGGTCACGATCAAAACTCATTGATCTGGTCAGCCAGGAACATGCCAGCATCAAAATGAAACATACAAGGGGTTAATTAGGGTACGGGTCTTACAATGTCCAACTCATCTAATGGTTTCTCTCATCATCGAATTCGGAGTAACCAAAAGATTGCTTGGATCCAAAACATCTGGAGTCTATAAGTAGTGGTTGAAAACTGTTTTTTACATAAATTATCGTTATCTATGCAATTCGCAGATCGTTGTAGGAAATCCCTCAATCAGATCACTCTAGAGTTTCAATTCCTAACATGATTCAGCTTTAGGATCCTTTGATTCAAATCTTCCTATATTGATTAGGCTAGATTTCTCACAACTGATCTCTGAACATGTAGAATTAGCGTGGAAGCCATTTTCTTCTCTACAAAACTTCTCCATAGATTCAAGAGATGGGCGTAGGGTTAATCTTCCACGACCATTGATTAGATCTAGCATTTTTAGATAGAAAATTATGAAAAATTAAAGAAAAATTGATGAAAACATACCGATGGAGGCTCCTCTTTCGTAGGGCTTCTCTCTCTCTCTCTCTCTCTCTCTCTCTCTCTCTCTCTCTCTCTCTCTCTCGGCTGCTCTTAAGCTTAGAGTTTTCTACAGAAATTCCTGCGGTTTCCCCCTTATATAGAGAAAGAGCCCTGGATCTAGAAGATTCCACTAGGTTTTGTGGAATTTGGCAAAAACAAAATCCTGCAGTGTTAGGAGTTGATACTTTGACCTATCCTTCCATCGAGAGTTCTCCTACCAACTAGGCTAAGTGTTTGGTTTTATTAATGGCCATAAAAATAAATTTATTGAGTTGATTAGTTGGTTCTCGTATGGGTCTCAAAAATCAGGGTCGTAGCATTCTACCCCCTTAAAAGAAAAACTTTTGTCCTCAAAATTTATCTGATCTAATCTTTAAACAATCGAGGATATTTTTCTTGAATTTTCGCTTTTTGCTCCTAGGATGCTTCGTTAACTCCATGATGAGTCGACAATACCTTAACCAATGGCACGGTCTTGGTCTGCAGAATATGCTCCTTTTGATCCAGAATGAGAATTGGTTTCTCGATGTAAGTCGCATCCTCCTGAAACTCGAGGTCTTGCCAATCGATGACATGCAAAGTGCCTTTTTCGTACTTCCACAACATTGATACGTGGAATACATTATACAAACTTGCTAACTAAGGTCTTGGTATTGATTCCCTAGTGGGGGTGTCTAACAGTGAAGTGTGAATTGACAGTAGGGTGTACTAATAAGCTAACAAAAAAAAAAAAAAAACTAGCCAACTAAGGTGACAATGCGAGATGATAAGCCACGACTCCAACTCATTCTAAAATCTTAAAAAGTCCTATAAATCGAGGAGCTCACTTTCCTTCATCGGTGAAACTTTCAAAAACAAATGGTCTCTAAAAAAAAAATTCAGATAATGCCTTTGATTATCCACATAGTTCTTTTGTCTACTCTGGGCCGTTAATAACCGTATTATGATAATTTCTACCTTTTTCATGGCCTCTTGAATGAAATCAAGTTCAACTGACCTTTTCTCTCCTACTTCAATCCAACAATTCAGCATGCGACACGGATGCCCATAGAGTGCTTCATAAGGATCCATTCCAATGCTAGCATGATAACTGTTGTTATATGTGAATTTTGCAAAATGAAGATTGGTATCCCAACTTCCCTTAAAATCTAGGGCACATGTATGTAACAGGTCTTCGAGTATCTGATTCACATGTTCTGTTTGCCTATTTGATTGAGGATGATATATTGTACTGTAGTCCAAAGTAGTACGCATGGCTTCCTACAAACTTATCCAAAAATGCGACATAGAATGTGAGTCACGGTTTGATACGATAGAACTCGACACTCTGTGAAATCGTACAACTCCCTTAATATAGAGCTTGGCAAACACGTTCATAGAATAGTTGATGCGAATAGGGATAAAATGCTCTAACTTTGTCAGTTGATCTACTATTACCCATACTGAACTATGCCTCTTCTAAGTTAACAGGAATCCAACTATAAAATCCAATAAAATACAGTCCAATTTCCATTTCGGTACCTTCAAAGGCTGCAAAAGACCAGAGGGGTTTTGCTGATTAGCCTTGACTTGCTAACAGGTAAAACCTCACAATACGAATTCGTCTATCTCCTTCTTCATATTCGGCCACCAAAATGATCGCTTCACGTTCTAGTATGTATTAGTTCCATCCGAGTGAATCGAAAACTTTGATCAATGCGCTTTTTTCAAAATTTCTTTTCGTAATTCCAGAATATCTGATACACAGACGATTCTGATATCAGATACCTTTATCCTCCTAAACATTCCATTCAGAGTTATCCTTATTCAACCGCTTATCCATCATCTGGGTTAATCATTCGTTATTTCATTGGGCTTCTATAATCCTCTCCTTTAAGGTCTTCTTAATCATTATATTGTCAAGATGAATATACTGTTCCTGAAATTACAATTTCACGTCAAACTCCTTCACAAAGTCTAGCATCTCCCATTCTCGAATCATTAGCCTGGCTATACTTTGTTGCTTATATTGATACCTGTTAAGAGCATCTGCCACCAAATTTGTGCTACTAAGATGATAAGATGTTTAAAATTATAATCTTTTAGAAATTCCACCCACATTCTTTGCCTTATATTCAAATCCTTATGCGAGAAAAAATATTAGAGGCTCTTGTGATCGGTAAATAGATTGAATTGTTCGTCTTATAAATAATGTCGTTAAATCTTAAAAACAAAAACTATGGCAACTAACTCCAAATCGTGTATCGGATAATTACGCTCGTGATTCTTCAATTGTTATGACATGTATACTACTATATCTTCCTGCATTAATACGCAACTAAATCCAAAACTGATGCATCGATATAAACAACGAACTTCACTCCCTCTCAAGGAAGGGTAAGAATAGGCATTGAAGTTAATAATCGCTTGAACTCTGTAAAAGCTTCTTCATACTTCATCCACTTGAATGGTACATCATTTCGTGTCAAACTCATCAATAGGCCATAAATTTGTGAAATATCCTTAATGAACCTCCTGTAGTATCCGGCAAGCCCAAGGAAACTTTTGATATCTGTGATAGTCGTGGGTTGCTTCTCACTAAACCATCGCTTCAACCTTTGTTGGATCCACTATAACTCTGTCTTTGGTGATTATGTGTCTAAGGAACTTCACATTCTCCTTCCAAAATTCACACTTTGAGAACTTAACGTACAATTGGTTTTCTTTCAGAGTTTGTAGCATTGTTCTTAAGTACTCGTGTTCTTCGTTAGTCTTTGAATAGATTAGTATATCATCAATAAATACAATCACGAACTGATCTAAAGATGGATGGAGTACCTTGATCATCAAATCCATGAACACAATTAAGGTGTTGGTCAAACCGAAGGGCATAACAAAAAACTCATAGTGCCCGTAACGTGTCTCGAAAGTCATCTTATAAATGTCTTCTTCTTTGATCTGTAGCTGGTGATATCCCGACCTCAACTCAATCTTGAAAAAGTAGCAAGCTCCCTTCAACGGATCGAATAAATCATCAATACATGGGAGTAGGTATTTGTTCTTGATGGTCACTTCATTCAACTGATGATAATTTATGCATACCCGCATACTCCCATCCTTCTTCTTCACAAATAATTCAAGTGCTCCTAATGGTGACTTGCTAGATCGGATGAAACTTTGGTTTGTCAATTCTTCTAACTGCTTCTTAAGCTCTTGCAGCTCCACCGGTGGCTTATGATAGGGCTGCATCAATGTAGGCATGGTCCCTAGTACGAGATCAATACTAAAATCTACTTCTCTTCTAAGAGGCAACCCAAGTATGTCTTGGAATACTTTTAGATAGTCCTTTATGATTAAATGTGCTATATTAATAACTCTTAAGATTCTCCATCCTTCAGGACCATGATACATTCTACTCTTTTGTCCTTCTTTCGCCTTCGGATTTAGAAAGGCTTTCTCACTAGGATAGAGAAATTCATTGTCTTGGCATGACAATCAATTTTAACGTGATAGGAAGTGAGTTAATCCATCCCTAGGATAACATCATATCCCTTCATCTCCATCATGACTAAATCTACTGGCATGGGGAAACATTCAATTCTAATTTCACAAGATTTACATTATTTTTCTAAGGTGGCGATTTTTCCCACAAGTGATTCTACATAAATTAGTTTGCTAAGGGCTACGGATTGCATACTTAACTGTTCAACTATCGCAGTTGCAACAAATGATAACAAAGTTTCAAAAACAAATAATATGGCAACGGGCTAATCGAACAAGATAACTGTACCTTCTATGACATTATTATCCAATTTTGAATCTTCCATATGTGCGACAGTGTAAACTTTGGCTTACAGAGGCTGTTGTTTGAATGGTTGTCCTCCTTGAGAATTCATGGAGCGCGATTTTGGTGATTTTGAGGCAGTCGAGGAGGTGCGGAGTGCGATGCCTAAGGGTATGAGTGCAGAGGTATGAACGTCTGAGGTGACTAAATAGACCGTTGAGTTAGTGTAGGGGATGGTAGTTGTGAGGATGACAACTGAAGTGGTGGCAACTGCCTAATGTCTCTAAGTCCAGTCCTACAAAATCATGCCTTATACTCATACTTCCTGCAATACATGCAATGTCTTGTGAACTGTCATTCTTGATTATTTAGCGTTAGGGTCGAAGCGTTGATCTGTTGGCTCTTTTCCATAGGTTGATGATGAGTAGGTGCAGTCATGTTCTGATGTTCCCTTATTTGTGTATGGGTCCGCTCGTAGAGCCTTGTCGACAATCTCAAAATATTTCTTAATGTCTGCGCAACTAAATTAGGTCTTAATTTTTAGCGGAGGCCTTCCTCAAGATTTTGAATTTTAAACTCTTTATCTTCCACCACCTTTAGAGCATTTCGAGATAACTCATCAAAGTTTGTCTCATACTGTGTGTAGACACCCCACCCAGGCTAATGTCTTGAGAAGGCAAAGACAATCCGAGAACCATGATCATATTTGATCCGAACCCAGATCCGAACCCTAACCCTGATCCGAACCAAACCCTAAACCAGACCCTAACCCAAACCTTAGCCTAAAAATCCTAAACCTAGCCTAACCATAGCCTAAACACTAATCCAAATCCCAAAAACTCTGTCAAAATCGAAGCATACAAATCAGTACAAAAACACACCCATTTGAGCCCAAAAGTCCGAAAGGAGACTCCCAGACGAGCCAGAGCACTAAACAAATCCCACCGACTAAATCCCGGCCCAAACCAGGCCCGAGGCAAGAGGCCGGCCCTGGTGAGCGGCACTCGACTACCATCCAAGTATGAGACATGTGTCTCCTCTGAGCAACGGCTATCCCTTGTCCCAAAGTCAACTTTTATATAGATTTAGCCCCCACCCCCCCAAGAGTTAATGAGAGCATGCCACATGGCATTCCTCTCTCCTCAACTAATCCCAAGCTGTCATGTCAGCTTTTACCCCTCTCAAACTTAGCAATTACAACAATGTCATTGGAAAATGCTATAAATAGCCCTCTCCTCTTCACATTTCACACAACAACTTTCACTTTCCAAATCTAAGTGTGAGAGAGAGAGAGAAAGAGAAGAGAAGAGAGTGAGAGTGAGGGTGAGAAGGAGCTCCCAAGCCTCCAAGTCCAGATTTTTCAGCTATTCCCTTAGCCTCCTCCCTACCTTCCCAACCATCCCAATCCCCAAGTCTAGCTCGGATTGATCATGGTACAATCCATGTCTTAGCATACTCAAGATCAAGCCAAAGATCTATTTATTTTACATATAAGCATTTATCATGACATTTATTCCCTTCTCAACCCCCCTGCTTCTCTAGATTTCTAGTGAACATATACTTTGTGACTTGCCGTATATTGGATACTATCACATCAGAAATTCCTAGTAATCTAGTCCCTCTTCTTTACTATTGCATAAGCATCATTACATCCGCCTTCTAGACATATTCCCAGACGTATGCTCTTTGGCTTGCCGAATTCTCGGATCTTGCTACATCAGAAATCCGTGTGTGCCTAGTCCTATTCCGACCATAACATTCATCTCTTAAGATTTCCTTACCACACCAAGTAGAGACCGTACATTCGTACGGGCAGAGAGGGTGCCTAATACCTTCCCTCTCCATAATCGAGGTCCCTTACCTGGAATCCTGGATCATAGACCAGGAGTCAATTTAAGGAAGGAGGATCTTCAGATTCCTCTGACCTTGCATATTCCGCGGGTTTTAGCCGATGACTGCGAGATTTTAAGGATAAGTGACTAGTGGTGACTCCAAGATAGCATCAACAATCCAAATCAGTCCAGTCACCCTAATTGTCATCCTATACACCATTACCATTAAAAATAAGAACGTGGGCACTGATTCCCAGCTTTCACAAAATGACGACTCCACTAGGGATTTGCAGGAGCATACTAGCTGAGACCCGACTCGAAAGCGTGTGGTACTCTAATCTTAAGGGACATTCTTCATACATTGCATAAAAAAAATAAAAAATAAATAAAAAAACAATCTTTGGCTTACACTTGTCTAGGCATCAATCCGAGCCATGACTACTCGATCCCCTACGGCTATGGCCACCCATGAAGAAGAGCCAATAGCTCGGCCAACTCCCGAAACATCAGCATCAATACTAGTACCGGCACCAGCACTTATACTTACCCCAGTACCGCTACCTGCACCAACACCTATACCATCACCAATGGACTCACCAATTACTGTAGCCATGAATGAACCGGCTCAAAATCTCAAGACAATGCAAGAACTATTGCTTCGTCTCATACCAGGCATTATACCAAGCATGTAGGCAACACAACCCAGTATTCAAACCAATCCAATCCCTCAAAATCCTTTTACTTTCTCCCTCACTCCTCTAATAAATCCTGTTCTCCCCCTTCCGGAGGAATCAGTACCAGATCAACAGCAACCGACAATCGGGAGCAACCCTCCAACACATTATCCAACACATCCCCTCGGAAATGGGAACAACAATCAACGGATAATGTAGGTTCCCCCTAATGGGAACCACCGACAAGAACTGGCAGATGCCCACGAAGGGGGGCAGTTTCGAGTCCAACTCACTCCCCCTAATGGGAGTAAATTCCGGATCTGACAGATACCCTGGGCGGGAGCCATTTCCGAACATGACACCCTCCCTCGAAAGGAAGTGGAGTTCAATTCCAGTTACCTCCCGCCACCGGGAGTCCATCTTCTTTCCAACAACCCCCCATGCTCGGAAGCCAAAGGGTCGAGAAAATCGATCCTTATAAGGAGGAAACAGCCCAAGCCCTACATCGAGAGGCAAGATATCCACAACACAACAAGTCAGAAATTAAGAAGTTGCGGGAACAGCTGCAAATGGTACAAAATCAACTGCAAAGGCAGCAAGGAGTGGATCATCCATCCACTAAATTCAGGGATCTATGTCCCTTTCCGGACGCTCGGGTGCCTCTAAACTTTGAAGTACCAAAATTCAAAAGATATGATGGTAGTGGGTGCCCCACAGCACATTTAAAAGCCTTTTATGGGGAACTCAATACGATAGCAGGGAATGATGGGGCTTTGATACGGCTCTTTCAAAAATCCCTTAAGGGCGATGCTTTGGATTAGTATACATCGCTGGATAGCCATCAGATCAGGACTTGGGAGAGACTCTCCCAAGCATTCATCGACAAATTTTCGTACAATATGAATATGGCTCCGAGAAGGGCAGATCTGGCTGCATTAAGACAAAAAAGTGATGAATCATTATCAGCATACATAGGACGATGGCGAGCCATGACAGCCCGAATGAGAAACCCCGTCAATGATGAAGAGCAGATATCTATGATCGTCCATTCAGTAAGTCCGAACATTTCTAGATTTCTAATCTCATACCCGTACGTGAACTTCTCCCAACTCATCTGAGCCGAGGAACAAGTGGAAGCCAGGACCATCTCCCCGTGGTGGCATCAGGCCCCCTCAATAATAAAAAAACAAAGTCGAAGGAAAGCCCATCGGATATGCGAATGAAAATAGCACCGCCCCCATGCAACGCACTACGAAGGTTAACAATATCGTCACCAACACTCAAGGCAATTAGTACGCTCCACAACTAGAGCCACAACAAAATAGACAGTACCAACCACAGCAGACCCAAAAGAGATATCAGGCGCAGCCGCCTCGACAACAACAGACAAGCAATGTTGGGCAGGAAGTTTACCCCTTTAGCACGAACATACAGTCAGGTCCTGATAATGTTGATGCAAAGACAACTTCTGACACTGCTCTAACCTTGACTTTCGCCAAATCCCCTGCCCGCAAGCTACAATGAGAATGAGTATTGTGCATATCATCAGTCTCCTGGCCACTTGACCGATCACTGTTTCGCCTTGAAACATGCGGTTAAGGATTTGATCAAAAGCTAGAAGATCACGATCACCTTGCAGGCTAACAAAATAGCTCAGGCTAACATACTCCAAAATCCCCCAGCACATCCAGCACCTCTACCGTCAACAACATTGAGGAAGAACATCCTACATACTCATCCCCGTATCATTCCATACAAGCAATCATGCCTGATAGGACAAATCGGACATGAGGATACCAACAGGCACCTCTACCTGGGCTAGGTATTCCTTGAAGTAGTACCGAAGCACAGCCTCTCATCATCCAAGGGGCGTCGACAACATCCATCTAGTCACACTCTCAGCCTCTCACTCTCCAAGGGGCATATTCATCTCCATCCCCGGCATATCCAAGTAGGTCGGGTCTTGAACCTCTTATTCTTCCAATATGCCTCCCTGATCTAGCCCCTTCGACCTTGCAAGGGGCACCCCCAGTCCAGCATCCAAGTTTCCTCTTACCTCACCAACTAACGCATGCCCAAAGAACCCCTCCTTCGCAAACCACACACAAAAGAAGGAGGAGGACCCCGCCGTTACATCTCGTGAGGATTTAGTCATATCCTCGAGTCCACCATAGATTGTTCCGGCAACAACTCTACAGCCTCAAAAGTCGATGATATACTTGGAAGGGAGGATGGTTCCCTCCTATAACACAAAGGCAGTCCCATGGCACTACATCCAGAGTGCACCGAAGTAGGCAACAATGGTAGGTATTTCAAAAGAGACAACCAGAATCCAAAAGAAACTCGGGGAACTTTTGTCGAGAACAACCCACAAAGATGATGCTACCTATGACATAGCAGCTTAGCTCAAATCCATTCCCGCACAAATTTCCATTTGGAAACTCTTGTGCACATCGAGATCGCATCAAGAAATTTTTGTGAAAACTCTGAATGATGTACACATCTCTCCTGATGTACCACCTGAGATGGTAGCAAGCATGATCGGACAACTTCTCGCACCACAAGCCATCACTTTCTCTGATGATGACCTACCCCCTGAGGTCCGCAAACATGGGCGCCCACTCAACATAGTTGTCCGTTACAAGGACCTCAAGATCTCACTCGTGCTTATTGACAACAGATCAAGCTTGAATGTTTACCCTTTAAGGACTATCAAATGTTTAGGGATCGAACCATCTTCTTTTAGGCCCAATACCATGAGCGTTAGAGCCTTCGATAACTCCCGGAGGCAGGTAGAGGTAGAAATAGACATTAAAATACAAATTAGACTAGACATGACTCTCATCATGTTCTAGGTCATTGATATCCTTACTTCGTTTAACCTTTTGTTGGGGCGACCTTGTCTCCATGCTGTTGGAGCCAACCCATCCACCCTCCATCAAAGGGTTAAATTCCCTTAAGGAAATCGAATCATTTTGGTACTAGCCGAACTAGAAATCATTCTACCAATAGCAGTCAATATCCCAGAACCTGACATCCCAGTAATAGATGTCCAGCATACAGAGGGTGACATACCATATCACAGCTTCGAGTTTGAAATTGTAAATTCCATTGCCAACCCCCACCCACTCGCAGCTGAATATGTCATCCCCCCAGCTGAACGGCTAATTCTGAACTCCCGTACCGAGTTCCATGAGAGAGGTATGGTAGTAAAGCTAAAAGATCGGGCCACAAGGCCCGGAAAGAGCAACCATTCAAGTATCCACCCATCGAATTTTTCAAGGCTGGGACAGTTTATGGTGACAGGATGATCTCTCTCGAAAATCACCTCTAACGACTCAAACTAACAGAACACTCCAGCCAGGAGTCCACCTGGCCGCCAATACGATGGGACAAGATCCTCAGAACATCAAAAGCACATCTAATGCTAGGGGCAGAACTCCCAGACCCATCACATGAGGCTAGGGGCACGGAAACAGGGCAACCCACAGAGGACCCAGGACCAAGAGTGCCCATTACAAGGCACACAGACAAGAGCGGGGAGACACCCATCCCCACAAATAACCGAGGGGAGACACCCCCACCAACAGCTCAATAACACAAGGGGCAAAAGTAACCCCTTCATTAGATCGAAAAAGGAAAGTGGCCTTCCCTTGGCTGGACAGACATCAGGATCCCACCACAATATGAACCTGAGGAGCCTGAGGAGCTCCAACTCCTAAGTGGAGAGATTGGGTCAAACGCAGACTCTGAACCTGGTCCAGCAGACATCATGGTCATTGGGACGGATGACCCATAGGTACGAATAGTTCAGGACAATAGAGGTGAAAGGGGGAAAGAACCGAACTGGTCAGCCATCCCCCTAATGATCGAATCGGCAGGTAAGTCATCCACGAACACCGGTCTATAAAAAAAATTGCCAATGTAAATATCAATTGGCATCCTGGACTAAGAAGGATCAATCATGGTTTGCAACGCCATCTTGTTTGGGATCCCTTAGCAACACTAAAAAATAAAAATAAAAAAAACCTCGAAACACAAAAACAACAAATATTTCAAAAATCACAAAAACATCAAATATTTCTCAAAATCACAAAAAATCAGAAACTCTTCAAAAACCAAAAGCAACAGAAAATCTCTCAAAATTCACAGTGCCAAACACATCACACACAATACTAGAGTTCGAGGTCAACTCGTACAATTTCGATCTAGAGGTAGATTTCGAATTCATGGGTTTGGATGAAGCCTATGATGAGGGAAATGATGATATAGCTCTCGAACTTGAGGATTCCCTCAAAAGTTTCAAAACAAAGGCCAACATTATGGCTGACGATTTCGAAGTTATGAACTTGAGATCACTGGAACTCCCTAGGGAAGTGCGCATCGGTAGATTATTACCTCCGGAATACAAGTAGAGGATGATGGAATTCTTGAAGGCAAGGTTATCCAACTTTGCTTTCTCTTATGAAGATATGCCAGAGATCAATGAAGATTTGGTGGTACACCACTTGCCAACAAAACTGAAAATGAAGCCTGTCAAGCAGAAGCTCCAAAGAATGAAATCGGAAGGGGCCCTAAATGTCTGTGACGAAGTCATCAAGCAATACAATGCGGGGTTCTTAGTAGTCTCTAACTATCCGGAATGGCTCGCAAATATCGTACCGGTTCCAAAGAAGGATGGCAAGGTCAAGATGTGCATCGACTTTAGGGACCTCAATAAAGCAAGTCATAAAGACGATTTCCCTCTGCCTCACATCGATACGCTAGTAGATAATACAACTAGACATAAGATCTTCTCATTCATGGATGACTTCTCTGGTTACAATCAGATCAAGATGGCCATCGTAAATCGTGAGAAGACATCTTTCATCACACCATGGGGAACTTTCTGCTATCGGGTTATGCCCTTCGGGCTGAAGAAAGCGGGAGCTATATATCAACGACCCATGACTGCCTTGTTCCACGATATGATAAACAAGGAAATGGAAGTCTATGTGGATGACATGATCATCAAATCTCGCACAATCGAAGGACATTTTGAAGACCTCAAGAAGCTCTTCGACAGGTTAGAAAAGTTCAACCGCCTCAACCCACAAAAGTGCGTCTTTGATACAACTAGAGACACTACTAGGCTTCATTGTCAGTGAAGATGGCATCCAGGTAGACGAGACCAAGACTAAAGCAATCATCAAGATGTCACCTCCCAGCACCGAAAAAGAGATTCGGGGTTTTCTTGGAAGGATCTAGTACATCAGCCGATTCATCGCACAGCTCACGCCTATTTGTGAGCCCATATTCAAGCTCTTAAGGAAGAACTCGCCAAAGGAATGGAACGACGATTGTCAAGCGATCTTCGACAAGATCAAGAAGTATCTGCTAAACCCTCCAGTGCTCATGCCTCCTACACCAGGTAGGCCACTACTGCTGTATATTTCTGTCACTGTGGAAGCAATCGGATGCATCCTTGGCTAACACGGTGATACAGGAAGAAAGGAGCAAGTGATCTACTATCTAAGACGACGGTTTACAAGCTACGAAGCCAAATACTCCAGCTTAGAGAAAACATATCTCGCCCTGGTCTGGACGACACAACGGCTACAACAATACATGATCGCTCACCCAATCCTTCTGCTCGCCTGCATGGACCCGTTAAAATACTTGTTCAAAAAACTAGCACTAACGGGCAGGATCGCAAAATGACAACTACTGCTTTCCGAGTTTGACATCACCTATGTCACTTAGAAAGTAATCAAGGGACAAGCACTGGCCTACCATTTAGCAGCACACTCTCTGCCTGATTACCAACTACTGAAGACCTTCTTCTCTAACGAGGACATCCTCCTGATCAAGGAAGTAAAAGAAAGAAAAGCAGGCGAGTGGACACTTCTTCAATGGAGCTGCGAGCTCAAAAGGGAATGGAGTAAGAGCAATGCTCTACTCTCCCGACGACATCCCAATTCCCATCTCCAGGCGATTGGCATTCCACTGCACCAATAACATGGCTAAATATGAAGCATGTATCGCCGGTCTAAGAGATTCCATCACCCTCAACGTAAAGAAGTTACGAGTTTTCGGAGACTCACAGCTCATCATCAATCAAACAAATGACGACTAGAGGACCAAGGACGAAAATTTGATCCCTTATCATATCTATCTAGAGAATCTGACCGAGGAATTTGAAGAGATCACATTTTCTTGCATGCCCCGAGCCAAGAATCAATTTGCGGACACTGGCTACCCTCGCTTCAATGTTGGAGATCCCAAGAGGAATTGCTGAATGGGAACTCACCGTCGAATTCCAGGAGGAACCTGCGTTTTGCCTACAGATCGACGAAGTCGAAACCTCTTTAAATGATTAGCCATGGTACACAGACATCAAGGAATATCTTGAAGATCAAAAGTATCCAGAAGGAGCGGCATCAACCGATCATCGCACTATTCAACAGCTAGCGGCTCAATTTACGATCACCGGGGGCATCCTCTATAAGCGATCCTTCAATCAAGTCCTTCTCCACTGCGTGGATGAAGTAGAAGTAGCTCAAATCATGTTAGAAATCCACAAAGGACTATGTGGCCCACACATGAACTAACATATGATGACAAAGAAGATCATACGGCTCGGTTATTATTAACTAACGATGGAGACAGATTGCTACAAACACGTCAGGAAATGCTTCAAGTGCCAGGAACATGCGAACCAGATTCATGCGCCTGCTTCTGAGCTGTACAATCTGACGACACCATGACCCTTCTCTATATGGGGACTTGACATCATTGGCAAAGTCAACCCCAAAGCTTCAAATGGGTACGAATACATCCTGGTGGCAGTAGACTACTTTACCAAATGGATAGAGGCAACGTCTTACACTATCATCGCAACATCTTATATGATCAAGTTCATAAAGAACAATATCATTAGCTGGTATGGGATTCCTCAGGCCATCATTACAGACAACAGGACTCCGTTCGTCAATAAAAGGATGGGAGATTTCCTCGGCAAATTCAAGATCAAGCATCATCGGTCAAGCCCCTACCGTCCTCAAATAAATGGTGGGGTCGAAGCCGCGAACAAGACTATCATCTGCATACTAGAGAAAATGGTCAAGACATATCGCGACTAGTCAGAAATGCTCTCATACACACTCTGGGCTTATCGAACGTCGATATGGTCTGCTATAGGCACAACTTCATATGAACTTGCATACGGAATAGAAGCAGTATTGCCAGTCGAAATTGAAATCTCATCACTCCGAGTATTGCTAGAAAGCGAAGTTAAGGAAGGCGAGTGACAACAAGCAAGATACGACCAACTGCACCTGGCAGACGAAAAGTGCATACGTGCGCTAAGCCACTCGCAATGCTACCAAAGAAGGATCCAACAGGCCTACAACAAGAGGGTCTAAAAGAGAAGATTCAAAGTCGAAGACATGGTCATGAAACATATCCTATCGCTGCATCTACCATATCCTAGAGGAAAGTTCAAACCATCGTGGGATGGACCGCTGATCATTCGGGAGGTACTCCCAGGAGGAGCCCTCCGGCTTACCGGTTTGAGAGGAGAAGATCTTCCCAAGCCCATCAACGCCGACAACGTGCGAATCTATCACGGGTAACCACGCCTAACTTTGTCAATGGTTACAATCACTAAGCTGAGATCAATAAAAAAAAATCAATTCTCCTACAAAAAGAATGCAAAAAAAAAAAAAAGAAGAAGAAAATCAGTTCTCCTATAAAAAGAATACAAAGAGAGAAAGAGAGAGAGAGAGAGAAAGGGAGCAAAAACTCCCACAAAAAAAAAAAAAAAAAAAAAACAAGAAGAAAAAGACAAAAAACTAAAAAGAATGCAAAAGGAGAGAAGAAAATAAGGTTATCTTATATCCCCCAAAATAATCTGACCAACATAAAAATAACTTGCAATTGTAATCAAAGATAAAGATAGGAGGGTAACCAATCGGCCGGCTATGAAGGAAGTTTTTCTGTCTCTCGTGGCACTTCAAAAAAAAAAAGGAAAAAAAGAAAAACATGCGTAAGCAAAAAGGGCGAGTTGAAAACCCAAAAGGGCTACTCGAGTAAAAACAGCGGGCATGTAGCGAACTTGGTGAAAACCCAAAAGGGCGCCAAGGGTAAAAAAAAAAAAGCACAAGCTGCCAAGGGGCAAACAAGAACAAAAACTCGGAAGTAGTAAAAATCCGAAAGGACGCTACAGGCAAAAATGATGAAAAAAGTCAGTCGTAGTGAAAACCTGAAAGGGCGCTACGAGCAAGAATGATAAAAAGATTTTTTTAAAAAGTACAAGTACAAAGAAGTTAAGACAATGAGCAAATAAAGAAATGCAAGGAAAGGATTGATCCTAGATCAGAATTCTGTTAGACTCTACCCAAATCCAAAGGGCACGGTCCCAAATGCACACTCTCAAGGAACCAAGATCTCTAGAACACAACCCAAACTATTGAACACAATGTGGGCTGAGCCCAATATTCTGATCCCAATCATCTAAAGCACAAATCCAAACACAAGCAAACACAGACAAATTTGGCACAAACAAAAATTTTCATTCCTTTTAAACATCTTTTTTTTACAAGTACATTGTTTTCCTTCTTTTACAAAGAACAAAAATAAAAACATACATGTATATACAGGATAAGTAGGCGACGAAGTTAGGGATCACAAGGTAAGCCTCTATCCTATCCCTCATATATCGTCAGCCTTTGCCTAAGTCTCTCTACCTCCATGCGCAAGTAGAAGACCTCGTATCTCTCCAAGCGGCACGATGCAATCATGCTCTCACCATATCGTCGCCCCACCGCTGGACGACGAGTCGTATCCTCGTAGGCAGGGCAAAACATCAAAAGCTCAGATATAAGATGGCCATGTGGGGCTAACAGGAATGACAGATCAACAGAAAGGCTTAAAAAGCAACCAAAAAAGCGACATCGGGCAACTGAAGCCTTAAAGGCCCACAAATTCAAAGCCCTAGAGGCCCACATTTCAAAGCCCTAAAGGCCCACAATTAAAAGCCCACAAGGCCTATATTTCAAAGCCCCCAGAGGCCCATAAGTCCACAAGGCCCACAGGTCCAAAAGTCCATTTCAAAGCCCACAAGGCCAATTGTCCAGAAGACCATTCAAAGGCCCATCTCAAGAATCCCAAAGTCCAAGCCCATTGTCCAAAAATCATGAATAATGCTCCATTAATTCATTAGTGGAGGCCATCTGGCTATTCAATCCAGACTGTACAATAAAAATCGGACGACGACACCCTCCCACGAGATCGGACGGATATTCCAAAACCCTAAAAATATTTCAAAAAAAAAAAAACCATTATCCCCACCAACTTATCAGTGGAGGTAGCGTGACTGTTTACTTAATTTGTGCCAATAAAAACTGAATAACAGCACCCACCCATGAAATCGAACAGATATTTTTCAAAAAAATTCAAAATATTTTCAAATAAAATCCCGAAGGAGTCTAGTTCCGAGGAGGATAGTCTTTAAAACAAAAATTTTCAAAAACACACGCGACGCGCAGTACACTGAAGAATCTTCCATATTCTCCAGTTACAGTTAGTGCAAACAGCAAAATAAGATTTGATCCTTTTCAGTTTCCCCAGGACGGTCGAATCCGTTCATGATGCAAGTACAATTGACCCGATCTCCATATCTGGATAGTCATACGAGACGAATGCAAGTAAAGAAATGATTGGATCTACCTTTGAAAAGAATAATCAAACTCGAAGTGATGACAATCCATTGTAACCAAGGTATCAAAATTAGCCGAATGCATGGCAAAAGATTACCCGCACATACCTAGTCCAGGATGTTCGAAAAGTTTGATCGAGTCCAAGTCAGCGTAGTGAGTTCCCCGTAAGGCCACACCCACACGCAGGGTAGCTAACCACTTTAACGATCAAACGAAACGAATATTCCTAGGGTAATTACGTAGCAAAGGAAACGACATATCAAACAGTACAGGAATCCTCGTAAAGCCGCATCAATGTGCAGAGGCCCTACTTTTCAGACTTATCCTCCAATGCTATTAACAATCTAACGTGAATGAGTTGTGATTGGTGACTCGTAATGCAGCATCAACGCATAGGGACAATCACAATATTTTCCTCAACCCTCATGACATGTGCGAGTCATCTCTTTTCCAAACAATCAACTGACAATGATATAATGACAAGCAACAGATTCGAACCACTACCTTTTCTGACCAGAAGGGTGGGGTGTCCACTCACTTTGGCACTCGGTTGCTCGCAACCTTGGCCAAAGAGGGGCATCTGTAGACACCCCACCCAGGCTAATGTCTTGAGAAGGCAAAGATAATTTGAGAACCATGATTGCATCCGATCCGAACCCAAATTCGAACCCTAACCCTGATCCGAACCAAACCCTAAACCAGACCCTAACCGAAACCTTAACCTAAAAATCCTAAACCTAGCCCAACCATAGCCTAAACCCTAATCCGAATCCCAAAAACATTGTCAAAACCGAAGCATACAAATCAGTACAAAAACACGTCCATTTGAGCCTAAAAGCCTGAAAGGAGATTCCCGGACGAGCCAAAGCACTAAACAAAGCCCACCAACTAAATTCAGGGCCAAACCAGGCCCTGGCGGTAGTCGGACTACTGCAGGTGGTACTCCGACTACTGTCCAGTGCGAGACATGTGTCTCCTTCGAGCAACTGCTGTCCCTCATCCCAAAGTTAACTTTCATATGGATTACCCCCCCCCCCCCCCAATCTACCTTATTTACCATTTTACCAACCTCTAAGAGATAATGAGAGCATGCCACATGACATTCCTCTCTCCTCAACCAATCCCAACCTGCCATGTCAGCTTTTACCCCTCTCAAACTCAGCAATTACAGCAATGAGGCCATTAGAAAAGGCTATAAATAGCTCTCTCCTCTTCACATTTCACACAACAACTTTCACTTTTCAAATCCAAGTGAGAGAGAGAGAGAGAGAGAGAGGGAGAGAAGAGAAGAGAGTGAGAGTGAGAAGGAGCTCCCGAGTCTCCAAGTCCAGATTTTTCAGCTATCCCCTTAGCCTCCTCCCTACCTTCCCAACCATCCCAATCCCCAAGTCTAGCCTGGATTGATCATTGTACAATCCATGTTTTAGCCTACTCAAGATTAAACCAAAGATCCATTTATTTTAGATATAGCCATTCATCATGCCATTTATTCACTTCTCAACCCCCCTGCTTCTCTAGATTTCTAGTGAAAATATGCTCTGTGACTTGCCGTATATCAGATCCTATCACATCAGAAATTCTTAGTAATCTAGTCCCTCTTCTTTACTTTTGCATAAGCATCATTACATCCGTCTTCTAGACACATTCCCGGACGTATGCTCTGTGGCTTGCCGAATTCTCGGATCTTGCTACCTCAGAAATCCGTGTGTGCATAGTCTTATCCAGACCATAGCGTTCATCTCTTGAGATTTCCTTACCACGTAAAGTAGAAACCATACATTCGTACGGATTCCCAATCTGTAATCGAGGTCCCTTACCCGGAATCCCAGATCGCAGACCAGGAGTCAATTTAAGGAAGGAGGATCTTCGGATTCCTCTGACCTTACATATTTCGCAGGTTCTAGCCGACTGTGGGATTTTAAGGATAAGTGGGTAGTGGCGGCTCCAAGATAGCATCAACAATCCAAATCAGTCCAGTCACCCTAATTGTCATCCTATACACCATTACCATTAAAAATAAGAATGTGGGCACCGATTCCCAGCGTTCACACTATGCTATTGACATAACTCATTGCTCTAACTTTGAAAATTCTGCCATCTTTTGGAGACGATAAGCTTTGGAAAAATATTTCTCATGGAATCTACTCCTGAACTCACTTTAGGTCCACACATGCGCTATTGTGACCATTATTTTTCCTACTTTCCACCATATATCTATTTCTCCTTGTAGTACGAATGTCGCCATCCTAGCTTTCTAATTCTTTGGACAATTAATCACTTAAAAATTTTCTCAACTTGGATTAGCTAGTCTTCTGCTATCGTTGGAACTGAAGCTCCCTTAAACACAAGCGTTCATAATTTTGTGAATTTCTCCAATAAGTCCACTCCTAATTGTTCATGTCTCATAAAGGCTGGATTCCACTTGCCCTAAGGTGCCTCACACATGTTTACTATCATGTTCAATTGGGGTCGCGAACTGATCTTGTTATTGTTTCATCATGGTCATCATTTGAGTCACTAATCCAAATGTGAGATCACATGGATGGGAGCTAGATCCAGCAAAATTTTTGTGCATGGAAGTTGGTGATAATGGAAGTTACACACTAGGTTCAGCACCAATCAAATTTCTTATTGGAGTGGTAGGACTTTTTGTCTCCTCTCATTCTTCCACATTTTCATCTTGCTCTTCACCTGGTATTTTAAACTCTAGTAGAACATCTGGGTCAACTGTCAGTTCATGAGGAACAACGACGCTAGTTAATGGAACTACGTCTTGGATACTATGCATTTTCTTTGGGGCCATTGAGTCATATAAAAGATCTAAAGTTTATTATAAGAATGATATTTGCTGTCTATCTCTGTCCAGCAGAGTGTTGCGGATGAAAAACATTCAGATTTCATTTATTAAATTGCACACACAGTTCATAGTGTTGGCAATGCCTATTTTGATTCCTAAGTTCTCCATCAGTTAATACAATCAAGGGGTAAATCTCACGTATTGAGTTTCTAATTCTAGGAATCTACCAGTTATGTGAGTATGTATGGGGACATAACCTACAAGTCACTCTAGTTTTTTTTTTTTTTTTTAATTTTAATTTTTAAGCCTCTCTAATATCATTCTGTCACGCCTCACACTTCAGATATAGAGTGTGCACCCTCAGACCCGAGTTACGGTCCATGGCTCGTACACCAAGTATATATAATTCACTCAGCAAACAGTTGCTACAAGGTGCATTTTAAGGTATTCTGTGTTAGTGCACTGATTTGTGCACCTTGTTTGTCAATCATGTAAGTCCATGTGTAGTCGATTAAGCCCTTGAAAGTTGAAGACTGTGAACACAAGAGGACATGAGCATTAAGGAGCAAAGAATATGTATATGAGGTGCCTTGGTGACCCTAATCCTTAACCCAAAATAACAAACCTTTGAACCTTTAGATGATCCCTAACTTTATAAGTAAGACTTGTTAATTATCCATTAGCCATAGGAGTTAAAATTGATCATCTTAAGATTGACTTGAAAGGTCAAAACAGCTAAAATCAGGACAAAAAGAAAATAAATTATCCTGAAATTTTCGACCCATGGATGGACTATTTCGACTGGTCAAAGGTCAAGTTCAGCCGGACAAAAATAAGGGTCAACAGATCAAAAGTGGCAAAAACTGAATAATAAGAAATATCATGTGCCACTGAATATTTTGACAGGTCGAAGGACTTTTCGACCGGTCGAAGCCTCAGGTCGACAGGTTGATGGCTAACCGTTTTTGTCTGTTTTATGACTGTTGGAACTCGATTCCTTTATATAGAAGATCCGGTCTTTGGGCAATTGGATGAGTTTTTGGTGGAATAGAAGCTTAGGTGATTCCATGATCATATTCCTCATCCCAAGTCTCTACTACAATGAGTTCTAAGTCATCTTCCTTGATATTAATACTCTAATGAGGATTCTAACCTCCACCTTGAAGATTTGTTTGAACTCCACCATTTTCTATATATCAGACTTAACCTCTATAGGCATATTATTGTCTAAATCATCTAGAAGACCCATCTAGGTGAATCTCTTATGAAATACAACTTCCCATTAGTTGTAATAGATTTTATTAACCTCCCATCACCTTAGTTACCTCAAAGGAGCATCACATGTAATGTGATTTATCACTGGAGCTGAAGTATTGGCAACGCATTGGCATTACGATCGGATGAGCAAATGAGAACTAATTGAAGCACTAAAGAGTATCGATCATACGACCCAAGACGACACTACTAAAGGGGATCAATCCGACAAGTAAGTTGTCAATTGTAAGGGTCCATGTACACTCCTTCCTAGTGTAGGATTGAGTATAGAGTTTGAATTACCAAAATCGACTAAGTCCTAAGGTAAGCCATCGGACACGGTTGTGTACGTGTTATTCTCTAAGGGAGCCTCCGACAAAAGTAATTAAGGTAGGTCATTGGATTAGGACTGAAGTTGTTGCTTAACTGATAGAAAACTAACTCAAGTCTTTTGCAGGAGGTTCCGACAGGAGTGTACGTTAGGGTCCTTGTGTAGGATTGTAAAGGTTAGAGGTGAACCTAATTTAAAATTTCGAATAATGAAAATCTGATATCCTTATGGGTTGAGTGTGGAAACCAGGAGTGGAGTAGGCAAACTGAACCACTATACATGCTTATGTTTGGGATTGTATTTGAGCACTTATTTGATTACATTTATATGATTGTTAGATGAATTGTATATATGCATGATTAGATGAATGGTATGAGTTAATAATTAACACATTTCATACACACTTGTACACTATCATATATAGACTACTTACTTCATTAGAATATGATTTGTAGTCTATGTGATTGGACCATTTATCAGCTTGGAAGCCTTAGAGTTAATTGTTTTACTTAGCTTGAATTGATAATTAGTTGAAGTAATCAATTGTGTTAAAATATAAAAAACTTATTTGGTGTTAATCACCCCTCCCCCCCTCTAGGACATAGCCTTCATTCCATAAGCTCCACTAAGCTTCCGCGCATAGCCCGTGAGCCCTCCACGTGCAATTTCATTCCAGGTTCTGACCACATAAACATACAAATATCCACATAATTACACATCAATTGTTGCTACTTATTCCATCACAATCACAACTACAAAATAAAACTCCAAAATCAACTTTGTCCACCCATTTGGAACTTTTATTCAATAGTAATATCAAATATCATCTTTAATAAATCTTAATTATAAATCATGACAGATCAAATTTAACATTAATAATTAAAAGAATCGAATTAAATCCTTATAAACTAATTTCATAAATAGAATCATCCATCTAATGCAGTAAGTTCATCTTCTGCAAAATATGGTCATTTGTAATGAGTCTCATCCGCTAGCCTGACCTTACTTGATCTGATTGCCATGCATCGTTCGTCTCTATATTGTTGTTAAATCCGCAACATTAGTTGGTCAGGCTAGTGAGTGAACCCAACATGGTTCATACGTAGCACAATATAAGATAGTGCAATCAAACTGAAATAGTATGTATGCAGTATGAGTATGGATGTAGAGATGTCATGGGATGCATGCCAAGTGGGAAGATTATCCACTTAGGTAAGATATCCGTCAACTGGAAAACCATACCCAACAGACGATCATAGCTAGGCATGGGTAATCTATACCCATTGGTCCATCAATTGATCTCAAACAAGCAAGGTCTTGATCTGAGAAATGAACTTGATCGTCGAACTAGATATCGAACCTTCGTCAACATAGAGAGACGGGGAAAGACAAAGGAATTAGGAAAAAGAATTGGAATTGAATGATAAGTAGGTCCCTTGTTTTTGGCAGGAATAGTTCTAGCCTTTGTTGCCCACAAGCAAGGAGACGTAGGTCCATTACTGGCAGCTCCGGACCAAAAAAGACCTAACGGAGTAATCCCTTATCTTGGATCGGAAATGTTAACGGGATGGGCATAAAGATACCAATTAGTTGTGATTGAATTCCTTCTATGGTTCCACATGAGAAACTAGTACGAATATAACTTACATGTCCAATCAAACTATGAGTTAGAGACACCTAGATCCATAGCTCAACTGGCAGATTGAGTGAAGATACCTCGTTTCAACACTTAAGGTCTTGGTATCGATCCCTAGTGGTCTTGGTATCGATCCCTAGTGGGGGTGGCTAACATGGAGTGTGTGTACTAACATGAGTGTGTATTAACAAGCTAACAAAAAAAAACTCTAAGTTAGAGGCCTTTTGACTTTCGTTTGGGAAGGAAATTTAATGAGGCAATGCAGAAAAATGAAGCGACATCCCCAGAGAAGGAGGTAGCATTTTTAGTACAGGTGATGGATTGGTCATCCACCTTTAACCCATTAGTAGAAAAAAAAAAAAATCAAACAGTGGATTAGAGTGAATGGTGGTTTTGGTTACTGCATTGGATTGGCCTATTTGACCAACCGTTTGAGTTGTCACGAGCCAGAAAGTGCACTAGCAATTTGAGTCACGAACACACATGTTTGGAACTTTCCGTTGACAGATAATGTCAGACATCCACTTATGTAGCCATGTGAAATCATACATCTACTCTGTGAGCAGTCTTCCAATATCGTGGGCATCTAGCAAACGAATCTACCAAGCGTAACCATCCATGGAGATCCCCCAGGAACCCAAGGGACGGGGTGTGCAAACATACACAATGAATGTATATAATATATGTTGAATGCCTATGCATCAACATGTATAGTCAACCGATACATCTCTCTAAGAGTAACACCAGAATTATGATATGAATGATTGGCATGATTGCATGTTCAATATATATCAGGAATCTTTTAGGGCATGTATCATAAAGCAAGAATCATGATAGCAAAACATTTTAATAATTACATGGCATTCATATCAATCATAGCAATCACAATCAATCATATCATCTATGTTAATCGTATAGGTATGAAACACATTGGGATTCACTCACCTGTTCGTGATAAAGTCAAATCTAAAGAATAATCGAACACTTTGGAATCTAAATTTCAAATCTCTATTAAGATAGTTTAACATATTACAATTTAATTAAACTATTCCGACAAGTGGGGTCCATCTTTGATCAAGCCAAGATGACTAAACATTACTACTTAAATTTAATTTGAAAATCAAATCGATCAAGCCAGCTCGATGGCCTTCGATCGATCTCTCAATCGATTGGATATAGATCGGTGAAATTTGAATTTTAAGGTCTCAAGTCCCTGAACAAAATTTGTCACCCATCGATCGATCGAACCTACCCATCGATCGATCGAGATTGGTCAGATTAAATTCGATTTAGTTGTTGGACAATTTTGGTCATTATCGATCAATTTCCTTAATCGATTGATCTTGGGATTCGATCAATTGTAATTCATCATGATATTAAGCTTTGGTCTTTAGAAAAAATCGGCACGTTCGATCAATTGAGCGCCAACTTCAATCGATCGACCGAAGTCAGATAGGTTCTATTTCATGATCTGATTTTTAAAAATTTTTAGGGTTTTTCTTCTTCCTTAGTTTAGGTGAATTACATTGATCTAAGAATTGTGTCCAACCCATCCAATGGTTTATCTCATCATTGAATTCTGAGTAACCAGAGGATTGCTTGGATCCAAAACATCCAGAGTTTATAACTAGTGATTGAAAACTATTTTCGACATAAACTATCGTTATCTATCCAATTTGCATACCGTTGTGGGAAATCCCTAAATCGGATCACTCTAAAGTTTCAATTCCTAACATGATTCAGCTTTAGGATCATTTGATTCAAATCTTCCTAGACTGATTCGGCTAGATTTCTAGCAGTCGATCTCCCAACATGTAGAATCAGCGCAGAAGCTGTTTTCTTCTCTACAAAACTTCTCCATATTTTCAAGTAATTGGCGTAAGGTTAATCCTCCACGTCGATAGATTAGATCTAGGATTTTTAGATATAATATTATAAAAATTTTTTAAAAAATGTAGTTTTCGACCTGAGTTTTGTGGAATTCGGCGAAAATAAAATCCATCAATGTTAAGAGTTGAAGCTCTGACCTATCCTTCCACCGAGTCTTCTCACACCGACTAAGCTAAGTTTTTGGTTTGTTAATGACTATAAAAATAAATTATTAGATTTTCTGGTTATCATATAGGTCTCAAAAACAGGGTTGTTAATTTGTTAATTTGATTTTTGCGCCCCAAATTTCTTCCCACCTTTGTTTTGCGCCAGAATTTTTAACCTATCAATGTCAACTTTGTAATACGAGAAGGAAATGTGTAAGTAATGATAATTATTTACAATATATTTACACCGTAATATAGAAATCATACAGGCCCGAAATGTCTAAGCATTGATTTGGATTGTGCATCATGCGGGGCCCACTCTTGGTTGGCCAGTCCTTTCACTTTGATTGGATGATCCTAATCATCCAATTAATAGTTTCGAAAATGGACAGTCTAAATTGAGTAAACTACAGAGGTCCGACAATTAATTTGGACTATCCATCCTGTAGGGCCCACCTATTGTCGATCCCTCTCGAAACACTTTGATTGATGAGCATAACCATTAGATTAGTGGTTTAGGAAATGGACAGTCCATATTGAGTACACTAGAGAGATTTTGAATGATGAGCATAACCATTAGATTAGTGGTTTAGGAAATGGACCGTCCATATTGAGTACACTAGAGAGATCTAACAATTGATGTGAACCGTCCATGTGGAGTCCACCTTTAATTGCTCATACCTCTCAAATCACTTTGATAAGGCAATCCTAACCATTTGATTAGTGGTTTAAGAAACATATAGTAGACATTGAGAGGTCTAAGCACTGATATGAACTATCCATCATGTGAGGTGCACCTTTGATTACCCATCCTTTTAAATCAGTTGTTTGGATGAGCTCGTAATGAACTTTAAAATTTCAGGGCTATAAAATTTCTCCTTTCCAAGCCATCCATCCATACATTTATGCATTTACATGGTCATCCATCCATTAGATCATTGATCTATTTATCATCCATTCATTAATCATGTCATCCAACCATTAGGTCATCTAATCAACCATTTATTTAATTATCCAACCCTTAGATTATCTGTTCATGCATGTATTTAACCATCCATGCATTATTTATCTATCCATCAGTTAGATCATTCATTCATCCATTTATCTAATCATCCCATCATCTAATTAAATTATGTTTGTTCATGCATCTAAATGTGCAAATCCATCAATTTATTCATATGCTTGATGTGTACACTTCACACACTTGGATCATGCACACTCACATGTCCCATGAACACCGTACACACATCATCCCACACTTACACATTTCATCACTACACACAATCCACTACATGATATATGAGGCCCACCTTTGATTGTCCATCTCTTTTAAATCACTTTGATCGGATGAGCCTAGCCATCAAATTAGTGGTTTGGAAAATGAATGGTCCATATTGAGTATACTAGGGGGATCTAATAATTGATGTGGACTATCCATCATGTGGGGCCCACCTTTGATTACCTTATCCTTCCTAAATCACTTTGAAAGGACGAGCACAACCGTTAGATTAGTGGTTTAGAAAATGGATGGCCATATTGAGTACACTAGAGAGATCTAACCATCCATCCCAGCTTTGATTGCCTATCTTATAAAAAACACTTTGATCGGATAACATAACAATTCGATTAGCGGTTTGGAAAATAGACAACCCATATTGAGGTGGTAAAATCACAGATTGTAATTTACATATGTAAACACTCAGTAAACTGGCTTGTTTGCTGGGCCAGACAATCTACAAGGTGGATCAACCTGTCGGATGGTTTGAGCAATGGCCACATTTACATGGGCCAGAAACGACGGTAGCCAAGCTAGATTCTCCAAAATCTTAACTTTGGCCTGAATTTTTAGGCATAGATTTTTCGAAAAAAACAACATCCAGATCTCCCAACCTTCTAATTAGAGATTTCATGGGCATGGTAATGCTTTATGCATAAATGACATCAATTCCATTGGGCAAACTGAGAGCTTATGTCAAAAACTTAGGAAGGGATTTTGCACATTAAGTCCAAGCTAACCCAATTTCTGGCTAACACTACTCAATATCAACATGGCACACTTCGGGCTCGAAATCAGGTAACAATGGTAGTGTGTGGGAGTAGTGAAAAATTACATTACCATTCGAGAAGGCCCTCCCAAGAGCAATGCCAAGCTTGAACACTCCCCTTCATGTTTGAACCTAGTGACTTTGGAGTTGCTTTGCAATTTGAATGCACATAGACATGGGACAATTCGTCTTGATTGCATTTGAGGCGATGTGTGACCTGCTCGCAGCATATCCTTCCTGAAACCAAATGATGGCGAGATTTAATTCCCCCAAGATATGATAATGAAGTTAGCATGTCCCTATTCAGTTTTGCTGATGGATGGCCAAAAAATGTAGGAGAAAAGGTCCAAATTCATTTTCATGTGCTCCGAGTTCCCCACCTCTGCGAGATGGGGGAATGCTATGAAAATTTCTACCCGTTTGGTGCCCACAAGCCACCCCACTTGAGACCGGTGTGAAAATGGCCCTGCATTAATCACCCCCGGTGAGGAGTCTCGAACACGAGACATCCCGCTCTGATACCAATTTGATGTAGGACAATTGACCACTTGCTCTAAAAACTCGAACCAATAGAGCATGGCGAATTAATCCCTTTTATCTCATAGCTGGGGCCCCACATCGCATGGGTTAGGACCTCGGCCGAACCCCTCTCGTGGGCCCCACTTCATATGAATTCCGCTTCACACGTGCCACCTACTTCACACAGGTAGGGCCCGCCTCACACGAGCCACCCACCCCGAGTGTGGGATTCCGCCTCACACTGGATAATATACTACAATTGATAATATTGCAATGACATTGATGAGACTTGAAACATTCTTCTTTTTGCAAAAATCAAAAGTGATCCACACAGTAGGTTGCAAGAGACAGATGGTCTACATCCAAGAACACTAAGCAGTGTTCCAGATTGGATGGGTGACATTCACAATTATCAGATTCCGTCTACGATTGTCCAATCGCTTCATTATTTATTTTATTATTATTATTATTATTATTATTATTATTATTATTATTATTATTTTCTTTTGGGCTGTCATTGTCGACATAGTGGTGCACTAGAGAAACAGTTCCAATCATCCTAGAAATGAGTTAGCAACCATCTCAAGAATTGGCCATGAGCAATGCTGGTTAATGTCTTACCTATTCTGACATTAATCAATGATTCCTCTATTATAAGCAAATTTTGATATTTTACGAGATTACTAAATTTGTTTTATAGTAATATATGATCAGTTTTTATAGCCCTAATCCATGCATGTATTATGAAATGCCTTTTAACACCAATCATCATTATCATCATCTTAGTCATTCTCATAACAATTTGAGCTTAGCTTTTAAGTGTAAATTGACAAAACTTCTACAATTGGTTGCCATCAACATAACCTTACTCTTTTACCTGAGCTCTTGGAACAAGCCATGGGTGTGGCTCACATTGACATCACTCAAATGCCAACATGGTCCCACCCGGTGTTAACCTCTGGCCCAAATATCATGAGCACATCCCAAAGCAAGAGAAAGCAAAGTAGGATCATGGCACGGCATTTGCCAGGCAAACCTACCTTTTAAAATCAATGATAATTTATATCCACAAAATTGAGATTGCATCCATAAACCGTATTTATCAGGCGTTATTACTAACAATTGATAGTACGCATGTTATCACAATATGTGAAAAGTTACGATATTCTCACCCTAGAAGCTCAAATGATACAAAATGGTATGATAAGATCATATTTCAAACCCTGAAGATTATCATGTCAGTTTTTCTTAATGATACTGAAAGCACTTCATGAAATAACAAAAATATGGCTACTCTACCTTGTATATAAGAAGAGTATTGTCAGTATATTTTTAAGAGTTAAAATATGAAGAAAAGATTACCTCATGCAAGGTGCTGATAATGGTCCTGAGGGGAGGAGAGTTTACTTTTGCTCGACTAGCTACCTGGGGGATACAACCAGAGAAATCCCATTTAACATTTCATTTGAAAAATATTGGAAGTTCACAATCACTTTGCATGCTCTTTGTGATAAAATTGATGAACTAAATACAGATGGCAAGATGACAAGATCAAATGGCATGAGAACCTCATCTAGCTCGATGTATCCAAATGGGAGGTCAGGGTCACTTTCATCGATCATCTGTTTCAATAGCTTTTCTAAATCTGTGCCTTTCATGCCATTGCCTGTCCAGCCCCACTCTTCAGCTAATTTTAACATTTCAGTAACATAATCCCCATCATGAAGTGGTCCAGTCCAAAGTGGACCCGACACCACCAGTGAACGGGAAACCTGAAAAACCCCCCAACAGAAGTTCATGAGGAATTCCAACAAATTGACAAAGAAGACCCATATACAACCAAAAACAAAAAAAATCATTCTATCAAATATCAACCTTAGCATATAAACACCATCACTTGAAAGTAATAGAAAGCTAATACCAATCATCAAAACACTAGTTCCACATTGCAAATCCAAAAAAACTAATAGCAATATCAAATTTGTTTTGGTTCGACCTATAGTCACATATAAAAATGCTGATGGGATAAATTTAGGAACACATTTCCCCCATGATTTGTTGAAGGAAAGAGATAATGTGCAACCAGTGTTTTAAATAACGGTAGTGTGATGCGTAGTGCTCAACCCTCTATAGCGTGTAGCGTAAATATGTAGCGTGTAGCGTAAGCTACACGATACTTCTATTTTTTAATTTAACAATAGGACATAATAAATAGTGAAAAAAAAAAAAGGAAAAAAAAAAATAAAAATGCCTAAAAGATGATTCATTTTATCAATTATACGCATGTTCAAAAAAGTTATTAGTTATCATTTATCAAAAGCCAATCCACATATAAGCCAAATCAAATAATTATCACATCAACAACTTTCTAAGCAAACCACTTTAATTAATAATGTCTAATTGAAACCACAAGTCACAATTATGAAAAGAAATAAAAATCTCATAGGTTAAAAGTATCAAGTACAATACAAGTGTCACATTCCTCACACATTAGAAACAAAGAAAACGTAGAAAAAATAATAAAAAATAAAATAGTAAAAAAATACATTGTAGCTTACGCTATGGATGCTAAACGCTACGTAGTTGTAGCGTACGCTACAGGGGATTCACACTATTTGGGACGCTACGTAGCGCTACGGCCACGCTACGCTACGTAGAGTACGCTACAGGCGCTATTTGAAACATTGTGTGCAACTACGAGTTGTCAATTATATCCTTTATGGAAATGACAAACCAACTCAAGGAATTTATCACACAAGTATTCAAGACCAAAATGGTTCTATAGAAGAGGTTCATGCTTCCTTTGTTGAAGTAGGGGCAAATGATCTGATAGGAGATTTTACCAGAACTGATTTGGTGAAGTCCCCTATTTCACATATCGGAAAAAGGAATGATACAGCAGGTTCAAAACATAGGTGGTTCTACAATGCAAATCCTAAAATCCACCATTCTGCCCATTAGGTAGGAGAGGTATTAGAGAGGAAAGCATTGTCATCAATAAGAAAATGCCCAAAGTAAATGTTCAGTTCAAGGGATTAGAGAGGAAAGCATTACCATCAATTAATTGTTTTGTTGATTTGAACTTGGTCATTAGTGACCTTTATTGATAAATGGAACGAGGGAATACATGAACCACTTTTCCATGTGCTTTTATATTAATTGTGATTGGAAACTTGGATGAATTAGCGAGTTATAGAGATTTCTTATGGAATCTCTTTTGTGCCCTTGAGAAAAATAGGAATGGATATAACTGCTCAGATGGGTCATAAAGAGTTGTTGTTCCATATTATTGAGTACTTGAAATATTCCACGACCACCCTAGTGGGTTTAGGTAACTCGGGGTTAGTTTATAGTCATCCTGTGTGATATGAATTGGCAAAGAGTTAGGATGGATTAATCTCCACCAATGGGCATCTAGTTGCCATCACCCTTCACATATGGGAGTATGGATGTTCATATGTTTATTGGGACCTAGTTCTAAGCTCGAATTATATATTTAAATTGGATGGTCACATCGTCACCCAACAAAGAGTACTCGTCATGCTTGGATTGGATTGGATCGACTCGATCATACACCAGCTTAAACATGTCCTCTGACCAGATATTGCAAAGGGACATCAGGGGGTCTTGATGTGGGACTTTGATACACCTTTTGATGCTACATTAGAGACTGATATACAAATGTTATTGGGTTCTCATATTAAAATTCAGTTGAGGCCCAATATACTTCAAAAAGGAATCCACTTGTCACTAGGGACTAAGCTTAGTGGCTAGATCTCATCTTTTAAATGCTTCATTAGGCTCAAAATAATTGGTTAGTATCATTAAATATTTTCAAAGAGTTTTATAAAGAATTTCAAGCGTTGGATCTTTTGTTTTCATTGTAGAATTATTTTTTTATCAAGCTTGATAGAAATATTGATGGTCAGATGTTAATGTCCATTTTATAGGATTGCATTGGGTTTTGGAGACTTGGACTGGATGCCATAATGATGTGGAAGGACCTAGGTCTATTTGGGTGTGTGGATTATGTAGGATGATGGACTTTTCATGTTGTAGCACATATTGAAGTCTGTAGGGTCATGGAGCCCCAAAACAGGTGCTACACAAGAAACCCTAGAGCTTCTACATATAGATCATGGTATTAAAATGGGCAATGTAACGGCCGTAACGGCCAATTATGTAAATAGTAATGGGCAGGCCTGTTATGCAACACAGGCTTGTAATGGTCATTCTTTTAAATAAATAAATAAAGGATGTAAGAGATCTATAATGAGTAGATACGTGGCTGTAATGGACTGACATGGGCCTGTAACAGTCTGATATGGGGCCAATACAATTTCCTCCCCCTTTTTTTTTTTTTATTCTTTTTTGTTTACAGGGCTGTTACAGCCATAGTTATCGTTATTGAATACCTTGATATAGATCCTATTCCCTTTGGGAATAGGAGATCCTCAAAACATCACCTCTCCCCCTCAGGGGGATGAGAGATCATCCCTTCTCATCCCTTCTCATTTTGGCGGTCCATCTACTCAATGACTCTACAGACCCATAATGTAAATAATTGGTGAGTTTGGTTCTATTTTTTATTGGGAATAGAAAAGGAATGACATCAACTCATCGCCTTCTCTGCCTATGTTGGGAGGTGGAGGCATTAAAATCTTGTGGCTTAAGGTCTGAACGAAAACCATTCAAATTATTATTTTCAATATTTTCGTCTATCTAAATGGGGATTGATCCTAAATTATTAAAAACAAAGTTTGGAAAACTTTTTATGCTTGCCTTTTGAAAATCACAACAGTTACAGCTCATAGGCTCTTGATTTTAGTTACATAAAGCATGAAGCGAAGTTGCAGTGGATTTGGGTGCAGAAGCGGGGAAGTATTTGTTTTGAAATGTTATCAAGTATAAAAAAATAATAAATAAACAAAACTAGGAAGTAGGAGCCGAAGCACAATTTTGAAGAGCAAATCAAAGTGGGAGCCGCACGCGATTAGATTGATCATGCAACTAAGCTCTTGGTAACATAATAACAAAACTAAATGGAAAAAGAAGTGAAATTGCAAGTCTTCACCATTGGTGAACCTTACAATTGTCCAGTCCATCTCGTATATCGATAAGAAGTAGAGCCACTTTCTTTAGCTTTTCAGGAGGTAATCTGGCACAACCGACTGATGGGAAGGATCCACCCAAACATAAGCACCTCCAACCCAAATACTAGAATCACAAACAAAGTAGAAACAATAACTGGAATTTTTATTCATTTCAAATGTCCTTGAGACCACTCATGTCAGGCCCTTAAATAGGCTTCTTAGATATACAAAGAAGGAATGTTCTTAATGTCATTGACAACTAATGACTTATTGCAAAAATAAAAAAGCAATCAAGAAAAATGCTCAATGGATAAGAGAGATCTAATGGGATTTTATTGCATGGATGGCTGATTGATTTTGCATAGTTAGTTGCCTAATTAGGAAGCTAGGGCCTCTTATTGATGGGCCATTTGTGGGGCTTACGCTTGAGCCTAATGGGCTTGGGCTTAAGCCCAATTCATCCTGCACCACAATCTTGATCAAACAACCTTTAAGGTCGTTTAGGAGCGTGAATTGATGTCAATCGGTGCTAATGCACATCAAATTTCACCAAAAGGCGCTTAAAAAATTTAATAATTATAGCAAAAACTGTGTGATTTTATTTAACATTGATTCCTTTTAAATAATAATAATAATAAACGGGGTAACGGAATTTTATTAAAAGAGTGCTGAGATAGCACAAAAGCTACAAGCCTACAACTAGAGCAAAAAAGAAAAATTACAATCCTTAAAAGAAGATATGCAAGAGGCCTACTCCACTACAAGGACTATAGCCTTAGAGGAGACCTCTCCCACCATTGAAGATTTATTCCGAAAGCATCTGCTATTTCTTTCTCCCTAGATTGCCCACAAGGTGGCTGGAAGAGTCAATCTCTAAAGAGGCTTCTTTTGCTTTCCAAACTCAACCCCATGGCAAACAGATTGAAGGGCTCCCATCAAGGCTGGCATAACCTAACCCACATCACATTGAAAAGCTTGAGGATATTATTCCACATCTTCCTAACAAAGGTGCAATGGATGAAGAGATGATCTACAAATTCGACACCCGACATGCACATCACATACACATTGGGAAGTAACATAGCTTCTTCTTCTTCTTCTTTTTTTTTTGAAGGAGCCCCATAATGCCACACGTGAGACGTGGATATAAGGGGCAACCTCTATCGAGGATTGAAGAGAATTGAAGAAAGACCAAACCAAGAATTGGCCCATTTTATCTTTAAGCCAAATGATAGTCCCTATACACCCTTATTGGAAAGCAAGGTCGGAGGCAATGAAGAAGCATATGAATTCCTCCACTTCCTCATTCAACAAACTCCTTGGGCAAGGCAGGGTCCACACCACCTTATCAACCCTCCACGAATAGCATCTAGAAACCGGGATGTTCTCCTTTGCAGATAGGCAAGCTAACCCTAGGAAATCGGACTTGAGGGGGAAAGCCCCAAACCACACATCCTCCTAGAAGTGAGTTCTTTCTCTATTACCAAGGGAGAAGCCCACCCCTTTCCATAACCTGTCTTTTAGACTAGAAATCCCCTTCCATAAATAGGAAGCTTTGGACAATGAGAAATCTTTGATCCACTAACCTCCAACTTGGCATAAGGTGAAACTTTTTCATGTCATCAATCACTTGCTACAAAAAGTCACGTCTTAGGCACTCCAAACTAGTCAGAAACAACTTTGGGCATTTAAAGAGGGACATGAAATAGAGAGGTCCTTAATGAAGGTGAGATGACCTCTAGGGGATAAATGTCTACTTTTCCACTTGCATAGTTTCCTCTCAAACCTTTCCACAAGACCACAACAACATTCCATGATACTTAGCCGGCTTACTGATGCATAAAGGGAGCTTGAGATAAGTAGAAGGGAGGGAGGTAGATTGACAAGTAAAGAAAGATGACATCCTTGCAATTTCTTTCTTGGACAAATGCACACCCAACATCTCACTCTTGACAATGTTGACTTGTAAGCCCGACATTGATTTAAAGCATAGAATGATCATCCTTAGTTTGTCCACCATATCCTCATCAGCTTCTCAAAAGAGGATTGTGTCATTTGCAAACTAAAGATGGGAGTTTGTGAGGCTTGTCTTATCGACCCAGAAGCCGCAGATGAGCCCAACCTTCGAACCTTTCGCTAACATCTTGCCTAAGGCCTCTACTACCACCATAAAGAAGGGTGAGAGGGGATCAGCTTTCCGAATTCCTCTTGATGGCTTAAATAAGCCTTTAGGAGACCCGTTGATCAATGCCGAGAACCTAGCAGAGCTCACGCACTCCTTCATCCAACCTCTCCATTTCATACTACAACCCAAACTCCCTAACAAATAATTTAAGAATTTTCAGTTAACGTGGTCAAAGTCAATGCACTCATGGGCAATTAGAGAACTATCTAAGACCTGTCTTCTAACAATAAACACGTTATGGCCTTTTGATGTCACACTAACTAAATTTGCTTGAAACTGGGAGAGCCCCCCCCCCCATCAGACTGATCACCCTGGAGTCTTTTAAGCTATCCGCCCCTGTCACCTTTGGGATGATAACAATTAAGGAAGCCCCTAATATTGATGATAAGCAGCCCCTCAAGTTTTGATTACCACCAGGCTCCAATTACCATCGATTCGCAAGTCACAGTTACCTCTCTCACTCTCTCTTCCAAATACAGGGTGTCAAATATAATTTGGTGATTCCAATTACTGGATTACTAGATTCCAGTGGATTTTGATTACAGGCTACAAAACACAACTAGTGATTCCAATTCACATGGATTCTATGGCAATTGCCCATGCATATCAATGCATATCGAATATGAGTTACCAAACGACCCCTTAGGTTCATGGATAACAAAATGCCAGTATGTTTTCAACACTAGATCATTCCACTTACATGCTTAGATATGAGAAAAACCATGGAAATCCATGAAAATGGAAAAGGTTTTCCATCGATGTGACCTTTTCTATTGTTTGGATAGCAAAGAAAATAGTGGATTCCATAAAACAATCATTAGCCTTTTCCATTGTTAGGATTCTCTATAATAAGATACGAGGTGATTGTTATCTAATAAATATGATACTTCCACTTGCTCTCCAAATAAGACCTACAAAAATGAAAATAATGTTTTAATTGTGTTTATGATAATAATCATTAGATAATTATTAGTTTTTCTTCTCTTTTCCTTTGGATTCCACATATCCAAACATGCCCTAGCCTGTTTGTATTGGTGAAAACCGAAACGTGCATGTGGAAAACCAAACATCATGTCTAGGGCCTGTTTTGTTTTGCCCATTACCATAGTAATTTAAAGGAAATGAGCAATGATTACATATTACTTTAGCTATCTCCTGACAACAACTGCATTTGACCGCAATGATGACACTTTTACATTGTTTGATTTATCAACGGTAAAATTGTAATGATAATAATTTTTACATTACTTCATTCTCAAATCATCATTAAAACAAAAAAAAAAAAAAAAAAAAAAAAAAAAAAAAACTAATGTTGGTGCTTAGATGGAGATTTTTACAGTAATTAGATGAAAATGTGCAATGATTACAAATTATGTGTCTACTGAATACATCTGCATTTGACCAACTATTCCTGTGTTTGGTTTGGAAGTGGTAAAATAGTAATGATGATACAATTACTTTACGTCACCACAGAAACGGGCAGAACAAACAAACCCCTAAGGAAAAGGACGGGTGGACAAGAAACCACAATAACCTAAATGTTTTAGCACATGTGATTACTATGGAAATGTAAAGAGGTGAAAGAGTCAAGCAATGAGAACTATTTCTCATAATTGTGGAAATGTATATTTAACTGGTTTTAAAGTGGGAATGGAAACCACCATTTTTAAGGAATAGGTCGAACTGGATTTCAATTTCGACAGATAATTTTGTTTTCTCGAACAAAGGAAAACTTCATATCTATGGAAATCAATTTTGTTTCCATCGTTTTCCGGAGGATTCCACCATTCCAAAGAAAATGGAGTTGATTCTTACCTCATAGTACATAAAATCGGCATTATGCGACAAATAAGCCCTTAACATACAATCGTTTCACCAAATGAACAAGTTTATCATACAATCATTTCATCAAATGAATAAGTTTTTATTAGAAAGGATCAAGAACTCTGGAAATGGTAACACAAAATTGCATCCTCCAACTCCATGGCCCCTTTGCGAAGTCTCATCCTTTTGAGCTCCTTAACCATATTCTGATTTTCTATGTCCTAGCATAGCTTTCTTCAAAAAAGGTGTCCCTTACAATGCAAGATCTCTGAAATATTTCCAAACAGAAACTTGGTAACTTATTGTTGCCACAGCTAAAGATTTAGGTGGTCGCCTGCAACCCTAATTACTTCCATCAATCAAAGAAGAGAAAAAAGTGAAGTACAAAAGTTGATCATTTTTTGTTGAAGATTAAGAAGATCAAGTATATTAGAACCATCCAACTGAATTGTCTCATAGAACACTTATAAAGCAAGTCGTTGACAAGAATTTAGAGATTTTTTCTTTTATTGGATATTTCAGTAGTAATTACAAACTGACATCAACTATCTAGACATTATATTGTCTACTGTTATAACAGAAAAGATAAAAATAAAATAAAAAATCCAAACCTCCCCATTGCTGCAAGGGCAAGAAATCTTCCCCAGTTCATGCCATGAAAATGCTTGGGAATTTCCACATAGGTTGCAGTAACTAATGAAACCATAGCAGCTGTAGAGAATGGGAGAGTATGATATAATATCATATAGAAAAAATACCAACTAAAATGAGCAGAGCAAGCTGTCAACTAAGACTTACCCATTGTCAGGAAGCTTCCCACGATTCACACGGAACATGACTCTGAAAACAGGTCCATGGTACGAATAATATGAGAAAAGTGGTGAAATGTGGAAGCCCAAAACAACAGCTTCCCGTAGAGCCCCACCTATAAGCATTCGCAAACCAACCTCATTCGAATATGGCATAGGCCGAACATATGCTCCATATGAAGCTAAAGAACTAGAGAAGAAAACATTTGTGCATGTCATAATAAGAATTAATAAAATAACTAGTTATCAAACAAAGCCATCAATAAAAGATTGTCATGACAAACAAACAGAGAATGAAATAACTCATTCACGCAAAAAGAGACTGCAAATAAATCCCTCTACACGTCTAAATGGATACAAATGTGCTACCTCTATTCCACACTTCTTTTGAGTATAAATTCCATAAAATATTTGAGAAACATGGAGAGAGAAGGTGATAGCGGACAACCGACTAGCGCACCAAAAGCTCCAAAGCTGATGGGGAAGGACCAATTTATCCATATATGCAGGTTCTCCCAGACAAACCCAGGTGAGACCTTCCTGTGGGCAACCCCCGCTTTGCACGGATCCCCAAATCACACGGTCCCATAGTGGGCCCACCTCGTGGCCATTCTGCATCTCACAACCCTACCTCATGGGCCACCCCACCCCAGCGTGGAGATACCAGTGCATCCTTGGAATCACACCAAGATGCCCCCGCATCAGAAGGTAAATGAGAAAAAAGTGCAATGGTGAAAATTTTGTCATGATATCAATAATTAGAACATTGAAAGACATGTTTAGCATTCTTATGTTTGCTCCACTAGTTAAATGGATACCTGTTGGCTCAATATTGTTAATTTAAGGAGGGGGGGTAGTTTACAAGTGTGAAATCTCACATCAATTTATTAACAGTGCATGTAGAGACTAATTTCAGACATGTTTGTGTGACAGAATGTTGGGCAGTCAAGGAACAACAGGTTCATTTGTTTTCTTTCTTTTATCTTTTATCTTTTTTAAAAATGGAACAACACGTTCATAGGTTGACCATGGCTGAAATGAGGATGTTGAGATGGGCAAGCGGCAAGCAAGGATAATTTAGGAGTTGCACCAATAGGTAATAAGATGAGGGAAGTAGACTCAGCTGGTTTGACCATGTGCAATAGAGAACAAGATTTGCACCAATTAGGAGTGGTTGGTTCAAGTTGAATGCTCTAAAAGGCAAGGGGAGAGCCCCAAAAGGATGTGGGTGGAGATAGTAAGAAAAGACTTTAACTGAGGATATGGTCCTTGATCGAGTGGAATGGCGGAACAAGATTCTTGTAGTTGCTTGTTGGGATAAGGGTTAGATGGTGATGATTCAGAGAGTTATTCCTTTCTTAGTATTTCTCCTTTATATAGTGCCATACAATATTCCGCTTGATAAATAAACAAAAACATATTGGCATAAAATTAAAAAAATAATAATAAATAAATAAATAAGAAGAAGAAGCATAGGTTAAACTTGTTATTTTTTATATATTGGTAGCAGAAAAGTCTGTTAAGAATGGAGCAAGAACCCAAAGGTTAAGCATTTTGTTTATAACTTATACATATAATTAAAAGAATAGCAATCAAATGTGTGTTTCTCTCTCTTCAAAGGATTCAATTTAAGACATACATCCACACTCGCTTGTTTTGTTCTTTCTTTTCAAAGGATTCAATTTAAGACACATGCACACACAGGATACAATAGAACATCATCCATACATCATCATCATCATTCCTAGCTATTTTGGGTTGGTTATGCGAATCTTGTTTTGGCAATCATTCCTATTTGAGACCCAATCATCAGTAAGTGGACTCATTGTCACTTGTATCCTTTCTAATCATCCCAAACATCCATCTTAAGATCCACATCTCTGAATTGCTCATTTTGTGCTCTTTTTTGCCTCCTTATTGCCCAATAATCTGCCCCATATAGCATAGTCATTTGAATAACAATCTGATAAAAATTTCCCTTAAGTTCCATTGGCATATGTAAGCACACCTCCACTTCAACCACCTAGTTCTAAAACTAATGGAAACATATCTCTCCATCAGATCAGGACTCAGATTTACCCTTATCAAGGCCCAATGATTGACCAGGCCAATCTACAGCACATAGTGCTTCATTACAAGTGTCTACTTCAGTAACTCAGTCTTCTCTAGCCCATAGAAAATCAGTCACAGATTTCCTTTTGCACAAAAGAGGTGATATAAGTTTTCAAGGAAGAGATTGAATCTTAGACACCTAATTACATAGTTTGATCCATCGTCTATTACTTACATTTCCTCACTAGCCCATTTAGGTACTCATACTTCTGCACATCATGCTTCATAGCATACAACCGATATGTGTTCCCTAATTTTCTTATCACAAAATATGTTTTGGTAGGTACAAGGTTGGGAATGCAGATGCTTCCTTTAATCAGTTGCGAAAAAAGGAAATATAGATGTCTTGCATAATCTCTCGTTACTCTTTGTTCTTCGTGTTCTCAACTTCGCAACTAACTTGCTTTTAATTAGTAGTATTACACAAAAGCTTGAATTATAGTGATGCAAGACAATGATCTAATCTAATATGATGCCATGAAATTAAAAAATAAATTAACTAGAGAAATGGAACGGAAAAATAAAGCTAATTTACCATAAATTCATAAATTTCATATACATGACATGTTTAAATGCAAGCCTATGACAGTCCTGCAATGTGAATCTCATAAATCACTAATTAACCATGACCTATGGGAGATAGAACCCCCATCCTAGCATAGGGTTAAATCTGAATTCAATGGAAATCATGTCTTGTACAAGTTTGACGTGTTAGGGCAGTTTAAAGGCTAGGGAATGTGGGAAATGGGTTTTGGGGTATCTAGGCCTAGAGGAATTAAGGTCGAAACATTAGGGTTGAGGTTTTGGGAGGTTTCAGATTGTGATTTTAGGTAAAGGGTTTTAGGACTTAGGGTTTTTAGAATTGGAAATTTGGGTTTCACATTGTGGGAATTAGGTTAAGGGTTTTAGGACTTTGGGTTTCTAGAATTGGAAATTTTAGGTTAAGGGTTTTAAGACTTAGGGTTTCTAGAATTGGAAATTTGGGTTTCACGTTGTGGGAATTAGGGATTTATGATTCAGACAAGGGATTTTCAAATTTTAGGAATTTAGGTTTGGACAAATTGGGGATTTTGAAAATTAAGATTTGTGGATTAGGGTTTGGAATTCTAGAATCTAAGTTAGGATTTTATAATTAGGATTGAAATAAGGGACAATGAATAGAGGGGAATGGAGGTGAGGAAGCAAGAGGGACAAGGGGGAAGGGAACTGTTCATACAGACAACCCCACATGTGTCCGTACGGCCATACGAACACCGGTTTGGGTCCGGGGTAGTTTGGGTTGGGGTGGATGGGTTAGGGTTTGGTTGGGTATGGATTTGGATGTGGGTTCTTTAGAGGTAAAAGAAAGATCAAAGAAGAGAGAATGGAGAAAATAGGGGAAAATAAAAGAAACGAGAAGAAGGAAGATAATACCTTGTTGAGAAGAGAGAAAAATAGAAAAAATAACGAGGAAATTGCTCCCCGTGGTTTCGCAACACCAATTCAATCACATGATGATTTTTTATTTTTATTTTTTTTACTGAATCTCAAAGAAAAAGGAGAAAATTTTCTTTTATTCATAACATGCATATCAGCTAGGGTGGGGATGTTCAACCCTTTATAATATCATAATTCATAAACGACCTTTTACAAAAAGACACTCTCAAATATGATTCTCAACATAAAGACGCTTAATGAATTAAAAGTTGTTCCTAACTCCCTAATCTCAACATAAATATGAGATATAACAAAAATAACGAAACATGTAAATAAACAAAACTAAACTATTTCGTGACCCATGGAGGTCTACGATCAAGATGTCCAATGATGATAATCCAACAGTCCGATTATCATGTCTACTCGATTCAACGATTAGATGTGTCCATCAAGTTCCTATATGCAGCCCACGCGCATCTTCTCAGTGTGGGGTCCTCAAAGATACACGAACATGCACGTGAGGTCTTCAACGTAACTAAGAATGTGAATTGGGCCATGTGGGCCTCATGTAATGGTTGTCTAGCCATAAGAAGACTGCCTCAGCCCTCTAGTATGTTTGCTTGGTGTCAAAGGAAATATCAATCTACACAATGATTCTGACAGCCTTTTCTGATTTACTGATTTAGCTTCTGATTCTGATTCTGATTCTGATTTGACTTCTGATTTCTGATTCTGACTTTGCAGATTTGATTCAGATTCTGACTAATATCTACAGCAGATTCTGACTAATAGCAGATTCTGACTAATATCTACAACAGATTCTGACTAATATCTACTGACTTTGATCGATATGTGATTATCTGATTTATTCCTTCCTTAATTAGGATATATTAGTCAGACACGGTATATTTAGATAGATGTATATATGGTAGGGGTGAAGATCAGCTTGTATTTTCTTCCCTAAATAGATTGTAATCTACCTATATAATGGGCAATTGTCAATGAAGAAAGGCAGACTTTTTCAAAAGGACTCTAAACTGTCATGGTATCAGAGCTATAGCTCTAAATTTCCATTTGTCTCGTGCTCTCAAGTTTCTTAGTCTCGGTTATTCTTGTTCTAGTTCTGTTGACCTCATGTCTTCCGATAAGTCTGATGTTTCTTTGATTCGTTTCAATGGCAAGAACTACTCTGCTTGGGCGTTTCATTTCAGGATTTTCGTCAAAGGTAAGGAGCTGTGGGGACATGTTGATGGCGAGAACCTAGCTCCTGACAAAGACAAAGACAAAGACCGACACGTCAAGTGGGAAGTCAAGGACGCACAAGTTATGGCATGGATTTTGGGATCCGTCGAACCCAACATCATCTTGAACCTTCGATCTTCTCAGACTGCAGCTCAGATGTGGACATACGAAGAAGGTCTGATCAACAAAACACTGCTCGTCGTTTCCGGCTTGAACATGAATTGCCACTCTCCAACGGGATAGTCTTTCTATCTCGATTTTTACTCTAGATTCACTAATCTTTGGGTGAAATTTGAATACACTGTGATATAGTTTATCTTGACTTACCATCCGAAGGTCTTAGTTCTGTTCAATCTGTCCATGAAACTACTCGGAGGGATCAATTTCTAATGAAACTAAGGTCGAATTTGAAGGCACAGATCCAATCTTATGAACCGAGAATCTGTCCCCTCCTTGGATACATGCCTAAATGATCTTCTTCGCGAGGAACGGCGCCTTCTCACTCAAACCACCATGGAACAACGACGATCTACATCTGTTCTGTAGCCTATGCGGCAAGACAAGGCGGAGCCACGAAGGGATATGAGCACTTCGGTGCTTCCATTGCAAGGATTTGGTCATTATCCGCAAAGCTGTCCCCGAAAATTCTGCAACTATTGCAAAAAGGATGGCCATATCATCAAGGAATGCCCAACTCGACCCCCCAAGAAATCGAGACAGCATATACTGTCTCAGTTGGCTCTTCTAGTGCGGGTAGTTTGGTGAATACAACACAAAGTGCTCCTGCTCCTGCTCCCGTTTCAGTCCAACCCGTGACCCCTGACATGATTCAACAAATGATCATTTCTGCATTTTCAGCTTTAGGACTCTCAGGTAAACCCTTCACTACATCATCTCCTTGGTACTTTGATTCGGGCTTCCCATCATATGACAAACAATCTTCGCTTCTCTTACCAATGTAAACAAATATTTTGGAAATCTCAAAATTCATACTGCTGATGGCAATCATTTACCTATCACGGCCACTGGTGATGTTTCCTCCTCTCTCACTGATGTCTTCGTATCTCCTGGTCTTACCACCAATCTTGTGTCTGTCGGTCAGTTAGTTGATAATGATTGTAAAGTAGAGTTTTCTAAATCTGGTTGTGTTGTGCAGGATCAACAGTCAGGGCGGATGATCGCGAGGGGGCCTAAAGTGGGACGTCTTTTTCCTCTTCAATTTCCTTTATCTTCTTTTTCTTTGCCTTTTGTCGCTTGTAATTCTGCTCATGTTGATTACCGAGCGTGGCATAAACGTCTCGGACATCCAAACTCTAATGTACTTCATGCTTTATTGAAATCTGGTTTTCTTGGGAATAATGAAACACCATCTCTTAGTGTTGTTCAGTTTGATTGCAATTCTTGCAGACTTGGCAAAAGTAAAACTCTACCCTTTCCTTTTCACACACCGCATGTTGTCAAACCTTTCGATTTGATACATAGTGATGTGTGGGGTATGACACCACTTCGCATGCTAATTACAAATACTTTGTCACTTTTATTGTGACTATAGTCGTTTCACATGGATTTATTTCCTTCATTCCAAAGACGAAGTATTTTACATTTTTAAGATTTTTCATGCATATATTCGAGACACAATTTTCGGCCCATGTCAAAATCCTTCGTTCGACAATGGGGTGAGTATATGTCTCATTTGTTTCAGGACTTCCTAGAGAATCATGGCATCATCTCTCAACGGTCTTGCCCTTCGACACCTCAACAAAATGGAGTGGCTGAAAGGAAGAACCGTCACCTTCTTGATGTGGTTCGCACTCTTCTGTTAGAATCTTCCACGCCCTCTCGATTTTGGTGTGAAGCTCTTTCCACTGCTGTCCATCTCATTAACAGATTGCCTTCTCCCATATTGAACCATGACTCACCTTTCACCAGGTTATTTGGTCACCCTCCAACTTATTCTAACCTTCGTACCTTTGGTTGTGTCTGTTATGTTCATCTTCCTGCACATGAACGCACAAAACTTACGGCTCAGTCAATTAAATGTGCTTTTCTAGGATATTCAGTACAACAGAAAGGTTTCATTTGCTATGATCCAAATCTGTGTCGCATTCGAGTTTCTAGAAATGTGATTTTTTTCGAAAATCAATATTTCTTTTCTACCCATCAGGATCATGTTTCTCCTTCATTTTCTGTTTTGCCTATGTTTCCTAACTCTCTTGCAGATCCAGTCCCTTCTAAACCTCTCCTAGTGTATCGACGACGCTCCACCACCACTTCCCACCAACCTTCAGCACCTCCTGAGCCCCCTCAAGCTTCTTCCCCGACTGCTGCTCCTGTTTCAGCACCTGCACCTCCCTCTCTCCGACTCAGTACTCGGGTTCGTAGACCCCCAGATAGGTTTGGTTTCTCTTCTCCTTCATCCTTCTGACCACTTTGTCGTCTATTTCTCTTCCTTCATCTTATAAACGAGCAATGGAGCATGAGTGTTGGCGAAAAGCAATTGAAACCGAACTTCTCGCACTTTGGAAGAAAACCAAACCCGGGATATTATTCCATGTCCCTCCTCGTGAAACCCTTGGCGAATAAGTTCGTGTTTTCTATCAAGCTTAATTCCGATGGGTCCATAGATCGTTACAAAGCTCGGTTAGTGGCACTTGGCAACAAACAAGAATATGGTCTCGACTATGATGAGACCTTTGCACTGCCGGTCGCCAAAATGACCCTTGTCCGAACTATACTCGCTCTTCTTTGCATCCCAATCCGGCCCTTACATCAAATGGATGTTAAGAACGCATTTCTCCACGGTGATCTAAAGGAAGACGTTTACTTGAAACTTCCCTCTGGTATGCCCACTTCCTCACCTAATGATGTTTGCAAACTGAAACGTTCTTTGTATGGTTTGAAGCAGGCACCAAGAGTATGGTTTGAGAAGTTTCGATCTACTTTGCTTAGTTTTTCTTTCACTCAAAGTCAGTATGACTCCTCTCTTTTTCTACAAAGGACATCCACAGGTATCGTCGTCCTCCTTGTTTATGTGGACGATATCGTCATCACTGGCTCTGACTTGGAGGCAATCTCTCTGGTTCAGACTTTGTTGAATTCCACATTTCACATGAAAGATCTTGGCCAGCTTACCTATTTCTTGGGTTTAGAGGTGCATCATCAGCCGCACGGTCTCCTCTTGCATCAAAGCACAAGTATAGTCAAGATCTGGTTCAGCTAAGCGGTCTCACCAACGCTACTTCGGTTGACACCCCATGGAACTTAATGTGAAATATCGACGTGACGAAGGGGAGCTTCTTGAGGATCCTACTACCTATCGGAAGTTGGTTGGTAGTCTTATCTATCTAACCATTACCCGACCAGACATCTCTTATGCTGTTCATACCGTCAGCAAATTCATGCAAGCACCGAGGCATCTCCATCTATCAGCAGTCCGCCGCATAATTCGCTACATTCTTGGGACACCTACTCGTGGCTTATTCTTCCCTTCCGGTTCTTCACTTCAGCTACAAGCCTATAGTGACGCCGATCGGTGGTGGCTGCGCCAGACACCAGGAAATCTACTACCGGTGGTGTATGTTTCTTGGTGATGCCCTTATCTCTTGGAAATGCAAGAAGCAGGACCACGTCTCCAAATCATCTACTGAGGCCGAGTACCGAGCCATGTCTGCAGCATGCTCCGAGATCATTTGGCTGCGTGGTCTCCTCACAGAGCTCAGTTTCATTCCCGTACATCCTACTCCACTCCATGCTGACAACACTAGTGCCATCCAAATTGCCGCAAACCCAGTCTATCACGAACGCACCAAGCACATCGAGGTTGACTGTCACTCAATCAGGGAAGCCTATGATCATCAAGTCATCACTCTTCCACATATCTCCACAACTTTGCAGATCATCGCCGATATCTTCACAAAATCCATGCCACGTCAGCGCCATCATTTTCGTTAGCAAATTGATGCTTGTCAATTTACCAAGCATCAATTTGAGGGGGGATGTCAAAGGAAATATCAATCTACACACAATGATTCTGACTTTCTGATTCTGATTTAGCTTTACTGATTTCTGATTCTGATTCTGATTACTGACTTTTCTGATTTCTGATTTACTTTCTTGATTTCTGATTTACATAAAGATGATTCTGACTAATATCTACAATGATTTGATTAATAGCAGATTCTGACTAATATCTACTTTCTGACTAATATCTACTGACTTTGGTGATATGTGATTATCTGATTTATTCCTTCCTTAATTAGGATATATTAGCTGTACAGTATATTTAGATAGATGTATATATGGTAGGGGCTGAAGATCAGCTTGTATTTTCTTCCCTAAATAGATTGTAATCTACCTATATAATGGGCAATTGTCAATGAAGAAAGGCAGACTTTTTCAAAAGGACTCTAAACTGTCACTTGGATGTCCTCATCATATAGTGTCATTTTCTTTCCTTCCAATTGTGTCTAAGGACTTGAAGACAAGGAGGATGATTGGAAGTGGTTGTGAGGCAAGCGATCTGTACCTCCTAGTTCCTGCTACTTGTGTCCTACAAGCTCTTCAATCTAGTAGAAGTGGTAATGATGATCAATTTATGCATGGACATATTCAGCTTGGTTGTCTATCTTTTCAATCTCTAAGACTCTTATTTCCAGAATAATTTGTTTCATGCCTGTCTCTGAATTTCAGTCTGAATTTTGTGCATTATCAAAACATTATCACAATTCATTTTTACCTAATAATATAGAAATATTCTTCATTTACTCTATAGTTCATACTGATGTCTGGGGTCCCTCCTTGACCCTATCTTCCATTGGGTACCGCTACTTGATTTATTAATAACTATTCACGAAGCACATGTATCTATCTTATGAGGTTTAAGGATGAAGTCTATTTTAACCTTTGAAACCTTTCATAAGATGTCATGATCCAGTTTGAAAAACAAAAAAAATAAAAAAATAAAATAAAATAAAATAAAATAAAATAAAATTCTTAGGTTGGATAAAGGTGGAGAATATGTCAATGGTGAACACCAATCCTACCTTATACAGAACACCTAAAAAGTTGCTAATATACTCAGCAAAATGGTGTTTCTGAGTGGAAAAACAGATCTTCTGGAGGTCGATAGAGATCTTCTTCTTATAAATCCTATGCCATCTCGGTCTTAAACTATAAAACTCCTTTTCAGCTTCTTCATTTGGGTGTGTTTGTTATCTTCTCGTTTTAAACCCTAATCGATCTAAGTTGGATGCTAAGGATGTGAAGTGTGTATTTGTTGGTACCCTTGTAGTCAGAGGGGTACAAATGCTACCAACCATACACTAGGAAGAAGTTCATATTGATGGATATTACCTTTTTGGAGTCTGTTCCTCTTTTTTTTCTGCCTCTATTCACGGGTAGAGTATTGTAGAAGAAAGGCCCTTTGTCCCACTTCCGCTGCAAATTCCTGATCTTTAAAGAAAGAAAAGAAGGTCATGATTGACCATTGCCTTAAAGTACTCGTATTCATAGGCCTCAAAGTATCTTGAGTCTTATTGTTGAGGGAGATTGACAGTTCTACCACAGATACAGTTACTAATTTTGTCTCTTGTAAGTCCATGTCCGCTTCATATTGTGGCTATGTTCCCTTGTTATCTTCTTCTCCCAGCCGTTGTAGTGTTGTGGAAGTTCTTGCTCACCCTAAGTGGAAAGAAGCCATGCATGAGGAGATCAACACCTTAGAGAAGAACTGTACTTGGGAAATAGTAGATCTCCCTAAATGAAAAAGTCCCATGAGTTGTAAGTGGATTTATAATATGAAACACAAGGTTGATGAGTCAGTGGACAGACATAAAGCAAGATTTTTATTTATTATTATTATTATTTTGTGACTGGATAGAAGGCAAGATTGGTAGCCAAAAGGTTTACATTTTACCTAGACGAAGAATTTATTATGAAGAGACTTTTGCTCTAGTGGCAAAAATGAACTCTATCCATGTTATCCTTTTTCTTGCTGCCAATATGTCATGGGCTAATGGCCCTCATATGCAGCATCTACGACAAATACACCCATCTTTATTGTATGCGTAGATGATAGTGTTTTATCAAGCAAAAGCCTAGAAGAAATTTTGTTGCTCAAGGAGTATTTAGCAAAAACTCATTTGATATTAAGGAGTCTAGTTGATTGAAGTATTTTCTCAGCATTGAAGTGGCAAGCTCAAAAACAGAATCTTCACCTTCTAGCAAAAATATGTGTTGATCTTCTTACTAGATGTCAAACTTGAGACTAAACCTACTGATATTCCTATAAAGCAGAATCACAGGCCTGGTGAATAGGGTGGTGAACCTCCCAGGTATGTGGGGATGTTTCAAAGGTTAATTGGCAGTTTAAAATATATTTACCTTAGTTGTCCTGAAATCAAATATGCAGTGGGAGTGATAAGTCAGTTTATGCACTCTCCCTATGTGACTGGAGGTTACTAAGTGATGAGGACATCACTTCACGCACACCTTTGCATATGTATCAGAGGAGACGGGCCGCACCGATTTCTCTATGGCTAGGTGAGTACCCATGATTATGTTGAAGACCTCATGTGCATGTGCAAGCATCTAGAAGACTCCACACTGGGAAGATGCACATGGGCTGCTTTAAGGAGTGATTTGGACCGTCGGATTTGATGGACGTGACGATCAGGCTGTTAAATCACATGGATCACATGATCGGAACATTGCTCGTAGATCGTTTTCACCATTATTGGACATTATTATCTTTTAAGATTTAGTTTATGATTGATTTATGTTGTGGACATCTTATGAGCAATTTTATTTGATTTTTCGTTAGACTAGGGTTATTTTAGTCAAAATTCATGAGACGCGATTTAAATTGTAATTTTAAAAAGTTCTTGAAGCTATAAAGGGGGGGGGGGGGAGGCGCATGTGACCTCGCATTACTTCGGTTTTTGAGAGAGAGAGAGAGAGAGAGAGAGAGAGAGAGAGAGCTCGTTGCTTCATTCTCTCATCTTCATGTGATTTGAGGGGTGACTTCCGTGTGAATATGAAGGAAGATTGGTGCAAAGTGGATCTTCATCAACGGAAGTGCGAGGCCTCCTTCTACCCCCCACACTATCATCTCTTCATCAACAATCAAGGTACTCTTTCAAGTTCTTCAATCTTTCTTCCCCTTCATCCCAAGCCATCAAAATCCTCCCGATCTCCATCCCTTATACATCCATCGACAAGTCAAACCCTAGAAACCCAAAACCCCATCTACCTAACCCACACATGTGAGGGTATAGCCACACGTGTGAACCCATAGGGTTGGTCCTACGGCCCCACTCTTGTTCCTTTGGCTTTCCACTACCCAAACAACAAAACCGTACTCTTTCTTGTCCAAACCCTAACCTAAACCTAAAAATCACCAAATCCCCAATTTTCCCAAAACCCTAATTCTTCACATTCTTTAATTAAAACTAAATCCCTACATTCCCTCCATCCAAAACCCTAATTCCTTTATCCTAGTACCTAAACCCCTTAACCTCTTTAACCAATTTACCCCATTATCCATAATTCTAAGTTTTTCCCCAATTTCCCTAAACCCTAATTTCACCCTAGGTAGTATTAGGCCTTTCCCTTTGGAAATAGGCTTATCCTATACTATTTGGATGTCCCTACATCCATTAGATCCTAATTTAATGATCTTGTAAGATGATGCTTGGTAACCTAGGTTTGAATTATGCATGATCTTCTCTTGGGATTTTGGTAGTTGTGATAATGGTAGCAAGTTTGTGATTTTTATTAATTAATTTAATTTTGCTGGTTGATCTCATTACCAACGTTGGTTCATGCATCGGTCCTACATCAAATTTGTGATTTTTATTAATTAATTTAATTTTGTTGGTTCGTGCATCGGTCCTATATGTGTGTGTGTGTGTGTGCGTACCGTGTGTGTGTGTACCGTGAGGTGTTAATTAAATCCACTTTGACATTCCCTCGTTTGGCCATAGGCCCAAAAAATCAGGACAATCAATGACTCGAGCAGGGCACAAAAATAGGAACAATTTGGCAGGGATGCCCACCCTTGATTCTCATTGGGCCCAACCCAGAATGGCTTGATTTTTAAGGCATCATCTAGGGCAAACATTTCATTTCAATGGATTGGATTGCATATGCACAAGGCTCAATGGGCCCCACTATGCATAGATGGGAGCTTACCAAGCTATGCTCAAACATCTATATGCATAGATAGATAGAAAGAAGAAGAAGAAGAAAGACTAAGAGCAAGGCTCAACAGTCCTCTAGCCTTTATGCTAGAGACCAAACAACCCTCAACCCTCTTCTATCGTAGGAAAAACAGTCTACAACCCTTGTTAAAGAAAATCTCATGGAAAGAAAAGATAGGATTTTGGCATCAAAAGGGAGGAGTTTGTGGTTAATTGTAATACTGAGAGTGATATACATTTAGTGAAGAATCTAGCATATCACTCCAGGACAAAGCACATTGACCATTGACTTGCATATCATTGGATATGGGATGTGTTGGAGCAGGGTTGGAGCTAAAGAAAATTCATACAGATAATCCATCAGATAAGATGGCAAAGGCATTGCCAAAAGGCAAGGTTGAGCTTTGCCAAGCCGTGATGGTGCTTGATGGATCAGCATTGAGTTTGTTGGGTTGATCGCTATGCAAGGTTGTGGCCTCCATGAGTTTGGAGGGAGAGATTATTAGGTATGGTCCATCCTCATGCATGAGCCACTCACTTTTAGATGGGTGGAGTACTTGAGTCATGTGTTATGTTCTTCACGAGTGTCTCTACATGCGTGAGGTTCTTACATAAGAAGTGAGAGAGAGTTGTAGAGAGGGGTGTGTGTGAGAGAAAAGAAAAGAAAAACTTAGAGAAACTTGTTTTTACTCTTGCATTAGGAGAGACTCTAGAAAGGGGTTTTCTGTATACATGGGAAGAAGATCCTCAAGCTAGGCGTGAGAGAAAGCTTGTAATCCTCAAACATTGCATAGTGGATTCTTCCTTGACAACTCCATGGTTTTTCCTTCTTGGATTGAGAAGATTTTCCAAGTAAAATCAGTGTGCATCTCTCTCTTTTTATCCTTTAATTTTCTTTCCATATTACACTTGTTATTATGCTTGTTGGGGTTTTGTGGGTTGGTTGTACAAACGATGCACCCTATATGTTTGTAGAAATTCCTAAGTGATTTACATAGATGGAAAGAGTCCCATATCTTCCCAACAAAAGTGGTAGTATCAAAGCTTTGGTTGTTTATTGGGGCTTTGTTTGCATAAATAAAGATGAAAAATTTTACACTATGGATGATTAGTCTCAATGGAAACAATTGGTTGATATGGAAGGCCAAGATGGAAGATGTGTTTTATTGTAGAGACTTGTATGCACGCATTGAAGGAAAGAAGCCTAAAACCATGATAGAAGATGGATGTAAGAGGTTGGATAAAAAGGTTATCAGAACGATATGGGAATGGTTAGATGAGGTGGTGTTCCATCATGTGTTGAATGAATCCACGACACAATTTCTATGGAAAAAATTGCATGATTTGTATGAGAGGAAGAGGGTGGCAAATAGAGCATTCTTCATTAAGCAACTTGTGAACCTCATCTAAATGAGATGCATAGTATCGTGAACCAATTGGCATCTATGAAGATGATCTTAGATAACGAGTTGCAAGCATTGTTGTTGCTCAGCTCACTACCGACAAATTGGGGGACATTGGTGGTTTCCTTGAGCAAATCGGCGCCCGATAGGAAATTAACCATGAATCATGTGACAAGTAGCTTGTTAAATAAAGAAACAAGAAAAAAAAAAAACACTAGTGTTTTAAGTCACAAGTTTTAGCAAGTGAAGAGAGGTAGAACTTCCAATAGAGAGAAAAATGTTGAAGAAAAGTTTAATCCGAGATCAAAGTTAAGAAGCAAGATTGTATGAGACACTATTGTGAGAAGATCGGGCACATAAAGAGTCAATGTCAATTTTTGAAGAGAGACAAGAACGAAGGAAAAGTAAAAGAAAAACGTCGAGAGATGGCTGCCACGTTGGCTAGTGATAACACTTTACTTGTAGCAGAAGAGAATGAAATTGTCCAAATTTGGCAAACTTTGACATGAATTGAGTTGTTGATTCGGGAGCCTCATATCATGCTATACCATGTAAAATCTCCTACAAGTTGGGAAACTTTGGTGTTTGTCCATGGTGGAAACGAAGGAATATTTCAAATTGTTGACATTGGTAGCATATGTATAGACATAAGAACTGAAGCCAAGCCAATGCTAAAGTACAACATGTGCCGGATTTGCGTATAAATCTCATATCCGCAGGAAAGTTGGATGATGGTTATACTACCATCTTTGTAGAGGCAAGGTGGAAGATTACTAAAGGTGTACTTGTGGTGGCGAGAGGCAATGAGTGTGGCACTTCGTACTACATGAAGGGGTGTTCATGTAAGGTGGAGCTATATGACACAACCGAAAGCACCTTAACGGACCCATGACATACGAGACTTGGCCACACAAGTGAGAAGAGAATGGAGGTCTTGGCGAAGAAGAACATTCTTTCCAAACATCAAAGGTACGCATTTAAATTCATGTGATGATTGTTTATTTGGAAAGCAATATAGTCTCTTTTGCAAGGAATAACTCTAGCCAAGCAACAAAGATCATAAATAGTATTTAGTCATGTGTGTTGTCCCACAAAAACTGTTATGGTTAGTGGTGCCTCTTATTTTATCACCTTTATTGATGATGTATCTAGAAAAGTATGGCCTACACTATGAAAAATAAGAATGATGTATTTGATATCTTTAAAAAGTTTCATATTTCAGTTAAAAGGGAAGCAAGAAAGCTTTTGAAGTGTTTGAGGATGGACAATGGTGGTGAATACACCTCCAAGGCATTTGAAGAGTACTGAGAAGCATAAGATACGGCATTAGAAGACCACTCTACGTACTCCTCAACAAAATGATATTGCCGAGCGGATGAACCAGATTATAATGGAAAGAGTTCAATGTTTGTTATCCTAATCGAGATTGCCTAAATTATTTTGGGGTGAAGCAATGAGAACGGCATGCTATTTGACAAATTTGTCTCCATCAACACCATTGCAAGGACTAATCCCTGAACAAATTTGGAGAAGGAAAGATGTCAGCTACAACACCTACGGGTATTTGGATGCAAAGCCTTCATGCATATTCCTAAAGAATTAAGATCCAATTTAGATGACAAGGTCGTGCCATGTATTTTCTTAGGTTATGTGGACGAAGAGTTTGGTTATAGGTCATGGAATCCAAATGATGGTAAGGTGTGTAGAAGCCAACATGTGGTCTTTAGAGAGGACCAAACCTTTGAAGACTTTGATGAATCTATCTGGTAGAAGGTTGCTGGTGAGCGGGTAAATCGAGTTGTAGCAGTTCCCCATGAGCATCATGATGATGGGGATGCAAGCATTTCATATGAACAAGATGGTGGAAATGAAGAGCAATATGAAGAAGAAGAAGCACATGATGAAGATGAGTTTGAGCATGTCCATGATGATGAAGATCATGGCAATGAGATGGGGCAGCCTCCTCTTGATGAGTTGGCTATGTTAGAGCCAAAAAGGAGTTCAAGGGTACGTAAGCCATCAACTAGGTATCCTAGTTCAGAACATATGATGATGGCAGATTGTGGTTAGTCGGAAAGCAATGAAGAAGCCCGAGTTGATGCTCATAAGCATGAGTGGAAGAAAGCTATGCAAGAGGAGATAAATTCCTTGCATAAGAATGACACCTATGAGTTGGTGAAAAGACCAAAGGGTAGAACACTATTGAAGATAAAATGAGTCTATAAGTTGAAAGACGAAAATTGGCAAAAACGTTATAAAGCAAGGTTGGTTGTAAAAGGCTATAGACAAAAAAAGGGTGTTGATTTTGATGAGATATTTTCGCCCATAGTGAAGATGTCGTCAATTTGTGTGGTGTTGGGTCTTGCGGTGAGCTTAAATCTAGAGTTGGAACAACTAGATGTTAAGACAACATTCCTCCATGGTGACTTGAAGGAGGAAATCTACATGGAATAACCAGATGACTTCAAGGTGGAATGTGAGGACATGATTTGCAAGTTAAAGAAGAGTTTGTATGGGTTGAAGCAAGTACCTAGGCACTGGTATAAGAAGTTTCGCTCATTCATGGTAGATCATGGATACCATAGATCTTTGGCAGATCATTGCGTATATTAAGAAGTTCTCCAAAGGTAATTTCATCATCCTTTGTCTTTTATGTAGATGATATATTGATTGTAGGGCAAGAGATGCACTTGATTGACAGGTTAAAGAAAGATTTGAACAAGTCTTTTGCTATGAAAGACTAAGGATCAACCAATCAAATCTTGGGAATGTGGATCTCTCGAGATAGAGAGGCCAGAAAGTTATATTTTTCATAAGAGAAGTATATTGAGCAGTTGTTGGATTGCTTTAAGATGTGAAGGCAGTCGTAACACCTCTTACAGTCTGCAAGACACTTCAAATTGAGTTCTAGTCAAAGCCCTTCAAATGAGAAGGAGAGGAAAGAAATGGAAGTTGCTCCTTACACATCGGTAGTGGGGAGCTTGATGTATGCTATGGTTGTACTATACCCAACATAACACATGCAGTTGTTGCCATTATGAGCAGGTTTCCTGCCAATCTTGGCAAAGAGCATTGGGCTACCGTAAAGTGGATTCTTAGGTATCTAAAAGGAACTTCCGAGATGTATTTTTGTTTTGGAAATGGTAATCCAAAGATAGTGGGATTCGCAAATGCAGATTTGGGAGGAGATATCGATTCAGGGAAGTCCACCTCAGGTTACTTGTTTACATTTGCAAGGGGAGTAGTTTCGTGGTAGTCTATGTTGCAAAACTGTATTTCGCTCTCTAGTACTAAAGCCAAGTATATTGCAGTGATAGAGGCATGTAAGGAGATGTTGTGGATGAAGAGTATCATCAAGGATTTGAGCATCAAACAGAAGAGTTTGTGGTTAATTGTGATAGTGAAGGTGCTATACATTTAACCAAAAATCCAGCATATCACTCCAGGACAAAGCACATTGATTTGAATATCATTGGAAATAGGATGTGCTGAAGCAGGGTTGGTGGAGCTGAAGAACATTCATACAGATAATCCATCAGATATGATAACGAAGGCATTGCCAAAAGGCAAGGTTGAGCATTCCCAAGTTGTGGTGGGACTTGATGGATGAGCATTGAGTTTGTTGGATTAATCGGTATGCAAGGTTGTGGCCTCACTTCATGAGTTTGGAGGGAGAGATTATTGGGTATGGTCCATCCTCATGTGTGAGCCACTCACTTTTAGATGAGTGGAGTACTTGAGTCATGTGTTATGTTCTTCACATGTGTGTCTCTAAATGTGTGTGTATCTCTCTCTCTACATATGTGTGTGTCTCTACATGTGTGAGGTTCTTACATAAGAAGTGAGTGAGAATTGTAGAGAGGGGTGGTGTATGAGAGAAGGGGGAAAAGAAAAAAAAAAAACTAGAGAAACTTGGTTTTCCTCTTGCATCAAGAGAGACTCTAGAAAGGGGTTTTTTGTATAGCTGGGAAGAAGATCCTTAAGCTAAGGTTGAAAGAAAGCTTATAATCCTCAAACATTGCATAGTGGATTCTTCCTTGACAGCCTGATGGTTTTTCCTTCTTGGATTGAGAAGGTTTTCCATGTAAAATTGGTGTGCATCTCTTTCTTTCTTTATCCTCTAATTTTCTTTCCATTTTACACTTGTTATGCTTATTGTGGTATTGTAGGTTGGTAGGTTGATTTGCACTACTGTTTAGAGTATCATGATATTATCAAAATGTCCCTAATATTATTCATATCTCCAGCTCGGCGATACTGATAACACTAGTAGTATCATAAATTCCAGGTATTGGCGGTGTATCGCTAAGTATCGTGATGCAGGACGCATGCATGTGGCTAAATAATCAAGTGAGATCAATCAACGACTTAATCTAAATAATTAAAATTTACAAACTATGCTAAATCATAATATATATCAAGAATCGAGCATTTGATTATGAGAATTCCAGGCCACATGTGTAATGACCATGCATTGCATGACCATTAAAACAAACTTATAGGATTTTATGGATGTAGAAACATCCAATTAGCATAGGAACTAATTTACTTCAAAGGGAAGCTATTACTAATTAGAGTTTGCTCAATTAGGGTTTAGGTTAACCTAGGGTTCATGGGATTTAAGGAAAAACTGAAATTAGGGCTTAAGTTGCTTGATTGGTTAAAAGGATTTGGGATGTTCGAGTCTTAATTGATGGGAATTGTAGAATTGGAGGGTTGGGTGTTTGGAAATTGGGGTCAATTAGGGTAAATAGAAATCTAGGGTTTAGATGGTTTGGGAAGGTTGGGAATTTGGGGATCTAGGGTTTAGGTTAGGGTTAAAGTATAGGGTTCAAGGGGTTTTTATGGGGAAATAAAGAGGAATCAAGGGAGATGTAGGGCTGACCGTACGGCCAGCTACTGTTTTGGCTAGGGTTTGGTCATTTCAAAGGTTTGGGTTAATGTGGATGATGAAAAGAAGGAAGGGATTCAGGTGGGTATAGATCAAAAGGGAAGAGGAAAGAGATGAAAGTGTGCAAAGAATACCTCTTTGGACAGAGAAAAGAGAATATGGAAAATAAAAGGAAGCCTCGCACCTCCATCAAAGAGGAATGGCTTCACACCAAACCTACCATCCAAATCACTTGGAAGCAATCTTCAAGTCACATGAAGAAAGAGAGAACTTGGGAGTTGCCCAATACTCCTCAGAATGTAGCTCACGATGATACGGGCCCTATGGGCCCCACGTACGGGTCATCTAGTCAAAGAGATACCGGTGCCCTCCTCTTCGCGTAACTAGGATGGATGACACGCGAATGTCCTCATCAACTCATCTTGGCTAAGAAGAGTTCGCCTTTGGCAGACTAAAGCTCATGTATCGCTAAAGGATATCCAAGTCTAAACACTAAAGCTCTATCTCGGTGATCCACATGCTATCGGAAATCGGCCTATTCCTCCACTTGACGAGCAATTTCTGAAATCCCCCATGGCGGGTGGAGACTACTTGCTCATCTAATGTCTTCAATTTGTTCACTTCTAGCAGGTAAGGAAGGTAAGGGTGGTAAGGGCTAGGGCAATGGATCAGGAAACGGCCATGGATTAGGGGATAGGTTAGGATCACTACTATCAAGGTCCATGTGAGGGTTTGAATATGGGCCAAAAGGTGAAGTAGTAGACCCGTATACTATACTAGATCTTCTAAATTGAAAGTAGAGCTAATTCCCACGGTAGGTGGAAGGTCACATAAGCATTATGACTGAATTGCTCTAGTATTTTATATGGTCCTGCACTACGTGCTTGTAATTTCTTAACGACTCCCTGTGGAAACCGTACAGGCTTCATACAAACCATCACAGTCTCATACTTGAAATTCTTGAAATTCTTGAAATATGCGATGAGAATCAGCAAGTACTTTGTACTTTTCATTACTTAGATTTATTCACTTCCTGATCTCACTCTGCAAGTCATGAATGTAGCGTGCAAATGCATGTGCAGCCTCTGAGGGCGTATGGGACACTGACATGGGTATGAGATCTCTATAGGCTTCTTAGGTTTATATCCATGCACAGCTTCAAATGGACTTATGCCTATGGACCTATTGATGGAACTGTTATATATTAACTCAACTACAGTAAAAACGGTGTCCTAAGGCCCGATGTGATCTCCCACAAGGCATCTAAGCAGATTTCCAAAACTCTTATTAACAACCTCAGTTTGTCCATCTGTCTGGGGATGATAGGTTGACGATAACTGAAGTCTCATTCCCATCATGTGCTACAACGTCTTCCAAAAATAGCTCATAAAGTGCAAATCGCGGTCAGACACTATGGTCTTAGGTATATCATGTAAGCATACCACCTCCCTAAAAAAGAGTTTTGCAATATTGGAGGCGTCCGGCATTTTAGAGCACAGAATGAAGTGGGCCATCTTGGAAAATTGATCTACTACAACAAAGATGGAATCATGTTTCTTGATAGTCTTCGGTGCCTAACACGAAATCCATATTGATATCTTGTCACGGAGCATGTAGCACTGGCAAAGGCATAAACAATCCCATATTTTGCTTCGCCAATTGACAAGTCCTGCACTGCCTAATGATCTTGGCTACATCTCAGTTGAGACTTAGCCAATAGAATCTATCTTCCATAAAGGCGATGGTCTTGTCCCTCCCAAAATGACCAGCTACTCCACCAACATTCCCAAACTAGAAAATCACATAGGGATGTACGAGGGATGTAGAGTTTTTCACCTTTAAATAGGAGTCATCAATGATGACAAACCCACAATTGTCTCTCGACTGACCATTCCCCAGTGACGCATATGACTCTCCAAAATCTGGGCACATAGGAAACTCTCCCTTTAGTTGCCCAAATGTAGTCACTTCTACACTCATACTCTAGAGTAGCACCACTCGACAACTAAGGGCATCGGCTGGTTTATTCTCAACCTCAGCCTTGGGTTTAAGAACGAAAGTGTGTTCCTGAAGAACTTGAACCAATTTAGTATGCCTAAGGTTCAGTTTCTTCCAGGAATTAAGGTGGCGCAAGGCCTCATTATCAGAGAATAAGATGAATTCTTACAGTAACAAATAATGACACCAATGGCGCAAGGATTGAACAACCGCATAGAACTCTTTGTCATAAGCGGAATACCATTGTTTAGCTTCATTTAGCTTCTCACTAAAATAAGCTATTAGATGTCCTTCTTAGCTTAATACCCCACCTACACCAACACCCAATGCATCACATGCACCTTCAAAGACTTTAGAGAAGCTAGGAAGACGCATGAGAGGAGCTCCTGTCATCTTAACTTTTATCTCCTTAAAGGTCTTAGAGGTTGCATTAGTCCATTGGAACTTTCCTTTTCGTATACAATCGGTGATGTGAGCCATAATGGAACTAAACCCTCTAATGAACCGCCTATAGAATATGGCTAAGCCGTGAAAGTTGCACACATCAAGAATATTCTGCGGTTTAGGCCAACTGACAAAAGCTTTTTTAAATTTCTCAAATCCACTAACATTCCCTCCAATGACACAATAAACCCTAAAATAATAATTCTATCTATCATGAAGGAACATTTCTTAAGGTTGGCATTGCTTTTCAGTCCTAAGAATCTTGTAGACTTGTCTCAAGTGGTAGAGATGTTGCTCCTTGGATGTACTATAGATGAAAATATCGTCAAAGTATACCACTAGGAACTTTCCTATGAAAGGTCTCAACACTTGGGTCATCACCCTCATAAATGTGCTGGGAGTGTTGGTGATGCAGGGTCGATGCATGAACCAATTAACTTGTGAGATCAAGTAGCCGAATTAAGATATTTAACAAAAAAAAAAAGAAGCAAGCATCGCTATAATAATCACAAATATCATGAAAATCAAAAAAGCATCATGCATAAGCCTAACCTAAGCTACCAACATCGCAACTCATTAAATAAAAAGAAACTAGGATCTAATGGATGTAGGGACATCTAATTAGCATAGGGTATAGTCTATTTAAAAATAGGAAACCCAATACAACCTAGGGTGAAAATTAGGGGTCGTTTGGACGGATGGATTCAAGGGTATTACGGTGTAGTGGATGGGATTCGCCCATCCACTCCAACATTGTACGGCCGTGTTTGGCCTGGCAAAGAGATAAGGCCGATGGGATTCGTCAGATCTTCTGCTAGATTCGGCATGGGATTGCCATCTCTCTCTCTCTCTCTCCCTCTCTCTCTGGATTGTGCCTCGAGCCCAATCCCTTCCACAGTCATCCATACGGCCAGAGAGATGGGATTGAAGAGGGTTCTGTGGCAGGAGTGGTGGCGGGAGGTATTTTTCGCGCCCTTTCTTCGTTGTTATATATTCTCTTCTTTTCGATTCATCCTGGCCATTACATCCAGTAGGGGAAGATAACGCTACTAGCAAAGGTACGACTTCTCCCTTCCTCGGCATGCAATCCTCTTCATACCCTAGAAATCCTAAATGCATGTCATCCCACCTGGCTGTGGCAGGGCCTAGGTCTTCCGTCGTGCATGTCCGGTTTGATACGATTCTGCCATGACTTCTATTACCACTGTTTGAGCTCAAAATCGATGTAGAAAAAACACGATTATGGGATGTCTTCTGTTTACAGAGGTGGTGGTTTCTAGAATTTGGGGGTTTTATGATATTTGATTTCTCCTTATTTTGGAATACAGAAATTGGGGGTGTGGAACTTTATGCTTCTCTGTTAATTTTCAAATGGATTTTGACATCCTCATAATGTGTTTGGACTTCAAAGACGTCGTTGCAGTAGATGGTTTTGATTTTCCTAATTAATTTGGGAAATGATATCTGGATTTTTGGGGTTTTGCGAAATATCAATCGTACTGTTCATTTCCTCTGTAGAAATCCCAAATATTCTGGATTTTCAATGTTTTTGGCTTAATCACCTACTCGATTTTGGCATCACACCACCTGATTGTAGTTGTTAGTTACAACTTGGGTTAAAACTAGATGTTCTTGTATTTACAATTAATCTCTAATTTGACACTGTTCATTTCTCTCTGATATATTGCTCTCATTTCGAACTATAGGGTCCACTATGATTGTTGGATGCCAATATCTTTATATAGTTCCCCTGAGAGTGTTCGATTCCAATAGATACACACAGTTGTATACGTGGATTACTACAGAACTATACACTGATATTGGTCTGCTAATGGTAGAAATAATTTTTGGAAAAACCGTTGGTTACTCGCAGCAAGGTCATTGAACTGTAGGCCATGGATTAGTTAAAGATCGCTGGTATGGTCCTCTCATTTTCCTGTTTTCCAAATATCATTCATAGCAATTTCCTGTCACCCATTTCTCACTATTAGAAGTTTCGCTTTGGTGTTTATTAGCCTTCTACAGTTTTCTTAAATGTCTTCTTGTTATGGAACATGACATAGTTGCGTGTAATTGTTTTTTTATTTCTATGGAAAATGACACAGTTTCCTCACTGGTTTGGATATACTCATTGGTTTCTCACTGGTTTGAATAAACATAACATGACACAGTTTTCTCATTTTCTTGTTATGGAACATTACACAGTGGTGTGTAATTGTTTTTAGCTTCCAAAAGCCTCCAAACATTTTGAAGGATACCAAAACAGAGGTTTCTTGCGTTTCAGAGGCTATGTTTTTTCAGGTGCATTTTCTCTTTTTACTGTTTCTATTTCCCCCTTCATTTATGCATTTGGGTGTTTGATTTCTTCCATCTGGGTTACAAGAATGTGGGTTTTTTTTTTTTTTTTTTTTTGCATTTCCTCAAGTGGGTTTTCTTTATTTTGCCTGTTTTTCTGGCCTTTTGGTTGTTTAGAGAATATTTTACTGCATTTATTTGATTTTGCACATATTTTTTTTAATGATGGGCTATGGGTTCTATCATCTGGGTTGCAATAATGTGGTTTTTTTAAATTTCTGAAGTGGAACTCTTTATTTTGCTTATTTTCTTCCCTTTTTGTTGTTTAAAGATTCTTTTTAGTTGGTTCGTTTGATTTTGGATCGCTTTGATCTTTATTTTAATGCTGTGAAGTTGGTTTCTGGCATCTGGGTGGCGAGAATGTGTTTTTTACTCAACTGGGTCTTCTCTATTTTGCTTGTTTTTCTTTTTTCCTGTTGTTGTTGTTGTTTAGAGATTCTCACGCTAGGATTGTTTAATCTAGGATATATTTTATTATTATTATTATTTATTTTTTTGAAAGATATATTTTATTATTATTATTATTTATTTTTTTGAAAGATATATTTTATTATTATTTTAAATTTTAAGATGGGTTATTGGTTTCTGGAATTTGGGTTGCAAGAATTTGGATTTCTCAATTGTGTCTTCTTTATTTTGCTTGTTTGTGTTTCCTTTTTGTTGTTTAGATATTCTTTTACGGTGTTTTTATTTATATATTTTGGAACAATAGAAAGGGGTAGATTTTTCTTTTCTCTCTCTCTCTGAGATTTTTTCTGATGTATGGAGCTTCAGTTATGGGCTAAATTGGTTCAATATACTTTAGAAATATCAAAACACTGAATGTCAGGGGTGGAATTCTGTTAGACATGGACCCTTCTACTCATCAGAGTGGGATAGAGAATCCTATTTGCGCCTGCATGTAACAGCTTGGCAAATTTTTGCTCCAGCTTGGCTGTTCATCAGGTGGGCCCTGCTGTCTAGATACCCTGGCCTAATAATTACGTAACTTGGCTAAGACAGTGAGCCACGTGTATCTTGAATGTGGACTGTCAGTTGATGTTTATCCTACTCTTCAGACACATGCCATCATGGAATGTAAGTTCAAGATAAAGGCCTTGCTGTCAGGTGGACCCAATCATGTATTACCCTGGACTGAAAGTAAGCTGATTCAGCCACCAGGTGGGCCACACATGTATGATGAATGTGGAACCGTGCTGCGATTGCATCCATGTACTTATAGTCCAAATACATGTAGCCCCAAATACATTCTGTTGCATCATAACAATGGCCAAGACATCCCACTCACTTTCCACATTAGCACACATCTCACATTCCACCACAAGTGACAACATGATAGATGTTTGGAGCACTCGAGCCATCCATTTGGACTGTATACCCATATACCGAGTCAAATGAATGTCCTGAATATCCACTGTGCTAATTGGACAAGCCACAGGGCCAACAGAATTGCATCATACATCATTGTTTACATGCAAATCAATGATGTATGTTTTGTATCTCAATCATAGAGCCGTGAATAAGCACTGGTTCAGAATTCTGTATATTCTTGCAAATTCAGTGTGCTATTTGGTCATGCAATTACTGAATTTCGTGGCGTGACTGACGCTGTATAGCAACCACTTCTTGGTACATATATAACTGTACAACCGTAACAGTCCATATGGTTGTAAAGTTTAGCCAAAAATACTGTTATTTGAATGTAATTTCTATGGCTGTTTCAAATGTTGGAATGGTTTAACTTGCTGCTCTATGCTAGTAATTTTTCGCTGCAAGTTGAGATTTATCAGGGATTCCACAATATTGTTTTGTTGTTTTTGTTTTTCGGTCCTTCTGGTTTTTATGTTTTCTATCTGTGGTTTGGTTAGGTTACGTTTATTTTCATGATTTTGGGTGCTATTGCTATCTTTAAAATGGTTTAAGTTACATGGATTGCATAGTTGCTACTATTCAGTTTCATCGGTATATTTGGGTGTCGCAATTGATCGTATTCTGATAGTAATCTACATGGACAGACTGACGGGAGATGGTTTGGTTAGTTTACGTTTACTTTCATGATTTTTGGTGCTATTGCTATCTTTAAAATAGTTTAAGTTACATGGATTGCATAGTTGATACTATTCAGTCCAAATGGTATATTTGGGTGTTGCAATTGATCAGATTCTTTTAGAAATCTACATGGACAGACTGAAGGGAGATGGTTTGCTTTGAAGAGGGGAATGACTTGATAATTCTGTTTCATTAATTATGATTTAGATGAATGTGATCATCGTTATTTCTCATTGCTACCAGATTTTCTGCAACTTATTTTATGGATTGAAACCAGCAATTAGGCATACCGCTGGAATAATGATCTGCACCGCTGGAATAATGATCATGTGGACCATAACATAGTCCACTACACGGAATAATGATCTCCACCGCTGAAACCATTAATCAGGACTATTCTGATATTTATTTGTCTGGCAAATGTTCGTAGGATAAATTTACCATGGATAAAGAAAAATATATATATATCAAACTTCATCGGATACTTCTACGGACCAGCACAAATTTTCAGTGGTCTACGTTCATTTCCATTTCATAACTGTTGTGACGTCCTTGTACAGTAATGGTTTTTTCGCAATTGAGTGTTAACAAAACCTGAAATTATCTGCTACAAAGGATGGACGGAGTGGATACACTGCATGCATCGTGGTGGACCCACAGTGATGATTCCGTACGGAATCCCCTTCCTGCAAAGACAACGCACGAGCCCAATCCCAACGATCATGCACATTTGTGTAACGCCCCAGATTTTTGCCAACCTGGAGTTAGATGTCCTTAGGCAAGGGGTCGATCCTAACCCCTTATGAACCTCTCAAACCTCAAATCCTTTAGAAATTAGACACGTTTAACTAAGTGTTAAACTAGATTAGCTGTGAAATCCGCTTGAATCACTTTAAATACGATCTGCAAGACCCAAAACTTGTAGAATCATCGACACTAGGTTACCCTGAAATCTAGGATCAATCTCATTACCCAGTTGCTCTCGGGAGCACATTGAAATTCCGTATCGGATCTAGACCGCACGTCGAAAGTCCGAATAATACGAAGTTATATAATTAGGACCGCCTTGCTGGGCTTGACAACCATCTCGGAAATCTACTCCAGATAGTGTCTCGATGCTATTCGCTTGAGCTCGGAGCAAAGAGTGTGAGAAAACGTGGTTTGCTTTAGAAATTAAATCTAATTTAAGTAATCTGAGACCTGTCACTTGCGGGCCTGATATAAGCAATCAGACCGTCAGAATCTGACCCAAATACACCCTCGGATCAGGGAAAATTTCATACACATGGTAATGTACTCGTAACCCTGATCGAGTTTCGGTGACCGTTGAATTGAAACTGGTCCGCCACATGTGATCTGGGAACCCGACTGGAATGAAAACTTAACTCGACCTAGATCCAAGGTCAGTGAGCTTAAGTTCGACCTTTGGCTCAGGGGGGGAGGGGCGGGCTCCGGAAATGCTCCGTTGAGCTAAAATAGACGCTCTTTGGACATAACCTAAGTATACCTTGGCCCTGGGGCCATTCCCATCAGTTTTGGGCCTATATAAGGGCCTTAAGCCCTCACTCTCTCATCCCATACGAATTTGGGAAACCCTAGGAGAGAGAAAAGAGGAAAGAGAGAGAAAAAGAGAGAGAGAGAGAGAGAGAGAGTTGGAGTCCATCCCTGGGATTCAATCCCATCATTCCACAGACTGAATCAGCCCTTCCGTACCGCTCTACCGGCGATACCGATCCCATTCTTAGGTAAGAAAACCTAACCCTAAGCTGTTTTCGGGTTTCAGGTAGCGTAGGTTATGAAATAACTAACCCAACTCATGCTATAGGTTGATATACCCTCGTTGACGAAGCCTTAGAGTTTCTAGCGAATTCGTTACGCTTCTACGGCGTAAGGTGCAGACTTTAAACGTATACGTTATGGTTTTCAAGGCTTTCAATGCCAGTTAATGATATATTACTGACGTGGATGCTATTACACATGTACAAAATGCTGTCCGTTTCGTTTTTCAGATATACGTTAACTATGTTGAATATACTGTATTCCTCGTATTTGTAGAAAATACCGTATACGTATGAAATACGGATTTGTGCTTGCCATGATTATTTGTTGTCTATGTATGCTAGATGCATGTGTATCAACTTCTGGGTGAACGGATGAGCCTAAGACTTGTTATATTAACATACGTCGTGTATGTACAAGTTGTAGCCTAAGGGCCCGTTTGGACAGGGGGATTGGAAAGGAATAGGTGGTAGTACATGGGATTAGCTCGTCTAATCCAAAGGTGTACGGGCGACTACGTGTTTGGCACAGCGAGGAGATGAGGCGGATGGCGGTATGGAGGATTCACCACTGGATTCGGAGGGAGTGGTCGCGGGAGGTAATCCAAAAAGAGAACCGTCAAAGAACGTTTTTTGAAGGACCTTTGCCTCTATTCAAAGGTCCGATCCGGACCGTCCATCAGAGTCCTACAGGCCCACTAATCACGTCCTAGGTGAAATTTTCCAAGAAGATGCATGTATCGGATTTTGACCGTCAAAACATAGGATGGACGGCAAAATGGAAAATCAGGTAGGCCGTGTCAGAAGCAATCCAAAACCAGCCCTCTCCAGCTGAAATTTCACAATGGAGCTGATGGATGGTTTGGATTCCTCAAACCGTCGATGATCATGGCCCCACCAACGTCGCAGCACAAAAACCATTACACAGGACCTGTATTTTTGCTGCTGCTGTTGCTGCTCCTAGTCCATCTTCTTCCCTCTTTCACCTCTTTCTCCTTCTCCTTCTTCAAGAGGATTTCTCACAACACCCATCTCTCCCCAAGCAGTGGCCTTCTCTCCTCTCTCATCTCTCTCTCAAGCATCGTGCGGTGCTGATCAAGCTTCAACTGCAAGAGAACAAATTCAATAGACGCTGGATACACTCGGCCGTCCAAATAGACCCATCACTTGGACGCTGGATCATCCAATACAGTGGGATGGGAGACAATCCACTGACTAACATTTAATACGCTCGGTTTCTATGCAATCCACCCCATTACAAGCTACTCCCTTTCAATCCCTCCGTCCAAACAGGCCCTAAGTGTTTGTGAAAATGTCTAAGTGGGTCTAAACTATGCATTAGTGTACGCCACGACTAACCATCGTGGATATGTGATTGTTGTATAGGCGGCAATCCGTTGACGAAAGGACTTGCCCTAATACGTATTCTAATTACTACATACCATGTATGATGTTATGTGCAAACTAAGTGTATGTAAAAATGTCTGTATGAGTAAGTGCTTATAAATTCTTCTCTAATTGGGTGTTGAGATATGATTCTCAACTCCTTTAACTATGTGTATGCTTTCCTTCATGTACCGTATATTATAGTGTTTGTTTATCTATGCAATGCATATGTTTATGTTGTATTCCATAAAATGCAAACAAAAAAGAACAAATCCATGATGGGTGATGGGGGAGTGGTGTAACGATTCGGTGCAACAGCCTTGGCAGCCCTAAAGCGGACATGGTTGTATGATTTGAACTCCTGATCCATTACTGCTTTAACTATCTTCTAGGATATTTTGTTGTAATTGAATGTGATTGGGGCTATTATATAGTCCAGGCAATCGGTAACAGAACCTAGATTGGTGGATGATGTTGTTTCGCCACACAGGATGTATTCGACGAATCCGAGCCGTACTTCGGCTATCGACAGTGGTTAAGCCACACGGAGTGCTTACGCACTTCATGTCGATCAACTCAATGTGCGCTCGTGCTAGTCGAGCTCGTCAAGTAACCCGATTGGCCCTATGTATGTTCACCATGTTTGGACGCTACTGCTTGAACCTAAGGTACCAAACTCACCAGTGAAATCTCGTTTAACCTTGGTACATCGATCCGCTAAGACTCATGAGGCGGACATGGTGGTATGGGACACCATGGTCGAGCTGTCGGCGTACGCTAGAGCGACGAGCCTCCCCGTAGTGACCAATGAGCAACCCAAACTCGTGAGCCAAATACGCTGGTATGAGACATTGTATTCGAGCAATCGGCCTACAATGTTTTGATGACGAAGCCGTGATGGGTGATGGGGGAGTGGTGTAACGATTCCGTGCAACAGCCCTGACAGCCCTAGACGTGCCCTTTGTAGTGACCTCGAGCATACTCTGAGCCTACGTGGAGGCGACAACCCTTCCGTAGCATCTAAAGTATAAACTAGGCCTGTAATGATTTGATGACGAGCCCATTGCAGCGACCTAGAACCGCAACATCGTATGAGATTTACTAGGACTGACGACCCTAGAATGGATCATTGTTTGGGAAATGATATAAAGGAGTTATCTTAGTTTCTCAATCCTGCTGTATGAAAAGGACTAATAAGAACTTGGTAATCATATGCATGCACTGCATTACGCATGCGTTCAGGCGTAGCAGGTCAAGCACTAAGGCAGTGTTGTTCATGCGCGAACGTGAGATGAAGTCACTGAGGGAGCGTAGGCGAGGGCATGCATCATACATTCATACCATTCTTGCATTAATGAGAGTACTTAGGGATGTGTGATTTACTACTTTATCATTACTGCTTGACTAAATTGATAACATGTCAACCTTTGCTTTATTGTTCCACTGAGTTGATCACTCCCATGTTACGGGACGATGTTGTACACACCAACCAGACCCTGTCTTAGTTTCAAATGATGGCGATGCTTGCAAGGCAGAGCCGGACTTCGAAGATGGCGAGGAGACATTCTCCTACATGCAGTCTTCGGGCGGCTTCATGTGAGCCGTCCTGATCGACGGGGATTTCTGGGATGTTGACTAGACGACATTACACCTTTTATATGTTTTGGAATTGTACCTGTAATTATTTAACCTGGTAACATTATCACACTCTGGAGACCCACCACAATTTATATATTTTATATATCTATCACAGTCTTCCGTTTGCGTAATTTAACTGTCTCTGGAGTATGATATGCTATTTTGGTCTATTCCCATTCATGTTTCAATGCACTCATCATAATCATCATTATCTATGTTGCATAAGTGATGCGTTGGAACTCGGGAGCTGAGCTTTGCTCGACCCCCGATTTTTAGGGTGTTACAAGATGGTATCAGAGCATGATTTGGATTAAACCGGACCTGGGTTATGGTCACACAACGTACGCTAACGCAAACTCAACTTAGATGGGTGCGAAAAAAAATGTAGAAACAGTCATAGGAGTCCCGGTTTCGCCAATTGGCGAAGTTCACCGAAAACGATCGCCGAGATCGAGTCCGTACACCTCCGTGATCGCATGAGTTGATCCCAAATCAATCATAGACCATCACTTGATGGATTTAGATCACAAATGACCCCATCCCAGCCTTTAGAAATCGCTAAATGTGAATATACATCAGATAGTTTCTGAAATAGCTCGAATAGACTCAAAACGGAGGTGAGGCCCAAACGGGGCACTTCCAAAGGGACCCAGGGTGGGCCCCATACATTTTTGGACCAAGGGGGCAGGAGGACCTCACCCAGGGAGCGAGCCCTCGCTAGAACTTGCAGGGATTGGCGAGGGGCTCGCCGGTTCAGCGAGGCCTCGCCGCCAAACGGGCCAGGCCGGGGGGGCCGTTCGGGCCGATCGACTTTGGGGTGCTATGTGGCCCCTTGATGCGTGGGGTTTTGATTAAAATCCTTCCAAACCCTCCTTCCCTTCACAAACTCCCCCTCCAAGCTCTCCTTTTCTCAAGAAAACCCAAAAATCTTCACTCAAATCCCCCCTCTAATCACTTTTCCTTCCATTTTCGTGCACCACCAGCGTCATCCCTTCAAAACCCTCTACCATAGCTGTTCTATCCTTCTTTCCCTTTCATTTGAGTCTACACATCCTCTTTTTGTAGCTCAAGATTCCGAAACCCAACAATCCCTCTTCTACCTTCTTCATTTCCTTCCATTTGAGTACGAAAATTCGTGTTATGTAACCTTCACAACCTCCACATGTTCGGCCAACTACATTCGGTTGGATTATGGTGGATGGAATTGTAAAAGTAACAATAAATGCATGTGTAAAGTGTTGTCCTTGGATTAGGTGTATCCCATGTTTTCCAATACCATGTTTGGAACGTATGCAATTAAAGGTAAATCCCGAGATTTTCTTTCCAATTACACTTAGAAATTCATCATCGTGGGATTTGGAAATCCCATCTCACACTTTCCAACCCAAGGCTCATTTTCCAAAACCTATAAAAAAATAAATTTTAATCCCATCCCACCCTCCTTCCAAACATGTCATTTCCAATCCCGAAGTGGGATTAGCAATGCAATCCATTTAATACAACTTCATACCACTAGCCAAACAGTCCTTTAGAGTTTTGGACCTAGAGTTAGTACTCCTAGATTTTGCAAACAAATCTGGCAGTATAGGTGTAACAGCCCGGATTTTTGCCAACCCGGGATTAGACGTACTTAGGCAATAGGTCAATCCTAACACCTTATGAACCTGTCAGAACTCAATCCCAAAGTCTACAACCGTATTTGAACCCATTTCCTTCACAAATCCCACCCTTCACCACCTTGATCTTTCAATTTTTCCTAAGTACTTTCACCCTAGACACTATCTTAAACTAGCTAAGTAGTATAACTTGGATCATTCTATATACAAACTACAAAAGACTAAGTACCCCCTCATACAGAAATCACTTAGGATTAAACCCTTTAGAAATTTGACAAAGTTAACCAAGTGCTAAACTAGATTAGCTACGAAATCCGCTTGATCCACTTTAAATACGATCTGCAAGACCCAAAACTTGTAAAATCATTGACGCTAGGTTACCCTAAAATCTAGGATCAATCTCATTACCCGACTACTCTCGGGAGCATTTCGAAACTCCGTATCAATTCTAGACCGCACATCGGGAGTCCGAATAATTCGAGGTTAAGGACTTAGGACCGCCTCGCTGGGCTTGACAACCATCTCGGAAATCAAATCCAGACAGTGTCCCACGGCTGTTCGCTTGAGTCCGGAGCGAGAGAGTGTGAGAACACTTGTTTCTTTACAAAATAAATCTTGAATAGTAATCTGAGACTCGTCGCTTGCGGATCAATATTAAGCAACCAGACCGTCAGAATCTGACCAAATTACACTCTCGGATCAAGAAAAATTTCATAAACATTTACATGTACTCGGAATCTCCAATCGAGATCCACTGACCGTTGAACTGAAACTAGTCTGCCACGCGTGATCTGAGAACCCTACTGGAACGAAAACTTAATGGAACCTAGATCCATAGTCTGTGAGCTTAAGTCCGACCTTTGGCTCAAGGAGGCCCGCCAGAAGTCCTCCGTTGAGCTGAAACAGGTCCGATTTAGGTATAACCTAAGTATACCTTGACCTGGAGTCTATTTCGGTGAGTTTTTAGACTATATAAGGACCTTAAACCCTCTCTCATTGCAGCCATACGAATTTGAGAGAGGAGAGAAAAGAGAGAGTGTGGGAGATGTGGGAGAATCTCCCTGCCGTGCTTCTCTGCCGCTCCACGAGCTCCACCACTCCGTTCTAATCGCTTTCCCGGCGATTCCAGCTCCGTTTCTAGGTAAGAAACCCTAACCCTAATCTGTTTTGGGGCTGTATAGGTTGTAGGTTATGAAATAGCTAACCTATTTCGTTCTATAGGTTGCCAAACTGCTGAATACGGAAGCTTAGCAAACCTATCGACTCCGTTACGATTCTACGACACAAGGTGCGGACTTTAGGTGTATATGTTATGATTTTCAACACTTTCAATGTTAGATAATGATAGATTCATGATCTGCATACAATTGCACATGTACAAAGTGCTTTCTGTTTCCTGTTTCGATTAAAGATGTAGATTATGAAATTTTCCATATTTTAGGTATTCGTAGAAAATACTGTATACGTATAAATTTTGGAAATGTATTTGACATGATTATTTGTTGTATGAATATACGATATATGGATAAAATACTTATTTGGCGAAAGGAATCGCCCAAATACATGTTTCACTAATATACATTATGTATGTAGAAATACTGTATTGTAGAAAATACCGTATACATATATATTTTAGAGATGTGTTTGCCATGATTATTTGTTGTATAGATATACTATATATGTGTAAAATATTTGCTTGGCGAAAGGACTCGCCCTAATACATGTTTGTTAACATACACTAAGTATGTTGAAATAGTGTATGTTAAGTGTTTGTGAAAATGGTTGTGTAAGTGTTTGGATGTTGATGCCTTAGGAGGGTGTTGAGATGGGATTCTCAACTACCTCAGAGACATGTATGATCTCCTCCATGAGGTTGTTTACTTAAACCGCTTATTTGTGAAATATATGTGTTTGTATTCCTATTTATGTAGTGCTTTATAACATGCTTTATATCATGCTTTATAACATGCTTTATAATATGTTGTATGATATGCTTGTTAACATGCTCAACTGCTTGTATGATTTTATTTATGTAATGCGTATGTTTAAATTCATGTTTATGTTGTATAATCCGTCATGGGTGATGGGGGAGTAGTGTAACGATTCCGTGCAACAGCCCTGACAGCCCTAAACGGATAATATCATACTTTGATTTTATGATTTGAATCTTGATCCATTACTGTTTTAACTATCTGTAATTGAATGTGATTGGGGCTATGATTATAGTCCAGACAATCGGTAACGGGATTGAATTCGTGGCTGAGATTCATTTGCCACGTGAGATGTGTTCGACGAACCCGAGTCGTACTTCGGTTGGCGATAGTGGTTGGCCACACGAAGTGCTTTTGCGCTTCATATCGTTCAACTTGTTGTGCGCTCGAGCTAGCCGAGCTCATCAAGTAACCCGATCTGTCTAATGTATGTTCACCATGTTTGGACGCTACTGCTTGAACCTAGGGTACCAAACTTACCAGTGAAATCCCTTTTAACCATGGTACTCGATCATGCTAAGACTCATGAGCCGGGCATGGTGGTATGGGACACCGTGGTAGTCGTATGGCCTACTGGCCTGGGCCACGTGCCTCCCCGTAGTGACCAGTGAGCAACCAGACTCGTGAGCCGATTATGGTGGTATAGGTCACTATATTCGTGCTGTCGACCTACATTGATAAGGTGATGAGGGAGTGGTGCAATGATTCCATGTAACAGCCCTGACAGCCCTTTGTAGTGACCTCGAGCATACTCTGAATTTGCGGTGAGGCGACGAGTTTTGCCGCAGTGTATAGAGTATGAACTAGGCCTGTATCTGTATAGTGATGAATCATTAAAGAGGTGATGGGGGAGTGGTGCAACGATTCAGTGTAACAGCCTTGGCAGCCTCTGCAGCAACCTAGAAACACATTATCGTATGAGATTAACTAGGACTGACGACCCTAGAATGGATCATGTTTGGGAATGATATAAGGGAGGTACCTTAGTTTCCCAATACTGCTGTTTGAAATGGACTAATAATAACTCGGTAATCATGCTCATCATAGCATTACATGTGTCTGGTAGATGTGGGGCACTGAGGGATGAATGCATGCGCGAACGTAAGATGGTGTCGCTAAGGGTAGTTTGGCAAGGGCATACATCATGACTGCATTCATACTTGCATTAAGAAGAGTAGTTAGGAGTGTTTGATTTTACTGCTTTATCATTACTGCTTGACTGTATTGATAACATGTTAACCTATGCTTTATTGTTCCACTGAGTTGATCACTCACTCCCACGTTACGGGACGGTGTTTGCAACACCAACCAGATTTGTTGAGTTTCAGGTGATAGCGATGCTTATGAAGCAGAGCCGGACCACTACTATAATGTTGAGGAGGAGTTCTCCTGCTTATAACTCTGACACAGTCTATGAAGACCTAGTAATGTATTGACGGGGCTATGGTACTTGGGATAGAAGACACTACACTTCCTCACATTTGGTAAATTTTAGAATTGTACTTGTAATTATTTAACCTGGTAACTGTATCATACCCTGGAGACTCACCACAGTTTTTTTATATTTCATATGTCTATCACAGTCTTCCGCTTGCAATTTAACTGTCTCTGGAGTATGATATGCTGTTTTGGTTTAATCTCACTCAGGTTCAATGCACGAATACAGTCAACATTCAATCATCATTCATTTTGTTGCATAAGTGATGTTCTGGAACTCGGGAGTTGAGATTATGCTCGACCCTCGATTTTCGGGATGTTACAATAGGAAATCTAACAAATTAATAATGTGAACCCTAGGACCTTCTTAGCTAGTATGAGCATGTGTGTGTGCTAGAGTGTAGTTAAATTCAAGTTCAGGCAACTCAATTCCAATCAGACAACGTTTGACCCTAAGCGATAAACAATTTCTTGTATTAGAAAGGGTATGAAATCATCTAGCATATAAGCATAGACCTTGGATTACAATTATTAGTTGGTTATACCAAGGAATGAAAAACATGATTATGCTAAGACAATTGAAAGATAAATTTAGTTAGTTGGCTTGATTAGGTTGGAGTGAGATCTCATTCCTTCGTTGAATCCCCCTAATACTTATAGGCTTATTTAATAACTCTTAGAAAAGTTGTTTTGATTAGAAACTATTCACGCATAGGGAAAACTTATATATATCCCTTGGATTGAACATTAGGTCAAATTAACACACCTCTTAGAATTGCCTTCTCAAGGGCTTATTATAATCAGGAACACGAAGTAGTGAACTATATATAAGCAAGGTATTCGCGGTTTGAATTGAATTCTCAATCCTAGTAGTTACCAATGAACTCAATGCTCTGATCAAGCAAAAGGTCGGGATCAACTAGGATTTAAGCACTGATACGACAATTTTCTATCCTAGCTAGGCAGAAGGTCTATGTATCCGGCTCAGACCCACTACACAACTTTCCTTCCGTGTTGGCCAAACCACTTACAACAAAAAGTTTGTTACTTCGCCTTTGAGAACATATAGCCAATAGGGATACTTTGTTCGGGCCTAAGAAATTTCTCAAATGGGCAACAGAGAGTTAAGGATTAGGTCCTGAATCACAGACCATTCGGGCATACATATTGTGCATATGGCCTTAGAAAGATAGTCTGCCCGTTAACCTATTTTTGTCCAAATTCCTTATGCACTGACAATGTATAGATGATCTTACAGTATTCAACTAGACAATGATCATACAGTATTCAACTAGACATGATTAAAGAGGTAAGTCGAGACCATGGCAAAGGTCCTTCCCTGGTATAGTTAGGCACCTTAGCACAAACTCACACTCGTCCCCGAAACCAACCACAAAACCCATCATTTTATCTCATTTATATAACCATAGGTACCAATGCCATAGCACACATCACCGATAGAAGGAAGACCGATGTATTGAGAGATCGTTTCCAATTTCCTGCCAAGAATAGGTCTAAATTACACCTCGTTCTGACGTACGGAGCGAGACATGGATTCTTGAGCCTTAAATACGTTTTTAAGGGGGGTAGAAAGGTTATGAATGCAGTCGAGTTAGGGCACAACGGAAGCTTGGTGGGCCGATAGCCCACTAGCTGAGGATCGAATGGAATTGGACTATACGTAAAGATAGGTCACTAAATAAGATTTGAACCTTTCTTAGAATGTCAATAATGAAGTCTTTAAAGGAAAGCAATTAGGGTTTAAGTGTTAAACCAATTTATATTACAGAATAGGCCTAATAATGGGTACGAGCTGAATTACAATAACCGAGGTCAATGTATCCATAGATGTGCTCGTTGAATACGAACTTAATAGGAGCCTTAGCAAATTTTAGGGCAAAGAAGTTTTAAGGAGGATAAACTAAAGTAAACCAGACAAGTATAGATAGTATACACCCTACCACAAAACATAAACTTGAAGTCAATAAAACTTAGGCAAAAGAATAATGAAATCTTTACTCATTACCCTATCAATCTCATTATCCAGTTGCTCTCCGGAGCACATTAAAACTCCGTATCGGATCTGGACCGCATGTCGAAAGTCCGAATAATACGAAGTTATATAATTAGGACCGCCTTGCTGGGCTTGACAACCATCTCGAAAATCAACTCCAGATAGTGTCCCGATGCCATTCGCTTGAGCCCGGAGCGAAGAGTGTGAGAAAACGTGGTTTGCTTTAGAAATTAAATCTAATTTAAGTAATCTGAGACCTGTCGCTTGCGGGCTTGATATAAGCAATCAGACCGTCAGAATCTGACACAAATACACCCTCGGATCAGGGGAAATTTCATACACATGGCAATGTACTCGTAACCCTGATCGAGTTTCGGTGACCGTTGAATTAAAACTGGTCTGCCACGTGTGATCTGGGAACCCGACTGGAATGAAAACTTAACTCGACCTAGATCCAAGGTCAGTGAGCTTAAGTCCAACCTTTGGCTCAAGGGGGGGGGCTCCGGAAATGCTCCGTTGAGCTGAAATAGACGCTCTTTGGACATAACCTAAGTATACCTTGGCCCTGGGGCCATTCCCATCAGTTTTGGGCCTATATAAAGGCCTTAAGACCTCACTCTCTCATCCCATATGAATTTGGGAAACCCTAGGAGAGAGAAGAGAGGAAAGAAAGAGAAAGAGAGAGAGAGAGAGAGAGAGAGAGTTAGAGTCCATCCCTGGGATTCAATCCCATCATTCCACGGACTGAATCAGCCCTTCCGTACTGCTCTACCGGCGATACCAATCCCGTTCTTAGGTAAGAAAACGTAACCCTAATCTGTTTTCGGGTTTCAGGCAGTGTAGGTTATGAAATAACTAACCCAACTCATGCTATAGGTTGATATACCCTCGTTGACGAAGCCTTAGAGTTTCTAGCGAATTCGTTACGCTTCTACGGCGTAAGGTGCGGACTTTAAACGTATAGGTTATGGTTTTCAAGGCTTTCAATGCCAGTTAATGATATATTACTGACGTGGATACTATTACACATGTACAAAGTGTTGTCCGTTTCGTTTTTCAGATATACGTTAACTATGTTGAATATACTGTATTCCTCGTATTTGTAGAAAATACCGTATACGTATGAAATACGGATTTGTACTTGCCATAATTATTTGCTGTCTATGTATGCTAGATGCATGTGTATCAACTTCTGGGTGAACGGATGAGCCTAAGACCTGTTATATTAACATATGTCATGTAGGTACAAGTTGTAACCTAAGTGTTTGTGAAAATGTCTAAGTGGGTCTAAACTATGCATTAGTGTACGCCACGACTAACCATCGTGGATATGTGATTGTTGTATAGGCGGCAATCCGTTGACGAAAGGACTTGCCCTAATACGTATTCTAACTACTACATACCATGTATGATGTTATGTGCAGACTAAGTGTATGTAAAAATGTCTGTATGAGTAAGTGCTTATAAATTCTTCTCTAATTGGGTGTTGAGATATGATTCTCAACTCCTTTAACTATGTGTATGCTTTCCTCCATGTACCACATATTATAGTGTTTGTTTATCTATGCAATGCATATGTTTATGTTGTATTCCATAAAATGCAAACAAAAAAGAACAAATCTGTGATGGGTGATGTGGGAGTGGTGTAACGATTCCGTGCAACAGCCCTGGCAGCCCTAAAGCGAACATGGTTGTATGATTTGAACTCTTGATCCATTATTGCTTTAACTATCTTCTAAAATATTTTGTTATAATTGAATGTGATTGGGGCTATTGTATAGTCCAAGCAATCGGTAACAGAACCTAGATTGGTGGATGATGTTGTTTCGCCACACAGGATGTATTCGACGAATCCGAGCCGTACTTCGGTTATCGACAGTGGTTAAGCCACACGGAGTGCTTACGCACTTCATGTCGATCAACTCGATGTGCGCTCGTGCTAGTCGAGCTCGTCAAGTAACCCGATTGGCCCTATGTATGTTCACCATGTTTGGACGCTACTGCTTGAACCTAAGGTACCAAACTCACCAGTGAAATCCCGTTTAACCTTGGTACCTCGATCCGCTAAGACTCATGAGCCGGACATGGTGGTATGGGACACCGTGGTCGAGCTGTCGGCCTACGCTGGGGCGACGAGCCTCCCCGTAGTGACCAGTGAGCAACCCAGACTCGTGAGCCGAATACGGTGGTATGGACACTATATTCGAGCAGTTGGCCTACAATGTTTTGATGATGAAGCCATGATGGATGATGGGGGAGTGGTGTAACGATTCTGTGCAACAGCCCTGGTAGCCCTAGACGTGCCCTTTGTAGTGACCTCGAGCATACTCTGAGCCTACGTGGAGGCGACAACCCTTCCGTAGCATCTAAAGTATAAACTAGTCCTGTAATGATTTGGCGACGAGCCCATTGCAGCGACTTAGAACCGCAATATCGTATGAGATTTACTAGGACTGACGACCCTAGAATGGATCATTGTTTGGGAAATGATACAAGGGAGGTATTTTTGTTTCCCAATCTTGCTATATGAAAAGGACTAATAAGAACTTGGTAATCATATACATGCACTGCATTACGCATGCGTTCAGGCGTAGCAAGTCAAGCACTAAGGCAATGTTGTTCATGCGCGAACGTGAGATGAAGTCGCTCAGGGAGCATAGGCAAGGGTATGCATCATACATTCATACCATTCTTGCATTAACAAGAGTACTTAGGGATGTGTGATTTACTGCTTTATCATTACTGCTTGATTGAATTGATAATATGTTAACCTTTGCTTTATTATTCCACTGAGTTGATCACTCACTCCCACATTACGGGACGATGTTGTACACACCAACCAGACCCTGTCTTAGTTTCAAATGATGGCGATGCTTGCGAGGCAGAGCCGGACTTCGAGGATGGCGAGGAGACACTCTTATATACAGTCTTCGGGCAGCTTCATGTGAGCCGTGTCCTGATCGACGAGGATTTCTGGGATGTTGACTAGATGACATTACACCTTTTGTATGTTTTGGAATTGTACCTGTAATTATTTAACCTGGTAACATTATCACACTCTGGAGACCCACCACAATTTATATATTTTATATATTTATCACAGTCTTCCGTTTGCGTAATTTAACTGTCTCTGGAGTATGATATGCTGTTTTGGTCTAATCCCATTCATGCTTCAATGCACTCATCATAATCATCATTATCTATGTTGCATAAGTGATGCGTTAGAACTCGAGAGCTGAGCTTTGCTCGACTCCCGATTTTCAGGGTGTTACAATTTGTCACTTCCAAACATGTATGATGTATTACCCCGGAATGAATGGGATTGTACCCTAATCCCATGCCTCTCTAAACAGGATGGATGGTTGAAATCCCTGGACTACCCTAACCGTCCAAACACGCACAACCATTGGGCGCTCGATCAAGGAAGTCGATGGGATTAGGGACAATCCACTGACCAGCCTTAAAGAGCCTTGGACTGTGTGCAATCCATCCAAATCCATTTGAATCCCTTTCAATCCACCCGTCCAAACGGGCCCTTGGTTTGGGTAATTTGGGAAAGTAGGAAAATTAAGAATTTTGGGTTTAGGGTTAGGGTTTCGAGGATGGAAGAAAGGGGTTTTGATATAATGATGGTGTGAAACCAGAAGGGGCAGGTGGTATTCACACATGTGGCTATACGATCACACGTGTGGCGTGGGAGTATGGGTTTAGGTCAGTTAAGGTTTGGATTGTGGATGTGTATGGGAAGTTAGGTTTGGGAGAATATGAAGATCTGGGATGGGAGAATGAAGAACCTGAAGAAAATACCTGGATGGGAGAGAAAGAGAAGATGGCGTGGAGATAAGATGGAGACATCGCACCGCCGTTGATGAAGATTAGCCTCGCACCAATCTTCCTTCCAAATCGTGTAGAAGTATCTTCAAATCGTATGAAGATGGAAGAAGAAAACAAGAGTTGTTACCTTTTTTTTTTCTTTTTTTTCTTTTTTTTTTTCACAAAATCCAATGGGAGAATGGTCACATGCCCCCCTCTTTTTATAGATCCAAGAAGTTTCAAAATTTACAATAATCCCCGTCTTGTGAATTTTAACGAAAATAGCCCTAGTCTAAATAAAATCAACTAAAATATTCATAATGTGTCCAAATATAAAATAATAAAAAACTAAATCCTAAAATATGATAAAGTCTAAAACTGATGTGAATGATCAACGATCAATGGCCTGATCATGTGATCCATGTGATCCATGCGATCCAATGGCCCGATTGTCGCATCCCTCCAATCCAATGGTCTAGATTACTCCATAAAGCAGCCCATGTACATCTTTTCAGTGTGGGGTCTTCCCGATGCTTGCACATGCACATGGGGTCTTCAGCACGATCATAGGTACTCTCGCCTAGCCACAGGGAAATTGGTGTGGCCCACCTCCTTTGATACGTACACAAGGGCGTACGTGACGTGATGTCCTCATCAACTCTCCTCGGCTAAGAAGAGTTCACCTCTGGCGGACTAAAACTTTTGTAGCGCTCCAAAATGTCTGGATCTAAATGTTGAACTCGTCCTCAGTAATCCACATACCGTTTGAAATCGGCCTGTACTTCCACTTGATAAGGAATTTATGAACTCCTCCATGTCGAGTGGAAACTGCTTGTGCATCCAGTATGTCTTCTATCTGTTTGCTTCGAGTAGGCAAGGTATCAAAAGGTGAAGTAGCAAGACCCTTGTATTGTACTAGATCTTCCACATTAAAAGTAAAACTAATTCCCATGGTAGGTGGAAGGTCTACTACATACACATTAAGACCCAGTTTCTACATTATTTTGTATGGTCCTACGCTACACGCTTGTAACTTTTTAACGGCCCCATGTGGGAACTGTTCAGGCCTTATGCGAACCATGACATAATCTCCAACTTGGAATTCATGAAATATGCGATGAGAATCAGCAAACACTTTGTATTTTTTATTACTTACATTAATTCGCTTCCTGACCTCACTATGGAACTCATGTATGTGACATGCAAACTCATGTACGGACTTAGATGGCCCATGGGATACAGACATAGGTATGAGATCTATGGGTTTACTAGGTTTGTCGCCATGCACAACCTCAAATAAACTCATGCATATGGACCTATTGATGGAACTATTGTATGCTAACTCGGCTATAGGCAAAACGGTATCCCAAGTTCGGACGTGATCACCCATAAGATATCTAAGCAGATTTCCAAGACTCCTATTTACAACTTCAATTTGACCGTCTGTTTGAGGGTGAAAGGCAGATGAAATTTGAAGCCTTGTTCCCATCATGTGCCATAGTGTCTTCCAAAAATAGCTCATAAAGCATACATCATGGTCAGACACTATGGTCTTAAGTAGACCATGTAAATGCACTACCTCCCCAAAGAAAAGCTTGGCCACATTGGAGGCATCAGACGTTTTCGAGCACAAAATTGAATGGGCCATTTTAGAAAAATGGTCCACAACCACAAATACAAAATCATGTTTCTTGATAGTTTTCTATAAGCCTAACACGAAATCCATACTAATATCCTGCCACGGAGCATGGGGTACTGGCAAAGGCGTATACAATCCTATATTTTGCTTCATCTGCTTTGTCAATTGACAAGTCCTACATTGCCCAACAATCTTAGCTACATCTCGCTTGAGACTTGGCCAATAAAATCTATCCCCCATAAGGACAATGGTCTTATCCCTTCCCAAATGACCGGTTACCCCTCCTGCATGAAGTTCCCAAACTAGGAAATCACGGAGGGATGTACGGGGGATGCGGAGTCTGTCACCTTTAAATAGGAACTCATCAATGATGACAAACCCGCGACTGTCAGTTGACTGACCATCTCGTAGTGACGCATACAAATCTCCAGAGTCTGGGCATGTAGGATACTCCTCTCTCAGCCGATCAAACACAATTACTTCCACTCTCATACTTTGGAGAAGCGCCATCCAACGACTAAGGGCATCAGCAGGTTTGTTCTCAACCCCAGCCTTATGTTTAAGAACGAAAGAGTATTCCCAAAAGAAATTGAACCCATTTAGCATGCCTAGGGTTTAGTTTTTTTTTGGGGGAATTGAGGTAACATAAGACCTCGTGGTCAGAGAACAAGACAAATTCTTATGATAATAAATAATGTTGCGAATGGCGCAAGGATTGAACGACTGCATATAAGTCTGTCATAGGTGGAATATCGTTGCTTTGCCTCATTCAACTTCTCACCAAAATAAGCAACGGGGTGCCCTTCCTGACTGAGCACGCCACCTATGCTTACCCTAGATGTGTCACATGCGACCTCAAAGACTTTAGAAAAGTCTGGAAGGCGCATGACAGTGGCTTCTCTCATCTTGCCCTTAATCTCCTTAAAAGCTCTAGAGGCAGCTTTAGTCCATACAAACTCCCCTTTCTTGATGCAATCCGTGATGGGAGCTATAATGGAGCTAAATCTTCTAATGAACCACCTATAAAAAGTTGTTAAGCCATGAAAGCTTCGCACCTCATGAATATTGTGCGGTTCAAGCCATTCAACTATGGCACAGACTTTCTCGGTGTCCGCTCTCATGCCCTCTGATGATATGATGAACCCTAAGAAGATAATGCTGTTTGACATAAATGTATACTTCTTAAGGTTAGCGTATAGCTTTTCAGTTCTGAGGACCCCGCAAACTTGCCTCAGATGGTGGAGGTGTTGTTCCTTTGATATGCCATAGATAAGCAGGTCATCAAAATACATCACAAGGAACTTACCCATAAAGGGTCTCAACACCTGGGTCATCACTCTCATAAATGTGCTCGGGGCGTTAGTCAAGCCAAAGGGCATAACTAGCCACTCGTACAGCCCATCATTCGTCTTGAAGGTTGTTTTCCACTCATCTCCTGAGCTTATACGTATTTGGTGATACCCACTCTTGAGGTCAATCTTTAAAAAAATCGTGGCACCCGCCATCATGTCTAACATATCATCAAGACGCGGTATGGGAAACCGGTACTTGACAGTGATTTTATTGATGGCTCGACTATCCACACACATGCATCACATGACATCTTTCTTGGGTGTGAGAAGCACTGGCACGACACACAAACTCATACTCTCTTGAATGAAGCCCTTTCTGAGAAGATCATTTACTTGCCTCTTCAACTCCGCATGCTCCGTAGGATTCATTCGATAATGAGGAAGGTTTGATAGAGTAGACCCAGGGACAAGATCAATGGCATGTTGGATGTCCCTCATGGGTGGAAGCTCATCTGGTAAGTCCTTTGGAAATACATCGTGAAACTCATCCATAATTGGCTTCACCTCAGGGGGTCCCTCTACACTAACCTTGGGTGTAACTTCTCTCGTCACTAAGGCATACACCATTGAATCTACCTTAGTATCTTTCTCAAACTCGTTGGCGTTGATTACATGGAGAGACTTAGGTTGGGATTTCCCCGTATCCCTTGGGTTACACGACTTCCCCTCAGTTTTCTTCTTCACATTGCTTTTTGGTGGGAGAGGAACTAGAGATAATTTTTTTCCTTGATGCATGAATGAACATACATTTGAGTGGCCGTATATCGTCACATCGTGGTCAAATAGCCAAGGCCGTCCCAAAATGATGTGTCCAACGTCCATAGGTAAGACGTCACACCATAGCAAATCTGAATATGATCCAAAATTAACAGGCATGAGACATCGTTGGGTAACAGGTACGGAAGATGCATCCACAAAGTGCTAGTGGAGACCACAATGGTACAACTGCCACTATCGACGATCATCTTGCAATTCTTCTCTCCACATTTTGCACAAGTGTAAAATATCATAGTCTGACGCCAATCATCATTCTCCTTAGCATTGGTCAAGGTGCCCCTAACTACTGCAAGTGGTGTGGTGTCTTCTTCTTCTACTTCTTCATCACTAGCACCATTGATGTTGGGCTAATAAAATTCTTCTTCAAAATCGCCATGTTCATCTCCTTCTTCCTCACCATCATCAATTATCAGGGCTTTGTTCCTCTCTTTCGAGGGACATGAATGTGCAAAGTGACCAATTCCATGGCAATTGAAGCATCACGTTTGCTCACCTCCCTTGAGCTAGCACTTACTATCCCCTTTTCTTTGACATCTCTAGGGTTGGGTTGGGACCCAACTTGGGGTCTAGACTGACTCCCCATGTTAGGCTTAGCTCCTTGAGAGTAAGTCTTGACACTTGGATCCCAAGAGTCATAACGCTTACGAACTAGCGCCTTAAAGTAGTTGTCTTCAATGTCTTGCACCACTTGGTACATGTGCTCCAATGTACCAACATCACAAGAATAAAGTTCTCGTTGGATCTCAAATCAGAAGCCCATCCTGAATTTGGACAACGTAACCATCGGGTCCTCAATGTCACATCACATCATGTACTCCTCAAACTTAGTGATGTAATCTGGAACGGTCATGGATCCCTGATGCAAAGCCTGCCACTGGTTTAGGAGCCTCTGATGATAAGAAAGAGGGAGATACTTTTCTTTAAGGACCTCTTTCATCTCAGCCCAGTGCGCAACTGTGGGCTCTCCTTTCCTTCTAATTTTACTCTCCATGTTGGTCCAAAAAAGTTTGGCATGACCCACCACCTTCATCTTGAAAAATATCACTCGACGGGCATCAGACATATCATACCACTCAAAATAGTGGTTCATGTCTACCAACCAATCAAGGAATGTTTTGGGGTCCAAGCGACCATCAAAACTGGGGGCATCAACTTTCACACCTTTCGTGACCTGTGCATCTAAATCATAACGGTCATAACGCTTCTCATATGGTGGTGGCACGTGTGCTCGACCATGGCCAATGCCTTGGCCACGGTCATGCTCCTGCCTATCAACTTGATTTCCAGCCTAAGATTGAACGTCTTCCCAAGTGTCAGTGTTTGCCTGTAAGGAGGCCTCAAGTTGATTGACATGCGCATTGTTCGCGGTTAATTGAGTGGCAATGGTTCTACTATGCACTTCAATGGTCATCAAACGGTTATTGATAGCATTAAGGGCCTCAGCAATCTACTCTTGATTCATAGTGGGGTGTAGACCAAAACTACGTCCTGAACGAGTGGGCATACACAAGGAAACTCTAAAAGGAAACCCTATACGTGACTGTAACTTAGATGTAATCCCTTTATCTCATAGCCTAGGCCTCACATCTCATGGGATAGGACCTTGGCCGAACCCCCCTCGTGGGCCCCAAATCACATGGGTACCGCCTCACACAGGCCACCCACCCTGAGTGTGCCCCTGCATCCCACAGTCAACCCCACACAAGCCCAATGTGAAAATGCCCCTGCATTGATCACCCCCGGTCAGGAATCTCGAACACAAGACCTCCCACTCCAATACTACTTTGACGCAGGACACTTAGCCACTTGCTCTAAAAGCTTGAACTATTAGAGCATGGCGAATCAATCCCTTTATCTCATAGCCCAGGCCCCACATCCCATGGGTTAGGGCTTAAGGCTGAACCCCCCTCGTGGGCCCCACATCACATGGGGCCCACCTCACACGGGCCACCCACCCCGAGTGTGTCCTTGCATCCCACAGGCAACCCCACTCGATCCTGGTGTGAAAATGCCCCCGCATTAATACAAGTGGGCATACGCAAGGACACTCTAAAGGAAATCCTAGGTCCAAGGACAATGTGATGACAATGATAGTACTAACCGAGAGATCATGCTAGACATACAAACCAGAAAATTTAGCAAGTCACTATCCTCAAATATTATGTTGAAAATTCAGCAATATAGTAATCCAAGGGTGTCAAACTGAAAATTCAGCACGGGTGTAATCTGAAAATTACAAGCTGAAAATTCAGCAATGTGACAACCTGAAATTACTATATTGAAATTTCAGCAATTGTACAAGTGGGGCTGCGAACTGAAAATTCAGCAATAAGATACTCCAACAAAATTTCAGCAATATGATCCTATATGCAATTCAAACTCTGCAAACCCTAGATGTGACTGTAACCTAACTGCAACACAAAAATCCTATGCTAAACCTATTCTCTAATACCAAATTTGATGCAGGACTGATGCATGAACTAATTAACTTGTGAGATCAAGTAGCCGAATTAATATATTTAACTAAAAAATAAAAATAAAAACAAAAAAACAAACATTGCTATAATCATCACAAATATCATGAAAATCAAAAGAGCATCATGCATAATCCTAGCCTAATCTACCAATATCGTAATACAAGATCATTAAATAAAAAGAAACTAGGATCTAATGGATGTAGGGACATCCAATTAGCTTAGGGTATAGTCTATTTCAAAATAGACAGCCCAATACAACCTAGGGTGAAAATTAGGGTTTGAGTAATTTGAGAAAATAGGAAAATTAGGAATTTTAGGTTTAAGGTTAGGGTTTTGGGGATGAAAAAAATGGGTTTTGATATAATAATGGTGTGAAAGCAAAAGGGGCATGCGGGATTCACACGTGTGGCCGTACGGTCACACGTGTGGCGTGGGATAATGGGTTTAGGTCAGTTAGGGTTTGGATTATGGATGGGTATGGGAAAGTTGAGTTTGGGAGAAGACGAAGATCTGTGTTGGGTGAATGAATAACCTAAAGAAAATACCTAGATGGAGGACAGAGAAGATGGCATAGGAATAGATGGAGACCCCGAACCTCCATTGATGAAGATTAGCCTCGCGCCAATCTTCCTTCCAAATCACATGAAAGTATCTTCAAATTGCATAAAGATGAAAGAAGAAAGCAAGAACTTTTCTCCTTTTTTCATCACAAAATCCAATGAGAGAGGTCACACGCCCCCCTCTTTTTATAAATCTAAAAGTTATAAAATTACAATAATCCCCATATTGTGAATTTTAACGAAAATAGCCCTAGTATAAATAAAATCAACTAAAATATTCATAATGTGTCCAAATATAAAATAATCAAAAACTAAATCCTAAAATATGATAAAGTCTAAAACTGATGTGGACGATCAACGATCAATAGCCCGATCATGTGATTCATGCGATCCAATGGCCTGATCGTCGTGTCCCACCAATCCAACGATCTGGATTACTCCATAAAGTAGCTCAAGTGCATCTTCCCAGTGTAGGGTCTTCTAGATGCTCGCACATGCACATGGGGCCTTCAGCACGATCACGGGTACTCGCCTAGCCACAGGGAAATCAGTGCAGCCCGCCTCATCCTCTGATACATATGCAAGGACGTATGTGATGTGATGTCCTTATCAATTGGTCAAGACAAAGGGCATGACTTACCACTCGTAAAGCCCATCTTTCGTTTTAAACGTTGTTTTCCACTCATCTCCTGGGCGTATATGGATTTGATGATACCAACTCTTGAGATCAATCTTTGAGAAGATGGTGACACCCAACATCATGTCTAGCATATTATCAAGACCCGGTATGGGAAACCGGTACTTGACCGTGATCTTATTAATGGCTTTAATGTCCACACACATGCGCCACATGCCACCTTTCTTGGGTGTGAGAGGGGCGGGCACAATACATGGGCTTATGCTTTCCTAAATGAATCCTTTCCTCAGGAGCTCCTTAGCTTGCATCTTTAATGTTATGTGCTCTGTGGGATTCATTCAGTAATGCGGGAGGTTAGGTAGAGTTGACTCTGGGACAAGATCAATCGCATGTTGTATGTCCCACATAGGTGGGAGCTCATCTGGGAGGTCATCAGGAAAAACATCCTTCTTCCATCATCAGACTCACTTCATGTGGCAACTCTACATCAACCTAGGTTGTAACTTCCCTAACCATCAAGGCACACACCTCAGGATTAGTCTTAGTCTCTTTCTTAAATTCTTTTACGTTTATAATAAGTAGAGACTTGGACTGGGGTTTCTTCACATCCTTCTGATCACCCCTCTTGACATTTTCTTTCTTATCTAGGGTGCTCTTGGGCGGGAGAGGGTTCAAGACAATCCTCTTGCCTTCATATATAAACAAACACGTATTCGAGCGATCAAATTGTGTTGTGTCTCTATCATACAACAAAGGCCTACCCAAGATGATGTGTCCAACATCCACAGGCACCACATCACATCGCAGTGTGTCTTTGTAAGATCTAAACCATATAGGGATAAGACACTGCTAGGACACCGGAATGGAGGATGCGTCAACCCAGGCAACACGATATGGTTGAGGATGAGAAACAGGCTTTAAAACTAGTTGAGCCACTGTGCTCGATGAGACCACATTGGTGCACTTGCCGCTATCTATAATCACTATGCAACTCTTGTCTCCACACTTGACATAAGTATAGAAGATGACAGTTCTACACCAATCGTCGTTCTCCTTAGCCTGCATTACGGCACATCTAACTACTGCAAGTGGCATGGTCTCAATTTCCTGATCCTCTGCATCTTTGTCACTAGCACCGGTCGCATTAGGCTGATATACTTCGTATTTGCATTCGTAATCGCTCTGCTCATTTACCTCTTCTTCACGTTCGCCAAGCATGAGGGTCTTGTTCCTCTCTTTCGAGAGACATTGACGTGCAAAATGACTGAATCCTTGGCAATTGAAACACCGCACTGATTTACCTCCCTTAGAGTTGGTACTTGTTATATACATTTACTCTTAACATCCCTAGGATTGGATTGAGAACCAGTAAGGGCCTTGGATTGACTCCCAAAGTTAGACTTAGCTCCCTGAGGTGTAGTCTCAACATTCGAATCTCGAGAGTCAAATCGTCTCTCAAATTGCAGCTTAAGGTAGTGCTCAAGGTCTTGCACTACTTGGTACATTTGTTCCAGGCAGTGTTCGAAATATCGGTATCGCACCATGTATCGCACCCTTGGGATACAGATACGTATCGGTTATCGCACGGGATATATCGTTTGTATCGCATAATTTATCGCACTTTTTGGGAAACATGGGGAAACATTGAGAAAATGGTTGAATTTTTTAATGAAACTTTGGGGATTGTTAAAAAAGCCCTTAATACACACTTTTAAATCATAAGATCTCAAAAAAATAAAAAATGCACATAATAAATTTCCTTTGTATAGGGTCTTAAGTTATGCGTTGTTTAACTGAACTAATGCAACTATATTTAAATTGAATGCATGATATATATATATATATATATATATATATATATATATATATATATCAAAGTCATGTATGAAAACACAATCAATTCATTGAAAAGCAAAATACGAAGTAAAAATTGAAAAATATACATATCAATGATGGGACTGGTTGTGGCCTACACCCACATAGAGTTGCACGGTGGCTCATAATCATCGTCTCCATCTTGATGGGGCTGAGAATGGTACCGCTGCTCCACAAGTTTACAGGTCATAGTAGAGTAGTACCAGTTAAGATACTCCCTCACATAATGCTGGTACTCATCCTCACCGAAAATAGTGGGAAGAGTAACTCCTACAATTGAAACCTTCCTAAGGTCCTCTATGATGTTTATTTGAGATCCAACCTGTTCACAGGTTAATACATACATTAAAGAAGGGAAAACACAAATTTCAGTTTGATCGAAAACTTCTGTGGGCCTTAGAAAATTTTAATGGTGGGCGTCACTCTCTCTACTTTCTTTTTGTGGTGGGGTTCATTTGAGCTTTAGATCTGACTCATTCTTTGGCTCCTACCCTAAATTGATATCTCCAAATGAATGGACGGTGCAGATATAACACATATATCATGGCAGGTCCCACAGAAATTGGTCACGTCAACCAGTGGCTAATCCGCGTCATACACGGAAATGGATTGGATACTCCACCTAACACCGGTTCTCCGTGGGCCCCACCATGGTGTATGTCTTTCATCCATGCCGTCAATCTATTTAAATAGATCATTTTACGGTATAATAATAAAAATGAGTTATATCCCAATCTTAAGTGTACCACATTACAGGAAACAGTGTTGAATGAGCATCGACCGTTAAAAAACATTTTGGGGCGATAGAAGTTTTGGATCAAGCCGATTTTTGTTTTTTCCCTTCATCCGGGGCTGTATGACCTAATCAACCTATTGGATGTCAGATAAACAGTACAGTGAGCCTTAGGAGGGTTTTAATGATGGATGTCCAATCACTATTGTTTTCATGTGGTGTGGTCCAGCTGAGATTTATATACCTCTCATTTTTGGGATCGGGCCATAAAATGATCTGTAAAAATGGATGAACGGAAAGGATGAAACATATACATCATGGTGGGGCCCACAGAGCACCGACCACCAACGACGGGGCTGGTGTCAGGGGAGTAGCCAATCCCTTCCCGTCACGCAAGGCAGCTGTACACACAGATGTTGTAGGCTACGTGTCGTGCGAAGACGAGCGCGTACGCGCCTCGAGCTCCGAGTTGTACGAACGGCTCAAATGAGATCAAAGTTATATAGGCCCCACCATAACGTTAATTTTCCATCTAATCTATTAATAATGTTAACAATATATGAATGAAGTGGAAAAACAAATTTCATATTGTTACCGTTGAAAAATGGACCACACCACATGAAACAGTGTGAATTGAATGTTACCGTTGAAAAATTCTTGGGCCCCATAAAAGTTTTGGTATGGTCCACTTAAGCTCTGGATAAGCTTCAAATTTTGTATCAACCCCTAAACTGATATGGAAAAACAGATGGACGGTGTGGATAAACCACAAACATTAACAGTGGGCCAGCAGAGTTTACTCAACACGATAATAGCGGAAGCGGTTTGCGTACGGAGTAACTTAGTACGGTTAGCGTACTGTGTAAACTCTGTGGGGTCCACCATGATCTATGTATTATATCCACTCCGTCCATATATTTTATTAGATAATTTTATGACATGGGTCAAAAATTGAAGGATATCCAAGGTCAAATGCACCACACCACATGAAACAGTGTGACTTGAACTTATACCGTTGCAAAATTCTTGAGTGTCACAGAATTTTTGTATTAATCTTATATTTGGTTTTTTCCCTTCATCCATGTCTTTGTGATCTTATTAACAGCTTGGATGACAAATAGACATCACTGTAGGGCCTAGGAAGGTTTCAACGGTGGAAATCATTATTCCCACTGTTTCCTGTAGTATGATCCACTTGAGAGTTGGATATGCTTCAACTTTGGGATCAACCCTTTAAATGAGCTGAAAAAACGTATGGACGGTGTGGATAAACCACATATTTTCACGGTGGGCCCAACTGAGTTTACTCAGTACGATAAGAGCGTACGAGTAACTCAGTAAGCAATCCGATTCCGATAAGAGTGTACTGAGTAACTCAGTAACCATTCCGATTTCAACGGTAAAAGACTCGAAAGCTCGTCCGCGTCCCTCTCCCTCCCTTTCGAAATGAAAGAGGCCGCGAGGGTTACGGCAGCGAGATTTCGGCGAGGGTTCCGGAAGTGAAGGGTTTCGGAAGGAAGAGGATTCCTCAATCGCATTCAATCCGGCCTGATTTCTCGCCGGAATCTCCGAGATATCCTATTTCGAAGAAAAAATAGACGAAAATCAGCAAAATGAGGGAAATCGAACTTACCTCCGTCAATCGATGGAATGGCCCACCTCCGAATCTCTGATCGCTATCGCCACAGGTACTCTACGATTTTCCCTCTTTTTTCTTCTATTTCTTTTCTTCTTCTTTTTTGATTTTCTGGTAAACATGCATGCCCTTTTTATCGTTGTTGCGGGTTGTTGGCTACAGTGGACTCGTGAGTCCTCTGCAATGAACCCGTGACTCTGTCAAGATGAGGATATCGTGAAGATATCGATGATATCGCACGAAATCTGCGATATATTGCGTGATATCGGCCGATATATCGTGCGATAACTGAAACTGCGGAATTTTTTTGGCTTGCGGTCGAAATATTGCGGGTTTCGTATCGCTAGGCTGCGATACCGATATTATCGGCCGATATATCGGCCGATATTATCGATATTGCGAACACTGGTTCCAGGGTGCCAATGTCGCGAGAAAGGAGTTCTTGTTGAATGTCGATTTAGAGGCCCGTTCTAAAACGGGAGTGTAATCATCGGGCCCTTCCCAATATTACATCGCATCATGTATTCCTCAAATTTAGCGATGTAATCCAACATGGGCATTGTTCCTTGGCAAAAGGACTGCCACTAGTCTAAGAGCTTTTGATGGTACGAGAGGGGGAGATACTTTTCCTTCAGAATTTCTTTCATCTCTACCTAGTGCACGACCGGGGCAACTCCAGACCTCTCAATCTTCCGCTCCGTGTTGGTCCAAAACAATTTGGCTTGGCCCACCAATTTCATATTGGCAAACCTCATACGACGGGCATTAGACATGTCACACCACTCAAAATAGTGGTCCATGTCCGCCATTCGGTTGATGAATGCCTTGGGGTCCAAATAACTGTCAAAACTAGGGGCCTCAACTTTCACACTCTTCAAGACATGCATCTGAGTCACGGCGGTCATGACACTCCTTACGATGTGATTGCACATGTGCTCCACCACAGCCAACATCTTGACCACGTCCGTGTCCACGTCCTTCAACTTGACCCCCAACTTGAGATTGGACATCTTTCCCAATATCGAGGTTCTCCTAAAGGGAGGCTTCTAACTAATTGACGCACGCATTGGTCGCAATCAGTTGGGTGACGATAGTCTTATTGTAAGCCTCAATGGCCGTAAGACAGTTATTGATAGCGTTACGAGCCTCGACAATCTGTTCCAAGTTCATGGTGGTGGGATGTAGACCAAAACCCAGAACGAGTGGGTATAATCTAGGGGTACCGAAATAACCTAGACTTGACACTCTAAGTTATGGACGATGGAGTGTAATACAAGGGGGTATGATGATATGGAATGCAAACTATATGTGAACAAAAGAAATTAAAACCCTAAAATGCGAAATTTCAGCCTAAATGCCACTCTAACTTAGATGCGACAAAATAGCATATGCTAAACCTATGGCTCTGATACCAAATTTAATGCAGGATGCATGTGGCTAAACAATCAAGTGAGATCGATCAGCGACTTAATCTAAATAATTAAATTTTACAAACTATGCTAAATCATTATACATATCGAGAATCGAGCATTTGACTATGAGAATTCAAGGCCACATGTGTAATAACTATGCATTGAATGACCATTAAAACACTAATTGATAGGATCTTATGGATGTAGAAACGCCTCGCAACTCTGTCGAAGAGGAATGGCTTCACACCAAACCTACTATCTAAATCACATGGAAACAATCTTCAAGTCACATGAAGAAAGAGAGAACTTGGAATTTTTTTTTTAATAAAATCATAGAGGGAAAGAGTTGCACATCTTCCCTACATTATCTTCAAGAGTCACTAATTCCATTCGGTTATGACCTCTAGAATCGGAATATTGGAAAACCAAGGTATTCAAAATCGGTTACGTAACGGTTACAGTCATAACCGTTACACGTTACATGGTCAAAATGGCCGTAACGGCCCCGTAATGGTCCAGTAACAACATTTTTCAAAAACATAAAAATCGGTCATAACGGCCGATACGGGGTGCTGTAACAGCCATTACGGCCCGTATCATAACGGTAACGGTGGTGACCATTACGGCCACCGTTACCATTTTGGAACACCTTGTGGAAGACTCATCACAAGAATGGGCCCATTATGCAATATACCACTTCCTAAAATGCCAAAGCAATTGTGTACTCACTTCATCGATGGCTATGAGTCCACCTACCTCGAAATTTCACTATGGGTGATTTGCAAATCCACCACATACCACTGCAATTAATAAACTACAAACATGTTGCTATTGCCCAGTTCCAACAAAATTCAAACAATATGTCCCCAAATGAAGGAACTTGTTTCTGTAAAGTTAGAAGTCCTGGGTTCAAAAGGTTCTGAAATTCAATCAGAAATTCAAAAAAATAATAATAATAATTAATTAATTAATTAAATTGAAAGGGAACCTACTTACTGCTGAGGCCGACGCCCGCCTGATGAATACCCATCGGTCGACGTCCCATAAACCAACCCCCCAATCCTCACTGCTGCAATTGCCGACCTCAAGAACCCAGAATCACTCCCAAATGAATCCACATCGATCAAATCAAAGAAATCCTTCTCCAAATACCTCTCCACCAAAACTCTATTGGCATCTGAATGCGTCACAACCCATCTCCGGTTTCCACCATCTGAAACCCTAATTTCACCTGACAGATTCGACACAATGGTGTGCCTGTAATCCTCATTGGCATCATTAGCCCAGACAAAGTCCGCGTCGGCCTGGCGGAGGTAGCGAAGGGAGCGGACACCGCACCCACACATTGCATCAAGGACACGGAGACTTTGATTGGATCGCTTGTGGAGGGCAGCAGACAGGACCGCGAGGTCACGGCCCACTGCACTTTCGGAGCGGAAGAAGGAATCGCCGGTGTGGAATTTAAGGCCCCTTTCGCTGATGAGAAGACCTCTATGGTCGTTGTTGTTATTGTTACTGCTGCTGCCGTCGTCGTGGTCAGTAATGGTGGAATGGTTTTGAAAGGGAAGAGAGAGAAGGAGAGAGAGGGTTTTGTTTCTCGGGTTGGGGTTAGGGTTTGGCGGAGAGAAAGAGAGAGAGGAGATGGGTCTTGAGAAAGGGAATTGCATTTGAAAGTTTGAAGAGAGAGAGAGAGAGAGAGGGTTTTGGATTTTGTTGGCGGTTTATCCTTCGGTTTTTTTTTCCTGTTCTGTTCATGGGTTTTAGCGGGAACGGACTAAAGGGTTGTTAGGCGCACGTGTGGAAAGAGGCTGAGTGTGCAAGATCAGATACTGTTCGCTGGTTGGGTTTAAGGACGCGGATTGCGTCCTTCCCCGCCCGTCTCTGGCCCCGAACCGGCAGTTCTGTGGGCGGGCCCACCGTGATGTATCCTTTTATCCAAAGCCGTTTATCCCTTTTCTCGTATCATTTTAAGGCATAAACAGAAAAATAAGTCAGTTATAACACTCAAATGATCAATACCATATATGGCTCTTGCATTTAATGCAACTGACATTTAATGCCTCGTGCATTTAATGGAACAAGCTTATTATGAACTGCCCGTTCGGCGCTTAGATACCGGCGGGGTAGGACGCAATCCGTGTCCGGGTTTAAGAACCAGTGATCTAGTCAATTGAATTGAAACGGTTGGTTGTTTTTTTCTCTTTTCTTTTTCTATAGTCGATCATCTGGGGAAAGGATCATCACTTCCAAGTTCCAATTGAAACAGTTGGTTGTCCTGCAGCTTTCCTTTCCCTCTAACTTTCTTCAAAGGGATCACTTCCGTTTTGGAGGCCCACCTATGACCTCTCTGTGGCATCCATACCATGCATCCGGTGAATCACCTCACTTTTACCGGATGCGGATTGCGAACTGAGTAAACTCCATAGAGCACACAGTGATGTACGTGCCTTATCAACACCATCCATTCATTTTTCCAGCTCCGGGCTCAAAATTAAAACATATCCAAAACTCAAGTGCACCGCACCACATGAAATAGTAGGAATTAAATAACTGTAAAACTACTCAGGGCACAAAACTTTTGGATGAATTTGATATTTGTTTTTTACCTTAGTCCGTGTTAGATAACAGATAAACATCATTGCCGGCCCTTGGATATGCTTCAATTTTAACTTCTGCCTTAATTCCTACTGGTCTCTTTTTACGATGCGGTCTACTTGGCTTTGGACATGCTTCAATTTTAACTCCTCCCTTAAAACTAGCAGTAAAAAGGGACACATATACCATGGTGAGCCCCATAGTTTGCAGAGTTACTCAGTATGCAACTCCACGTCCATTTTTACCATATCATCCGGATGTAACAAAAAAAAAAAAAAAAAAACTGGGGTTGAAAATATACAATCAAGCTTAATACCTGTATATTCACATGGTATGGCCCATCTGTTTTTTTTAACGGTTTTACTTTTCGTGTGACTCTTCATCTTCTAGGTGAGGAGCACCTGATGACTGATTTGAAGGCATATACACAACACGGGGGATTGCACATACCATCTCGAATTATCTATGCTAGGCCTCACCCTCCCCAAATGTCTCCGGTCGTTCCCTTAGGTGTGGTCCACCTGACTTATGGATCAGGCTTTATTTTGTGACTTTGGGGCGGGGGTGCATTTAATTGCTGGTTTGGATGGCACTCACGCATGGCTAGAACGTATTCTTACGTATGTCATGGCTCCCTTTCTTCAAAGGTTAGGATTGTGACGACCTTCATAATTACAGATGGGCAACATCAATGCTGGGACCCTCCTGATTATCAGCTAAGATGTTGCAAATGCATTTACCTCTTTAAAATGAGGACGTGGAAATTTTGCGAATCATACGATTGGGCTATTCTCCAAGAGGATTGGGAGAGGAAATGTATGATCACAAGTACTCTTATCCTTGTCTCTGTACATGAGGTCTATAAATTGATTTTACTGATTGTTGCAAATCCTTAAGATTATGCACTTTCGAGATATATATATATATATATATATATATATATATATATATATATATATATATGGAAAAGGTACTATGCGCTCGAGCTCACGATAAGCTCCCATGAGGTCGAGCTGTGTGGGCCCCACCGTGATGCATGTTGACCATCAACACCGTGCATTTGATGAGTCCCCTTTAAATTATAGGATATCTCAAAAATCAGCCGTATACGGAACTCAGGTGCACCATACATCTAAAATCATGTGAAGACATGCTAAAAACATATAAAGCACTTGGTGGGGCCCACCTGAAATTTGCATGCGTCTGAAACTTGGTCCGAACCCTCATCCAAGTGGGACACACATAATGGATGGGCTGGATTTGCAAACCACATCTCGGTGGGCCCAAAAAATGATTATAAATGTTTTAATGGTGCACGGCCCTTCTCAACTTCTGTATATGGTGTGGCCCACACAAGTAACGTATTGACTTGATTTTTGAGACCTAGGCCCACGATGGAATGGTGCATCTGACTAATGGGGTAGATGTTCAAAACACATCACGGTGGGGCCCACACAGCTCGACCTCATGGGACGTTCCCATCAGCTTGAGCGCATAGTACCTTTTCCCATATATATATATATATATATATATATATATACACACACACACACACACACACACACACACACACACACACACGGAAACGCTCACCTGCGAACCAGTTCGTACGTACTACATATGAACTTTTTTGAGAACTCATCATATCTGATGAGTCTCGCAAATCTGAATAGTCCACATGAAGCAGAACCTCATGAAACCCCCTAGTACAAATTTTTACTTTGAACCAAAACTTCAGTGGACCATGAAAAATGCAAACAGTTTATTCCCTTGATTTGAATTTCTCTTTGCTATGGCCCACCAAAATCTTAGATTAGGGTGAAACTTCACCTCCTAAGGTTTCATGGGATTTCTCATCTTATGGATCGTTCGGATTCGATACCCATGACACGTGTGCAAAGGTGCGCACGTGTGTAGGTGAGCATGCCTCTCTCTCTCTCTCTCTCTCTCTCTCTCTCTATATATATATATATATATGTGTGTGTGTGTGTGTGTGTGTGTGTGTGTGGGGGGGGGGGGGGGGGGGGGAGGTACTATACGCTCGAGCTCATGATAACGTCCCATGAGGTCGAGCTGTGTGGGCCCCACCGTGATGCGTGTCGACCATCAATACCGTGCATTTGATGGGTCCCCTTTAAATTATGGGATATCCCAAAAATCAGCCGTATGAGGAACTCAGGTGGGCCATACCATCTAAAATCATGTGAAGACATGCCAAAAACAAATAAAAGCACTTGGTGGGGCCCACCTGAGTTTTGAATGTTGCTAAAACTTGGTCTGGACCCTCATCCAAGTGGGACACACATAATGGATGGGCTGGATAAGCAAACCACATCTCGGTGGGCCAAAAAAATGATTATGAATGTTTTAATGGTGCACGGCCCCTCTCAACTTATGTATGTGGTGTGGCCCACGCAAGTCACGGATTGACTTGATTTTTTAGACCTAGGCCCACGATGGAATGGTGCATTTGACTGATGGGGTAGATGTTCGAAATGCATCACGGTGGGGCCCACACAGCTCGACCTCATGGGACGTTCCCATCAACTCGAGCGCATAGTACCTTTTCCATATATATATATATATATATATATATATAGAGAGAGAGAGAGAGAGGCCAAAGATTGGACGAGCAGGTTCTTTAAATTTGAGATTTGTGGGCCATAATCTATCCTACGGAGAGCAGTGGGTAGCCAGGTAACATTTAGTGGGTGTTGCCTAGACCGTAGGGCCCATACGTCAGAAGGGCAAGGTTTAAAAAATGAAGCGTATCCAAATCTAAAGTAGACCACATGGTAGGGATTGATTCGCACCATTAAAAATGTCTTGGGACCCTAAAAGTTTAGGATCAAGCTGATATTTGTGTTTCCTTTCATCCTAGCCTGTGTGACCTTATTAATAGGTTAGATGGTAAATCAACATTACAGTGGACCCTATAATTTTTTGATAGTGGGTGTTAAATGACCAATATTTCCTATGGTGTGGTCCACTTGAGATTGGATCTGCTTCATTTTTGGGCCTATGGAACACAGCCCGCACAAGCGGATTCGGGCTTCACATTTTGGCTTCTCTCGTACAAAAACTCTCATGATGTTGAAATTAAATGGGGAGTTAACTCAGAAGAAAATCTGTATTTTTTAGAATCGTGGCTAGCTAATGAAAGCTTAGAATTATGTCGGTTAGAAATAATAGAATTGCTTATAAAACGGAAGATCCAAAGATCTCTTAATCCAAATGACTCCTACAGCTGGTTTGTGGCCAAAGATTCAAAGTAAGGGTCTCGGTAATAGAAAAGGAAGGGGTTAGTTAGGCACCTTTTTTTGCCCATACAAAGTGCAGTTTTTTCCCTATGGAAATTTGATTTTTAAGAATTCAAAAAATTCTAATGGTAACTACATATAGGTCCAAGTGGACAAACACTAGATAAAAATAAAATAAAACAGAAGGAGATGAGAGTGCAGTATCGATACGTTATGTGTGGGATGTTGGCGTGAACTAATGGACATGTGAGAGTAGAAAGAGGGAAACAAAGCACTCTTAAGCTAAAAGAGATAGTCAAGCATCCCTGACTTTATCTCCACTCCGCTGATTGCTGAACTTGTCGAAAACTAACAGTCTCTCGATGTGAGGAAGGTCACTAGAGGAAAAGGTGTTGAGGAATGTCTTAAATCTGAAGGTTTTGAGGTCGTTCGACCGGTCGTGGGACAGCTTCAACTGGTCATGGGAGATGCTCGACCGGTCGTAGGTTCGAGCCCTGGCACGACTCAAAGTCCAGCGAGTTTTTGCTGTTTTCTATTGTAGCTACGACTGGTCGAGGGACAGCTACGACTAGTCGAAGGAATAGTTCGACCGGTTGTGGCCTGCACGACTCAAAGTCCAGAGACATGGGATTTTAGTGTCCGAGCTGCTCGACTGGTCGAAGAGATGGCTCGACTAATCGAAGGGGTCCTACGACTAGTCGAAGACTCGGCTAGACTAGTCGTAGGTTACGTAGTTTGTTCCGCGATTTTGTGCGAAACTGCGGATTTGAGTCCTTTCGCAACTGGGATGCGGAAGGGAAGTTTCCTAAACTATAAATAGGTGTTCCTAAGGTTTTTCTAGGGTATGGTAATGAATGGGAAGGCTTTCTAAAGTAGTTCTAAGGGTTCCTAAAAGGGTTTAGGGTTATCAAAGGGTGTAGCGAGGGTGAGATTCGAGGTTGTTCAAATTGGGTAAGTCTTTTCTCTTTGTAATTGATGCTTTCATAGTGGTGATCTGTCGCTTTGTGACGTGGTTTTTTCCCGCAAGGGTTTTCCACGTTAAATCTATGTGTTCTCTTGTGTGCTTGGTGCCATTAGATTGTTATCCTAGATATAGATCTGTGTGATTCCGTAGGTCAAAATCCCCAACAAGTGGTATCAGAGCAATCGGTTGGGGCACAGATCTGAATCTGAGGGAATAGTAATGTAACGCCCCGATTCCTAAAGCCCGAGTACGAGACTCGATTCAGAAATCCGGGGGTTAATGAATCAGAGAATCAGCGAAAATTTAAACTCAGAGTGTGAGATCAAAAGAAACGTGTATAACCATGATAACACAAATATTTGACCCGCTCAGCTGGGGGTCTTAGCTACATCATTCCAAAAGTTTCCAAAATTCTAACTACTGAAATTAAAATGTTTGACTACTGATTAACATCAAAGTACGCCGCTGCATCCTAATGCGGCTCGCCCTCGTAATACTCCTCCTGATCCACAATGGCGTCATCAAGACCGGCACCGATGCCCTCCACGTCTGTCCCTGCATGATTTGTATGGTTGGGTAGTTGATGGATGAGTAGCCAGCTCAGTGTGAATGCCCCTCAAGATTACACATCTCTGCCTTAGCAAACATAGTTGAAAGGAGAAACAAGCAGTAATCCAAAACAAGTAATACGCAGCCTTATTAGATGCATGAATGCATGAATGCACATCGGCCTGGGGATGCACATCCAGCCGGACTTGGGCTCGTCGCCCATGAATCATCAACCTGGGAAGATCATCCAGTCGGACAGGGGTCGATAGTCGATAGTCTGGGAGCTAGCGAAACGATACCCCAACAACTCTGGGGCACGTGCTACAGCATCTAGAATTAGCCATCCGTCATCGCCAAGATGCTATGAATGCATGATTAGCCAGCCGTCATTAGTCCAATTATAATTAGCCAATTTAAGCAACTCAATGGTCACTACGGGGAGCTCAGAGCCCAGCGTAGGCCGACAGCTCGAGCATAGTGTCCCATTCCACCATCCCCGGCTCATGAGGCCTTCCACCTTGGGATGTTTTAATAGGGTACCTTGATCAAAATGACATCAGTTCAAGGTTCTTATTTCCCACAATTTTGTCTAATTACATTCCAAGTGTGGATTGCTTACAAACATAGAATCCTCCATGTGTAGCATCAAAAGGTTATGTACAGAGGCAAATCATGTTACAAGTGACCCATAAGGCTTCAAATAAGGCATATAAGGAAACATTATGAGTTAATGACTATTGAGAATATACTATCAAATCATGTGAATAGTGTGACCATTGTTCAAGGATTATCATATATTGAAAGCAGATATCACAATTATAGTATTCTAGTGCAAACTAGGTTTAGCTAATTTAGAAATAGAAAGCCCAAGGGGAAAGTCATCACCTGTATGGTAGTGTTCTCGAACTTGGCCTGAGTCTTCTTGTGGCCCGGGGTAACTCGAGGAGTTTCCTAAAAAAATTACAATTTATGTATGTCAAGTGTCCCTACGGCTTTGCACAAAATTCAAGGTAACGCTACGTTGAGGCTCTATAGGCTTTGCATTAACCCCAGTTTACTCACCCAAGTAGGGTAGTCCAGCTGGGCTCACTATGGTGTTTTTATTTTCCACTCACGCAGCTCATAAGGTCTCAGGGACCCAGTCCGGGGAAAATTTAGCTCCCAAGACATTTGTGTTTTGGACGGTTTCAATGCGAGGCATCTTTGATTTCCACTAATTATTGTACTGTGGCCCTTCTAGGTAGATCTGTCTTATTTTGTTTCAAACCGTATGGTAAGCTCGCCAAATGGGATGGACGGTTTGGATTGCAACATAAGCTTCAGCGTGTGGCCAACCGTCTGGTTATTTGGACGGTGTGGATCAAAATGGGTGGACGGTGTGGATGAAACACATATCTTCGTGGGTCCCACGGATTATGCAGTTACACAGATGCATAAGATAGCATTATTTATATATTATATGCATGTACTGCATACGTGAGCATGTATGCATTTAAAAACGTCCAGGAACCAGACGTTTCCTGATGGACGGCCCGCATGTAGCACATCCATACCTCGTGCGTGGAGGGAAAACAGTCATATAAAGGTGGGCCACGTCCAGACCCTGGGACGGTCTTGATCTAACGTAGGTATCAGGAGGGTCCCTCATGGGGCCACCTCATGCATCCAGCATACATAACCTCATGTGACTCTGACATTCTTTATTAATGTTATGTACATCTGACATGTATATAGACATACATGCATTTGACACTACATGCATCTAGTGTATGTGTACCACACGTATTCACTATGCATATCATATTAATGTGGGTTACACGTGGCATCAAGGTGGGCCATGTGATGGGCCTATCACACATGCACCTGTTATATTGAAGCATTATATATCACACGTATATAATTACATATTTATACATCTGGTGTATATTTAGTTATTATATATCATGCATATCTGATGTAGGTTCTAATACCATACCAATGTGGGTCCTTCATGGGGCCCACCACATGCATCTAATATACATGCACCTAAGGTATATTAAAATATCTATCACATGCACCTGATATGTAAATGAGCATGACATTAACATGGGTCCCACCTAGGCTCACCACGTGTACATGATATGCTACAAGTATGCTTACGTGATGAATTAAGAGGCCCAGCACTGGAGTCCATGATGGACGGTCAGGGATTGATCGTGATAGGGCTGTTTGAATGGATGGACAGCCCGGATGTAGCCCACATACACCATGCTATTCTTATGCCAGAGGTAAAATTTTCATGCACGTACAATGCATTTAGCATTTATCTATTTATTTTATTTTATATACATATATTGTTATTATTATTATTATTATTATTATTATTATTATTATTATTATTATTATTTTGAACCAGAAGTCTAGTGGCCTAACATCCTTCAATGGACGGCCTGGATGAGCCACGCCTTCAAGGTGGGGCCACCTACGTGGCCCACCAGTCGTGGTAGGGCGAGGTCCACCTGCTGCCGCAGGGTGCGGCCCACCTATCCACGTGCAGGGCCCAAAACCTAGGGCTGCTATCTGGTTTTTGGGTGAGGCCCACCTGCACTTGAGCAGGGCCCACATGCATTTGGTGAAGCCCACAGGTACTTCCTCCTGGGTTTACAACGTGCACAGCACCCCTCTAATCATAGAAACGGTCCCTGCTTCAGCTGTTATGGAGGCCATTCTCGGCCTTGATTTTTGGCTCAACCACGGCACTTTTCCCCACCGTTTCACACCTACGTTGACGCCCCAAATGATGGCATGGTGACTGCCACCCTTCTTAGCCAAAGAATGGTCTGATCATGGCCGTTTCCATGCTAAAAATGTCTGTTTCACAATCTAATTTTTGAGGTGTGCAGTAGCTCATCAGAGGTCGTTTCGGTGAGTTGTTTTTGGACTGGTTTCAGCCCCATGCTGGGGCCATTTAGATGCTGCCCCAAGCAGGGCCTGAACTCAGGCCACGTTCGGCCTTGAACGTGGGCCGTTTTATCTTTAAAAATAAGGTCTGTCCTTGGCCATGTACACAGTCTCTGCTGATGGTGTTTCTCCACCTATGTGAGGTGTGATGGGGCTTCATTTTGGGCTTATCTTAGAGTAGAGGGAAGGCCTTTACCGGGTTTCGTCAGATCTGACCCGAGCTAGATCCATCACGCACACAAGCCACCACCTTCTTCCTCTCTTTTCTTTCTCCTTTCTCTCCCACTCTCCTTTCTCTTTTACCTCACAAGTGGTGTGGCTATGGTTCCACACAGACTCGGCTCGGTCCGGTTTTTTTTCACGGACTGAGTTGGGGCAGTGTGCTCCAAGCTCACCAGAAACGGCACCCTTCTCCTCTATTTACTTCCTCTCTCAGTTTTTCTCTCCTCTCTCTCCTCTCTCTCTCTCTGTGAATCCTGAGAGGCTGAGTTCCTCATTTATAGGCAAGGAGGGGGAGCATCCGGCGGTTGAGATTTTCTCTGCAAATCTCCAGGTGATGGCCATCAATGGCCGCCTCTGCTTTTTCTCAAAACGGCAAAAATGCGGCTGAATTTTCTCTCGATTGGATTGTTTTTTAGTTAGAGGGAGAGAACGTTCTCCGACTGGCAGTGCACGATGGAAGTCCCTTGGGCAAACCGACGCTGTCTTGCCCAGCACGCCAGCTATCCGCCCGTTCTCTAAAAGGCCCAGCCGTCCGTGCCAAAATGGACGGCTCGAAGCTACTCCTTTCGTTCCTTTGCAGGGGCCCTCATCTTAATATGGTTTTGTTGGGATGGACCCTTCCAACAAAATGGACAGTCTGGATTACCCAGATAGTTGTCGGAGTGGCTTACCTAGGGGTTTGAAATCCTACATTTTTAAATTGGGAACGGGCGGGAGAACTTCTTCCAATTGTTTGTGTTTTGGATCGGTCAAGGCAGTTTTGACCGATCAGTTGGTGTGGTGCACTTCGTGCATGGTTGTGCATGGTATACGTGCATTGAGTGTGAGGTCCCTTGTGACGCTTGTGACAAATCTACTCCGACCAATTGTTTAAGGGTCCCTGTATAGGGGCCTTGGCCTAGTTTTAGGCGTATGTGAGGCCCAGGTGGGCCATTATATACCTTTTTGGGTCGTATCTATCCTGTATGATGCGATTTATTGGTCGAATGGGTTCAATATTTGTTTTCAACGGTTAAATGTATGTTCGAGACACAGGGATGCTTCATTGGTTGTCCTCTGACTCCCGTGGATTGGGTTGAAATGATGCCAACACAGTTGTCATGGAAATTGATTGAGCTTAGGTGTTTCGATTATGCTTACCTCTTTGATCGGGGTGGAGTGCAAGCTGAGCCTCCAGAGTCATGCTGGATTGTCTCAATGCTGCTTGGGAAATCCTACACTGTACGTGTTACGTCAAGTTATTAGGTTGATGGGTTTTAAATTTAAATAATTGTGGGTTTAAAAGGGTAATACTCGAGTACTAAAGGTATGGGGTGTTACAAGTAATAATGGCGAGCACTAGGTATGATATTGAGAAGTACTCAGGGAAAAATAATTTTGAGTTATGAAAGATCAAGATGATGAGTTCCTTAATTAAGGCGAAGATGGTGCTCTTGAGGAGCGGAAGTCCACTATGACTGATGGTGATTGGAATACTCTTGATAAGAAGGCATTATCATCGATCCGTTTATGTCTCACGGATGAGGTTCTCTACAACGTCGTGAGGGAGAAAACTGCGGCTAAGTTATGGGCGAAGTTAGAGGATGTCTATGCGAAGAAATCCTCTGAAAATTGTCTGCACTTGAAGCGGCAGTGGTATAACTTCAAGATGGCAGAGGGTGGAGATCTGGAGGCTCACATCAGCAACTTTAATAAATTGGTTTGCAAATTGCTGGATATGGAGGAAGTGATGAAAGATGAAGAACAGGCATGTATGTTGCTGAATTCTCTCCCGGCGTCTTTTGAGGCATTCAAGGACACTATGTGCAGTACGAACAAAACCTTGAGTGTCGATACCGTTATCTCGGCTCTTTAAGGGAAGGCTATGAGACAACTAAACAACGACATAGGGACGTCTTCTGATGCACTGTTTACAGTGGGTAGAAATTCTGAATAAGGTACAGGTTCTTCAGGTTATAGATCCAAATCCAGGGGCAAGGGCAAAGGGAAGGTAAAGTACTGGAATTGTGGGAAGGAAGGACATGTGAAGAGGGATTGTGAAAATCCTAAATCGAAGAGGGAAGATTCTGAGGCTTCATGCAGGGAGGTCAACGCTGCCACGTCAGATGGATGTGATGGTGATGTTTTGTCTGTGTCTTCGCTCAGACGGTCATACGATGATCGTAAGGACGAGTGGATGTTAGACACAGGGGCATCTTTTCACATGACTCCTCATCGGAGTTGTTTCGCCAACTATAGGGAGTGCGATGGTAGACAGGTATTTATGGGCAACAACATTGCCTGTAATGTTGTGGCTGTTGGTACGGTGCGCATCAGGATATTTGATGGGGTGGAGCTACCCTGACTGATGTTAGGCACGTTCCTGATTTGAAGCAGAATCTGATTTCTCTTGGTGTGCTTGAGGCAAAAGGATGCAAGTACATGGGTAGTGATGGTGCTCTTAAAGTATCTAAGGGGGCACGAGTAATCATAAAAGCGCAACAACTCGGTAACTTGTACAGGTTGATCGGGAGCACTTCAAACGATGGAGCTACAGTGATGTAGCGGATTGCACCTCTGCACGTGTGTGGCATGTTGGGCATGGCCACATGAACGAGCAGGGCAGGAAGGCTGAAATATGCAGATAGGGATATAGAGCAGGTGGAGCAGCCACCTGTGTGAAGAACCATACGGCATGATCGCAGGATATCGTCGTGGTACATGGGCGACTCCAATATCGCAGGAGGATTCGTCTTCTATGGCTCTAGGTGAGCCTGGTGTTGAGAAGTGAAAGGTGACTATGGGCGATGTGATGGATTCGTTGTACCAAACCGACATATGGGAGCTGGTGGAGCTTTCAGTGGGCCAGTGAGTGGTTAGATGCAGGTGGATCTTCAGGAGGATACAACATATATACGGGGCGATGTTGGTAGTGAAGGATTATGCTCAGAGAGAAGGGATCGGCTTCTCAGAGATATTCACATCGACGGTATAGCAGGTATCTATTAGATCCATGTTTGGCGCTGGTTGGCCAACATGATCTTGAGCTGGAAGGATGGATGTGGAGTCTGCACTTCTGTAAGGGAAAGTAAAGAGCAGATTTACATGAAGCAACCAGAGCGGTTCGAAGTTAAAGGGGCTGAGAAAAGACTTTGCAGGAGGTTGTGGTTCGACCGGTCGCCTAGGCAGTGGTTTGATTCCTTCATGGTGAGTCAGGAATTGATGACATATAGATCGCCAATTATGACATGTCTGAAATCAATGTACTGAAGACTCGGCTAAGTGGAACGTTTCAGGATGAAGGATCGGGGGGCTGCAAAGATGGTTCTTGGCATTGAGACTGAAGGAGGAGTAGACTTTGATAATCACAGGAGGAATACCTTGTGTGTAGGTATTGATCCAGGATGTGATGGGCCAGGTAAAGCCAGAGAGCGTTCCCTACATGTCTCTCCTCAAGTTTTCCTCAGGACATGTCCCAAAACAGATGAGGAAAAGCAGGATATCTCATGAGCCTTATTCGAATGCGGTTGGTAGTATATGCCATGGTCTGGATTAGATCGGTTATTTCATAGGCTATCAATGTTGTGAGTAAGTACCCCAGCAAGCAATATTAGGTAGTGGTGAGATGGTAAGAAGACTACATTTTTCTTTTTTGAGAAGACAGGAGCAAAGGTAGTTGAGCACGTAGATTTTGATCCGGTAGACATGCTCACTTAGGTCATTCCTACAGAGAAGTTTAAGTTATGTGTAACTTCTCTGGGCTGGGCGATGGCGGAAAAGAAGGACGGAGTGTGATCTCTATGATGTGAAGCAAAGATAAGAGAAAAGGTCAAAGAGCTACAGGGTTGAAGATTGAAGACTTGGTGGAGATTGTTGAGAAAAGTCTTAAATCTGAAGGTTTTGAGGTCGTTCGACCGGTCGTGGGACAGCTTCGACTGGTTGTGGGAGACACTCGACCGGTCGTAGGTTTGAGCCCTGGCACGACTCAAAGTCTAGTGAGTTTTTGCTGTTTTTTACTGTAGCTACGACTGGTCGAGGGACAGCTACGACTGGTCGAAGGAATAGTTCGACTGGTCATGGCCTACACGACTCAAAGTCCAGCGATATGGGATTTTGGTGTCCGAGCTGCTTGACTGGTCGAAGGGATGGCTTGACTAGTCGAAGGGGTCCTACGACTAGTCGAAGACTCAGCTAGACTAGTCGTAGGTTACGTAGTTTGTTCCGCGATTTTGCGCGAAACTGCAGATTTGAGTCCTTTCGCAACTGAGATGCGGAAGGGAAGTTTCCTAAATTATAAATAGGTATTCCTAAGGTTTTTCTAGGGTATGGTAATGAATGGGAAGGGTTTCTAAAGTAGTTCCAAGGGTTTCTAAAAGGGTTATCAAAGGGTGTAGTAAAGGGTGTAGCAAAGGTGAGATTCGAGGTTGTTCGAATCGGGTAAGTCCTTTCTCTTTGTAATTGATGCTTTCATAGTGGTGATCTATTGCTTTGTACCATGGTTTTTTCTTGCAAGGGTTTTCCACGTTAAATCTGTGTGTTCTCTTGTGTGCTTGGTGCCATTGGATTGCTATCCTAGATCTAGATCTGTGTGATTCCGCAGGTCAAAATCCCCAACAAAATCGAGTACCAGACTCCTAGAACCCTCAGACTCTCGAAAGCTCTCTTCTAATTGCTTAGACCTGTTCAGAATTACTTCTAAGCTATTCATACTTATTTCTAGTTGTTACCAATCGTTTCTACTTGCTGCAAATGAGGGAGGCTAGCTCCATATTATAGATATGACCGAAGGGAATCGGATTCCTGTCAGGTGCTGACATGGCATATAAGTGCATTTCCAAAATGCTTGAGGTAATATGAGCCTACAAAACTGATATGTAGTCATTTCAAGGCCAGAGGGAATTAGGTCATATTTCATAAATTTCGAGGTATTCTGGCCACCTCAGCTAGCGCAGGCACCATTTGTCAGCTCGGATCACTTCCACATAGCCAGTGGAATTCGATTCCCGCTAGTCATGTTTGGCCAATCCGGATCGTCAATTGGTTCTGGATGGGCTTAGGTACCCCTCAAGTGCACTTTGTTTCCTCTTACGATGCTTTGTTAGCTCGATCTGATGTCGTTCTTGAGAACTCTTTGCAATCGCGCAAAGTATTATCTTCGTTTTTGGGTGAGGTGTTGATAGATGTGCCTCTTTGGTGGAGGCTACTTGCAAGCAAACACCAAAGTGATAGACATCCCACCATTTTGGTCCAGGTGTTTATAGATGTGCCTCACAGTCTGGACTAGTTGTTACCTTTGTGTCAGCACCAACTGATCATTTGGTGTAAAGATAACTCGCACATACCACTAGAGTTGAGGAAAGCCTTGCAATTGTCAATGCACTTTCTATGGCCTTATGAGGAAATAATTGCAACGCTTTCACATTGTGATCAGAAATGTCATTAAATCTAAAAAAGATAGCACCCTTGTGCTTTCTACAGCTTTACAGGGATCCCCCTATCGTCTGGATCTATGATTGTTCTTGGCATAATTACCCCACGAGTACTTACTGTCAACTCGTTAAAGTTGTTAGCAACTTCGTGCTTTCTGAAGCCTTATAGAGAACTCACTACGTCATTTTGATCTATCAGATGCCACATGCATCCTGAATTAGGTATGTGTGGGTGACCTTACGCCATCATCCGAGTTCATCACTTGTAGTTATAGCTGGTCATCTTCAACGAGTTGGGCTGCAGTTGGCCCTAACATGAATTAGCTCGTACCAATAGGTGACCAGATTGACACTAAAAAGTTCAGGTTAGCCTCCTCATTCTCACATTTGATCTTAAAAAACAACTAATGACTCGGAAGAATCCCAAAACCAATTATTGTTATTGCACCAGCTTCCACCAAGTATGAAAGGCTTGCCAGTGCCTCAGATATTGTACGCATTTTGTATTTAAAAAATTAACTTTTTTTTATAAATGAGTCCCACCAGTAAAACATTGTTTCATGGATTTTTATTGCAATGGTTTTTGAATATTTCTTTTCTAAGCTATTTATTTTTAGAAAGATCGGCCCAATCTCATGGGTGGGTGTTGTTATATGGTTTTTATTTTTGCCCTTGATTTATTTATTTATTTATTTATTTTTAATTTGAAAATGAGCCTGACCTTTCATCTCAAGTCCATTGGAGATACCAATGGTGACAATCAAAGTTGGCTTTTAATAGGAATATATATATATATATATATATATATATATATATATATATATATATATATATATATATATATATATATTTTTGCTTTTTTTTTAAAAAAAGAAAATCTGACATGTCCTCTCATCTCCCTCGAGGGTTTTGTTAGATATGATCGGTGTGAGTTTTTATTAAAAGTTTTTAATAATCTGATCTGTCATTTTCTCTCCATTGGGGGTGCCAATGGTTACGATCGAGATTGAACTATATTTTTCAAATTTTTTTTAGAAAGATTAGATCTGGCGTTACACACCTTGATGGTCACAATTAGGATTGGTTTTTATTGCAACACATTTTTTGAATTTTTTTTAAAGATCCAAACCGTTGTTTATCGATTTGATGGTTACGATTGGGATTGGTTTTTATTGCATTATTAATTTTTTTTAATAAATACCTAAATTGGCAGATCGGTGGGCCATTCTGCCCTGATTTATATGGTTGAGATTGACTGATCCATGTGGGCTATGTGCACGCATGGGGGCATGATGGGGGTCCACCTAGCACATGTGGGTCCCGCCGAGGAGAAATGGCAGCACACACATAATGAGAGGAGCATGCATGTGCAACGGAGTGAATGGTCAAAACCCTTGTTTTTGTGTTAACCAGACATCAAAAAAGGCAATCGGCAGGAATTAGATTCCTGCTGGCAACGATCAATTTAATGGTCCAAGCCGCTTCCGTCACGCCTCAAAATGTGGCTCCAGGGTATAAAGATTATGGTCCCAAATTTGAGGGTGTCAAATAAATAATGAATGAATGCTTAACATTATACATCATTCTCTCATCCAATTTTACATTTATCCATTACTTATACTAAGAACCAATGTTATTAATCATCATCTGCAATAAAATCAAGTTTAAATCATCAATCTCATCCACTAATCTTCCAATCAAGTCTTTGATCATCAAATCTAACGGTCAACTATGTAGACCTTATTACGCCAATTCATCGAATAAAATAAAAGAAAATGTATGAATCAATTCTCTAATATCCTTCCTCATCCTGGAAGTTCTCTAATTCATCATCTCAAATTGATTGTCCACAATAAATGAGTGAGCTAGAAAAGCCCAACAAAATAGCTTCACATAATTTATCATGTAATCAGAGTTCAAAAGAAATAAAGAGGTTTTCATATAACATGAGTAATTGGGTATTTAAATCCAAACGGACATTGTAACTCAAACATACAATGCAAAATATAGAAGTATGCATCAATTGTAACTCGTTTCAACACTTGAGGTCTTGGTATCGATCCCTAGCGGGGGTGGCTAACATGGAGTGTGTGTCCTAACATGGGTGTGTGCTGACATGCTAACCCAACAAAAAAGTCTCAATACGGTTATTAGTAGAATATTTAGGGCCAATTTAATTCGGTCGAGCATACACTATTAAATAAATCTTCGTTGGTTTGCATAGCTAGTCTCTTTCCCCATACCTGAGTGCTCACCCAACCAGCTACAACCAATGTTGTCGGTCTGCATAGTTGGTCTTTTGCACACACCTAGGTGCTCACCCAATCAACCAAAACCAACGCGGTTAGTCTACATAACTGGTCTCTCACCCACATTTAGGTGCTCACCCAATTGGCCATAAACAATGAAATATCCATCAAACAAATCTCTGTTAGCCTATGTAGTAGCCTCTTGCACACACTTAAGTGTTCACCCAAAGAAATTCACAAGGATTGCTGTGTTAGATTTTCTTAATGCGGAATTCCCAAAGGACCTTGCTGTGCATCGAACATGGTGATCATGTTAAATTCACAAGGATTGTTGTGTTAGATGGCTTACCTATTTGTATCGCCATTGCTGAGAAGTAGAAGGTCTGAGATTTTCGACTAAGGTCTTCCTTTCCTTAACACCTCTTTAGAGAAGATTCAATGGGGCTCAGCTTCTATCGTGGTGTAGGATTGGGGACCCAGCCTTCTTAATATAGGTTAAGGCGTTGAAGAGTTTGAAACCCATCAAAACTCTTCTCCCCAAGGCTCCACACGAATTGGAATCCTAGTTTTGCTGAAATAACTGTGTGTGTATCATAGTTATAACATTCTACCCCTTACGTGGATTGCTGGATGTATCACAACATAGTGAGGCCTACTAGTTTACCCGATCACATCATTCAACCTTTAGGACAATCCAGACCGTTGATCAATAAGGCCCACCTTATAGAGTTCTTACGTTCTCCCACTTGGGCTACATTGATCAATGCCATTGATAAATCTATAGAAAATACTTTTGAAAATTTGTTTTGATTTTGAGAAAACATCCAAATGGTTAACCAATGCAATTGTCGGATAATATGGGTAATGCTATTACAATCTAGTCCATCAAGGCTACTATTATCGGATCGCGGTAGTCAGGGGCAGCTCTAAGGGGTAGGCAGGTGAGGCAATCGCCTGAGCCCCCTAATTATGAAGGCCCAGGATTATAGGAATAGGCTTTTAATACTCTGATAGTGTTTGGTAATCTATACACATGCATTGAGAAATTGCAACCTTTGAACATTTTAAAATTAAATTAAACAGATATAAAAGTGGGTCCCAATTTAGATGGTTCATGAAAAACAAAAACAAAAACACACAATGGCTGATCTCTCTAACTAGTTGATTCTTGTATACTAAACAAATTATTTGAATTCAACGTACAAATTCCCACTAATTGGAAGATAGAATAGTTAAATTAATGGATTTTTTGTAATTTAGCCTATCTAGAATGGATCACCTAATTTAGACGGTTTGGATGGAGTCAAAATATGCTATATTAATCTAGGAGTGACTATTTATTAACTATAACACTGCTAGAGTACTATACAATTCTAAATTCATTATTCGCACAATAGACGCGGATTGTGGGCAGGCCACTTTAGGGATTCCGTAGTGTATTCTCAGCTCTGTGGGGTCCACATTATTATATGTGTTATATCTATTCAGTTGATCCATTTCTTCATCCCATTTTAGAATATTAGAAAAAACATGAAGCAAAACCAAAGCTCAAGTGGACCACAACGCAGAAGAAAAGTGGATATTTAATGCTCACCATTAAAAACTTTTCTCACAGTGACGTAAATTTTGGATAAGCCGATATTTATGTTTTCCTTTCATCCATCTAGGATTCACCTTATGAACGGTTTAGCAATTTTATCCATCGAAATTGATTTATTGGGTAAACTTGAATACGAAAGTTTAATTAGTAATTTTGCATCTAAAAAGTCAAGAAGCAAATTTATGGTTTAATTTTAAATTTATTATTATTATTATTATTATTTTTAAAAAAAACCTAAAAAGCCTCATCTTTGTGACTTGCCTAAGGCCCCCAAGAATGTTGAGCCGTCCCTGGCGGTAGTCATCACAACATTTAATCTAAGCGAAGTGAGGCTAAGCATGGTCATAATACTATCAGTCATAATGACATAGATTAAGAACTAGGAAGTGTGGTATAAGGATTACACACGTATTGTGATAATGTGTGTCTATCTTTAAGAGGTCCTAAAGCTTTCAAATGTCTCCAATGAAATATGGTTGTAGTTCTACTTACTCGAAATAGATTGCGCATACTTAGAGAGAAGTAAAAAATTGACTTTACATCAGATTCATCAAACAACTTTATTAAATAAGATCTCTTTAATATCTGAAGGATAAAACACGCTCAAACTCCCACTAATTGAAAACATCTGTGAGATCACTCTCACGGTTGTTACATGCTCTTGAAATGGCATAACAGGGAGCTCTTTAGTGAGCGGATCTACAATCATCTGCTTAGTACCAATGAACTCCAAAAACACTTAATGATTCTGAACTCTTTCCTTTACAACAAAATAGTTGATGTTGATATGCCTTAACCTTGATGAATGCTTATTGTTACTAGAAAAGGAAATCACAGCTGAATTATCACAAAATATTCTCAATGGTTTCGGGATATGCTCCAGTACCTACAAACCTGAGAAGAAACGCTATAACCATAATGCTTGATTAGATGCTTCGTGACGGGCAATGAATTCAACTTCCATGGTGGATGAGGCTGTGGTAATGTAACATCTTGAATTTTCGCGACCTGAGTATATACTCATGCCCAAGATTTCTGGGTGTTAATAATGTAAAGATTTGGATGCTTCAAAATCTTATCTTGATTTTCTTTTCATTTAGATCACATCTAGTTACATTCACAAATGTACTATTCACGAGAGTAAAATCAACCGTAATTATTTTCCATAAATGTAAAGTGCAAATCTAAAACTTCTAATGCTCTCTCAATGGGAGCTTATATTATCAAGTTTGCAATGGAAAAATAAATAAAACTAAGTCATAAGCTATCTTCTTATTCATTCAGTATAATTTCCATTAGGAGGTAGTCCTTTGGGTCTTCAATTTGTACATCGCCTACATCATCTGTATGGTTGGAGAGGGTGAATGCCCTACTCATAGTGATGATTATCCTTTAAGATTAACAATAATTCAAGAGATTCATGAAAGTAATGTAAGGGTTTTGATATTTCTCGTACTCTACTACTGCGAAAGGTATTAGTATGCACAACCAATATATATATGAATGCATGCTTAACAAAGTGTGTGCGGCTCATCATATATAGTGATCATCACAATGCGAAATATAATTCATAGAAAACCTGACTCACCCTGCATCCCATAACTACGAAGATTCACCGGCGGGTCTGACGTTAATGTGGATTTATGCGAACATCTCAAGGCGACACAATAACGCAGTTGAAGAATCTACATAATACGATGTGTTCATGGAGCGACTATTTGTGACATCCAATCCCGAAAAGTGATGTAACACGTATGACAATTTACTTACATCGATTGTGCACTATGTCAACCAACCTACGAAATTACGTGCCAACCAAGAGGGCCGCTACCTGAAACGTATTACGTCCACGATAAATATTTAAATCACTAGCTGTGATACCTCTAACACATCACTTACACCAATAGAGAGATAAATTGAATCATGAGAGTTTTGGAATTCCAAGATACATGCCCAAACTTTAAAGGGAAGTAGCATAAGGCTAACATAATAAAGGAGAAGAGTAGCAATAAGCTAACTCAAAAAAAAAGAGTAGCGAAGAGAAGAAATAGCGATAGACTAACTCAATAAAAGAGGAGAGTAACAATGGCTAACTCAACAAAAGAAAAGAGTAGCAATGGCTAACTTAACAAAATAGAAGAGTAGCACTGGCTAACTCAACAAAAGAGAAGAGTAGCAATGAGTAACTTAACAAAATAGAAGAGTAATAATGGCTAACTCAACAAAATTGGTAAAGGGCAAGGGGAAGACTTGTATCCATAGCCTCACATAAATTCATAAAGATCACATATAATTAAAATCATACCTTAACCATAATTCTCAAAGGATAAATAATTGATAGTGGTAAATCAAATGATTACAGGGAGGATTCACAATAACATGAAAGCATGTAAAAGAAAAAGATAAATCATACCAACTCAAATTAATGTAAACTTAAAGGAATCCCGCCTTATATCTAAACCTTAGGTAGATATCCATGTAGAAAAGCTTCTACATGAAAAATTTCAACATGAATCATGACATCACTTGAGCAAGAAGGAGACACCATACATATGGAGAAGGAAAAGAGCATCTACGCTTTTCCTTCTCTTTCTCTTTCTCTTTCTTTTTCTTTCTCTCTCTTTCTCTTTCTCTTTGGGCACATGAGTGGAGAGGGGAACGTACATCCCTTTTAAAAGGAGTGGGCATGTGACAGGGTGTGTTTCACATCCCACTTAGATTGGGTTTCTCCGATTTTTCCTTTTTTGACGATCGTTCTTTAAATTTAATTCGTCCATTATGTCACGGTCGTCGAATAGAGCCAAGGTATATGATTTTCTTAGTGATCCAAAATTTAGATTGGCCTATCTTGAAAATTCTCCTAACAGGTTTCAAAACTAACTTGATCTCAATTAACGGTTCATACTTAATGACCAGGGTCCAATTTTGGGTGAAATGTGTAGTCAGGATAGGCAAATGGTTGGACATAGAGTGAGTTTTTGGAGTGATTAGGGTGTATAACATGGGTATCATTAGATTTGAGTGTCTTGTTCACATGTGTAAGTTTCTCAGATTGTAGTTCTGATGGGGGTTAAGCATATTCATGGGTGACAAACAAGATGAATAGATCAGAATCTCAACTTGATAAGTATATGAGTGGATGTAGAGATCGAGTAGCTAGTTTACTACGATCAGGTGGTCCAAAATCAAAGCGGACGGTTAGATGTCTCTATCTAGCAGTGTATATTTGATTAAGCGGTTGTATATGATAGACGAGTAAGAATATTTGGGTATATGATGATCCTATCTTAAAATCAACGGTCAGATTGCTTGATCTATGAATGAAGATTATTCTCAACGGTCATTTTCGCGTTGGAGAATAGATGTAAGGTTAGGATAGCTAGATTGGTATTGTACATATGTACATATTAAGTTAAATTTCATGGTAACACTCGAGAACTTTCAATACTTGGGTATTGAAATGTTCAGGGTGTTACAGGGAGACTGTTTCATGGTTTTCTAAGACACAGCTCCTCTAACCACCATGAATGTGTAGCCTGAGGTAGACTTCTTAGTGTCAACACATCCTATAAAATCTGCGTCTGAGTATCTAATCAACTCTAACTGATCAGATCTCCTGTATGTGAGTCCAAAATTCTTTGTTCTTTGTATATACCACAACACTTTCTTTGTAGCTATCCAATGTTGCAGTCCTGCATTAGATAGATATCTGGCCAACATTCCAACAACAAGGGCAATGTCCGATCGCGTACAGACTTGAGCATACATGATGCTCCCTACCACTGATACGTATGGAAGTTCATTCATTAGATTCTTTTCCAAATTATTCTTGAGACACTGGAATTGTCCAAATTTATCACCCTTTACAATGGGTGACCATCCATGAGCACAATTCTGCATACCATACCTTTTGAGTATCCTAGTAATGTAGGCACTCTGTTACAAGCTGAGTAGTCCATGAGATCTGTCATGACAAATCTCAATGCCAATGACATAAGAGGCGTTACCAAGGTCCTTCATTTCAAATATTTGAGATAAGAATTTCTTAGTATCTATCAACATTCTGATGTCACTGCTAGCTAACAGAATGTCATCAACATACAAAATCATCATTATGAACTTACTCCCACTGATTTTAATGTAGATACATTCATCTGTAGTGTTTTCTACAACCATATGAGGAAATTACTTCATGAAACTTTAGGTACCACTGTCATGATGCTTGTAACTCATAGATGGATTTCTTTAGTTTACAAACTAAATGTTCTGAGCCATGGGATACAAAACCTTCGGGTTGCAACATATATACATTCTCATTCAAATCCCCATTGAGAATTGTTGTCTTTACATCCATCCGATGTAACTCTAAATCCATATGAGCTACAAGAGTCGTTATGATCCTGAATGAGTTTTTCTTAGATAACGGTGAGAAAGTCTCCTTAAAGTCAATGCCCTCACGCTGGTTAAAACCCTTGGCAACAAGTCTGGCTTTATATCTTTCGACATTACCCTTGGAGTCCCGCTTGGTTTTATATATCTACTTACAACCAATCGGCCTTATTCCAGAGAGTAATTCAACAAGATCCCGTACTTTATTGTCCCTCATGGATTTCAACTTATCTTTTATGACATCAAACTAACGAGAAGGGTCAGCACTTTGTTCAACTTGTGCAAAGGATTCAGGATCCTTTTTCATCCCCATGTCAAATTCATGCTCCTTTAAGTATATGATGTAATCGTCTCGATTTACAGGCCTTCTCTCTCTTTTAGATCTCCTCAATGGTTCAGCTTATTGGGTTTGATTTTGATTTTTCTCATCAATGGGTTGTACCTAAGGTTCAAAGTGGTGTTCTGCAGTGACTGCAGCATTTATATCCATGCGATCTTGAGTGACTATGATCGGAGTCATAGTCCTTTCTTCCTCAAATACAAATTTTCTAATGTTCGTGCTCCCACTGTTTTCAGTGTCCTCAATAAACTTGACATTCTCAGTCTCAACAATCCTTATAGAGCAGGAAGGACAGTAGAATCGAAAGCCTTTTGACCTTTTTAGATATCCAATAAAGAAACAACTTATGGTTCTAGGATCGAGCTTCCTTTCATGAGGGTTATTAATTTTGGTCTCAACAGGACACCCCTAAACATGTAGATATCGGAGACTTGGTTTTCTCCCATTCCATAGCTCAAAAGGGGTTTTGCTTACTGCTTTGCTGGGGACCCTGTTAAGGATATGAACTGCGATTCTGATCGTATCACCCCATAAAGATTCTAGCAGTGTCAAATTGCTAACCATGCTTCACACTATATCCATAAGGGTACGATTACACCTTTTGACCATACCATTCTACTCTAAAGTACCAGACATAGTGTACTGGGTGACAATGCCACAATATTATAGGTATTTAGCGAATGGCCCTGGATTGTGACCTGATTCATCATATCTACCATAGTATTCGCCACCACAATCAAATCTGACAACTTTAATCCTTTTATCGAGTTGATTTTCAACTTCGTCCTTATAAATTTTAAAAGCATCCAGGGAATCTAATTTTTCACTGATAAGATAGAGGTGCCCGAAATGAGAGTAGTCATCTATGAAGGTAGTAAAATATTTGTGTCCACTGTCGTAAGGAATAGTTCATAAATGTCTGTATGTATCACCTCTAAGAGTCTTACACTCTTCGTTGTACCTTTCTTTCTGGTTTTGGTTTGTTTTCCTTTTATGCAATCAATCACACTATATAGTCGGAGAAGTTCAGAGATGAAGAATCCCTTCTCGCACGCCTATGCTACAACATGGAGGAATTCTCATAATCTAGTCTACGTTTAGATCCTGTTTTATTTCCATATAAGACATTAACATTATAGATGTGTGAGGCAATCAAGTCTAATTGGTATAAGTTGTTCACCATAGAGCCGGTTCCAAATCCTTTATTTTCAAATTGAAATGAATATCTCAATTTATCCAAACAAGAAATGAAAACTAAATTACGCCTTATAAAAGGAACACAAAATGTATTTACTAAATTCAACAAATAACCAGACTCTAACCTAAGCCCATAGACTCCAATTGCCTATACGTCGACTTTAACACCATTACCTATGTATACAGAACGCTCTACATTAGTTGGTGGCCTGGTCTATAGTAAGTGCTTCATAGAAGTACATATATGAATAGTAGTTTCTGAATCTATCCATCAAGAATTCACCAACACATTAATTAGATTAGATTCAAAACAGATTAGAATAAAATTATTACCCTTCTTTATGAGTCATTGCTTGTATTTTACGCAGTCTTTCTTTTGATGGACTAACTTCTTGCAAAAGAAGTAATTATTACCTTTAGCCCACTTGCGGTTAGATCCATTCCCAGGTTGGTTTTCTTGATTTCCTGTTGGAGGACTTGTGGAACCATTATTAAAACCTTGGTTCATTTTCCTTTTCCCTTTATGCCCATGTCCATGTCCTTGTCCTGAAGTTACCATATTTATATTTTGTTCCTTACCTATTTGCTTAATCCTATCCTCCTCTTGAACACACAGAGAAATCAGTTTGTCCAACGTCCACTTGTCTTTTAGAGTATTATAGTTCATTACGAACATACCGTATTGAGGAAGTAGGTTGTTCATGACCAAGTGAACCAGTTGGTCATCTGTAATTTCAAGGCCCAGAGATTGGATCTTAGATACAACTTCGATCTACTCTATAATGTATTCACGAATATTTCCTTTTCCATCGTAGGATGAGCGGGTTAATTTATTTAGGAGAAAACCTACTTCAACTTTATCCTATTTCTTGAATCGGTTCCCCATTTCAGTAAAAAAAAACTTTGGCCTTATCTACATTAGGCATGACACCTCTTATGGACTCAGAAACTGAATACTTTATAATTTTGAAGCACATTTCATTAGATCTAGACCAAGCCTCGTAACGGTCAACCTACGATTCAAGGGCATCATCAGATGGTCTTAGAGGTTCTGCTTTTACCAAGGCAAGGTCTAATTGTAGGCAACCTAGGATAATTTCAATGTTAGAGTTGGAATTAAGATTGAAAAAAAAAAGAGATATATACTCACATTAATGCATTATTCCATAAAACAATTCATGAGCATAAACAAATATCAGGCAAAACTTATCAATTCAGTTGCTGAGGGAGGGGCATTATCTGAATTATCCAGGATGAAGATGGGCCCAACCATTAAATCTTGGCAAAAATCCGTAACATCATCATCATTCCTCCTGTGGGAAGTAATGATAATATGCTAGTGACCCTCCTGAACATGAAGCTAAGCGATGTCAATTACGTAAATATAAGACACTCAATACTTATGGGTAAAATGAGTCTTTCAGCTTTACATCACCGACACCATTTACTCCACCCGTTCATGTTCCTGTCAGATGGTGATCGTTTGTGTTTTAGTCACCATCTGCATGAAATGCGAATGCAACTGCACGCAATCCTCTTAATCCCAATGTCACAAGTTTGTACTTGTAAGATTTTCATCGATTGAGGACACTATGGTAGCTAACATAACCAAATCTAATTCTACAAATACAGACTTAGGATCACGATTATAATCCTGCCATCAACGGATTATATTTATATCAGTCTGATACGACCCACAAGGCAGTTGGTATTGATTGTTTGAAAATGAAGAACTTTAAAGGGTAACGGACGGTTGTGTTTCACCTTTCCTCATTCCAAAGGTCTATATCAACTTCTAAAAGATGGGTAATGGGCTCAAATCGGGTCGAATCAAAACTTTGTATGATTTAGTCATCATTAATGAGCATTATTAGTCTAGCGTTTTAACATTCACATGATAGACAGTTGACATAGAACAATTCAGATGAATGGTTAGATCCTTACTTTAGTGTTCATAATATGGACGGATTAAATCTAATTCTTAATCTCCACATGATGAAAAGTCCACATTCTTTATTGTCCATTAAGTGAACGATCCACATTATACACTCATTTTAAGCTAAATAGACGGCTCAGATTTAGGAAACAGGTCTCAAATTGGGACCCAAAAAGGGTCTGATCATTAATGTGCATGAATCAGTTTTAACGAAACAAACATAGATACTGTACACATAACCCATTAAAGTGGCCTGCTACAGTGGTGAGGGTTGGGCCTGAAGTTATGTACAATCGCTCCCTTATTGAGTCAGGCCCTGAAATTGAGGTAGAACCGCTAGTACTAAAGTGTGAAGTATGACCAAATGTCTTAGAGGGGGGTGAATAGGACTTTTCAAAATATTATTTTCTAATAAGTACAAACAATGCCTAACTCTTAATCAAAAGGATAAGACAAAGTAACTCTAAGGCTTTTAAGCCAATAGATGGTCCAATTCACATAGGCTTTCACAAGATTTACAACTAAGAAACAAGCCTATAAGGATAGTGTATGTGATGGTGTGTGGGATGTGATTTCTAGCAACACTTATACATTAACTAAATCATGCATCGTAATGATCATATGATAAACATAAGCATAACTAGATATATGTACTTAAGGCAATCTCAAACACAATTATATATAGTGGTTCGGCTACTTGCCTACTCCACTCCTGGCAGATGCACTCTCTCCTAGAGTGTACTTGATTTCACTATCCAATAGTTTTAAATCAGGTTACCCATAAACCTTTACAACCTACATAAGGTTCCCCTAGGTGGCTACACAAGGCAACGAGTCCTACACAAGGACATACTTAGGAGCCTACACAAGGTAACCTATACTTATACAAGGTGACATGTTCTACGTAAGGACACAACTGAGAGCCTACACAAGGCAACCAGTCATACAAAAGGACTACATATTCTCTCGTCGGAGGCCTACAACTAGGACTTGGCAAGTTTGTCACTCAAACTCTGAATCCCGATCCTACACAAGGAAAGGGCTTTAGATACAATAGACTCTAAGTACTTACAAGTAAGTGGATGAGTCTCGTTCTCGCACAATATGAAGATCTTCAATAATGATGAAGATTCTTCACCTCCCTTTGAACCGTAACCTGCTTGTGATGCTTCGATGAATGCTCCGAGGATGTGAGGTTTAGGGTTTTGATCTTCTCTTTTTAAATGATAAGATTTACATACATAGAGAAGGTTCCCATGAGCTATGCATTCAAGAATTCCAATAATAGGATATACCTATGATGAGGTTAGTTGGAAGCTCAATGAATGCTAGAGTTCATAATTCAATTCAAGTAAAGATGATGGTGAGTTGATGCTTGTGTAAAGGATGAATGATGAACTCTAATGGGAAAGAGAGAATGAGGAAGAAGGTATGTAGATCTTGGAATAACAGGCTCAAACTCTCTTGGATTATAGCTCATTTTTAAACAAGCAATCACTAGTATTTGAAATCTCAACAGTAAAAAAATGGGCAGAAATCTGATATTGTCGATGCCATTGAAGGTTGTTCGATGTCATCGAAATTTGAATTTCGATGTCATCGAACCATCTTTGATTGCATTGACTTCCTACGTAAGATTTTCATTTGGTTGTAGGATAGATCCTATCCGTTCATATCGAGCATACTTCGATGTCATCGATGTGCACTTCAATTCCATCGCGGAATGACTTGATGCCATCGAGATTCTCTTGTTAATACACAAAGGTTACTGGATAGTTTTGTCCATGATTGATGTCATCGAAGAGTCCTTCGATCAATTAAAGTTTGAATTTCGATGGTATTGAATGGTCTTCGATGAACTAGAAGAAAATAAGTTTTCTTTGAAAGCTTGCTGGACAAACTGAGTTAGTTTCGATGTCATCGAATAGATTTCAATGTCATTGATAACTTACTCTCGATGCCATCAATAAGGGTTTGATGTCATCGAGGAGCACTTAGCATTTTTCTGATTTTTGGAAGAAGTCCAAGGTTGAAGTAATTGAAGGACATTCAATGTTATCGAAACATGGGTTTCGATGATATCAAACAGCGATTGATGCGATTGATGATTCCAACATATCTTTCATTTTATTGCCGGACAGAATGGGCGTGTATTCGATGTCATCGAATGATGTTCGATGATATCGAAGATACGCTCGATTGCAATTCGATGTACTCGACAAGGACTTGTGATTTTCCTGTTTTCTTTCTTTCTTCCATTCATACTCCATGTGCATTTTTATTCCAACTTGACTAGAAGACGTTTTTGAAATAATTCATTTTTAGGGTAAGTTGGTTTTATATGGGTGCATATACCTGTCAGGGTTTGTTGTGGGTTGATGAGGTTGTAGTTTTACCAGTTAAGCTTGATCATGTGCCTTCGTCTTGCAGAGTCTTGGTCTTGATGTCTTCATCTATGTGCTCACTTGACTAACTGACTCAACACTCACATATATTGACAAACAAGGGCACTTTCAGGCCTAACCCAACTGCATGGGGTAGCAGAAATCGGGTCCCATCTTGGGTTTAGAAGCTGGACCTGGAACTAATAGTAATCAGGTCCAGTCGCGGGTCTCCTGACCCTATTATAAAACCACAAAAAACGACTGCAGGGGTTCAGGTCTCCTTGTGGTTCGAGAATTTCTTCTTGATATCTTCTTCCTTTCGAGCAAGGAGAGTCCAATGATTGTATGAAGGAAGAATCCGGCGACCAGGCATGAATCATGGGATGATTCTGGAAGCCGCATGATTACAATACGAACAACGGCCACCTTGCGAAGCATTAGAAAGGAAGATCCAACGACCTTGGTGCGTTAACCCAATGATGGTTTCAATTGGGTCAACGCAAGGTAGCTTTGAAGCGATAGGGGCACAAGTTTGATCACACGCATGAGGTTTCCGACAAAAAATTTGGTTAGATCTGATATGTGAGATCTGAAATCCTATCCGAATGGATTTGGGATTTCAAACTGAAATACCCAATCTAGCTGATTTGGGAATTCTAAATCCTGATTTCTTGATTTAGGAATTTCGAAAACCCTAATAAGCAACTGAATAAGGGGTTTGGGATATGAAAATCCCCAATTGGGATTTGGGATCAGAAATCCCTAATATCCTGATTAAGGATTCGAAACTGAGATCCTCAATAGTTGTAGATTTAGGATTTTGAAAACCCTATTTGCCTGATGTAACATTCCAAAATTTCACGGCCAGAGTTTATACTTGTGCATGAGAAAACTGGGTATTAATAATGTATAAAATGGATGCTTTAAAAAATCACGCCTTATTATTATTATTTTTTATCACATCCAGATATATTCATGAAGGTAACATTCACGACAATAAAATTGACTGTATTGATTATTTCATTAGAGTAAAAGAATTCAGTAAATAATCAAATGCCCTCTCAATGGGAGCTTATTACATTTATCGAGTTCACAACAAAAACATAAAACTAAATCATAGATCTATCTTCTTATTCTTTGAGTATAATCTTCCATAGGGAGATAATCCTTCAGGTCTTCAATCTGTGCATCACCTGTATCATCCGTACTGTTGGAGACGGTCAACGCCCTACTCATAGTGATGGTTATCATTTAAGATTCATAATAATTCAAGAGATTTATAAAGGAAATGTAAGGGTTCTGATTCGTCTCGTACTCCACTACTACAAGGGGTATTAGCATGCGTAAACAACCTACACGAGATGCATGCCTAACAAAGTTGTAACGCCCCGAAAATCGGGGGTCGAGCATAAACTCAACTCCCGAGTTCCAGAACATCACTTATGCAACAAAATAAATGATGATTGAATGTTGACTGTATTTGTGTATTGAACATGAGTGAGATTAAGCCAAAACAAAGATATCATACTCCGAGACAATTAAATTGCAAGCGTAAGACCTGTGATAGATATATATAATACAAAAAAATAGTGGTGAGTCTCCAGAGTGTGATAAAGTTACCAGGTTAGTTAATTACAAGTACAGTTCTAAAATATACCTAATGTGAGGAAGTATAATGTCTCTTATCCCAAATACCATAGCCCCGTCAATACAATACCAGGTCTTCATAGACCTATCGAGAGATATAGGAGAACTCCTCCTCATCATCATAGAAGTAGTCCGGCTCTGCTTCATAAGCATCGCTATCACCTGAAACTCAACAAATCTGCTTGGTGTTGCAAACACCGTCCCGTAACGTGGGAGTGAGTAGCTAACTCAGTGGAACAATAAAGCATAAGTTAACATGTTATCAATACGGTCAAGCAGTAATGATAAAGCAGTAAAATCAAACACTCCTAACTACTCTTATTAATACAAGTATGAATGACATGATGTATGCCCTCACCGACATACTCCCTCATACGACACCATCTCACGCTCGCGGCATGCTTTCATCACACAGTGCTCCACATCTTCTAGGCACATACAATGCATGATGAGCATGATTACCGAGTTGTTATTAGTCCATTTCAAACAACAGGATTGGGAAACTAAGGTACCTCCCTTGTATCATTCCCAAACATGATCCATTCTAGTGGTCGTCATCTCTAGTTAATATCGACGATGGTGTGTTTTCTAGGTCACACTAACCCATTTTATACGCACAAAGGTTACACCACTCCCCCATCACCCCTTAAACGATTCATCACTATACGTAAACAGCCTAGTTCATTTCTATATATCGCGGCGAACCCTAAGGCGCACCGCGATTTCAGAGTATGCTCGAGGTCACTACAAAGGGTCGCTAGTGGTCGTTCGGCTCGCATACGTTGCACCACTCCCCATCACCTTATCAATGTAGCGCCGACAAAGACAAATATAGTGTCCCATACCACCATAATCGGCTCACGAGTTTGGTTGCTCACCGGTCACTACGGGAGGCACGTGGCCCCCAGAGGCCGACGGCTCGACCACGGTGTCCCATACCACCATGCCCACTCATGAGTCTTAGCGGATCGAGGTACCATGGTTAAAAGGGTTTTCACCGGTAAGTTTGGTACCCTAGGTTCAAGAAAAGATCGACCAAACATGGTGAACATACATTAGACAAATCGGGTTACATGACGACTCGGCTAGCTCGAGCGCACAAGTTGAACGACATGAAGTGCGTAAAGCACTTCGCGTATCAACCACTATCGCCAACCGAAGTACGACTCAGTTCACGAACACATCTCACGTGGCAAATGAATCACCGTAAAATTCAATTATGGTACCATCCTGACTATAATCATAGCCCCAAACACAATCAATTGTCATCCATAGCATGTGGAGTAAAGCATAATAAACAAAGTAATTCAAACATGCTGGTAGGCATGTTATAAAGCATGTTATAAAGCATGATATAAGGCATATTGTAAAGCACTACGTCAATAGGAATACAAACACATATATTGTAAGTAAGCAGTTTAAGTAAACAACTTCATGGAGGTAATCATACATGTCACTAGGGTAGTTGAGAATCCCATCTCAACACTCACCTAAGGCACTAACACTTAAACACTTATACTCACAAGCAATTTCACAAACACTTAGAGTGCACTATTTCAACATACATGACGTATGTTAGAGGAATGTGTATTAGGGTGTTCTTTTACCAAACTAATATTTTATACATATATATCATATTCATCGTGATAGATAATCATGACAATCACATCACCAAAATTTATACGTATGGGGTAATTTCTAGGATACACAATTTCAACATACATAGTGTATACAAGGGAACATGTATTACGACGATTCCTTTTGCTAAGCAGGTATTTTATTCATATACTATATAATCATACAACAATTAATCATGACAAATACGTCGTTAAATTATACATGTATACGGTACTTCTTACAATACCGTATTTCTACATACATAGTGTATATTAGTAAACACGTATTTAGGCGAATCCTTTCGCCAAATAAGTATTTTATCCATATATCGTATATCTATACGACAAATAAACATGTCAACCACATTTTCAAAAAAATACGTATATGGTATTTTATACGAATACCTAGAATATGTGAAATTCCATAATTTGCATCTTTAATCGAAACAAAAATCGAAAAGCACTTTGTACATGTGTAATTGCATGCAGATCATGAATCTATCATTATCTGACATTGAAAGTGTTGAAAACCATAACCTATACACCTAAAGTCCGCACCTTGCCTCTTGGAATCTCAACGGATTAGCAAGGTTTGATGGGCTTCCGTATTCGGGAGTTTTCTAGCCTAAAGAGGGAAATCAATTACCTATTTCATAACCTGCAGCCTACACTCCTCCAAATAGGTCTAGGGTTAGGGTTTATTACCTTAAAACGGAGTCGGTGTCACCGGAAAAACGTCAAGGAAGGGGTGGTGCACTGTGGAGTGATTTCAAAAACAAGATAGAGGAAGATTCTCCCACTTCTCCTAAGCTTTTCTCTCTTTTTTTCTCTCTCTAGGTTTTATCCCAAATTCGTATGGCGTGAGAGGGCTATTCTAAGGCCCTTATATAGCCTAAAACCTCCCGAATGCACTCTGGCTCAAGAGGTACGACTATTATAAGCAATTAGGCGTATATATTGTCAAAAGAGTGTTTCGCGGCCTCCTGAGCCAAACGTCGACTTAAGCTCACAACTCATGGATCTATGTGGGATTACGTTTTCGACTGATCGGATTCCCAGATCACATGAGCGGACCACTCGGGCTTCAACGGTATTGGCCATGCATCCGAAATTTCAAGTACATGTAAATGTACACTGAAATTTTTCCTGATCCGAGGGTGTAATTTGGTCTGATTCTGACGGTCTGGTTGCTTAATACTGATCCGCAAACAAATGGTGCCAGATCACTATTCAAGATATTTATTTTGTAAAGGAAATGGTGGTTTTCACACTCCCTCGTTCCGGACGCGATCGAATGGCCGTGGGACATTGTCCGAGACTTGATTCCGAGATGGTTGTCGAGCCAAGGAGGCGGTCCTAAGTCCTTAACCTCCCATTGTTCGGACTCGATGTGCGGTCCAGATCGATCGGAGTTTGAGATGCTCCCGAGAGCTTTATTGTAATGAGTTTGATCCTAAATTTTATGGTAACCTAACGTCAATGATTCTACAAGCTTTGAACTCAGCAGATCGTATTTAAAGCGATTCAAATGGATTTCATGGCTAATCTAGCAGAAGACTTAGTTAAGTTTGTTAAATTTCTAAAGGATTTAATCCTAAGTGATTTCCGTCTGAGGTAGTATTTAGTCCTTTGCAATTGTATCTAAAGTGATCCAAGTTATACTACTTATGGCTAGTTTAAGATAGTGTCCAGGGCGAAGGTGCTTTGAAAAATTGAAAGAACAAGATGGTGAAGGGTTGGATTTGTGAAGGAAATGGGTTCAGAAGCGATTTTAGACTGTGGGATTCAGTTCTGATAGGTTAATAAGGTGTTAGGAGCAACCCATTGTCTAAGGACGTCTAATTCCAGGTTGGCAAAAATTCGGGGTGTTACAAAAGTGGTGAGGCTCATATACATAGTGATCATTACAATGTGGAATATGATTCATATGATGCTATGATACAAAACATAATGAATGCCTTACAAGATAATACCTCGGTAGTTGTTGCTGACCAAGAGGACCCTTATTCTGAAACCCCTCCTTCCACAGATCCCGAACAATCATCATCAAATGAGGGAGAGCCGACAATTGAACCGAAGTCTGAAACTTTGGAATGTGTTGAAAATACACAACTTACTAAGAAATTTTCTGAATTTCATATACTTGTAGTCTCTGATTCACCATGGTGTACTAACATTGAAACTTTTTCTGTCATAGGTGAATCATATATACTTTGGACACCTCAGGAGATTAAAAGGAAACCTTCTGCTGAGGTCCATAAATTTCTATGGAAATTCATGCTCCAGGGCATCCGAGCTTATTGCAAAAGGGGATTTTAGATGATCTTGTTAAGAACCTACTGAGGAATTTATCAAGATACTGGCCGAATGAGGAACCTTGTTGCATGATTGAGTAGCTTTCCTTTATTTTCCTAATTTAGGTTTATTGCTTTTATATGATTTAGGACTAGAATAATTTGCTTGCAATTGTTTAGTTTTTGTGCTAACCCATTTTATGCGGAGATTCATGAAAAAGCTTCAAATTTCCTTCCTGCAAGTACTATCTTTCCATCACTACTGTAAGGCTTGTATCCTAGCCCGTACTGTTCTATAGGCTTCCGCGGTCCTCCCGATCGAATTTCGGTGACTAGCGATCTGTAATCGGCAGTTGTACGCAACCCCGAGTCGTATCCCATTTTCCAGAGTCGGCTCGACTCGAGACCTGTACCCTTGCGACCGCGCCGTCGCTGCGGTTCTGATGCCGCGTCTCGCACGCCGAGGCGATACCCAGGCCAAGAGATGTGGGCCTGCGTTCGGTTCGAGAAAACACTGCGCGTTGTAAATACTGAGGGAATCTCTACAACATGTCTAATCAATCCCATCAATCAATCAAGTACCATATCACATCACTCCCATCACTCACACCCATTCTCAAGTACAACTCCCATCCCAAAAGTTAACTTTCCATCACTTCACCCATCTCTCTCCCCATCACTCCATCACTCACATCACCTCTCTCTCTCATCTCTCTATCATTTCTCTCCCAAGCTCCATGGGAGCAACCCACGTCCAATGCTTCATGAGAGAGCTAGGTGTGGCCCACCTTTCTACGTCCCATCTCCACCATCCAAGTCCAATCTCAACCATTGAAGTCTATCCATTGGAGCCTTAGATCGCATCGGTGGAAGGAAGAGTCCATGATCAAAGGTGGGTGATTTATTATTTGATTTATGATTTAAGGGCCCACATATGTGGGACCCATCTTGATGTATGTGTTGTATCAAGAGGGACCATAGTGGTGGGGTTCCTCCGCTGCTTCAATCTCCATTTCTCTCTCTCCCTCTTTCTCTCTCTCTTTCCCCTTTTGTGGCCCACCTTGATGCTAGATCCATCCGTACATGCCGTGGGACCCACTTGCGTCCGTCCATCTCATGAGATCATCATGAAGTATGTCTTATCCCATCCGTCCATCGGTGGACGCTGACCATGAGGTATGTGTTATATCAACACCACCATCCATTAGTGGGCCACGTTTGCTTGAGGCCACCTCAACACATGTGGCTGATGGGCCACGTACGTGACCTGACTAGTCCTGCCTTGGAACGTCCAGCAGCCTCTGCTGCTAGACCGTACAAAGGGAAAAACAAATATTGGATTAAATTCCAAAGCCGGCTGGTCACTCTCACATGGACCCTAGTCAAAATGTATATATCCGATCCACATTGTCCACCCTTTTTCCTAGCCCATTTTAGGCGTTGAGCAGAGAAATGAAGCCATTTCAAATCTCTGGCGGGCCATATCATAAGAAATAGGGTATATATTGTTAAAAAAACTCTGATAAGGCCCACTGTGATGTTTCTATGCATAAAAGATATTGAATATCGGGCTTGTTAGATGCATCTTGGGGTATAGAATCCAGTCGACGGACTGGATCATCATGATATAGGTCCCACCTATGCAAAACCTCAAAAAATTTAATTAAAAAAAATGATGATGCTGCTGCTGTTAGCGTCAGAGGACGCTGCAGCGAGCAGCGTCCTGATGCCTGGAATAGGCAAGGAGAGTGGGCCCCACCTCAGGCCCCCACCATGTTGCATGTGGACCATCCACACCGTCCATTTGATGGGTCCCCTTTATTCATGGGGTGCCTCTAAAAATCAGTCGTAAACAGAACTCAGGTGGCCCACATCATCTACAATCTCGTGAAGACATGCCAAGCTATATAAAAGCAATTGTTAGGCCCACCTGAAATTTGAATGCTCCTGAAACTTGGTCTGACCCCTTAACCAAATGGGACACACTAAATAGATGGGATGGATTTGTGAACCATAGCTCGGTGGGCCCTGATGAACGTGGGACCCACCTTGGGAAGCAGTTTGGCTGGAGTACTTCACACCAGCAGTAGCTGCGGTATCGTCAGCAGGTTCCGTGGGACCCACCTTGATGATGTGTAAACTCCATACCGTCCATCTGATGTCATTGTAGAGTGGATGAGATAGATCTAAATCTCAAGTGGGCCCAGCAGCCATGACTGCTGTACTACGCGTCAACAGTTCGGTGGGGCCCGTGATGTATGTGCTTCCATCCACACCGTCCAGACCTCTGGACGGTGCTGGACAGATTTGGACGGTGCTGTGGACCGCCATGATGAATGTCTTGATTCAGACCGTCCATGTGGACCCCATCTCCTATCAGTTACTAGATGGATGTCAGTAGTTCTTTGGGCCCACATGATCATATATGTGTTTTACCTATCCCGTCTGTCCACGGGACGGGGACCTCACCTTATGCATGTGTTGTATCCACCGTCCAGATCCCTGGACGGTGGGGCCTGCTTTGATATATGTATGGCACCCACCTGCCATGTGTATGGGGCCAGCCATGATATATGTGCTTTATATCTACACCGTCCAATGGTCTGGACGGTGGGGACTACCTTGATGTATGTACTTTATAACCACATCGTCTATCCATTTTGCTAGCTGTAGGCCCACCTGTGACGTGTATTTGGGGCCCACCTGTGATGTATATTTGCGGCCCACCTGTTTTAACATCGGCCGGTTCTGTGGGACCCAATCATGATGTATTTATTCCATCCATACCATCCAGATGGTGCTGGACAGTACTGGACAGTGGTTGGATGGTGCAGATTTACATAGGTAATGTTTGGACGGTGCTGTCTAATGTTTGGATGTGCTGATTTACCTGAGTAAAGTCTGGACAGTGCTGATCATCGTTAGTGGGCCATGTGCCCCATGGAATGATAGTGTGCAATGGTACACATGTTACACCTACAACTATTGAAATGATTTTGGTGCGGCCCATGTGATGAGGCCCATCTTGATGTATTTTGTGGCCCATTTGTTGGGCTCACTTTAATGTATTTTGTGGCCCATTTGTCGGGCCCACTTTGATGTATTTTGTGGCTCATTTGTCGGGCTCACTTTAATGTATTTTGTGGCCCATTTTTCGAGCCCACTTTAATGTATTTTGTGGCCCATTTGTCGGGCCCACTTTGATGTATTTTGTGGCCCATTTGTCGGGCCCATCTTGATGTACTTTGTGGCCCATCCGTCAAGCCCACTTTGATGTGTTTCATGGTCCATTCGAGGTGCCCAGTTTGATGTGTTTTGTGGTCCATTCGAGGTGCCCACCCTGATATACTTGTGACCCATTTGCGTGGCCTACCTTGATATATTTATAGGGCTCATTAGTACAACCCAATGATGCGGCCCAACTTGATATGATGAGGCTCAGGTGCAGGGCCCACCTGTTATGTATATTAGGCCTATGTGCAGGGCCCGCATGTTATGTATTTGTGGCCCTTTTTGGCGTGACCCATTGAGTTGTATTCTAGGTCCATATAGTGCGGTCCATTTGGTGTATATGAGGTCCATGTGTTGCAGCCCATTGAGATGTATTTTCGGCCCATATGTCGTGGCCCATTGTGATGTATTTGAGGCCCATAAACAAGGCCCACCTATTGTGTATATGAGGCCCTAAGACGTGGCCCAATTGATGCACATGTAGCCCTTGTATGAGGCCCATTGCGATGTATATTAGGCCTTTGTGTGAGGCCACGGGCCCACTATATGTAGGGCCACTCCTTGGGAGTAATGTTGGTTGAATGTCCACATTGATGGGCAATGATGCTTTAATGTCTATATTGTTACCTTCCTTTAGGCCTGGTTAAGACCATTTTGTCATCCTTTAGTGGGTTACCCCAAATGAATGGGCCCTATTGATATTGCTTGGACTATCATCGGCCATCCATCTATGAATCCCATCTTGAGGCCGATTTCGATTGACGTGGCTGATTTACTGATTTTCGATTATCGATTGCCGAAAATCGATCGAGGATGATTATCGATCGATTCCGATTGACGTGGCCGATTTACCGATTCCGATTGTTGTGGCCCATTTGATGTATGTGAGGCCGAGTATCGAGGCCGATTCTGAGTATCGATTCCGATTGTTAAGGTCAATTTTGAATGCCGAGGCCGATTGTCAAGACCTACATGAGGTATACGCGACCCGTAGTTGAGGCATATTGTGATGTGTATTCAGCCCGTGTTTAAGGCCTAATGTGATGAATAGGAGGTCTATGTAATGAGGCCCATTGTGATGTATTCAAGGCCCATGGACAAGGCCCATTGTGATGTGTATTAGGCCCATGATGTATGGCCTATTTGATGTATTTGTGACCCATGTGCAGAGCCCACAAGTCGAGTATTTGAGGCCCATGAGCAGGGCCCACTTATTGTGTATATGTAACTCTTGAGTGAGGCCCATCGTGTTGTATATTAGGCCCTTGCGTAAGGCCGTGGGCCCATTATATGTTTGACTTTATGTGGGCCATTCCTTAGGGGCAATGTTGGTTAAATGTCCACATTGTCGAGCTCTATCGTTGATAATGATTATGAGTATGTGATAGCATAGCATCATGATACATGTCATATGCATCATCTACATGTTTGCTATGAGATGTGATTGACCATTGCATATGTCATTGGGTAGGATGATATGAGACTCCCTGATAGGCGGAGGTTATCTCACATGAGCATACGATATGCACAGGATTGATGCATGACTGGATTGTATGACTCATGCATCTTGCATTGTGATTATTGTACGCCCTAACGACATTAGGGCCGTAGCCTCCACAGGCATATCGTGGATGGTTAGATGGGACATTAAAAATCTGTTACTAGCATCGGGCTGCCATAGATGGCTCTGGGTGAAAATCCTTAAACTCTCTTGGTACCAAAGGACGCCCCAATGTCCAGACCGAGTGAATACATGAGCGCCCGAGTGACGAATACCAGGAGGCTGCGTCTCCCACTGTGTCATTGTCGGTTGGGAGGGGGTGTGGCCTTACTCGCCCGAGCATAGGGGGCATTGCTAAGCTGATTTTGACCAGCTCGTAAATGGGTCCGCTATCGATGTGCCGAATAGGTATTGATAGACTATTGGCCAGGCGGATAGTGAGGTTTCTTACACTCACTTAGACTGTGCTGCTGGGAGAGCGGCAGTGCCATTTGGAGTGTACTAAACCCCGGTGATGATCTTAGAGAGGAACTATACTGATATGTAGACTTATTGATCAGGAGTTGCATACTCATTTATTCATTCATTCACTATCCACTAGGACTGGTGGTGCGCAACTATCTGTTGTATGTATCATCGCAATGGCCAGGATTTCGGTTGGGGCGCACGACTAACCTGAGATCAGTTATTTACTACATTGAGTCTGACTATCCAAATTCAGGTATGGGACTGGTTTGGATAGAAGTCCCTTGTGATGGACCCTGTAGCCTACGATACTACGTGCTATCATCCCGACTTCACATTCCAGCATGGTCATTCCATTCGCATTGCATGTCACATCACATCGGCGGCTTATGGTATGGCTGACGCTATTTGTGTTACTTATCAAGAATGTATATTGCATTACATCCTCTGCATCTGCTATTGGCTCTCTATGACTCCTCATTTGCATAGTTGATTTGTATTGCGTATTCTAATATTGTATGACTCATGCACTTGTCAGTATTTTCGCTTACTCTGTTATCGTGTAATTTATGACTTTGTCAGTATTTCTGTTTACTCTGACATTGTACGATTTATGGATTAACAGTATTTCCGGTAATGTATGATTATGGTATTGTATTGAATACTTGGCGCTTACCTTGTTCACATACTTACACCACCCTTTAAGATTTCTATAAGCTTATGCACGATAGATGCGTGCAGGTGATGTTAGGTTACAGCAGTGTTGAGGTTGGAGCATACAACGGTCTTCTGGAGCTTGATTTTCGATTTATGTATTTCCTTTTTAGCATTGTACTCAAATGATTATATTAGTGGATATGTGATGATGATGTTACCTTTGTGAATTTGGGTAATCTTGTGGTTATGATTATTATGAGTTAAATGTACAAAAAAAATCCTCCTTATAGGATCCCAGGATTGGAATTTGGCGTATGGCGCTGGGAGCTGAGAATGAGGTACTATGGAGGTTATCGGCACTGGATTCGGCAATCGGGAATTTTATGAGCCCGGTTTTCGAGTTTGGGGTGTAACTACTCCCTTTTTTTTTCATTACCTCATGTGCATTTTATGCTTCTCTCTTTTACATTGAGGACAATGTAGATTTTAGGTTTGAGGAGGGGGGGGGGGGGGTGGATTAGGTAGACTAATCAATATTTTTTCATTCAAATTTGGACGTCGAGCAAATTTGTGGAAAATTTTGAATTGTTCAAACTAAAAACCTGTTTGGAAAGAAATAGTTGTGCACTTAAGGATGCTTTGAGTATGATGATGGGACAGAAATTGAATTTTGAATTGTTGGAGTTTGATCAACTAAGTAATCTATCATCGAAGTTCTAACATTCAATGGATTAAGAGGAAGTCTAGATATCATGTTGATTCAAATCATAAAGACATGTTAAATTTGCTTCCTCGGGATATGCCAGAATTTCTAATCGTTAGTATGTGAATCATTGATAGATGTTGAGAATTCAGTCTGGAGAATTTTATCCACCTTAAAAGATAAAAAACTAGTTTAAAAAGTAGGAGATCGACAAAAAGGTCAAAAATGAAAAGAATAGAGAATGACAATGTCTTTGAAGGGAATGAAAAATGTCTCTGAAAAGAATGTAAAAGTCTGAAAAGAATGAATAAGAGTGGCCGTCGATATAAAATCTAAAACTGGAAAAAGAAGGAGAAGGGGATAAGTTCGGAATCAATACTTAAAATTTTAAACTACTCTGGATATGATGAACATAACTAACATTATGAAACAATGGTATTCTTATGAGAAGTTAGTTGATTTTCACTGAGCGCATTGAAAAAAAAAACTTGAGATTTGAACTTATGCTCTGATTTAATTGATGAAGAACCTATTGGATTAATTGCTTATATGATTCGGCTCTATGTTTTCAAAATCCCATTTTCTCACCTTAGTTCTACTTATTCGTACTTGATTGTACAAAAGATTATTTTCTAAAAAGGGTTTTGAGCTTGTGATTGAAGATGATTTTATGTATGTTTTGCTCAGGACTAGCAAAATGCTGGTTGGGGAGTGTGTTGAGACTCAAATATTCAATATTTTCTCCCATTTATATATTGATTTTATGAACATGGTAATGCTTAATGGTATAGTTTATACATGTTTGTGTTGCAATGTGAATTTGAGAACTTAGATTGAAAAGAATGTTAAAAGCATGGATTTAATGCTCAAGAATCATCAAGGCAAGGGATGGATCTTAGGAGACTAAGATTGAAGAATTCACATGCCAAAGATCTAAGGAAACTAAGTGATGAAGGAAGAGAATCGAAGATTTGAAGTGAAGAAAAGGAATCCCGAAAATTGTCTTGAAAATAGATTCCAGGACCAGATAAGTATAGTTTTGGAAAACTGCCAAAATAGACTTCGATCATATTGAAGGTACTTAGATGCATCGAAGATCATATCGAAGGTGCAATCAAGAATTTCATGATTTTCAAGCCAAACTCGCTGGACGGTTCTGGACAACTTTTGATTACATCGAAAGTACTTAGATGCATCGAAGATTATATTGAAGATCATATCAAAAGACCTTCAATGCATCGAAGCTATTATGTGGAGCATATGCGACTGCATAAATTTGAAGCGGTTTCTGGAATCTTCCAACTCAGTGTAAAAGTTGGAGTTCCCCAACTATAAATAGGACCTCCTAAGATGCTCCAAAGCATCTTCTAGGGTTGGAGGAGTGGAGCAAAAGGGTGGAGCCGCCGTCCAGGAGTTTTTCTTCTTCTTCGTTAGTTATTTTTATGCTTTTCTTAAGAGATTTTAGTTTAATCATGTCTATGGTTGGCTAAACCTCTTAACCAGGGCTAAGAGGTGAAGCTTGTAGCGTGATTGGAATGTTTGCTTTACTTTGATTCATATTTTTATTGAACCTTATGGATTCTAGTTCTTTATTAAGGAATATTTTTAGTTTTTAATGGTTTGTTGTGACAAATTACAATAGATCTGCAATTGCTTTGAATATCTTCTTTTCCTGATTTGAGATTGTGAAATTAGTAAGTCTCGTTGTTCACCGTCGTCCCTTGGGCATGGTAGGATGATGGAATCCTTCCCAATTTTCATAATTCTCCTATGATTGGTTGTGGGATTGGTATACCCTGTTATTTGCCATTATCTCCTGGGCATGGTTGGGTGATGGAATCACTTCCAATCCTCGCAACTCTTATCTGTTAAGACTAGATTAATGAGAAGTTCAGAGATACGACCATCTCTTATTTCTTTAACTGGATAAGATAGGACTCTGATTCCAGTTGGATCTCTTAAATTATGCAAGGTAGCCTTCCAATTGCTACAAGTGGATCCTTGGCACCCTAATTACCACTTTTAAATTGATTGTTTAACCATATTCACAATTACCTCTTTCAATTCATATTTTAGATTTAGATTTAGATTTTCTTCTAGTTCTGATTCTAGTTAAATTCAGAAACGTACGAGATTAATCCCTGTGGATTCAACCTCGGTCTTACTGAGATTATTACTACAACGTAACCCTACACTTGGGGTTGTGAGCAATGGCCAACTCAATAATAAGGCGAGTAGCAATGACTAACTCAATAAAAGGGAGAGTGACAATGGCCAACTAAATAATAAGGAAGGGTAGCGAGGGCTAACTCAAAAATTGGTAATGGCAAGGTTAAGGCTTTTATCCATCGCCCCACATAAATTCATAAAGATCACACATAATTGAAGTCATACCATAATTTTCAAAGGATAGGCAATTAAGGATGGAAAATCATACAGTTACAGGGAGAGAATCATAGTACATAGAAACATGTAAAAAGGTAATTAAATCATACCAACTTAAATTAAAGTAAGCTTAAAGGAAGAACGCTTACCTCGGTGGTGATGTCGTCTCTTACTTAAGTTAGATATTTAGGGCGTTTGATCAGGTTCTACTATATTCGCCTGGTTTAAATTGACTAAGTTAAATGTCAGATTAGAGTAGGGGAAAAAAAACATGGTCTAAACTATTCCTTAGGCAGGTTTACAGGTTGCTTAAGTTGATAGGCTTTTAACTTATCGTATTTTAGACCCTTCCTATCATCGACTCAGCTTGGCCTTTAATGTAAATGGATTCCCATTTTGAAGGATAGATTAAACCTGAAAAAAGGAAAGGAAGGATAAAAATAAAAGAAGTTAGGAATCGATATGGCTTCAGTGATAGCGTAGTGGCCCACTAATCTCAGCTTCCATGTTCCCTTCTTCTCTCTTTCTTTTCTTTTCCTTTCTTTTCTTTCTATTTTCTTTTCTTTTCTTTTCTTTCTCTTTCTCTTTCTTTTCTTGATGGTGGGACAGCTGGTGTCACGCCCCAAACCTGAAAATTGAATTCACAGGAATCTCGATTGCCGAATCTGATGCCGACAGCCTCCGTAGTACCCCATTCTCGGCTCCTAGCATCCATATGTCAGATTCCTATCCTGGGATCCTACAAGGAGGATTTTTCAATGTACATTTATCTCATAAGAAGCATAACCACAAGATTACCCAATTCACAAAGGCAACGTCATCATCACATATCCACTAATATAATCATTTGAGTACAATGCTGAAAGGGAAATACATAAATCGAAAGTCAAGCTCCAGAAGACCGCTGTGAGCTCCAAGCTCAACACTGCTGCAACCTAACATCACCTGCATGCATTTATCGTGCATAAGGTTATAGAAAGCTTAGAGGGTGGCATAAGTGTGTGCACAAGGTAAGTGCCAAGTATTCAATACAATGCCATCATCATATAGTACCGAAAATACTGGTAATCCATAAATCGTACAATATCAGAATAAGCAGAATTACTAACAAGATCATGAATTACTAGAGTAAGCAGAAATACTGACAAGAGCAGGAATTATCAGAGTAAACAAAAATACTGGCAGGATCATAAATTATACGATAACAGAGTAAGCGAAAATATGGACAAGTCCATGAGTCAATCAATATCAGAATACGCAATATAAAATAGTTATGCAAATGAGGAGTCATAAAGAGCCAAATATCAAATGTCGATGATGCGATGCAGTATGTAATTCCTGATGAGTCCACGAATAACGTCAATTGTATCTAGACCATACAAATGCAGAAACACAGTAACCCAAAATACCATATGCTGTGGATGTAATGCAATATGCGGTGTGAATGGAATGACCATACTGGAGTGTAAAGTTGGGATGATATTACGTAATATCGCAGACTATGGGGTCCATCACAAGGGACTTCTATCCAAACCAGTCTCATACCTAAATTTGGATAGTCAGACTCAATGTGGTAAACACCTGATCTCAGGTTAGTCGCGCGCCCAACCGAAATCCTAGCCATCCAAAGATACACGTAACAAATAGTTGCGCACCATCAGCCTAAGTGGATAGTGAATGAATGAATGAATGAGTATGCAATTCCTGCTCAGTAAGTCCACATATCAGTACGGTTCATCTCTGGGATCATCACCGGGGTCTAGTACACTCTACATGCAATCGCTGCCCACTAGACGCGCAACCATGCAAGTGGAAGAGACCTCACTATCCGCCTGGCCAGTAGTCAGCCAATATCTACCCGGCATGTCGATAGCGGACCCATTCACGAGCTAGTCAAACTCAGCCTAGCAATGCCCCCTACCCTCAGGCGGGTAAGGCCACACCCACTCCTAACCGACCACGACACAGTGGGAGACGAGACCTCCTGGTATTCGGCACTCGAGCGCTCATGTATCCACTCGGTCTGGACGTTAGGACATCTCCTTGCCATGGAGGTTTAGGGATTTTCACCCAGGGACATTTATGGCACCCGTATACTAGAACTAAATATTTCCAGTGTCCCCTCTGGCCATCCACGATATGCCTGTGGAGGCTACAGCCCTGATGTCGCTAGGGCGTATAGTAATCACAACACAAAATGTAAGATGCATGAGTCATACAATCCAGTCATGCATCAATCCTGCGCATACTGTGCGTTTATGTGAGATAATCTCCGCCTATCAGGGAGTCTCATAACAACACGCTCAATGACATATGCAATGATTAACCACGTCTCATAACAAATATGCAGATGTTGCGTATGGGCATGTATCATGATGCTATGCTGTCACATACTCATAATCGGTATTAATAACCGGCATCGACAATCGACCTTGACAATGTGGACATTTAACCAACATTGCCCCCAAGGAATGGCCCTCATGGATCCTAACATATAGTGAACCCACGACCTCACACAAGGGCCGATTGTACAACACCATGGGCTTCTCTCAAGAGGTTACTACACATCACGATGGGCCTGATATGCATCATGCTGGGCTCCATCACCTAACCCTCACATCCATCATAATGGGCCTCAAATGCGGGCCGCATATACATCACATAGGCCGAATACACATCACAATGGGCCTCAACTACGGGTCGCATGGTCTTGACAATCGGCCTTGACAATTGAAATCGGCCTCGACAATCAGAGTTAGCCTATACAATTGGTCTCGATAAATCAGAATCGGCCTCGATACTCGGCCTTGACAATCGGGATCGGTCGATAATCAGAATCGGCAAATCGGTCATGTCAATCGGAATCGACAATCGGCCGTATCCCATGGGCCTCAAATATATCATAATGGGCCTCATCATACGGTCTAATATACATCATAGTGGGTCGAATACACGGGCTTAATATACATCACCATGGGCCACGACCCATGATCCTCAAATACATCATAATGGGCTACGACCCGTGGGCCTCAATATACATTAAGTGGATCGCATTAATGAGTCTTATACACATCAAATGGGCCACGTACCTGGGCCTCGAAATACATCAAGTGGGCCACACATCATGGGCCTGATACATATCACAATGGGCCTTATCCTTAGGCCACGAATTCATCATAATAGGCCACAACTCATGGGCCTCAAATATTAAACAGGTGGGCCCCATATACATTAAGTGGGCCAAATGGGGTAGTCCATGGTTTAACAAAACAAATGGACAGTATGGTTAAAACATATTCATCATGGTGTGCCCCCCATGCCAATGGGTGGCGTGGTGAATATATACATCATGGTGGGTTCCCACACTACCCTGGACAGATGGACGACTGGAGAACCACATACATTCAAGTGAGGTCCATCTCCTCAAGCAGAAGGACGGTTGGATATAACAATACATCATGGTGGCCTTACGCCACTCGTCCAGATGGATAGCCAAATATAGAGCATGTACGTCAAGGTGGGTCTCACCTGCCATGGGCGGAGTGGATACACACCACATCATCAAGGTGGGTCTAGGAATAGTCTGCCCAATGGCGTATGCTATGATCAGTCACTTCTCACATTAGGCATACATATGATGCATATGATCATGAATTATGAATCTATATTAAACATATATTGTAGTGATGGGCTCTGTTCATAACGAAGATGGGCCTAGGCGGTCTACACACTACAAGTATGAACCTATCATTGGACCTTAGGGAGAGTCACATGTGGACATTTAACCAACATTGTACTTACAATGTGGACGTCAAACCATCATTACTCCCAAGGCGTAGCCCACCATAAAGGTTAGCACATAAACCATGGTGGAATCACATTCAATGGGCCTTATGTACATCCCATTGGGCCTTGACCCATGGGCCCCAAATACGCCAAATGGGCCTCAACCCACGGGCCCTAACACATCACAATGGGCCTTAACCCATGGGCTCCAAATACATCACAATGAGCCTCAACCCACGGGCGGGCCTTAAACATGGGCTCCAAATACAAAGACAATGAGCCTCACCCACGGGCCTTAACCCATGGGCCTTAACCCATGGCTCCAAATACAGCACAATGGGCCTCAACCCACGGGTCCTTATACATCACAATGGGCCTCAACCCATGGGCCCTAATACATCACAATGGGCCTCGACCCATGGGCCCCAAATACATCCAATGGGCCTCAAGATACGGGCCTCAAATACATAACATGTGGGCCCTGCACTTGGGCCTCAAAACACGCAACAGGTGGACCCCGCTCATGGGTCAAAGACACATCTTGATGAGTCACATGTATATCAAAGTAGGCCTCTTGATTGGGCCACAAAATACATCAAAGTGGGACTAACGAATGGGCCATAAAGTACATCAAGGTGGGCTTAACAGATGATAAAAAAAAAAACACATCAAAGTGGGCCTTAATGGATGATCATAGCACGGAGTGGCCCGTGTGATGCGTTCGAGATCGAGATCATAAGTTAACATGGAAGATAATGTGAAGCTCTTAAGGAAGTAATGTGGCTCTAGGATGAATGGTGGATGTCACTATCCCCACTATTTTCAATGGTGGGGTCCACTTGAGCCTTAGATCTGACTCATTCTTAGTCTCCAGCCATAAAATGATCTCTGAAAATGGTTAGAAGGTTAGGATATAGCCTATGCATCATGGTGGGTCCCATAGGGATGGACGACATGGATGAAGTACACACCTTAGGGTGGAGTCCACACTAATAGAAGGTATGGATTACAAAACATACATCAGTGGTCCCACGTAGGGCCCACCTTAACATGTATCTACTATCCACTCTATTTAATAAGGTCACACAGTCCAAATATAAGTAATAACTAAATATTATATTTATCCAAAACTTTGTGGAACCAGGGAGGTTCCAATGGCAGACGTTCAATCCTCCACTGCTTTTTGCTGTATGGTTCACTTGATAGGCAGATCTGCCTCATTAGTCTCAAGCATTAGGGCTAGCCCGCCATTAGGATGGATGGTTTGGATGTAACACATGCATCATTAGGGTCCCACCATCCAGCACTGGACGGTGTGGTGAAAACACATACAACGTGGTGGTTCCCACCATCCACAGCCGTGGACGGTGTGAGTAATACACATATATTAATGGTGGGTTCTACATGGGGCTCACCGTAACGTGTGTTACAATCCAACCCGTTGATCAGGTCACACGATCCCTTAATGCAGGGAAAAATAAATTTTATAAGGATCCAAAGCTTCTGTGACCCATAAAAGGGTTTCTAAGGGCAGACGTTCAATCCCACTATTTCCTATGATGTGGGCCACCTGAGCGTCAGATCAACTTGATCTTTGGAGGGGGCCCACTTCATGGAGGGTCCCACCAACTGAACGGGGTGGATACATAATATACATCAGGGTGGGGCCCACGGATGGGGCCATGGATCCCTGCTGTCCGCCCGCTACACGCAGCAGCAGGCGCTGCCTTAGATATATATATTTTTTTAGTTTTTAAAAAACCTGTTTTTCGGGGGTTTTTCATATGTGGGGCCCGCATCAGGTAGATCCACCTCATCCATTGGCTCCCATGGCCCTAGATAAGCCAAACAAGCCCAATATTGGAGGTGTTTTAGAGTATAGAAACATTAGGTAGTTTTTCAATGGTGAAAACGTCGTTTGCTACGCTATGGCCCGCCCGAAAGTCGGATTGGCCCCATTTTTCGTATCAACGCCTAAAATGGTTTGGGGAAAGGAATGGACGGTGTGGATAAGGTTTATACATCAATGTGGGGCCTATATGAGTGACCCACTCCAAGGCTTGAACTAAGCCAATATATATATATATATATATATATATATATATATATATATTTTTCTTCTTTGGTTTTCATTTCATGTCTAGCGTCTCTGGACGCTGGACGGCTTGGCCATGACACATGCATTGAAGGTGGGCCTTGCTCAGGTGGGCCACTAAATTCACGGATGGTGTGGATACAATACAAATATAAAGTGAGACCCACCTACAAATGGTTTGGATCAAATACATGCTTCATGGTGGGGTCCATCCGGGTGGGCCACACGACCACCTCATCACATACAATAGGGAATATATAAAAAAAAAGAGAGGGAGAGAGAGAGAGAGAAAGAGGGATCTAACGATAGAAGACACCCACCTTAGATCTTCTTGGACTTTTTCTTCCATCAATGCATGCTAAAGATATAATGGATGGACTTCAACGGTTGAGATTGGTTTAAGATGGTGGAGATGGGAGATGGGAAGGTGGGCCACATTAGCTCTCTCATGGGGAGCTTGGACGTGGGTAGCTTGGGAGGGAAAATGAGAGAGGGAATGAAAGAGAGAGATGATGGGAGAGGAGGGATGGTGGAGTGACATGAGAGGTAAGGTGCTTGTTGACTTTATGGTACTTGTGTAAGAGAGAGGTAAGGCTAGGTATGGGTTGCTTGTACTTGACTTTGATTGATGGATTGATGTGACATTTGATGTGATTGATGGGATATTCTCTTGGAATTTGTAACGTACGACATTTCCTCGAACTGAATGCGGGCCCACTCCTCCTAGCCAGGGTATCGCCTCCGCGCGCGAGACGTGGCATCGAAATCGTGGCGACGGTGCGGTCGCACTACTATAGGTCTTGGGTCGAGCGGACTCGGGAATACCGGATACGACTCAGAGTCGCGCGCAACTACCGATTATAGGTCGCGAGCTGTCGAAATTCGACCGGGAGGACCGCGGAAGCCTACAGAACGGTACGAGCTAGGATACAGGTCTTACAGCTGGTCTAGACGGACCAGATTCTCGTCTGAACCTCTCTCTCTTTTCTTTGTTTCTTGTTTCTCCATTTCTTCTCTCGTCGAATCTTTTCTCTCTCTCTCTCTCTCTCTCTCTCTTTCTCTCTCTCTCCCCCTCTTATTTCTTCCCTTCTTTCTTTCTTTCTCATGTTCTCTCCTCCAGCGACGACAAAGGAGGATTTTATATATTTTTAACATTTCCATATCATTCTTTTACGTAGGTGTGAAGCGTCGAGTTACGCTGTGCACGAACAGGTTGAGCAGGTTAGGGTGCGAAAGATCATCTCAAATCATGCTTCTTCCCTTCTCTTTATGTTCCGTCAGGATTGGGTCATTTTAGATGGGTCCCAAGAGGTTCGTGGGTCCTACAAGATGGAATCTTCGGATGCTGGGTTCGTTGGTTTTTGCAAGATTGTGATGCGGAAGATTCTTTATGGTTTGCATGGATATCCAGATGATACCAAACCTCTGGCAACACAGAGCCTTGTTCCGATCTTTCCAAAATCTCTAGGAGGGTCAGAATCCTTATTGTTGGAGGATTAATGAACCAGATATGATGACCGGTTGTGGCCAAAATCTCAGAAGGAGACTTCTGTGTGTGACTCCCTTCCAGTCAACGTAAGACGTCCGTCTCTACGTGAAAAAAATAGGGAGTGCCGCAACCTATAATTCTTTCTTTTTTCTTTCGGACTTCTTAGGAAGGGTCGAAACTCCTGATCCTATTCTTTGGACAGTCCAGATTGCCCCTGATCAATGGTGTGCAACAATCAGGAGTCCTTCATTCTCGCAGCCCTTTGGTGTGAGGCTCAGTTCTTCGGGGTGGTGGGGATGCACTTGATCTTCTCCGGACGAGGTTTTGGTTAAAGGTGGGGTCCACACATGATGGACGATTTGGATCATCCCAAGGGATGGTCGTGGTGGGCCATGATCGTCCCAAATGGATGTTGTCTGTCCGTCTATTTCAGCGTGCATTTTGTCATGCCCCAAACTTGGAAAATGGGCTCACAAAATTTCCGATCGCTGAATCCAGCATCGACAGCCTCCATAGTGCACCATTCTCGGCTCCCAGCACTCATATGCCAGATTCCGATCTTGGGATCCTACAAGGAGGATTTTCAATATGATTTTTTTTTTTTTTTTTTTTATAATTGAGCATAACCAAGTCACAAAACAACATCACCACATATCCACTATATCAAAAACTTTAAGTACAATGTGGAAAGGGAAATACAAGGTGATCAAAAGGCTCCAAAATAATCTGATGCGCGCTCCTCCCTCAGTGCTGCTGCGATCCAACGCCACCTGCATGCAACGGTCGTACATAAGCTTACAAAAGCTTAGAGGGTGGTGTAAGTGTGTGCGCGAGGCAAGTGCCAAGTACGCAGTATCAGAGTAATGCAGAAATATGCCGGTAAGTCCATGAATACTATCAGCTGTACCAAGGCCATGCGATGTAAGGCATGAAATGCTATCAGCTATACCAAGGCCACGTGATGCGAGGCCTACTAGCTAAATGTCATATGTGAGATACAATACAAGCATATCAGTCCTCATCAAGTACATATGTTAGTACAGTTTTCCTCTGGGATATCACCAGGGTCTAGTACAATCCACACTGACTGCCGCCTCCCTAGCCGCACAGCTCAGTGAGTGGAGGAGACTACATTATCTGCCAGACAGTAGTCTGTTAATGCCTACCTAGCTCGTCGATAGCAGACTCATTTGCAAGCTGGTCAAACTCAGCCTAGCTTATAACCCCCTCATTTGGGCGGATAAGGCCACACCCCCTTCCAACTGACCACGACACAGTGAGAGATGCGGCCTACTGGTATTTGGCACTCGGGTGCTCATGTATCCACTCGGTCTAGACATTGGAGCATCTCCTGGTACCAAAAAGGTTCTGAGATTTTCACTTAAGGACATCCTATGTGCCCACAGTGCTAGAACCAAGTATTTTCGGTATCCAATACGGCCATCCATGATGTGCCTGTGGAGGCCACAACCCTGATATCGTTAGGGCGTATAATGATCATGTCACACGTATGTGAGATGCATGAGTCATACTTTCCAGTCATGCAGCAATCCTACATGTACCGCGCGTTCATGTGGGTAACTCCTATCAGTGAGTCTCATAAATAATCTGCTCAATGACAAATGCTATGATTAGTCACTACTCATGTCAAGCATACATATGATGCGTATGGCATGAGTCATGGAATTATACTAAGTATGTTATATGGTGATGAACTATCCTCACAACGAAGATGGGCCTAGACGGCCTACACATAAAAAGTATGGGCCTATCAATGGGCCTAAGGGAGAGTTACAATGCGGACATTTAACTAATATTATTCTTACAATGTGGACGTCAAACCATCATTGCTCCTAAGGCATGGCTCGCCATAAATCTCATTACATACACCACGGTGAAATCACACATTACAATGGACCTTATATACATCCCATTAGGCCTCAACCCATGGGCCTCAAATACATCAAATGGGCCGTATCACATGGGCCTCATATATATCAAGGCGAGCCTCATACATCCCCAAAAAAAGAATCATATTGAAGGATCATTTGGACTATACCACAAATAGCAGTGGAGATAATAATTTTCACTATTAAATAGATCACAGGGCCCACCATAAAGTTTATTTTCCACCCATTCTAATCATAATGTCTTAAAGACCTGGATTAAGAGGGAAGACAAATTCCCTATTGATCCAGAACTTCTATGACCTGAATAGGTTTTAATGATAGACGTTTAATCCTCCACTATTTTCTGCAGTGTGGTCCACCTGATCAATGGCTGGACACATCACGGAGTGGCCCGCCATGATATATTTGAGATCCAACCTATTCATAAGTTAGCATAGTGATAGATGAAGTGAAGACAAAATATCAACTTAATTGGAAACTACTGTGGCCCTTAGAAGTTTGAACGGTGGATGTCAATGTCCACTATTTCAATGGTGGGGTCCACTTGAACCTTAGATCTGACTCATTCTTTACATCATACCATAAAATGATATCTCAAAATGGTTGGACAGTATGCATCATGATGGGCCCCACCGTCCAAACAGTGAATGGTATAGATAAAACATAAAACAAATACATCATTGGAGGCCCACACCACAGGGATGAAACACATACATCTGAAGTGGGTCCCACAGTCCAGTGGTGTGGACGGTGTAGATAAAACACATACACTATGGTGGGGCAGTACCTGGGATCACGGCACAGAAGACAGAGATCTTCACGCGTGTCCTCGGGACGTTAGCAAGAAGCAGGCTGCCATCGCATTATATATATATACATATTATTTTTTTTGTTAAGGTTTTTCCTAGGTGGGGCCCGCATCAGGAAGATCCACCCCACTGGTTGGATTCTATGGCTCATGACAGACCAAATGAGCCCAATATTCGATGTGTTTTGGTGTACAGAAACATCAGAGTGGGCCCTAACAGTTTTAATGGTAAAAACCACAGTTTTCTATGATATGGCTCGTCAGATAATCGGATTAGCTTCATTTTTCGGCTCAACACCTAAAATGAGCTGGGGAATGAGATGGACGACGTGGATCGGACCCATACATCAAGGTGGGGCCTGCATGAGCGGTCCACTCAAAATGCTTAGAATCAAACTAATATATATATATATTGTTGTTAGTACATCTCACTGTCTGTTCACACTTCACCAAACCACATCCAGCGTTCAGGGACGTTGGATGGACGGTGTGAATATATTTATCAAGGTGGGTCCCACATGGATGTGGCCCCCTTGATTTGGATCAATCTAATATTTATGTTTTTCCATCACCATTAAGGTAGGGCCCACATTGTAAGACCCATATCCTAGTCCGTACCGTCCCGTAGGCTTCCGCGATGTTCCCGGTCGAATTCCTGCAACCTTCGACCTTTATTTGACATTTGCACTCGATCCTAAGCCAAATCCTACAAACCCGAGTCGACTCAACTCGAGACTTGTACCCTAGTAACTCCATCGTCACCGCGGTTCTGATGTCATGTCCTGCACGCCGAGGCAATACCCGGGCCAGGAGATGTGGGCCTGCGTTTAGTTCGAGAAAAATGCCGCATGTTGCAAACCCAAGAGAATCTCTACAACATGTCACCTCAATCAATCAATCAATCCCATCAAGGGTCAAGTACTTGTCAAGTACACGTCACCTCACACCCATCCCTAAGCAACCCCATAAGTCAAAAAGTTCTTACACACCCCATACCTTTTTTACACCATCTACCCCTAAAGTCAAAAAGTTTCTTAGACACCCATCACTCACCACATCCATCACCCATCTCTCTCTCTCTCTACAACCCTCTCTCTCATTCTCAAACCACTTTCCAAGCAACCCAAAAACATCACATGTCCAAGCTCTCCCAAACCTCCAAGAGAGCTTTGTGTGTGGCCCACTTCCTACCCTCTCATCTCCCATCTCAACCATCCAAACTCTATCTCTTCCATTAGGATCGAAGCTAAGGAGCAAATGAAACCTAGGAGTAAGAAGAAGTGGACGGTGGGTGATCTTGGACCCACGTTTTTTTTAATTATTTTGTGATTAAAGGGCCACATGTGGTGGAACCCACTTTGATGTATGCTTGTATCCATGAGGAGCCCATAGTGGCGGGGCCCCTCCGTTATCTCTCTCGCTCTCTCTCTCTCTCTCTCTCTCTCTCTCTTTCTATGATCAAGTCTCACCTATGATGTGTGTATTGTACCCATGCCATCCAACTTGGGGGCCATCTTAATCCCTATTTTGGGCCTGCATGACTGGACAGGCACGTAGGCCTGGATCAAAGGAAAACACAAACATCATATTGATCCAATTAGGTGGACCACGTCCATGTGGGCCCCACCATGATGCCCATGTTGTATCCACACTGTCAAGTGTCCAGAGACGCTGGACGTGGGCTAACAGTGAAGTGTAGACTGACGTGGGGTGTACTAATAGTGAAGTGTGGACTGACAGTGGGCTAACAGTGAAGTGTGGGCTGGCCGTGGTGTCCATGGGACCCATCCACGCTGTCCATCCTATTCCTTGGCTCATTTTAGGTGTTGAGCCGAGAAACGAGGCCAATTCGATAATCAAGCGGGCCATACAATAGAAAGCTATGTTTTCTACCGTTCAAGGCTATTAGGACCCACCTTGCTGTTTCTATACACCAAACATGCCGAATATTAATTGGGCTTGTTTGGTGTGTTCTGAGTCTGAGAATCCAATGGGTGGAGTGAATTCTCAAGATGCGGGCCCCGCATACAAAAAACCTAGGAAAAAAAGAAGAGAAAATGCATGCTTGCTGTAGCAGGCGCTGCTACGCTGTGGACGGAAAAGGGGCAGGGACCACGGGTCCCAGCCGTGGGCCCCACTGTGATGCGTGGGAACATCAACACAATGCATTTTGATGGGCCCCTTAGGGCAATGGGCCACCCCCAAAATCAGCTGTATACATGGCTCAGGTGGCCCACGTCATAGGAGACAGTGTTGATTGAACGTCTGCCATTGAAACCCTGTTGGGCATCCAGAAGTTTTGGATCATTTTGAAATTTAATTTTCCTTTTCATCTAGGTTCGTGTGACGCTATCAACAGTTTGGATGGCAAATAAACATTATGGTGGGCCCCACGTGGGACCCAATGGGGTATGTGTTCTATCCACGCCGTCCACACCAGGACAGTGGGACCCCATGATGTATGTATGTGTTCTATCCACACCGTCCACACCAGGATGGTGGGACCCCATGATGTATGTATGTGGATGGTGGGACCCACCATGATGCATGTGTTGCATCCAAGTCGTCCAACCATTTTGAAAGCTCATTTTATGGCATGAGCTAAAGAATGAGGTAGATCCAGTATCAAGTGGACCACACTATAGAAAATAGTGGAGTGATGAACGCCTACCATTGAAGTCCTTTGAACCTCGACAGTTTTGGGTTAAATTTATATTTGTTTTCCTCCTAACCAGGTCTTTGTGACCTTACTAACAGACTATATGGAAAATGAACTTGATGGCGGGCCCTGGAATTTTTATAACGGTGAAAATCATTATCTCCACTGCTATTTGTGATATGGTCCAGTTGATCTTTTGATATAATTCATTTCTTTTATATATATTTTGATTTCTAAAATAGATGAGTTGGGCTCGGCCATTCGTCTTGCCCCATTCAACTCAGCCCATTCAACTTGGCCCAGTGATTCTGCCCATTTGATTAGGCCGATGTGATATACGAAGCCCGTTGTTGAGGCCCACCTTGATATACATGAGGCCCATGTTATGCAGCCCATTTGATGTATTTAAGGCCCATGGGTTGAGGCCCAATAGGATGTACACAAGTCCATTACAATGTGTGACTCTACCATGGTTTGTGTAATGATGTTTATGACGGTCGTGCCTTGGGAGTAATGTTGGTTTGACGTCCACATTATAAGAATAATGTTGGTTAAATGTCCGTATTTGGGTGAAAGTCCCTAAACCCTTATGGTACTAGGAGGTTACTCCAACGTCTAAACTGAGTGGGTGCATGAGCATCGAGTGCCGATTACCAGAAGGTCGCTCTTTCCACTGTGTCGTGGTCGGTTGGAAGGGGGTGCGGCCTTACCCGCCCGAGTGGAGGGGGTAAAGCTAGGCTGAGTTTGACCAGCTCGAGGAATGGGTCCGCTATCGACGAGACGGGCCTGATATTGGCAGGTGGATAGTGAGGTCTCTTCCACTTACCTTATTACGCCCAATGGGGCAACAATCTGGTTTGAAGTGTACTAAACCCCAGTTATATTCAAGAGTTGAGTTGTATTGATATGTGGACTTAAATAATGATTCGTATGCTTGAGTTACATCTCGCATCGCATGGCCTTGGTGCGGCCGACATCATTCATACTTTGTATCACATAGCCTTAGTATGGCGAATGGTATTCATGGATTCATCAGCATATTCTACATTACTTCTGATACTTCATAATTGTATTACTACCTTACGCACACACTTTCACTACCCTATAAGCTTTCCATAAGCTTATGCACGACCGTTACGTGCAGGTGACGTTGGATCGCAGCAGCGCTGAGGCAGGAGCGCAGCAGCGCTGAGGTAGGAGCGCATAGCCAATCATCTTGGAGCTTTTTGTCTATTATCATTGTATTTCCCTTTATGCTCATTGTATTTATAAAGTTTTTGATCATAGTGAAAATGTGATGGAGTTTTTGGTTGTTGTTTGTGGGTTATGCCTTTGGTTATGCTTATTACGAATCAAACTTATGTTAAAAATCCTCCTCGTAGTATCCCAGGATCGGAACCGGGTGAATGGGCACTAGGAGCCGAGAATGGGGTACTACGGAGGTTGTTGGCACCAGATTCGGTGATCGAGAATTTTGTGAGCAGGTTTTCGAGTTTGGGGTGTGACACACATGGCTTGGACGGTGTAGATCCAACACGTCCATCAAGTGAGTCCATGAAGGTGGACGACATGGATAAGTTACATACATCATGGGGCCATCAACAAGGGAAAAAGAGAGAGAAAGAGAGGAAGATCGAGTGATGGAGGGACCCCAGCACTATGGGCCCTCCCTTTCACACATCACAACATACATCAAGTGAGTCCCATTACATGTGGTCTCACCGATCAAAATCAACGGTGGAGATCCTTTCTCCACCAAAATTTAAGGTCCAGATGACCCTATTCATGCAAGGAAAATAAATATCATCATGGGGTCTATGGAGAATGGCCCCATCATGGAATGATAATGAGAATCAAGGTGGGCCATCGACCACATCTAGGGTCCAAAGTGAGATCCATACCATCAATCGGTAGGCCCCACTTGGCCATCATCAAAGCATTAAATCTAGGCCTATAAAACACCCACCGTTCGATCTTCTTGGTCTGATGGATTGCCGAACTCTTTGTGTCTCACTTTGATGAAAGATGATGAGAAATGAATGACTAGGATGATGGATCTTGGGATAGGAAGTAGGCCACATGCAACACTCTTTTTCTCTCCTTGGAAGTGCTTGGATGTGCACTTTTTCTTCTTCTTTGTTGCTCGAAAAATGTGTAGAGAAAGAGAGATAGAAATAGTGGTTGTAAGAGAGAGGTGATGGTTGTGAGTGATGGATGTGAGTTGATAGATGTACTTGACTTGAAAGTTGACTTAGGGTAGATTGTTTAACTTGGGGAGAAAGAAAGCATGGGTTGTGTACTTTGATTGATTGATTGATAGGATGGGTTGTAGAGATTCTCTTCGGTTCTTAAATGCGCGACGTTTCTTCGAGATAAACGTGGGCCCACATCTCCTGGCCAGGGTATCGAATCGGTGTATAAGACGCGACGTTGGAACCACGACGACGGTGCGGTCACGATGGTATAAGTCTCATATTGAGCCAACTCAGATATATGTGATACGACTTAAGGTAGTGTGCAAATGTCAATTATAGGTCGCGGGTTGCCGGAATTCGACTGGAATGATCGCGAGAGTCTACATAATGGTACGGACTAGGATACGGGCCTTACAGCTCTCCCCACCTAAAAAAAATTTCATCCTCGAAATTTATACTACCATCACAACTAAACACAACTCATAAGGGAATAGAAAAAAATAACATCATGTATAATCAAAACACAATACAACATACAATCAAACATCGAAAAGATGGGGATAATGCTCTCGAATCTCAGTCTCGCTCTCCCAAGATGCCTCATCCACACTATGATGGCCCCACTGCACCTTCACTAAGGGAATGACCTTGGTCCGGAGGACCTGCTCCTTCCGATTGAGGAGACGAACTGGTTGCTCAATGTAAGAAGCGTCCTCAGGAACCTCCAACGGCTACCAATCAATAACAAGAATGATGTTTGACCAACACTTCCTCAACATAGAGACATGAAAAATGTTATGGACGCCAGACAATTGAGATGGCAAGGGAAGCCGATAGGCCATGACGCCAATGTGCCCGGTGATCTCGAAAGGTCCTATGAATCTCGAGGCAAGCTTGCCCTTCGCTCCAAAACAAACCACACCCTTCATGGGTGAGACCTTAAGATACACATGGTCCTCAACAACAAACTCCAAGGGACAACGCAGATGATCAGCAAAATTCTTTTGCCACCTCTGAGCTGTGCACATCCTCTGCCTGATGATGTCGATGACCTCTGATGTCTGCTGCATATGCTCGGGACCTAGGAGACGTTACTCTCCAACATAGGTCCAACAACTCGGAGATCTGCACGGTCTACCATATAATACCTCAAAAGGAGTCATACTAATGGTCGCCTGATAGCTGTTGTTGTACACAAACTCAGCCAATCACAGATGCTCATCCCAACTACCCGAGAAATCAATCAATCAAGCCCGAAGTATATCCTCAAAGATTTGGTTGACCCTCTCAGTCTGCCTATCGGTCTGCGGATGATACGCAGTGCTGAGCTACAAAACAAACCCCATCACCGTCTAGAAACTCCTTCAAAACTAAGATGTGAACCTCGGGTCTTAGTCAGAAACGATCGAAACTAGAACGCCGTGCAGTCTCACAATCTTCTCGATGAATAACCTCGCAAGTCGGTCCAAAGTCCTGGTCGCATGAATCGTAAGAAAATGCGCCGACTTCGTTAAATGATTGATGACACCTAGATGGTGTCATGACCGCCCTGAGTCCTCGGCAAACCCATGATAAAATTGGTGGATACGTGCTCCCACTTCCACAACGGAACGCTCAGCGGCTGCAAGGACCCAGGGGTCTCTGATGATCGGCTTTGACACGATGGCATGTGTCACACTCGGCCACAAAACTGGCTATCTGGTGCTTCATCCTCTCCCAAAAATACTGACACCTTATATCGCGATACATCTTCGTCGAGCCAGGGTGGATAGAGAACCGCGATCGATGTGCCTCGGTTATAAGATCTCTACGTAACTCAGGAATATCTGGGACACATAATCGGCCTCTAAGACGAAGTCCAGCTTCAGAACCAATCTACCAATCTGACTGACTCTCAGATGCTGCCTCTGCCTGGTAACTCTGCACTAACTCATCTGCATGTTGAGCCTCGATCACCCTTGAGACAAGAGAGGGTTCAATCGACAGGCTCAATAACTACACAATAGAAGACTCCAAGTCGATCTCGAAGTCAAATGCTGACACATCCTCGAGCATCTTCCACACCCGAATCATCATGTGCACCATCAGGCCTCTTGGCTAATGGTCGAGGGCATCCGCTACCACATTCACCTTACTCGGGTGGTACTGAAGATCAAAATTATAGTCCTTCAGGAGTTCCATCCAACGCCTCTGCCTCATGTTTAGCTCAGACTGAGAGAACAGATACTTCAAGCTCTTGTGTTCGGAGAAGAGCTCTAACCTCACCCTATAGAGATAGTGCCTCCACACCTTCAGTGCGAAGACAACTGCTGCTAGCTCCAAATCATGCGTGGGGTAGTTCAGCTCATGAACCTTGAGCTGACAAGATGCATAAGCCACCGGCTTCCCATGCTGCATCAGGACAGTACCCAAGCCAACTCGTGAGGCATCAGTAAATACAACAAATCCATCACTCCCAGAGGGAAGATTGAGGACAAGAGTGGATGTGAGGCGGTCCTTCAGCTCCACAAATGCCTACTCACAAGCATTGCTCTAAACGACCTCGGTGCCCTTCCAAGTCAACCTGGTCAACGGGGCTACAATACGGGAGAATCCCTCAATGAAACGTCGGTAGTAGCCCACCAAACCAAGGAAATTGCGGATATCGGACGTGTTCGTGGGCTGGCCCCACTGATGCACGACATCAATCTTTAAGGGGTCCACTGCGATGCCCTGCCTCGTTACCACATGACCGAGGAACTTCACCTCCTCCTGCCAGAACTCGCACTTCTCCAGCTTCGTATAAAGTTGGTGTGCACAAAGGTTGTACAAGGTAATCTCCAGACGCCGCTCATGCTCCTCACGGGTCCTCGAACAATCAGAATGTCGTTGATGAACACCACAACAAACTGGTTGAGATATGGTCGGAAGAACTCGTTCATCAACTATATGAATACTGCGGGTGCATTGGTTAGTCCTAAGGACATGACCTAGAACTCAAAATGACTATAGCACGTCCTGAAGGCTGTCTTCGGGATATCCTCATCTCAGACCTGAACTTGATGATAACCGGACCGCAAGTCTATCTTTGAAAAGAACTGCACCTCCTGCAGCTGATCAAACAAATCATTGATCCTTGGGAATGGGTACTTGTCTTTGATCGTGACCTTGTTGAGCTTGCGGTAATCTGCGTAAAGCCTCAACGAGACATCCTTATTCTTCATGAAGAGTACCGGGGCTCCCTACGGTGAACTACGCGGACGGAGAAAATATAGATCTCGCAACTCGTCCAACTGCTTCTGCAGTTCCCGCAACTCCAATGGTGTCATACGATACGGGGCCTTCAAAATAGGCCCGATACCGGGCACAAGATCAATCTGGACTTGGTGTGCCATCGAGGTGGTAATCCTGGAATCTCCTGGAACACATCGAAAAAACCACAAACGACTGGTAGCTGGTCGATACTCAAAGCAACTGCTCCTCAACGGCATACGACAACCGACAACAGGTAAGAAAGCTACCCTCCTCTGGGCTCGGCAACAAACTGGAACTCTGGCACGCCAGGTATATAGAACGTGACTGTCCTCATGGAGCAGTCCAATGTGGTGTGGTACTCAGCAACCCAATCCATGCCCAGGATGACATCAAACTCAGACATCGGCAATACGAACAGATTAGCAGCAAAAAGATATCCCCAATCAGAACAGGGCAAGACGAGTAAAATCGGTCTACACTCAGTCTTCTCCAAAAGCATCGACACCGACAAACCCTTACAAACAAACTTCATCGGCAAACCGGTCGATCGACAGAAATCATTAGCCACAAAGGAATGCGATGTACCAGAACAAATAATACACGTGCAATGCATATAAAAATAGGGAGAGGGTCCTGTTGGGCTGTATAAAATCTACCCTGGGCCTACTGGGGAGGTGCATGTCCCCTCTGAGGTCTCTGCTACTACTGATGCCGCTGTGGCGGCCTGATTTGTTGCCTCTGTTGCTGCGAGGGAGGTCTAGGAGGCTGGTGCTGTGGTCTTTGCTGCTACTGTGGGGGCTGCCATGGAGGCTGATACGGTGCCCTCTGCTGCTGCTGCTGCGGATGGGGACACTCGTGCCTACGATGTCCTATCATACCGCATCCAAAACAAGTACCTGAGAACAATCCTAGAGGTGGTGATGGGGGTGCCACTAGTGCTCAGAATGCTGGGTGGGTCATGTGTCGCTGCTATGAACGATGCTGATATTGATGGGAGCTACCGAAGGGCACCTTCCTCTTCTAGTCATGGGCCCTATGTAAACCGGCCCAATCTGCCTCATAGATCTGGGTCCTCTCCACAATCTGCTCAAACGTCAGAAGCATGTGTCCGATTACACGACTCCTAAGGGTAAGACGTAAACTGTTCTCAAAACGGTGGGCCTTCAACCCCTCATCATCAATAAGATATGTAGCGAACCTCGATAACTCGATGAAACGTGCCTCATACTGCGACACAGACATGTCTCCCTGTACCAAGGTCTCAAATTCTAATGCGCACTACTGTCGAACGTGCTCAGGAAAGAACTTCCGGTCAAACTGGTCTACAAAGTCTTTCTAGGTCCACTCAAAATTGGCCGCTACCACTTGGGTGAATGACGCCCACCAGTGCTGAGCATCACCCTGGAGAAGAAATACAGCTAACTGGACCCGCTGTTGGGTCGTACATCTCATAGTGTCAAAAATCTTCTCCAACTCGGAGCACCATATCTCTGCTGCAGTAAGGTCTGACATGCCTTAGAAGCACGAAGGATCATGCAGTCAGAAGTCTCTGAGAAGGGCGCTCTCATGCTCCTGTTCTGCCTGGGTTGGTGTAACAATGTGCCACCTGCCCTGCCCCTGAAAGATAGCTGTCATCGTCTACAACATTTGCTGAAACTGTTCTACAGTCATGGGTGTTGTTAGGGTTGCGTCAGGCTCACACAGGGGAGCGGGAGTTGCTCGGGTAGCTCTCCTAGGCGACATGTCCTACAGGGAGGAACAAGGGCCTTTTAGCCTTGAGAATTCTTGAAAGCATAAACGTTAAGGGTCTATATCAGAAAATCGCTAAGTAATTCGGACTCGGGACCTATTTTTTCGAAGTTTATTCTAAGTTTATAGTAGATATGTGATGTGATCCTTAGGTATTCCCAAGTTATGCTCTGATACCAACTTCTGTCATGCCCCAAACTCAGAAAACGGGCTCACAAAATTTTCGATCGCCGAATCCAGCGCCGACAGCCTCCGTAGTGCCTCATTCTTGGCTCCCTATACTCATATGCCAGATTTCGATCTTGGAATCCTACAAGCAAGATTTTCAGTATGAATATTTTTTTTGTAATGGAGCATAACTACAAGCATAACCAAGTCACAAAACAACATCACCACATATCCATTATATCAAAAACTTTAAGTACAATGCAAAAAGAGAAATACAAGGTGGTCAAAAGGCTCTAAAATAATCTGATGCTCGCTCCTACCTCTGCGCTGTTGCTATCCAACGTCACCTGCATGCAAAGGTCGTGCATAAGCTTATAAAAGCTTAAAGGGTGTAAGTGTGTGAGTGAGAAAAGTGACAAGTATGCAGTATCAGAGTAATGCGAAAATATGTCGGTAAGTCCATGAATACTATTAGCTGTACCAAGGCTATGTGATGCAAGGCATGAAATGCTATCGGTCATACTAAGGCCATGTGATGCAAGGCCTATGTAGCTAAATTTCATATGCGAGATGCAATGCAAGCATGCCAGTCCTCATCAAGTACATATATCAGTACAGTTTCTCTCTGGGATATCACCGAGGTTTAGTACACTCCACATTGACTGCCGCCTCCCTACCCACACAGCCCAGCGAGTGGAAGAGACCATACTATTCACCTAACTAGTAGTCTGCCAATGCTTACCTGGCTCGTCGATAGCAGACTTATTTGTGAGCTGGTCAAACTCAGCCAAGCTTACAACCCCTTCACTCAGGTGGATAAGGCCACACCCCCTTTCAACCGACCATGACACAGTGGGAGACGCGGCCTACTGGTATTTAGCACTCAGACACTTGTATATCCACTTGGTCAAGACGTTGGAACATTTTCTTATACTAAAAAAGTTATAAGATTTTCACCTAAGGACATCATATGTGCCTATAGTGCTAGAACTAAGTATTTTCGATATCCAATATGACCATCCACGATGTGCCTGTGGAGGTCACGACCCTGATGTCGCTAGGGCATACAATGATCATGTCACGCATATGCGAGATGCATGAGTCATACTGTCCAGTCATGCAGCAATCCTGCGCATACCGCGCGCTCATGTGGGTAACTCCTATCAGCGTGTCCCATAAATAATCTGCCCAATGGCATATGCTATGATCAGTCACTACTCATATCAAGCATACATATGATGCGTATGGAATGAGTTATGGAATTATACTAAGCATGTTATATTGTGATGAACTATCCTCACAACGAAAATGGGCCTAGACAGCCTACACGTAACAAGAATGGGCCTATTAATGGGCCCTAGGGAGAGTTATAATGCGGACATTTAACTAAAATTATTCTTACAATGTGGATGTCAAACCATCATTGCTCCTAAAGCATGACCCTCCATAAACCTCATTACATACACCATAGTGAAATCACACTTTGCAATAAACCTTATATACATCCCATTGGGCCTCAAACCATGGGCCTCAAATACATCAAATGGGCCATATCACATGGGCCTCATATATATCAAGGTGAGCCTCATACATCCCCAAAAAAAGAATCATATTGAAGGATCATTTAGACCATACCACAAATAGCAGTGGAGATAATAATTTTCACTGTAAAATAAATCACAAGGCCCACCATAAAGTTTATTTTCCACCCAATCTAATCATAAGGTCTTAAAGACCTGGATTAAGAGGTAAGACAAATTCCCTATTGATCCAGAACTTCTATGACCCGAATGGGTTTCAATGATAGACGTTCAATCCTCCACTATTTTCCGCAGTGTGGTCCACCTGATCAATGGCTGGACACATCACAGAGTGGCCCGCCGTGATATATTTGAGATCCAACCTATTTATAAGTTAACATAGTGATAGATGAAGTGAAGACAAAATATCAACTTAATTGGAAACTACTGTGGCCCTTAGAAGTTTGAACGGTGGATGTCACTATCCACTATTTCAATGGTGGGATCCACTTAAACCTTAGATCTGACTCATTCTTTACATCATATCATAAAATGATATCTCAAAATGGTTGGACAGTATGTATCATGATGGGCCCCACCGTCCAACAGTGGATGGTATAGATAAAACAAATACATCATTGGAGGCCCACACCACAGGGATGAAACACATACATCTGAAGTGGGTCCCACCGTCCAGTGGTGTGGACGGTGTGGATAAAACACATACACTATGATGTGGCCAGCAGCTGGGACCCACGGTCCCTGCCTCTTCCATCCATAGCACAGCAAGACGCTACTGCGCATCCTCTGGACATTAGCAGCAGCAGCGCCTGCTGCATTATATATATAATTTTTTTTGTTAAGGTTTTTCCTAGGTGGGGCATGCATCAGGAAGATCCACCCCACTGGTTAGATTCTATGGCTCATGACAGACCAAATGAGCCCAATATTCAATGTGTTTTGGTGTATAAAAACATCAGAGTGGGCCCTAATGGATTTTAACGGTAAAAACCACAATTTTCTATGATATGGCTTGCCAGATAATCGGATTAGCTTCATTTTTCGGCTCAATGCCTAAAATGAGATGGGGAATGGGATGGACGGCGTGGATCAGACCCATACATTAAGGTGGGGCCTGCATGAGCGGCCCACCCAAAAAGCTTAGAATCAAACTGATATATATATATATTGTTGTTAGTACATCCCTCTGTCTGTTCACACTTCACCAAACCACGTCCAGCGTCCAGGGACGTTGGACGGACGATGTGAACATATTTATCAAGGTGGGTCCCACATGGCGTGGCCCACTTGATTTGGATCAATCTGATATTAGTGTTTTCCCATCACCATTAAGGTAGGGCCCACATGGCCTGGACGGTTTAGATCCAACACGTCCATCAAGTGGGTCCCACGAAGGTGGACGACATGGGTAAGTTACATACATCATGGGGCCATTAACTAGGGAAAAAGTGAGAGAGAAAGAGAGGAAGATCGAGTGATGGAGGGACCCCTGCACTATGGGCCCTCCCTTCCATACATCACAATATATATTAAGTGGGTCCCATTACATGTGGGCCCACCAATCAAAATTAACGGTGGAGATCCTTTCTCTACCAAAATGCAAGGTCTATATGACCCTATTCATGCAAGGAAAATAAACATCATGATGGGGTCCATGGAGAATGGCCCCATCATGGAATGATCATGAGAATCAAGGTGGGCCATTGGCTACATCTAGGGTCCAAAGTGAGATCCATACCATCAATCGGTAGGCCCCACTTGGCCCATCATCAAAGTATTAAATCTAGGCCTATAAAACACCCACCGTTCGATCTTCTTAGTCCGATGGAACGCCGAACTCCTTATGTCTCACTTTGATGGAAGATGATGAGAAATGAAGGGCTAGGATGATGGATCTTGAGATAGGAGGGGATTTCCTTCTTGGTCAGGAGAAGTGGGGTCAAGGTAGGTTTGACCCGCTTTTTAGTCTAGTGTACCACTAGTGCACATGCTTCATGCACACTTACGTCAATTATGGGGCCCACAGAAATGTTTTTGAGGAATCCATTCCACCCATGATACTCTACGGCCCCTCTGGGTCATTTGACTGCAGATGAGACACATCCAAAGCTGAAGTGGGCTATACTTTGGTATTTGGACATTTAGTTGTTACTTTTATGTGATTTGGCAGTTTGATAGGTTTTAAATCTAATCTACACCGACCATTCGATCCTTGGGTCCACGTAAAGCCATGAGTCCAATAATGAGGTTGATTTAATATTCTGGTGGGCCCTACAACTCTGTCTTTGGCCATTACTCACCAATCTACGTCGATCCAACCGTTAGACTGCTACTTAAACTGATCATCATTGCTCTAACATCTCCTTCCTAGTATAGATCGAGATTACTAGCAGATTGAATGGTCAGATGGCTTGATTGTAGTGGTCAAGTGATGGATTTCCCCATTGAGCAGTGTGAATATGATGAATGGTGGCTCTGATGATTCGGGTCCCACTTGCAGGTTCTCGTCAATCCAACGGTCGTGCCAACTTTGAGTCTGACCTTCATGGTTTATAAGGGTTCTTAGTCGATCTTAGATAAAATCTAACGGTTGTTTTCTATAATCAAATGGTTGGATTATCTTCTTATGTAATGGGTTTCAACATTGCGTAACATGGCCTAATAAATAATGGATCTGATGACTTAATATATGGATGGAGATTATTCCTAACGGTCCGATTTGTGTTGAAGAATGGATGTAAAGTTAGGATGACTAGATTGGTATCTTAATATGTACATAATAAGTTAAATCTAATGGTAATACTCAAGAACTTTCAATACTCGGGTATTGAAAAGTTCGGGGTGTTACACCTAATTTGGGGATTGAAATCTTAAATCCCCAATCTGTTTCTATTTAGGATTCCAATCTTAAATCCTTAATATTCTAGATCAAGGGAATTTGAAATCCCTAATTGTCTTTTGATTTGGGGATAGAAATTCCCAATAGCTCGATTCAGGGATTCAAAATTTTGAGATCCCAATATTTGGATTCAGGGATTCGAAAAATTCCTAATTGGAAATCAAGGTCCCCGATATCTGAATTTGGGAATTGGAATCCCTAATAGCCCTAATTGATCTTCTATACCTAATGCATAGTGGCTCTGATAGCAACTGTTACATTTTCTTAATGCAGAATTCTTGAAGGACCTTGTTGTGCATCAGACATTGTTATCAGAAAGGTTAGATGACTTACCTATTTGTGCCGCCATTGCTGAGAAGTAGAAGGTCTAAATTTTTTTTACTGAGGTCTTCCTTTCCTTAACACCTCTTTAGAGAAGATTCGATGGGGCTCAGCTTCTATCGTGGTGTAGGATTGGGGACCCGGCCTTCTTAATATAAGTTAAGGGGTTGAAGAGTTTGAATCCCATCAAAACTCTTCTCCCCAAGGCTCCACAAGAGTTGAAATCATAGTTCTGATGAAATAACTGCGTGTGTATCACAGTTATAGCATTCTACCACTTACACTGATTTCTGGATGTATCACAACATAGTGGGGCCCACTAGTTTAGCCGATCACATCATCCAACCCCTGGGACAACCAGACCGTTGATTAATAAGGCCTATCTTATAACTTTCTTACATGTTGCACATACTTGTGTGCTCACCCGAAGATATTCATTGGAGTTCTCATTCGTAGAATATATGAATTATAAAAATAATTTTCCAAAGCCTTTAAAAAACAAAGCACTCAGCTTTCCAGCCTTTTCAAGGCATCAAAACTCAACCAAAATCTTAATAGATGCATGAATTCACAATATGTAACAAAATAAATAATTTTTATAGAATTCAACGAAACTAATCTAAATACAACCTTTGAAAAAAGGATTTCAATTTCTGTCATAATAACTCGATTCTCAAACATAATTGAGAAACACACAAACATGAACTTCAAAATCACATGTTAACAAGCAAATCAAATTGTATATAATTCTTGATTTGAAACTGGAATTGAACAAAAGAAAAGTAATGACCCCTACCACATCCTTAGCATGCCGAACACCTGAAAATCTACCACGCATGACCAACGAGCTTAAGATTAGAGTTTATAATTTTCTACTACGCTAAATCTACAATGTTGAAATCTACTTTGAGAAATTGCAATAAAAATCCCAAGTCAAGGGACCTTTTTCATTTCTATTTCTTGATTTACTAAGCACTTATCCTACAAATATCTATTGAGGGCTTCCTCCTGAAGAAGGGAAAAAATGCCTTCACTCATGATCCGACCCTCAAAGAGGTCGAGCATTCAACTCTCGACACTACTTAGGCAAGCAGTCCATAAATGATAACTTGAATCAATAAGCACACTTAGAAAATTCACGCGGCAAGCCATTACAGCAAAATGTTCCCTTTTCATTAATATACTTAAAAAATTACAAGTGTGTGTGTGTGTGTGTGTGTGTGTGTGTGTGTATATATATATATATATATATATATATAAAGAGATAAGTGGGGCTCAAAGAGCATCCCCAATTCTGGGCTCCGTAGGAGCAGGAGCTTCAACGAGATGGGAGCGGCAACAGGAGCAAGAGCTTTAGCTAGAGTAGGAGCTTCGGCAGGAGCGGGGACTTCAATAGGAGCCACAGGAGCAGCCTTGGCCAAGCTGTCCAGATCTATGCTCTGATACCTCAACCTAACCAACTCCTCGCACTGAGTAAACCCCAGGCTAAAGTAGTCTTCGAGATCATCGATGCGCTCTTCAGAAGCCTTTAAGGCTTCCACCGCCTCTGACCTGATGCCGGGGATAGAGGCTTTGACTTCGGCCAACTTAAAGACTTTCTCTGCAAGAGAAACCTCCAACTTCAGCTTCTCGGTCTCCAGAACTGCATCTGAATGCACCTTCTTAGCCTTCAGGTCCTTTATGCGGATTGCCTCGAGGCACTTTCCAGAAGGACGTCATCAAGCTGAGACCTCAAGACCCTTCGGTCGACCCCAAGCACTCACAGAGCCCCCTACAGGACCTCCACCTGGGCCAGGGCAGCATCCTTGTCAGATGCCATGGTCTGAAGCTCGGCAGTCTTTGCCCGAAGATCGGACTCCAACTTCTCATAATCGAAGCTAACCTCTTTGAAGATTAGCCGTACCCTAAAGAGAGTTGGAGTAATCTGAAAACAAAAATGAAGTCAGAAAAACAAAAAAGACCACGAATAGAGTTCGACTAATGGTCCTAAATCATACCTTCAGGAGGGAGACAGTTGCCTCATGCAGAATGTCCATCAGATGAAGGGCAGAAGCAGTGAGGATCTCCTGCTCGTTAATATGACAAGAAGCCCACTTGGCAAGCTTCGCCAAGGGACCCAGCTCGAAGGTCGAGCCACTCCCCTCCGCCTCGTGGGCTAGAACCCCTGTACCAGTGGTAGACTGGGCTCCCTCCTCTGCCCCGATGATAGGAGTTCCAGCATCGGGAGCAGATCAAGCTCCTTCCTCAGGGGTGACTGGGACCGCCCCCTCAGGACGCTGAGTGAGGGCTTCCTCCACTAGCACGCGCTCCAGTTCTGGAGCAGTAGTAGTAGCAGTAGCAGAGGCGACTCCCTCCTCAAGCTGGTTAGTTAGTAGAGGGATGCCAAGCAGAGGCTGAATTACCGCCGGGGCGGGCCCCTTAGTCCTGCAAGGAACTACGCCTTCCTTCATCCTCTTCCCGAGCCGATCTACCTCAGTAGGAGGAAGCTTCATCTTCTCAGAAGGGCGAGGATTAGCTAACATGCCTACAAAGATGAAAATGTCAACAAACAGATAGACCGGAGCTCGGCACAAAGAAAAAGAGGGATGAAGACGTAACAGCATACTTTGCGGCTTGGGAGAGACTTGGGCAATCCCAGTCCAAAACAAAGTTAGAGGGTTGATCAACACCTTCCAGCTCCGATCAGGAGCCTTCACTAGTCGTGCTCGAGCGATGCGTTGAAGCAGAGAAGAGGAGAGCTCGGGTTGAACACGAGAACAACCCACTGCACAAAGGAGTGATCAGCGACAAATTCGAACTCTACTCAAACTTAATAACAACTCGATAGTTCCCGACCTGGAGTCATGAACTCGGTGGGAACTCCGATCGTCGGGTCTGCCCACTCCCCGAACATAAAGAACCACATGTCTTTCCACCTCTTGTTAGACGAAGGGTTACTGATGATGAGCGCCTTACCTTGATTGGCCTAAGCAGAAAAGTAGTACCACCCTAGGTTCAAATGATTGATCTTAACTTTATATAAATACAAAAATTTGGCTACAGACAACTTAGGAAAGCCAAGCTGCTGTCAAAGAACGCATGTCGTGACTAAGGCCCTTTAGGCTCTAGGGATTAACTAACCAGGGGCTAACCTCACATGAGCAAGGAGCCTCTAGATCGTGGGATGCAGGAGTAAACAAAGGCCGCACTGTAAAGCCACGACATAGATGACCAAGTCGCCCGCGCAAGGCTAACTAGGCACCTCTCCTAACTCTAAAGCTCAGAGTACGATCGACTCAAGGATCTGATAATTCCCTCAGACCTAAATCAGGCCAGCCGCATTCATTGTGGAGCCGAAAGCACCGACTTGCATGACTTCAACATCAGGACACCCTGGTCCTGGCCGAACTCCCTCGTCGCTCAAACCATGAAATCCGATCTCTTCATCCCCCATGTTTGAAGAAGAGGGTGAAAGTGCACCTACTTGTGCCTTGGTTTGTCAAGTTACGTAAATGGTGTGTCAGACTGGTTGTAGAACTTGATAGGAAGATTATTTCAAGTGTCTGCCTCAACCGGATGTGTGGAAGCTCGCCATAGGTAAACATAGCTTCACATCCTATAACCCAATATACCAGGTGAATAAAACCCTTAAAACAAGATAGACATCTTAGGATTTTTAAGGTGAGAAAACTTTTTCAAAATAGGAAAATCTCTAAGTTTTTCTCGCCTTATCGATTTTATCGAAGCACCCTCGATATGATCGACCTGCACTGTCGATGTCCTCAATACCTTAACGATATTATCGATAAGAGGACCAAAAGTGTCCAGCAACTAAATATTCATCTAGATGGATTTATCAATGTATCGATACACCTATCGATATCATCGATAAAAGCACTAAACATGTCCAGTAACTTCATAACATTTCTGGACGAATTATCGATGTATCGATACACATATCGATATCATTGATATTCAAATCTCGAGACCATCAGGAGTGGGTCAATAAGATCGACAGGTAGCTTTTCGGCGCCGCTGTTTTTTAATGAAAATCTCAAAATTCATCGATATATCGATGACCGTCCAATATGATCTGAAATCAAATACCGATAAGATCAGAGGTCTATCGATGATATCGATGGTGGCCGTGCATTTCTTACAGCAGTTATTTCAGGATGTTTTTAACTATGATCGGGGGCCCTTCGATTTAATCGATATTCAAATATCGATGATATCGACACCTGATCGATTGCATCGAACTACGCCATAATCTGTCCAGCAAGTTCAAAGATAAATCTGCTGGAATTATCGATGCCTCGATTCAGATCTCGATATCATCGACATTCAAATTCTGATGACCTCGACGGTTCGCCCAATCATTCATGAAAACCTGAAATATTTTCAAAGTCAAGTCTCTCTCATTATTCATGTGTTGAGGGATCGACCCAGTCATCGATGGAATCGGAGTTCGAAATCTGATGACATTGACAACTGTTTCGATTCATCGACCTATTGGCAAGGAGTTTCAAAAGCGTATGACATCGAGTCCGAGTCATCGAGCAGAGCATCGATGCTATCGAGAGTATACGCTCGATGATATCGAACCTGCTCGATGATATCGAACTTTGTCATAAATGTGACCGTCTTATATCCGTTGGAACTTCTTGCCTATATATAGAGGACTTGTTCTTTGTTGCTGTAAGAGAGAAAAGAGAGAGCTTTTGTGTGTTTTAACTTACATCTTATACCTAAAGCCTTTCTCTCTAGAGAGTTCATCCTCCAATCCACCCTTACCGTTGATATTAAATAGAGTGGATTGGGGAATGAACTTCCGCATTCAAGGATCCTCTAGATACTACCTTAATGACATATCATTATGCTAGGATACCTTGAATGCATAAGAGAGGAACCACTCTATCTTCCTTATAGGAAAATCTTTAGAGAGTAGGATTTCATCTCACCCTTGACCCAACCCGAAGCCAAGCATTGGTATATCATCTTGTGTTGCGGATCAAGGGAGCTAAAGACTCTTCGTCAACAAGGAGGAGAAGATCTTTGGTTGTGTGCTTAATGGGACTCATCAACTTATCTGTAAGTATCTAGAGTCCAGAGGACACTTGTGATCATTCCTTCCTAGGTCTTGGTCCTAAGTGGTTCTCACCCTTTAAAGTCCTCAAGGAGGCCTCCGGCGGGAGTGTACATAATGGGTGCACAGGGTGGACCCTTGCTCTTGTGTAGGGCATAAACTGTTAGGTCCTTGTGTAGATCCTTAACCTGTGTGGTCTAAAATCCGGGTGTGTTGTGTGGACCCTTACTCTATGGAGAGCATAAACATCTGATTAGGAGTGAACAAGCAAAACTCTGGGTTTAAGGTGAACCGCGTAAAACCTCTGTAAAGGTTGAAGGTGAACCTGATTTAAAACCTTAGGTTTGAGTTGAACCCTAAAAAACCTCCTTAGTGAAATCCGGTACACTCAAAGGTTGAGTGCGACAGCCGGGAGTGGAGTAGACAAGTAGTCGAACCACTATAAAAATGACTATGTTTGTGATGGCTTTTCTATATGTGTGATTCATGACAATGCATTCATATTCATATATCTGAACACATCTTACACATACACACAGTCACATCCAACATAGACTAAGTTGCATATTGTTATATCTTGATTAGTTTGTGATTGGATCCTCTACAAAGCTTGGAAGCCTATAGAGTTAATTTGAGTAATCCTAGAAATTGCATATATAATAGGATTAGAGTGATAGGATTTTTAAATAACTCATAAATCTTTAAAAAGTCTTATTCACCCCCCTCTAGGACATATTGACATATTCCAACTTCTACTTAAGCGGTCTTCATCGCTATTTCAATTGGTATCAGAGCCGGTCTCTCTTTAAGGGCTTCACCGCCTAGAGAGTGATCTTGATTGAAGTTGGGAATATGGCCAAAGGAGAGGGCTCATCGGTCACTAGACCTCCAGTATTTGATGGATCAAATTATGCATACTGGAAGGCTAGGATGCACTACTTTCTGAGATCTTTGGATCATGACGTTTGGGATATTGTTAAAAGTGGATACGTGCCACCAACTGAACAAATTATACTTGATAATGGCACAACAATCACAAAGCCCAAACCCAAAGAAAAGTGGACAGCATTCGACAAAGAAAGGCAAACATCTGAAGCTAAAGCTATGAATGCTATCTACTGTGCCGTATCCCAGGATATATTCAATCAGATAAGTATGTATGGGATATCAAAAGAAGCATGGGATCTACTGGAAACAACCCATGAAGGCACAAGTACTGTGAAGAGGTCTAAACTACAACTCTTGACTTCACAGTTCAAAATCTCAGAATGGAGGAGCATGAGACATTTATGGAGTTCTTTACAAAACTGAATATCATTTGTAACTCCATGGGTGGATTGGGAGAGAAGGTTCCGGTTCCTAAAATTTGCAGGAAAATTCTAAGATCATTGCCGGAACGCTTCAATCCCAAAGTAACAACAATTGAGGAGTGTATGAATATTGATGAAATGAAAGTAGAACAACATGTAGGTTCCCTACAAACTTTTGAACTACACTTCACACAACCTCAAAAATCTAAAAAAACTGTCCTAAAAACTTCTAAGAAAACAATTCATGAGGACAGTGTGAGTGAAAAGGAAGATGAAGATGAGGAAGTGGCTTTACTGGCACAAAGATTCAGAAGATTCTTTCAAAAGAATCGCGGCTGTCCCTCTAGAGGTAGAAAGGTGGATAACAAACCCTCTACAGGCAAATTTGGTAAAAAGACCAAAGAACCACAATGCTACGCCTGTCAAGGGTATGGACACTTATCTACTGAATGTCCAAACAGAAAAACCAAAGGGAAAGCAATGGCCACCACATGGGATGATACAGAAGAGTCAAACTCAGAATCTGGTGACTTAGAAAGCAATGAAGATCAGAAATCACTGAAGATTCTCATGGTCTCCACTACTTCGATCATTCCCACTGAATCTGAGAATGAGAAAGAACAGCAACCCACAAAATCATTTCCGTCTGATAATGAGGAATCTGACACTGAAAATGAAGAAGAAGAAAAAGATAAGTTGCAAGATGCTTACAATCAACTCTATACTCATAGCATCAACCTTCTTAAGAAACTTGGAATCTCGGAAAACAAGAAGGTACTTCTACAAAAAGATCTGGATAAAACACTGGAGATCAATTCTCATCTAATCATTGATCTACAACAATATTATGCAGAAAATGACAAATTGGAAAGAATCAACCATCCCTAAAAACTGAATCATCTAAGCTTACCAAACAAATCAAATTATTAGAAGATGAGAATAGGCATCTCAAGAATGAGAATCACACACTCTGCTATGACTTAGAAAAATCAAGAAAATTTGTTAAAATAAACTATAATTCTCTCAAGGCGGTGAAAAGCTTGAAAGGATGTTAGGGATAAGAAGGCCTGGAAAGGACAAAAGTGGCCTAGGGTATGAGAAAACTAAGAAGAAAACATGAAATGCAGCACTAAAAACTAAGTCATCGGCTGCTTCAGGAAGCAATGTAAGAATCTCTCCAGTATGTCATTTATGTGGTGATATGGGTCATTATGAGGTTGAATGCCTAACATCTAAACAGACTTCACATAACTCTGGACAAATCACATTGGAAAATTTAAACCAATCAGAGAAACACAGAATGTTAAGACTCCATCTAGGGAAAACACTCATCTATCACCACCTAAGATGCAAGACAGGAGAAAGAAGTTTAATTCAAAATGGGTAAAAAAAGAAAAACAAAATTGTCTTATGACTAATCTTCACATACCCTGAAAATTCCAAGTGTGGAAGGACATGTCCAAGTCATGCATCTGACCTGGATATTTGCTGAAATGATGCAAATTTTGCTGAGCCTAAAGTAGTACATCTGAGGTTCTTGACCTTAAATTTTTGTATATGAACATACATCTGTTTGTAATTTTGGTGTGTACAGAAATTGTACATAACTTTTGAAAAGGTATACTACTGCTTTATAGAAATTCTAAAAGTATACTTGGCAGATTGGTTGTGTGCTGAAAATTGAAAATCTTCATCATCGATATAAGCATCGATATGACATTCTCAAGTAATCGATTGTGCGTCGATATTATTGATGACTCCTTGGATTACGGATCAAAAATTGACATCGAAGACAGACTCGATGGTATCAATGAGAAATCTCTCGATATCATCGAAACAATGATCGATCTTATCGACAGATTGCGCCCGATAAAAGTCTACAGAGCGAAAAAGGGATTATTTTTTTGGTCGTCTTCTGTGCTCGAAACACTCAATCGAATTACTTGGAGCCACAACGGACTAACCAAAATGTCTTCCCAAATCGGGTAATACCTTTCTATACTACAAGAGGTAAATTTCTCCTTTAGGTATTTCCGATATTGTCAAGTAGTTGTTGTGTTTTCCAACCTCTTATTTTGTCTATATGGGAAAAGACAAAGGGATAGCATCTGGACAGGGGAAATCTTCAAGGACTACTTGACAAAAAGTCCTCGCATCTAGAGAAAGAGCGAGGGCACCGGAAAGTGGGATTCCCACGCGTCAAAGATCACAAACTTCGCGAGGCGGGTCCCAAACTGATTCTCCAGCACCTCCTCCTCCTCTGGTTAGGCAGCCCTCACGTCCAGCGAAGTACACCGGTCGGAAGCTGATCCATGAGAGAAAAGTGGACAGGGCCTGCTTAGCCCCGTATAATCTAGAACCCCTATTTGCTGCAGTTGGTTGACTGCCCATCTTAGATTTCGGAGGACCTTGTCAACTTGAGCAAACGCGCAATTTCCTTGCCGCGTGTCACTCTCCGGTATCTAATCCTCCTTCGTTCATGGTCTCTCTAGATGGTGATGATGCATTCATCACTCCTGCCATAATAGCTAACATTCTCAATGTACAGATGGAACCAGAAGGACTTCCCGACCTAGATCTCGATCTTCCTGAGGTTAGTTCCATTGTAACCAAGTATCTGTGCAACAATAGAGATATTCCCTGGTACCAGGGGAACGCCTTAAAATCTAGGTACATGGAACCCCGCTTTCAGGTTATGCATGGGATCTTTGCTACAAATCTGTATCCAAGGAGTACTAATCGATCTGATCTCACCAGTCTTATGGTCATGATTATATACTCCGTGGCAAATGGAACAAAGGTTTGCCTTCCAACACTAATTGTCAATCAATTGATTAATGCAATACATACCTCCAGAGATCTGCATTTGCCATATCCGTGGATTATAAACAGGATTGTCAAAGAATTGGCTTTCCACCTACCACTGATCCTGTACTTCCAGTTCATGGCTTTAATGCAAAGAATATTAAAAAAATGGACCTGAGTACCACGAGTACAAAGAAGAAGGGATTCAAGGATGTGAAGAGGAAGGTGTTAGTGATCCTCATTGGGAGGAAACTAGGAGGACAGGAGATGAATCATCTCGACCCGATCCAGCCCCATCTACGTCAATACCTGGACATGCAAAGAGATTCAAAATGGACCGAATCGGGGTAATCCAGAGAGATATTCACTGCGTGCGTGAGCTGGATGATTTTGGGAGCGAGTCGTCGAGAAAGTGTGCGATGCACCGTACAACAGCTGGTGGAATTGCTGACATGCTGAAGGGACGACACGATGCCATCTCACTCTGCTCCGTAAGGCCGGGTCATGCATGCTATCATACACACTACACTGTTATCTCCACGATTGAACATTAGTATCTTTTGGATGTTCTTTGCTATCACTGGTGTGTATGACAACTCTCTAAGATATGCATTTTTTTTGGGTGTATATGCCCACAGATGTTCTAATGTTGATGAATGTTGTTGGGTGCCCATATATGGGTCTATTTTTTTTTTTTGTAACTGCTGTGTGGAGCAGTATCTTTGGTGGTTGTCTAAATAGTTTTTTTGGTTTGGGATTTACTGTCGTCTGGGGCAGTTTTGGTTCTTTTATGGCTGCATATCACTCTTATCTTTAATGCCATATTTTAATTTCCCCCTGGTTTATCAAGTTTTGGAATGCATATGATGTCCTGAATGAACTTTTCAATTGTTATACAACTGCTCTATCTTATCTAATATGCATCCTTAAGATCTGAATATGATGTTTGTTTCATCCTTATACATCTGTATCTATTGGTTCTCCCATGCAATTCATTCTTCAGTCAATATCACTTACTGCACCTTTGCCAATGACTGACAAAAAGGGGGAGAACAATTCAAAAAACCCTGAGTTGAAATTGTATATCTAATGTGTTGCAGGTGTTAAGGGGAGCAGCTGTACCAAGAAAGGGGGAGTTTTGAAGTAAGGGGGAGTGGATAATTCTAGAATGTGTACATGGGTTAAAAAATATTATAAAATTGTATAAATGCATGTACACACAATTTAGGGTGTGTCTAGAAGTATTATAGGGTGTTTTGGGTATTTTGTCACGTAATTGACAAAGGGGGAGATTGAAAGTGCACCTACTTGTGCCCTAGTTTGTCAAGTTATGTGAATGGTGTGTCAGACTGGCTGCAGAACTCGATAAGAAGATTATTTCAAGTGTCTGCTTCAACCGAATGTGTGGAAGCTCGCCATAGGTAAATCATAGCCTCACATCCCATAACCAAATACACCAGGTGAATAAAACCCTTAAAACAAGATAGACATTTAGGGTTTTTAAGGTGAGAAAACTTTTTCAAAATAGAAAAATCTCTAAGTTTTTCTCGCCTTGTTGATTTTATCGAAGCACCCTCGATATGATCGACCTACACTGTCGATGTCCTCGATACCTTAACGATATTATCGATAAGAGAACCAAAAGTGTCCAGTAACTAAATATTCATCTGGATGGATTTATCGATGTATCGATACACCTATCGATATCATCAATAAAAGCACCAAACATGTCCAGTAAGTTCATAACATTTATGGACGAATTATCGATGTATTGATACACATATCGATATCATCGATATTCAAATCTCGAGACCATCGGGAGTGGCTCGATAAGATCGACAGGCAGATTTTCGGCGCCCCTATTTTTTAATGAAAATCTCAAAATTCATCAATATATCGATGACCGTCCGATATGATCTGAAATCAAATACCGATAAGATCGGAGGTCCATCAATGATATCGATGGTGGGCGCGCATTTCTTACAGCAGTTATTTTAGGATGTTTTTAACTATGATCGGAGGCCCTTCGATTTAATCGATATTCAAATATCGATGATATCGACACCTGATCGATTGCATCGAACTACGCCATAATTTGTCTAGCAAGTTCAAAGATAAATCTGCTGGAATTATCGATGCCTTGATTCAGATCTCGATATCATCGACATTCAAATTTCGATGACCTCAACGGTTCCCCCGATCATTCATAAAAACCTGAAATATTTTCAAAGTCAAGTCTCTCTCATTTTTCATGTGTCGAGGGATCGACCCAGTCATCGATGGAATCGAAGTTCGAAATCCGATGACATCGACAACTGTTTCAATTCATCGACCTATTGGCAAGGAGTTTCAAAAGCGTATGACATCGAGTCTGAGTCATCGAGTAGACCATCGATGCTATCGAGAGTATACGCTTGATAATATCGAACCTGCTCGATGATATCGAACTCTGTCATAAATGTGACCGTTTTATATCCGTTGGAACTTCTTGCTTATATATAGAGCACTTGTTCTTTGTTGCTGTAAGAGAGAAAAGAGAGCTTTTGTATGTTTTAACTTACATTTTATACCTAAAGCCTTTCTCTCTAGGGAGTTCATCCTCCAATCCACCCTTACCATTGATATTAAATAGAGTGGATTGGGGAATGAACTTCCGCATTCAAGGATCCTCCAGCTACTGCCTTAATGACATATCATTATGCTGGGATACCTTGAATGCATAAGAGAGGAACCACTCTATCTTCCTTATAGGAAAATCTTTAGAGAGTAGGATTCCATCTCACCCTTGACCCAACCCGAAGCCAAGCATTAGTATATCATCTTATGTTGTGGATCAAGGGAGCTGAAGACTCTTCGTCAACAAGGAGGAGAAGATCTTTAGCGGTGTGCTTAATGGGACTCATCAACTTATTGTAAGTATCCAGAGTCTAGAGGACACTTGTGATCATTCCTTCCTAGGTCTTGGTCCTAAGTGGTTCTCACCCTTTGAAGTCCTCAAGGAGGCCTCCAGCAGGAGTGTACGTAGTGGGTGCACAGGGTGGACCCTTGCTCTTATGTAGGGTATAAACTGTTAGGTCTTTGTGTAGGTTCTTGACTTGTGTGGTCTAAAATCCGGGTGCGTTGTGTGGACCCTTGCTCTATGGAGAGCATAAACATCTGGTTAGGAGTGAACCAGCAAAACTCTGGGTTTGAGGTGAACCACATAAAACCTCTGTAAAGGTTGAAGGTGAACCTGATTTAAAACCTTAGGTTTGAGGTGAACCCTGGGAAACTTCCTTAGTGAAATCTAGTACACTTAAAGGTTGAGTGCGATAGCCGGGAGTGGAGTAGACAAGTAGTCGAACCACTATAAAAATGACTATGTTTGTGATGACTTTTCTATATGTGTGATTCATGATAATGCATTCATATTCATATATCTGAATACATCTTACACACACACACAGTCACATCCAACATAGACTAAGTTGCATATTGTTATATCTTGATTAGTTTGTGATTAGATCCTCTGGAAGCCTATAGAGTTAATTTGAGTAATCCTGGAAATTGCATACATAATAGGATTAGAGTGATAGGATTTTTAAATAACTCATAAATCTTTAAAAAGTCCTATTCACCCCCCTCTAAGACATATTGACATATTCCAACTTCTACTCAAGCGGTCTTCACCGCTATTTCAGAGGGGACAACCCTATTCAGACAAGTATCTTTAAGGGAGTAGTACGAGTTGTTGTGGAAGGCTCCCGACACCAACCTAACTCTAGACCAATCCAACAACCTGGATGAAAAAGCTAATCGGAAAGAGGAAAATAGAAATCAGAGAAAGGAAAATTGTCGGAAAGAGTGAGATAAAGAGGATTTTTGACTTACTGGAAATCGTCTGGTCTGGTGAAGAGAAAAAGAAAGGAGGAGAAGTGAGGAGCTCTGAGCATCCCACCCCCTCTTATACACATCCACCCAGTGCATTAATGGGACTTAATCAATGCTTGAGCATGAGGAACTGTAAAGTCGCATGAGAACGCCCTCCCTACAAGGCACGTGGCATATAGCGACCGAAGGCGTTGAACCATAGACAACTAGCGCTCGACACATGCCCGAAGATTAAACGACGTCGTCATCCGAAGATATGCCATCATCATTACCATCACCTCAAGTTCCGCTTCCACCACACCTTATTATCTATGGTGGCAAACATGCAACACGTCCTCCTTGACTTATCAGCCTCCTCAGTAGCCTAGCTCGGTGCGATTTCAAGGTTGATTTAAGATTGTCTGACCTGGCCAAACTCGATACTTACCAAGTCCACTATGCGAACTTGTAAGTAGGGGGACTTGCTGTTATGGGGGAAATAGACCGACCAACTATTGATGGGCCAGATCAACAATTCAAATAAGTGACTGGTGTGATCTAGTGGTTAAACCTTAGTCTCCTCGACCAAGAATGGAGAAAGGTCAAGCTCGGCCTCCTCGACTAAATACGGGGAAAGGCCGAGCTTGACCTCTAAACACAAGGTCGAGGCCTTCGCTTGTTAACTACAATGTGAGGCAAGCTATCTCACCTCAGGTCGGCGAGACCCATCCTTAGATGAACACAACACCGACTTCAGCTGTGACCTAGCTCGGACTACTTCGAGACAACTGAACCCGCCCTCTGTGAGGTCCGACCTGACCTCAATCAGCTATGTCTGTGTTCTCGATTGAAGATCATGGAAACCAACTTCCACATAGATCACCTCGGAATTTCAACCAAGGATTTAGAAAGATTCACTGCGCAAGGAGTCTACATCGTACTATAATTAAATTACTTCCAAACGAGGATGAGAGCCCTCTATGACACCGCCTCTCCTCACCCATAAATAAGGTACCTCCAATGGTTAAAGGCTCGCACAATCTCAAGCCCTAAATCCTCACTACTCAACTAGACCTAGGTTCCTGACTTAGGCATCGGAGGGTCCCTTGCATGATTTAGGGTCTTCAATGTCTGTCTCTTGTGCATGTTTGTGAGTCCAAGGAAGGCTAACTAGATTTCTGCATCAGCAGAGTTAACTATGTCATTTAATTTTGTATAGAAGTCCATGAATGTCTCATTTTCTTTCATACTAATTTTCTTAAATTTAGTTGTGAGGATTTGGATCGTAGACTTTTTCACAATATTTGTTCCTTTATGTGTCATTTCAAGTATATCCTAAGCTTGTTTTGTTGTATCACACGAAATGATTCTTTTGAACTCATGTGGTGATAGGGCACAAGTTATAGCATTCAAGGTTTTTTGCATTAACACGACTTTTACTTTTCTGAGTACTTGTCCATAGATTATAGGCTATTTCTTTTATGGGTGTGGTTCTATCTTTGGCCACTACTTCCATTGTAGGAGGGGACCATTGAGTCACAACGGCTTGCCATACACTTTCATCTATAGATTTGAGGAGTATCCTCATCTGGGCTTTCCAATATGAATAATTTGAAACATCAAAGGGAGGTGGCCTAGATATAGATAAGCTTTCAAATTTTGACATCTTATAGCTCTAGATCTAGCTCTAGGAGGTGAATCAAAATAAGAGTAACTTCTCTCTGATACCACTTGTAAGTTGGGCTACAGATATCCTAGAGGGGGGTGAATATAACTAAACCAATTTACGATAATCAATCACAGAAAATAAATTCACAATAGCAATAGATATTGAAATCTCGATTTTAATTGAGTCGTAGGACAACCTTATTTCACGACGTCCTTGAATCCAATATTTCAAGATAATAAAATAGAGAATAAGATTATCAATCACTACAATACACAGAGAATTATAGTGGTTCGGTGTTTAACACACACCTATTCCACTCGCAAAATTACTACTCCACGTAATTTTGGCTTTCCACTATTTTCAAGGTTTTTACAGGATCACCTCAAGAACCTCTTATAGCTCTTGTGATTTTCACAGGCTTACCATAATAACACCTCAAGTGATTTTCACGGGCTAACCACTCCATAACTTGATGAGATTTTTGGGCAATCTCAACAAACCTAAAATGAAATCAATATACTGGAAGTAAACAATTATCTTCTCGTAGACGAATGTTGATACGAAGATACTAATGAAGCCATTTAGAAGTAGATGCTTCACCAGATGCAATGATCATTTTTCTTAGATGATGATGAACTAATGTATGCTCGACCAAGAAGGATCTAGGAATATATGATTTCTCAAAGAATAAAACTCTAAAAGCTATAGATTCAATTCTCTAATCTCAAGTTGAGTATAAAGTACTGTCTAATTGAATTTAAATATGCTTGAAAAGAGAATTGAATAAGCTATAAAAGAAATATAAGAATGACTAAACAAATAGCTTGAAAAATACTAGAATTTCTCTCTTTTGTTTGTGGAAGAATTCTCTCTAATTTTCGTTTTTTAAATAATGAGAAATAGTCTCTTTTTATAGTAAAAAAAATGGATCTTCGGTCAGCTTAAGAATCCCTTCGGCTGGCCAGATTTCAAAGACATTGTTCTAATGGCTATCAGATTTCGTCAGATTTGATTTTTTTATATCAAAACTTAGGTTGGCTCGATCAAATGTCCGACTGGCCCAAGCAAGCTTCGGCTGGCCGGAGACAGGGTTTGGCTGGCCTAAGCTTTCATAAATTATAAAATATATATTACTATATACTTGACTGGGTCAACCTTTGGTTGACTCAAGCAGCGTTCAGCTGATCGAAGGCAGGGTCAAGCTTGTAATATACTAGCAATTTTGGGAGGTTTTTTTTTTTTTTTTTCTTTCTGATTATTCAATCATAACCAATCATCAAGTGGGTCATTTTAACTATTTGAACTAAGATCTGTGATAATCCATCTGTTGGATCACCAATTTAAACCATGAATCATTGATCCAATCCATTTAAACTGAATATTAATTGATTAATTTTCAAATCTACCGTTAAAATTATCATCTAATAGATGTATCATTAAGATCTTGAGAATTACCCATTGGACCACTTGATCTTTCTATATACAATCATTTAATATGTTCTTAGACACAATATCAGTAACATCATATAAAAATCTTGACTTGAACAATGATAAAAAGATTAGATCTAAGGCCAAGAATTTTTAAACTGTTATTTTGAGCTTGTTTTGTGGACCCTAGCAGAGTATACTAGCTTTTTATTTCATGACTCTAGCAGATCTTCAAGACCATGATTTTAAATTATTTTATCATATGTAAAATCTTAAAAAAATTATCCATATATTATAACTATACATTTGAGCATGGCCCATAGTATTATACACTTACTTTTTTTACCTTGAAATTATTTTTCTCATGATCTTTGTAATAAAAACTTCATTTTGATATAATGGTTGGATATAAAAACTTTTGGCATAACTCACACAATCATGGCATGTACACACTCAATTAATACACCACACTTCGCATGAACGCATGTGTACAATAATTGGTGCATCACCACTTCTACAAACACTTGTGACTTCCCTATAATTAACCATAGTCATTTTGATCAATAAATCATTTTTACAAGAGGGCATAAGGTATAAACAATCTAATCATGCACTTAGATCAAGAAGACTGTACTTGTGGGACCCACATCTCCATGACATGTACGCACATATTGTTTGCACCCTCATCCACCCTAAAACCTATCATAAAGTTACATGCACTTAACATGTGTTTATCACTTGTTACATGTGCTAGTCCATTAATGTAAGATGACTTTAGCTCCTTTATATAAGGCATGCTAAACTGTAATTGCAGTGAAGACCGCACTAGTTGAAGAAGGAATATGGCAATATGTCCTAAAGGGGGGTGAATAGGACTTTTGAAAGTGTAACGCCCTGAAAATCGGGGGTCGAGTGTAACTCAACTCCTGAGTTCCAACGCATCACTTATGCAACATACACAATGATGGTTAAATGTTGTCTGAGTTAGCGCAATAAACATGAATGAGATTATACCAAAACAGTAATTCATACTCCAGTTCAATTGTATAAAGGCAAGCGGAAGACTGAAATTTTATATTTAAAATATGTAAAGTATCAAAATTTTTGTGAACTCCAGAGTATGAGTACTAACTGAGTACCAATATACATGTAATTATTTCTAAGTCAAAAATCAAAATACAATCCTCAAAGAGGCCCTGTAAATCCCGCGATGCAGCCGGCCTAAGCATAGCCGTCAGAGTACTGCATAAAAGAGAACTCCTCCTGATCCTCCTCGAAGTCGAGCTCCCGGCTCCTGAACACAGGCGCCATCTACACTCGCGACAGTCCGGTGGGTGTTGCAAACACCGTCCCGTAACGTGGGAGTGAGTAGCTAACTCGGTGGAACATTAAAGCATAGGTTAACATGTTATCAAATCAATCAAGCAAGAATGATAACGTTAAAGACAAATCAAACATTTCTAATTACTCTTGTTAAGTGCAAAAATGATATGACATGATGTCAGTATGCCCTTGCCAAACCACCCTCAAGCGACATCATCTTACGTTCGCGAATGCTAACTCCCTCGGCGCCACATCTACAAAGCACATGCGGTGCGATGATGCTCATGATTACCAAGTTTTTTATTAATCCATTTCAACCAAGAAGATTGGGAAACTAAGGTACCTCCTTGTATCATTCCTAAACATGATCCATTCTAGGGTCGTCAATCCTAGCTAATCTCATACGATATTATGGTTTGAGAAGCGTAGTGAAGGCATCGCAAAGGGCTCGTCACCCGTCAGCGCGGATCTGATCTCACCGTATGCGGCTCAATTGTCGGCCGTCACCAAGTACATATCTCACCATACCGGCTCAATCACTAGCCGTCGGCTCAAGTACGGAGTCTCACCGTACTCGGCTCAACTCATACTCTAGTTATCGTGGAAAGACTCGTCGCCAATCACAGACACTTGGAGTACACTCGAAGATACTACGGAGGACTCGTCGCCCGTCACAAGACGAGCACAGTCTCACCGTACTCGGCTCTCGCCAGTAAGTATCGACAAATGAATATAGTGTCCCATACCACCATAATCGGCTCACAAGTTTGGTTGCGCAATGGTCACTACGGGAGGCACATGACCCCGGGCCAGAGGCCGACAGCTCGACCACGGTGTCCCATACCACCATGCCCGGCTCATGCGTCTTAGCGGATCGAGGTACCATGGTTAACGGGATCGCCACTGGTAAGTTTGGTACCCTAGGTTCAAGCAGTAGCGACCAAACATGGTGAACATACATATACACTTCGGTTTACTTGACGAGCCTGACTAGCTCGAGCGCACCACAAGTTGAGCGATATGGAGCGCAAAAGCACTCCGTGTGGCCAACCACTATCGCCAACCGAAGTACGACTCGGGTTCGCCAGACACGTCCGTTGTGGCGATATGAATCTCGGCCACAACCGTAAGTCTGGTACCGAATGTTTGGACTATAGGCATAGTCCCAAACTCAAACAGTTGTAAAGCATGAAATAAAGCATGAAGTGAAGCATGTTAGCAGGCATATTATAAAGTATGAAGTAAAGCATGAAGCAAAGCATGAAGTGAAGCATGTTAGCAGGCATATTATAAAGTATGAAGTAAAGCATGTTATAAAGCATGTTGTAAAGCATGTTATAAAGCACTATACACATAGGAGTACAAATACTTAGAGTCCATAGGTGAGTGGTTGGAGTGAACAACCACATGGAGAGTGTCATATGTGACTCTAAGGTAGCGGAGAATCCCATCTCAGCACCTAACTAAGGTTCTAACACTTACGCACTTACACTCACAAGTGATTTCACCAACACTTGGAATGCAATATTTTAACATACATGACGTATGTTAGAGAAATGTATACTAGGATTGTCCCTTTACCAAACTAGTATTTTATACAAATACATCATATTCATACAGCAATTAAACATGGCAATCACATCAGCAACTTTTATACGTATAGGGTACTTCCACGTATACCCAATTTCGACATACATAGTGTTTACAAAGGAACATAGATTTCGGCGATTCCTTTCACCAAGCTAGTATATTATTCATGTATTGTATAATCATACATTAAATAAATATGTCAAACATTATTCCAAAAGAACTACGTATACGGTATTTCTACAATACGTAATTTCAACATACGGCGCATTTTCAAGTAAACATATATTTTGGCGATTCCTTTCGCCAAACTAGTATTTTATTCATATGTTATATAATTATACATTAAATAAACATGTCAAGCATTTATCCAAAAAAAATACGTATACGGTATTTCTACGTATACCTAGAATATGTGAATTTCCATATTTCACACCGTTAATCAAAATAGGAAACGGAAAGCACTTTGTACATGTACAATTGCAAGCAGATCATGAATCTACCATTATCTGACATTGAAAGCGTTGAAAACCTTAACTTATACACTTAAAGTCCTCACCTTTGCCTTTGGAATTCCAACAAATCAGCAAGGGTAATAGAGCTTCCGTATACGGGAGATTTCTAGCCTAAAGAGCGGAATCGGTTAGCTTTTACACAACCCACAACGATTCTACCTTGAATCAGACCTAGGGTTAGGGTTTCTTACCTCCAAATGGGCTGGATACCGCCGGGAAATCACTTAGAACGGAGCGGTGTAGGCCGTGTGGTGAATGAAAGCAAGAGGAGGAAGATCGGTGACAAATTCCAGGCTATTCTCTCTCTTTTCTCTCTCTCTCCCTAGAGTTTTTCTCCCAAATTCGTATGGCTGTGAGAGGGGCTGATCTAAGCTCCTTTTATAGCCAAAAACATCCCTAAAACAGACTCAGGTTCAAGGGTTACTGCTAATATAGGATATTCGTCACTTTTCCAGCTCAAAAGGGAAGTTCTGGTAGCCCTCCTTGAACCAAACGTCAGACTTAAGCTCACCATCGATGGATCTACGTGGGATTACGTTTTTGACTCATTCGGATACGCAGATCGCACGTGGCGGACCACTTTCAGTTCGACGGTCAGTGGGCCACGATCAGAAATTCCAAGTACATGTAAATGTTCCTGAAATTTTTCTTAATCCGAGGGTGTAATTTGGTCCGATCGACTGTCGTGTTGCTTAATACTGACGCGTCAACGAACGATGCCAGATCACTATTCCAGATATTTATTTTGGCATATGAATAGTGTTTTTCACACTACCTCGCTCCGATTCGAAACGAATGGCCGTGAAACATCGGATAAAGCTGATTTTTGAGATGATTGTTAAGCCCAGTGGGGCGGTCCTAGTTCCTTAGCTTCGGGTTAATCGGACTCCCGATGTGCGATCTAGACCTAATACGAAGTTTCGTTTCATTCCCGAGAGCAGACGGGAAATGAGTTTGGTTCTAAACTTTAGGGTAACCTAGCGTCACTTGTTCTGCAAGTTTTGGGTCTTGCAGATCGTATTTAAAGCGATCCTAACGGATTTCATAGCTAATTGAGTTTAGTACTTAGTTAACTTTGTTAAATTTCTAAAGGATTTAATCCTACGTGATTTCTGGTCGAGGTGGTACTCGACCCAATGTACGGAAATTTTCAGGTCGTTACAATCTACCCCCCTTAAACAAAAAATTTCGTCCTCGAAATTTATACTGTTCGTACTCCTCGAGAATCGAGGGTTGTTCTTCCCGACCTCGGCCTCGCCTCCCGTGTAGCTTCCTCCTCGAAATGATGTGTCCAAAGCACCTTCACAAGTGGGATGACCTTGCTACGCAAGCACTGCTCCTTCCTCGTCAAGGATGCGCGTCGGCGCAACTCATATGTAGCATCCTCGCTCAACCGTACTGCTCCCATCCGATGATATGCGAAGGATCAGAACGTACTTCTTCAAAGATAGATACATGAAATACGTTGTGTACGAAGCAAGTGGTGTAGGCAAGGCGAGACGATACGCCACATCACCCACTCAATCCAAGATCTCGAAATGGACCGATAAACCTCGGTGTGAGCTTTCCTTCTTCTCAAACCGAAGGACTCCTTCATAGGGGAAACCCGAAGGAACACATGATCACCAACCTCGAACTCCGGCATCACCGCCTCGTATCGGCGTAACTCTTTCCGCTCCGCTCGCGCCGTGAGTAATCGACGCCCGATAATGTCTACCTTCTCTCGTAGTCGCCGAACCAACTCCGGCCAATCAGCTACGCTCTCCAACCTCTCGCCCAACAAGCGGTGCCCTACAAGGTCGACCATATAGAGCCTCATATGGCACCATGCCAATAGTCGCGCCGGAAGCCGTTGTTGTAGGCGAACTCGCGTACGGAAGACAAAGCCATCCCAACCGTCCTGAAGTCCAACACACATGCTCGCAACATATCCTCCAGAACCGATTCACCCGCTCCGTCCGCCCATCGGCCCGAGGATGAAACGCCAGATCGAACTTCAACTTCACACCCATAGCCTCCCGGATACGAGTCCGAAGATAGATGTGAACCGCGTGTCTCTCGTCCGACATGATCTCCAAAGGAACCCGTGCAAGTGACGGACGATCTCCCGATGTACAATCTAGCTACTCGTCATGCGGAGTTCGTAACTCGATAGGGAGGAAATGGGCCGATTTGGTCAACCGGTCCACAATCACCCAAATGGAATCGTGCCCTTCCTCGTCTTCGGCAACCCCGATATGAAGTCCATGGAGATGAAGTCCCACTTCCACTCCGCTATAGGCATGGGAAAGTACCAGAGGTCGGCGATGCCCGCCTTGACTTACCGGGCACGTCGACATCGAGACACATATTCAAAGAATGTGGGCCTTCATATTATCCCACCAATACGTCCGTCTCATATCCTAGTACATCTTCGTGCTACCAGGATGCATCGCAAACTTCAAGTTATGGGCAGACTCGAGAAGCTCGCGTCTCAAGTCAGGCACATCTGGAACACATAGGCGGCCACGGAACCGTAAACCCCATCAGAACCAACTCTCCACTGAGTCCACGGCGCCGCTAGCCCGCTCTCGAAGCTCGACACCGTATGTCGCCCTCCGGGCCTCAACAATCTGTCGTCAATAAGTGGTCGCACCCGAACGTGCGCAACACACTCAAATGGCTCCTCGACAAGTGAGTCTCGCCGTCGAAGTCCCGCACAAACTCTACCATATCCCACTCGGCTATCATCACGGTGCCGCAAATGCAATCACCTTCTTGCGGCTCAACGCGTCCGCCACAAGGTTCGCCTTGCCGGGATGGTAGGAAACCTCGAACTGAAGTCCTTCAAGGTCTCCATCCATCGTACTGTCTCATATTCAAATCTCACCGCGTGAATATGTATTTAAGGCTCTTGTGGTCGCAGAAAAGCTCGAACTCCTCACCGTAGAGGTAATGTCTCCAGAGCTTCAATGCAAAGATGACAAACGCCAACTCCAGTCATGTGTAGGGTAATTCTCCTCGTGCTTCCTTAATTGTCTCGAGGCATACGATATCACCCTATCTTTTCGCATCAACACACAACCCAAACCAACGCGAGACGCGTCAAGATACACCGTGTATTTCACCCCTTGCTCGGCAATACTAGCACAGGGGGCGGACGTCAACTTGTCCTTCGGCTCCTTAAAAGCCGCCTCCGCCTTCTCATTCCAGCGAACTTCGTGTCCTTCCAAGTCGGTGAGACAATGGCTCGGCGATCTTCGAGAAATCCCGAATGAAACGTCTCGTAGTACCCAAATGTGCCAAGGAAACTCCTCACCTCAAGAATCGATTCAGCCGCCGCAATCCCGAACCGCAGCCTACCTTAGCAAGGTCCATCGCTATACCATCCTTGGACACTACATGTCCCAGAACTTGACTTCCTCCCGCGTAAGTCGCACTTCTTATATTGCGCAAACAACTGGTTCTTCTTCAGTGTATCCAATACCGCTCGCAAGTGTTCCTCGTGCTCCTCCCGACTCATGGAGTATATCAAGATGTCATCGATGAAGACGATGACGAATCCCAGAGGAAGGGCCGAAATACCGGTTCATCGATCCATGAACATGGTCGGTGCGTTCGTCGACCGAACGACATCACCAAGAACTCATAGTGCCCAAAGCACGTCCCGAAGGCTGCTTCTCGCACGTCCTCCTCTCTCACGCGCAGCTGGTGGTACCCTGACTGAAGGTCAATCTTCGAGAAATACTTCGCCCCCCTCAACTGATCGAACAGATCGTCAATCCTGGGCAAAGGATACTTGTTCTTCACCGTGACTTGGTTCAACTTACGGTAATCAATACACAACCGTAGCGACCCGTCCTTCTTCTTCACGAACAAACACAGTGCTCCCAAGGAGACACACTAGGTCGAATAAAACTCTCTCTACAAGTACGTCAATCGTGTCCGCAGCTCCTCCATCTCACATGGAGGCATATGATAAGTAGGCAACGAGATGGGCGTCGCACTGTGTGTAAGGTCAATCGTGAAATCAATCTCACGCCGAGGAGGTAAACCAGGATAGTCTCAAACACGCCCGCAAAGTCTCGAACCACCGGCGTACTATCTACCGTCGGACCATCAATCGGCACAAGCAAAGCAAAGATAACAATCAACTCGACAGGCCAACCGACCCGCACCGGAACGTGAAAGCTGCACCGTCAGGTCCATAGGCCGTCACGATCCGAGTATCGCAATCTACCTCCGCCCTCATCCTGGTGAGCTAATCCATACCAAGGATAACGTCGTAGTGCCATACTGGAGCAACAATGAGGTCGACGAGCACTGTGCTGCTACCCAAAACTACCGAGCAACCCTCTCATAATCGTGTGACATCCGAACAGGTCCCGGTAGCCGTAGTGAGTCTCATTCCCTTAGTGGGAATCGTATGCAAAGACAGGCGTTTCACCGCCCCACAAGAAATAATAGAGGTAGTGGACCCAGTGTCCACCAATAAAGAGACGGGAGTGTCATGGATAAAAGTCGTACCCTCGAAAGCCGTCGGATCTGAAACCGACGTCTCAGGTGCCTCAGCCACAAGAGTATGAACGCGAGCTGCCGTCCGCGGCGGTTCGGCTGAGGAGCCAAGGGTCGCTGTGGCGGCCTGAAGGACGGTACGGGAGGTCGGAACGAAGGATGTGCAGGAACGGTCTGTAGCGGCGGAGCTGATATGGCCTGTGGATAAGGGCGACCCAATCTCTGCGGTGGCGCAAAGCCGCTAGCCCTCATGCGCGAGAAGCGCTCTCAGCAGGTGTCCGGTGTTTCCCGCAAAACGTGCGGGTCACCAACGGGCGTCTCATAGGAATAGGCCGCACCGCGGCCCCGGGGGGAGAATCACCGAGGCCTCTTGCCTAAAATAGGCCTCGCTCAGTAAATCCGTCGCGGTCTCGCAACCATAGTACCACGTGATCTGGCCAAACGGTCCACATCCTGCTCGGCGGTCATAGACATGTGGACCAACGCCGCATATGTAGGAATACTGTGGCAGCATATCCTCGACCGAATCTCCGGTCGCAAACCCAAGGAGAAACGATGCATCCGCACCGCTCATCCACCGCATAGCTGGGACAAAGCGGCCCAACTCGTGAAGCGGTGCTCGTACTCCGTGATCGTCATGCCTCCCCGCCCGAGGCGCAAACTCTTCCTCCCGCTCATGCCGATAAGTCTGCGGGTAGTACTTCTCGTGGAACCGAGACTCGAAAGCCTCCCAGTCCACACGAAGTCTATCGCGACAGCAGCAAAGACGACCGTCCCACCATAAGCTCGCCTCTCTCTCAAACATGAAGGCGGCCGGCTCTACCGCTTCCGCTCTCGAGCAATGCAAAGCATCCGAAGCATCTTCGAGATGCGGTCAAGCCAAAACTCGCCTCCTCGGCCCATGAGTGCCCATGAACGAAGGAGGCCTCAAGCGCCGAAACCGCCGAGTAGACCGCGTGTGCCGACATCTCCAAGAGGAGGCACCACGGGTGAAGGCAGAGTCACATCCTCACACTGAGCAGGAGGCTCAGGGTGCCCGGCAGGACAAGCAGGAGTCGTAGGTGGAGTCGCACTACCACCATGTGACAAGGCCTCGCCGATAGTGGCCATAAGCTTGGCCGTGCTTCTTCGCCTGGTCGTCAGATCTGGCCGCCGATGCATCATCAACATCAGCTGCTCAAATCTATCGGTCGGCGGAGCAGCCTGAGAGTCATGCTGCGCAGAAGATGATGGCCGAAACTGCTCACGGACCGGGGGCGTGTATGGTGGCAACCCGCCAAACAGACCGAGGGGGCCGATCGGAACCCAACCCACGGCCCGCAGACCGCACTACTGAAGGTGTCTCGGTCCATAGAGCCGCCGACGGAGATGTGCGGTGCTCCGCGTATACTGTCGCGGCATGCCCTATACAACACAGGGTACAGCATTGGTGAGATACAGCAACACACATCATAAAGCACTTTAAGCATTCCACACATAATCAAACAAAAGGGGCTACATGCCTTTCATTTACCCAAAATTAGTCATAACACATGGATTACAGAGTTTACATGAATCATGACGGAAATTACATGATAGCCAATACATCTACTACATCAAACCTTAAACATGCTACTACCTAATACATCATCTGAACGAAAACACAAACCGCCTATCGTGGTAACCAAAGCAAACACAACAAACAACAATATGGATGACTAAGCATCCGAAGTAGGCGGTGGAGGAGGAGCATTCTTACAGCACAGGATGGCCTTCAACGTACGGGACATCTTCTTGAAATTCTTCTTCATGTAGGCTTCATTCTCTTCAAGTTTAGTTCGAACTTGACCAATCTCAGCCTGAACTTGTCCAACCTCTTGCTGCAGGGCGGCTTGCCTCTCCTCAAGACGGGCAAATCGCGCATCAAATACATCTCGATCCACACCCTGCCCCTGAGCCGCAGGGGGTGAACTCTCCTCCGTGTCCTGAGCCTCAGGTTCTTCCTCCTGTATGTCATCACTGCGCTCCTCATCATTCTCAGCTTGGAGGTCAACACTCTCCTCACCGGCGCTATCCGACTCATCTCCAGACTCGTCGAGTCGGGCTTGCCGCTGTTGGGGGCCGATCTTCATATTCCTGAGTGTTGCTTCACTTATGATTCGGACCGGTGCAAGATCCTCCATATTCAATCTGTAGCCTACATCACGAGCCATCCTGCAGATAAGTCAGCCAAATGGGAGCGAAAGATCGTTCCTGGCAGAACGAACAATATTAATTATCTGGGATAGGATGAATGTGGGCAGGCATATGTTGTCCCAGCGTCCCATCTTGTACAGAAAGTCCACCATCACCCTAGTACATTCCGTGCGGTTACCCCACCGTGGGTATACATTGTATGTGAAGATGTGATGGAGTGAATGGAAGTCTTCGGACATCTTTGTCGCCGCAATACAATTTCCTCGCTTCCAAGTAACCCGGCGACCACAGAGAAATCGCGTGCGGCGATCCCTTTCCCGCGCACTTCTAGAGAAGTCATCACTAGGCTGTACTTGACCAAGCAGGATCTTCGTGATTCGAGCCACTTCATCCACAGTGATTGTGCACCTTATGCCCCTCACAGAAACAGTAAACTGAAGAGGCTCTAGTGATGAGTCTATGATGTGAGCGTAGAAAGCGCGAACCGTGTTCTCACATGCGGGAGACTCGCCTTCAAAAATATAATTCCACCCGATATCCACCAAGTGGTCCATCATCGGGTGTAGACCAAACATCCTCTCATCCACATGAGCTTCAAACACAACCTTGCGGCCCGCGAAGCGCCCATATTCCATGCCGATCGGATAAGCATTTCTGGCGGGGTGGTCAGGATCCAGGTCTCGTTTCGACCTAAACTCCCGCACGGTGCTTGTGCCGGCCCCAACGTCGGATCTTCTTCGGGTATGGGCTGGCCTACTTGGGCCGGCGTCGTCGGCCGCGGTTTTCCTCTTTCCCATGAAAGATAGGATGGAGGAAATGGAGAAAAAGGTGGCCACCACACTAAGGAGGGCCATGGAAAATTTTCAAAATGGGAAATAAAGGGCTGATCTCTTTTATCTTCCACAATCAACAATCCAACAGGTGTGGAAGGAGCTCTAGAGGTAGGAAATGAAGAAGAAACAAGAAGAAAATGGGATGGGTTTGTAGATTACCCGATTTTGAGCTCCAAGGAGGGTTATGAGAGCTCCAACTTGTGAAAATGGGGAAAGGGAGAGGCTAGGGCTGTTGTGGGAGGTAGGGGTGTGTGAGTTATGGAAGGAAATGGAGGGATTGAAGGTTTGGAGGGATGGGTTTTCAGCAAAAATCGGAATGGGAGTGGAGGTGCTTGAAAAGAGGGGAAATGAAAGAAAAGGGAGCTCCAGCCCCTTAAAACCTAATCTATTGCCAAAATGGCACGTGCCATGTGGTAGAGGGGACTGAACCGACAAACCCCACGTTCGGAGGCTCGCCGAAAAGTTGACCGGAGCGCGGTCCGCCGCCGGTGCCGCGGTGGCGCCGCGGTCGGGCTTGGCCGGAACCGCGCCACCGCGGTCTGGTCCTGTTCGCCATATTTCCAGGGTGCCAAATGCACCCTGATTTGGTCCGAACCTTTAACGGATTAGTCGTGGGGGCCCACGGACTCAGTTTTGTGCCAAAACGGTTAATTCCGGCAAAGTTCTGATATAATCTGATTTTTCCTGATTTTTAACGACTCATTTTTGGTAGATTGTGACCTGGACACGTCAATAGACGGTCTAGGAGTGACTTGGGGTCCATAAATGTGGTCGGGATGGAGTACGCACTCGATCAAACTGTCCGTGTGTAGCGAACTTCGCCGAACGGCGAAATCGGGAGACCCTAAGACTGTTGCTATGTTTTGCGCACCCTCCTAAGTGTAATGCGTCAGCGTACGTAGTGGGGACATAACTCAGGTCCGGTTTAATCAAAATCATGCTCTGATACCAACTTGTAACGCCCTGAAAATCGGGGGTCGAGTGTAACTCAACTCCCGAGTTCCAACGCATCACTTATGCAACATACACAATGATGGTTAAATGTTGTCTGAGTTAGCGCAATAAACATGAATGAGATTATACCAAAACAGTAATTCATACTCCAGTTCAATTGTATAAAGGCAAGCGGAAGACTGAAATTTTATATTTAAAATATGTAAAGTATCAAAATTTTTGTGAACTCCAGAGTATGAGTACTAACTGAGTACCAATATACATGTAATTATTTCTAAGTCAAAAATCAAAATACAATCCTCAAAGAGGCCCTGTAAATCCCGCGATGCACGGCCGGCCTAAGCATAGCCGTCGAGTATCGCATAAAGAGAACTCCTCCCGATCCTCCTCGAAGTCGAGCTCCGGCTCCCGAACAGTAGGCGCCATCTACACCGCGACAGAGTCCGGTGGGTGTTGCAAACACCGTCCGTAACGTGGGAGTGAGTAGCTAACTCAAGTGGAACATTAAAGCATAGGTTAACATGTTATCAAATCAATCAAGCAAGAATGATAACGCAAAGACAAATCAAACATTTCTAATTACTCTTGTTAAGTGCAAAATGATATGACATGATGCTGTATGCCCTTGCCAAACCACCCTCAAGCGACATCATCTTACGTTCGCGAATGCTAACTCCCTCAGTGCGCCACATCTACAAAGCACATGCGTGTGTGATGATGCTCATGATTACCAAGTTTTTATTAATCCATTTCAACCAAAGAAGATTGGGAAACTAAGGTACCTCCCTTGTATCATTCCTAAACATGATCCATTCTAGGGTCGTCAATCCTAGCTAATCTCATACGATATTATGGTTTGAGAAGCGTAGTGAAGGCATCGCAAAGGGCTCGTCACCCGTTAGCGCGGATACAAATCTCACCGTATGCGGCTCAATTGTCGCCGTCACCAAGTACATATCTCACCATACGGCTCAATCACTAGCCGTCACCAAGTACATGTGTCTCATCAGACTCGGCTCAACTCATACTCTAGTTACTTGTGAAAGACTCGCCGCCAATCACAGACACTTGAGTACACTCGAAGATACTACGGAGGACTCGTCGCCGTCACAAGACGAGCAATGTGTCTCACCGTACTCGGCTCTCGCCGTAAGTATCGACCTCGAATATAGTGTCCCATACCACCATAATCGGCTCACGAGTTTTTGGTTGCGCAATGGTCACTACGGGAGGCACATGACCCGGCAGAGGCCGACAGACGGCTCGACCACGGTGTCCCATACCACCATGCCGGCTCATGTGTCTTAGTGGATCGAGGTACCATGGTTAACGGGATCGCCACCGGTAAGTTTGGTACCCTAGGTTCAAGCAATAGCGACCAAACATGGTGAACATACATATACACTTCGGTTTACTTGACGAGCCTGACTAGCTCGAGCGCACCACAAGTTGAGCGATATGGAGCGCAAAAGCACTCCGTGTGGCCAACCACTATCGCCAACCGAAGTACGACTCGGGTTCGCCAGACACGTCCGTTGTGGCGATATGAATCTCGGCCACAACCGTAAGTCTGGTACCGAATGTTTGGACTATAGGCATAGTCCCAAACTCAAACAGTTGTAAAGCATGAAGTGAAGCATGTTAGCAGGCATATTATAAAGTATGAAGTAAAGCATGAAGTAAAGCATGAAGTGAAGCATGTTAGCAGGCATATTATAAAGTATGAAGTAAAGCATGTTATAAAGCATGTTGTAAAGCATGTTATAAAGCACTATACACATAGGAGTACAAATACTTAGAGTCCATAGGTGAGTGGTTGGAGTGAACAACCACATGGAGAGTGTCATATGTGACTCTAAGGTAGCGGAGAATCCCATCTCAGCACCTAACTAAGGTTCTAACACTTACGCACTTACACTCACAAGTGATTTCACCAACACTTGGAATGCAATATTTTAACATACATGACGTATGTTAGAGAAATGTATACTAGGATTGTCCCTTTACCAAACTAGTATTTTATACAAATACATCATATTCATACAACAATTAAACATGGCAATCACATCAGCAACTTTTATACGTATAGGGTACTTCCACGTATACCCAATTTCGACATACATAGTGTTTACAAAGGAACATAGATTTCGGCGATTCCTTTCGCCAAGCTAGTATATTATTCATGTATTGTATAATCATACATTAAATAAATATGTCAAACATTATTCCAAAAGAACTACGTATACGGTATTTCTACAATACATAATTTCAACATACGTACGCATTTACAAGTAAACATATATTTTGGCGATTCCTTTCGCTAAACTAGTATTTTATTCATATGTTATATAATTATACATTAAATAAACATGTCAAGCATTTATCCAAAAAAAATACGTATACGGTATTTCTACGTATACCTAGAATATGTGAATTTCCATATTTCACACCGTTAATCAAAACAGGAAACGGAAAGCACTTTGTACATGTGCAATCGCAAGCAGATCATGAATCTACCATTATCTGACATTGAAAGCGTTGAAAACCTTAACTTATACACTTAAAGTCCTCACCTTTGCCTTTGGAATTCCAACAAATCAGCAAGGGTAATAGAGCTTCCGTATACGGAGATTTCTAGCCTAAAGAGCGGAATCGGTTAGCTTTTACACAACCCACAACGATTCTACCTTGAATCAGACCTAGGGTTAGGGTTTCTTACCTCCAAATGGGCTGGATACCGCCGGAAAATCACTTAGAACGGAGTGGTGTAGGCCGTGTGGTGAATGAAAGCAAGAGGAGGAAGATCGGTGACAAATTCCAGGCTATTCTCTCTCTTTTCTCTCTCTCTCCCTAGAGTTTTTCTTACAAATTCGTATGGCTGTGAGAGGGGCTGATCTAAGCTCCTTTTATAGCCAAAAACATCCCTAAAACAGACTCAGGTTCAAGGGTTACTGCTAATATAGGATATTCGTCACTTTTCCAGCTCAAAAGGGAAGTTCTGGTAGCCCTCCTTAAACCAAACGTCAGACTTAAGCTCACCATCGATGGATCTACGTGGGATTACGTTTTTGACTCATTCGGATACCCAGATCGCACGTGGCGGACCACTTTCAGTTCGACGGGTCGGTGGGCCACGATCGAAATTCCAAGTACATATAAATGTTCGAAATTTTTCTTAATCCGAGGGTGTAATTTGTCCGATTCTCGACGGTCGGGTTGCTTAATACCGACGCCACAACGAACGATGCCGATCACTATTCCAGATATTTATTTTGGCATATGAATAGTGTTTTTCACACTACCTCGCTCCGATTCGAAACGAATGGCCGTGAAACATCGGATAAAGTCGATTTTTGAGATGATTGTTAAGCCGGTGGGGCGGTCCTAGTTCCTTAGCTTCGGGTTAATCGGACTCCGATGTGCGATCTAGACCTAATACGAAGTTTCGTTTCATTCCCGAGAGCAGACGGGAAATGAGTTTGGTTCTAAACTTTAGGGTAACCTAGCGTCACTTGTTCTGCAAGTTTTGGGTCTTGCAGATCGTATTTAAAGCGATCCTAACGGATTTCATAGCTAATTGAGTTTAGTACTTAGTTAACTTTGTTAAATTTCTAAAGGATTTAATCCTACGTGATTTCTGGTCGAGGTGGTACTCGACCCAATGTACGGAAATTTTTAGGTCGTTACAGAAAGGTTTTATGGTCTAATTTAAAATCCTATTACACTAATCCTAACAACAGACATATATTAGGATTACTTAAATGTAACTCTACTGGCTTCCAAGCCTGACAGAGGATCCAATCACAAACTATTCAAGAAGTAGCAATATATAACTTAGTTTATGATGGATATGACTGTGAATGTGTGTGAGGTGTGATATAAATATGAATGCATTGACATGAATCACAAACACATAAGAAGAGCAATCACAAACACAATCATTTTTATAGTGGTTCGACTACTTGTCTACTCCACTCCTAGTAACCACACTCAACCCCTTGAGTGTACTGAATTTCACTAAGGAGGTTTCATAATGGTTCACCTCAAACCTAAGGTTTTAAATCAGGTTCACCTTCAACCTTTACAACCTACACTAAGGCTGACTGTTTATGCTCTCACGAGCAAGGGTCAACACAACGCACCCACTTTTAGGCACACTGGCCAAGGATCTTCCATAAAAACCTACTGGAGGTTTCTACATGGTTCACCTCAAACCCAAGAGTTTTACTGTTCACTCCTAACCAGATGTTTATGCTCTCCACAGAGCAAGGGTCCACATAACGCACCCACCATGTACACTCCTGCCGGAGGCCTCCTTGAGGACTTCAAAGGGTGAGAACCACTTAAAACCCAATCCTGAAAAGGAATGATCACAAGTGTCCTCTTGGACTCTAGATACTTGCAAATAAGTTGATGAGTCCTGATTAGCACAATGTCGAAGTCCTCCTCCTCCTTGCTGATGAAGAGTCTTCTACTCCCTTGATCCACAACAGAATAATGTACCAATATTTAGCTTCGGGTTGGGTCAAGGTCAAGATGGAATCCTACTCTCTAAAGGTTTTCTTATAAGGAAAATAGAATAGTTCCAACCTTATGCATTCAAGGCATCCCAGCTTAATGATTTGCCATTAAGGTAGTAGCTGGAGGATCCTTGAATGCGGAAGTTCATTCCCCAATCCACTCTATTGAATATCAATGATGAGGGTGGATTGGAGGATGAACTTCCTTGAGAGAAAGGGCTTTGGGTATATGATCTAAGGTTAAACACTCAAAAGCTCTTTCTGCTTTCTCTCTCAGCAACAATAGACAAGTCCTCTATATATCGGCAGAAGGTTCCAATTGATATAAAACGGTCACATTTATGACTGAGTTTGATATCATCAAGCGTATACTCTCGATAGCATCAATGGTCTGCTCGATGGCTTGAACTCAAAGTCATACGCTTTTGAAACCTTTTGCCAGATGGTCGATAAATCAAAACCACTGTTGATATCATTGGATTTCAAACTCCGATTCCATTGATGGTAGGTTCGATCAATCGACACTTAAAAAATGAGAGAGACTTGTCATGAAATATTTCAGGTTTTTAAGATATGATCGAGGGTCAGCCGATGTCATCGGAATTTGTATATCGATGATATTGAAGGCAGAATCGATGCATCGATAAATCCAATAGATTTACCAGTAAACTCGCTGGACAGTTTGTGTCCAGTTTCGATGCAATCGACCTGGCCTCGATATCATCGACATATGAATATCGATTTCCTCAAATGGCCCTCGATCAAAGTTAAAAATAACCTGAAATATCTGCTGAAAGAAAAACGCGCCCACGATCGATATCATCAATGGACTTCTGATCTTATCGATATTTGATTTCAGATTATATCGGAAGATGCAACGATATATCGAAGAAATTCAAATTTTTCTCTAAAAAACAGGGCCGTCGGAAATCTGCCTGTCGATCTTTTCGAGCTACTTTCGATGGGCTCGAGATTTGAGTATCGATGGTATCGATAGGTGTATCGATACATCGATAATTCGTCCAGATATGTTGTGAAGTTGCTAGACATATTTGGTCCTCTTTCCGATCATATCGATGAAGCATCGAAGACTCGACAGGGCAAGTCGATCATATTGAGGGCGTTTCGATAAAATCGACAAGGCGAGAAAAACTTAGAGATTTTCCTATTTTGAAAAAGTTTTCTCACCATAAAAACCCTATGCTTTTCTAACATGTTTTTAAGGGTTTTATTCACCTGGTGTTTTGGGACAAGGGATGTAAGGCTTTAAATTTACCTGTGGTGAGCTTGCATACATCCAGTTGAGGCAGACGCTTGAATTGATCTTCCTATCAGGCTCTATAGACAATCTGACTCAACACTCACGTAACTTGAAAAACCAAGAAACTTTCAATCTCCCCCTTTGTCAATTACGTGACAAAAAATCAAAACACCCTAGAATGCTTTAGATAAATACACCCTAAATTGTGAGTACATGCTTTTACACAATTTTACAATTTCTAACCCATGTAGCTGCTCCCCCTAACTTATAAACTCCCCCTTTCTTGTTGCAGCTTGCTCCCCCTAAACACCTGCACAACCATTCAAGCAGATACACAATTTTCGTTTGGGGTGTTTACAAATGTTCTCCCCCTTTTTGTCAGTCATTGACAAAGATAGATCAAGTGATATTGACTGAAGAGTGAATTGCTTGGGAGAACCAACCAGGTAGAAGCAGATCAATTGATGTATAATAAAGAATACAATTCAAGTAAACATCAATATCAGAACCTATGGATGCATATTAAATAAAATGGAGCAATTATATAGTAGTTAAGATATTCATTAAGGGCATCTCATGCAATCCATAGCAGGAACTTGATAAACCAAAGGAACTCAGAACATAATTATGGCATTAAAAATATGAATTCTCTTCGGCCATAACTCAAAATATCCAAGCATATACTGCTACAGATAGTAGTAGACTTAAATGTTCATCTCATCAGCCCAAAAAAAAATGTTCAGTCCAACCATGGACATATACAATTTCTCAAAAAAAGATTCTTCAGATGAGTCAGTTATCACATACACTCAGACAGGCGTAGAAGATTCAAAAAGATACTAATATTCGTACGCAGAGATATGGGTGAAGTATAGGTGATATCATGCAGTGAACATCATCATGGAGCGGAGTGAGATGGTGCTGTGTCATCCCGGCGACAAGTTATCACATCCACCAATTGTTGGACGGTTTGCTGCACATTTAGCACCATCTGTTCCTGGACAGTAAATCTCTCATTCACTGACTCCTTGAGCTGAGAGACACTATGCTGAATGGCTCCAAGCTGGTCTTGATGAAGTTTAGATCTTTTCGTATGCCCAACTCCTAATGTTGATGGAGCATGTTGAGATCCAGATACTTCTTCTCCTGCCATCTCAGCTCTACCCATGGGAGCGTCGCTAGCCCGTCCTTTTTCCTCGACTTGAATGCCTTTCTCCAGGGGTTCCTCAGGGTATTTGTGAAATTTCAGATCCATTCTTCGGATGTTGCTCTTATTGAAGGTTTGGAGAGGAAGTTCAAGATCATTTGTAGATGGGAATCCTATGGCATTATAAATTGTATTGATGATCCAGGGATATGGTAGGAGAATGTCCCTAGCCCTATGAAAAGTGTACACCAACTGGTACACAATCAGGGTAGGCAGACAGATCTTGACCCCAACAACGATTAAATAGATTATCATAGTCTTGAAGCCGGTGAGATCAGCTCTGTTGCAGCCTTTAGAGTAAATATTTGAAGCAAGAATACCATGAAGGACTCGATAACGTGGTTCCATGAACTTGACTTTCACGGCATTCCCTTGGTACCACTCAACATCACGATTATAACAGAGAAATTTAGTGACTTTGAACCGAACTTCAGGATCTTCCATGTTCATATCAGGGATTCCTACAGGAGATAAGGTAAGCTTGAATATTCCTGCTACAGACCCTGGAGTGATCAGCACATCATCACCATCTATAGTTATGGAGATGGATGGAGGATCAGATGTTGGAGAATGACGGGCAACAAAGAAATGGTAAGTTTGTTCAAGCCGATATGATCCACCAAAGTTAAGAACTAATAGCCAATCTATGGCGGCAAATAGGGGTTCCAAATTATAAGGAATCAAGCAGTTTCTGTCGACTTTTCTTTCGGGAATAACCTTTCTCCCTGTAAATTTTTCTAAGACCAAATTAGCTTGCACAGGTGGAGGAGCCTGCACCTCAGACTCGCCACGTCTCGAGCGTTGCCTTGTGGGGGTCCCACGGTCTGGGTCCCTTACCCTTGCTCTTGAAGCAAGCACCTTTTATTAAGCGGACCTCGAAGACTCCCCCTATCCGGATGCTTTTCCTTTGTCTTTTCCCATCCGGACAAAATAAATTTTGAAAACTTGGGAAAAGAAGACAAAATTCTTCAACAAGAAGTACCTGACCAAAAAGGCAAGATTTGGAAAAGAAGAGATGAAAAGATAGTACCAGTTCCTGAGTACCTTCTGGGACCACCAATGATCTTTTGGCCGAGGATTTGAGCAGAGGAAAAATAGAAAAATGTTCAGAAAAATAAGATTTTCCCGTTCGATCGCTTTTTATTGGGTGGCAGTCTTCGATTTGATCGACCTTACTTTCAATTATATCGATGATCCTCATCCGATGTCATCGATAATAGCTTCGATAATATTCTTCATCAAGTGACTTTCCAAATTCTAAAGAGATGTTGATAATATCGATTCTTTATCGATTTGATCAAGAATGCTCGGTAGACATATCAGACGTGAATGTTTTTCAATTTTCAGTTTTCAGACAACTATACATGTATATTTTTCGTATTTCTTATCAACAGCATACTCAACAAAAATATGTACATGTACTGTACATAGCAAAATTATAAACATTTGAATGTTTATACAAAAGATTGAGGCAAGGAACCTCAGATATATCATTTTAAGCTCAGAAAAAAAATTCTCATTTTAGCATACCTTCAAATCTTTGATGCTCAATCTGAACTAATTCTTCCTTATCCATTTCATCTTGTTAACCGATTTGGGTGGTGGTGCAAGGACATTGCTTCTATCCATATCCTTAAGAGGACTTTTGAAGTTCTATATTTCTCTGATTAACAATTTGTTAACATGATTCTGACCAGAGTTAGGTTGAGTCCTCGTAGGTATTATGCATTCAAAATTATAATGACCTGAATTACCACACAAATGACATACTGGAGTTGTTCTGGTTTTACTCCCAAAAGCAGCAGATTTTTCAGTTCTAGATGCTGCATTTACAGCCTTTGGCTTAAATTTTTCATATCCTAAGCCGCTTTTATCTTTTCCAGGTCTTCCCATTCCTAACAGTTTTTCTAGCTTTTCGCCACTCTGGGAAAACTTGTAGTTTATCTTGGCCATATTCTTGGATTCTTCTAGATCAAACAGGAGTGTATGATTTTCATTGCAAAGAAGTCTATTCTTATCTTCTAGCAGTTCAACCTGTTTGTTTAGTTTATCAGACTCGTTTTCAAGAAAAGTATTAATTCGTTCAAGTCTATCATTATCCATATGATATTGCTGTAGATCATTTATCAATTGTGTGTTGATTTCCAATGTGTTATCCAAATCTTTCTGCTGCAACTTAGTTCTCCGTTATTCTGAGTCTCTTAAGGATATTTATGCTATAAATATAGAGTTAATTATAAGCATCTTGCAGTTTATCCTTTTCAATTTCTTCTTCTTCTCCATTGTCAGATGGAGATGATTCTGTGGCTAGCTGTTCCTTCTCGTTCTCAGATTCAGTGGGAATGATTAACGTAGTAGAAACCATGGGTATTTTCAATGATTTCTGATCTCCATTACTTTCTGAGTCACTAGATTCTGAATTTGACTCCTCGGTATCATCCCACGTGGCAGCCATTGCCTTGCCCTTAGTTTTTCTGTTTGGGCATTCAGTTGATAGGTGACCATACTCCTCACAGGCATATCATTGTGGTTCTTTGGTTCTTTTACCAAATTTTCCTATAGAAGGTTTATTGTTCACCTTTCTTCCTCTGGAAAGCCAACCACGATTCTTTTGAAAGAATCTTCTGAATCTTTGGGCCAGCAAAGCCACTTCTTCATCTTCACCTTCCTTTTCACTTTCACTGTCCTCATGAATTATTTTCTTTGAGGTTTTTAGGACAATGTTTTTGGATTTTTAGGATTGTTTAAAGTGTAGTTCAAAAGTTTGTAGGGAACCTACCAGTTCTTCTACTTTCATTTCATCTATATTCTTACACTCCTCAATTGTTGTAACCTTGGGGTTAAATTGTTCTGGAAGGGATCTTAAGATTTTCCTACAAATTTTTGGTACCGGAACTTTTTCTCCCAATCCACCCATAGAGTTGTAAATAATGTTTAACTTGGTGAAAAACTCCATAAATATCTCATGCTCTTCCATTCTGAGACCTTTAAACTGTGAAGTCAGAAGTTGTAGTTTGGACCTCTTCACAGTGCTTATGCCTTCATGGGTTGTTTCCAATAGATCCCACGCTTCCTTGGATGTCCCACACATACTTATCTGATTGAATATATCCTGGGACACGACACAGTAGATAACATTCATAGCCTTGGGTTCAGATGTTTGTCTTTCTTTGTGGAATGTTGTCCACTTTTCTTTGGGTTTGGGTTTTGTGATGGTTGTGCCACTGTCAAGTACAATTTGTTCAGTAGGTGGCACATATCCATTTTCAACTTTATCCCAAACATCATGGTCCAAAGATCTTAGAAAGTAGTGCATCCTAGCCTTCCAGTTTGCATAATTTGAGCCATCAAATACTAGAGGTCTAGTGACTGATGAGCCCTCTCCTTTGGCCATATTCCAACTTCAGTTAAGATCACTCTCTAGGCGGTGAAGCCCTTAAAGAGAGACCCACTCTGATACCAATTGAAATTGCAGTGAAGACCGCACTAGTTGAAGAAGGAATACGCCAATATGTCCTAGAGAGGGGTAAATAGGACTTTTAAAAGGTTTTGTGGTCTAATTTAAAATCCTATTACACTAATCCTAACAACAGACATATATTAGGATTACTCAAATGTAACTTTATTGGCTTCCAAGCCTGATAGAGGATCCAATCACAAACTATTCAAGAAGTAGTAATATATAACTTAGTTTATGATGGATATGACTGTGAATGTGTGTGAGGTGTGATATAAATATGAATGCATTGACATGAATCACAAACACATAAGAAGAGCAATCACAAACACAGTCATTTTTATAGTGGTTTGACTACTTGTCTACTCCACTCCCGGTAACCGCACTCAACCCTTGAGTGTACTGGATTTCACTAAGGAGGTTTCACAATGGTTCACCTCAAACCTAAGGTTTTAAATCAAGTTCACCTTTAACCTTTACAACCTACACTGAGACTGGCTGTTTATGCTCTCATGAGCAAGGGTCAACACAACGCACCTACTTTTAGGCACACTGGCCAAGGAATTTCCATAAGACCCTACTGGGGGTTTTTACACGGTTCACCTCAAACCCAAGAGTTTTACTGGTTCACTCCTAACCATATGTTTATGCTCTCTACAGAGCAAGGGTCCACACAATGCACCCACCACGTACACTCCCGCTGGAGGCCTCCTTGAGGACTTCAAAGGGTGAGAACCACTTAAGACCCAATCCTAAAAAGGAATTATCACAAGTGTCCTCTTAGACTCTAGATACTTACAAATAAGTTGATGAGTCCCGATTAGCACAATGTCGAAGTCCTCCTCCTCCTTGCTGACGAAGAGTCTTCTGCTCCCTTGATCTGCAACAGAATGATGTACCAATACTTGGCTTCAGGTTGGGTCAAGGTTAAGATGGAATCCTACTCTCTAAAGGTTTTCTTATAAGGAAGATAGAGTAGTTACAACCTTATGCATTCAAGGCATCCCAGCTTAATGATTTACCATTAAGGTAGTAGATGGAGGATCCTTGAATGTGGAAGTTTATTCTCCAATCCACTCTATTGAATATCAATGATGAGGGTGGATTGGAGGATGAACTTCCTTGAGAGAAAGGACTTTGGGTATATGATCTAAGGTTAAACCCTCAAAAGCTCTCTCTGCTTTCTCTCTCAGCAACAATAGACAAGTCCTCTATATAGAGGTAGAAGGTTGCAATGGATATAAAATGGTCACATTTATAACTGAGTTCGATATCATCGAGCAAGTTCAATATCATCGAGTGTATACTCTCGATAACATCGATGGTCTGCTCGATGACTTGGACTCAAAGTCATACGCTTTTGAAACCTTTTGCCAGATGGTTGATGAATCGAAACCACTGTCGATATAATCGAATTTCGAACTCCGATTCCATCGATGGTAGGTTCGATCCATCGACACTTGAAAAATGAGAGAGACTTGTTATGAAATATTTAAAGTTTTTAGGATATGATCGAGGGTCAGCCGATGTCATCAGAATTTGTATATTGATGATATCAAAGGCAGTGTCGATGAATCAATAAATCCAATAGATTTACCAGTAAACTCGTTGGACAGTTTGTGTCCAGTTTCGATGCAATCGACCTGGTCTCGATATCATTAACATATGAATATCGATTTCCTCGAATGGCCCTCGATCAAAGTTAAAAACAACCTAAAATATCTGCTGAAAGAAAAATGCGCCCACGATCGATATCATCGATGGACTTTCGATCTTATCGATATTTGATTTCAGATTATATCGGAAGACGCAATGATATATCGAAGAAATTTAAAATTTTCTCTAAAAAATAGGGGCGCTGAAATTTGGCTGTCGATCTTATCGCGCCACTTTCGATGGGCTCGAGATTTGAGTATCGATGGTATCGACAGGTGTATCGATACATCGATAATTCGTCCGGATATGTTGTGAAGTTGCTGGACATATTTGGTCCTCTTTCCGATCATATCAATTAAGCATCGAGGACTCGACAGGGCAGGTCGATCATATTGAGGGTGTTTCGATAAAATCGACAAGGCGAGAAAAACTTAGAGATTTTCCTATTTTAAAAAAATTTTCTCACCATAAAAACCCTATGCTTTTCTAACGTGTTTTTAAGGGTTTTATTCACCTGGTGTTTTGGGACAAGGGATGTGAGGCTTTAAATTTACCTGTGGCGAGCTTGCACACATCCGGTTGAGGCAGACGCTTGAATTGATCTTCCTATCAGGCTCTGTAGACAATCTAACTCAACACTCATGTAACTTAACAAACCAGGGTACTTTCACAAACCACTTCTCATAAGCACTCACACACAGAGAGAGAGAGAGAGAGAGAGAGAGAGAGAGAGAGAGATTAAAAGAGAAGTTTAGTGGGCTTACCTTCAAATCCAAACCATTTATCAAGTGAATGCTCTAATACTATATCTCTTAGATGTTTTAGATCAAATCTAAGTGGACCCCACAGAGTGTAAAACTGAGATGAATCATTGGCTAACCATGAGGTCAGAATGTGTGGGCCCCACACATTGTCACGTAAGCAACAATGTGGTAACCCACACATTGCCTCACATGGGCAAATGCATGGGCCCCATGTGTAGACATAATAAATGGTAAGAGTGGGCCCCACCCTTTTAAAAGATTTTGTACATGTGAATTTTTCCATTTAAAGTTGAATTTTTATTTATTATGTTTTTATTTATTTATTTGATTTTTAAAAATACAAATGAATTAGTTGGTTGCAGGATCTCATCATTAGAATTATGGTAGGCTAACATAAAAGAAAATTAACATTTCTATAAAAGTGGGCCCCACCACAAGATCATGTTTAACATATTAAATCATTTGTATTTTCTGCATCTTATATTGTGTTATAATCTTGTAAGTGAAAAATTCATTATAAACATTTAGTGTGAAAGTGGGCCCCATATAAAATTAACCGTACTTTTAAAAATCGTATTCATTAAGTGTAAATATGGATTGAAGACCTTATAAATCTAGATCCACATTATTAAAATTAGGGGAAAGATTATAATAGTGATTTAGACCATTAAATTGACAATTGGGTCCAATCCAATTGTTGATCAAAGGTTTAATAAACAAATTAAAGGATTAGATTTAAGAAAATTAAAAATCTACTTGATCTAATGTTAGATCGGATCATCTAATCAAAGATCAATTAGGACCATTGGACCAAAATAGTGAAAAATAAGAAAATAAATGGTTGGATTAGATGGATCTAAACATCCAATTGTCTTTAAGGTAGATCTTAATCCTAAATCAAACTTAACAAAGATTAATACTTTTGATCTATGGTTGAAAAAATGGTAAATGGACTATCTACGACTCAAATTAAGAATAAGAGACTTGATTGATTGATTTAATGGACTCAAGTAACAATATTAGGATCTTAATCTTTTCAAGTGTTTTAAGAAAATGGACACTAATTAAGGAAAAAATTAACTTAATGCTTGTATTCTAGCCATGACTAAAAAAAATGAAATGTATCATAGACCCGAGTATACTCATCAAATACATGAAGAAATTATCAAAAGGTCAAAATGGTCGAATAAAGAATGGATGTTATGGGTAAGTAATCTCTATCACGAATGAATTTTTCTGCATGCATTGCAAAACAGTACATGCTTAGTTTAGCTTAACTTTAATAATATGTTAATATCTGTTTAAGTATGCCACTACCTTATATTCGATATGTTATTTTGAGAACTCTAGACAACTCGAGGATCAAGTTATCCCTTAAAATTTCGAGAAGAGTTCCCAATGAAACCCGAGTTGGTACCAATAGGGCCTCCTCTTTGGACTATGGTCGAGGTTGGGGAAGGAGTTTGGCCATCTCTAGAGTGAGCCACTCATTGCCAGACTATACAGTTACACACGGTACGTAAGATACCTCAACTAGCATTCGCGCATGCGAGACGAAGATGTACCATGTGCTGAGTAGGCAATATTGGTGGAGGAACCTGAAGAAGGATATAACAGTATATGTGTCTAAATGTCTTATGTGCCAACAGGTTAAGGCTGAGCATAGGAGACCAGCAGGCAAGTTATAGCCATTCCTATTAACTAAATGGAAGTGGGAGAACATCACCATGGATTTCGTTATAGGATTGTCAAGATCGAAGAATGGCCATGATACGATATGGGTAATTGTAGATAGACTCACCAAATCCTCTCATTTCATACTAGCAGGAACTGCGTACCTGATGAGTAAGTTATGTCAAATGTATATTGAAAAGATAGTGTGTTTGCACGGAATCCCCATATCTATTGTTTCTGATCGTGATCCTAGATTCACCTCACACTTTTGAAAGAACTTCCAGGAAGCTTTGGGAACACCATTAGATTACAACACCGCATTTCGCCCTCAGAAAGACGGACATACTGAGAGAGTGAATCAAATCCTCAAAGACATGCTTTGTGCCTGTGTTATGGATTTTTAGGGAAGTTGGAGCGATTACTTGCATCTAGTAGAGTTTTCTTACAACAATAACTATCAGTCGAGCATCGGCATTGCACCATTTGAAGCATTATATGGAAGGCCATGTAGGTCTCCCAACTATTGGTTGGAGGTAGGAGAACAGGAATTGCTTAAATCTAAAATGGTAGAAGAGGCAGCTGAGAAGATCGCAATGATACAAGAACATTTGCGCACCACACAAAGCCGCCAAAAGAGCTATGCAGAAACTAGAAGAAAAGACTTAGAATTTGAAGTTGGCAATGACGTATTCTTGAAGGTGTCACCTATGAAAGGTATTATGTGATTCAGAAAGAAGGGAAATTAGCGCCGCATTTTATAGGACCTTTCGAGATCCTATAAAGAAACGAACATGTTGCTTACAGACTAGCACTACCCCCACAGCTCAGCTGTACTCACAACGTCTTCCATGTCTCTATGCTTCGTAAATACGAGAGAGACCTGTCTCATGTAATAGATTAATAGTTATTAAAAATCCAAGAAGATGCATTTTATATCGAGAGACCTATGTGCATCCTACACAGAAAAGAACAGGTGTTGCGAACGAAGGTGATACCATTGGTAAATGTCTAATGGAGTCACCACAACGAAGAAGAAGCCTTATGGGAGCAAGAAGCTAAGATCTGAGAAAAGTATCTTGACCTCTTTACCGACTAAGGTACGATGAATTTTAAGATGAAATTCTTTTTAAGGTGGATAAAATGTAATATACTAGCTTTTTTCTGGGGAGGGGGGGTATTTTTTTTCTTTTTGATTATTTAATCATAATCGATCATCAAGTGAGTCATTTTAACCATTTAAACTAAGATATGTGACAATCTGTCCGTTGGATAACCAATCTAAATCATGAATCATTGATCCAAACAATCTAAATTGAATAATAACTGATTAATTTTCAAATCTACCAGTAAAATTATCATATAATAGATATATCATTAAGATCTTGATAATTTCCCATTAGACCACTTGATCTTTCTATGGACGACTATTTAATATATTCCTAGACACAGTATCAATAAAGTCATATAAAAATTTTAACTTGAACAAGGATTAAAAAAAAAAAACTTAGATCTAAGGCAAAAAATTATTGAACCATCAATTTGAACACGTTTTATGGACCCTAGCAGAGTATACTGGCTTCTTATTTCATGACTCTACTAGATATTCAAGATCATGATTTTAAATTATTTTAGCATATGTAAAATCATAAAAAAAATTATCCATATATATTATAACTATACATTTGAGCATAACTCATAGTATTGTACAATTACTTTTTTTTACCTTAAAATTATTTTTCCCATGATATTATTCTATTCTCTTTCTCAAGTTAGTTTTAATCATTTTTAATAAAGTAATCCATACTCTACTTGAGATTTAGAGATTTGAATTTGCAGCATTAGGGTTTTCTTTTATTACATTGAAAATACATTAGATCCCTTTATTCTTTCGGGTTGAACATATACTATTACAACAATTCCCAATAAAGAAGATCGCTACAATCAAGCTTCGGTTACATCTTCGACTTCAAAAGATAAGTAACTTGCAATCCTTTTATTTACTTCATTTGTGTTTTTCTAAGATTGCTCGGAAATCTCAGTGGGTTATTTTGTGGTGAGCCCGTGAAAATCACAAAGTGGGTTTTATTGTGATAGCCCGTAAAAATCACAAGAACTGTATCAGGTTGTTAAGGTGACCCTGTAAAAACCTTGAAATAGTTAAAGCCAAAATTACGAGGGTAGTAATTTTGGGAGTGGAGTAGGTGTGAGTTTAAGAACTGAACCACTATAACTCCTTCTGCATTGGTTGTGATTGATTATTCCAGTTATTGTGAATGCTTTATTTATTTTGATTATCTCTTGCAAGTTTGAAAGATTGATATAAAAAACGTCATGAAATAAAGTTGTCATGTCTAAATCTTTTAGGTGAAGGTTATCCTACGAACTATTTGGAATAAAGGTTTTAATACTCTAAGCAATTGAGATTAATTGTTTATTTATTTCGTATTATATTGAAATATTTGGTATTTTCCTATTCACCCCCCTCTAAGACATTGATAGCTCATCTTTTCAAACATTTAGTGTAAAAGTGAGCCCCACATAAAATTAACTGTACCGTTAAAAATCTTATTCATTAATTATAAATATGGATTGAAGACCTTATATATCTAAATCTATATCATTAAAATTAGGGGAAAGATCATAATAATTGTTATGGAAAAATCCAGAGCACGTCCTATCTGAGGGAGTTATAGTAGAGTTGTAGTGACCTCCGAGTAGCGTGGTTAGGCGAGACGATACTCAGCTTGGTGTTGAGTTGTAGCGACTACTGAGTAGTGAGGTCAGGCGAGATAATGCTTAGCTCAGCTGAACTCCATCTGCTTGAAGTCAGCTCGGACTCAGTCCCGAAGCACAGCGTCGATGTTTCTCACCAAGTAGGGCAGTAAGAGTATGGGTGGAAGAATCGACAAGTCAGTCTGTATGGACACGTGGCCTATGAACCACCCCCAGTAACACATGATCTTGGAATAACTGCATAACCGCCAATAACTGCACGTACGTTAGTCGTTGATAGAGGCTAAGATCGTGCTGAGAATGACGGGCACGTTCGCTCCAGTTGAAAGGTATAAATAGCCATCAAATACACAAGAACAGGTATGCAAATCTCTCACCCAAAACCTACCCATACTACTTAGACCTAGATTCCTAGCCTGACTTTGGCATCAGAGGTCCCCTGCTCTACCCAGGGTCTACTTTATCCTTCTCTTATGCAGGCACACAGGGCTCGACTCAAGTGCTCAGAGCTCGGCGAAAGGTGAACCATTTTTTTGCATCAACATTTTAGCGCCGTCTGTGAGAACGAATCCAAAAAGTCCTTATAACTTAACTAAAAATGTCTAGGGGAAAAAGGAGAGCACTTCCAACGTCGGCAGCAGAACTCGAGCCCGCTAGACAACGACACTCGTCCTCTGTACTCCACAGTGAGTCGGCCCCAACGGGACCGTCTCAACGAACTCGGAGCCAAGGAGGCAAGTATCGAGCACTGCAAAATCAAGTGCAGGCATTGGTTGATGAGATCAATCAAATGAAGTGGCAACAAGCGGCGAGACAACATCCGCCCCCCGATCAAGGAGAAGTCGCTCTAGTAGTAGCAGAGCGACCCGTCCACGTAGGTTCGTAGGTAAGAGCATCTCAGAGTGTGTCAGCCCGGGCCGTAACTCACATACAAGATGCAGCAGCACAGGTCCCGACTTATGTGTCTGAGACCTCGGCCTTAGCCCCGACTGACCTTCGCCATGAATTAGAAAGGAGAAGAAGAGACAGGACACTCGAGGTTTATGCTCCTCGTAAAACGGTTGCTGAGAATAGAGATCCATGGGAGGCTCAGCTTGATGAACTCCAAAACTAGATCAAGAGTATGCAATGAGACCAACAGATGCAGGCTCCAATTGCGGTAGAAGTGATGATGGAGGAGACCGAGCCTCTGTTTACTGGTGAGATTATGGGCGTAACAATGCCTCCGAGGTTTAGGATGCCCCCCATCAACCAATATTCAGGTTTTGGAGACCCGACAAAACACATGGATTCTTATCTCTCGTACATGCAGATTTAGTCGGCATTGGAAGCAATGATGTGCAGAGCGTTCTCCATAACCATCACGGGGGCTGTGAGAAACTGGTATCGGCAGCTCAAGCTGAAGTTGATTAGTACATTCACTGAACTCAGCAGAGCCTTCTTGACGCAGTTCATTGCCGAGAAGAAGAGTTGGAAGTCATCGACTCACCTACTCACCCTCAAGTAGAATAGCGGAGAATTATTAAAAGATTACATTTCTCGGTTTAATGAGGTGGCTTTGCAGGTGGACGATTACTCTGATAAGATGGCTCTGATCGTAATGATCAGCGGACTCAGGGATGGGAGATTCCTCTTCTTAATAGGAAAGAATCCCTCGACCACCCTGAGCGAACTCATAAGTCGAGCACAGAAATACACTAACGTCGAAGAGTTCTTTAGCTTGCGGAAAAATGCCCAAAGCTTGGAACACCCTTTTAAGGACAAGAAGCGTAAGGACGTCTAGTCTCAACCTAGTACGAGCAAGAAGAGAGTAGATGAGGATTTGTCTCGCAGCCAAAGGCCAAGTAGAAAGACTGAAAGCCGATTCAGCTCGTACTCTCCTCTCAACACATCTCCAGAGTAGGTCCTGTTGGAGATCCAGGACAGAAGGCTGTTACATTGGCCAATTTGCATGAAGACGGAAGCAGGTCAGTGAGACAAACCCAAATATTGTCGCTTTTATCGCGACCACTGGCATAACACCACCGATTGTGTCGACCTGAAGGAAGAGATCAAGACCCTCATCTGTAAGGGTCACTTGCGTCAATACAGAAAAGAATAAAAGCAGACTCGAAAGGACAGCTATTAGGCAGAACTACAGACAATAGTACTGAAATTCAGACGATATACGGTGGCCCGTCCGGAGGCGGCGACTCGAACCAAGCCCGTAAAGCTCATGCTCAGAGCATCGATCCCGAACGCTACATCTACTTGGCTGACAGGCTGAGAAAGGAGCTTCGAGTAAGCCCGTGCAGTCTTACGTTTACAGAGGATGACGCGCGTGGGATTCAGCATCCCCATGACGATGCTTTAGCAGTCGCAATAACAATAGCCAATCATAAGGTATACTGTATCCTGGTTGATACTGGGAGCTCAACTGACATTTTATACTCTGAGGCATTCTATATGATGGGTATCGACAGGTCACGCCTCCAACCTATAAAAACCCCGTGCACGGCTTCACAGGCGACAAAGTTATCTCGGAAGGAGAAATCTCTCTCCCTGTCACAGTGGGAGAAGGTTAGAACCAAGTCACTCTATTGGTAGACTTCTTGGCGGTAAATGCACTGTCAACTTACAACGTTATCATTGGGCAACCGTCTCTTAACACCATGAGGGCAGTAGTATCCATGTACCACCTGATGATGAAGTTCCCTGCTGTCGGGGGAGTCGGCTATGTCAGAGGTGACCAGCGAGAGGCTCAGTGTTGCTACTCCACAACGGTTAGAAAGGGCTCAACAAAGCGAGTCTTCACAATTGGTATGCTCGACCTAGAGAGAACACCTTAATGGAGAGTTCCCCCATGGAGGACCTCTTGACCTTCCCACTCGATGATGCTGATCTAACCATTACAGTCCAGCTCGGATCATCATTGAGTGCCGAGCAGCGGGACCAGATGCTAGATTTTCTGCGACAGCACAAAGATGTCTTCACATGGTCCCACCAGGACATGCTTGGCATCGCATCAGAAGTCACGGTTCATAAATTGAATATAGATACAAAGCACAAGCCAGTCAAGTAGAAGAGGAGGACTTTCGAGCCCGAAAGATTCGCAATGATTACTGAGGAAGTCACAAAACTCCTCAACGCCGTCTTCATAGAAGAGGTCCACTAACCTGACTGGATCACCAACGTTGTGCTTGTCAAAAAAGCCAATAGGAAATGGCGAGTCTGCGTAGATTAGTCTGACCTCAACAAGGCTTGCCCTAAGTATAGCTTCCCCCTCCCAAGGATCGACCACTGGTCGACAGCACGGCCAGGCATGAGCTCCTAACGTTCATGGATGCATATTCTAGCTATAATCAAATAGTTATGTACTCCTCGGATAAATAGGAAATGGCATTCATCATAGACAAGGGACTCTACTGCTACCAAGTCATGTCATTCGGGTTGAAGAATGCAGGGGCAACTTATCAACGACTGGTGAACAAGATGTTTGCCCAGCAAATCGGCAAGACCATGGAGGTTTATGTTGATGACATGCTGGTAAAAAGAGTTAGATCAGCTGACCATACCTCGGATCTGGCCGAGGCTATCTCCATCCTCGAAAGTATCAGATGAGGCTGAACTTGACCAAATGTGCATTCGGTGTGGGTTCGGGTAAGTTCCTCGGTTTTTAAGTCAGTCAGAGGGGAATCGAAGCCAATCCAAAAAAGATAAGGGCTCTCCTGGATACGAGCTCGCCTCGGGATTTGAAGGAAATCCAATGCCTCATAGGAAAAGTAGCCGCGCTTAACCACTTCATCTCCTGGGCCACAGGCAAGTGCCTCCCCTTCTTTCAACAGTTGAGGGGTAGTAAGAAGGAAGAATGGACTCTTAAGTGTGAGCAAGCTTTCCAGCAAATGAAGCAGTATTTGGGATCACCCCCGTTGTTATCTAAACTAGAGAAAGGAGAATTATTGTTCCTCTACTTAACCATGTCTTCCACGGCCGTAAGCTCGACACTCGTCAGAGAGTACGGGGGAAAGCAATACCTAGTCTACTATGTTAGCAAGGCATTGATCCCAGCAGAAACAAGATATCTAGATGTGGAAAAAGTCACCTTAGCTCTGATCGTCTCGGCTCGATGACTACGTCCGTACTTCCAGGCACACTCTATAATTGTCCTTACAAACCAACCCCTCCGGCAAATACTGCAGAAGCCCGAAGTGTCTGGACGGTTGACCAAGTGGGCAATCGAGCTTGGCGAGTTCGATATTGAATATTAGCTGAGGACAGCCATCAAAGGATAGGCAGTGGCCGACTTCATAGTGGAGTTTACCGTTCATAATAGTGAGACAGAGTCATCTAGCTTAGACGCACTCATGAGCTCGACAAAGAATCTTACGGTCTCTCTTATCCCTCTGTGTGTTAGGGAGATCAAGGTAGAGGACAAGTGAACGTTGTTTGTGGACGGTTCATCAAACTCAAAGCGAGGGAGAGCAGGGATCATTCTAGTCATGCCCGACTCGACAATAGTTTAGCACACGATAAGGCTTGGATTCCGAGCCTCTAACAATGCAGCAGAATATGAAGCCCTGCCGGTCGGACTCAGGTTAGTAGTCGCCATGGGGGTCCAAGTTTTGAACGTCAAGTGCGACTCACAACTCGTCGTAAATCAGGTATCATCGGAGTATGAGACGAAAGAAGCTAGAATGGTAGCCTACATGAATGAAGCTTGGAGGCTAATGGGGAAATTCTAGGAGTGCCGCATCAGCCAAATACCGAGGGTTGAGAATTCTTGGGCCGACGCCTCACAATCTTAACGGGAGGGATCTATGTCAAAAAGTTTCTAAGTTAATCGAACTCGGGGATCTAACCATTCTAAATTCTTAACAATCATGGAGTGTAGGGTAGTTATCAGCGGATATGTGATGTCATCCACAGGTATTCCCAGATGATGATCTAATACCAACTTTTGTCACGCCTCAAACTCGGAAACCAAGCTCACAAAATTCCCGATCACTGAATCCGGTGCCGAATGCCTTTGTAGTACCCCATTCTCGGCTTCCAACGCCCATACACCAGGTTTTGATTCTGGGATCCTACATGGAGGATTTTTCAACATATGTTTATCTTGTAAGAAGCATAACCACAAGTTTACCCAAATCACAAAGGCAACAACATCATCACATATCCACTAATATAAACATTTGAATACAGTGCTGAAAGGGGAAATACATATATTGAAAATCAAAGCTTTAGAAGAATAACTTCATGCTCCAAGCTCCACGCTGCTGCAACCTAACGCCACTTGCACGCATCTATTGTGCATAAGCTTATAGAAAGCTTAGATGGTGGTGTAAGTGTGTGCACATGATAAGTGCCAAGTATGTAATATCAGAGCAATGTGAAAATATGCCAGTAAGTCCATAAATATCATCAGCCTTAACTAAGCTATATGATGTAAAAAAAACGTAATAAGCCAATATCGTATACTGAGGACACAATGTAGGTCAGTTATGCAATGCGGAGGCATAGTAAGCCCAATATCATATACTGAGGATGCAATGCAATATGCAAATCCTGACGAGTCCACGAATACCGTCAACCTCATCTAGGCCATACAAATGTAGAAACATAGCAACCCAAAATATCATATGCTACAGATGCAATGCAATTTAAGGTGCGAATGAAATGAGTAGACTGGAGTGTGAAGTTGGAATGATAGTACGTAGTATCGCAGGCTACAGGGTCCATCACAAGGGACTTCTATCCAAACTAGTCTTATACCTAAATTTGGAAAGACAGACTCAATATGGTAAACTCCTGATCTTAGGTTAGTAGTGCACCCCAATAGAAATCCTAGTCATTGCGAAGGTACACATAACAACTAGTTTGCACCACCAACCCGAGTGAATAGTGAATGAATAAATGAATGAGTAAGATATTGAGTATGCAACTCCCGCTCAATAAGTCCACATATCAGTACTGTACATCTTTAGGATCATCATCGGGGTCTAGTATACTCTACACACGATCGCTGCCCATTGGACGTGCAACCATGCAAGTGGAAGAGACCTCACTATCCGCCTGGCCAGTAGTCAGCCAATATCTACCCGGTATGTCGATAGCAGACTAATTTATGAGCCGGTTAAACTTAGACTAGCTATGCCCCCTACCCTCAGGCAGGTAAGGTCACACCCCCTTCCAACCAACCACGATACAGTGGGAAACATGGCCTACTAGTATTACGCACTCGTGCACTCATATATCCACTCAGTCTAGATATTGGAGTGTCTCCTGGCCACTAAGGTTTGGGGACTTTCACCTAGGGACATCTATAGCACCCCATGTAGAAAAATATTTTCAGTGTCCCATCTGGGCATCCACGATATGCCTGTGGAGGACACAACCCCGATATTGTTAGGGCGTACAGTAGTCATATCATAAAATACAAGATAAATGAATCACGTAGTCCAATCATGAATCAATCCTGTGCATACCGTTTGCTTATGTGGGACAACTTCGCCTATCAGCGAGTACCATAAACAATCAACCCAATGACACATGCAATGGTCAATCACATCTCATAACAAACATGCAAATGATGCTTATGGGCATATATCATGATGCTATGCTATCACATACTCATAATAGGTATCGATAACTGGCATCGATAATCAGCATCGATAATCAGCCTCGATAATCAGCATTGATGATCAGCATCGGCCTCGATAATCAGCACCGATAATCAGCATCAATAATCGGTACCGATACAGTATCGATAATCGGCCTCGATAATCAGCATCGATAATCGGCCTAACAAAGGGCCTAAGGGAAGGTCACAATGTGGACATTTAACCATCATTGCCCATCAATGTGGACATTTAACTAACATTACTCCCAAGGAGTGGCCCACATAAAGCCAGACATATAGTGGGCCCATGGCCTCACACAAGGGCCTAATATACATCACCATGGGCCTCACTCTCAAGGGCCTAATACACATCACGATGGGCCTCACTTATGGGCTACATATGCATCACATTGGGCCTCGCTCATGGACCTCATATACGTCACAATGGGCCGTGATACATGGGAATCATATACATCAAATGAGCTGCAATATATGGGCCTTATATACATCAAATGGGCTGCAACAATGAGCCTTATATACATCAAGTGGGGTGCAATACATAGGCCTCATATACATCAAGTGGGCCGCATCACATGGGCCTCATATACATTACAATAGGCCACATCACATGGGCTCCATATACAACACATTAGGCCTCACTCATGGGTCACATACACAACACGTCGGGCCTCACTCATGGGCCACATATACAACATGTTGGGCCTCACTCATGGGCCACATAGGCATCACATTGGGCCTCGCTCATGGACCACATATGCACCACAATTGTAAGACCTATATCTTAAACCGTACCATTCCATAGGCTTTCACGGTCCTCCTGGTCGAATTTCGGCAACCCTCGACTTGTATTTGATGTTTACGCGTGAACCTAAGTTGAGTCCTACATATCAAAGTCGACTCAACTCGAAACTTGTATCCTTAGAGACCGTGCCGTCGCCGCGGTTCCAACGCCACGATTCGTGCACCGATCCGATACCTAGGCCAGGATAGTGGACCCGCGTTCATTCTGAAGAAATGCCGCGCATGTGAATTCCGAGAGAATCTCTACGACTTATCCCATCAATCAATCAATCAATCAAGTACACATCATACCACAAGTACAAGCAACCCATCCCTTTCCCATTCCTAAAGTCAACTCTCTCTCTCTCTCCACCCATCCCTTTCTTACATCTCCATCACTCCACCCATCACCCATCACTTCATCTCTTATCAATCCATCACCTCTCTCTCTCTCATTCTCTAAGAAATCTCCCAAAACTCCCAAGAGAGCTTCCAATGTCCAAGCTCCCCAAGCTTTCCCAAAAACTAAGTGTGGTCCACTTTCTCACCCTCTCACCTCTCATCTCAACCCTTCATTCTTCATCAACCTCCATTAAAATTAAAGGTAAGAAGCATAGGAGTCTAAGGAGCTAAAGAAGAAGGTCGATAGGTGGGCAATCCACCGTTAATTTAAATTTTAGGGCCCACTTGATGTGGGACCCTCATGATGTAGGCATTGTATAAGGGTGGGCCCATTAGTGACTGGGTCCCCCCCCCTTTCACGCTGTTCTCCCTTGCCTTTTCTCTCTCTTTTTTTTTTAATTATGTGATAATGATGTATGTGGCCTACCTGATCTAGGTCGTCCATGTGTTAGGCCCCACCTCACTGCCTATCTAATGGACGAGCCTGGACTAGATGAAGCAAAAACACAAATGACAGCTGATCTAAAACTATGGTGGGCCACCACGTGAGCCCCATTCATTGCATGTGTGCAACCGTCCACTCATGTGGGGTCTACCATGTTGGATGTGTATGACATCCAAACCGTCCATTCATGTGGGGCCTACCATGGTGGTTGTGTTTCATCAGGCCGTCTGTCCAGCATCTCTAGACGCTAGGCGCTGATGCTCCCACCCTCCCATACACACGTATATATATATATGATATAATATTATATAATATAATATTTTATATTAATCAATGATATGGTGGGCCACTCCCACGTGGGACCCACCATACCTACAGCAGCTATATAACAGCTGTATTAACGTTAGCTGCAACCGACGTGAGGTGAAATCCTCACCATCCAGAGGGACTCATCGCTGATGGATGGATTTCATCCAACTGTCCATCCATTTGGCTTGCCCGCCATGGTGGGCCACGCTCCTAGACCCCACCATGATGCATGTGTAGTATCTATACCATCCATCTGCTAGATGCTGGGCTACTAGCCCAGTAGTCCAGCCGCATGGATGTCATGCACGGCCCTGCCATGATGCTTGTGTTGTATCCCTACCATCCATCTGTTTATGGATGTGGGGGCGGGAGAGGGGCCATCGTGATGTATGGGTTTTGCCACACCCACCCAGTACGCTGGATGGGTGGGATCCACCATAGATGTATGCATTTTATCCATCCGTCCATTTAGACGGTGGCAGTAGGGGCCCACCATTGATGGATGTATTCCATCCAACCGTCCACCCATCTAACTTGTTGGCCACATGCGTGGACATCACCATGATGTATGTGCTGCATCCATGCCACCCATCAGTGGGCCTCATGATGTCAGTAGTCCTGTGGGACCCGCTGCTGTATGTGTTACGTCTAAACTGTCCATCCATTTGGTAAGACCGTCTCAGGGCTTGAGACTAAAAATGAGATAGATCCAGTTATCAAGTGGACCACACTACAGAAAACAGTGGTGTTGAACATCTATCATTGAAACCCCATTTTGGGTTACAGAAGGTTTGGATCAATATGATATTTGTTCCTCCCCTTGTCCAGGTCTTTGTGACCTTGGGAATAGACTGGATGGGAAATAAATAATATGGTGGGCCCACTGGAAATTCAACTGTGGAAATCATTATCACCACTGCCATTTGTGGTATAGTCTAGATGATCCTTTGGATATGATTCTTTTTTTTTTTTAAATAATGCTCTAAAACGATCTCTAGCAATAAATGAATGGTGTGGTTGGTTTGGGCCCATTTGTACCGGCCCATTTGATTCGGCCCATTTGTATCAGCCCATTTAATTTGGCCCATTTGTACTGGCCCATTTGATTTGGCCCATTTGATGCAATTGAGGCCCTTGATGATGTATATTAGGCCCTTGTGCGAGGCCATGGGCCCACTGAATGTTTGGCCCTATGTGGGCCACTCCTTAGGAGTAATGTTGGTTAAATGACCACATTGATGGGCAATGATGGTCGAACGTCCACATTGTGACCTTCCCTTAGGCCTTATTAGGCCCAACCTCGTCATTCTCTAGTGGGTTAACCCAAACGATTAGGCCCCATTGATATTACTTGATCCATTATCGGTCGTCCACCTATGGACCCCGCCTTACGTCAAGGTTAATTATCGATGCTGATTATTGATACCGACTAGTGATGCCGATTATGAGTTTGTGACAACATAACATCATGATACATGCCCATATGCATCATCTGCATGTTCGTTATGAGATGTGATTAGCCATTGCATATACCATAGTGTAAGCAGTTTATGGGACCGCCTGATAGGCGGAGTTATTCCACATGAGCGCACTATATGTGCAAGATTGATACATGATTGGACTGTGTGATTCATGTACTCTACATTTGTGTGATCGTGATTATTGTATGCCCTAGCGACATCAGGGCCATAGCCTCCACACGCACATCGTGGATGGCCGGATTGGATATTGAAAATATTGTTTCTAGCATCGGGGTGCCATAGATGTCCCTGGGTGAAAATCTCTAAACCCGATGGTACCAAAGGATGACTCCAATGTCGAGACCGAGTGGAAACATGAGCGCCCGAGTGTCGATGTCATGGTCGGTTGGAAAGGGGTGGTGGCCTTACCCGCCTGAGGGTAGGGGCATTGCTATGTTGAGTATGACCAACTAGTAAATAGGTCCGTTATCGATGTGCTGGATAGGTATTGGCAGACTATTGGCTAGGCAGATAGTGAGGTTTCTTACGCTCACTTGGACTGCGCGCCTGGGAAAGGGGCAGTGCCATTTGGAGTGTACTAAACCCTAGTGATTATCCAGAGTAAGAACTATACTGATATTTGATGTTCAAGCGGTGAGCCGCATTGACATATGGATTTGGATGAGGACTGGTGTGCTTGAGTTACATCTTGCATCGCATGGCCTTGGTATGACCGATATCATTCACTCCTTACATCGCATGGTCTTGATATGGCCGATAGCACTCATGCCTTGCATCGCGTAGCCTTAGTACGACTGATGACATTCATGGACTTACCGGCATTTTCGCATTACTCTGATATTTAACTTGTATTTCTACCATATGTACACACTTTCACCACCCTCTAAGCTTTTTATAAGCTTATGCACGACCATTGCGTACAGGTGACGCGAGGCAGTAGTAGTTCAGGAGCAGGAGCATGCTGCAGAGCTCTAGAGTTTTGGCTTTATTGTCTTGTATTTCCCTTCATACGCATTGTACCTTAAAGTTTTTTTATCATAGTGAATTTTGTGATGGTGTTCTTATGATTATTGTTTGTGGGTTATGCTTATGGTTATGCTCATTATAAATCAAATTGATGTTAAAAATCCTCCTTGTAGCATCCTAGGATCGGAACCTGGTAAATGGGTGCCGGGAGCCGGGAATGAGGTTCTACGGAGGCTGTTGGCGCCAGATTCGTTGATCAGGAATTTTGTGAGCCCGGTTTTCGAGTTTGGGGCGTGACAACAATGGGCCGCAATACATGGGCCTCATATAAATCAAATAGGCTGTAATATATGGGCCTCATATACATCAAATGGGCTGCAACAATGGGCCTTGTATACATCAAGCAGGCCGCAATACATGGGCCTCATATACATCAAGTGGGCCGCATCACATGGCCCGCGTCAATGGGCCTCATATACATCAAGGTGGGCCTCATGGATGGGCTACAAATACATTAAGGTGGGCCTCATCTCATGGATAGGCCACAAATACATCACGGGGTGGCCCATGCAGCGCCATCCAGATCGACAGTGTGCATACACAGCACATACATCGGGGAGGGCCCACGCAGCACCGTCCAGATGAACGTTGTGCATGAACACATGCATCATGTGAGCCCATGCAGCACTGCCCAGATGGACGGTGTGCAGATACAACACATACATCAAAGGGGCTCACACAGCACTGCCCATCGTGGAGGGGCCCACCAGCACGTCCAGCCCGCTGGACGGTCTGGATGAATGGACAGTGTGGAAGACACATACACCTAAGAGCCCACAGGGCCGTTGATGCTGTATACAGTAGCTAGATGGCTGGTGTACACCAGCCATCCAACGTCCAGGTAGGTGGGTCCCACGTGGGGCCCACCAAATATACATGAATATAAATATATTATATTATATTAGATATTATAATATGATCTGCTTAGACGTCCAGCCCTGGACGTCCATTTGACGGACGGTCTGGGATATAATATACACCTCGTGGTGAGATCCACCGTCCACGTGGTTGGACGGTGTGGATCTCACACACCCCATGGTGGGCCAGAAAATTTGCTGATGTGTTCCAGCGGCTAGATGTTGATGGATCTCCATCGTCCAGATGGATGGTGGGCCCAAAATACCTAAATCACGATGGATCTCACCCACATCCAGACCGCTGGACGGTCTGGATCAAATAGATGGACGGCGAGAGAAATATATACATCTCATGGTGGGGTCCACATCGTCGTGGCCCACAAGTTTCGGATCATTTTATATTTGTGTGTTTCCTCCAATCTGGCCTATCCAAACGGACTGTCAGGTGGGCCCACCGGCGAATGGCATGGATAAAATACATTCATCATGGTGGGATCCATCCGGGTGGGCCACACGGCCACATCACCATCAAGATAAGAAAGAGAGGGAGAGAAAGAGAGATAGAGAGAAAGACGGTGTAGTGGAGGGACCCCGCCACTATGGGCCCCTTCTAGATCACAACACATACATTAAAGTGAGTCCCATCATAAGTGGGCCCTCAAATGAAATTCAACGGTGGATCACCCACCGATTCCGCTTCTTCTAGGCTACATGGATTCCTTAGCTCCTAGGCTTCAACTTTAATGGAGGAAGATGAGGATTGAAGGGTGGAGATGAGAGTTTAGGGGTAGGAAATGGGCCACACACAAAGCTCTCCTTAGAGCTTGGACAGTCCTCTCGTGGGATTTGCTTGGAATGAAATGAGAAATGAGAGAGGGAGGAGTGGTGATGGAATGAAAAAGGATGGGTTCTCTTGACTTTGGTAAGAAAAGAATGGGCTAAGCATGGGTTACTTTGACTTTGGGTGAGAGAGGGATGGGTGTGTGATGGATGTGTACTTGACTAGTACATTAATTGATTGATGTGAAAGGTTGTAGAGATTCTCTCAGAATTCACAACGCGCAACGTTTTCCTCTAAATAAAAGCGGGCGCACAACTCCTGGCCTGGGCATCACATCAGTGCGCGAGATGAGGTGTTGAAACAGTGGCGATGGCACGGTCGTAAGAGTACAAGTCTCGGGTCGAGTCAACTCGGGATGACAGCGCACGACTCATGGTCACGCGTAAATGCCGATTACAAGTCGCAGTTTGGCGGAATTCAACCGAGAGGACTGTGGAAGTCTACGGAATGGTACGGTTTAGGATACGGGTTTTACAGTTTAGTACGCGATAAGGCTTAGATTTTGAGCCTCTAATAATGAAGCAGAATATAAAGCCCTACTGGCCGGACTTAGGTTAGCAGCCGCCATGGGGGTTCGAGTTTTGAACATCAAGTGCGACTCACAACTCGTCATAAATCAGGTATCATTGGAGTATGAGGCGAAAGAAGCTAGAATGGTAGCCTACCCGAACGAAACTCGGAGGATAATGGGGAAATTACAGGAGTACTGCGTTAGCTAAATAACGAGGGCTGAGAATTCTTAGGCTGATGCACTTGCCAAGCTTGCTTCGGTGACTGAAGGGAGAATTTCAAGATTCATCCCGATGGAGTTCTTGAGTAAGCCAAGCATCGACGGTCACGAAGTCATCTAACCCATGCACATGATATCGAGTTAGATGGTTCTTAAAGGACAGTAAGGTTCCAGAGTACAGGTTAGAAGCCCGACGCCTAAGGATTGGATCAGTACAATACACTATTATCGAAAACACCTTCTACAAGAAGGGGTTTTCCCTGCCGTATCTGAGGTGTCTGCGACATGACGAGGCAGAATATGCGATTAAGGAGATCCACGAAGGAATATGCAGAAATCATTCTGGGGGCAGAGCTCTGGCACGGAAGATCATTCGTTAAGGATACTATTGGTCGACAATTCAGGCCGACTCCAGATATTTTACTTGGAAGGTCCTTACTGAGTTGTCAGTTTGGCAAAACTTGGTTCTTACCGACTCGAGAGCTTGGAAGGGCGACCCCTGCCGCACCTGTGGAATGCCGAGCATTTGAAAATTTACTACTCCTAAAGGGATCAATGTAAGGGTTGGCTCACCTCATCATAAGTCTACTATTTTAATAAAAGTCACGTCTTTCTGCAAAAAACTATCTAGTGTTATGCAATCTACAGGGGACCCCCATGGGAAATAAAGTCCTGCGGTATAGTCGGTCATCTGGTCAACTCGTTTTCCAAATACGCTACGAAGGACCATCTCTCATGTGCAGAGACGGAATCCTTTAGCAGGTAGACTCTTATAGAAAAGATCGGCCCGTCATTCGACAAATCAACAATCATCAATCATCATTCAACCATCGATATTTAAAAATCATCATCCAACCATCAACATTCAGAAATCACCATCCAAAAGCATCCAAAATGACCCTAATGCATCATAATATCCTCTAAAATCAACTAGAAAATAAAAGGCGAGGGGTAAAGGCTAATTGGCGGGAGGAAGGTTGGTGCCGATGAGTTGAGTGTCAGGAGGAACCTCGGAGTCAGGAACTCAGCTGGAGGGAGCGCCTTCGGCCGGTTCCCCCAGCGTCATCGGCAACGCGAGTGTCAAGGCTGAGGTCCAGATATAAATCCCGGACATCATCTATACAAGCGTTGTAGCCACAGTAGTAGAACTTGTTGGCCTCGATAGTCCTTTCCACTGAAGACTTGTATTATTCAATGGCAGTAGCGACCATTGAGGCAACCAAGGCCTCAAATTCAACGCGCTAGGCCACCTTAGCTTTCTCAACCTCGAGCTCCAGCTAGGCAACAGCATCAATCTTTGCTTACCCCAACTCGGCCGCCAACCGAGCGTTATCCTCCTTCACCAAGCCGAGATAAGCCTTGATCTTCACGAGCTCAGACTCGGCAGCATCGTAGTGGGCTTGGAGCTCGTTGATGTCCCCTTGGTACAACAGTTCCCTTACCTTCTCCTCAACTAACAAGCTATGAAGCTCCTCCCGCTCCCCCCGAAGCACTTCGACTTCACCCCGGAGAGTCTCAATCTCCTCATCCTTCCTAGTCACTTCTTGTAGTCTCTCTCGAGTCGACAGGAACATGGGCAGTGACTGAACCGAGAGCGTAAGTTAGGAACAATCCAAAACTAGATAAGAGAAAAATCACGTATGAGAGTTATCTTATAGCAGACAGAGGCAATGTCGTTGATAAAAGGCTCATGTCGATGAGTGAGGAGTTCAATGATCTCCTCTTCAGGGACATGCTTCGCCACCCAATTGACCAAACTGGACATGTGATAGCCCGGTGGGAGTCTTCCAGTTTCAGGGAGAGGAGCAGACCTTGCTACCTCCCACTACCACTGGCAGCCAAGACCTGAGCCTCGGCCATCACGGCGCCTTCGTCCCTTGGAGGGGAGAGCATCCCTCCGGCAGATTGACCGGCCCCCTCGTGCTCGGAAGAAGAAGGGATCGCAATGGGAGGATGTCTGCAGGTAGTCGAGGGTGCCTCAAGGGCTTGGGTTGAAACAACATCAAGTCAGATTGTTGGGGTAGGAGTGACCCCAACCCCAGAAGCAACCATAGTCTCAACCTCCATAGTGATGTCGGGAACTGCGGCAACAGAAACCTCAGCTTGAGGAGTCTCCTTCCTCTTTCGAGTGGTAACTTTCACTCAGGGTTCGAAAAGTAAAATCTCCTTGAGTGGTGGGGGCTTCCTCTTTCTGAATCCGGAAGCTTTGACCATAACTATACAAGCAGTAAAAGTTGAGAAAACCTCTGAGTCTATAAAATTTCAACGTGATGATATGATACTAACTTAAAGCAGAAGGGAGAGGCTTGAGTTTGCAAGGCCCGTACTGGTGAAGATTATCCGGGGTGATCACGTAGTGCTAGACGCGTTGCTCTTCCGTGAGCAATCTCGCTCTCACAACTTGAGTCTTGAGAAGAGAGGAGAGCTGGGGGGGCTCCCTTTGGGTATTCTACAAAGAAGAATAAAGATCGGTCAGAATGGCACAGGTCGTACAGGTCGAAAAACTAAGGAAGGAACGAGCATCTCCTAAAATCCGACCTGGGGTGAAGAATCTATTCTGAGTTCGGCCGCGGGTGCTTCCCATTCCCCCGAAGCCCAGAACCACTTGTTCTTCCAATCTTTGTTGGAAGAAGGAAGTCTGAGAATAAGGCCTGAACCCTGATGGCCCCTGGCAGCGAAGTAGTACCAACACGGCTCGATACAGTCATGTTTAGCTTGGTAGAGCGACAAGAACGTTAGCTCCTGTTTCTTGGCGTGGTGTCATATCATATACGATGCCATTAAGATTCACCAGGCGTTAGGAACAAGTTGGACAGGGGCTAAGTTTAAGCGTGCTGTCACGACGCGCAAGAAGGGGTGTAGTGGAAGTTGAAGCCCACATTGCAGAGCACAGATGAAGATGGTGACATCACCCTTAGTGGTGTCACCAGGGGCGTCATGGGGTACAGGGGCTCGTATGTGTACAGACTCAGGGATCTGGAATTCCTCGCGAACCCAAGCCCTTTGAAACTTGACAAGCACTGAGCCCCCAGGGACAAGCTCCACGGGTCAGCCACCTGAAGGCCCGGCGATAGCCCTTCCCATCGGGTCTCAAGGTATCCTTTTTGTGCCCTTGGGGCAGGCACTGACCTTAGGGCCCTTACCCTTTTTGGGCCGAGGATGGAGGGGTACCACTTCCAAAGGACCCTCTGAGGCTTCAAGCTTAGAGTCCGAGCTCTCCGGCCAGGAATCACCTTCGTTCGCGCATCCTTCCCAAATCTCACCTGATCCATTCGACATTGCAAATTGAAAGAAAAAAAAACTGAAAGAAGGTCGAGAGAAGGAAAGACTCACCGAAAATCGCCTGCTTCAGAGAACTTCTGCAGTAAGCGCCTTCAAGAAAGTTTTTTTTTTTTTTTTTTAAAAAAAAACAAACAAAGTTGCTCTAAGGGGATTACAGTTTATATAGCCTAAGGTTGCCATTCGCAATCATGATAAATAGTTGTCCCCGAAGCCAAAGCGTCTCAAGCCGAGCTTGCAAGATACATGGCGACAGGCCATTAGCCAAGGAACACCGAGCCACGTGCTGCTAACATCGAGTAATCATAACAACTCCAGTCCGTCCTTTGGAGTCCATGCGGTAGCCCCACAGTTACCCCAATGATTTAAATCTACAACTGTTGCCATGTGTTCAGCAGCTACGGGCTCGTAGTTGAAGAGCCGTAGTAACACACCACCTTGATAACAGGGAATCATAATTGTGACCGTACGTTTTAACTGAGCCGACTCTTCATAGCATAAGGTGTCACGGATCATTTCCCCATGTATTTACTCCCTGAGTACGAGTTCGTACTCAAAGAGTAGAGGGCTTCTATTATGGAAAAATCTAGAGCACGTCCTATTTGAGGGAGTTGTAGTAGAGTCGTAGCGACCTCCGAGTAGCGAGGTCAGGCGAGACGATACTCAGCCTAGTGTTGAGTCGTAGTGACTACCGAGTAGTGAGGTCAGGCGAGATGATGCTTAGCTCGGCTAAACTCCGTCCGCTTGAAGTCAGCTCAGACTCAGTCCCGAAGCACAGTGTCGATGTTTCTCACCAAGTAGGGCAGTAAGAGTATGGGTGGAAGAACCGACGAGTCAGTCTGTGTGGACACGTGGCCTACGAACCACCCCCAATAACACACGATCTCGGAATAACCGTATAACTGCCAATATCTGCACATTTGTCAATCGCGGTTAGAGGCTAAGATCGTACCGAGAATGACGGGCACGTCCGCTATAGTTGAAAGGTATAAATAGCCATCAAATACACAAGAACAGGTACGCAAATCTCTCACCCAAAACCTACCCACACTATTTGACCCAGATTTCTAGCCTGTCTTTGGCATCGAAGGGTCCCTTGCTCTAGCTAGGGTCTCCTTTGTCCTTCTCTTGTGCAGGCACATAGGGCTCGGCTCAAGTGCTTAGAGCTCGGCGAAGGGTGAACCAGATTTTTGCATCAACAATAATGATATGGACTATTAAATCGATGATCGGGTCCAATCCAACCGCTGATCAAATGATTAATAAACCAATTAAAGGATTAGATTTAAGAAAATTTAAAATCTACTTGATCTAACGTTAGATCGGATCATCTCATCAAAGATTAATTAAGACCATTGGACCAAAATCGTGGAAAATACGAAAATAAATGGTCGGATTGGATGGATCTAAATATCTAATTGTCTTTAAAGTAGATCTTGATCCTAAGCCAAACTTAACAAAGATTAATACCTTTGATCTATGGTTAGAAAAATGGTAAATGGACTATATACGACTCAAATCTAAGAAATTAAGGACTTGATTAACCGATTTAATGGACTAATGTAACAATCTTAGGATCTTACTCATTTTTGCAAGTGTTTTAAGAAAATTGACACTAATTAAGGAATAAATTAACTTGATGCTTGTATTCTAGCTATGATTTTTAAAAAATGAAACTTTTTTTTGGATCATAGACCCGAGTGAAGTCATCAGATCCATTAAGAAATTATTAAAAGGCCAAAATAGTCAAGTAAGGAATGGACATTATGGGTAAGTAGTCACTATCACAGGATTTTCCCTCATGCATTAGATAACATTACATACTTAATTTTGCTTAACTTTTATAATCTGTTAATATTTGTTTAAGTATGCAACTGGCTTGTATTCGATATGTCATTTTGAGAACACTAGACAACTCGAGGATCAAGTTATCCCTTAAATTCTTGAGCAGAGTTCCCAATGGAACCTGAGTTGGTACCAATAAGGTCTCCTCCTTGGACTACGGTCGAGGCTAGGGAAGGAGTTTTGCTATCTCTACAGTAGCCCACTCATTGTTGGACTATACAGTTACACATGATACGTGAGATACCTCAAGTCAGTGTTCACACAGGATGTGAGTAAACTCATACACGTGTTGGGCTCGTATGGATCTTGGTCGGATGGGTGTTAGCGGGATGGACGTTGTGCATAGTTATGACCCTGGTTATTCACTAAAGAAAATGTTTATGTGGTAATGTGGCATACTAAGATTTTTATATATGCACTTGAATCATGCCTATGTTGTAAAACTTGAATCATTCCTATGTTGTAAATCATGCGTACAACTACTTACTGGGATGTTAGCCCATTCTATTGATTGAAAAATCATGCAAGACAGGGAAATGAAATGGAGTCTCTGTGTGTGGAGTGATGACTTTAAGAGGTGTGCTCTTGGAGATTTACTGCGATAATAAAGAATTTTTCATTTTATATTTATTTCTTTTAAATAATGATGTATGAACTTGTGTTGGATATCAGCCAATAAATAATTGATACTTTTGACTAGATGCATAATAATTAATTAAGTTTATTATTTGTGATGATTATTATGGTTATGTGTATAATATTATCCCCTCTCCATCGAGTCACACCCTTGACTCGGTGACTGAGACAAGCGAACCTGGGTTTTCAAAACCAGGGTGTGACAAGGTTGGCCGAAGCTCCATAAGATATAAAAATTTTAGTTACTGAAAACTTGACCTAGGCTGATCTCGGGCTGACCCGAGATGTTTCGGTTGGCCGAAGGTGTGGTTGGGCTGGCTAAACACCCTTGATTTTTCAAGTAAAATTAGCCACAAGTTAAAGTTTGGAAGACCATAATGTTGCACTTTATCTTATGGTTTTCTCTAAAATTATCTTTGCCTGTAGATTGGCATACAATTGATCATTCTCTTGAAATCGTTCTGAACCTTCTACTCTAGAGATGTTGAGTTGCGTTTTAGTCTTGAAGTGTATAAGAGAACTGAAGTGTGTTGAAGTTCCATACATTATACATTTTGTCTACAAAATTTGACAAATAGTTGTGTGCTTAAAATATTAACACTTACAAAAAGGATGACGACTTTGTTTAACAAGTGGGCATACACTATAGTGAGAATGATAAGAAAAAATTGGTATTTAAAGTAAAAGATGGATGAGATAAGTGAGCCATGAATGGGTGATCCAAAGACATGTTCTAATGGTTAGAGCCGCGAAGATGAGAAACAAACATGACGTTACACGTTGAGGTTGATGTTGATATGTAATGGAGTCCACCTTATACTTCACCCACTCCAATCAACTTCCTCTAGGACGTCTTAAAAACACAATTGAGATGCCAGGTGAGTTTGTTAACAGACAAGAGATTGAAATAAAAATTAAGAATACAAATAATATCATATAATGTTAAATCTTAAGATATATCAATAGAGCTAACATGAGTAATAGGAGTGATATCAACAGTGAGTAATAGGACAGGTTTGGCATTAGAAATGCATGTGTAACATCCTGGATTTTCAATAGTTTGAATTTATAAAAATCCGTGAAAATTTTCGATATAATTATCCCACATTGTCACTTATTGGCCCTTAACACTCGAAGTGAGCCTATACATGGGTGGTACCGGTAAAGAATTGCACAAATTTAATAAATCAATCGTAGAAAGCCATTGAATCCGCCTGATCACTTAAGTATCGAGTTTAGCCTTGTGATTTGTTCACATAAGGCCCAAATTTAGCCGACCTATCACTGACTAATCAAGACGACCACAGCTAGATTAAAGATCTACCTAAAGATGAGACAACTAAGGGTCGGATCGTAATTAACAAATCAAAATGAGCCAATTATCTATATAGCCTACGAACCAACAGTTTATAGTGATTATGACTAAATCACCATTTTCACTAATTGCGAATAGGTCACACTATGAACATAGTTAATCCAAACCCTAATCATTGCGCATAAGAAATCTTGCTACCTAATTCATTCTAGAAATGCCTTGATTTTCCAAACGAGCTCTGGACTGCTCATTAGTAGGCCACTAGTTTCGAAACTATAGAATAATGTTCGTCTTACTGGGCTTGACGTCCATCGCGAGACGTCCAGTCGAGATTGTGACTCGAATCGCTCAACTTGGACTTACAAGTTCGGTGCATGAGTTGTGCGAATATTCTTGAAATTTACCAAGAACTTAAGTCACTTATCTACGTTTGGTCTTTGCTCAAGTTATAGCTTCGGACCGTTAGATCACGGCTAAATATGGGGCAACAACCTAGAGTAATGTCATTCACAGATCAGTATAGTTGTAGGCCCAATCAATAGTCAGTAATCGTCGAACAGACTTCTAATCATACCCGTCGGTCGACGCATCCAAATGGCAAGCCGATTGTGTCTATGAGTAAATCATCGCTAGGGCCAACTATCCAACGGTGGGTGTCTACTCCTATGCCCCATAGTAGCCCCTAAATGGTAGAAAAACACTCCCCTAGGGCTAGTATAGTAAAAACCCAGCCCTCAAGGCCATTTACATCAAATCTGGCATTATATAAAGGCCTTATTTGAGCATCCTCTCCTCCCATACTAATTCATGCCCTAGAGCAAGAGAAAAAGGGAGAAAGGGAGAAGAGAAAGAGGAGAAAGGAGAAGAGAGAGAGAGCTTGGGGTGTGAGTGTTGGTGCACTTCCGTCCTCACATCCTATCTTTAGCCGCCTCGCCGTAACAAGAGTCATCGTCGAAGCTTTCCTGACAATAAATGGAGGTAAATGTTGAATTTCACTTGTAATCTAGGGTTTTAATACTTATTTGTCTCTATTCTCAAATGTAAGGCCTGTATCCTAGTCCGTACCATTCCTTAAGCTCCCGCGATCCTCCCCGTAGAATTCCGGCAACCTGCGACCTGTAGACAGTATTTGCGCGCGACCTTAAGTCACATCCTATATATCTGAGTTGGCTCAACTCGAAACTTGTATCCTAGCGACCGCGCCGTCGCCTCGGTTCCAACGCAGTGACTTGCGCACTAATGCGATACCCAGGCCAGGAATTGTGGACCCGTGTATATCTCTAGGAGATGCCACTCTTTGTGAATTCTGAGAGATTCTATAGAATCTTTACCCACCTTTCACATCACTAGTCAAGTACACATCCCATCACTAACCATGCTTTCTTTCTCTCTAAGACAAGCAACCTATCTCACACCCCCCCTAAGTTAACTCTCATGTCACTCACACCCATCACTCCATCCTATCTCCCTTACAACCACTATTCTTTCTCATTTTCTCTACCCACTACCCAAGCAACCTAAGGAGAGGGGTAAGAACGTCCAAGAATTCCAAGGAGAAAAGAACCCAAGATCAAGGCCCACTTTCCTACCCCCAAATCTCACCATCCAACCCTTCAATCTTTATCATCCTCCATCAAAGAGAGAGCTTAGGAGCCAAGGATTCCAAGGAGCTAAAGAAGAGGACCATAGGTGGGTGTTTGTAGGATTAAATTATGATTTTAATGATGGGCCAAGTGGGGCCTACCAATTGATGGTATGAATCCTATTTTGGACCCAAGGTGTTGCCAATAGCCCACCATAATTCATATGTTTGATCCATGATGGGGCCATTCTCCATGGACCCGACCATGATGTTTATTTGATATACATCTTGCAAGAGGTCATCTAGACCTTAAGTTTGTGGTGGGTATGGTATCCCCACTTGATTTCCTTATTTGTGGGCCCACAGGATTTGGGACCCAATATGATGTATGTATTGTATTATAAGGGAGGGCTCATAGTGGCGGAGCTCCTCCCCTCTACACGTCCTACTCTCTCTCTCTCTCTCTCTCTCTCTCTCTCTCTCTCTCTCCCCTGTTGATGGCCTGCCTTGATGCAAGTATTTAATCCGCGCTGTCCAAACCAGTGAATGCCCTTGCTATCCATCTAGTGGACGCCCTTGCTGTCCACCCAGTGGGGATGCCCCTGCTGTCCAGCAAGCCCAAATTAAGGGAGAAAACAAAAATATTAGCTTGATCCCAAGCTTAGTGGGCCACATGCATGGACCCCACTTGGATGTATGCATCCATGGCATCCAGCAACAGGGCCCACTATGCTGCCCGGTGTAAGCCTGCATGAGGTCAGTCATGCAGGCCTGCTATATAAGGAAAACACAAATATCAGCTTGTTTAGAAGAGGGGTGGCCCACTCACGTGGACCCCACCTTGATGTATGTAATGAATCCACACTGTCCAGTCTGTGAGGCTATTTTAGAGCGTCCATCTGCCGGACAGATCCATCATGCAACCAGGCCCACTGTGATGTACATATAAACCTGCCAGGCCCATCTAATTTAGAGGGAGGTATGGCGTCGGCCCACCTCCTAGGTGACTCACACTCAAGTGGGACCCACCACGTATGTATGTGTTTATCCAGGCCGTCCATCTGCTGGACGCCCAAACAGGGCCAGCAACCCAGCAGGATGGTTGGGCCTACCATGGTGTTTGTGTTATAACCATGCTACCCATATGTATCAGGGCCCACCCCCTGGTGGGCCATCCACAGGTGGGGCCCACCTTCTATGATTATTTCATCCAGGTCGTCTATGAAGCCTGACCGCCTAGTAAGGCCAGCATGCACAGCTGGGCTGACCGTCCAACTGTGGCCCACCTGCTGCATGTGTTTTACCTCCACACTGTTCATCCGATGAGGCCCATTGATGATGTGTGAGGCCCACCTTACCTATGAATTTTATCCAGACCGTCCATCCAATTTTCCATATCATTTTAGGCCACGGGCCTGTAAATGAGATAGATCCAAAGCTCCATTGATCCATCATTGAAACCCTCTTAAGGCCACTGTGATGTTTGTGAGAAGCCCAGCTAGGGGCTATGAGGCCCATTGATAAGGCCCACCTTGTATTTATGTGTTCCATCTAGTCCGTCCAGCAGGTCCAGCGGTACTTTTAGGCTAACCGCCCACCATATGGCCCACCTTTCTGTGTGCGTTGTTAAGCCATGTTGGCCATCGATGTGGGGTCCATTGGTGATAATGTGATGTGGGCCACTCTGTGGTGTGGGCTCACACAGCTGCAGTAGATCTAAATCTCAGGTGGACGCCCACCAGGATGGGTGTTGGGCTGGGGCGTCCCACCATGGGGCTGCCTGGTGAGGCCTACCTTGTTGTATGTGCTATATACATGTTGTCCATCCATTTTCTAGGCCGTAGGCTGCCCTGTGAGGCCCACTTTGATGTATGTGTCATATGTACACTGTCCATCCATTTTCTGGACCGTGGGCCACCCTATGAGGCCCACCATGATGCGTGCGGTGTGTACACGCTGTCCTCCCATTTTTCGGTCATTGCAGGACTATGGGCCCCATTAGAAGCAGGCCCATTCCCAAGTGGACCACACTATGGATAGTGGTGGTTAAGTGCCCATCATGGGCTGCCTTATGAGGCCACCTCGATGTATGTGTTATACATGTTGTCCAACCATCTTTCCAGTTAATGTAGGCCCGAGGGCCCCATTGGGAGTCAGATCCAAATCCTAAGTAGACCGCACGATAGAAATAGTGGTGGGGAACAATGGTGGTTAAATGCCCACCATTGAAACCATCCTAGGGCCCACCATGAAGCCTATTTCTCATCCTTTCTTCTTTCACCCAACCTAGAATAGGGTCCCACATGTGTGGTAGGGGATAGACCTCACCATATTGGGCTCTCCCAAACTGCTGGGCCCCCATTTGATAATGGTGTTTTCTACCATGCCCTGTAGTACTACCCAAACCTTGGAGCCCACCTTGTGTTCATACCGGGCCTTCCATAGGGAATGTGGTCCACCTAGATGCATGTGTTTGCCAAGCCTAGTGACCTAACCCGAGGCCCACTTAGATGATGAGTGAAATACCCGACCCATTTATAAGGACACATATTCCTAGATGAATGGACCCTACCGAGGCCCACCTTGTATTCATAACAGGCTCCCCATAAGGAAGCCCAGTTTATTCATGATAAAAGATTAAGAAAGCCCAATTGTTCACCCTGTTAGCTCACCCTGTGACTCACCTTGTTGTATACCCACTTGACTCACCATGAGAGATGTATCCTACCTTTATACCCCATTTGTTAGGACCTCCTGACATGTATGTATCATCCACACCGTACATCTCCTTGTTGAGACAAGTGTGAGTTCCATCCTTGACATTAGTGTATCATCTAGGCCATCTGATGTCTGGAGGAGAGTGCATCATCATCCCTTGCCGTAGATGGAAGAATATGTGGTATTAGATTTGGTATATCCACTATGTGGAGTCTATCTTGATGTATGAGCTTATCTTGCCGAGTATTACATGATATATTTGACAACATGCTAGTATACTTAGTCTAGTAGTATACACTGAGAACATGCTTAGAATGACATCATGATACATGCCCATACGCATCATTTGTATGCATGTTATGAGGAGTGATTGATCATAGCATTGAGCTGAGATATTGGTGGGACTCCTTGCGAGATGAAGTTGCCCCACATGAGCGCGATACACACAGATTTGACGCATGACTGGATGGTATGACTTATGCATCTTGCATTTTACGTGACATGATCACTTTGAGCCCTAGTGACATCAAGGGTTGTGGCCTTCACAGGCATATTGTGGATGACCATATGGGACACTAGAAATATTTGGGACTCAGCATATGGGCACTTTGGATGTCCATGGGTGAAAATTCCTAAACCTCCGTGGCCAGTGGATGATCCAATGTCTAGACCGAGTGGATACATGAGCGCCTGAGTGCCGAATACCAGTAGGTCACGTCTCCCACTATGTCGTGGTCAGTTGGAAGGGGGTGTGGCCTTATCCGCCCAAGTGAGGGGACTATAAGCTAGGCTGAGTATGACCAGCTTGTAAATGGGTCCGTTATCGACGAGCCGGGTAGGTATTGGCAGACTACTAGCCAGGCGGATAGTGAGGTCTTTTCCTCTCGCTGGTTGCAGGTTAGGGAGGTGGCAGCCAGTGTGGAGTGTACTAGACCCCGGTGATATCCCAGAGATGTACGGTACTGAGCGTATGACGCCCCGTCACTGATGCACATGTGGGCGAACGCTGATGTGGGCGGGGCCTAACGGCCTAGGCGAGCTACCAATGGTTGGCAGGCTACTGTGATGGCAGACTACTGTGCATATAATGGGGTGGAACCTTATCCCACATCGGAAGCGTTGTAGTGGTTATATGTGACTTACTAAGTAGGAGTTACGTACTCAGCATTTGACTCATTCATTCATTCACTATCCACTCGGGCTGGTGGTGCACAACCAAATTATTATGTGTACCTTCACGATGGCTAGGATTTCGGTTGGGTGCACGACCAACTTGAGATCAGGAGTCTACCACATTGAGTCTAGCTATCCAAATTTAGGTATGAGACTGGTTTGGATAGAAGTCCCTTGTGATGAATCCCACAGCTTGCAATACCACATACTATCATCCTGACTACACACTCCAGCTTTGTCATTTCTTTTGCATTGCATATTGCATTGTACCCTCAGCACATGACATTTAGTTTACTATGTTTCTGCATTACATAGCCTAGATACGGCTAATGGTATTCGTGGACTCGTCAGGATTTGCATATTGCATTGCATCCTCAGCATATGACATTTAATATATTATGTCTTACATCACATAGCCTTATTATGGTTGATAGTATTCATGGACTTGCCGATATTTTTGCTTACTCTGATATTTGTGTGCTTAGCACATGTATTACACACACACGCACCACCCTCTAAGCTTCTTAGTAAGTTTATGCATGAGTGTTGCGTGCAGGTGACGTTAGGTCGTAGCAGCATTGAGGCAAGAACGTGTACCAGAGCTTTGGAGTTCTTTTTCCATATATGTATTTCCCTTTCAGTATGGTACTCAAATGATTTTATTAGTGGATATGTGGTGATGATGTTGTTGTGACCTGGTTATGTTTGTGGTTATGCTCCTTTACAAAAAAATCACACTGAAAATCCTCCTTGTAGGATCTCAGGATCAGAATCTGACATATGGGCGCTAGGAGCCGAGAATGGGGTACTACGGAGGCTGTCGGCACCGGATTCGGTGATTGAAAATTTTTAAGAATTTTGTGAGCCTGGTTCCTGAGTTTGGGGCGTGACATCAAAAACTTGTATGTCGCTTAGGTATTTTAATGATTTTCTCAAAACTCTAACTCAAGGAGCGTCATGAACTGGGCAAAACGTCACAAGGTGTGGACCATAAATGTTTAGGTTGTCGTTTATTAATTCTACTGTTTAGTGAATGATTTATGATTGTCAACTTGGAATTTGCATGATAACTTATGTGTATTTCAATTTCAGTCCATGATTTATAAATCTTAAGATAGTGACACTTACGTGTTCAAGGAAATGCTTGAATGAGTAGATTATTGATTTTGATGATTGAATGTGAATTCAATCATCTTTAATGTTCGTTGACTTATTTAGATTAAGAAGTAAGACTACAAGAATAGTCTGGTTAGTTGGCCAATTCACAAATATGAGTTGACCAAATTAGTTTGGCCACCCTGGGCAAGTTTGATCAATTCGGGTTGAACACGGACGACCAACAGTGGCTAGGCCACGCGGACTACTTACACACTATATGCCAGTTACGCCAGTGTTCGCCCGTATCAACCGAAATTGTCCAAAGAACTGGATGACCCTATACATGTTCACCATGTATGATCACAACTGTTAGAATCTGAGACACCCCCTTACCAATTGCAAAGGTCTACTATTAACCATTACCATCGCGATCCTCAAGACTCGTGAGTTGGGCATGGTGGTATGAGACACCGTGTCCGTGTTGTTGGCCTACGCTAGGGTGACGAGCCTCCCCGTAATGACCCCGAGCATTACTTTTACAACTTGCCTTTTGTGTGTATTCAGTTAGGAGTGACGAACCCAGACGGATCAGGGATTACAGGCGCAAGACCGTTTTGGTCTTCCCGCATCTAGTAATTTAGTTGAGACCAATGACTAATAAGGGAGGTATCTTGGCTTCCCCAAACTACTGAATGAATAAGTATAATTAATGACTTGGTTAACATAATCATTCACTGCATTACATTAGCTTAGAATGTGGTGAAACGGGCGTTGTTGTCTCGTGATGAGGAAGTGTTGTCATTTGCGAAACAGGTGGTCGGAGTTGCATGTTGAGGGAGTGTTGTATGGTGAGGGCATGCATCATTTCATAAACTCCATTATTTGTATTAATAAGAATAATTAGGAAGTAATTATTTTACATTGCTTTATCATTCTTGTGCTAATAGACTTGATAGCATGTGTAACCCATACTTTATGGAACCACTGAGTTGATCACTCACTCCCACTCTGGGACGGTGTTTTAAAACACCAACCAGACGCTAATATAGATGCAAGGACCACCGAGGCCGATGCATTGGATCAGGCGGGCATAGATGAGGAGGAGTTCTCTTACTTCTAGCTTTCTGATGGACTGATGTAGGATGCGTACTTCTCAACAGGAAGAGTCGAGCGATCAGGCTTAACTAGATGCCACCTTTTCACATTTTTGTTGATTTTAGAATTTTATATTGGACCCACCTGGACCCATAATCTGGATAATCATACTACATGCGTTTCAATTTAATTTTCTGCTTTAATCGTGTTTATTCCAGAGTATGATACACTATTTAATATAATCATATACATACTTAATTGCATAATGTAGAAGTAACCAAGAAACTAGCTTCCGCAAAGCATAAGTGATGTCAGAATCTCGAGAGTCGAGCATTTGCTCGACCCTCAAAATTCAGGCAGTTACAGCATGTTGTGGTTATAAGAGAAGACACGGTGGGTGTCATATGGTTGGATGTTTTATTGTTGATTATTTATGTAGTAAGAGGACAAGAAGCTACTAAGTGATAAAAAAGAGAGTTACTAATAAATTTGACAATAATGATATGACGGCATTCCAGGTAGGGAAATTGGTGTGTCAGTGGCCTGGTTATCTTGGGAAGCACCTTAAAGAGATTGTGTATGCATATAGGCAGGGTTAACTACAGGGTAAAGTGTAGTATGCAAGATGAACGTTAAAGGTTGTTTCTCATTTTGCCCATGTTAGGTGGATATCCAACCAGAGTATAGCATTTTGCTTTGATGTGATCTATTGGTGATAATGGTCACAGTAATGATGATGGTGTCCTCATCCTATTCCGCAAGTGGGTGAGATGCTCATGACGCATTTGGGAATTCATTTGTAATGACCCTGAATATTATGGTGACTTAATTTACCTATGTGCATTTATACACGCTTTTTCGCACTTGAACATGGTGCACACATACAACCATGTACTCACACACGTATGCACACTTACACTTACAAAATTACACACACATGTGCCACACTCTCCCACATTCACACGTCTCCCCACACGCACACACGTGCACAACAACCCCTAACCACTTCACACTTCATCACTACCCATCTCCCACACACGTGCACTCACACGTCTCCCACACACACACATTTCACAATTCCACACCCCTCCCCCACAATCTCCTCCCCATCTCTCTCCCATTATCAATCCCCATGACACACCCACTAATCATCTCCCCATCTCTCTATCCCATTACCACTCCCCATAACCCCCTCCCAAATCACCTCTCTCTCTCTCTCTCTCTCTCTCTCTCTCTCTCTCTCTCTCTCTCTCTCTCTCTCTAACACACCCCCACCCCAAGCATGGGGTTAAACAAATTTGGGCATTGAGCTCGAGGCATGACATGAGTATTAGTCACAATTGCAATAGTATCACTAGAAGAAATATGGGAGGGTAAATGTAAAAGCGTTTGTTTCTCCTCTTGATTTATGATGGCGTAAGCCTTGGTAACACTAGAGAGTAGATTCAAGCTAGAATTTGGCTACAAATAAGACATGTAACACTTGCAATGCTCCCTCATAATTGCTCCCCTTATCGTCATCAATTCTCTGTATAGAACAAATAAATCCTACAAAACATAATTCAAATTATTTTGGTAGGACTTGATCTTTCTCTCCATTTTGTCAGTTTGTTACAAAGATTTAAATCGATGAATATACCAATAATCACATAAAATGAAAAAACTCTATAAGTCATATATGTTACTATAAGCACATACTAATAAGGAAATATGGTGCATATAAACATTAAAACATGGAGCATGCTTATTATGGTCATTTAAAATATATATCAATCAAAATAGGAATGATCGGTCTGTTTTTCCTCTTACTTTATGATGGCATATGCCCCAATAACATTAGGGAGTGGATTCAAGACATAATTTAGCTACGAATAGGACATGTAACACTTGCAATGCTCCCCCATAATTGCTCCCCTTATCGTCATTAATTCTCTACATAGAACAAACAAATCCTGCAAAACAGAATTCATTTTATTTTGCTGGGACTAGATCTTTCTCTCCATTTTTGTCAGTTTTGACAAAGATTTAAATCAATGAATAAACCAATAATCATATAAAATGGAAAAGCTATATAAGTCATATATGTTACTATAAGCACATACTAACAAGGGAATATGGTGCATACAAACATTAAAGCATGGAGCATGCTTATTATGCTCATTTAAAAAATATACCAATCAAAATAAGAATGATCAATGATAATCTAGTAATAAACACGTGATACTTAAAATTAAGCAACTTTAGAGCTAAACTATTACAAATGAAATGAAGCTAAAATTCTCAAATTTAACTATTAAGCACAAAATGAGGCTAGAATCCTTAAATTTTCTAATTAAGCTCACACATGAGGCTAAGATCCTTTGATTTCCCAATGGTGCTCAACAATGAGGCTTGAATCCTCATATTTAACTATAGAGCACAAGATTGATGTTAAAATCTCAGATGTAACAATTAACCCTCATAGACCTTCTAAGGTCACATATCCCTCTTCACAACCCACTTAAGTGTGAATTTCTGAGGACCCGGACTATGTTCGGGAGGAGAAATGATTTTCCTAGATTCATCTCCCTTAGGTGATTTCCTATTTAAATATCTATCTTCGATAGGTGTTCACAACCCCAAGTGCAAGGTCGTGATGTAGTAATAACTCAATGAGACAGAGGTCAAATCCATAGGGACTAAACTTGTACGTATTCTGAAAATAACTATAAATAGAACTAGAAGAAGATCTAAACTTAAATCTGGAATAAAAGAGAGTAATTGTGAATAATATTGATTTAAACTATCAATTAAAAGGTGGAAACTAGGGTGCCTAGGATCCACTTATAGCTATCAAGATGCTACCTTGCTTGATTGAAGGAACACAATTGGAATTGGAGTCTTATCCTATCCAATTGGAAGATCTATCTAATTGGAAGATAAAACAATTTAAATCAAATTTGAACTTTTCATTGACTTAATTCTTAATAGAGGAGAATTGTGATGATTGGAAGGGATTTCATCACCCCACCATGCCCAAGAGACGATGGTGAACAACAGCATTTGTCAATCTCTTAATCTTAAAACAAGAAAAGAATATATCTAAAGCTATCACAGCATCTATTGTAATTTGAGTCACAATAAATCATAAAAAACTGAAAATATTCCTTTAATATCAAACTAGAAATCAATGAGGTTCAATATAAATAAGAATCAAAGTAAGATAAACATCCCAACATGCTACAAGCTTCACCTCTTAGCCCAAGCTAAGAAATTAGCTAGTCATAACTAACTCAAAAACATAAGAAAAACAGAAATATCTACCAGAACCTATGAAGAAATCGAAGTAAAAGAACGTCATTGGCTCTCCACCTAGGTCTCCTTTCCCTTTCCAAATCCTAGAAGATGATTTTGAACATCCTAAGGACTCCTATTTATAGTTGTGGAACTTTAACTTTCGCATCAAGTTGGAAAAATACACAAGCCACTTCAAATTTACGCACTTTACGTAACCTTCGCATAACCTTCAGCTAGTCGAACCAAAACTCAAGCTAGCTGAATTTCACGCAAATTTTAAAAGAAAATGTTACTAGAATTTCACCCGAAATTTCTTGGTCTGGCCGAATTTCAAGCTTAGGCTAATCGAACCAAAACTCAAGCTAGCTGAATTTTCAGGATTCCTTTTCTTCACTTCAAATCTTCGATTCTCTTCATTCCTCACTTGGTTTTCTTAGATCTTTGGCATGTGAATTCTTCAATCTTGGTCTCCTTAAGATCCATCCCTTGCCTTGGGGATTCTTGAGCATCAAATCCATGCTTTTAACATTCTTTTCAATCCAAGCTCTTAGATTCACCTCGCAATACAAACATGTATAAAATATACTCATTAAGCATTATCATGTTCATAAAATCAAGAAATAAACAAGGGGAAATATGCAATATTTGACACTTAACACACCCCCAACCAGTATTTTGCTAGTCCCGAGTAAAACATGCGCTGACATAATCTTCAATTCTCAATGTTCAAAACTCCTCCCAAAAACAATCTTTTGTGTAAACAAGTATGAATGAGTATCATCCAAAGAAGCGAGAGTGAAATTTTGAAAACCTAGAGCCAAATCAAACGAGCAATCAATCAAATAGGTTCTTCGTCAATCAATTAAGAGCATAAGTTTATATATCAAGTTTTCCAACGTGCTTAGTGAATTCCAACTTACTTTTCATAAAATATTATCATTTCATAATGTTAGACATGCTCATCACTTCAAGAATAATCGAATAATCAAGTGCTGATTCTGAACTTATCCCCTTTTCCTTCTTTTTCCAGTTTTTGATTTTATATCGATGGTCCCTTTTCATTTATTCATTTGGGTCTTTTCATCTTTTTAAGATTTTTCATTCTTTTCCATGACCTTTTTGTCGATCTCACTATTTTTTTAACTGGTTCTTTTCATCTTTTTAAGGTGACTAAAATTCTCCAGACTCAATACTCAATATCTATCAATGATACACATATTAACAAGGAGAAATTCTAGTATCATTCACAAAAAGCAAATCGAAAGTGTCTTGTGACTTAAATTAACGTGATATTCAAACTTTCTCTTAGTCAATTAAATGACAGAACTTAAGTGTTATGTTAATCAGTTGATCAAACTCCAACAATTCAAAGTTCAATCTCTATCTTATCATCATACTCAAGGCATTCATAAGTGCACAAACTATCGCTTCCCAAATAGATTTTTAATTTGAAAAATTGAAAATTTTCAAATTTTTTGCTCAAAGACTAAGAAAACACTGATTAGTTTACACTACCAAAAAAACGATCAAAGGCCGCAGACTATGTAGGTTTTTAGCTACGGATTAAATCTGTAGCTAAATTGCTACGGATTTAATCCGTAGCTAAAGCGTACTTAATCTGTAGCTAAAGCATACCTCCCCCATTGGACTTTATTAGAGACCGATGATGCTTAAGGAGCTCCATGGGGCCCATTGCAATATATTTGTTTTATCTAAGCCGTCCATCAATTTTAAAATATTATTTCAATACAAAAGCCCAAAAAGTAGAAAGATCAAAAGTTTAAGTGGACCACACCATAAGAAATAATGAAAAATATATTTATATCATTAATATATGGTGTGGTCCATATACATCTTCGTTCGGACTCATTTTTTGGATAAACCCTAAAAAGGAGCCGTTAAAATGAATGGATGTAGTGGATAGATAAAATACATAATGGTGGGCCTCACAAGTTCTAAAAAAAATCAAGATGGTGATGTCTGTCACCCCTAAAAGAAAATACTACCCGCGCCCCTCTCCCGCCCGCACCCAAATTCCCAAAACCAAAACCCACCCCGCTCTCTCTCTCTCTCTCTCTCTCTCTCGCACTCACCCTCTCCCTTTCCCTCGCCCTCTCGGGATCTCTCGCACTCCCTCATCCTCTCTCTGTCACTCAGTCCCATTTCCCTCTCTCTGTTTCCCAACCTCTCTGTCTCTCTCGCAAGGGGTTTCAAAACCCCATGTCGCCGCAAACTCACCATTGATCTGTGAGCACATTCCGTGCTAGGGTTTTCGAAACCCCTTTCATCCAACCCTCAAATGCTCGGCTCATCCAGAGCCATGACCCCCGTGACCACGGCCTGTCTCATGACCACAACCCCTGTTTGTGTTTGCGGCTATTCTTCACATGGGATCGTAGAAACTCACGATTTCTGCATTCGATTGAAAATCGAAGCAAGGAGAAATGCGATTTGAGAGAGAGAGAGAGAGTCTTTACCGAATGAGAAGATTGAGAAGCCACTAGTCAGGTACGGACATGCCGCTCTTGTGAAGAAAGGGGAAGACTATTTCCTGATAAAATCGGATCGTCAGAGGATTCCTGGGAACCCTGCGGCATCATTTTCTGTGTTTACGGTAATCTCCTCACTTCTCTCTATTACTCATATCATCCAGAGTACTCTTTTATATGAGGAAAAACAAAATGCTTAGGTTGGATCAGGGACTTTTCTGTTTGTTAAAAATTGGACATGCCTTTCAGTGATCCAGCTGGTTCATCTAGTGGTCTTGTGGAAGGTTGATGTGGCAAAGAATTGTAGTTTTCCTTGCGATGGTCCTCGATGAGATGGGACTTGTGATATTTTAACTTGGATGCATGTACAATCTTAGTTGCAATAATTTTCTGGACATGGGGCAGAAGAAAATATAGCCAATGTCACAATGCAATGGCAAGATGTACTCTAACCGGATGGCTGGGACTCTTTGATGGAAGAGATTTTTGGTCCATTGTCCATCCTCAAGTGAATGATCAGGATCACTAAAAGATGAACCTCACTTGTACGAATTTCTAGAGTGAATGAAAATGCTAGCATTTTGGTCGGTCACTGTACACTAGCCCAATATATATACCCTTAAGTTCTTTAAACTTGGAATTGGTTGGCAGATCTTTGATGGGCACAATGGCGTATCTGCTGCTGTATTCTCAAAAGAGAATTTGTTGAATCATGTTATGATCGCGATTCCTCAAGGAATTGATAGGAAGAGTGGCTTCAAGCCCTTCCTCGAACACATCGACATAGACTTTCAGCGAAAAGGCACGTGTTGAATACATACTCTTTTTGTGCTTCTTTATTCTTCCTTACATCTTATGTTGTTTTGTGTTATTGGTATCAATGTTCATAATAGGGGAGACTTCTGGGACTACAGTTACCTTTGTTGTGATTGATGGATTGACTGTGATAGTTGCATCAGTTGGGGATTCTCCATGCATTTTGGATACTCAGGGTGGTGTGGTTTCTCTGCTGACGGTTAATCACAGGCTTGAAAAGAATGCTGAAGAGAGAGAACGGGTGACTGCAGGTGGGGGTGAACGTGTGACTGTAATTGATTGAATGAATTGGATTGTAATTGATTGTAATTGTAATTGATTGAATGAATTGGATTGTAATTGATTGTAATTGTAATTGATTGAATGAAGGATTGTAATTGTAGTTGATTGAATGAAGGATTGTAATTGATTGTAATTGAATGAATGAATGAATGATTTTACAGGTGGTAATTGAATGAACAAATGATTATATGTAATTTTTTAATGTACAAAATAGCCACGGATATTGACCGTAGCCACTAATCTGACAGGTGTAGCCTTTATTAAATTTGGCATATTGCTACGGAGTTTTAGCTACAAATAATATCTGTAGCTATTTGAAGTTTTCGCTACAGATATAATTGCTACGGATTAAATTTGTAGCCATAGGTTCCAGACCTATTGTTACGGCACCTACGACTACGGTTGTGCTACAGGCTAAAACCGTAGCCATAGTTCTATCGCTACGGATTTTATCCGTAGCCTTTTTCTGTTTTTTGGTAGTTATTGCTACGGATTATATCCGTAGCTATTGGTATCTATAGCTACGGATTAGATCTGTAGCCATAAGTTCCAAACCTATTGTTACGGCACCTACGACTACGGTCGTGCTACGGACTAAAACCGTAGCCATAGGTCTATGGGTATGGATTTTATCTGTACCCTTTACCCATTTTTCTGGTAGTGTTACCTAATCCACCCCCCGACCTAAAATCTATATTGTCCTCAATGTAAAAGATATAATCATGCAATGCACATGACACAACGAAAAGAAAGGAGAAGTGATGGAAAGGTAGTACCTGAAGAAGGAGAATTGAAGCTTGAACATGTAGATGGGTTAGCATGAAGATTAAACTTACTAAAAAATAAACTATCTTAATTCGAAATTCTATGAAAGCAATTAACCTAATTACACCTCCGTCAAACTAGGAGGTCAATCCTAGTACATAGGATCAGTCAGAAGCATGGACATGTCCTCTAAATCAAACTTCTCAACAAATGGCTTGAGACGATGTCCATTCACTTTGAAAACATTGTCATTCGTCAAATTCTTTATCTCAACGGCCCCATGAGGATAGACATTAGTAACAGTGAAAGGTTCGGTACAAAGAGATCGAAGTTTTTCTGAAAAAAGATGTAACCGAGAATTATACAGAAGGACTTTTTAACTAGTTATTAATAATTTTCGAAGGATGTTCCTGTCATGGAATACCTTGATCCTATCCTTGTAAATTCTCTAGTTCTCATAAGCGTCGTTCCGGATTTCCTTAAGTTCATTTAGTTGAAGCTTGCGCAGCGAGCCAGTGTTGTCCAAGCTAGAGTTTAGATTTTTTATAGCCCAGTAGGCTCTATGCTCCAGCTTCACAGGCAAGTGGCAGGCTTTCCCATAGAAGAGTCTAAAGGGAGACATTCCAATGGGGGTCTTAAAAGTTGTACGGTAAGCCCATAAAGCATCAATCAAGTGAGTTGACGAATCCTTACGATCAGGGTTAATCATTTTTTTCCATAATTTGTTTAATTTTTCTGTTGGAAATCTCAGCTTGCCCGCTTGTCTATGGGTGGTATGGAGTGCTCATCTTATGAGAGATGCCATATTTCTTCATTAAGTCGCAATGACCTATTACAAAAGTGTGAACCTCCATCACTAATAATGGCCTGAGGCGTTCCGAACCGAGAAATGATATTTTCTTTTAAGAATCGAATGACCATTTTATGATCATTATTCCTGCACGAGATCGGTTTGACCCACTTAATGACATAGTTTATAACCAATAAAATATAAATATTCCCAAAGGATTGGGGGAATGGCCCCATGAAATTGATGTCATAGCAATCGAATGCTTCAATAATCAGAATAGGGTTTAGAGGCATCATATTCTGACGGGACAATCCTTCCAATTTCTAACAACACTCACAAGCTTTGCAAAACTCATGAGTATCTTTGAACATAGTGGGCCAGTAAAATCCGCACTGTAGAATTTTGGTTGTAATCTTTTTAGCAGAAAAGTGACCACCACAGGCCTAGGAATAACCAAAGGAGATGACTCTTTGATGTTCATTGTTTGAGACACATCTCCTTAGAATTTGGTCTAGGCAATATTTAAATAGATAAGGATCATCCCAGAAAAACTTGCGTACCTCGGCAAAGAATTTTTTCTTATCTCGTGCAGTCCAATTTTGTCGGCGTGAAACCTGTAGCAAGATAATTCGCAAGTCAGCAAACCAAGGTAATTGGGAGAGTCTAAACAATTGTTCATCAGGGAACATATCATTTATAGGTGTTGGCTCAAGGGAATCGGGGAGGTCAAGCCTAGAGAGATGGTCAGTCACTATGTTCTCTACACCCTTTTTGTCTCATATTTATATATCAAATTCCTGGAGTAGGAGGATTCATCTTATTAAGCGAAGCTTAGCATCCTTCTTAGAAATAAGGTACTTCAACGTCACATGGTTTTTGTAGATAATGATCTTAGATCCGATTAAGTAGGACCTAAATTTGTCCAAAGCGAATACTACGGCTAAGAGTTCCTTCTCTGTAGTAGAATAGTTCACTTGGGCAGAATTTAGAGTTCTACTTGTATAGTGAATCACGTAGGGCTTCTTCTCTTTTCTCTAGCCTAACACCACCCTAATAGCATAGTCAGATGCATCGCACATAATCTCAAAAGGTATGCTCCAATCTGGTGGTTGTATGATAGGTGCGGTAATCAACATGCCCTTAAGCTTAATGAAACTTCTTAGCATTGCTCAGTCCACTCGAATGGGGTGTCCTTTTGAAGTAGATTATATAAAGGATGAGAGAGATGGCTAAAGTCCTTAATGAATCATCTATAAAATCTGGCATGTCTTAAGAATGATCGCACATCACGTATACTCTTGGGTGGAGATAAGTTAGAGATAAGATCAATTTTAACCTTGTCCACCTTAATTCCCTTGGATGAAATTATATGTCCAAAAATAATTCCCTTGGGAACCATGAAATTGCATTTCTCCCAATTCAGAACCAAATTCTTTTTCTTTACATATCTTCAGCACACTTTTGAGATTTTCCAGACACTCGCTGAAGGATGGACCAAAGACAGAGAAATCGTCCATGAAGACCTCTAAATATTGCCCCACTATGTTAGAAAAAATACTCAACATGCATCACTGAAAAGTGACAGGGGCATTACACAGTCCGAATAACATCATTCGATAAGCAAAGGTGCCATCGGGGCATGTGAATGTTGTCCTCTCCTGATCTTCAAGGGCTATCTCTATCTGATTGTAGCCTAAATATCCATCAAGGAAGCAATAGTAAGAGTGACCAACTATCCTTTCCAAAATTTGATCAATGAAGGGTAAAGGAAAGTGGTCCTTCCTAGTGAAGGTATTCAATTTCTATAGTCAATGCAAATTCTCCAACCAGTAGTTAATCTAGTTGGCACGAGTTCATTATCAGCATTGGCTACGATGGTGATTCCAGACTTCTTAGGGGCCACCTGAGTTGGACTCACCCATTGACTGTTGGATATAGGGTATATGATACCCACATCCAACAACTTAAGTACCTCTCCTTTAACTACTTCCTTCATGTTTGGATTTAATCGACATTGTGGTTGTCAAGAGATTTTTGCATTATCCTCAAGATGAATGTGGTGAGTATAAATCAAAGGGTCAATTCCCTTAAAGTCTGCAATCGACCATCCAAGGGCTTCTTTATGATCAATGAGAGTAGAAATAAGCATACTCTCTTATTCTTTCTCAAGGTGGGAAGAAATCACCATCGGGTATGTCTCATCTTAACTTAAGTAGACATATTTAAGATTAGCAGGCAAAGGTTTTAGGTCAAGCTTCGGTGCTTTGAGGCTAGACGGTAGAGGCACCATATCGATTTCGGGTAATTTCTCAAATTGTGGCCTCCACTGATTAACTTCAAGTACTGGCGTAGCATCAAGCAAGGCATCTATCTCCCTAATCATATCATCATCTAAATCAAGGGAGTGGGCCAAACACGTCTCTAGATGGTCGGAGTATAGAGTCAAAAATGCTCTATCTTCCATGAAAGAATCGATCATGTTAATATCATAGGTATCGTCATCATCCTCTGACTGTTTATTCATATTGAAAAAGATGTTGAGCTCCAATGTCGTATTTCTGGAAGATAAATTCATGATTTCATTCCTACAATTAATGATGGCATTTGATGTAGCAAGGAATGGGTGACCAAGAATGACGGGTATTTGAGTGCTCACATTAATGATTGGTTGATTATCCAGGACAATAAAATCTACTGAATAGTAGAATTTATCAACTTGGACCAACACATCTTCAATCATCCCTCTCGATACATGAACCGATCGATCAGCAAGTTGTAATGTGGTTCGGGTGGATTTTAATTCACCTAGATCCAATTGTTCATAAACCAAGTAAGGGATCAAATTTACACTATCCCCCAAGTCAAGAAGTGTATGTTCAATCTAGTAGTTCACAATTACACAAGTAATGGTTGGGCTACCAGGATCCTTGTATTTTTGTGGCACATCATGCTTGAGGATGGTACTCATTTTTCCTGTCAGAAAGATTTTCATTTATATGTTTTACCGTCTTTTGGTAGTGTATAGATCTTTCAAAATTTTGGCATATGAAGGGATTTGTTTAACGACATCTAGTAGAGTAATATTGACTTTCACTTGTTTCAACACCTCTAGAATATCATGTAAGTTAGCTAGAGGTTTTCGTGCAATCAACCGTTGAGGGAATGATGCAATCGGGTTACTTTGAGGTTCTGATTCTAACTCATGTGGAGTAATGTTAGGTCTATCATTCTTATTTTCTTCTGGGTCTTTAGGCTTTTTAGCCCTCACCAGAATAGATTTGTCAATTGTCTTTCCACTCCTAAGAGTGGTGATAAACTTAGCCTGTTCCATCTGATTTAAAGAGCTTGGGTCACTTATTTCACGTTGTGGTTTTGGATTGGGGAGAGGTTAGGCTAGAAGCATCCCTTTCTCCCCACTCGCTAAGTGTGACTCAATCCTTTGAATGGACGATGCAAACATTTTCATTGTTGTTTTGAGATCCTTGAATGCTTGTATCGTATTCTGGTTGAATAGATCTTAGTTTTACATGAATTTTTGAACCGTATCCTCTTGAGGTCTCTTTTGATTTACAAATTGAGTAAGGGCCTCTTATGGGTTAGTCGTTTGTCCATTCCTCCAACTGAAATTTGGATGGTTTCTCTAGTTGGGGTTATATGTATTTGATATGGGTCCTTTGAAAGGTCTTTGATAATTATTTATGACATTTGATTGCTCATTGAATATCTCTTGAAAATAAGAAATTGTTGGACAATTTTCAGTTGTGTGTATGTTGCAAGCACAAATACCACAAACAACTTCCGTAGCCTTATTAGGTATGATAGGTTCTGCCTTCTTAAGTTCCATGGCCTCGACTTTCCTTATGAGATTAGCCACCCTTGCACCCATGTCATCTTTCTCTTTTAAAACATAAATTCATCTCCTTTCTTTTGATTGAGTAGGCTTAGAAGTGGTAGGTCTTGGGGAGGTGTCCCATAATTGCGCGTTATTTGCCAATTGATCAAGATAATCCCATGCATCATCGGCCTTTTTATTCATGAATTCACCGTTACACATCATCTCTACGAATTGGCGCATTGGTGAAGTTAATCTGTTATATATATATATATATATATATATATATATATATATTATATATATAAGCTTATTGTTTGCCATATTTCGTAGCCATGATGTGGACAGAAATTCATGAGATCCTTAAACCTTTCCCGGCATTGGAAGATCTCTTCCTCTTTCTGGGTGAAGTTCATGATTTCCTTCCTTAAAGTGTTAGTTTTATGAAACGGAAAAAACTTTTTGAAAAATTCTCGGGTCATCTCGGCCCATGTACCGATAGATCATGGCTTTAAGGAGTGCATCCACGTCTTAGCCCTCTCCATCAATGAAAAGGGAAACAATTTAAGTCACACTATATATTCAGACACGTTTGGAAAATGTAATGTAGTGACTATATCATCAAACTCTTTGATGTGAAAGTATGGACTTTCAGATTTTAGTCCATGGAATTTAGGAAGTAATTGTATCATTTTAGGTTTGACATCCACAGTTCCTGCATTCAATGTGAATATCATGGAGGAAGGTGTACTCACCCCCGCCGGTTGTAAATAATCTCGTAGAATATGAGGTGGGGGTGCATCATGCACCTCATTCTCATCTTCAATTTCTTCAACTGGATGTTGAGGCTAATGTGCAGCCATTACTTCTACTGACTCAGAGGATCTCAAGTGGCGTCTAATCCGGTGATGGATAGGCAACCCTTCAACTAATCGTCCTTCACTCAAGAGATGTAAAGTGTTATCACGAACCCACTTGAGCATGAAACACTCGTAGCCCTCAAGTAACAAAAAAACTGAAATCTAAGAGAAAGAAAAATAAAACCTAAATAAGAGATCTAAAAAGATAAGAGAGAGTTGGAGAGAAGTTACCCGATTAGGGTTACTATGTTAGGATCCTACCAAACAGAAAGATAATGTTAGCATCTAAAAACAATTTCAAAAAAATCCTAACCTAAAAGCATAACAGAAAAATAAACCCTAATCTTAACTTAATTCAAGTACCAATTAATCTAAGAAAAATGCAGTCATAGTCCCTGGCAATAGTGCTAAAAACTTGTTCACAACTCCAAGTGTAGGGTCGCGATGTAGTAATAACTCGGTGAGACCAAGGTCAAATCCACAAGGACTAAACTTGTACATATGCTAAAAATAAATATAACTATAACTAGAAGAAGATCTAAACCTAAATCTGGAATAAAATAGAGTAATTATGAATAATGTTGATTTAAACTATCAATTAAAATGTGGGAACTAGGGTGCCAATGATCCACTTGTAGCTATCAAGATTATACCTTGCTTGATTTAAGGAACACAATTAGAATTAGAGTCATATCCTATTCAATTGGAAGATAAAGTAATTTAAATCAAATCTAAACTTTCCATTGACCTAATTCTCAATGGAGGAGAATTGTGATAATTAGAAGGGATTCTATCACCGCACCATGCCCAGGAGACGATGGTGAACAATTAGATTTACCAATCTCTCAATCTCAAAACAGGAAAGAAGATATCCAAATCTATCACAACATCTATTGTAATTTGAGTCACAATAAATCATGAAAAACTGAAAATATTCCTTTAATATCAAACTAGAAATTAATGAGGTTCAAAATAAACAAGAATCAAAGAAAAATAAACATCCCAATACGCTACAAGCTTCACCTCTTAGCCCTAGCTAAGAGATTAACTAGTCATAGCTAATTCAAAAATATAAGAAAAACAAAAATATTTACTAGAACCCATGAAGAAATCAGAGTAGAAGAACGTCGTTGGTGCTCCACCTAGGCCTCCTTTCTCTTTTCAAACCCTAAAAGATGATTTGAAACATCCTAGGGACTCCTATTTATAGTTTTGGAACTCCAACTTTTTTACTAAGTTGAAAAAATCTACAAACCGCCTCAAATTTATGCACTCCGCGTAAGCTCCACGTAACCTTTGGCTAGCCAAACCAAAACTCGGGCTAGCCGAATTTCATGCGAATTTTAAAAGAAAACGTTGCTGGAATTTCACCCGAACTTTCTCGGGCTGGCCGAATTTCAAGCTTGGGCTACCTGAACCAAAACTCGAGCTAGCTAAATTTTCAAGACAATTTTTAAATTTCCTTTCTTCACTTCAAATCTTCAATTTTCTTCATTCCTCACTCGGTTTCCTTGGATCTTTGGCTTGTGAATTGTTCAATCTTGGTCTCCTAAGATCCATCCCTTGCCTTGGTGATTCTTGAGCATCAAATCCATGCTTTTAACATTCTTTTCAATCCAAGCTCTTAGATTCACCTCGAAATACAAACATGTATAAAATATACCCATTAAGCATTATCATGTCCATAAAACCAAGAAATAAACAGGAGGGAATATGTAATATTTGACACTCAATAATAGGTGATTTATCTATGTGCGTCCTACCTTGATTAACATTACCCCTGACTAGCATTTTTCTCATCTTTTCATTAAGTTATACAATTAGTTTCAGCAACACCTTCATATGGTTGGTCTTTTTAGGAATGGTTAGAAACTCTTATATTTTTCAGTGATCCTCTAGTGATGTTTCTCTATTGGTGTGCAAATTTTCTTGATCATGATATATTTTCTACTTTGGTTTATGACTAAGGTGGATTGGGATATTTTCAATATTACATATTCAAATTTAAAGTGCCCAATATCTCACATGCATGACACATAAGAGAGGCCATCGATCTACTTCCCAAAGTAAATGAGATACCCATTTAAGATTAGCTTTGCCCTTACGGGAAGACATCACCAAAGTTGGGTAAAGAGCAAGTAGAGGCGAGAGGGGTAGAGGTAGAGGCAAAGATGTGACCATTAAGTTCAAATCCTCTATTTTTCCCAAAAGACTTACCCAAATTATATTTATAAAATTGTTAATTTTCTTGGTTAACCTTAGCTTTGCCCTTACAGGAAGACATCATTCAAAATCTGATTTCGATCAACTCTAGGCTGTTAAGCACTTAAAGAGCAACCCACTCTGATACTAATTGAGATGCATGAGATGGTGGGGCCTCGAGCTATGCTTGTGGAAACTTGGCAGAGCTAAGGAATGAGGGGTTATGTCCTATGTGGGGAGTGGGGTAATTATGACCAATTAAAACGCAAATGCTTACTTAAACAATTTACCAATTTAACTAAGTAAAACAATTTACCAATTTAACTAAATAAAGCAATTAACATTAATGTTTTTAAGCAAAAGTTAGTCCAATCACATAGATTACAAATGATCCGCCAATCAAGCAACTAATCTATATATCAAGATAGTGAACTTGTGTGTGGGATGTGCAATCTATTGAACTCCTAGCATTTATCTAATCATGCATACTCATAATTCACCAAATTACATTCACAAGCATAATTAAAAATTTGTTCAAAAGACAATCCTAAACACAAGCATGTATAGTGGATCGGTTTTCCTACTTCACTCCTGGCAGACACACTCTCCTTGAGTGTACCAGCAGTTACTATCGGAGATTTTAAATCAGGTTCACTTATAACTTATACAAGCGTACACTCTCGTCGGAGGCCTGCACAATGACTATTCATGTACACACCTATGTCGGTGGCCTACACAAGGACTTACCCACATACACACCCGTGTCGATGGCCTACATAAGGACTTACCCACATACACACTCACGTTAATGGCCTATACAAGGACTTACACATGAATGCACCCATAGTGGAGATGTGATACTACACAAGAATCTATGCAAGTTTGGGCTACAAACTCTATAATCAATCCTACACAAGGAAAGAGTAGGCAAACTCTTACAATTCACAACTTACTTGCCAGATTGAGCCTCTTTTGTAATGTTGTGCTCGAGTCACTTCTTCAAAGCTCTCTCCTACTTGAATCTTCTCCTCAATTGATCCCCTGAATGTTGATGTTGATGCTTCAGCTCTCACGGTCATTTTCCTTACATATGATGTGTCAAAGAGGTGACCAAGGCAATAAAGGTTGGTTGAAACTCCCACAACTCATGAAAAAGTTGTAATCCTAGGGGATTCACCTAAATGGGTCTTCTAAAGAATTTTGACAAAGGATATGCCAATAAGATTGGGTCTAATATCTAAAAAATAGTGGAGTTCAAAATCATCTTTAAAGTGGGGTTGGAATCCTCATTAGTATGAAAATCTCAAGGAAGATGACTTGGAAGTCATTGGATTAGACGTCTAGGATATGGGATATGAATGTGGAATCACCAATCCTTCTATTGCACCAAAAACCTATCAAAATCCCAAGGTTCGTATGCCCTTTATAAAGGAACCAAGTTACTAAGTAAAAAAATAATAATTTGATAGAAAATGGCTAGTTCGATCGATTGATCTGAGCCTTCGATCAAACTCTTCTTTGATCGATCAGTCGGGCAATGCATCGATCAAATGTTATAATTCAAGCATATATCCAAAAGCTTGTTAGACAATTTGGGGCACCTTCGATTGATTAGACTAGTCTATCGCTCGATTAACCAAAATGAATTGTGAACAAAAAGTTTGTGGACAATTTCAGCTCTAGTCGATCGATCGGGCAGGTCCATCAATCGATCGAACAAACCAACTCGATCAGGGATTTAATCGATAGCCCTACGAGTCTATTGTTTTTAGGCAGTTTGGTTTACAAAAGCTCAGGACATTTATAGCTTATCTAAGCATGTTTAAATGGGGCTCTTAAAGAAAAATGATGATGATCAATCAAGGTTTTCCTATTAAGGCAAGATCATATAGATGTTAAGGTTGTTTTGGGTCTAAGGGTTAAGGTCACTAAGGCGCCTCTTATGTGAGTTCTTTACTCCTTGATGCTTTAATTCTTCATGTATCTTCGGTCTCTAGCTTCCAAGGGATCAACTAACTCTCTGACACACAGACGCACATGATTGACAAACAAGGTGCACAAATAAGTATACAAACAATCTCCTAATTTGTCAAATTACATAATAAAAACCTAACCTAGACAATGACATGGTTCATACCAATGACATACCAAAACAACTATAAATATTACATGTCAAATAAAGATATGCAACTCGATTACAAATAGGACATGTAACACTTGCAACGCTCTCCCTATTTTCATCAATTCCTTGCATAGAATAAACAAATCTTGTAAAACAGAATTTAGTTATTTTGGTGGGACTTGATCTTTCTCCCTCCTTTCGTTAATATTTGACAAAGAGTTGTATCCATGAATTTACTAATAATCACATAAAATGGAATATGTATATATATATATATATATATATATATATATATATATATATATATATATATATATATATATAAAAGTACTCTTACATGTTACTATAAGCACATACTAATAAAGGAATATGGTGTATATAAACATTAAAATACGAAGCATACTTATTATGGTCATTCAAAAGATATACCAATCAAAATAGGAATGACTAATGATAGTCTAGTAATAAACATATGATACTTACAATTAAGTAACTTTAGTGCTAAACTATCGCAAATGAAATGAGGCTAAAATCCTCAAATTTAATTATTAAGCACAAAATGAGACTAGAATCCTTAGATTTTCCAATTAAATTCATACATGAGGATAAGTTTCTCTGATTTTCTAATGTGCTCAACAATGAGGCTTGAATCCTCATATTTAACTGTAAAGCATAAGATTGAGGCTGAAATTCTCATATTTAACTAGCCGTCATAGACCTTCTAAGGTCACCTATCCCTCTTCACAACCCACTTGGGTATGAATTTCCTAAGATCTGAACTGTGTTATAGAGGAAGAATGATTTTCCTAGATTCATCTCCCTTACGTGATTTATTAGTTGGAGATATATATTCGGTATGTGATTTATCTATGTAAGTCCTATCCTAATTAACATTACTCTTTATTAGCATTTTTCTTATATTTTTATTAAGACAAGCAATTAGTTTCAGCAACACCTTCATACGATCGATATTTTTAAGAATGGTTAGAAACTCTCTCTTCTTTTTTGGCAATCCTTTAAGGATGCTTCTCCATTGGTCTTTCAATTTCTCAGTCATGATATATTTACCACTTTAGTTTGTGACTAAGGTGGATTAGGACATTTTAAAGATTACACATTCAAATATAAAGTACCTAATATCTGCATGAGCATGGTATACAAAAGAGGCTCTTGAGCTACTTTTCAAAGTAGACAAGTCCCTTTGGGTTACCGGAAGGGTAGAGGTAGAGGCAAAGATATGATTATCAAATTCGAATCCTCTATTGTCCCTAAAACGCTTACCCAATTTAGATCTACAAATTTGTTCATTTTCTTGGGTAACTTTAGCTTTCTGTTTATAGGAAGACAACATTCCAAAGCTCATTTGGATGAAGTCTAGCCGATTAAGCTCTTACATAGCTACTCGCTCTGATACCAATTGAAATTGCATGAGATGGTGGGCTCCGAACTTTGCATGAGGAAGCTTGGTGCAGCTAAGGAATGGAGAATTATGTCTTAGAGTGGGGGGGGGGGAACAAATACATACTTAAATAAATTACCAATTTAACTAAGGCAATTAACACTAAGATTTCCAAGCCAAAGTGGGTCCAATCACTTAGATTACAAATGACAACTTTCTACTCAATCCTACATAAGAGTGTGCAGACTCTCACAATTGACAACTTGCTTGCCGGATTGAGTCCATTTTGTAGTGTCGTGGTTGAGTACCTTCTTTAAAGCTCTACCGTGCTTGAATCCACTCCTCAATTGCTCCCCCGAATATTGATGCCAATGTTTCATCTCTAATGGTCGTTTGTCTTGCATATGATGTGCTAAAGAGGTTACTAAGGCAATGGAGGTTAGTTGAATCTCTTACAAGTCATGGAAAGGTTGTAATCTTAGGGAATTCACCCAGATGGGTTTTCTAGAGGATTTAAACAAATGATATGACAATAAGATTGGGTCTAATCTCTAGAAAATAACTTGGAACTCATGGGATTAAAGGTCTAGGATGTGGGATATGAATGTGTAATCACCTAGCTTTCTATTGCACAAAAAACTTATCAAAATGCCTAAGGTTCGTATGCCCTTTATAAAGGAACCAAGTACAAACGATTAAAAAAAATGGGTAAAAAATGGCCGGTTTGATCGATCGATCCGAGCCTTCATTCAATCAAACTCTCATTCAATTGATCGGATGATGCATTGATCGATAGTTATAATTCTAGCATATATACAAAATCTTGCAGGACAATTTGGGTCACCTTCGATCGATCGGACTGGTCTATCGATCGATCGACCGAAATGATTTCCAGAAAGAAACTTACTAGACAATTTTGGCTCTATTCGATTGATCAGGCAGGTTTATCAATCGATCGATCACGCCATTAATTGATCAAAGATTCAATCGACAACTCATGGGGCTCTTAAGGCAAAAGGATGATTAATCAAGGTTTCTCTGTTAAGGCACGATCATCTAGAGGTTAAGGCTGTTTTGGGTCTAGTGTTAGGGTCATTAAGGCACCTCATATACCTATTATTTACTCCTCGATGCTCTAAGTCTTCATGTGTCTTCAGTCTTCAGTTTCCAATGACTCAATCGACTCCCCAACATACAGATGCACGTGATTGACAAACTGAAATCATGTGAGGTGGTGGGCTCACGGTCTCTGTGTGCGAAAGCTTGGCAGAGCTGTAGAATAAAGGCTATGTCCTAGGGGGGTGATTAGGACTAGATCATTTTTTTACCAATTCAATATACAATTGCTTACTTAAATTGATTTTCAATTAAAACTACGTAAGACCAATAACTCTAAGGCTTCTAAGCTAATAGAGGGTCCAATCATATAAACTATAAATGATATGCTAATGAAACAACTAGTCTATATATGATGGTGTACATGTATGTGTGTGTGTGTGTGTGGGATGTGCTAACTATCAACTCATATCATTCATCTAAAATCATGCATGCATCTAATTCAACTAAACAACTCCATAAGCATAATTAGAAAAGTGCTCAAATAACAATCCCAAATGTAAGCATGTATAGTGGTTTGGTTCCATACTTCACTCCTTGTGGATGCAATCAACTCATGAGTATATCGGATTTCACTATCGGAGGTTTTAAATCAGGTTTACCACTAACCTTTACAATCCTGCATAAGGACCAACTCTCTTGGATACATGGTTTTCTATAGGCTTGCCACGAACCTCAGTACTAATCCAAGGTCCTACATTTACTCCTTTCAGAGGCTCCCTTGGAAACTAACATATACACACCCATCCGATGGCTTACACAAGGACTTGATTTAGGCCATACACAAGAACCAAGGTCCTATACAAGAACCTAATCGAGTCTGGCAATTAAATTCTTGCACTCAATCCTACATAAGAAAATAGTGTACATGGACTCTACAAATGACAACCTTACTTGTTGGATTGAGCCTCGTTGATGCGCCGATCTTAAGCCGCTTATTCAAAGCTCTTATGTGCTTAAATTCATTCCTCAATTGCTCTCCCGATCATGATAGTGATGCATTATTAATGCTTCAGCTCTAAGATCAAACACCTTGCATGCGATGCTTCGATGCGGTGACCAAGGTGATGGGAGGATGGGTGAATTTCCTACAACTAGTGGAATGTTATAATTCTTACGAGATTCACTTAGACGAGTCTTTTACAAGATTTAGACAAAGAGTATACCAATATGCTTGGATCTAATCTCTAGAAAATGGTGAAGTTCAAGCTCATCTTCAAGGTGGAGGTTGGAATTCTCATTAGAGTATTAATATCAAGGAAGATGACATAACTCATTAGTTTATAGGCTTGGGATGAGAGATATGAACATAGAATCACCCAAGCTTCTATTGCACTAAAAACTCATCAAAATGCTCAAGGACCGAATACCCTTTTATAAGAAACCAATTTGCAACAATTATAAAACGGCTAGTAAACAACTCTTTCGATGAGATCAAATGGCCCTTCGATGTGATTGAACAGTTTGTCAATCTCATCGAGAAAATCTAAGAATTTCTTTAATGGTTACTGGACTCATTGTTAGATATGATCGAGTCTCATCAACAACCTGTCGATGGGATCGAAGACCATTTGAAAATTTCTTTTTTGGGCATATGATTTCACAGCAGCTTAGCACCTCTTGTAGCCTTACTTATCATGTTTCAATTAAGATTCTAAGACTAAGATATGATCAACAAGATTTATTTATAGGGTTAGGATCATCAAGAGGTTCAAGGGGTTGTTTTAGGTTAGGGTTTGGGATGATTAACAAGGCACCTACCTCATTTACATGTTCTTTACTCCTTGATGCTCATGTCCTCTTATGTCTTTGGTCTTCAGCTTTTAAGGGTTCAACTGACTATTTGACACACAGACTCACGTAATTGACAAATAATGTGCACAAATAAGTGCACTTACAATCTCCCCCTTTGTTAATTACGTGACAAAAATCTAACCTAGACAATGTCATGGTCCATATCAATGACGTACCAAAAAAACACCAAAATATTATGTCCAATATTATAATGATTTGCAAATTTAAATATAAGACTCAAGACATGTAACACTAGCAATACTTCATCATAATTGATCCCCCTATTTTCATCAATCCTTGCCTAGAACAAACAAATCCCACAAAACAAATTTATTGTTTTGATGGAACTTGATCTTTCTCTCCATTTTTGTCAGTATTTGACAAATAGTTAGTTCTATAGATATACCAATAAAAACGTAATTTGGAAAACTCTATAAGTCATTGAGTTACCAATTATAAGGCACATACTAATAAGGGATTAAATGGTGCATATAAACATTAAAACATGGAGCATGCTTATTATAGTCATTCGATTAATATATCAATCGAAATAGGAATAACCAATGACAGCCTAAGCTAAAAACATATGATCCATAAGAGTTAGAAACTATCTTCTTTTCTGGCGATCTTTTAAGGATGTTTCTCCATTGGTGTGTTAATTTCTCAGTCATGAAGAATTCTCCACTTCAATTTGGGACTGAGGTGAATTGGGCCATTTTTAAGTTTGCACATTCAATTTTAAAGTGATCAATATCTTTACAAGCAAGGCACACAAGAGAGGCTATCAAGCTATTTCTTGAAGTAGATGAGTCCCTTTGGATTACCGAAGGGGTAAAGGCGAAGATGTGATTATTAAGTTCAAATCATCTATTCTCCCCAGTAGGCTTACTCATACTAAATTTACAAATATGTTAACATCCTTGGGTAATATTATCTTTTCCCTTATGATATACATCATTCTTAAGCCCATTGGATCAACTTAAGGCAGTTAAACCCTTCAAGAGCTACCTGCTCTGATACCAATTGAAATTGCACGAGGCGGTGGGCATGTGGTCTATATGTGCGGAAGCTTAGCAGATCTATAAAATGAAGGCTATATCCTAGAAGGGGGGATTAGAACTAAATAATTTTTTTGCCAATTCAACGTGCAATTGCTTATTTAAACTAATTTTCAATTAAAACTAAGTATGACCATTAACTCTAAGGCTTTCAAGCCAATAGAGGGTCCAATCATATACACCATAAATGATAAGTTAATGAAGCAACTAGTCTATATATGATAGTGTACATGTGTGTGTGGGATGTGTTAATTATCAACTCATATCCATCATCTAATTATGTATACATATAATTCATTTAAACAATCATATAAGCTTAATTAGAAAATTGCTCAAAGAACAATCCTAAACATAAGCATGTATAGTGGTTCGGTTTCCCTACTTCACTCACAACGAACGCACTCAACTCACAAGTGTACCAAATTTCAATATTGGAAGTTTTAAATTAGGTTCACCTCTAACCTTTACAATCCCACACAAAGACTTGATCCTTCGAAGATTTACGTGATTTTCTATAGGCTCGCCATGAACCTCGGTCTTAGTTCAAATACCTATGTTTACTCCAACCGAAAGCTCCCTTGGAGACTAACATGTACACACCCATGTCCGATGGCCTACACAAGGACTTGATTTAAGTCTTACATAAGAACCTAATCAAGTTTGACAATTAAACTCTTACATTCAATCCTATGCAAGGAATGAGTGTACCTGAACTCTAAAAATGATAACATTATTTGTCGGATTAAGCCTCGTTGATGCGTTGATTTTGAGTCACTTCTTCAAAGCTCTCTCGTGCTTGAATAGCTCCTCAATTGTTCCCCCGATCATGTGTGAATGTGTTGTCAATGCTTCAACTCTAATATTAAACACATTGCATGCGATGCTTCAATGCAGTGATCAATGTGATAAGAGGATGAGCGATTCTCCTACAACTAATGGAATATTGTAGTTCCTACAAGATTCACTTAGATGAGTCTTCCAGAGGATTTAAACAAAGGGTATACTAATATGGTTGAGTCTAATCTCTAGAAAATGATGGAGTTTAAGCTTATCTTCAAGGTGGATGTTGGAATCTTCATTAGAGTATTAATATTATGGAAGATGACTAAGAACTCATTAGTTTAGAAACTTAGGATGATAGATATGAACATCGAATCACCTAGGCTTATATTGCACCACAAACTCATCAAAATACCAAAGAACCAAATGCCCTTTTATAAGAAACCGATTTGTAACGGCTATAAAACGGCTATTTTGATGGGGTCGAATGACCTTCGATGGGTTCGAACAGTGTGTTAATCCCATTGAGAAAATTCAAGAATTTCTCTAATGATTGCTGAACTCATTCTTTGATTTGAATAAGTGGATCTTCAATTGGATCAAGTCCCATCAATAGGCTAACGATGATTGAAGATCACTCGAAAACTATTGTTTTGGACATACGATTTCACAAGAGCTTAACACCTCTTCTAGCCATACTTATCATGTTCCAATTGAACTTTTAAGGCCATGAGATGATCAACAAGGTTTACTTATAGGGTTAGAATCATCTAGAAGTTAAAGGAGTTGTTTTTAAGTCAAGGGTTAGGAATGATCGATAAGGCACCTCATTTACTTGTTCTTTGCTCATTGATGTTCGTCTTCTTGTGTCTTAAGTCTTCATTTTCTAATGGCTCAACCAACTATATAACACACAAATTCATGTGATTAACAAACAAGTGCACAAATAAATACACTAACAGAGTTTAAAGTCCATGGGATGCTGAGGTCATTTGAAGAGGCAATCGGGCACATCTGCTAACAGCAAGTGTGCGAGTCAGGGCTATCCTCATCAGGTGGGACCAAGTGTGTACATGCCTTAGGCCAAAGGTCAGGCGAGGCGGTCGCTCTTCAGGTGGGTGAAGCGAATGTATGATCCAATATTGTTTACAGACATGGCCCCACAATTTCTCACGGCGGTAGCTTTTAGGAAAATACGTCAGCAACCATTGAGTAGTGGCCCCTACAACAAGCTGTACCTTTCACGTGGTAGAAAGTGCGGGGTCCAGATGTACGAAGATGTTAATTAATCTTGGCCAATCCGTATAAGTAGACCCATGGTTCAGCAATGATGAACGTTGGTTTGTTTGGTTCCGTAGGCAAAAAATTCCCACGTTGGCAGATCCCAACATTTTGATCACTTGCTACAAGTCTACAACAGCCGAGTCATAAAAAATTAAAATAAAATAAAATAAACTTTTAAAAAAAAACTTATGGGAGCATTCCAGAAAGAAAGGCCAAGGATTGGTTGGTTAGGATCTTCCAGTATTTACAAAAAGGCAATATTACTTTCCAGGGAGAAAATCCTAGTACAAGGAAGATTCTGCATTTGAAAATCACAACATTTCACCCCTTGGGCCCTTACAATCACTGAGATTGATCTATTGCTGAAGAATGGTTTCTTCATATTTCTTTATCAACGAAGTGTAATAAATGGTCAGCTGGATCATTTGGCCAGTGCCAGTAAAGGTGGGGCCCACCCGTCATTGATTTCTAGATGGTAGGAGTCTTTCCAGTTGCGTTTGGACCATTGACTATATTTTTCCATCCATTTTCAGCTCAGCTATCACGGAAGTAGGTGTTTTCAGCCCAGCACCATGCATTATGCAAGCTGCCTGTTTGGAGGCTGGCTCAGAAACTCAAAACGTTTCCAAGGAGAGTTCCTGGTTAAAACTTTTAGAACCAACGAGATGAGGACCACGAAAATTTTTTTTTAAAAAAATAGAGGGAATCCAAGACCCTGACTGCCCACTTCTATAGATTTGAATGGCCACTAAGATGACGGCCCACCCAAGTGATTCCAACTGCTTTCTGGGTTGGCCACCAATCCCCAAAATGACCCCTTTTTCTCAGTTCATCGATGCAATGCAGTATCCGATTGCCACGGTTCCAAAAAACAGAACTAGGCAACGGAACCTCATTCAATGCTTCTACAACTGGCGTGTGTTAAACATACGAGCATCTCTACACAACCATACGTGCTAAGCCTGGCATGTGGATGCCATATTTGGGCAAGTAATCAGGTCGGCCACACCATGTAGATGACCTGAACCAACGATCAGGTGGTTCAAGCATGGGCACGAATTCTCACTGCTGGGACTTTAAAACAGTTCATTGTCTTCTTCTGTGTGGCTCACCTGATGAGCACACCGGGCTGATCTTGGGCCATGATACCAGGCCGCTTGATGCACCACACACTAGCAAGGTCGCACGGTGTATGAGCATGTGTGAGCTTGTAGAACTCAGTATATCACAAGAACTACAAAAACTTACCAAAACCTAAAAATGTGGAGTCTGATTGCAATACTTTATGAAAAAAGAAAATGGAAGAAAAAATGGACAAAGGAACTTCATTCACCATAGCTTACTAAAACAGAAGGGATACAAGAATCATATCCTCATGTTGTACCTGAAACAGGAAGGACATGAATAAGAGAATCCCAACTCACCAGCATACTAAAATAGGGGGACAAAAACAGAATATCATCTCCCCTGCTCGATTTCCAGAAGGAAAAGAAGAAAATGACATCTTCAATCAGGTATACCTCACAAGTATTGCACAAGTTGACGTCTTTGAAATTCCTCAAGCCAAGACATATCACTGCATGCATCTTTGAAATTCTTCATGCTGAGCCATTTCACTGCCCGGATAGCGGCAGCTTCGATCCTGTTGAAAATTCATCATTCAACCTTTGCCACTCCTCCCCCAGGTATGCTGCTTTCTGCAACAGTCTCCCTCACAAACCTGAAGTACAAAACATCCATTTGGGGAAAATGGTGTTAGCATCCCACATTAATCTTGTGTTTAGTAGCAATGGAATTTCTAAACTTCAACTTCCCATTATACAGATAAACGTGTTATAAACAAGTAATAAGAAGCACAACCAGTTAACACAGACAAGAGGGGATGTTCATGTCAACATGGACATGCATCTCCTGCACCCTAAGAGACAGCTCATATAAAATGGAATACTGCTACATGTGGCTCAATCTGAAAAAATAGGAAAGAGGCACGGAGCAGTTTTCTTTGGAAATGAGCTTGGGAAGCGGGATTTGAACCATGGTGGCAACCGTTACACGTTATGGGGTCGTAACGGTCGTTATGGAAGAACTGACTTGTAACAGCCATTAACGGCCCGTTAAGCCCCCTATAAAGGTCGTAATTGTTCCCCCACTGGTCTGTTACAGGGCAAATACAGTTTTTAAGGATTTTTATTATTATTATTTCAATGTAACGGGCAGATGTAAGTTTTTTTTAGGTTTTTTCTTTCAAAAAAAAAAGAAAAGAAAAGAAAAAGAGACCATAACGGCCATTAACGGTGGCCATAACAGTCACCACCATTACAGATACAGGGGCGTAACAACTATTACGACTACCGTGACGGTTGAAAACTTTCTTTTACCCGAAAAATTCTAAAAAATATATTTATAAATAAATTCTAAAAAAAATATTTATAAATTCAAGAACACCTCCCCTACGCACGTACACGAGGGCTCCACCATCGATCTGGATCGATGACGACATCTAGGGAGGGCCTCCTAATTAGAGGACTGCATTTTGGTTCGTTGGAGTGGGCTCGATAGTCATGTAAATCCTACCATGGGTTCTCATGATCGTGGCCCACTATTCTAATTAATCTAGTACTTTGGGTTTTGCCTATTATTGTTATTAGGAATATCATGGACGGTTTAGGTTGTTTTGATTAGTTGTTATTTTTTATTACTTCGTCTCCAAGTAATAGGTTGCACACATGGTGAGAGTTTTGGAGTATAGGGTTTTATTATAAATAGGCACCCCTTGTAGTCTTTTTATTCATTGAAGATTAATAAAATTTATGCGTTTTTCTGCTCTAAATTTTTGAGCTGTGGAGATCCAATTGGGTGTGAAACCCTCCATTCCTCAAAGGGCTAACTACCGTGGTGCGAACCACACCTATCCCGATTCGCCCTCACCTTCTACCATCTATATTTCTCTTCTCTTACAATCATCTACGCTTCAAATTCATCCTCTATTGCAGCCGGTTCTCTCTACAGCAGATTTTCAGAATCTAGCCCTACAGGAGGGATGAAACTTTGGTGGAGCACCACGCACAGACCATGCATCGGATCAGGCTGAGATTTTGAGGTTTTGTGGCCCACCCCTGGCCTACCAGGGCTAAGCTCGACGTTTTCTGATTTGTGGGCCCCACACACGTGCGAGACGCCTCCAGCGCACGTGCGTCTAGGCCTTCACCATTGTCCATGCAAGTGACGCGTCTCTGGTTCATTTCTCTCCTCTTTCACCCCTCTTTTATCCCAAATCCCTAACCCTAAATTACTCAAATCCCCAATTTTATGCCATTTCTTCAACCTTAAGGTTCCCCGTATTGAAATCTGTGAATCCCTTTGATTGGGGAACTATTTATGTGCATGTGTGGATGAATTTACCCTCTAATTATTGTTTGGACTATAATTTTGATTGATCCAGCCCTAGCTTGTGTAAGCCTGGGCCTGCATAGATTCCCCTTGATTGAATGCTTGAACTTTTGCGTGGGATATGGAATTTCATGTAATTGTTTCTGAACTAACATGATCTAAAGCCTGACAATCTTGCACATCACATTTAATTTCATGTCCTGCATCAAATTTGGAATCAGAGCACAAGGTTTTTATAGGGGAATGCATTGCATGTTAGGGTTTAGTTTATTTGTGTCCATTATGCATTAAGTATCATCCTATAGAGCTATTTAGAGGTCCATAATTTCTGATATAAGCTACTGAATTTTCTGCAATCAGAAAATCCGCATACTTCTTTACTAGATTTTCTGTTGACAGATTCTTTGGACAGATAGGGTGCTGAAAATTGAGTAGTATTGTGTCGTTTCCCCCATATAGAGTCCTATAGGAGCATTTAGTCTCATCTAGGCGCATATAGTCATATTAGGTCCTTAAGTTGAGTTAGTAGTTGTATGCCCACACGTACGGGTCGTGGTTTTGGATTGCACCCTACACTAAACATGGAGTAATTACAAGAGTCAATGAACAAGCTGACCCAGTAGTTTGAGCCTTTGAGTAAGCGCTTGGAACAACGTATGGACCAACGCTTTGAGCAATTTAATGTTCGCGTTACCCAACTAGAGGCCTCCGCTGGGGCAAACCCCACCATTGGGGAAGATGCCCAATCTCAAACAGGTGATTAGAAGGTTAGACCAAAGAATGGAGGTGGCCAAAGAATTGGTCATGGGCGCGCACTTGTGCACCCACCCCACGAGGGACATCATGATCAATATGACCCAGATGCGCAACTCCTCAAGGGAGTTAGAGTAGATGCCCCTACGTTTGATGGTCACTTGGACCCTAAAGTCTTTTTAGACTGGCTGGCGGATATGGACCACTATTTTGAGTGGTATGACATATTGGATGCTCGTTGAGTCCGATTCGCCAAGATGAAGCTTGTGGGCCAAGCTAAGAGGTTTTGGGCTACTGTAGAGCGAAATAAAGAAAGAGCGAGGGAGCTCTCAATAGTCCATTAGAGAGAAATGAAAGAAACTCTTAAGGAGAAGTACCACCTTTTCTCTTATCACTTACGATTGATTGAGGAATGACAGACTCTTCGATAGGGTTTCATGAGTATTGCTGAATACATTGAGAAGTTCGAAGAGTACTTGACCTGTTGTGAGGTTGATGAAGACCCCGCACTCACCCTTGCTCGATTTAAAACGGGCATCTGTTCTGACATTAGGAGAGAATTGCTCGCCAAAGACATATACACTATTGAAAAGTTGTATCAAATGGTGTTCAAGGTTGAGCAATACCTCAAAACATCTATGGGAAGGCGGTTTGACTTTTGCGATTCTAGTGCTAAGGCCAACCCTTCTTGGGCTAAACCTAACACTGGATACCAAAACAAACCTTCCGACAGTTCTTAGTCCAGACCCAATGATGATAAGGGTAAAGAGATTGTCGAGTCTAACTCGCGTAGAAGTGGAGCAACTAGGTGTTTTAGGTGTCAGGGGTTTAGTCACTTTGCCCACCAGTGCGGCACGAGAGAGGGCACCAAGGTGCTCCTTATTGATGGGCAAGTAGAAGTAGTGCCCCCAGAGAATGACGACGAGGAGAAAGAATATGAGCTAGTAGAAACCACTAGTGATGAGGAAAAGGGAGCGCATGAGTCTGCGACCCTTGCAGTTGTACGTTGCGCCTTTGCTCAAGCCAAGAGCACTGACGATTGGCGCCGCAACACGATCTTCTATACTTATGTAAAATGTGGGGAAAAGAGCTGTAAGATGATCGTGGATAGTGGTAGTTGTGCCAACGTGGTATCGACTAGTACTGTGAGCTGTTTGGGCTTGAAGCTTGAAGCCCATCATCAACCCTATAGAGTGTCCTAGGTTGATGAAACTTTCATTCCAATCTCACACCGTTGTCTTGTTCCTATTCAGTTTGGATCATATAAAGACACACTTTGGTGTGATGTTGTTCCCATGGATGTTGGCTATATCATTCTGGGTAGACCGTGGCTCTATGACATGGATGTTACCATATTTGGTAATTCAAATGTGTGTACATTTTGGTTCGAGGGCAAGAAGGTCAAGCTAAATCTACTGTCACCTAAGAACACAACCGGAAAGGAGTTCGCACAGAGTGATGCGAGCGGCTCAAAAGAATTGAAGGAGTCAAAGTCCAAGTCCAAACCTCTCCATATTCTAAATGCCAGAGACTTTGAGCGACAAACGGAGGCAGACTTGATAGTATATGCCCTTGTGGCCAGGGAAAGTGTACCAGAGGCTAGTGTAGAGTTACCCATTGAGGCCATTCAGGTAGTGCATGAGTTTTGTGATGTCTTTCCTGATGATCTACTGAATGAGCTTCCCCCTATGAGGGATATACAACATGTTATTGATCTAGTCCCTGAGGCGACTCCACCAAACCTCCCTCATTAGAGAATGAACCCAAAGGAGCATGCTGAATTGAAGAGACAGATTGACGAGCTCTTAGAAAAGGGTTTCATTGGAGAGAGCATGAGCTCGTGTGCCGTGCCCGCCCGTCTTACACCGAAGAAGGATGGCACATGGAGGATGTGTGTTGATAGTAGGGCCATCAATAAAATCACAGTCAAGTATCGGTTTCCCATACCGTGTTTTGATGACATGTTGGATATGATGGCTAATACTACTATCTTCTCAAAAATTGACCTAAAAGGTGGTTATCACCAAATCCGTGTACGCCCTGGTGATGAGTGGAAGACGTCCTTCAAGACGAAGGATAGGCTATACGAGTGGCTAGTTATGCCTTTTGGGCTGACTAACGCCCCAAGCACTTTCATGCGTGTGATGACCCAAGTGTTGAGGCCCTTCATGGGGAAGTTTCTGGTCGTATACTTTGATGATATCTTGATTTATAGCATGACCAAGGAACAACACCTCAACCATTTGAGGCAGGTTTGTGGGATCCTTAGAGCCAAGAAATTGTATGCCAACCTAAAGAAGTGTGCGTTTTTGTCTAGCAGTGTTATCTTCTTAGGTTTTGTTGTGTCAGCTAAGGGCATATCGGCGGATCCCAAGAAGGTTAAGGCCATTATCAATTGGCCTGAACAATGCAATATTCATGAGGTGCGCAGCTTTCGCGACTTACCCACCTTCTATAGGCGGTTCATTCGAGGCTTCAGTTCCATTATGGCTCCCATCACAGATTGCATAAAAAAGGGAGAGTTTCAATAGACAAAGGCAGCCTCGAAGGCCTTCATGGAGATGACGATCAAAATGATCGAAGCTTCAATCACACGACTTCCGGATTTTTCAAAAGCTTTTGAAGTCGTATGTGACGCATCAGGAGTCGGCATAGGAGGAGTACTTAGTCAGGAAGGGCACCATGTCGCCTTTTTTAGTGAGAAACTGAATGAGGCGAAACAAAAATATTCCACCTATGACAAAGGGTTCTATGCGATAGTGCAATCACTGCGTCATTGGCGTCATTATCTATTGTCGCAAGAATTCGTCTTATTCTCAGATCACGAGGCCTTGAGATATCTGAACTCTCAGAAGAAATTAAACCCTAGGCACACCAAGTGGGTTCAATTCCTTCAAGAGTACAATTTTATGCTTAAGCACAAGGCCGGTGTAGAGAATAAGCATGCCGACGCATTGAGTCGTCGAGTCACGTTACTCAATTCCATGAGTGTCGAAGTCACGGGCCTCGAGCGCATCAAAAAAGATTATTCCGAGTGTCTAAATTTTGGAGTTGTGTACGCATCATTGTTAGAGAGTGCGTCAGGAGCTAGCAGAGAGTACTTGATTTTAGACAGATATTTGTTTATGAGTAACTGCTTTTGCATACCCCGCACCTCCCTCCGCGATTTTCTTGTCTGGGAGTTACATTCAGGAGGGGTCGTAGGTTATTTCGGTCGAGACAAGACCATTGCCCTAGTGGAGGATAGGTTTCATTGGCCAAGCCTCAAGCGAGATGTGGCCAAAATTATAGGGCAATGTTGTACTTGTCAATTGGCAAAGCAGAAAAAGCAAAATATAGGATTATACACACCTTTGCCAGTTACATTCATCCCTTGACAGGACATCAGTATGGACTTCGTGCTTGGACTCCTCAAGACTATTTGGAAACACGATTCCATATTTGTTGCCGTGGATCGTTTTTCTAAAATGGCCCACTTCATTCCTTGTTCTAAGACCTCCGACGCATCTCATGTTGCCAAGTTGTTCTTTAGTGAGGTCGTCAAACTGCATGGGTTACCAAAAACCATAGTGTCTGACCATGACATACGATTCATGAGTTACTTTTGGAAGACACTATGGTACATGATGAATACTAGGCTCCAATTTTCTTCTACCTACTAACCTCGGACCGATGGTCAGACTGAGGTGGTCAATAGGAGCCTAGAGAGTTTGCTCAGATTTTAGTGGGGGAGCACACCAGGACGTGGGACACCGTAATACCTATAGCCGAGTTCGCGTTCAATAGTTCTATCAATAGGTCCACAGGTGGGCCATATTGAGGAAGGGAAACCACAAGTATCAACTCAATCCAGAGTTTCTTGCGACCACACGTCTGGGCCTATGTATATAGCGTGCATGCGCACGTTGTCCAGCAGGGGCCACCTCATGGGGCCCACCCTGGTGTGTGTTTGATCCACACCATCCATCCATTTTTTTCCAGCTAATTTTAGGATTGGTTTTATTTAAAAAAAAAAAAAAAAAGAGGTAGTTCCAGATCACGGGTGGGCCATATCATAGTACGTTGGGACAATAATGCCCAAAGTTGGAACTGTCCCATGCCCCACCAACATATAGTAGTGATTAAGTGCTTACCATTAAAAAAATCCTACGCACGTGTTGTAATGTTTATTCGCCGCCCAACCTGTCTGTAGGTACCACCTTGATGTTTATATTTCATCCGAACCAAACATTGGTTGCTAGATCATTTTAATGTTCAGACCGTGTGATGGACCGATTCAAGTCTCAAGTGGGCCATGCCATGTAGACCTTTGCATTGCTAGAGAGGCCCACTAATCGAGTCCACTCTCTATATTTCAAGCCATTCAAGGCCGAACATCACATGATATGTTTGATAAAATGCTAGGGTACTTAACTTGATGGTCAACGCCGATAATATGCTTAGTGTAACGGATACTATACTCATTCATATACCCATACGCATCATCTGTAAGCCTGTTATGAATGACGATTGATTATAACATACGCCTTCTCGACTTGAGTTACTTAGGGGACCCATACGAGATAGGGTCACCCTGCATGATCGCGCGGTACACGCAGGATTGATGCATGACTTGGATAGTGTGATGCATGCATTATGCACTATGTATGACGCGTCACATCTACTCCTTAGCGACACCAGGGATGTAGTATCGCAATGATCACGCGGTACACGCTGAATTGATGCATAACTTAGATAGTGTGATGCATGCATTATGCACTATGTATGACACGTCGCATCTACTCAGCAACACCAGGGATGTAGTATCGCAATCTTGTGTGGCTGGCGGATGCTTTTATGGACATCGAAAACTGTTTAGGTTACGAGGCGTCACAAGTGCCCCTGGGTGAAAGTTTATAAATCCTGTAGTACCAATAGGATACTCCAATGTCTAGACCAAGTGAATTTATGAGCGCATGATGATTGGATATCAGTAAGCCGTGTCTCCCACTGTGTCAGGATCGGTTGGAAAGGGGTTTAACCTTACCCTCCCGGGTGCAGAGGGCTAAATGCTAGGTCGAGTCTGACCAACTCGTAAAATGGGTTCGCTATCGACGAGTCGGGTGGGTTTTCGTGTACTACTGACGAGCCAAATAGTGAGGTCTTTGCACTCGTTTGGTCTTGTGTGCGATGGGCGGCAATCAGTGACAGAAGTGAAATAGACTCCAATGATGGTCCGATTGAGAACTATTTTGATATGTGGACTAGTAGAGGATTGGTGTGTGCATTGCATCCTTAGCATATGACATTTGGCCATGTAAGCCCATGCATTGCATAGCCTAGGTATGGCTGATAGCATTTATGTACTTTCTAGTTTAGCCCTCCATTTCTGCTTACTTGGATATCTGTATGCTTCTCGCATGCATTACGCACACACGCACGCACTCTCTAAGCTTCGTGGTAAGCTTACGTACGTTGTTTACGTACAGGTTAAGCTAGGCCACAGCAGCATTGAGGCAAAAGCATGTGCTTGGTCTTTTGGACTTTTGTTATATCATATATTTATGTGATGATGTTTTCTTTGGTATTGGTACGCTTATGGTTATGCTCATATGTACAAAAAATCACCATAAAAATCCTCTTCATGAGATCCCAGGATCCGGACCTGGCGTATGAGAGTTAGGAGCCAAGGATGGGATAACTACGGAGGCTGTCACCACTAGATTCGGAGCTTGGGAATTTTGTGAGCCCGTTCACCGAGTTTGGGGCATGACAATGAGAAGATAAAGGATGTTGTTATCCTTCATTGCAGGCTAACGGGTATAGGTCGAGGTTTCACTTTTGTGCATTTTACAGAGTTGGAAGTCAAAGCATCAAATAAGTGGTTTTAATAGCTGATGGATTGCGGGAAGAAGGTGAAGGTTGACTATTGAAATATGGTATAAAGTGCTCAATTGGACTTTTCATGTCCCTAAAGACAAGGAGAAGACTCCCATAGAGTGTGAGATTCGGTATGAGAAGAAGTCTTACATCCTACAATCTATTGAAGGAAGGATAACTAGCCTAGAGACTCCTAGAAAGGGGATCTTACAAGGCCATTGGTCATGTGAAGAAATCTTTTAAAACTAGTATGTTACAGGAGTCGTTCGTGTTGGCTCAGCCTCTGTGCAGTAAAGACTCGGGAAGAAGAGTATGCGAGTCATCTACGTGGAGGATAGATTTGTTGCATTGCATGCAATGTTGCCATGTGCGATTGCACGTGGCATATGCGATCGCATATGCGCACAGTGCAGCAGAAATCGCATGTGACAGTGGCATATGCAATTTCTGCACATGCGATCGCATATGCCACATGTGTGAGAATATGCGATCGCATATTCGCCAACAGTCAGAAATCTGACCATTAGAATTTTAAAAAAATAATAATAAATAAATAAAATCCGTCTTTTTTCCCGATAAAAAGTCATTCAAAACACTCCTATTTGCACTCAAACTCTCTCTCTCTCTCTCTCTCTCTCTCTCTATACTCTCTTACACCTTCAAAGTCTCAAATATCTCATTCTCTTTTACATAATTCCAAGGCCCAAGCTCCATATTTCTTTCAGTTTGAAGTTTCAGTCAAGGATTCAAGATTCAAGATTCAAGAATCAAGAAAATAAAGCAAGCAAGATTCAAGAAGACATCGAAATTGAATTCAAGTCAACTCAAGTCTCACATTACATTTTCTAATTCTACTTTTATTCTATCTCCTTCTAGTTTCTTCTTAAGTTCTAAATATCATAATCATATTCATACACCCACCACTCTCTCTTTCTATCTCTCTCCTTACATTCAGGAGTCGAGAGACTCAAAACTTTTTTTTTTAGTTTGTTACTCGCAACTTAAAAGTTACAACTTACAAGAGTACAAGTCTACAACTTTCTCAAGACTCGAGACTCAAGTCAAGACAAGACTGAAGAGAAGAAGTCAAGTGAAGAATATATTTCTGATTTTCAAATTTTAGATTGTGTAATTTATGTTATGTAACTCTCTCTCTCTCTCTCTCTCTCTCTCTCTCTCCTTTTTACTAAAAGTGTGTGTAACTCTCTCCTTTTCTTTTCCCTCTCCCTTTCTACTACTGTGTAAGTGTACTTCTCTCTCTCTCTCTCTCTCTCTCTCTCTCTCTGTAACACCTCGTATTTTTTAGTACTTGGTGCTACCTAAATCAGTTTACACGTGTGGAAACACACGTAGCTTCCCTTACACAGCAATATCCAATGATTCTCAATTTATCTATCTCAACCGTCTAGTACAACATTCATTCTGATGCAGGACATGAAAATTAAATATGATATGCGAGATTTCAGGCTTAAGATCACGTTAGTTCAGAAACAATTACACAGATTCCATATCCCACATGAAAGTCCAAACATTCAATTAAGGGGAATCTATGCGGGTCTAGACCTACACATGATAGGGCTAGATCAATAAAAATTATGAACCAAACAATACTCAAAGATAAGAAATAATCATCCACACATGCGTAGTAATCAGTCCCTAATCTAAGGGATTCACCAATGTCAAATCAAGGAACCCTAGGGTAAGAAAAGGGGCATAAAATTGGAGATTTGAGTAATTTAGGGTTAAGTTTAGGGATTTTGGGTGAAAGCGGAGTGAAAGAGAGGAGAGAGACAAACCAGAGAAGTACCGCATGCGTGGACAACAACAATGGCCCAGACGCACATGCGTGTAATCTCGGCCGCACGTGTGTGGGGCCCACTATTCAGAAAAAGGCCACCTTAGCCCTGGTCGGCCAGGGATAGACTCTAAAGCCCTTAAATCTCAACTCGATCCGATGTACGGTTTGTTCGTGGTGCTCCGCCGAAGTTTCAGCCCTCCAGTAGGGCCAGATTCTGGAATTCTACTGTAGGGAGGAGAATTGCTGCAATAGATGATTGATTCGAAGTGTAGATGATGGGGTGAGATGAGAAGAAGGGATGGTAAAAGATGGGTAGTAGAGATGGCGATGGATGGGAGCGAATCGGAATAGATGTGGCTTCGCACCACGGTAGTTAACCCTTCGAAGAAGGGAGGGCTTCGCACCCAATTAGGCTTCACAACTCAGAGAGTAGGAAAATGGAGAATTTTTATTAATCTTCAATGAATAAAAATAGCTACAAGGGGTGCCTATTTATAAGAAAACCCTATACCCCAAAACTCGCGCCATGTGCACAACCTATTACTTGGCGATGAAGTAAACCAAAATAAAAACTAATCAAAGAAATCTGAAGCGTTCATGATGTTCTAAATAACATTAATAAGCAAAACCTAAAATATGAAATCAATCTGATTAGTGGGCCACGATCATGAGATCCCATGATGGGCTTTTCTTGACTAACGGGCCCACTCTTTTGAATCAAAACTTCGTCTTTTAGCTAGGAGGCCCTCCCTGGATGTCGTTATCGATCCAGATCGACGGTGGGGCCCTCCTTCTGGCGTACCTGCGTAGGGGGGCAGCGTGAGTGCGTGTGATGTCCCCATCACATTCGTATAACAAGCTATCCTTCCGTTTGATTTTCAAAATAGTCCATCATAGCTTCAGAGACATCTCTTTTAGGATCTCAATCACTTTTATAGACCAATTAAGCCGTTCATCATCGATTGCAGGATCTAAATCTAAAGATACACCGTTCATCAGGTTTACAACCTTCTGTTGTACGATCCATCCTTTGAAAGCACAGATCAGATTATCTAGATTCATATTCAACTCCCAGATCACACCTAAAGAATTATTTAGGATCCCAAGAGTGTTTGATAAATTAAATGCTAGTCAATCCAATCGTTGGATTGTTTGAATGCTCAGTAAACCGTGATTTGGTAATTAGAGATTCATGTGAGTAACCCTAATATTAGGATATGTAGCGAAATAACACATAGCGAGTAGCCCTACATCTTACATATAGGTATAATAAAAAGATAAATAAATAACAATGTATAGGTAATAATAATAGTAATAATAGTTAAATATTTAATAATATAGAATCATGAGATGGTTAGTCCTAATAACCTACAAAGTGGGACCACAACATGACAAAATATATATATACATGTAATAATAATAAAATAAAATAAAATTAATATGAATATTATTATTTGAATGGTAACAAGTCTTGAACATACATATGACCCATTAGGACCTTCTAACCGTTGATGGTTAGATTGGGGATCGATTCGACCGTCAGATCAATGTAATCAGCACCTAAAGACCGTGATTCGGTTAGTATGGCCCACCTAAGCATTGGATTTGCCACATCTCTAGTCAAGATGCCCCAGTTAAGCCCATGGAGCATCATGGACCGAGTGGATTTCTCAAAAACATCTCTGTGGGCCCCACAATCGTTTTGTGTGCACCAGAGGAGGTGCACTGGATTGCCCCGCATGATGTTGCAAGATGGAAGTTCGAGCACATTATTAACCCGGTCCATCAACTCACTCCGCCTTTAGAGCTGTACGGATGGAGTAATCTCCAAAACTACATCTTCAATCTCAACGACATGCTTCATGTTGGACTCTAGCTTGCACTGAGATCTCTATCTCTAAAGTTGGTCTCCTTTGTTTTCCCCCTACCGCTCATCCAATCTGGGTAAAGTCTCTAATGCCAGCATGCAAGGGATGTTGGATAAATTCCTTCAAATTTTATTTCAAGGCATATCTAATTTTTGTCGTGTAAACTTTGTAGGTGCTACCGTTCTTGTGCATAATAGTCAAAAGTCTTGTAACCATCACGGATCCTTCCTCCTCTTAGGAGATGTGCCTCTTTGCCCATGGAGGGCACTCTTATATTGTTGCTACTAGGAGTCATGATGGGATCGTCTCTGGGCACATCTGTTCAACTCTCTTAAAGCTGGCCTCTGTCTCCGTGCATTCCACCTCTCGCTTTATCATTGAAGCTAAGATTGATGGCTTGATTTGATGCCTAGCCCGGGCTGTGGGTTTCTGCACTCCTAGTGGCACTTTTTCCCTTCTTTCCTTTCTTATCTTTGTTTCCTTTTTTCTCCCTTACGCCCAGGGTGTGGGTTGCTTCTTTTTTTAGGGGTAAGCCCCACTTGTTGTATCTTTTCAGGCTTTATCTTGGGTAAGTAATAAGAGAGTATTCATACCAACAGATATTGGGTGAAACCAAAGTACCTTCTTTGATGATTGTAGATCATGAGAACTCTCTTCCTACCAAAGAGCCACACAAATGGGGCAATCCATTGGGGGGGGGGCGGGGGGGGACTTTCAAGATAATCGAATCTTCATCTTGAGGATCTTCATCTTGAGGGGAAGGCATGTAGAACCTAACATAATCAAGTTAATAAATTCCTCATCCAAAATGGAGGAGGCCAAACTATGGAGCCACTAGAATTGCAATAGCAAGAATGCACCGTAACAAACCTATCCGAAGCAAGACTAGCCAATCTTGGGAAAATCTCCTGCAACGGCCTGTCCCCACACCAAATATCAATCCAGAAACAGACTCAGTTCCCCAACCTATAGAGAAGGACGTTCCTTCACGAAATAGATGCTCTATTGCCACCACTGCTTTCCAAACATTTGAAGCACGATAGAGAGATGAAGATTTTATGCTCCAAACCCCGATTGGATACCGTATTTAGCGGCAATGGGATCTCTCCATAATTTACCCGCTTCGGAGCCAAATCTCCATTGAGAAGAGCAACATTCATGAGGCCCAAATCCTTCAAACCAGTCCCTCCTTCCTTGAGAGGCTTACAAACATCCTCCCACTTAATTAGATTGAATTTCTCTTTTCTTCTACCCCTTTCCACAAGAAGTCTCTTCTCATTTTATCAAGATAGTCCAATACCGATTTCAAGCACTTGAACAAAGACGTAAAATAAACAGGCAAGTTTGAGAGGGTCATTTTACGAAGAGTCAACCTAGCTCACATTGAAAGATATCGGCGTTTCCAAGTTGGAAGTGTACTATTGATCCTTTCAATGACTTTATCCCATAAGTGGTTCGTCGGTTTTCCAATACAAAGAGGTAACCCGAGATAGGAGGTCAAGGAACCTTTCTTGCAGCTAAAGTTGCTTGCCAGTTGCGTGAGAACCTCGTTGAACATGGATACCCAACATTTCGCTTTTGCCGACATTCAACGGATGTTGTATCCACATCGCAAAAAAAGAATCACATCATCTGCATATTGAAGGTGAGAAATTTGCACTCTTGAATCCACTACTTTGAAGTCGCGAATAAGATTATTATCTCCAGCTTTATGAAGCATCATTATGAAAGCTTCCCCAATGACAACAAATAGATACGAAGATAAAGGATGGCCTTGCCTAATACCGCAGAAGGTCTTAAAATATGTGAACAAAGATCCATATAAAAGGACCGAGAACGAAGGGGATTGAATGTAGGCCTGGATCCAACCTCTCCATCTAAGACCATATCCGAGCCTTTGAAGCATATAGTCCAAAAATTTCCAATTAACATGATCATAGGCTTTCTCAATGTCGAGCTTGCAAACCAACCCGCTCTTCCCTTCCCCGTGCCTTGAGTCGATACATTCGTGGGCTATTAGGGTTGCATTTAGAATTTTCTACCAACTATGAATGCGCCTTGATTTTTGGAGATGATCTTGGGTAAAACACCCTTAAACCTCATTGAGAGAGCTTTAGCTAGAATCTTATAAAGACTCACAATAAGACTTATTGGCCTAAAATCTTTCAAAGACTTTGCCCCTTCTACCTTGGGAATTAGGGCAATGAAAGTAGCACCAAGGTCATTAGAAAGACAACTTCTTGCTTAGAATTTTGAAATGAAGTCCATTATATCTTTTCTCACTATCGACCAAAAATTTTAAAGAACATTATAGGGAAACTATCAATGCTGAGAGCCCTATCACTGCACATCGCATCGACTACAAGCTTGATTTTTTCTTCCATAAAAGGAATTTTAAGAGACTAAACCTCTTGTAAAGAGAGTGATGAAAACTAAAGATTATCAAGAGTTGGCCTTCTCCAATCATTACAAGAAGGTAAGTCTTTATAATATTGAACAATAGCTTTAGAAATCTTCTCTTTATCCGAAGTTCTGACTCCATTCACCACCAAGTTGCTGATTTGATTAAACCCGAGCTTGAGCACTTTCCATATCGTGAAGAAAAAAAAAAGTGTTTTATCCCCCATGTTTCAGCCATAAACCCTAGATCTTCTTTAGATAAAGAATTGTACTTGGCCGACAAATCAATCCTTTCAGCCCTCTCTTCATCCAACAAGTTGCCCACTTGTTGGAAGAAGAGAGGGCTGAAAGGATAAAAACAGTCTCCCTAGGGCCTAAGACTGACTTCTTCCAGATCTTGATATTTTCTTTCAACAATTTGAGTTCGCGACCTAGTTTAAACAATTTTATCATCTTTGTTTCATTGTACTTATATGTACCAAGCCCTAATCCACCAAATCAAGCTTGAATTGTGTTTGATTAGGGCCTATTTGGTCGACTTTCAACAAGCCGAGTTGACACGGCACAACAAATAACCTTCTTACCAAAGAGTGGCCCATTACACCATCAAATACCTGACTGAAAAATAAAAAGTAAAAAAGACTATATTTGGGATCCTCACATATAGACTTTTACCAATATTTTTTGAGATTTTTTCCTAAAAATAAAAAAATAAAATCCAGCCATTACAAGGCCATACTGGCTGATACCGCCCATATCATACTGGTCAACAAGCTAACCGATACACTAGCCGTTACTGTACAAAATACCTTGGATAGACCCACTGAAAGATTTAATGATCCATCAATGGTTGGATCGACAGACATGACTAGTAATAAATGTGGTTCTGACAATTGCAACCAAGATGGGCGATCAACAACCGAATTGATGGAATCTAATAAGAACCAATCACAAAAACAATTGTATCATTCAGAGAAAACTAAACCATGGTTAGATCACGTGGATTATGATGAGAAGAGAGGAAGGTTCACCAACACCATCCTATGCAATCACAGCCAATCACACACGGTGGATGGCTGCATCATCAACTCCCGTTGCAAGTCAAAGAGGGTAGCCTATAAAGATGCATGATATCAACAGCTCACAACAATTCAGACTCAAGGGCGAGTTTCTTCCACGTTCCAACTTTGGGAGTCTGATGCAGCCACTACAAGTGTGTGGGTTCCACACATTTCTACCAAAATGAGAGCCCATCCTCCCTTACAAAAGTTGCGCTCAAAGCCCCCTACAAATCAGAGACTATATCCTTCACTTATTTTCTTGCTAAATTTTAGGATTTACTAGATATTATCTAGGATTTTATTAGATGGCAGTTTTATGCTCAATTCCTATTGGATGTTTGAGATAGAAGTTGATTTTTATTGGACAATGTGACATGGCATTGTAGGAGTTTTCATTCAATAAAAGCTCCCTCTGGTGGAGAAGAGGGGATGGCTTTTGCATTACTAAAGATATATGTATCTCTCTTGTGCCAGAGGGCCCCTGCAGCCACTTGTGTTATCCCTTTTGGTTCTCACAATTCCCACACCTTTAGGACTAAGATTTGATGAGATTTTAGGCTTGAAAACCCTTCGTTTAGCATGATGTACTCTAACGTGCTACTTCTATCATTAATTGTCGATTAAATCACACCATTAGTTGGAATTTTCCATTTTCACCAGGTGGCTGGGAAATTTTAATTGGGGAGATATTGGGACATGGTCCATTTTACAATGGGGACCACCAAATCAACATATTGGGTTATTGTATGGTAGGACTGAATGGAAGGCCCAACCCACAACATTGTTAGGTTGAACTAAAGAAGCACTATTTCTTTCATTCAAGCATCATATATAATACATCTGGTATATTGAAATTGTGCAGATTCTACTGACAATAAAGAAGCATCATACCTTGCTAGTTTGTCTTGAGAAGACTGCAAGACATAAATTGCGAGAATAAATGACAACAAGAGTCCTGTTTCCCAAATGCACAAAGTACCATGAGAAGAATAAATGTGGGAACTTCATAGTATGTAAATGTCAACAACATTATCATTGAATACAAAAACAAGATATGAATATATATATATATATATATATATATATATATATATATATATATGGGAGAGTCCTGTTTCCCAAATGCACAAAGTACCATGAGAAGAATAAATGTGGAACTTCATGCAGTATGTCAAAGGCTGTCTATAGCACAACATTATCATTGAATACAAAAACGTGAAAAGGAAAAAAAGTGACCATCTCCTATATATATATATAAATATATATATATATATATATATATATATATATATATATATATATATATATATATTTTTGGCGAAGACTATACATGCAATGTTTAGAAACCAGACATTAGGTGGTCCACCCAACCAGAAGGAACCGTTTAGCACTTTTTTTAGTACCAAAGCGCATGAATAATCCAATTACTGATTAAACCAGATAGGCATCTAATTTAATGGAACCACTGCTTCCCTTCCCTTTGGTGCAAAAATACGCACAAACGACATTCAATGTTACCTGAAAGTTGAAACCAAGTCTAACCAGCCAACTACTAAAGCACTACCAACTAATAAGCCTTGTGTGTCATTGTACCATCTGTCTTTAAATTTTCCTACAATGGACAACACTTCAAAATGGATTCATTTTTTTTACTTCAGGGAAGTGATGAAGGAAAATGGCAGGGAAAACACTTTCAGTAGTAGGAGTGAATTCAACATGAAGTGGTCCCTTGATCAGATTTGGTCCATGACCCACCCGAGGTGGACTCTGACAAATAGACAGTTCCCCTTCATTTTTTGTGGTTCTCGATAAATAGATGGTTCAGACCACGTACGCATGGCAATGTGTATTAGAAAATTATTTCAATTTGAATGAATGTGCCCATGATCATGTCGATGTAATCGATTACTCTTTTTTCAGTTAAAGAGGGAGAATCATTGATGTAATCGATTACTCTTTTTTCAGTTAAAGAGGGAGAATCATCGATGTAATCAATTACTCTTTTTTCGGTTAAAGAGGGAGAATCACATGTTGGTGCATGGTTAACCAACCAAGAAAATTATTTGAAGTTCTATAATAATTTTCATTGGTCATGTACAAATGTCAATTTATTAGAAGATAATTACTTCAAATTTAATGACTGTGCAAATGGTTTTGTTGATTAAATGGATGACCTTTTTTAAAAGTTAAAGAGGGAGATTCAAATATTGATAAATGCATAACCAATGAAGAGAATTACTGGACTTCTTTAGTATTTCTGTTCTAATAGATTTCGGTGAAAAAGGATCGATTGTTATAAAGCTGATAAATTACTTGTATGACTTTCTTTTCTTTTTCTTTTCCTAGAGGCTTCGCCCTGGGTAAGAAATAAGAGAGTCAGGTCTTTCTTGCCTACCCCCCCTAAAAAATAAATAAATAAACTATTACGACTTTATTTTTTTATTTTGGTCCATTGAGGAACGAGGACATAAGGATGGATGTGTGGTAAGGCCACGACAGATAAAATCAAGAGTGAAGTTATTGAAATCGTGGAGAGCAGCCGATTGAGATGATCAGGTCATGTGTTAGGAAAACTGGAAATTTCAAGAATTTAAGTCTCTTGGGAATAGCAGTCAACGTTTAAGAAAATTTAAAACGAGTGACCAATTTCACTATTTTTAGAATATTCTCATTTGAATAAAGAAATGGCCATTATAGAAGAGTTGGAAATTCTTCCAGTATATAAGACAAGAATATAATGTGTAATGGTACTTTTCTCTCATGGATACTTTACTGCCAGTTCTTGCTGCCTCGGTGATTTACTCCAATTACAAGTGAAAGAGAAGAGTATGGATCATTATGTAAGATCCATACGATCTTCTATTAGCAAGGAGCTACACCAACCACTCAACTATTGTCTTTTTTTTGTTTTCATAATAGATCCTTTCCTGCTGAAAATCTGCCATAATCAGCATAGCTATTAAAGAAAGTTGAATAATTTTCTTCATAAGAAAAGCATTGGCCAACGTATAAAAAATAATTAAATACCACGCCAACCTTGATCCCTCAACCTTAAGATCGAGTGACAAAGCTCCCTACTACTAGGAGAGGTCGAGGTTAGCACTTTGGCCAACATATAGTTCACCCTCTTTATCCTTTTTATCTAAAGAATAGTAGTCATCTACTTCAACAACGTTTTTTTTATATGGCTAATTCATCAACAACAGTATGGGTACAATCATTCAAATCAAGTAGCATCTTCATTGAAGTCTAAACTATCTTGAGATCATCAACGTCATAGTCATCATAGCCTCATCCCAATTATTTGGTTTCATCTTGGAATCTGAAGATTCGAAATGGGAGTTCCCATGATTTCTGAGCAAGTGTTCAACAACTGACTGCCTACCTAGCATTAACCCTCCATTCGCTCGGCGGGGAGCGGCTGGCCCATTGATACCAGGCAGAATAATATCTTGAGATAAATCATCAATTTTATTATTTCTGGGATATCCAAACTGAAAAAAGTTGCAGATATGTCACCATCTTTCTTGATTATAAGAGAAGAAATCTGGTGTACGAGTACTAGCCTCTCAATTATTGGCTCTGGTCCCATTTCAGAGAAGGATAAATAATATAAAGTGGAAGATGCTTCCAAATAAAGAGCAAGCAAAGATATAATTGTGGAAATTCTGTTAATTGTGTTATTTATATGGATGGATTGAGAGAGGGGGGATGGAAAGGGATTGTTAGTTTTAAATATAATTATTTTGATTACTCCAATTTTGAGAGGGAGCAGTGAAGCTCCCATGTAAAGGGTGAGCAAAAACTTTGACAGCTATGTTTCCATGATAGGGGGGGGGATTCACAACCAGGTTTAGATTCACCAGAGACATGGATGTTTTATAGTTATGAAATGAAAAATAACATTTGCCAAATATGTTTAAGATCCCAAATCTCTTGATTATGACCAAAAACTGTTGTTTTCTGAACAGCCCTTAAAGATCATGTTTTTTACCTGATCCAAATAGGATGTAAAAGCCACCAGCAACATCTATCTCCGACTGCTCCTCCCTGTCAAAAATATCACAGCTTTTATTAAATCCATGTCCAAAAAATATTTAAACCTATAGAAAAATATTCAAAATAGTGCATGCATAGTTGATCCTAGCTACAGTGCTCAGGTTTGTTCAGACAAAACATAGCAACCAAAGCAAGTCACTACCTTCCATGTAAACAGGCAGATGCTAGTGGCATAACCACTCAACATCATAGTTGTCAATATCGCTCATTTTTAACAGCATAGAAACTGAAACAGAAACGGTTTGAAACACAAAAGTCTACATCTTGCTACTTTTTATCAGTCGGGTGGCATTTTGGTTGGACTGATTTAAAATTATAAAAAATAATAATAATAATAAATAATAAAAAAACTGACTGGTTTTTAGTAGTTGGTTCTAGCATTTTTTTTTTCGTGCTTTGTGGCCATTTCAGGTAAAAGTTCCCACATTGAAATGTCTCTCTTATGGAAATGAGAGGGTTTCTACTATCTCAAAAGTCCTACCCCTCTCTTTCTTGTTTCAGATTTTTGAAGTGTAATGCCAAAATAATGGATGGCATTCCATTCTGTTGAGCAAGCCTAAACCCGCCAAAACAGTATGGATAACAATGGCAATGAGTTTCAGTAATTTTGAAGAACTGTTGGTACCCCCATAGGAAGCTACCATTACAAACTGAATGCTGTGTTTCAAATGCTATTAAGACTTTGTATTTGTAATTGGTGTTCTTAGATGAGTCGCAAAAATTGGAACTGAGCCATTGTTTAACCAACGAACAGGAATGGAGACTCAGTTCTGGATATATAAGCCCAAGTTCTTTATATATATATATATATATATATATATATATATATATATATATATATATATATATAAATATATATAAATATATATATATAAAATGTAGTTTCATCCATGAATCTCAGTAGTGAGATTTGATTAGAGGGGCCATCCTATGAAACCTCTAGTGGGATAAGAGGGAGTGCAAACAGGCAATACCCGAGTCCTTGACATTGAGGTGGGATAGGGAGCAGATGAGACAACTTGAGGTGAGTAGGCTGTCGATTGGGGCTTCTACACATGAGTTGGGGGGGGGGGGGGGGGGGGCACAAGGCAGTAAGGGTGGTGGTGGGTCTGGTTCAAGTTGGCCTGCTTTATAATAGCACAGCAAGAGCACCTGTGTTAAGGATGCACCCATTGCAAGTCCAAAATAGAGGAGGCTGAAAGACTTATCAAGCAAGGGGGAGATTCGGGAAGAGTATGGGGAGTGCCATGGCCAGGTGGTCCATTTTCAAACTCATACCAAGACATAGTGTCAAGCCCCCACTTTCACAATACGATACGGGGCATAACGGCTGTTACAGCCCCGTAATGGTCTCTCTTTTTTATTTTTTATTTATTGAAAAAACTCCCGAAAAACCTGTATCTGCCTCGTAATGTTGATTAAAAAGTATGAAAAACCTATATATGTCCTGTAATAGACCATTAAGGGGCTATTATGGCCTTTATAGGGGATGTAATGTGCCGTTAATGGAAATTACGGGTCATTTTTCCCATAACGGTTGTTACGGCCGTTACGACCCCGTAACGTGTAACGGTTGCCACCTTTACCTTTACGTAACGGCCTTTATGGCCCCGTAACGGCCTTTACAGCACACCATGACCTCGATCGTGAGTACAAGGACATGCAGACTTAGGTAGAAGAACTCAAGCTAAACTAGGAAACATTCAAGGTAACAGTCATGCGTGATGGGTGGATAGGAGCCATGAAGTTGTCCATTATCAATTTCATGGTATACTATATAGGGCAGTCAATTTTCCTTAAATCTACTAATGCATCTTCCTTATAAAAGATCACGCACACGCACACACATCCTTTTGAAGGGAGTGATTAAAGAGGTGGGCTTGAAAAATGTAGTGCAAGTTGTGACTGACAACGACAGTACGTTCGTCAAGGCAGGGAAGAAGCTAATGAAGAAGTATAGTAGACATTGGACCCCGTATTGACTTTTTTTTACTCATTGTATTGACTTGATGCTCGAGTTGATAGGCGAAAGAGAGTCTGTCAAGAGGACAACTATTGAGATGACCAGGGTGACAAACTTCATATATAGTTGATGACATGAAATTCAAATATAATGTGCAAGATTTTCAGGCTTTAGATCACACTAGTTCAGAGACAATCACACAAAATTCCACATCCCACATAACGTCAAGCACTCAACAAGGGGAATCTATGCGGGTCTAGGCCTACACATGCTAGGGCCGGATCAAGTAAAATTATAGACCAAACAATGCTCAAAGGAGAGTAAATTCATCCACACATGCACAGAAATATTTCTCCAATCCAAGGGATTCACAGGCTCAATTCGAAGAACCCTAGGGTTAAAGAAAATGATAGGAATTGGGAATTTAGGACAACCTAGGGTTAGGGTTAGGGAAATCAAGTGAGAGAGGAGTGAAAGAGAGAAGAGAGAGAACCTGTAACCAACCCGTGCATGTGGATAGTAGGTTGGGCCTAACGCATGTGCGATGATGGCTAGCCGCACGTGTGTGGGGCCCACGAACCAAAAAAAGGCCCTCTTGGATCTGGTCGGCCAGGGCTGAGCTTCAAAACCTCCAAGTTTCAAGTCGATCCGATGTACGGTCTGGGCGTGGTGCTTCGACGAAGTTTCAGCCCTCCTGCAGGGCCAGATTCTGGAATTCTGCTGAAGAGAGGAAAGTTGTTGCAATAAAGGACAAATTTGTAGCGCAGATGATTGTGGGAGATGAGAAGGTTGGATGGTAGAAGATGGGAGCGAATCGGGATATATGTGGCTTTGCACCACGGTAGTTAGCCCTTTAAAGAAGGGAGGGCTTCGCACCCAATTAGGTTTTCAGAACTCAGAAAGGAGCAGGAAAACGCAACAATTTTTATTAATCTTCATTAATCTTTATAAGAAAACCCTATACCCCTAAAACTTGCACCATACGCGCAACCTATTACTTGGAGATGAAGTAAACCAAAATAAAAACTAATCAAAGAAATCTAAAGCGTCCATGATATTCTAAATAATATTAATAAGCAAAACCTAAAATATGATATTAATCCGACTAGTGGGCCACGATCACAAGAATCATCGATGAGCTTTACTTGACTATCGGGCCCACTCTGACGAACCGAAACTCGGTCTTCTAGCTAGGAGGCCCTCCCTCCCTGGACGTCATCTATCCAGATTGACGGTGGGGCCCTCCTCCTTGCGTACGTGCGTAGGGGGGGCGGCGTGCGTGTGCGTGCGCACGTGATGTCCCCATCAATAGTCACTCATGGTTGTTGGCCATCGATGAGTGTCAGGGAATATTGCCCAATCGAATGAGACACGATTAGCCACAAACTTTATCGCACTCAACAACTTGCATAGGCACAAGGCGGGGCTGAGGAGTTTGTTCAGATTTGAGAGATATTTGGAGTAGAACCAAAGAAAGATCTAGAGTGCATAGAGGGTTGCAGGAACAATGCTTAGTGATTCCTTTTAGGATAGAGTTCATGACGTCATTGGCATCCTGCAATCGATTTACATGGTTCTAAAGGCTATCGATAATGAGACGTGGCCTTCGATCGATTCCATTTATGAGCTTATGTGATTGATGAGAGAGGAGATACGGATTGTGTCCCCCCTATTCACATAGATGGGTGCTGAACATCATTAACGCAATGGTGATGGGGCAGAAGATAACAGCAACAGAGTTGATGATGGTGGTGATGGTGGGGACAAAGGTATGTGTGGAGGTGGTAGCGGCAGGGTGGATACGGCAGTGGTGGGGGTTACATGGCAAGTCAAAGTCAGCAACCGTTAGCCTGTTTACTGAGAAGGCCCACTTCCATCATGCCAATCAGGACAGAGACCATGGATCTCATCCATCATCCTCATAGAGAACAGCAAAGCCCAATCAATATTTCCAACTGAGGAATCTCTTACATGCAGCTTGTCATCGATGGATATCATTTCAGAGCAGGGGAGCTCCACTTTTAGGACACAAGTAGCCACAGGTAAGCACTAATAATTACGAGTACGAAGTGGGATATTTAAGGTACCTGTTATATGACTACGGTTCGATACTATCCAGGAGTTTAGATTGGAATCAATTTGTTCCCTCATGACGCTACTCGGTCACAATCGATTACCATCACTCAGTACCCATGTCTGGGCGTACTCATACTGTTCGGAGAGGATAAATACCATAAATACATGAGAGTTCCTCTATTAATACGAGCAAACAATGGCTTAGACACACAATATTGTTGATACATTGAACAACAGTATTAGGGTGGACCGAATAGGGATGGAGATGACGACTTCAAGCCACCTCGTAACTCCATATGGGTATGAGAACTGGCCATATTGATATAGGTATATTTTTTGGTTCCTCTAGTTTTAGATGTCTTACTTAATTGTTTGGTACCAATATTTGTATTATATGAACTCATTTTTGTTACTATTGCACTAATATTTTTACGTCGACACATGCTTTTAGGCCTCCCAGTAAATTGAAACTTATTATTTTACTACCTTTCATTCATAAATATGGAAAATATGTGTATTTTAACATCTCCTGAAGTTTCATTGAAAAATTCCACCATTTTCCCAATGTTTCCCTCGATCAACGATACACTTCCTGGTATCTGTGATAATATTACATGTTTCTGTATCCCCAATCAGCGATACATGTAATGATACTAATACTAAGAACACTAGAGCACATGAATCTTGCATTGTGAGGCAAGTGGTTAAGGAGGATCAATACAGCAGATGGTAGATTATGGAGAGAATTGATTGCTAAGAAATATGGGGTTAATGAGGGGGGATGGTGGACAAATGATTAATCCCTACATAGGACTTCAATGTTGTGGAAGGGAATTGCTAGGTTGCTAACAAAGTTAAGAAGGGTATTGGGTTTTCATTAGGGTATGGTAGGAGGATCTATTTTTTGGAGGATGTCTGGATCAGAGATAGGGTGCTCAATGCAAAGTTTCTGACTTTAGCTAGATTACGTCCAGAAGTGCACCTCCTCATTATTTGTTGCTTCTCATGCTTCAATGATGAAGTGGTTTCGTCTCGCCCATGTCGGAGGAACTTGTCAGATATGAAAGTGGAATAGTTCACTCAGCTTTTGGCACAACTTCAACATCATAGTCCTTTGGGTGAGAGAGGTGCATTAGTGTGGCAAAAGGAATCGTCGAGTCAGTTTTCGATTCGGCCATTCTATAGGTTGATATAAGGGTCTTTCTTTGGGGAGCGTCATGGTTACACTTCTCATGTTTGGCATAACGACACCCCCCAAGGTGGTGGTGTTTGCTTGGTTGGTGTGTAGGAAAGGGGAAGATGGTGATCCCCAATATTTATGTGATGCGTATGCAAGATGTAGAGTCGATTAACCATTTATTTATCCACTGCTCTTTTGCTAGAGGGGTTTGGTGATTTTCCCTGAAGCTTTTGAAATATCGTGGGTGATATGGGGTCTACTGAAGGTCTTTTTCTAGAGTGGCATGAGGGTAGAGTGGGGTGGGGAAAAGGGGGAGGGTGATTTGCAGGTTAGCTCTTCTAGCAAGAATTTGGGCTCCATGGGGGGGAAAGGAATAATTAGTGCTTCTGAAATAGGAGTGAGTCAGTGGCGAAGGTCTTTGGAAGGGCTAAGTTTGATGTATTGGGCTAGGCTTCTTGTATAAAGTATCTCGACGAGGTTGCTTTTCCTACTTTGGTTTAGCCGTTATGGTTGTATTTTACCTTTGAGTTCCTCTTTGGCTTTTTCTTCTAATAAATTTCATTATCTTCCCAAAAAATAAATTAGTTTGTATCGACAATAACATCGCTGACACAAGGGAACTTCTCGAAAACATCGGTATTTCGTACCAGGGTGGTGTGAATGTGATAGAAATAATATTGCTCCAGGATGGTAATGAGGGAATGTCTATAATACCTAGATCTAGTCAAATACAATTTGAGGGATTTTGTAGGTTCATTGATTAGGGCTCAAATGAATAATTAACGAGGCCACAGGTTGGTTGTTTAGTTGGTTGATAGAAGGTGAGTACCTATGCTAGCCATGCCCGAGTTGAGATGTTGCTCCATTGCCAATAGTATCGACTTAGGTAGTCAGATTCAATTGTGAGATTTATAAATACAAAAGTTAAGGACTGGAAATCGTATGCCTTCATCAACTCCTGGAAAAAAAAAAAAAAAGGACCTAGTGGTGTTTAGAAATGAGATGTTTATGAATTAGCTATAGTAAGAAGATTCTTATACTCATTCGTGTCATAAGAATGGCTTCGGTGGCTTTAAGGTGGTTGGTTCTCCCGTCGGGGGTTTTGAGGGCTATCTACGACTCTCTAGTTGGTGATCTAATATCCCTTTCCTGCTTGTTGCTTTGGAGAAGACTTTGATTTTCTTGAACAGTGTCAATCCACAGTCAATGTTTTGCAAATTCCTCGTGGGGGGATGAATCAATATAATTTTGAATTAGAGCTCTGGATCTTTCTTCGACCCTGGTAGTAATAATATCTCAGGGTTTGCAATGATAACTTGGGATATCTATTATATGATCATTGACTAAAATATGTTGTCGAGGACATCATATCACGTACACCTTTGCGTACGTATCAGAGGAGGCGGGCCGCACCGATTTCTCCGTGGCTAGGTGAGTTTTTATGTTCATGTTGAAGACTCCATGTGCATGTGTGAGCATCAGGAAGACCCCACACTGGGAAGATGTACATGAGTTGCTTTAGGGATCGATTTAGACAGTTGGATTTGAGGGACGTGACGTCGGGCCATTGACCGGGCACCATTCTCATCATCATAGGACATAATTATATTTTAGGATTTAGTATTTGATTGATTTATGCTTTGGACACCTTATGAGTAATTTTATTTAATTTTTCATTAGACTAGTTCATTTTGGTCAAAGTCATTAAAACAGGGTTTAATTTGTAATTTTGAAAAGCTTTGAGACTATATAAAGAGAGAACCCGGGGGGGGGGGGGGAATAAAAATAAAAATTAAAAAAAAAAAAAGAAGTAAAGTTCCTTTGTTTCTTCTTCTTAATGCGATATGAAGACTTGTTCCATGCGATTTGGAATGAAGATCGATGCGATGCTTATCTTCAATCACGGGAGTGCGAGGCTTCCAGTTATCTATCTTTGAGTTTTCTCTTCTTTGTGCAAGGTACTTTATTGAAACCTCCCTAGTTCTTCATCCAAAACCTCTTCCCACACCTTTCTTTCTTCTTCATCATCATTTTCCTCTCAAACCCTATCTTCCTTTGTCCAAAACCATAACCCTAAACCTAAAAATCCCAAATTTTCCAATTTTCCAAACCCTATTAAACCTAAATTCCTAAATTCCTTACATCTAAAACCCTAATTCCCATCTCCTAATACCTAAACCCTTTAACCCATTACCCAATTTACCCAATTAAACCCTAATTCCAAGTTTTCCCCAATTCCCCTAAACCCTAGCCTCACCCACACCCAAATCTAGTAAACTCTAGGTAATATTAGGCCTCCCTCCTTAAAAATAGGCTTAACCCTATGCTATGTGGATGTTTCTACATCCATTAGGTCCTAGTTTCTCATGCTTAATGGTCTTATAGGATGATGCTTGGCAACCCAGGCTTAAACTATGCCTGATTTCCTTTTTGAATCGTGATATTTGTGATGATGGTAGCAAGATTTATAATTTTCATTAATTAATTTAAATTTGCTGATTGATCTCTCACATTATTCGAGTTCATGCATTGGTCCTACATCAAATTTGGTATCAAAGACCATAGGTTTAGCATATGATCTTTGTGTTGCACTTAGGTTAGAGTCGCATCTAGGGTTAGTAGAGCATACATTTTCATAGCTTGGAGTATCCTATTGCTGAATTTTCACCTAGCGTTTTCCACTTATACCATTGCTGAATCTTTAGCATAGTAATCTCAGGTTGTCACCTTTCTGAATTTTCAGTTCGTAATTTTCCTATTACACTCTTGCTGAATTTTCAGTTTGGTACTCTTAGATTATTGCCCTATTGAATTTTCAACAAAATATTTGAGGGCGACGGCTTGCTGAATTTTCAGATTAGTGTTATCTAGTATGTCCAATTTGATCTCTAGGTTGGTTGTGTCCTTGTCATAACATTACCCTAATATCTGGGTTTTCCTCTATGAGTTACCCTGTGTACGCCCACTTGTTCTAGATGTGGTTTTGGTATACATCCCACAATGAATCTAGAGCATATTGCTGAGGCCCTTAACACCATCAATTACCATTTGACAACCATTGCAGCGCACAATAGAACCACCGCTACTAAATTGACCGCGACCAATGCACGTGTTAATCAACTTGAGGCCTCCCTACAGGCAAACCCCGACACCGGGAAAGATGTTCAATCTCAAGTTGGAGAAGATAGGCGAGGGTGTGGTCGTGGCCAAGGTGTTGGCAGTGGTCGAGCACAAGTGCAACCACAACGTGAGGAACATCATGACCGTCATGATCTAGACGCGCAAGTCATGAAGGGCATAAAAGTTGAAGCTCCCAGTTTTGATGGTCACTTGGACCTCAAAGCATTCCTTGATTGGGTGGCAGCGTGGACCACTATTTTGAGTAGTATAATATGTTTAATGCTCATCGAGTGAGATTTGCCAAGAAGCAGCTAGCGGGTCAGGCCAAACTTTTTTGGATCAACATAGAGCGTAAGATTGAAAGGAGAGGAGAAACCCCAGTTGCGCATTAGGCTGAGATGAAAGATGTCTTTAAAGAAAAATATCTCCCTCTCTCTTATCGCCAGAGGCTCCTAAACCAATGGCAGGCCTTACGCCAAGGATTCATGACTGTGTCAAACTACATCGCCAAGTTTAAGGAATACAAGATGCGATGTGACATTGAGGACCTAATGATTACATTATCCAGATTTAGGATGGGCCTCCGAATCGAGATCCAACGAGAACTTTATTCTCGTGATGTTGGCACATTGGAGCACGTGTACCAAGTGGTGCAAGACATCAAATATTATCTCAAAGGACCAATGGTAGGCGCTATGACTCTCGGGATCCAAGTGTTAAGACTTATCCTCAAGGGACTAAGTCTAACATGGGGAGTCAATCCAAGCCCCAAGTTGGTTCCCAGTCCAACCCTAGAGATGTCAAAGGAAAAGGAATAGCCAGTGCTACCTCTAGGGGAGGTGAGCAAACGCTATGCTTCAATTGCCATGGATTTGGTCACTTCGCGCATCAGTGTCCCTTGAAATAGAGGAACAAGGCCCTAGTGATTGGTGAAGGTGAGGAAGAATGAGATGAACTAGGCGATTTTAAAGAAGTCTATCAGCCTAATATCACCGGTGCTAGTGATGAAGAAGTAGAGGAAGAAGAAACCACACCACTTGCAGTAGTTAGGTGCACCTTGACCAATATTAAGGAGAATGATAACTAGCGTTGGACTACGATTTTTTACACTAATGCAAAATGTGGGGAGAAGAATTGCAAGGTGATCATTGATAATGGTAGTGATACAAACGTGGTCTCCACTAGCACATTATCCTGTTTGGGTTTGAAACCCGAACCACACCCTCAGCCCGATAGAGTTTCATGGGTTAACACATGTTCCATGCCTGTTACCCAGCGATGTCTTATGCCTGTTCATTTTGGATCATATTAAGATTCGTTGTGGTGCGACGTTTTACCTACGGATGTTGGACACATCATTTTGAGGCATCCTTGATTATTTGATCGCGATGTGATGATATATGGCCGCTCAAATGTGTGTTCATTCATGCATCAGGGCAAGAAGATCACTCTAGTTCCTCTCCCACCAAAAAGCAATGCGAAGAAGAAAGCTGGGGGGAAGTCGGGTAATCCAAGGGATACGAGGAGATCCCTACTTAAGTCTCTCCATGTTATCAGCGCCAAGGAGTTCAGGAGAGAAGCTAAGGTGGCTTCGATGGTGTACGCCTTAGTGGCTAGAGAAGTTACACCCGAGGTTAGTGTAAAGGGACCCTCTGAGGTGAACCCAATTTTGGATGAGTTTCATGACGTATTCCCAGAGGACATATCAGATGAGCTTCCACCCATGAGGGACATCCAGCATGCCATTTATCTTGCCCCTGGAGCGACTCCACCAAACATTCCTCATTATCGAATGAACCCAACGGAGCATGCAGAGTTGAAGAAGCAGGTAGATAAGCTCCTTAGGAAGGGTTTCATTCAACAGAGTTTAAGTCCGTGTGTTGTGCCAACGGTTCTTACGCCTAAGAAAGACGGCAAGTGACGCATGTGTGGACAGTAGAGCCATAAATAAAATCACGATCAAGTACCGGTTTCCCATACTGTGTCTTGATGATATGTTAGACATGATAGCGGGTGCCATCATCTTTTCAAAGATTGACCTCGAGCGGGTATCACCAAATACGTGTACGCCTAGGAGATGAGTGGAAGACAGCCTTCGAGACGTATGATGAGCTATAAAAGTAGCTAGTCATGCCATTTGGCTTGACTAACACCCCAAGCACATTTATGAAAGTGATGACCCATGTGTTGAGACCCTTTTATGGGTAAGTTCTTATGGTGTATTTTAATGACATTCTTATCTATAGCACATTAAAGAAAAAACATCTCCACCATCTAAGGCAAGTTTGTGGGGTCCTCAGAACTGAAAAGCTTTATGTCAACCTTAAGAAGTGCACATTCATGTTAAAGAGCATTATCTTCTTAGGGTTCATCGTATCATCTGAGGGCAAGAGTGCAGACCCCGAGAAGGTTAAGGCTATAGTTGAGTGGCTTGAACCACGCAATATTCACGAGTGTGAAGCTTTCACGGCTTGCAACTTTTTATAAGCGGTTCATCAGAGGGTTTAGTTCCATCATGGCTCCTATCATGGATTGCATAAAGAAATGGGAGTTTGTATGGACTAAAGTTGCCTCTAAAGCATTTAAGGAGATTGAGAGCAGGATGAGCAAAGCTCCCATCATGCACCTTCCAGACTTTTCTAAAGTCTTTGAAGTTGTGTGTGATGCATATAGGGTAGGTAGTGCTTAGTCAAGAAGGGCACCCCGTTGCTTAATTTAGTGAGAAGTTGAATGAGGCAAAGTAATGGTATTCCGCATATGACAAAGAATTCTATGCAGTCGTCTAATCCTTGCGCCATTGGTAAAATTATTTATTACTGAAAGAATGTCTTGTTCTCTAACCACGAGGCCTTACATTACCCTAGTTCCCAGAAGAAACTAAACCCTAGGCATGCTAAATGGGTCCAATTTCTTTAGGAATATTCATTCGTTCTTAAACATAAAGCTGGGGTCGAGAACAAACCTATTGATGCCTTAGTCGTTGTGTGGTGCTACTCCAGAGTATTGAGTGTGGAAGTGGTTGTGTTTGATTGGCTGAGAGAAGGGTATCCTACATGCTCAAACTTTGGTGAGATGTACGCGTCACTACGAAATAATCAATCGAGCGATAGTCATGGGTTTGTCATCATCGATGAGTTCCTATTTAAAGGTGACAGACTCTGCATTCCCCGTACTTCCCTCCGTGATTTCCTAGTTTGGAAACTTAATGCAGGAGGGGTAGCCGATCATTTGGGGAGGGACAAGACCATTGCCCTTGTGAAGGATAGGTTTTATTGGCCAAGTACCAAGCGAGATGTAGCCAAGATAGTTGGGCAGTGCAGGACTGGTCAATTGGCAAAGCAGAGAAAGCAAAATACAGGATTGTATACACCTTTACCAATGCCACATGCTCCGTGGTAGGACATTTGATGTAGGACAATGGAAACTACCCTAGGATGCAACATGAGAGATCAAATTTACACATTAATGCGCTTCTTGATCTCACTATGCAAATCAAGAATATGCCGTGCAAATGCGACTGCAAAATCATATGACCTATGTGAAACGGACATGGGTATGAGTTCTATAGGTGTTCTAAGCTTGTACCCAAATATTATATGAAATGGACTCATTCCTATGGACCAATTGTTGGAATTGTTATATGCAAACTCGGTTATGGGCAAAACTGCATCCCAAGTCTTAATATGGTCTCCCACCAGACATCATAACAGATTCCCTAAGCTTCGATTGACAACCTCCGTCTAACCATCAGTCTGAGGATGGTATGCCGAAGAGAATTGTAACTTAGTCCCCATCACGTGCCATAAAGTTTTCCAAAAATAATTCATAAACCACACATCTTGATCCGACACAATGGTCTTCGGCAAACCATGTAGATGAACTATCTCCCCAAAGAATATCTTCGCCACATTAGTGGCATCAAACGTTTTAGAACATGGGAGAAAGTGAGCCATTTTCGAAAAACCGTCCACAACTACAAAAATGGAATCATGCTTTTTAATCTTCTTGGGGAGCCCAAGCATGAAATTCATGCTAATATCAACCCATTGGGTGTGGGGGACTGGCAAAGGTGTATATAAACGGGTGTTCTGTGTCCTCTACTTTTCCAGCTTACAAGTCCTATATTGCCCTATAATGTTAGCCACATCTCGCTTAAGACTTGGCCAATAAAAGTGCCCCTTTACAAGGGCAATAGTCTTGTCACGCCCAAAATGACCAGCTATCCCTCCAGCATGAAGCTCCCAAATAAGAAAGTCACGGAGGGATGTACGAGGTATACACAATCTATCACCTCTAAACAAAAACTCACTGACCAGGACAAACTTACTAATACCCCGAAATTGACCATCTAACAATGATACGTACACATCTCCAAAATCTGGGCAACTAGGATAATCTTCTTTTAAATGCTCAAACCCAGTGACTTCGACGCTCGTGGAGTGGAGTAACACAATACTACGACTCAATGCATCAGCAAGTTTTTTCTCAACCTCGGCCTTGTGCTTCAACACAAAAGTGTACTATTGGAGAAATTGGACCCACTTGGTATGCCTCAGGTTCAACTTCTTTTGCGAGTTGAGATAGCACAAAGCCTCATAGTCAGAAAATAAGACGAACTCATGCGGTAATAGATAATGTCGCCAATGGCACAAGGACTGCACTACCACATAGAATTCCTTGTCATAGATAGAATACTTTTGTTTTGCTTCATTCAGTTTTCGCTAAAGAAAGTGACAATGTGCCCTTCCTGACTAAGCATTCTACTTGTACCTACAAACCCATCACAAGTGACCTCAAAAGCCTTGGAAAAATCTAGAAGTCGCATGATAGCAGCTTCAGTCATCTTGATCTTAATCTCCTTGAACACCCTGAGGCTGCTTTGGTCCATTGGAACTCCCCTTTTTTAATGCAATCGGTAATGGTAAGCATGATGGAACTAAACCCTCTAATGAACCGTCTGTAAAAGGTGGCTAAGCCGTGGAAGCTACTCACCTCATGAATATTACGCGGCTCAGACCAATTGACTATAGCCTTGACTTTCTTGGGATCCGCAGACATGCACTCAAATGACACGATAAAACCTAAGAAGATGACACTACTGGACAAAAACGAACACTTTTTGAGGTTGACATATAACCTCTCTACCCTAAGGATCCCACACACTTGCCTCAGATGGTGGAGGTGTTGTTCCTTAGTCATGCTATAAATAAGGATGTCGTCAAAATACTGAACTAGGAACTTCCTCATGAAGGGTCTCGACACCTGGGTCATCACCCACATAAATGTACTTGGGGCATTGGTCAACCCCAAAGGCATGACTAGCCACTCGTACAACCCATCCTTCAACTTGAAGGCTGTTTTCCACTCATCATCTAGGCGAATACGGATCTGGTAATACCCACTCTTGAGGTCTATTTTGGAGAAAATTGAGGCATTGACCATCATGTCCAACATATCGTCAAGACACAGTACTTAACGATAATCTTGTTAATGGCCCTGCTATCCACACACACACCACGTGTCATCCTTCTTGGGCGTCAGAAAGGCGAGCATGGCACATGGACTCATGCTCTCCTGAATGAACCCTTTCCTAAGATGCTCATCAACTTGCTTCTTGAGTTCCGCATGCTTCATGGGGTTCATTCTATAATGAGGAAGGTTTGGGAGAGTCAACCCGGGGACAAGATCAATGGCATGCAGGAGGTCCCTCATAAGTGGAAGCTCATCCGAGAGGTCATCAGGAAAGACATTACTGAACTCATCCATCACCAAAAACACCTCACTAGGCAACTCTACACCAACCTGGGAGGTAGCCTCTCTAGTCACGAGGCCATACACCTCTGAATCCTCCATAGTCTCTCTTTCAAATTCTTTTGCATTAATGATATGAAGAGACTTAGGTTTAGGCATTCTCGAAGTTCCAAGATCACCCTTCTTGGTGATCTCCTTCTTTCCCGGTATGCTCTTGGGTGAAAGAGGACTCATCTAATTTTCTTACCCTCAAACATGAATGTAAAAATATTCGAGTGACCGAATATTGTAACGTCCAAGTCAAATAACCAAGGCCTACCGCAGATGATGTGGCAGACATCCATGGGAACCACATTGCACCACAGCAAATCCTTATATGGCCCAAAATGGATGGGGATACAACATCGCTATGAGACCAGAATGAAGGACATAACCCACGACACTCTGTAGGCCTAAGGGTGAAACTCGGCTTTCAAGCCTAGTCGACTCACAGTGCTAGTAGAGACCACATTCGCCCAACTGCCACTGTCCACGATCACTTTACAATCCTTTTCTCCACACTTGGTATAAGTGTAAAAGATTGTGTTCCTGCACCAATCATCATTTTCTTTAGCATGGGCAAAGGCGCATCCGGCTACTGCGAGAGTGTGGGTCTTCTGATCATCAGACTCCTCATCACTAGCACCAATATTAGGCTCATGTTCCTCTACGTCGCAATTGTCCTCGTCATCCTCATCTGCCTCATCTATCATAAGAGCTTTACCTCTTTATTTGTTTGGGCATTCCTTTGCGAGGTGACCATAACCATTGCAACGGAAACACTGCATGTGCTCACTTCCCTTCGAACTAGTGCTAACTAGACCCTTACCTTTAACATCTCTGTTATAGGTGGGATCACCAACTGGGGCTTTGGTCTGGCTCCCAAGATTAGGTTTGGCTCCTTGAGGAGCAACCTTGCCACTGGAATTGTGCAGAAGTGGTCTTATTGTGCAGCTCAATGGCCGTCAAACGGTGGTTAATCTTTTCGAGAACCTCGACAATCTAATCCGGGTTCATGGTGGGGAAAAGACCAAAACCACAACCTGTTCGCGTTTGCATATACTAAACTACCCTAATGAAAGACAACCTTGCTGAATGTGTATTATATGATGAATGCGGTGGAAAAAGATAAGATTTGAGGGCGATCAATGTGACGTTATATGATGCACATGTGTTATATGTATAATAACCCTTAGTACCTTAAACTTTATGGACAACCCTAAAATGATTCTAATAAGGCTAAAACTGAAAATTCAGCAAGTACCTTAAACTCTATGGACAACCCTAAAATGATTCTAATAAGGCTAAAATTGAAAATTCAACAAGTACCTTAAACTCTATGGACAACCCTAAAATGATTCTAATAAGGCTAAAACTTAAAATTCAGCAACTAGGTGTCTTAAAGTCACTAAATATGAAAATTCCAGCAATATAGGCTTTGAAAATACCCAAGCAGAAAATTCAGCAAGCTATATGTGACCTATATGCTCTACTATGGGTATAAAAATTTTGTCGAACACCTACCCTACGATAGACCTAGGCTTTGATACCAAATTTGATGTGGGATGATGGAAACTACCCTAGGATGCAAGATGAGAGATCAATTTACACATGAATTTCAGCACGCAACATGTAAAATCAAACATAACCACATAATAGATTCGAAAATTTATATGTATGACACAAAAGTCCTAGGTTATCACATACACGGTGCATGAAAATATAAAATAATTCAATAGTGGCCTACTGGAAGTATGGACTCCCACTCTAGCGTGGGTAGTGCAACAACCACATGGATAGATAAAGATGCAAGCAAAATTCTGGTTTTGGGAAAGCTTCACAAAAATTCAGATTTTCATTTGGGTTTTGCATTCATAGATGAAGGTTTAGGAATGGGGTTTTTAGGATTCAAAAGATCTACGGATTAGGGTGTCTTGGAGGAAAATCAAAGAGGAAAAACCCCAAACGGGGGCCCACGTGTCTAGGGAAAGGATAAGAAAAAGGAGGAGGATTGAGTGGAGTTTTAATGGGTTTAGAATGTTGTAATGGAAGGGGAAAGAGGAAGACAAGAGAAGAAGAATAATACCTTTTGAAAAAGAGAGAGGAAAATCCACCACCGAACAAGCTTCTACCCTTCCATAATTCAATTGGAATGGAGGGTTTCTCACAAACCCTAAAACACAAGGAAGAAAATTCCTTCACACAAGAGAGCTTCTCTCTTCTTCTTTTTTCTTCTCAATAACACCACTAGGTTGGACCTCTACCCCCCTATGCAGTGTTCGAAATATCGGTATCGCACAATGTATCGCACCCTTGGGATACAGATACTTTTCGGTTATTGCACGGGATATATCGTTTGCATCACATAGTTTATCGCACTTTTTGGGAAACATGGGGAAACATTGGGAAAATGGTTGAATTTTTTAATGAAACTTTGGGGATTGTTAAAAAGGCCCTTAATACACACTTTTAAATCATATCTCAAAAAAAAAGATGCACATAATAAATTTCCTTTGTATGGGGTCCTAAGTTATGCGATGTTTAACTGAACTAATGCAACTATATTTAAATTGAATGCATGATATTTATAAATATATCATAGTCATGTATGAAAACACAACCAATTCATTGAAAAGCAAAATAAGAACTGAATAAGTAAAATTTGATAAATATACATATATTTGATGAGGACTAGTTGTGGTCTAGACCCACATAGAGTTGCGTGGTGGCTCATAATCATCATCTCCATCTCGACGGGGCTGGGCATAGTACTGCTGCTCCACTAATCCACAATATTGTACCCAGGTCATAGAAGAGTGGTACGAGTTAAGATACTCCCTGACATAACGCTGGTACTCATCTTCTCCAAACTGAATCAATACGTCCATTCGTGGGTACTGCGTAATCGTCGTCCCAGAATAGCGATATATGGATCTAGGAAGGGCAGATATGAAGCTCCTTGGTATCCATATTGTTGGCCATATCCATACTGCTGCTCATATCCTTGCCCATATGCAGAAGTGAACTCTTGACCAGGGTTGAAAAATGATGTGCCGTAACTGCTGGAGTCACTCGTCGCATATCCATTAGGTCCATATCCATGCCCATTTGTGGCAAGAACTCGAGCTACTCTCCGGTGTTTGTGATCCAGATTCATGTTGTGGCCTGTAGCTCGAGCTCCCCTCCCTCGTCCGTGATCCAAATCTAGAGCCACCTCGCCTGCCACGAACGCTCGTGTCCCTCATGCATTTTTCCAGCAGCTCCTCAAAATCTGAAAGTTTACGAGTCTTCTTTTTCTGTAGTAGCTTTTGACGCGTGTATGTCTTATTGTAAACAAGACGAGGTCGTGGTTCTCCTGGACGAGAACCATGGTCAGTGTCCTGCGTGGAATGATCAAAATTCTCCTCCCCGGTAAAAGGGCTAAGAGGCCTCTTATCCTGACTCCCACCCGCGTCACCACCATCATCATCATCATCCTTACTGTCATCAGAGTCATCGTCACCCTTATCGCTGCCATCATCATCACCGGACTCATTTCCCGCATCACTCTCTGACTGAGTCTCGGTGTCAGACAATGTTTCCCCACCATTGTGATAGTGGTAGTGTCCCTCGTGATAGTGACTGCCGCGGGCTGCCCTCCGGACTCCTCATTAATGGGTCGAATGCCTCATCAGGAGACCTCTGTTGCTCCACATGTTTGTCAACATCAATCCCTTGTGTCTCTGCTTCTGCCGCAATATGTGGCTCTGGTCGCCCATCCGAGGTATCTAAGTCATCCGACCTAACCCACTGGTAAACCATGTCATCCTCTGCATCCTCAGCATATGCATGTTGTCCGATCGTCATCAGTCTAGTGGGTCTTCCTGTGCTTTTCTTCTTCCTTCCGAGTGAGCAACCTCTCTCGTAACTTCATATTGTAGTGACAATACACTAGCTTCTGAAGCCTCTCATACCCTATTCTATTACGTTTATTTGTATGTATGAGGGAGAATGTACTCCAATTCCTTTCACAGGGTGACGAGGACACCGTCTGTGCAAGCACACGGACAGCCAGTCGTTGTAAAACCTCGCAGTCAGTCCCATACATGGACCACCATTCGCTTGCATATCATAAGATTCTTTCGTTATCCTAGATTTTCCAAAATAATATAAATGTTAAGTTTACTACAGTGACTCACATGGCATCATGGCGTTCCTTGACTTCACCGCAGGGTGACACCCAAACATCCCAACTGCGTCGCGGAATTTAACAATCTGTTGATGGCATATAACAACTAGAATAAGTATTTAATAATTAAGATGAAGATAAGGAGAATGTAAGTGCGGAACATATTTACCTCACTACCAAAGGTGTCTTTCCCCGGACAGTCGGGGAATAAGTGATCGTACACCTCATGTACAGCCCTCTTTAATGAATTATCTTCGAAGAGGTTCCGGCTGTAGTGGTATTTGGGATTTAGGAAATACGCTGAAAACCAACATATACACATCAGTACAACCCTCGCTTATTATTGCATATGGAAAAAAAAAAAAATCCATTTAGGTACTTACCAGCCTGATGTAGTGGGTGAGAAAGCGTCCTTTCCCAACGGTCGTCTATTATTGCATGCACCCACTTATATGCATTGGGAGCTTTAACCATGATGGCCTCTTTCATTAGTTGTATAGACGGATACAACGACCCCATCGACGAATTTGTCTCATTGTCCACCATCCTCAACACCACATAAATGAGCTCTAGAATACCCACAACACCACGCACTTTATCCCAAAATGTCTTTCCCAGCACCAGCTCCTCAATTCTGTAGGTTACTTTCGTCAACCTCTTTTTCCATTCTACATAATCATGAGGCGAAAAGCTCTCGTAACCCTTGTTTGTGTTTGAGAAGGCTACTTAAGGCGATATAATTTGTGGCGAATAGCGTCACTCCGGGGCGCACTATATCCCCACCACAACTTTCGCGCATTGCGGCTAATAACCAACCGTGGTTGTATACAAAGTTTGTGATGAGCCGTGCATCAGTAATTACAGTCTTCACCGACGGCCTATCCCCGATCCCCTCCAGTATGAGATCGATGCAATGGGCTGCGCAGGGGGTCCAATACATATGATACTTGCTCTGAATATCCTTCCCCGCCTTAACAAATGCACTCCCATTATCCGTAACAAACTGCACAATATTTTTCCTCCCAACATCTTGCATGATGTTGTGCATTAGTTTGTAAATGTAGTTATAATCTTTGATCTTACTACTCGCATTATACTCTTTAGGAACACCGCACCCCTGGAATAAACCATAAAATTTATAATCGACATCTTCGTCGGTCTTGTCCAACCGTCACACATGACGATACAGCCGTACATCTCCCACGACTGCCGATACAAATCAATGTATGTCTTCATTTCTGCATGTTCATTATCCAAGTATTTCCCCATGATCTGTGCGGGTGTAGGCGACTGCACACCCTCACCCCCACGTTGCACTTCACTTATCATATTTTTGAAGTGCGGGCTTGCTGCGGCATTTGCGGGGATTTGACCGTATATAAAAAATTTTGCTATAAATTTTTCAACTTTTTTCCTCACATCCCCTCCACTAAACATCTCCTTTATTTTCTTTTGTGTCCCTCCCGCCTCTTTGTACATCCTCGGATCCGAAGGTAGATCCAGCACCCGCATGCTGCTACTCCTGCCCATGCCCCATATTCCTCCTCGCCTACTACCCTCCCCTGATCCACCCCTATCACTCTCCCCTGCTCCACTCCCCCCACCAGGCTCATGGATAGACCCCTCAAATCGAGGCCTACTTGTGTTCCACCTCCTATCTTGATCCCTCTCCCATCGATCCCGTATGGACTCTTGAATTGTGCATCTGTATTCGGGATCATCATCATCATCATCATCATCGAGATCCACTACATCATCCTCACCTGCATATGGTGGCCACCCCAACTCCTCCCTAATCTCCCTCTCTCGTGCATGTCGTTCATCTTTTGTCTTCACATTTTTTTTCAATATGGTCCTCATCTGTTCTCGCACATCTTGTGGGCACTTTGGGCAATCCACAACATTGTGATACCCTCCCGCTAAATGCTCCTTTAAGCGGGTTACCCCACCACTCCTCGATACATGGCCACATAAATTACAAATACTCCCGAATCGATTATCGGGAATGGGCTGACCGTACCTCCACCCTATATCAAGTTGCCTACCTCCTCTTCCACCTGACATATTTTCTCTGTAAAATAATATTATATAAGTCTTTAGCCAAAAAATGGAGGTTACTAAAAAATCATGTGGACCACACGAAGGCAAATGATGTGAATTGAATGTCTACCATGAAACCCTTATTGGGGTCACAAAATTTGTGGTGGGTCCAACTGATCTTTAACGATGGCATCACGAATTGTTGAACAGTGAAAATCATATTTTTTGCTGCCATCTGTGGTGTGGTCCAGCTGATATTTGGATATGATTCATTTGTTGGATAATGCTCTAATATGATCTCTAAAAATAGTTGTGCTTGCAGTCCATCTGAGACTTGGAATTTCATCATTTTTAGGCAAAACATATATTTTAGCGGGCTTATCACAACCATAGTGTCAAAAATTATATATCTCACTAATTGAGGATATTAAAGTTAATTTAGTAATTAAATTCAAACCCCTGTAAATATGCCATGTACAGGTATTTTTGAATTAAAGTTGATTCACAACCCAGGGTGCCAAACATACAGAGAGGATTGCCAATCCAGGGGGTTTCCGATCCTGGGGGTTGCAGGGGGTTCCAAATCCAAGCTCCCAAACAGGCCCTAACATGATTCAAAACTTTTGTGACCCATGAATATTTCAACTGTGGACGTTCAATTCTCACGTCATCGGCTCACTTAAGCAATGGATCCGATTCATTTTTTCCCTGATATCCTGGGATTAATACAAAAAACGGATGAAGGGGGTGGATTTCTCATAAACATCGTAGTGGGTCCCACCTGGGTTCCCAGAGCGCAGGTAATCCGCGTCCGCACGGACGCGGGTTGCGTCCTACACCTGCCCGTCTCTAGCCCCCAACGGGAAGTTCTATGGGTTGGGCCCACCTTGAATGTATGTGATCTATCCACACCATCCATTCGTTTTTCCATCTAATTTAAGGGGTTGAGCCAAAAATTGAAGTAAATACAAAGCTCAAGTGGACCATTACATAGGAAACAGTGTGGAATAATGATTTCCACCGTTAAAACCTTCCTAGTGTTTAAAGTAATTTCTTTTTGTCATCCAACCTATTCGTAAGATCACAAAGACATGGATGAAGAGAAACCACAAACTTCAGCTTGATCCAAAACTTCTTTGGCCTCCCAAAAATTTTTAATGGCAGAGGTTCAATCAAACTATTTCCTGTGGTGTGGTCCACTTGAGATTTTAATTTACTTCATTTTTGGGATCAAGCCCTAACATTATCTTTTAACATGGATTAATGGAGTGGATAAAATAAATAAATAAAAGTGGACCCCACACAATTTACTCAGTACCCTAACGGTACGCAATCCGGGAACAGTTGGCTACTCCCCCTCACACCAACCAATAGCTGGTGGTCCACCTGAGATTTATATCCCTCTCATTTTTGGGTTCAAGCAATAAAATGATCTTTAAAAATGGATGAACGGAATGGATGAAACACATACATCATGGTGGGGCCCACAGAGCACCGACCACCGGCCCCACGCAATCCGCATCCCGCGTATGCAATCCGCTTCCAGCAGATTACTGAAGTAACGTCACCAAGTTACGTGGGTCCCACCATGATGTATATTTTCTATCCACACCGTCCATCCATGTTAACAGATCATTTTAGGGCGTGACCCAAAAAATGAGTCAGATTCAGAGCTCGACTAGACCCCACCACAGAAAACAGTGGAGAGAGTGACGTTCACCATTAAATATTTCTTGAGGGCCACACAACAGATGAATGGTCAAGATGATATTTATGTATTTTATCTGCTCCGTCCATACCTTTTAATAGATAATTTCAGGGCTTTAGGCCAAACATAAACCACATACAATGTTTAAATGGGCCACACCTTACAAAACAGTTGAATTGAACATCCACCGTTGAAATACCATTTTTGGCCACACCTTACAAAAGTTTTTTTGGATCGACCCCTTAATTTAGATGGGAAAACATATGGACGGTGTGGATAGACCACATACATTAAAGGTGGGCCCCAACTGAGTTTACTGAGCACGATTGGCGGGTGCTCAGCAAATCACACCCGCACAAATTTCCCGTTAATCGGGATTCTGTACGCTAAGCGTACTGAGTAAACTCTGTGGGGTTCACCATGCTCTATGTATTTTATCCAGTCCGTCCATCTATTTTATTAGATAATTTTATGGTATGAGTCCAAAATTGATGGATATCCAAAGCTCAAATGCACCACACCACATGAAACAGTGTGAATTGAACTTGTACCGTTGCAAAATTCTTGAGTGTCACAGAATTTTTGTATTAAGCTTATATATATATTTTTTTCTTCATCCATGTCTTTGTGATATTATTAACAGCTTGGATGACAAATAGACATCATTGTAAGGCCTAGGAAGGTTTCAACGGTGGAAATCATTATTCCCACTGTTTCCTGTCGTATGATCCACCTGAGAGTTGGATATGCTTCAACTTTGGGTTCAACCCCATAAATGAGCTGAAAAAACGTATGAACGGTGTGGATAAACCACTTATTTTCACGGTGGGCCTAACTGAGTTTACTCGGTACGATAAGAGCGTACTGAGTTACTCAGTACGCAATCCGGAGTCCCGGACCGACCTCATTTCACCCCTCCCACACCCGTCATCTTCATTTTCTCGTTTTCGACGAGCAATCTCCCTCTCCTTCACGCAGCGAAGGCTCCGAATGAGGTAATCTCATCGAATCTGGCCTGATTTCTCGCCGAATCTCCGAGAAATCCGCACCGGCACGCTCCAATCAGCGAAGAAAGAGAAAAAATGAAGAAAATCGCAAGAAAATTTTGAAGAAAGGGGGATACAGGGTACTTACCTGTCGAATGGCCCACCTCCGATCACCGCTACAGGTATTCTCCGCTACAGGTATTCTCTCTCTCTCTCTCTCTCTCTCTCTCTCTCTCTAATTCAAAAAATTTGATTTTCCGCAACCCATGGCATTGGCTTTTTATTATTGTGGGTTGTTGGCTACAGTGGGACTCGTGAGTTCCCTGCAAATGCACCCGTGAGTGTCTGTGACTCTATTTGTCGATTTCCGACAATAATGGAGGCGGAAATACCGCGATATCTAAATCGGGGTGGGTTGTATCGACGATATCGTCGCTGTATCATAAGATATCGACAATATATCGCACGATATCGACGATATATCGCACGATATCTGGAGTTAGGGTTTTTTTGTATCTTCCGGGTGTTATCGGCGAAGTATCGTCTCGCAAGGGTGCGATACCGATAATATCGGCCGATAGTATCGATATTTCGAACACTGCCCCTATGCTTTTATAATTAAAAATTCGTAATAATTACAACTATGTTGCTCACTTAAGTGAAATGGTCCATCATCCAAAATAAGAAAACTAAAACATTTATTATCACTCTTAACTATCAAATAAATCTTAAAAATAACAAAAAACATAAAGAAAGTAAGATCATAGTCCAAGGGGCCCAGATCTTCCAAATCAGGAAGATCTGGTGGCCCGATGGCTTGATTGACAAGATCCGACGGTCGGATCAACACGAAATAAAAATCCTATGACTAAAATGGTCTCCTAAGCAACCCGCATGCATTATCTTAAAGTGGGGTCTTCCTGATGCACGTTCAATGCATGTGGGGTTTTCAAAATAGTTTAGCGGGCCCCATCTGGAACTCGTCTCCCATCCAAAAAGAAATTTGCGCTGATATGGGTAGTCATTTCCATCTCTGGTATACCCAAGTAGGTCCTCTGATGTCCCCATTAACGTTAGTATGGATTTCGTGTTAGGTTTACATAAGACTATCAAGACACATGATTTCATATTTGTGGTTGTGGACCGTTTTTCCAAAATGGCCAATTTCATTCCATGCTCGAAAATGTCAGATGCATCTAATGCGGCTAAACTTTTCTTTAGAGAGGTAGTGCATTTACATGTTCTACCTAAGACCATAGTGTCAGATCGTGATGTATGCTTTATGAGCTATTTTTAGAAGAAATTATGGCACATGATGGGGACAAGGCTACAAATTTCATCTGCCAATCATCATCAAACAAACAGTCAGACTGAGGTCGTCAATAGGAGTCTTCAAATTTTGCTTAGATGCCTTGTGGGTGATCACGTCAGAACTTGGGATATTTTTTTACCTATAGCCGAGTTAGCATATAATAGTTCCATTAATAAGTCCTTAGGCATGAGTCCATTTGAGGTTGTGCATGGCTACAAACCTAGGAAACCTGTAAATCCCATACCTATGTCTGTCCCACAGGTCGTCTAAGTCGGCACATGAGTTTGCATGTCACATACATGAGTTGCATAGTGAGATCAAGAAGTAGATTAACTTAAGTAATGAAAAATATAAAGCATTTCTGATTCTCATCGCAAATTTCAAGAATTCTATGTATGAGATTATGTCATAGTTTGTATGAGGCCTAAATGGTTCCCACATGGGGCTATTAAAAAATTGCAAGCACGTAGTGCAAGACCATACAAAATACTACAGAAACTGGGTAGTAATGCGTATGTAGTAAACTAGTACAATACAAGGGTCATGCTACTTCACATTCTGATCCATTTTCAGACCCTCCCGCAGACCATGATCCAGTCCCTAACCTATGGCCCCTACCTAACCAATCATCCCAACCTTTGCTACCCTTACCCTTCTTGCCTACTCAAAGTGAACAAGTCGAAGATATACTGGATGCGCAAGCGGTTTCCACTCGTCATGGGAGATTTCAGAAATTCCTTGTCAAGTGGAAGCACAGGCCAGTTTCAAATAACACTTATTTTACAAAGGCAAAGCTGCAGACTTTGGATCCCGACACCCTAGAGAGTTACAGGAGTTTTAGTCTGCCAGAGACAAACTCTTCTCAGCCGAGGGGAGTTGATGAGGACATCACATCACATACAACTTTGCATAAGAAATCAGAGGGAGGCGGGCCACACCGATTTCTGTAGCTAGGCGAGTATCCATGTTCATGTTGAAGACCTCATGTGCATGTGCGAGCATCTAGAAGACCCCACACTGGGAATATGCACATGGGTTGCTTTAGGGAACGATTTGGACTGTTGGATTTGAGTGACGTGATGATTGGGCCATTAGATCGCATGGATTACATGATCGGGCCATTGATCGTGAACCATTCTCATCATCATAGGACATAATTATATTTTAGGATTTAGTTTAGATTAATTTATGCTTTGGACACCTTATGAGTGATTTTATTTAATTTTTCATTAGACTAGGATAACTTTGGTCAAAGTCATTAAAACAAGGTTCAATTTGTAATTTGGAGAAATCTTGAAAAAGAAAAGTTCATTTGTTTCTTCTTCATGCAATGTGAAGACTTGTTCCATGCGATTTGGAACGAAGATCAGTGTGATGCTTATCTTCAATCATAGGAATGCGAGGCTTCCAGTTATCCATCTTTGAGTTTTCACTTCTTCGTACAAGGTACTTTGTTGAAATCTCCTTAGTTCTCCATCTAAAACCTCTTCCCACACCTTTCTTCTTCATCGTCATTCTCCTCTAAAACCCTATATTCCTTTGTCCAAAACCCTAAACCTAAAACTAAAAATCCCAAATTTTCAAATTTCCCCAAATTACCAAACCCTAGATCTTCAAACCCTTTAATAAAACTTAAATCCCTAAATTCCCTACATCCAAAACCCTAATTCCCGCCTCCTAATACCTAAACCCTTTAACCCCTTTACCCAAATTATCCAATTAAACCCTAATTCCAAGTTTTCCCCAATTTCCCTAAGCCCTAGCCTCACCCACACCCAAATCTAGTAAACCCTAGGTAGTATTAGGCCTCCCTCCTTAAAATAGGCTTAACCCTATGCTATGTGGATGTTTCTACATCCATTAGGTCTTAGTTTCTCATGTTTAATGGTCTAGTAGAATAATGCTTGGTAACCTAGGCTTAAACTATGTATGATTTCCTTTTTGAATCGTGATATTTGTGATGATGGTAGCAAGATTTATAATTTTCATTAATTAATTTAAATTTGTTGATTGAACTCTCACATTATTCGAATTCATGCATTGGTCCTACATCATATGTCATTTTCTTGCTTTTACGACTATTGTCTTTAGTTGAGGTATTATCTTATCTAAGCTCTTTAATCGGGTGTTCTTTCACCTAATTTCAATTCTCCATCCATCTTCAAGTCGATTTGATTCCTGCTTTCGACTCCCAAAGATCTCCCTTTCGATGAGGCATTCTCAACCTATTACAACGATATACAAGAGGAATGGATAAAAACTCGTGATTGTTATGGAAGGGAAGATCTGTTTGTGAAATTGTTCAAGAAAGAGTCGTCTCATTTCCTTATTTTCTTCATTCCTCCCATCAGAGCCTGTCAGTTCGCTTGCAAGGAAGGCAAGGCCCAACCACTGCTCATCTAGTTGATGGAGTTGATCGAGCTCATCAGTTTTAAGATTAAAAAAATGAAAAGCCTTTTAAAGCATCAGAGCGACCAAAGCCAATAAACTGTTGCGAATCTCCTCTGACGTAATCACAAAAAAAAATTTTTAAAAAAAAAAAAAAAAAAAAAAACAAGAAAAGCATTTTGAGCGAGCACGTTGCCAGAAGGTAGAAATGGTAATTTCACCCGGGAAGAATGTGGGTCTTTCTTGTCTACAATCAAAGCGAAAATCCCAAAGTTGTTAGTGGGGCTCGAATCCCATGAACAAGCCTGTCTAAAATCTTGTCCGTAGGGCTGGATGGCTTTGTTTGCCCCAACTTAGCATTTCGTGTTCTATGATTGGATAGAATGGCAAGGAAAAGCCCGTCCTTGCTCATCTACTTTTATCCAAATTTGGATGTTGCACCTAAATAAGAAAAATAGGGCTATAAGTAGACCATTTTCTATTGCTCTAAGGGCTGCTCGCATAGTGGAACTCCATTCCTCTCACAACTAGAAGCTTCTCACTCTGTGGTACAAGTTATCAATATGCTACTGTCTCGCGCTCTTGGTGTTGTATCTGCACATGAGGCCTCTACAGTCAGCCACCCAATAATTGAGAATTTTTGGGTAGGTGATTCTCAATGTCGATCCACTATTCGTTTGCTCATTGTAGAAAATTTTCATGGATTTTTATGGCCGTCAGCCAACAGTGTGAAGCTAGGGAAAGGTTTGAATTTTGCATAGAGCTAATGCGGTGCATAGAATATGGAATCTTTTTTGGTGAGTAAGGCAACTCCAATGTTATCTAGTCCTCTTATGAGAAACTTGGAGGATACAAATTAAATACTTGTATGAGAAAATTCACTGCTTTTGTATCTTCCCAAATGAGTTCACTATATCCCTTTCATGGGTGGCATGTTCACCTGGACCAATAACCAGCAAAGATTGGTGATGTGTAATCTCAACCGGTTTTTTTGTTGCAAGTCAAATTGGACATATTTATGTGGTGCATAGAATATGGAATCTTCTGTGGTGTGTGAGGCAACTCCAATGTTATCAATTCCTCTTATAAGAAACTTGGAGGATGCAAATTAAATACTAGTATGAGAAGCTTCACCAATTTTTGTATCTTCCCGAATGTGTTCATTATATCACCTTCATGTGTGGTGTGTTCACCTGGACCAACAATCGGCAAAGATTGGTGACATGTAATCTCAACCAGTTTCTGTTGTTGGTCAAATTGGACATATTTCCAGGAAGTGTCACAGACTATTTGTCTGTGATAACACTTTGACTCGAGATAGCCAGCCCCTTTCTGGTTCGAGAAGTGATGGTTGGAGTTTGAGGAGTTCAAACAGTCGAAATCGTCATGGTGGCATGAGTTTCACGTTGAGGGATGGGCAGGTTTTCTTCCGGGCAAGAAACTGTATTTCTCATGACGAAATTGAAAGAGCAGAGTAAAGATAATTATGAAGCATGTCAGGATCTGTAGATTTCAAGGGAAAAGAAAGAAATAATAGTTATCCAATGATAATTTCCATGAGAACTATAGAAGCATGAATTACAATTTTAGAGTCTTGTTTGGGTAGCAAGTGTAAACCTCATATTCCTCTCACAGCAGTCACCTAGTTTCTTGGGCCAAGAATTCAAATTCTGGAAAAGTGTAATGTTGATGTGTGGAATCCACCGTTTTCTTTGCTATCCAAACAACACAAATTGTCATATCAAAGGAAGATCCTTTTCCTTTTCCATTGTTTGGCATGTAATCCCAGGTATCCAAACAAGGCTTTGGGAAAGGAATTTTAAAAAAAGAAATCTCAAGTAGGATCACCGCCAATGACATGATCAAAGAGTCCAATCTATGAGCAATGCACTCAAGGGGAAATTGAGGTTCTCAAGCTAGCTTATATGGAAATCATGAGAAGTGTCTCCATGGAGATAGAGTCCAAGGCCAGTAGCCACATTGCTAAACGGGACATGAACACTGTTGAGAAAGTGTGGCCTCTGTTGAGATTTACAGACAGACGATGTTGTCAAAATCATTATTGTATCACAAATCAAGCCCTAATATGATTTGCAATATCCCTTTTGACAACATTGCATGTAGCCTTTGATTCAATGGAATGGTAAACAAAGTTAAAATAAGCAGCCTATTACCATCTTCTCTTTGCAACCCCTACAACAATATCCAAACCTAAACATCCACAATTGAAACTAAAGCCTAAATGTTTTTGTCATGAGAAACTTCTCCAAGAAATGCTGTTTCGATAATACAATAGGATCCACTACAACAGTTTCCCTCAACACATCCCTTTTCTTTGATATTTTTTCAAACCTTGCTAAAAGCCTAAAACAACCCCGTATATATGAAAGTACAACTGGCTCAATGTTTCATAGAAAGATGGCCGGATTCCCAAACAAATAAAGAAAATTAAAGTTGTTTTCCAAAGAAATGTAAATTGTAAGACTATACTCTCTTTTCTTGCCAATGGTAGTGCTAATATCAACTAGAATCATCAAATCTCCAAACGATTCTTATGCAAAGGAACAAGTACTAGAATGAGGAGTAGATTTCCTTATGCCCACATTTACTAGAAATGTTCTCATACAATTGTTGGAAGATAACAGAAATTACCACTCAAACTACACTTGTATAATCATGCAAACTATCTTTTTGTTATAACTTATCTCGATGATAAGGCTGTAACCTTCTACTAAACAAAGTATGATAGCAATTCTAGTAAAACTAACCATGTATATCTAACAAGCACGTGTTTCGGCCAATGTTCCGGATTCCAGAAGTTCTTATGTATGTCTTGATGAATCTCGACATCTGCTCAGCACAACAAACACAGTAATTTCAACATCTGAATATAATGCCAATGGGTTCACCTCAACCTAGTGAATCAGAATTATAACTTATAAATGAAGGAACAGATCAACATTTATATTGATAATAGGAAAATGACACAAACAAACATGTTAATAAATTCAAAAAGTTTCAAGTGCAGTCAATGCACATCCTAGTAGTTTGTTTGAAATAGTTTGATGCTTTCTAGATCATAACACTAGCAAATAGTATTTGCTTCAAATTACATAATATACAATTAAAAAAACAATGTGTTTGAAGTCATTGACAACTCCATACATGATTCCCAACACTTCCAAACATCACCAGATTCCACACTGCAATTAGGCAAAGGCATTTCCAACCTTCAATTGTGTTCCCACATCACTGGAGGAGAAGTACAATTAGTATTATGTCAACAGAGCTTAGTTTGTATTTGTAGTGTTGTTGCTGCTCCCTTAATATAAATTGTTTGAACACAAGATGCATACGTGTCTGCCACAGAACTATTGTGTAGAGCCTTGTGTTAGTTTTCTTAAAAGGGTATTTTGCATACAGGGAACTTACCCTGTAAAAATTTGGGTAGGTTGCTTTTAATTTAACTGGAAGTTTATGAACTTTTTGAGTTCACAGGCCTTAGCAGCAAATCTTTTGCATCCTGCCCATACTTTCACTGGACAACTCAAACATTATGAAATGAATATTTTCGTACAAAGAATAATGTGGTTAAATTCAAATTTTCATAGACATCTTGAAAGTATTGTATAAACGGTTGAAGAAAATCTGAAGTTTTACACCTTAGTGACCAAACTTGAGGGTGTCAGTTCAGGTCAGGTCTAAAAGTCCATACCTAATATGTAATCGCACTTGCTTGAGGTAAAGCTCATTGATCCATCAGGTAACAGGTTGGTCCATGACAGGCCAGGCCATGGTAATAATGCAAAATAGTTGTGGTTGTGTGTGTGGATATAGATCCAGCAATCTCAGTAGACCAGCAAAAACGCTAGAAAATGGAGTCGTCGCCACCAAGTCTGGGCAACATCTGCTCAAGGCCAGTTAGAAACCCAAAATTCTTACCAACTGACACCAAAAGGTCCAGGCACTATAGATTGTTCAAGAGCCCTGGTGATGGGGAAGGAAGGTATTAGTCACCCTTCTCCAACTGCAAAATTGCAGTCTCTACTCTCTCAGAAGTGAAATTCTGCCAAAATGAATCTCTACATAGTTTTTCAAAGATCTAAGAAAAAGAAGGAGAGTTATAGAAAATGGCAACAGAGGGGAAAGAAAGCTTATTAGCATGTGGAATTGTCCTTGAATGTCTCCTATTTTGATCAACTTGAGCTATGGCAGAGGTTCTTGCTTGTTTCTTTTTTGAACTTGAATTTGCAAAAAGGAAAGGGAAAACCAAGAGATCAAGGAGATTCCCATACTAGAGATTAGAAACAGGTTACTGGAGATGTATCTCAAAGCCCAGAGGCTGGGGCATACTCCTAGCCTTCTCAGATCTGAAAGTCTCTTAAGTCTCTAGATCTGAACCCAAGTACTTAGATTTCTTCAATTTTCTTCACGGATTGTGCTGAATTCATATCGTTGTTGTTAAATCCTCCTTATTGTTGCGATTATTCATTGAATGTGCTGAATTCTTCTCATTGTTGTTGAATCCTCCTTATTGTTGCGGTATTTTAGCCAAGAGGTTTGGTATCAGAGGGGGTGTTGAATTCTTGTTGTTGCTGTTGAGTTCTCCTTATTGTTGCAGTAGCTTTAGCCAAGAGGTGTTGAGTGGTTGTGAGGAATGATCTCGTAGGCTTAAAGCTTGAGAATTCAGGGAGGTAAGACCTCTCTTTCTAAGATAGAAGGGGAAATTTGTAGAGATCTAAGATGTCTGAGTGGTAACTTTAAGGAATACAAGTGGCCTTCTAAAGGGCAAAAAATTCATAGATGATGGACAAGTGGCATCAAGAGGGCACTTGATTAGGAGGTTGAATGTAATCTCTTTTTTTTTTCTGAAAGGTAACTGGTTGAATGATAATTTGCAGCAGTGTTCGAAATATCGGTATCGCGCAATGTATCGCAACCTTGGGATATAGATACATATCGGTTATCGCATAGGAAATATTGTTTGTATCGCGTAATTTATAGCACTTTTTGGGGAACATGGGGAAACATTAGGAAAATGGTTGAATTTTTCAATGAAACTTCAGGGATTATTTAAAAAGACCTTAAAAAACACTTTCAAATTATAAAATCTCAAAAAATAAGTGCACATAATAGGTTTCCTTTGTATAGGATCCTAAGCTACGCGTTGTTTGATTAAAATAAGGCAACTATATTCAAATATTATGCATAACATTTATAAATGTATCAAGACATGTATGAAAACACAACCAATGCATTCAAAAGCAAAAGATATAGTAGAATTTAAAAAACATACCTATCAATTATATGACTAGCTATGGCCTAGGCCCCCATAAAGTTATGCGGTGGCTCATAATCATCGTTTCCATCTCGACGGGGCTAGGGAAGAATACTGCTCCTCCACAAATCAACAATACTATGCCCAAGTCATAATAGAATGATACCAATTACGATACTCCCTGACATAACGTTGGTACTCATCCTTTTCGAACTGAACTAATAGGCCCATCTGTGGGTATTGTGTAATAGTCACAGTCTACAGCCGATATGGATCTGGGAAGGGCATAGATGGAGCTATTGGGTATCCATACTTCCCTCCATATCCATATTGATGCCCATATACCTGACCATATGCAGAAGTGAAGTCTTGACTATAGTAAAATGATGATGATCCGTAATTGCTGGAGTCACTCCCCCACATATCCATTAGCTCTATATCCATAACCATATTGTGGCACAGAACTCAAGCTACTCTCATGTGTCTGTGATCCATATCCATGTTGTGGCCTGTAACTCGAGCTCCCCTCCCTCGTCCGTGAACTAAAACTAGAGTCACATCGCTTCCCACGAATGCTTGTGTCCCTCATGCATTTTGCCAGTAGCTCCTCCCCAAAATCAGAAAGCTTTTGTGTCCGTTTTTTCTTTTGTAACCTATAACGCTCGTATGCCTAATTGTAGATAAGATGAGGTTGCGGTCCTCTTAGACGAGAACTATGGTCAAGGTCCTGTGTGGCATGATCGAAATCCCCCTCCCCAATGAAAGGGCTAAGAGACCTCTGAAACTCACACCCTCGTCAACAGCATCCCCGTCACCATCATCACCATCATCGCTACTGTCGTCAGAGTCACCATCACCCCCATCACTGTTATCAAACTTATCACCATCACCAGATCCACCCGTTGCATCACGCTCTGTCTCGGTATTGGACAATGTCTCCCCACCATGTATCCCGCATGATAATGACTATCGTGGATTGCCCACCGGACTCCTCGTCAATGGGTCGAATGCCTCATCAAGAGATCTTTGCTGCTTCACATGCGCATCAACATCGATCCCTTGTCTTACCCCATCCTCAATGCAACATGCGGCTCAGGTCGCCCATCTAAAGTATCCAAGTCATCCGACTTAACCCACTGGTAAATTGGGTCCCCATCCTCATTCTGAATAAATGAATGCAGTCCAACCGCCAGCAGGTCCAGTGGATCCTCCTGTGCCTGTCTTCTTCCTTCGGATCAAAGCAACCTCTTGTAGCTTCATATTGAAGTGGTAATACATTACCTTCTGAAGCCGTTCATACCCTAGTCTGTTGCGCTTATTTTTGTGGATGAGGGAGATGGTGCTCTAATTTCTTTCATAGGGTGAGGATGAGACTGTTTGTGCAAGCACATGAACAGCCAGCCGCTGTAAAACCTTGTAATCAGTCTCGTACATGGTCCACCATTCGCCATGGATTTTAAAGTTATTTCATTACTTTTAAATTTTGTAAAATAATATGAAAACTAACTTTAAACGTAGCTCATTTGAAGTGATTACCTTAGTTAATGCTACAATCAAAATTACATTGAAAAATTCCAAAGCAATTTGTGATAGGATAGGTTGAAGACGAGATACTCAACAAACATGCCAACCTAGCAGGTATGTGCGAGACCCAAGTATTTGACAAGCATGTATCTATAATCTTCTCCTAGTTGAAATAAGCAGTTATAAAGGATTCAACTTTTGCTTTTCTATTGTAGATTGTTTAGTGCATACTAGTGTTTTAAATAGCGGTATCATGATGCGTAGTGCTCAGCCCTCTATAGCGTGTAGCGTAAATACGTAGCGTGTAGCGTAAGCTACACAATACTTTTTTAATTTTGAAATAGGACAGGTATAATAAATAGTGGGGAAAAAAAAAAGGAAATATATATATATATATGTGCTTAAATGATGATTCATTTTATCAATTATAAGCACGTTCAAACAATTTATCAGTTATCATTTATCAAAAGCCAATCCACATATATAAGCCAAATCAAATAATTATCACATCAACAACTGTCTAAGCGAACCACTTTAATTAATAATGTCTAATTGAAACCACAAGTCACAATTATGAAAAGAAATAAAAACTCCATAGGTTAAGAGTATCAAGTACAATACAAGTGTCACATTCCTCAACATTAAATACAAAGAAAACATGAAAAATATAATTAAAAAATACATTGTAACTTATTGTAACTTACACTACGTATGCTACGCGCTACGTAAATATAGCGTATGCTACAACCCCTATAGCATACGCTACAGGGGATTTACGCTATTTAGGACGCTACATGGCACTACAGCCACGCTACGGGCGCTATTTGAAACACTGGTGCATACATGAGAACATCTTTCAAAAAACAAAAAACAAAAAACAAAAACAAAAAAAAAAAAAAAAAAAAAAAAAAAAAAAAAAAAAAACAAAAAACAAAAAACAAAAAACAAAAACAAAAACAAAACAAAAAAAAGAAAAAAGTTGCATACATGACAAGTGAAAGGCTACTCGTTATTGTTGTCACTAATGCATTGTTGTAAAGATTCCAAAATCTTTGGTTCAAATAAGTTTTAAGTTAAAAATCCAAAATTGATTGGCTCATTATTGGTATTATTTATTAGATTTCGAAAGAGGCAAATCCAATGGGTGTTTTTTCAAATGGCATTGCAGCGGGGATTTGATTCTTTGGAAGCCACAAGTTTATAGCAGCCAAATCTTTAGGTATGCATCCTAGGTTCTTGTGGTATTAAAGGTGGAGTTTTTTTTTTTTTTTTTTTTTTAAAGCAATATACGCTCCTGTGGCAAGTGTTGCAAATTGTTATCAAGTAAATAAGAATTCAATACCCATCTTGCTAGAATAAATGAAGTAAACACACCATGCAAGAATATTCAAACAGGAGATGACTAAGTGTAATTGAAATCATTAAAAATAAAAATAAAAATAAAAACTCAAGGAAGAACTTCAAAGAACTAAAAAATTGTAATGCATCTACCTCCTAGAAGGTAAGACTTAAGAGTAGACCCTAAGACATCCTAGAATCCAGTTAAATCTTCAACCATGATTTTACAACTCTAAGATCAATTCAAAATCAATCCATTTCCAAAATTCAATACTAAGTAGCAGCAATTGAATCAACAAAGATTTTGCCATAACGTGATGGCCTAAAGTTAGCGTGTGTACAAACAATCAACAACCTTCAGAAGAGGATGGTCCTCCCTAACATGTGTTATGTGTATGCAGAGTGAGGAATCGGTCGTCCACCTTTTTATTAATTATTCTTTTGCTAAAGATGTGTGGGAGAGGTTCTTTGCATCCTTTAGGGAAAAAAAGGGAAGGTGGTTTGGAGGCTTGCATTCCTAGCGGGTTTATGGGCCCTTACAGGGAGAAAGAAATAATTCATGCTTTCGAAATCGGAGTGCCTCAATGTCAGAAATGTTTAGAAGGGCCTAGTTGGATGTTATAGGGTAGGCCTCGTGCATTGAGTCATTCGATGATTGTAGTCTTTCCCATTTCCATTGGGTCTCGCTGGTGTAATTTGCCAATTTTGTCAACTTTAATAAAAATCATTATCTTAAAAAAAAAAATGCAAACCCTAGTTATATACCAAACTCGTACATATGTCATTGAGGTCATTTCATTTGTGATCAACACCTAAATAATCATTGCATTCAATGAATTCAATCAAAACTCAAGAGATTCACTAACTGATTTCAACACGAATACAAGAGCCAAAGTAATTTTCAAAAAAAAAAAAAAAACAATTGTTTCCAGTTTGTTTCCTTCAAGGTTTGGAAAAAGAACGGAAATATGAGTGGGGTCGTAACGGTGGCAACTGTTACACGTAACAGGGTCGTAACGGCCGTAACAGCCGTTATGGAAAAAAATGACCCGTAATTGCCGTCAACGGCACGTTACGTCCCCTATAAAGGCCATAATAGCCCCGTAATGATCTATTACGGGACGACACAGGTTTTTCAAACTTTTTAATCAACACTACGGGGTAGATACAGGTTTTTTGGGTGTTTTTCAATAAATAAAAAAATAAAAAAGTGAAACCGTAACGGGGCCATAATAGCTGTTATGCCCCGTATCGTAAAAGTAACGGTGGTGGCCGTTACGGCAACCATTACCGTTACGGAACACCTTGAATATGACACATGAGTGGCACAACCTCCTACCACCTGTGTGTGGAAATATATGTACTTTGTGTGTATATGCTTGTATGTACCCCAGCAGAGCACTGTAACTTTTCCTTCATACTAATATATGTGTGTGTGTGTGTGTGCTTGTATGTACCCCAGCAGAGCACTATAACTTTTCCTTCATACTACTATACATGTGTGTGTGTTAGTCTTTTGACTAAGCACAACACAACAAGTTGTTGCGCTACCCGTTCCTCTCCCTCTTCTCTTCCCCTCTCCTTTCTTCTCTACATTTCTTCTCTATTAAATTTCTACTTGGTATTAGATCATCGATTCAGGATCTGGCCACAACTTGCGATAGTGGGCCCCACTGCTGACATCATCCAGATGGCGTCAACAGTGTATGGTCAGCCCGTCTTTGTGGAGCAAAAGTTGTAGGATTTATTAGATCTGGATTTTAGATATTAGATCTGGATTTTAGAGGAAGAGTTTTATGCATAGATTGGAGTGGTTTTTTGTAGTGTTGTAGTATTTTTCTGAAAGGTTTTTAAGCAGTTCTTCTCCAAGGGGTAGGTGTGATCAAGAGCAATCATCAGGGAAAAGATTCATGAAGTTTCGTCGAGGTTTGAGGGTACTACGACATCTTTTGCAAGAGATGGGTGCCATAGTCTCTTATTTCGCGGGTTTTGTTACTAGTTTTTTCTTTGTTCTTCATGATTTGATGTTGTGGGGCTGCAAAATACCTTGTAAAATCATTTTGAAGGTTGATATCAATGTTGATACTCTTGTCACGGTGCTTAGAAGGCTAGGAAGCACACAAGGTGTTTGATGAAATGCTTCACCCAACTTTGCATGGGGGTTCTTTACAAATGGTGGATCTTTCCTTTACAATTTATCTTCCATTCCTTTCTTAAGCATATTTATGGTGTGAGTGTCCCTCCACCCTGTTGTTTGTTGTGAGCAATGTTCGAAGTATCGGTATCACTACAAGTTTCATTGGTCGGGGATATGGAAACAATATCAATATAATCGATAATATTGTCGATAATCGGAAATGTGGGGAAACATGGGGAAACGGTGGAATTTTTCAATGAAACTTCAGGAGATGCTAAAATACACATATTTGCATATTTACGGATAAAAAATTTGCAAAAAGAATGCAGAGATAATAAGTTTCTATTTAATGTGGACCTAAAAGCATGTGTTGTCGTAAGAAATCAATCCAACCATCTAACCTTCCATCCAAAGATCCATCGATATTTTAGAATATTGACAACACACGATATTTCATCAAGAAATCGTCGACAACTAGAAAGAAAACGAAAGATTGTGGTCTCGATGTCGCCCATGTTGCAATAACGATAATATTACGATATTATCATCAACAAATTGAACAACATATACAACCATGTGCTCATTAAAAATAAAATAGAACGGAAAACTTTTTAATAAACAAATTTTTAGTGATATCGATACATTAGTAATATTATCGAAATATCGTTGATACACTAGCAATACAATGCATTGGCAATATAAGCGACACTTGAAATTTACACAGTAAAAATTTTTGGCAATACACTGCCCATACCTGGAATTTCGGATACTACCAGTATTATCGGTATCGCTACCAGCATTGTCGATATTGCCGAGCTGGAAATAGAGATAATATCAGGGATATTTTAATAATATCATAGATACTTTGAACGATGGTTGTGAGTGTAGTTGCACATGATGCACCCTCACCTTGTGTTTGTTCTCTCAAGTGTAGCACGCGATGCACGCTCATATTTCTAAGAGAATGTTATTGACTCGATTTTTATTGAGTTTTGTTATGATTTGTGTACTCGAAGAGAAGATTCTACGGATGAAGGAAGTCCAACTTTTAGTCTATGTTCTAACATGTTGTGGGGGGGGGGGGTGTTGGACTATAATCCTTACCCATCATTTCCATTATCTTTGTATGTATTCCAAGCTAAGCACAATCAATATACATGCTCCAGCTTGAGGAGGAGTGGAAATATATGTAAGTTGTGTGTACATGTGTATGTACCCCAACAGAGCACTATAACTTTTCCTTCATACTAATATCTCTCTGTGTGTGTGTGTGTGTGTGTTAGTCTTTTGACTAAGCACATGCACAACACAAGTTGTTGCCCTAGCCATTCCTCTCCCTCTCTCTGTGAAATCAATTGCCTCATATAGAACCCCCAAGCCGGATATATTCACTAGGTTCATCCTACGCAAAATTTATAATTGGTATGGTTTAAACTTAGTTAACCAAACTGTTAGGTTTTTTGCAGTGCTAGAAAAGCAGGTGGAGCAACTGATCAAAAAAAGAAGCAGCAAACAGAGTAGTAGCCTAATGCACAATGCTAATATTCAGATAAAGAAGTGAAAGAATAACATATGGAGAGTGATATGGCATACAGTGGTGAGGCATGTCTATAACTCTAGCCGTGATGCCATGTAAATCACTTCCCGAGTACCTCTGCAGTACATCCAACCTTAACATTAAGCCTTCCATCCAACATAACAAAAATTGAGATTCAGATGTTTAAAGATGTAGCTGAACTTAATTGTGTTTGCAATCAACAAAACTACCGAGAACAATATTAATCAAAGAAACATTTAGAAACTTAAACTAGTCGCAAGTCTTACCAAGTGGACATCAATCATTGGAACTTCAGAGCTCTTGCGATTTATCACGAGAAGCCATGGTATAAGAAATTTCTCCCTTCCAACTTGAAATGATCTGCACGAATGACATTGTTATGATAAATAGATCCACATGAAAATTTTAACAGAATGGATAAACGATGTAAAGCAAAATTCAATGGTACCAGTAAAGCTCAGAAGCCAACCAAAGCAAAGCAGTGTTAACTTGGTCATGTAAAGCAATAACAAAATAAAGGGGAAATAAAAGAGAATTCTGTCAAATCTTGAATTGTGCACGAGTCAGTAGAGTCTAAAATTGATCTCATCGTTTCTTTTAACAACATTCCAGAAAGATTCATTGCCATAACTAATTTGCTATTTCAAAGGCCAAAAAGTTTCACTTACAGCACTTTTGACATTTCTCATGGTATAAGAGAGAAGTCCAAAAGTACTTTGGTTGTTGGTTAATCAATGTATGACTTCTAAATTACACACCAAATTGAGATTTGAGAGTAACAAAAGATCCATCCTGGAGAATGATAACTTATATCATCACCTGGCTCCCTCACCAAAATCATTCCAAGGCACAAAGCCCTCTAAACTTCAACCCTTGCAACTGAAGAACCTATGCATCTTTGACGCGCAAGTATTTGTCGGTGACCAACACAGGCATGCATACAAGGTGTCATACACAATGGCCTTGTGAAACACAACATGCTGGCACATGCGTACAATTGCTTTAAACATGTATGTGTGCTGCCTGACATTACCTTCAACACCTCTGCAATGCTCATCTCTGCTCATTGTTGTTTCTTAATTGCACAACACTTTGCCCATAAAGCATCCAGATGAATGTTCTCATAATTTTTTTTCCTCGAGCATCATCAGCATGCAGAAATCACACAAAACTCCAGCGAAACATCTCCACTTCATCCGACCAACTCTAATTCTATCGGAAACATCCTCAACCGTGTCTTTGGCTGCAAGGTGTGGAAGCTCCTAGCATCGTATCTTGGGCATCAATGGTGTGTTGGAAGGCCCCTAAGTGCTTATGTGATTATGTTGAAGAGTGGAACATGAGCTATCTGCATGGAAGAGAAAGTACTTACGTTTGGGTGGTCATATTACCCTGATAAAAGATGCTTTGCCAATATGCCTATTTATTACATGTCTTTATTCCAATGCCCAGCAGGTGTTATCAATTGAATTGAAAATTTTCCAAGAGATTTCCTTCCGCAAGGGAAGTCAAGAAGCACCCCCTAGTAGGGTGGAAGGAGGTATGCCAACAACAGTCTCACGGGGGGACAGGAATTCAAGATCCTGAGATTACGAATCACACGCTACTCGGAAAGTGGTTATAAGGTCTAGGAGAGAGTAGAATAGGTATTGCAAACGGATAATTGCAGGCAAGTATGAGGCTCCCCAGGGAGGATGGACTATACTTGTGTCATCAACCTGCAGAGCATCTGGAATTTGAAAGGCAGCGATAAGCAGGAGGGAGAAGTTCATGGAAGGGTGAAATTTGTGGTTGGTGACGGTTCTAGAATAAAGTTTTGGAGTGATGTTTTTTGTGAAAATGCAAGCATAAGCTCCGAGCTTACCAGACTGCTTAACGTTTCATCCTACCAGCAGGCCACAGCTTCAAAATGCCAAAAGAGAAGCAGGAGGATTTGGTCTCCAAGATTTTGAAAGCACCCAAGGGAGAGAATGAGGGCTTGTTTGGCAGCATGTATTTTAAAGGAATTGGGAAACTGGGGGCATTTGGCAGCATGGATTTGGGTGAATCCAGATGCTCAATCTCTTCACTTTTTGAAAACCCTTCAAAAAGCCAAGAATCAGAAACGAGAGGAGTTGGAATCCTCTCAAATGACTTCTTTTTTTATCATTGCAAGTTGACTCTTTAAAAAGGGTATTACTCTCATCCCACAACCTCCACAATCCACATATAATTCCAAAAAACACACTAATACACAGGATACTTTTCTTTTGTTGCGTGGGCTGCTCCTAGATTCCATCAACAAGTCCCCAATGGATCTATTGAAAATCCACGATATCCCAAAACGATCAAGGAGGAACTCGCAAACTTATTTCGCTACACCCCAGTGAGTGAACAAGTGGTCAACAGATTCTTCCTCTTTTCTGCACATGAGACAGATTGATGACATGTTCATTTCTTTAAATTATCCAACATCAATAATTTATTTGTCATGGTGACCCATGCAAACACCATAATCCTAGGGGCACACGAGCCCCCCAAACAAGGGCACGAGGAGGGGGTTCACCAGTTCGAGCATCAAGATCGAATAGAGCAACTTCAGCGAGAAATTGTCACTGTTGTCCACCTCTTCCTATCCTCAGCCGAGCTATCAATTGGGATTCATTCAATCTGATTAATAAATTTGCAAAGATAACCGATTCCTCATCTAATAGGCTTCTTCTGAATCTTAAGCTCCAGACCACCCCATCCCCTAAAATTTCATCACAATCCCGAACTTATTCATCTTTAAGGTTGCTAGTGAAAACAAAGGCTGATAGGACATTTTAGGAGGAACCTCAGTTAAATTATATGAACCGAATATAGTTGCATCACTTTTGTCGGACAGGCACATAGTTTAGGACCCTATACAAAGGAAACTTGTGTAAAATCATTTTTTATGATCTTTTGAGTTATAAGTGTGTAAGGAAATTATCATGTGGAATGGTTTGGCCACCATTCCCTACTTTTTGGCTTCATGGGACAAAGGTGGTGTGGGCAAGGAAGGCAAGGCAGTTTGGCATTGGGCGTATATGGCCGCCTTGTGGGAAATTTGGGGAGAGAGAAATAGGAGGTGCTTTGAGAACAAGTCCTTTGTCGAATTGACAACTCGACAGAGGTCAGCCACACATTTTTATATTGTGACCTTCTAACGGTTGACTACTGTCCCCTAATATGGGACGTCAGTGGAACAGATCTTCCGAAAAGCTTTAGTGTGGGTCACTGAATGGACTTCGGGCTTGAAGGATTTGCATCCTTTCATCATTGTTGCCCTTTTGGGCCTGTAGTTTTTCTTTTCCTTTTCTCTTTTCTTGTATTCTTTTCCGCTTTTTGTGGCTTCTCAATAAAACTTGGTTGCTTCTCAAAAAAAAGGTGTAATGATGACTTTTTTAATGTCCCTTAAAGTTTCATTCAAAAATTCAACCGATTTCCCAATGTTTCCTAAAAACAGCAATATATTATGTAATACATGCAATACATACAATATTTCCCATGCAATACCTGTATATTTACATATCTTAAGGGTGTGATACATGTGTTGATACCGATACTGAAAACATTGTTGACAAGGCCAGTAACTTTGATTAGGATTGAAGGGCCTTAAAGGAGGATGAGACTAAGGTGTCGTTTGGTAAACTAAAAAACAAGGTCTGAAAATCAATGAGTGCTGAAATTTTGAAGTGTTGAATTATAAGTGCTGAAATTTTTGTTCGGTAATTTGTCTGGAAAATTTCCTGAGATCGAAAAACAAGCACTTTTTTCACAAAAAACTTGTTTGGTAAACAAACTACAAAAGTCTGAACATTGGCAATTTGTCATATTTGCCTATATGGACCCCAATTTCTATCTTTTGCAGAGTATGAGAAGAAACCTGTCATTGCCATGCCTCCAAATTTGGCAAACCTATGCCCATTCCTATAAAATTTTAATACTTTTCCCACCAAATAAAGCCAAGTAAATGAATGGTCTGGATCTTTTATGTTTGTCACGTACAATAACACGAATTGATTCTGTTAAGGAGGCAAGTAGATGATACTCATCCCAAGGATATGCATTGTATGTTCAGATTTCCAGTTTCTAGTTTTTCTACACGTGGCCTTTAGTTTTGTAGTCCAAGCAGATTGGTGACACAGGCCACACCATTGGACTCCATTTTAGATGGAGAAATAACTCAAATATCATACTGATTGAATGATTTTAATCCATCTGAATTAGCCTATTGATATTGTACCCTAACCAATTTAGTTTTAGCCATTCATTTGACAGCCACAAATTGAATTGTTAGATCTATAGATGACTTTTGATTTTGAGGCTATGATCCATTTACAACGGAACCCACAGCTTGGACAGCCTGAACAGGCATACAACAATTACCTACATCCACAGTATGTAGGTAACATCTTTTGTCTAGGCCAGATTTGAGTCTATAATCATAATTGCCAGATTTGCAATTCAGTTGTCCACTGAGAGACAGCCCAATGCTTTGACCCAGACCGTTCATTAGATCTAACGTGCATTTCATGCACCACCATGGCACCATATCTAACAAAGATTATTTGTATGATCAATGGTCTTTAACATGGATGGTCCATGTTGTTTAAAAAAATAGGAGCAAGCAACATTTATTTTTATTTTTACTTTTTGAAAGGTGAGAAACACACACACACACACACACACACACTACCACCCCACGCAGGCATGGGTTCTCGAACCCTTGACCTCAAATATGAGACACAGTGTCTACCATTGAGCCAAGAGAAGAGACCCCGTGCAAGCGACAATTTGATCCACCTATTTGTTTAGGGCCCATCATGGATGGTTTATGATTCTAAGGAATCACTTTTTAAGGCAATCACAACCATCCCATCGATGGCCAGGAAAGGGAATGGCCATAGAAAATAAGGCCAAATAATGGATGGATTGGATCATCCCCGTCAGTGTTGAATAGGGTCCTATGCCATCCAAAAAAATGAGATGGCCCACCTTGATGTCCATGTGAAATCAACATTGTCCCACCATTTTAACAGCTTGTTTTAGGGCATGAGCCCAAAAATGAGGCAAATCCAAATCTCAGGTGGACCACACCAAAGTGTGGTATTGAACACCCACCATTAAAAACTTCATGGGGGCCACAAAAGTTTTGAATTGAGCTATTATTTGTGTTTTCCCTTCATCCAGGTCTATGTGACCTAACCAATAGGTTGGATGGCAAATAAACATTACAATGGGCCCTATGAAGTTTTTAACGGTGGGCGTTTAATCACCACTATTTTCATGTGGTGTGGTCCACCTGAGTTTTGGATCTGCTTCATTTTTTGGACCAAGCCCTAGAATGATCTAAAAAAAACTAATAGACGGCTTGGATATACACACATACATTAAGTTGGGCCCCATGGTTAGGGCATTACCCACTAACGCATTACCCGGTCACACCTATTCCGCTCCAGAGAACTTCAATAGTGTAGTGTAGAGTACAGCACCTAGGTTGGTACCGTGTTGATGTGGGAAAGTTTTGTGGGCCCCACCATGGTGTATGTGTTATATCCACTCCATCGATCCATTTTTTTTCATATCATTTTAGGACCTGAGCCCAAAAATGTGGTGGATCCAAAGCTAAAGTGGACCACACCATAAAAAATAGTGGGGATTGAATGCCTACCATTTGAAAACTTCTTGAGGTCCACAGAAGTTTGGATAAGCTGATATTTGTGTTTTCCCTTCATCCAAGTCTGTGTGACCTTATGGACACGTTGGATGGCAAACAAAAATCACGATGGGCCCTAAGAAGGTTTCAATGGTGAGCATTCAATCACCTTTGTTTTCATGTGGTGTGGTCCACCTGAGATTTGGATTTGCTTCATTTTTTGGGCCATGCCCTAGAATGATCTAGAAAAACTGATGGATAGCTTGGAATATATACAACACATACATCGAGGTGGACCCCACGGTCAGCACAACACCTACTAACGTGTTACCCAATAACACCTATTCTGCTCTTAAGAACTTGGATTGCGCAGTGTAGAACACAGCACCTAGTACGTGTTACCCAATAACACCTATTCTGCTCTTGAGAACTCGGATTGCGCAATGTAGAACATAGCACCTAGTTAGTGATCCAAAATTTAAAGGAAAACCACTAACCGCATTTAGCGATAAGTGATCAGTGAAAGGCCAGTCGCTGAAAAAAAAAAATACCAATTGTAAGTGATTAGCATTAAGTGCTTAATCTTTTATCTTTACCAAACGGTCTAAATTCCCAAAATCCATTTTCAGTGATAAGTCCAAAAATTAAGTTTTACTAGATAGCCCTGAATAAAAGGAGTATATTGAGGAAGCAAGAAGGGTCATAATGCCCATACATATAGGAACAACATGATAAATAGTAAGGAAAAACAAAAAACAAAAAATGTAAAATGACTAAAAATGATTTTTTTTAAAGTAAAAGCATGTTCAAAAAAGTTATTAATTATTACTTATCAAAAGCCAATCCAGATATATAAAGTTATAAACCAAATCAAATAATCATCACGTCAACAAGATTTTAAGCAAACTAATTTAATTAATAGTCTAATTGAAACTACAAGTCACAACTCACAAGTATGAAAAAGTAATAGAAATCCCACAGATTAAGAATATTAAGTACAATACAAATGTCATCAATACAGAGTGGGATTTTCGAAAGCCCCCGTTCGAAATCCTCTCTTTTAAGTTTAGTTTTAATCGTTTTTTAATGTGTGAGTTTCACACTAATTTTAACAAAGGACGACCACCATTTTAAGTGAAAGTAAATAAAGAAAAGGTTTAATTTTAACTTCACATTTTAAGTTTTTCATGATGTGAGTTTTACACCTTTTTTTAGAGATGAGTTTTACACCATTTTTAACAAACAAAAGCTAAAAACAGGAGAAAAAAAAAAAAAAAAAAAACATTGTAGCGTACACTACAAAAGCTACATGCTACATAGTTGTACCATACGCTACGACCCCTTACACTATTTAGCTACGTTACGAGCACTATTTGAAACATTGGGCATGACTACTAAAACAATATTAAAAAAGCCAACCTCAAATAGCTAGGACAAGGTATGATACTAGAATGAGATGCAAGGAAAAAGTGGGCACCACAATCCGACTTACTAATGGGACCCCAAACTATCTGTCTGTACAAGAAATTTAAGGATTGTATTAAGGAGAGAGGGGTCATAAACTCCCATACATATAGCAATAGGGCCTTAGATAGGCATGATTAGTGAAACAAGACTTAAAAATCCGACCTCAAACAAGTGGAACAAGGTATGAAATGAGAATGAGATGTAAGAAAAAAGTGTGCACCACAATCCAACTTACTAATGGGACCCCCATAGAAGAAATTAGTTGTGTATGAATATGATCCAATCACCTAGTAAACCCACAAGGAGATTCAGACAATGATTCGATCAGCTTGTGGGCTTCACTCGTGTGTTTACCTTGTGGTCATTACATTTGGACTAGTTTTAGTTAGTAGCTTTATTAATTCATTAGCTCGAGCCTGTAGCTCAATGGTAGGAGTTTGTCGCTTCAATATGTCTAAGGTTCAAGCCCAAATCACTAATTAAAAAAGGAAAAAGAATCCAAGTTAGTTTCTAATACTAATTACTCGTTAATAGGTATCCGAGAACGAGGTGGTGGAATTAAAAAGGAGAAGGAAAAAAAAAAACATTGTTATTTGTAATTAATTGATGGAAGAAGAAAAGTAGAACGTTGAGGAAAAAGTTAATGTTGTGTGAAATGATATAGGCAAGTGCATTAGGAAAGTGGCAAAAGAACTTTTAGGTTAACTAGAGGGAAAAGTCATGCATATAAAGGAACTTGGAAATGGAATGATGAGTTCAAAAAGGCTAGGGGCGGATCTTAAGGAATCAACTGGGGGGATACTAAGAGGTCGGAGCTATTGCCGAAGGTAGCTAATGATGAGTCTGGAGTACGGGCAAAGCCCGTCTCGTATGCAGAAGCTACATCTGGTAAAAGGATGCTTGAGCCCATATCAATAAAAATGCTAAGGCGGCAAGGGTGGAAGAGGAGGCCCCGTTCTAGAAAGATGGGTATCGAAGAATCCCTTGTGAGAGGGAGAGGAGGTCTGCGTTGACCCATCTATGATGGAGAATGCGAAATCCTAGCTCCACTGGAGCATCTTGGTGTCAACAAAGCAAGGAGCTCTACTTTGTTAGGTGAAGGTTTGGCTAAAAGCCTGATGTAGATTGGACAACTGGGAGTACAAGATCAAACCGATCTCAAATACCAACCTGTGGATCTCTATGAAAGCAAAAATTAATATTGACCAAATGATCATGGCAGCCATGATGTTTAATGATAGTCCGATTGTATCCATTCAAAGATAGGACGACGGATCTCCCCTTGGATGCGAGATCGGTTGGTTTCTGATCTAGGGGATACTAATAAAACTGTGGAACAGAGAGTTTTTGTTGGTGCTTGGGGGATGCTTAGGAGAGGTTATGGCCATCAATGAAGCGACGGAGTCTATCAAGAAAAAATGAGTGACGTTGACACCAGATTTCATTCCCCTCAAGGTGGGAGAGATCTCGCTCCATTTGAAAGTGGAGAAAGAAGTTGCATGGGGCTTGCTGTGCAAGTAGAGGGACGGCATGGAGCTGGAAAGAAGGTTGTCAGTGGGAGCCTAGGGAAGATGGTGTGCGTCTTCTATGGCCTGCTGGAGGACCGAATGGAGAGTTAATGAGGTGCGCATCCTAGATGATCAGGCAAAGTGAGACAGGACAGGTAAAGCCTCCCTAGCCATCGGGAGAGGTTAGATGTGCTGCGGGAGTACCAAACAAGGTTGTGGATCCTTGTGATAGCGTGTTGGACGACAGAGATTCCTCGCACGTGAAAGGTTTGCCAGCACATTCAACATATTCGAATCGATTTCAAGTAACAGGGTCGGTTCGGAAGCAGCCTTGAGCCAAAGCTCCTGCTATGTCTTTGGTTCAGGAATACGTGTCTACACTACAACATGAAAAGGACCCACCTTCAAATCCGAACCTCTCCTTTAAGAGATGTTGCGAGGATGAGTGGACTCTACAAGGCATCTTTACTTCCTCAAGAAGCATCGAACAACCTCCTTGTGGGCTCGAGGAGCAAGAAGCATAGTCATCTTCAACCACTTGTTGAGATCAGAATGATTCTGATGGGGGACAGTGTGATGGTGCGTAACGAGTTCCCACATGTGTTGATACTCCCGCATGTGTAGAACCTCTTGCAGTAGTCATGTCTGGTGCCTTAAGTCCCATACAAGTAACAACTTTTGTACATAATTCAGCCTTCTATAATAACTTACTTCGTTCAGGAAAGAAAGTATTTCTCCCCTGTAACAAAGGAGGTCCACGTGTAGTTCTATTCAGGCAAGATCCTCTTCTTTCCTCCTATACTCTGAGTTCGACGGAGAAGGCAGACCACTGTGATCAGAATACTCCAGATTTGGTGAGGGATGCGCCAGCCTCTCGATGCGAGAAAGGCTCTCATGGGCAAGGGGATTGCCCCAAAGAAGATCATATGGCGTTGATCTTACCACAAGAAGAGTATCTCTGTATCAGAGAAGGGGAACCCTTTGGGGATGAGGTAATGGAGACATTGGACGTGACCCCGCTACAGGCCACAATCGAAAGAGAGCAAGCCAAAGTCTTTGACAAAGGACCATTTGTCGGTGAGGCTTTGTCGATTGAGGGTGTATCGATTGACAAAGGTCTATCAGACGAAGAACTTGATTGGACGAAAGATGTGATAGACAAGGTGGGGAGAAAGTTGGGAATGTCCTTCCAGGTGAACAATGATGACGCAGTCGCCCTAATCCAATTTATTAAGCGGAGAGGTGCTTCGGTCATCAAACATTCTCAAAGGCATACACCTAGAAGCTAGAAGGAATTGATTAGGTTGGCCTCTGTGATCAACTACAAGGTTGGGAGCAAGCTTCCAGGTCCTACCAAGGGCAAAAGGGCAAGGTTCATTTCCCAATGAGTATTCTCGACTGGAACGTGGGAGGGCTTGGGAGGTAGGGAGAAGCATCTCTAGATCAAGGCAATTCGCAAGAAATCTAAAGCCCAAATCATTACAATACAACAAACCAAGCCCTTGTCCTTCGTCAAGTCAAATCTTGATTCTATTTGGGGTCAGAAATCAAAAGATTTTGTTTCTCTGGATGCGCGAGGCTCCTCGAGAGGTATTCTGGTGGCATGGAATGAGGATATCTAGAGAAAAGAGGAACATTGGTGCAGTCAGTATTCTATTTTTATAGTTTTCATCAAGATTTCTAACGGTTTCAAATGATTGTTCTCGGGGGTGTATGGTTCGTGTAATAATGAGCAAAGAGCCTATTTATGGGAAGAGATGAAGTTGATTCCTGCAAAATGGGATCTTCCTTGGTGTTTAGGGAGGGTTTTAACGTCTCTCAGTTCACCTATGAAAAATCTCCTCCTACTCACTTATCCAAAAGCATGAAAGAATTTGCAGGGTGGATTCGCAAATTCAATTTGGTGGACATTCCTATATCTGGGGCTAAGTTCACTTGGACTAATGGGCAAGGACCCCCATTTTATCGAAACTAAATAGATTCCTTGCTTCCCTGACATGGATGCACAAATTCCCTATGGTTCAGCTCTCTGGATTGCCAAGACCTATCACAAACCCATTCTCCTTTAAGTGCAGGCAAATAGTTGCAGCCCCAAGCCCTTCATATTTGAATTGGCAATTGGCATGGCTAGAGAGAGGGCTTTGCTACTTTGGTCAAGAACTGCTGGAGGTCTCAGCAATTGAAGGGGTCAGCTGGTTCCAAACTTCATAAAAGGATGAAGCTTTTGAAGGGCAAATTGAAGGCTTGGAATAGAGATGTTTTTTAGGCTAAAGAGGCTGAGATGGTTGCAATCCTGGATGACCTACATCATCTAGATTTGAAGGAAGAAGAGAGGGAGCTAACTCCTAAAGAGCTAGAGAAACATTCTTCCCTTGCAACCGAGTACGAGAAACGTCTAAGAATGGAGGAAAATAAATGGAGGCAACGGTTGCGGCCTTGCAGGCTCTTTGGCTAAAAGAGGGTGACAAGAATACAAGGTTCTTTCACGAAATGGCATCCGCTAGGGCTTGTTCTATAGAATTTCAGCTCTGGTAATCGCGTCATCAACAGGATAACAGTAAAGTGTCACTTTCCCATTTCACACCATCAACAAGATAACAGTAAAGTGTCGCTTTCCCATTCCACACCTAGATGACATGCTAGACATGTTGGCGATTGCCACAATCTTTTTGAAGATTGATTTGCAAAGTGGGTACCATCAGATAAGAATTCGTCCTAGAGATGAAATGGAAAATTGCTTTCAAGGCAAGATGGATTTTATGAATGGTTAGTCATGCCTTTCGGCTTGACGAATGCACCTAGTACGTTCACGCAAGTGATGACGCAAATTCTATGGCCATTCATTGGCAAGTTTATCGTCGTATGCTTCAACGATATCCTCATCTATAGTCGTTCACGAGAAGATCATTTGGACCATCTTAGCCAAGTGATGAGAGTATTACGCCACAAGAAACTCTGCATCAATTTGAAGTGTACCTTCATGAGTTCTAGCGTAGTTTTTTTGGGGTTCGTCATTTCAGCATAATGTGTGAAGGCTGATTCTGAAAAGATAAGGGCCAATGTTGAATAGCCTACTCCCATAAACATTCATGAGGTACGCAATTTTCACAAGCTTGCGACGTTTTATCGAAGGTTTATTCAGAACTTTAGTTCCATCATGGCACCCATTACTGAATGTATGAAGTCTAGTCCATTTAAGTGGACTAAAGCAACAACAAAGGCATTTCAAGAAATCACGTAGAAATGACAGAAGCTCCAGTTCTTAAACTTCCTGATTTCGAAAAGGTGTTTGAAGTTGCTTAGTATGCATCCCACATAGGCATAGGTGTCCTTAGCCAAGAAGGACATCTAGTGGCCTTTTTCGGTGAAAAAACTTGATGAGGCACGAAAGAAGTATTCTACATATGATGTGGAGTTTTATGTTATTGTGCAAGCCCTGAAGCATTGGCATCATTACCTCATTCATCAAAAGTTTGTGCTCTATTCTGATCACAAGGCATTACACTATTTGAATTCTCAGAAGAAGTTGAGCGATAGGCATGCTAAGTGGAGTGCTTATCTGCAAAAGTTCATATTCAACCTAAAACATTGCGCCAACATTAAAAATAAGGTAGCGAACGCCCTCAACCGAAAATTACACCTATTTTCTACCTTCTTAGTTTCCGTTGTTGGGTTTGAAGAACTTAAAAGGGACTATATCGCGGATGATGAATTTGGAAAGGCATTTTCAACACTCATTTCTGGCACAAGCACCAAGTACGGAAGATTTAACTTGCACGATGGGTACTTATTCTATGATATGAGCTCGTGTCTTCCTAAAAGTTCCTTGCGAGAGCTTGTTATACGTGAGCTTCATTCAAATGGCATGGGTGGTCACTTTGGTAACGATAAAACGACAGCCCTAGTCAAGGACTGTTTCTATTGGTCACGATTGAAGAAAGATGTTGGGATCATTGTTCGTCAATGTCAAGCATGCTAGTTGGGTAAAGGTAGCTAGCAAAATATTGGTATTTATACACCATTACCTGTACCAGATGCTCCATGGGAGGACATCAATATGGATTTCATCATTTGATTGCTTAAGACTCAACGTGGCTATGACTCTATTTATGTTGTGGTTGACAGATTCTCGAAGATGGCTCATTTTATCCCTTGTAAGAAGACATCAGACACCATGCACATCGCTAATATTTTCTTCAAAGAGGTGGTTCGTCTACATGGTGTTCCAAAAACGATTGTATCTGATCATGATATTAAGTTTATGAGTTACTTATGGCGTACCTTGTGGTCTAAGATGGGAACTAAGTTGAAGTTCTCAAGCACTTATCATCCGCAAACAGATGGGCAGACTGAAGTCGTCAACCGTAGTCTTGGGAATCTACTTCGATATCTGGTTAGTGACTATATCAGCTCATGGGACATCGTTTTACCATAAGTTGAGTTTGGTTATAACAGTTCTGTGAACCGCACTACAGGACTCTCTCCTTTCAAAATTGCGACGGGTATGCGACCGCAACAACCTATCGATTTAGTCTCGCTTCCTAGTGCGACTCCATCGAGCCAAGACGTTGAAGCTTTTGCACAATATGTTGAGGAGATGCATGAAGAAGTTAGGCAAAAAATCACCTTTAGGAATGAAAATTACAAGGGGCATGCAGATGTTCGATAATGTTCTACACAATTCCAAGAAGGAGATAGAGTCATAGTGTGACTTAAGCTTGAGTGGTTTCTAGCAGGCTCTTATACAAAGCTCCAATCCAAAAAGGCAGGTCCTAACCATATTTTGAAGAAGCTAAGTGATAATGGATACCTAATCAAACTTCCACCCGAAATAAAGATCATACCCATTTTTAATGTAGAAGACCTTACAGTTTATCTTGGACATCACGCAAACGAGAACACGAAAGAACAGGCTATCCAAATACCCGAGATACCATGACAACTCAAAGAAATCATTGAAGACGTGTTGGATGATCAGATAGTTTCCGCACACAAGGAGGGTATCAAAAGTTTCTTGTCAAATGGAAGGGCAGACCAAAATCCGACAACACGTGGATTTCAGCAAATGATTTCAAGCGCATCAACCCTAAAAACTATGAGAAGTATCTTGCCATTAACTCGATGAAGCCGAGTTTTTCCAAGCTGTGGGGGAATTGTTGCAATTGCCCCACATCCCACATGTGCACGCTCCACACGTGTGTACAAGAAAATGACCACTTTCCCTTTTTAACACATCACTACTTGCTTTTTCTTTCAAATCTCTACATCAGAAAATTTCCTTTTTCTTTCATATCTTTATATTAGGCAAGAAGTAATTTTAGATTTTTCTTATTTAAGTACTTTCTTATTTAGGTGCTTTCTTAATTACAGTGCTTTCTTATTTAGGTAGTTTTCTATTTTTTTTTATATCTTGGCTAGTTAGGAATTCTATTTTTAAATTCCATAATTTGTATTGCAGATTTTGAGGACTGATTATAAATAAGGCCTATGGCCTATGGAATAAGACAAGTTGATTGATATTTTCTTTACGTAATTCTCATATTTCTATGGTCATTGTTGGGGGGTAGTGATCTCTAGTTCAAGACTAGAGGACTATTGAGCTCACTCATGCATTCGCGATCTCTAGCATTCGGCTAGAGGATTGTTGGGTCCTTTCCCACAATCTCTTTCTTATTTTCTTTGATCTATTTATTTTTCCCTTTTGGGGTTTGCATTACATATCCTGAAAATCAATGCGATCAGACTCCAGTAGCCATCCAACCAATAGCCTGAAAACGGACCTGTCCCCAGATAAATGAGCAAGGGGCCATATTCAATGTGCAAAACTCACAACAATTGGATTGTTAGAGTGGACCAATCACTGCATTTGTCTTCCATGTATGTCATCCATGTGACCCACCAGATAAATGGTCCTGATCCCCAGGAATACCTGCCCCATATAGAGTCGAAACTGCGGATTGCACTTCATAGAACGTCTACCGAGCATGCATTGTAATAGCACATCATCAAAAAAAAAAACCCAAATATATAATAAATCAAATCAGTTCAAGAGGAATTCATTTTACATTTTATAAGGATCTGCACCAGTGTAACCAGTAGGCTTCGGTATGGGAATCAAAACCTATAATTCATGAAACGGAATTACTTAAAATTGTGATTTATACAGAAATAAATGAAATATGAGAATCTGACGCGAACAAATACCTCACGATTTACGGCGAAGATCGGGCAGTGGCGACCGATGACATCATACCAGACAGTTCTCGACTGAAATAAAAGGAATTGAAAGGAAATCAGAATAAAAGGATAAAAGAGATAGAGAGAGAGAGAGAGATGAGAAGGAACAGGGGGGAGAGAGAAGCGGGGAAGGAGATTAGGGTTTTACAGAGTGGTATTGGCCCATCTTGCTCATGGGGACGATGTCTCCTGGCCTGTAAGAGAGAGAGATCCATGGAAAGGAGAGAAGGAAGAGTAGAGAGATCAGAGGTTTAAGAGATGAGCTCCAGCTATCTGATGTGGCCATGGCGGAAAAGAGAGTTACGAGGGAGAGGCATGTGAATTTTTGAGCCGAGAAAAGAGAAGGCCACTGAGTTCTCTCGATCCCCGCACCAAGTCGTCACGTGCCAATGTGGACACCGCGTGCCATATCACAACCGTTCAAAAGGTCTGTCCAGTCGTTTATGTCGGTCGCGGATGAGGAAGCAGATTGGCTGGTGTACCACACACCAGCCGCATATCTGATGTATTGAGTCCCATCACCAGGAGGTATGTGTTATATCTTAACCGTTCGTCCCTTTGGTAAGCCCATCGTAATGCTTGAGCCGAAAGATAAGCCGGAAAAAAAGAAGCAGTGGGAGATTGAACATCAACCATTGAAACCCTTTCGGAGTCCCGTAAGTTTCGGATGAATATGAAATTTGTTTTTTTCCCTCGGAAGTTTTTACGATGAAAATCATTATCATCGTGGCTATTTTTGGTGTGGTCTATTTGTGTTATAGATATGATTCATTTTTTTGTCTAATACTCTAATATAATCTCACAAAATTGATGAACAGTGTGGATATAATAAAAACATCATTTTGGAGCCCATGTAACTTTGATCTCCTTTGAGCACATTTGGTACAACTCAGAGCTCAATGAGCATAATCTTTTGCGCGACACGTATCTACACCAGGTATATAGCTGGTGTATGTTACACCAGCCAATCCGCTACTAAGGTTAGTAGTCACCAAGTTACGTTGGGCCATCCTAACGTATGTGTCGTCCCCACACCGACCATCCATTTGGATGGATCATTGTACGGCATAAGCATGAGCCAAAAAAACATGAAGCACATCCAAAGCTCAAGTGGACCTATTACAGGAGGGACAGATACGCCCACCGTTGAAACATTTGTCGGGCCCACCATGATGTTTACTTAATTTCCAGCCAGCCTGTTCACGAGTTTGTTTATAAGTTCACACGTACATGAACGAATGGAAAACACAAAAATCAACTTAATCGAAAATTTTTGTCCCTTGAGAAATTTTTAATGGCAGACGCTTGATCCCCATTATTTTATGTGATAAGGTTTACTTAAGCTTTGGATCTCCTCGTTCTTTAGCTTATGACCTAGAAGTATCTCTTCAAATAGATGGATCGTGTGGATATAACACATACATCACTGCAGGGCCCACCAGACTTGGTGCCATCACTTCGTATAGCTACAAATAAAGACTAGGTGTCAGTACACACTGCACTGTTAGCCAGAAACGAGGTATCTCCACTCACTCTACCAGTTGAGCTATGGATCAGGGTGCGATTTTCAGGGAAGTTCCGAGCATCGAATTGAACACAATTAGATGGGATAAATTTGTTTATGAGTCATCATTCCATTGTGTCATAATTTGTCATAGGATGTGCTTTTAACATGGGATATGGGATGCCATGTTTGGATCCCACCAGTGACTTCAACATTCCATGAAACTTTTGCATGGACATGTTTGGATATTTGGTGGTGTGGATGTTGGGAACCCAGGCTGAAATCGACTTGAGGAACTGTTTTACTCCACGAGTTACTTCTTTCGAGAGCTGATTGATTTGATTAGGTGTAACTAGAGTCTCCACTAGCCAATTTCTTCATTTCAAAAGTCGACTAGACCTTATAAAAACATTAAGGTAGGAATCTGAATATTTTCTGTCCTAAAATAACCGTTTGGTTCTATTATCAAATATTCTAAGAAAGGGACCACCGTTTACAGAGAGGGAATGTATTGGGCACCCACTCTGCCCGTACAAATGTACGATCTCTACTTCACAGGATTTGATTGTTCTTGAGGGTGAAGAATCAGTTCTCGTATTTGAATGTATGCAATGCAGGTGAAAAAATATGAAGTAATTGGGAAGTTTTATGTTGGACAAGATCCGATTAAATCCGCAAGCCTTAAAACATACTTCCAAACCAATTTGGTGCAAAGTGTGTTGAATAATAAGGTGAATGTTGCGCTATGCAAATGCTATGGCTAAATGAAGCTTAAATAAATATAAAACAATAGGATGGACAGTAGTGTCGCAGAGGTTATAATAAGAGGGGTTAGATTGAGACTTGGATGGCTCAGGTGTTTTTAGATTTGACTGGATTTAATTGTACATGAATGGACTCTTTCCTATAACTATTTCCTCTCCTTGGTGGAGGGATGAAATGTCTTAGACTAAGGGCTTAAGGGGTGAGTGAAAAGGTTTTAAATGAAAGTAGATTCTTCTTAGATGTTTGAAGTGTGAAGGAAAGGAGGTATTTATAGCCCTCCAGACTCGTTTTCTGATAATTCCTATAAAACTTAAGATAAAAATAGTTTGGATGGTTGAGATTTGAGATTGTCATGTGGCAAGATCTCATATGTTGGTTTGAATGGCATAATGTATAATTTTGGCTCAAAAGAGGGGCATTGGAATAATTTACAGATCCTACACATACATGAAATATACAGGGAGGACAGCAACACATGAGTGAACAGCTAGCCGAAGTACGGCCAGTGCCACATGGCGAGTGGCGCCCTGGGTGCCGCTCGTCCCTTTCTTTTTTTTACTTCAGCTTTGGAGGGAGGTTCCTACTGTGCACGTGGACAATTTTGGCTCTCCGAAGTTGCCTTGTTGTCTCCCCTCTTCTCTGAATTGGGTTTAGAATGGGCTTGGGCCAAAATGAGTTATGAGCTTGGTTTGACAAGGTGAGTTGACTGGGTAGGCTATGTGAGCTGAGTAGGTGAGTTGACTCAAGGGTTGACTTTGTGGATTAGGTTTTCCCTAAAGTTTGGGTTTGGGACCAGTTTTAGAATCAGTTTCTAGGATTCTAGGGTTTGGGGTTTGGATTATGGTTAAGGACATAGATCGGGGTTTGGTTGAGGTTAAGGGTCTTATAACGTCTTAGATTTTTGTCAACTGGGAATTGGATGTCTTTGACCGTTACCTTTGATTTCTTGACTTGAGTGCATATCAGTGTGTGTGTTCGCACGTGTTTGGGACCAAAAGGTGTAACTTTGAATTCACCAAAATTGCCCGACCGAGTGAAATTTAAGAATTTTGAAGAACATGGACAGCAAGGTTCGGTTAAACCGAGTGGGACTCAGTTGCACCTAACAACCCCACCCGAATTGTCCTGGATGACCTTCAGACCTCTGTCATAAGGATTGCGTCGTCCCTGCGGTTGTAGCGGCGAAAACCGCGTGTCAATCCGACACCTGAGCGCAAAGATATGCCCAATTCATCATAACCATCAAAATTGTCCAGACTTGTGGCCCACTTGCTGCGGGACCCACCTAAGTGGAGCCACGCCCAACACACTCCCCTAGGTAGCTGTTCCAGCACTCATTGCATGCCCAATCTCCCAAAACTCATTAATCCTTCTCTTGAAAAATGCTGCATGCACTTGATGCATAACCATGAAAATATAAAATGCAGTAACTCTCTCCTTGAAAACTAAAATGGCATAATGACTTTAGCCCTTTCTCTCATGCCAAGCTTTCTTTCTCCATTTCCCATTGATGAAAACAACAGAAAAAAAAAAAAGGAAATGAAGAGAGGTGGGAGAGAGACGTCCCTCCATGGAAGCCCTTCCCATGTACGCCTAACCCGCCTTGCTTGCCTCTTCCTCCTCCTTCCTTCGCATCTTCCCTTCTCCTTTTCAGCCTTATGCTCATCCCCAGCTTAATGAGAGAGAGACCTGAGAGTGGAGAGAGATGAGGGATGTGAGAGAGAGGAAATCAAGAGGAGCAGTCACCCCTCCATCAAGCCGTCCACCCTTTTCATGCTTAAGGTGTGTCTACACCCCCTCCTTCCATCCTCCTCTTTCTTCATTTCATATTTTTTTGATGCATGTAGGGCCCACTAGTGTGGAGCCCCATGGATTCATATATTATTGGCTATGGTGGTCAGCAAACTAGCCCACGTCAGTATGGTCCACCATGATAAACATTATATCCACACTCTTCACAAGTAATCTCGTTTTTGTATCTAAACAGTAACTTATAAAAATCATATAAAATCAACCATGCTAAGAACTGAGTTGAAACTTGATAATAATATGAACCACAATATGAGCTAACTACGAGCCAAATTTCGTAGCCATCTAACGGTCCAATCATCTGTGGTATTAACTTTACTTGGTTGATGTCCAGTAATACATAGAGGGTTCCAATTTTCCAAAAAGTGACCTATTTTTGTTCCCTTTATTAAACTCGATAAACTGATATATTTTGTTGGATTCATATAAAATCGAAGTAGCTTTTCAACAGTATATAATATGCCTCGATTAGAGTTCGGATGGCTGAGATCTTGACCTTGTACGAAAATGTATTTGGGAGCTTGTTGTGACCATTTTTTGTGTTGGTCATATCCGTGATTCCAACGATCAGATGTAATTGTTATTGTTTCTTAACTTAAGATAATTAATAATCATATGTACGGTCCCTATGGTCAAATTCTTTCATGATAGAATTTAAGAAATTTTGGACCGACAGATACTTCCCTAAGGATAAACCCTGAATTGTTATGTGTGGTCCAGATGAATCCAAGGCTCTGTATGGTTAGAAACCTATATATAACCTAAATGATGTATTTCCAAATCATCCATTGGCTTGGATTCATAACAGAGAATCTGATTATAGAAATTTGATTAAGACTTTTTATGTGCTACTTGTATGTTGTCCACAACATTCATCCTCTTATTGTGAACCCACTAGGTAGTGGGACCACTTTTGGTTTACGTACTTTATTAGTTCATTCAATCTGGACAGCCATGTGTATTGATGTGTATTTCTTATCTATGCTTTGCTAGCGTGTGGGGCCCACTTGCTATTCTATATATTTCCTTTGCACTTTTTTGTTTACTAAAAATTTTCTCAAGTACTTTTTTTTTCTTTTTTGGCTATTTTCTTAAGTACTTAACTGTATTGCATGTAGGCCTATTTGACATCTTGTGGTGGACCCCAAGCTCTATAGTTAAGGGTCTCACTTTGGGGGATGTTTAATTCTTATATCAGTGAGTTGGAATGTCTCACTTTTTTATCTGGAATGATCCCTAAGTGTTTGGAAATTGGGCCTTAAGTTACAACAGACCCCATTACTGAAAAACTGTCTGATTACTTTTGTGTTTTGTACCAACTCTGGGCCTCTGTAGTGGACTCCACGCACAAGATATGAGTAGGCCACCAATTGGAAACTTTAAAATATACTAATAAATAGAGAAATTATATTTTACTTGGGCCAAATAAGACCCCACATGATCAGGGAGTGGATCCCAAAATGGGGCAAGGCATAGTTGTGTAGAAAATTCAAATACCTATGTTTGGCCCTATACCAAATATTATGTGTGTACAACTGATTGGTCCCAGCTTATACTTTTTGAAGTACATATATAGTACTACCAAGGGCACCTGACGGAACATTAAAAGGTGGTCCCTTGTGATCATGGGACATACTCAAAATCGGGTCAAAACTAATTATGCACTTGTTTCCTGCATATTTCTTCCAAGCACCCAAGTTTAAGTCTTCACAAAAAACTGTATATGCGTGATTGAGGAGGGTTACCTTGTGGGTTTTGAAGTCCATATATAACTCTACCAAATTGTAACGCCCCGACTTTTCAGGACTCGAGTATACAACCCGTTTTCAAAAAACTCGAGTGTTAACTTATAAAGAGCCAAAGTCCACATATATTTTTTTTTCATCAGAGTAAGCAGATGGGCGTAGTATGGACAAATCAGACATAAAGAAAAGTTGCATTATCATTTCAATATATAAGAAGATGCCCATAATGACTTATACAAACCATTGTCCCCATTTTTACAATACAAAATAAAATAATATTACATGTGAAATAAACTAAATTACAACAATTTTGGGATGGGAATCCTGAAGCAACCCTGTGAACAGCATCGACTTACTCTATACTTGCATCAACTGTTATGGTTTGATAGTGTCAATGGCTATCGCAGTGTAGAGCACCCTCCAAGATTGCACACACATCATTCATAATCTAATACAGCTCGCAAGTCATGAAAATGGATATATTAGACAGGACAATTCATAATTATGATCATACACTCAAAAATCAAGCCAACCAACAGAATCTCATCATAAGCAAACATAATCGCAATCGCAATGTAAGGATATATGTTCAGGTAATCAAATAATCAACCATACGACTTTCTATTACACCCGAAAATCACATTATATGTGAATAGCACAAGATGGTTAGGAAATCGCTAAGCGAACACCCGCTCCACCCGGAAATCATGGTACAAGTGAAATCTATAAGGTGAATAGAAAATCAACATTTAAACCTCTACTTCACTCGGGAATAATATCGTACGTGAACACCGCAAGATGGCTAGGAAATCGCTAAGTGAACACCCACTCCACCCGGAAATCATGGTCGACTAGAGCTATGCACGAGCAGGCTAAGCTCGGGTACTCGATCGACTCAACTCGGAATACTCGACTCGATACTCGACTCGTCTGAGTTAGATCTGAGTACGAGGGAGTTTCCACGACTTGTTTAGACTATGAGTAGAGTACTCAACTCGTGTGCTCGACTCGGTACTCGACTCATACTCGTATATATAAGCCCGCCCAAAAAATAAAACCCTACCCCACCCGTCATTTTCAAGCAGCACCCAAACCCTTCCTTCTTCCCTCCCAACGAGCGTTAGAAAAAAACCCTCTCTCTCTCTCCCCTCCCTCTCCCAGCGCCCGTCCGGCCATCCCTCTTCTTCCCTCTTTCTCTCTCTCTCACTCGCCCCTGTCCCCTGTCCAGCGGTGCTAGACCATGCCGCTCGTCCCTGCAGCCTGTCCGGTGATGGAGCTCGTCCCTACCACTCGTCCGGTGCCGCAGCTTGTCCCTGCCAGGTTGCCACTAGTCCGTCATCGCCCTGCCCTGACGCAGCTGCCGATAGTTCCTGCCCAGCTCGCCCGGTAAGGTGTGGGGTTGATTTTTTATTTTTTATTGCTAATATATGTTAGAAATTGTTAATATAGAAATTGTTTAATATTTGTTAATATATAAATTGTTTAATATAGTTTTGAGATTAACCTGATATTTGTGTTTTCTCTTGATACCGTGCCCTAAAATGAGGGGTAAAAAACTGACAGTTAACGGGTTTGATTTGTCTCTAATTGCATGTCTGTGATAGAAACGAGCATTGGTTTGTCTCTAAATCACATGATGGATAATCTATGTTGAACAATTGACTAGTTAATTCTAGATCTTCTACTGGCTTACTTAGTGTTAGATGACAAAAGCGATCAGTCTATGGCCCTTTCCAAAATCTTCCCTAAGGAGAAGTCCAAAAGAAGGAGAGAAAAATGAAGAACGGTGAAGGCAGTTCATAAGCTTATGCTAATGTCAATACATGTATTTATATTTCTACCAAATCAAATATTCAAAAGAATAAAATTAAGTAGTTGAAAACAGTTCAAAGGAAAATGTTTCCATTGTGGAGAAATAGATCATTTGAAGAGTTCCCATTGATGGGCAACTTGAATTTGTACATGTGTGCCTTTATGACACATGTGATGGCATGCAAAGGGTAGGAATCAGTTAAATCTGTGCCTTTAGTAGAGAGAGCAATTCCAGAGATTTTGTTAGTGTTAATGTAAATGAAAGAGAGTAGGAAAATATAATGAATATCTGTAAGGGTTATGGTGTATAAATGATAACAATAGAAACGAGCATTGGTTTGTCTCTAATTGCATGCCTGTGATAGATGAAACTCACACGAACACACCTGGGGAGATGGTAACAAGCACTTTGTTAAGGTAATCTCCAATAAAACCAGGAACCCAACTATGAACAACTAGCATATATTCCTGGGACAACATTGTTGATGGTGAATGCTTCATTTAAGTCGGTGCTTACCCAAAATTGATAACCCTTCATGGGAAAATCATATAGATGAGCCTAATCTTTGGGCCCTAAGGATAAATTATGGTGTGACATATAAGAATTGAAGTAGATGTCATATGATCACCATGATAGTGCTCGTAAAAATCAAGGGTGAACATCTCACTCCCAATTGTTTACTTTAGTGTGGCCCACCTAAATTACAAGTCATCATTTTGTTTGTTTGTTTGTTTCTAAACCTATCATGGGTCTTCAATTAATATCATGGTGGGCCTATCAAAGTCAGAGTGGCTTTTGTTTATAAAGATCTTTAAATCTAATTGATTGGACTACAGTTTAAGTTCCACCTAATGGATAACCTCTAACCTATTAAGTGCTTCTTACATCAATCCTTCCAATAGGTTGGGTCCACAACGAGGATCACCTGATGCAAAAATTAGCCATATCCACTCATCAAGTGACCACACCATAGAAAACAGTTTGTAGTTATTAATAAATAACAAAATATAAATGTGATCCACTTAATAAGTGGATAGGGCTGAGTTTTTCACAAAGTGTTTCCCATCATGGGTTATTAAACTAATTATGTATTAAATATTCATATTTCTAATGCGTGATTACTATTAAATAAAATGAAATGGATTCATTTTTAGCTATCTATTAAGCTGGGTCTTAGGTTTTTTAAGGAATAAGAGGGCAATTACTATTTGTGTTTTCCCTTGATACCGTGCCCTAAAATAGTTATGTTTTCCATGTTTCTTAATTTACTTTATAAATGACAGTTTACTTGTTACTTTGTTAGTGTTCAATGCTACCACTTTAAGATGCATTTGGTTTTTCATTTGACATTTTGTTATTAGTTAACTAGATGATAAATGTCAATTTCAGCATGCTCCTTTGTTTGCATAGATATGAATTATTTGTATTGTTCTAGTTGTAGACTTGTAGTATAGGATAATCAGTTACCCATTTGAGGATTTCTATGTTGCCAGACATAGATTCAGTGTGTTTTTGGATACATAGAAATTCTCAAATTATCCCTTTTTGGACAGTTAAGGGTTAGATAAATTGTAATGTCTTCATTTATTCTAATTTAAATGCATATGCATGTTCTGGTTTTGTCTCTTCTTTTTCTCTCTGGATATATTTCATATATTTATTTCTGTCATCAAATGTCTACACTTTGTGTTGATGATTGACATGAGAATCAAATACAAGATTAATATATTCTGGAGAGATAAGGGGAGATGCTGCCGGAATTTCGGCGTAGCATTTAAATTGGAAAATGAAGCATTACAATCTATCTAACTTTGAATGGGTGACTGATTTAGACAGTTAAGTAATTATGCCCGTCTAGCGGTCTAGTCATCTAGGACCCTAGGTATAGTCGTATAACATATCGAGAACTTTATTTTATAGATGACTAATTAAGACGAAAGACCAAATACCCCTGGAATGGGTGCATTGGCTACATCTCCTCTAATAGTAGAGGGAGACAGACATGTCAACCGCATGCAAAGGGAAGAAGAAGAGATCAGCAGTGTGGGATGATTTCGAAGATATGACAGTTAATGGTGTATAGAAGATAAAGTGTAATCACTGCAAAGGGTTATTCAGCAAGATTCCAGGAGGATCTACGACACAGATGTTGTCATTTACAAAGTCAGAAGGGGATGACTCCCAAGGCGTAGTATCCATTCATAAGTTTGACAAAGAGAAGCTGAATGAGTGATATGCTAGATTAGTGATTCTGAAAGAAAAACCTCTCAAAATGATAGAAAGTAAAGGGTTTAGGGCTTTCTGTCAATTCCTTAACCCTCGGGCCGGAAATGTCTCCTGCGTCACAGTGCAGTGAGAGTGTATGAAGATATACGCAAAGGAGAAGATGAAACTGAAAGAAGTTTTACCTTCAGTGACTAGAATAACTTTGACTTCTGATTTATGGATGGCGTCCAATCAAGGAAAATGATACATTTCATTAACCGCTCACTATTTCGATAAGGATTGAAAACTTTGGATATTGGGAGTGGAGTAGTTGTGTGGTTATTTTTCTAACAGTTGGTGTACACACAAACGAACCACTATAATCCCCATAGTTGTGGTAGATGTTTGGATTTACATTCATGGTGAATGTTGTAATTTTTTTTATACACTTGTGGTGAATGTTATAATAACTTATTTTATTTTCTTTACCTCTTTATTAGTTTGAGTTTTTGATACTTGCAAACGTTCTAGTAAGGTTGTCCTACCATAAGCCTTTGGTTTTTGGTGTTAGGTTGTCCTTAGAACTAAGTTTGTATCAACCTCTCAAGACTAGTGCATTTGAGGTTGCTATCTTTATATTCCGCATTTATTTTTAATTTGGCATAGCCCTATTCACCTCCCCTCCCCTTCTAGGACGTTTAACTTGGCCTTTTCAAGTGGTATCAAAGCCTAATAGCTCCTTTTATTATTTGGATTCACTTCCTGAGTTAATCGATCTGAGTTTATAAGATGTCAAATTTTGATAGCCTCTCAATTACTAGGCCTCCACCTTTTGATGGCTCCAATTATGCCTATTGGAAAGCCAGAATGAGGATCTTTTTAAAGTCCGTAGAGGAGAGCATGTGCAAGCCACAGTGGCTAGATGGATCCCTCCTACCACTAAAGTAATTGGCACTGATGGATCCAAAACTGTAAAGGTTACACCATATTTTCTTGGACCACACTTCAGAAATATGGGAGTAGTCAAATGCAAAGGTTTTAAATGCAATCACTTGCACACTATCACCAGATGAATTTAAAAGAATTATATCTTGTGATACTATAAAGTAAGCCTGGGACATTATAGAAATAACACACGAGGGTACGACTATTATCAAGAAATCTAAACTTCAAATCCTCACCACTTGGTTTGAAAAGATACATATGGAAGAAAGTGAAACTTATATGGACTTTTATACTAAGTTAAATGACATAGTCAACTCTATGTGGGGTCTTGGTGATAGTATCCCAGGAAGCAAAGTCTGTGCAAAGATATTGCACTCATTGCCTGGTAGGTTCAATTCCAAGGTCACTGCCATTCAGGAACTTCGTGATACGGATAATATGAGGGTTGAAGAGCTTGTTGGTTCTTTACAAACCTATGAGTTAAATTTTAAGGCTCCTAAAATTAAGTCCATAGCCCTTAAGTCTTCTAAAAATATTTCTCATGATAAAGCTAGTAATTCTGATTGTGAAAATTCTGAAGATGATATAACACTATTAGCCAAGAAGTTTTATAAAATTTTTTAAAGTAAAAAGAGGGTAGATTTTTAAAAACCTTCTGAAAAGAAAAGGACTAGATCTAAAACTTAGAAATCTATTAAAGA